>ML058508.1:7481169-8845396 GCA_003013855.2 Liriodendron chinense | reverse complement strand
TAGAAACTAGTAGCCAAACCTAAATCATCTTTCACACCAAAGATGGGATGACAGCACTCATGTTCCTCTATTTGTGAGTCACTTTCTCCAACCTAGTCTCTAACAGCAAACTCACTGTCAACAGGTATGTCATGTATGGGCATCCTCTGCAATGGAAACAGATGACCCCAATAGATCAGCCATCATAGTGCCACCATCTCAAGCCCTCTTCATTAGAAGACACCCCAAACCCAGAAAATGTTCTTGAACTTAGACAAGTTTCTGGTACAACCCAATACTAAATCGGCCATGTTTCAGATTCTGGTACAACCCAGAAAATGCAATATTCTCCTATTGCATAATAGGAGATCTCAAAATGGCATTATTCCCTTCCCCTTGTAAATTGGTCCACCTTAGATCATTGTGGCTAAGAGCAGGTAATGAAGGGTCGATTCTAGCTTTTGATTCCTTCTCAAATCATCTTCATTTATATAGGACATATTTGATAAGAATATTGGAGAATTTGCCGGAGCCGCATGTACTCCCACCTAACCTCACCGAGCTATACTTGTTTGGGTCCGAATTAGATATAGAATCGTTAAGAACACTAGAGAAGCTGTCGAATGAAATGTTTGGGTACTATGCATGCACTTTCATTGATCATGAATATTTCAATATTACAAAAACAGAATCAAGACATCCAACGTCCAAAATGTTTTAACTGCCCAAATTGTTAGCTCTCATTTAGTTATGTTGATTGTCTTGGTGGCATTGCAGTGTGTCAGGCGCACATTTGAAGAGAAAGATGCATGTAATGCAACTATACAACGGATCCATGTAATACTCTGCGACAATTGTTGCAGTCATCATGAGGACTGCTTATGATGTGGAAAACGGAATGGGTTGGAGGGTACTGCCTGCAATCACTTCAGAAATTGCAGCTCTTGTCAGTACATACTGGGACCTTGTCTATGACGGGGGACTTTTGCATTACAAAAGTTGCAAAAGAAGTCGAAAAACCGTTGGCTGAGAGACAAACTCGTCATCTCTCACAAAAGTGTTTACTTTACAGCCATGCAATCGGAAAGGAACTTAAAAAGAGAGTGGTTACTGAAGGAGTTCTCCAGCCATCCATCACAGCTACCTCTCACTGCATCGTCTTCCAGCCGTTAATCTCTAAAACAGCCATGGACTGAACATCCTCCAATGAAGCAGCTCACCAGCAACTGCAATCAATAGAGAGACATCTCTCTCATGTGTTCTACATAGCAAGCACACCACACGTTCCAGTTAAGGAAGACATTTCCTTCCTCATGCATGTGTGCAGCCGTTGCATTGGTGGGCATCCTCTCCCTCATGTGCAAGCAAGTCTAGCAAGAGTCTCCTCTCTCAACTAGTGTGGCCAACAACACATGAAGTGCAACTCTCCATCACATGTGCAAGAAAGGAAGCACCCATCCTCCCACACATGTGAAGTTTGCAGAAGGAAGACCTCTCCCTGGTCACATGAGTCAAGGAAGAACTCTCCCTCTCTCACCTTCTCTCAAGCATGTGGAGCTAGGAATGAGTTTCACCAGTCATACATGAGTGAGCTACGAAAAAGATGAATTTCATCCCTCAAGCATACCAACCTAGCTAGCAAGTCTTCTACTCACCTACCTCACACATGTTAGAAGTGAATCATCCAGTGAGTAGAACAGCCTGATTTTTAGCTCTAGACTTACACCAGACCAATGAGCAACCTCAGCTCATGTCACCTATGCAAGACATGCTGGGACGTGCTAATGAATGTGCATGCCTAGACTCCAACATATTCTAATTCAAGGCATAAATGGATCTGCTACAGTTGTACCTGCTACAGTTGTACACCAACATATTCTAATTCAAGGCATCAACAAAGAGCATCTTCACCATTTTTTGAAGGGACCATGAAGTCAAATTGATTCTGGACCATGAAGTCAAATTGATTTTTTTTTTTTTAGACCGGACTCTCCGTAACAAACGAGAGAGCTGCCTACATACTTATCATCGTGATAAGATCATGTTGTTGTAGTTTATCATAGGTAACTTGATTTTCATTGACTCCATTGAAGAAATGTACAGCTTTAGCGTACAACCCATCTAATATATTTATGCCTTCATGGTGGAGATCTTCTGTTAGTAAGTTCAAATCCTATGGTTAGAAATCACTACACAGAAGACCTACACCATGCAGGCATAAACCTATCAGTCGAGCTCTATGCTAAATTTGTTCATTTCATAATAGAACTCAACTGAGGGCCAAGTTACATACTTATCATCTTGATAAGATCAGGTCATTGTAGTTCATTACATCCAATCAGAAAACAAAATAGTACACCCCCTCGACCTGAAGAGATAGGTTATATAAGTCCAACTGCAACAACTCCCTAAGGCTCGAGCTGACTTTGGCTATAGGACCCGAGATAAGGACATGACCAGAACTTGATGGTACTGGCACAGGGTGAATTATAAAAACATAAAGACATGCATTTAACCAACAAAACTTGAAAATGATTATCCAATTATGTTCAAGTTCGGCTAAACAGGAATAGAATTCAACAAGTTCATCATTCAAGCAAACCAACATCTTTAACGCACAGTGGGCAGAAATAGTTCAAACCTATGGTCATTGTAGTTGACAAGTATATATAAACTAAATAACCTAATAATATTTACTATATACTAGTAACATACAAGCAATATCGGGGCACCATACATAAGCTACAAGAATATCATGTCCCCCTAAAACCAACATCCTCCTTCAATAACATATATATATATATATATATATATATATATATATATATATATATATATAGATATATATATATATATATATATATATATATATATATATATATAATCCCTAGTAATATATCTACTATATACTAGTAACATACAAGCAATACTGGGGCACCATACATAGGCTACAAGAATATCAAGTCCCCATAAAAACCAAGGTATCCTCCTCCATAATATGTATATATATATATATGTAATTCGTTGATTATTTTCCATGCTCAATTGCAACATTCATTCACCATCTAAACCCATTGGGCAACGAGATAGCTGCCTACATCCACACATCTTCTAATTCAACTAACTATTAACAAAATTTATAAAAATAAAAGATATCTAACCAAGTTCAAGGTTTTGAAGACTTACAGTTCATCCAAGCTTTCTATCTAGGTCCACCACAGAGGAAATGGATTTGGAACTGCACGGCATATGAAATACTAAGCATTAGAAAAACCAAAACCCATAAATCAAAATGCTTTTCAACACATCAATCAATATGGTTATATACTATAGAGAGAGAGAGAGAGAGAGAGAGAGAGAGAGAGAGAATCCATCCATCGATCTCACCTACATACATGATCAATAATAATCAATATATTTTATCTTACAAGAAATCATCAAGAGTGCATTTTCATGTTATAACAAAATAATAAAAAAACACACAAGGAAATCAAGTTTGAGACCCAAACTCGCAAAAGATCATGTACCAAGCTAGTCACACGCATACATCCTTGAAGATAAATGTACCTCATCTTGCCAGAAATCATCGAAATACCATTCACCCATTGCTTAGATAAAAAAAGCACAATAAAAGAAATTGGGTTGAAGGTCAACCAAAAAAAAAAAAAAAAAAAAAACCAAACAATACATGGGATTGTTTGATAAGTGTGAATAAGTACAAGGTCTATTCATAAATATTACGGATAGACTGTAATAAATTGTCGAGGCCAAACGACAAATCCTCCCATGCCGACCTCTCCAAGTATATGATGATAACCATCTTCCTTCCACAACTCTGCATGCCCGACAATAATCTCGGTCAATATAACGCTATAATTTCCCTCGCCTAGCTCAGATCCATGGACTAATGCGGTAGGATCAACCATATGCACCTCACCACGAGCCTGTACCCCTTTCTTCCAATCGCAGAGATCGCATCTCTTGCCCAAATGTAGCGAATCAGGCTATACAAAATGCATGTCATCAGTACACATCTTAATTTATAGTGTAAAATAAGCTCAAACTAGTATTAGGGAAACATGTACATACCGAAGAGGCCTGACTAGATTTAAATGGAAACGTTGTTGGAGTAGGGACAACAACAGGTTGCCCTTGACTTTCTGCCATGGTTTTAACAGTCTGTTGGAGTTGTGACAGGGTTTTATCGATATCCTCTAATTTATGTGCCAAATTATCTCGCTCTTGTGTCACCGTGTTTAGCTTTTTTAATACTGGGATTGTTTTCTTCAATGCAGTCTTGGATACAGTTCCACCTATACCCCGCATGCGCCCTCTACTGTCACTACCAATTGACTGTAGATAGAAATGAAAGTTAATTTATCAAAAAAGGCATAACTACCTGTACCTCAAGTATTTGATGTTCAAGCATACCTGTGTAAGGGCATCATCTATACCAGTCATCAAAGATCCAGGATTACTACTCTGAGCCTCCTTTATTTTTTCCTATGACAAAATCCAAAAGCAACCATTACAACTCAAACTCACATTTATATTCCATATGTCATCCTAAAGAAGTCAGGAGGTACGAGGGGTGCACTTACTAAGACTTCAGGAAACTGGAATTCGTTTTCCTTTGTTGTATGTGCTCGAATGTACATATCAGACCTACTGATCTCGGCATCAGAGGTGAGATTCTTCTCAAGTGCCTTTCCCATGTTACATCAATATCAATATGCATCATTAATGGAATGAAGGAATGCTTGTTAGAATTTGAAATGAATAATACAATGTATATTTTAAGACATATACCATCTGATGGCGTGTGACAGCCAAGCTACGCCGCCCAAGTGTAGAAGGGCCAACTTGCTTTGCTCGATTGGATGCATTCCTTGCACTTAACTCCAGGAAATCTTGGCTATTACGTTGATCCACAAAAGTAATCCAGTCCTCAATAGGCACACCAGCAGGGGCAGGATCTTGTTTCACAACTGCAGGATCCTTACCCTTGATAAACTTTGTATATAAATAACTCTTGTAATTCCTCCAACATGCCTTCATGCGGTTCGGAACATAATCTAACCACACACTCTCATGTTCAAACTCATAATTTCTCCCTAAGCCATTAATGACCATCTGAATGTGCTCACAAGGCACATCGCGGATGTTGGTGTAGGTGATCGGGATATTTGTTCGTGTGAGGACACCGAGGGATGTTGAGAAATCAACTAGATTATAATCCAATGCATTTGGTTGCCCATGTTCATTAGTTGTTATGAACTTCTTCTTCGATCCCTCAATTAATTCCTTACCTCGCGCGGGTCCTCTCTTCTTAGAAGATGTAGACAACGACCCCTCTACATCAAAAGAAGAATAGGTACAACCCCAAGCAATATTAAATATTAATATACATGGTCAAAGTAAAAGAAACTTTAGTTTAACATAGTCAAGGAGAGGTATCTTATTACCTCTAGCATCTTCTGGGGCTGCAACCCCAGGCAACTCGTCATGGGCTACATCCGCGAGCGGCTCTGTGCCCAATGCCTCTTCCTCCACATCCATGTAAGACTCTTATCTGCTGCTAAGGCGTAAGAAATTAAAAGTGAATGACATAGAATGAAGTGAAATGCAAATAAGACTTCAGTACAACTCATATATGACTTATAATGTATACATAACATTAAAAAATGAAATGCATATTTTAATATATAACAAGGATCCAACATCTACATGGAGTGCAATAATAGACAAAACACAAAACTCATTTAAAGGATCCAACATCTACATGGAGTGCAATAATAGACAAAACACAAAAATCATTTAAAGGATCCAACATCTACATGGAGTGCAATAATAGACAAAACACAAAAATCATTTAAAGGATCCAACATCTACATGGAGTGCAATAATAGACAAAACACAAAAATCATTTAAATACATGCACAAGAGTAGAATACATGAGGTTCATCTTCTAGCTCGCTTTCTTTTCTTCTTTTTTTCAACAACTACATGGATGTCTTCAGGGTCATCGTATAATAACTCATCACCAATCTCTACTTCGGTTAGATCAGGTCCTACTTCGTCAAGAGTTACAACCCGTTGTTCTGATAAAAGGCATGGCTCATCTTCGACAAAAAACTTTCTTGGAACCTCCAAGACCACATGCCAATCGGGATATTTTGGATCTCTAGAATAGAAAACCTGCACGGCATGCTCTGCAAGAATGAATGGCTCATCACTCAATTTGTCTGAACTAAGAAGATTAGACAAATTCAACATGGTAAGATTTTCTTCAACGTCAAAAGAAACACCTCGTTGCGTCACCTTCACCCAATCACACTTGAATAGAATTGGCTTGTACCCATGTCGGTACTCCATTTGGATTATTTTCCGGATGACTCCATAGTAAGGTATAGATTCATCCACTGGGTTCCTGTCCTTAGCACTAGATCGAAAGGTGGTCATACTCTCTGTGCTAACCCCACTATTCTGGTTCGTTTTATTTTCCTCGTAGTCCTTACTGACGAATAGGAAACCATTAATACAATACTTATTGTACTGTATAGAAAAATGAGTTGGTCCCCTGACTATGTCTTTAAAGTCTTCATTAGTTGATTCATCTAACTCTAACTGCTTCTTCAACCAAGGTATAAACTCATCATTACTCGCCACCTTGGTCCTCTTCCCTGCAACTACCTTGCGTTGCTGCAAGAAATTGGCATACTTCCTGCACGAAGAATGATGTTATAGACGTGACCTTTTTTTAGGATTGTTATTACAATGTTATTGAACAAAAAATGAAGAAGACATATACATACAAGCTAAGTCCAATATATACCTTTGCCATGTATCATAGGTAGGTTGACTCTTCAGAACCCAGATACGAGCCTGTTCATACTCAATACCTTCTAGGACGACATTTTGACCCGGGCCAATTGGACCTACGACTTCACCATCGAAGTCGTCAACAAAATCTTCCGACCTCGACATGAGTGAAGTTGATCCATCAAATCGCTTTTCTAGTTTCTCCAAGAGGCTTGTTTTCTTTTTCCCTCTATATTGGTTACAGTGTACAAGTGTCTCCTCTTGTATGTACTGTTAACGTCAGATTCTGTAACGAGATCCTCCGGTTTTCCTCCTCCGCTCCAGCAGGGATTTCCACCACCAGACCTGAAGCAAGACAGCGAAAAAGGGTGGCTGGGGACCAGCCGTTAGCCCTCCGACGCTTAAGTTAGGCCACAGAAGAGAAGCCAAGCAAAACGGGACCAAGATTGAATGATGTGTACGTACCTTCTCTTCAATGGAGCCATCCCCTTATATAGATAACAAACAATCCAGTCTGTTACGCGAGATGTTGAAATCCCGTTGATGTCGCATACGATACTGAGAATCCTCTGATTTCGTGGGATAAGATCCTATCTTTTTAGTCAGATCCAACCCAATGATTTATTCCAACAATCACGCCCCTAGATGGCAATCCCTTGAAATCCGGCTGGATCCGGCCGGAAGCCGTAGCTGGGAGTCATGACCTCCGAAAAGGAAGGAGACGCCCGTAGCTGGGAGTCATGGCCTCCGAAAAGGAAGGAGACGCCCGTAGTAAAGCTGCTCGCAGATTAAAATGTGGTCGCGAGTCCAAGTACATATTTTGGGTGTAATATGTTTCAACGACTTGTGAGAAGGTCTGCTCGCGAATCTAGTTTTCCGTATTTGACCATCCATGACTCCTGACCAGATGATCTCGAGAGTCGAATGGGCGTCCTGCAATTGTCCAATATTCGACTCTCGATCAGATGATCTCGAGAGTCAAATGGGCGTCCTGCACTTGTCCAATATTCGACTCTCGATCAGATGATCTCGAGAGTCGAATGGGCGTCCTGCACTTGTCCAATATTCGACTCTCGATCAGATGATCTCGAGAGTCGAATGGGCGTCCTGCACTTGTCCAATATCCGACTCTCGATCAAATGATCTCGAGAGTCGAATGGTCATTTCCACGTGAAATCTTATCTCCACCATTTTGCCTATAACAGATGCCCCCGAAGTCCTTGCTGCCAAGAATCCTTAAGGAAAGGACTTGCTGTCATGCGCAGCTGCCTCTTGCTTTCACCGAGACACCGTACATGATTAGGCTGGAATTAATGAGCGCCAGCCTTTCCGCAGTCAGGAAATGAAGAGGCGCTTGCCACGTGTCCGAGTATTTAATGGGCGTGCCTGCTTGAGTGCTGTGCCGAACGAAAGATCGCCACGTGCTACCATATACGGCGGAATGATTGCCTATAAATATACGGAGTCCACCATATCTTCTGATTTTCACAGAAATTTCAGAATCCTCCTTTGCTTTTCCCATCATCTTCCTCCGGAGCTCCTTGGTGTCTTCCTCGATCCCCTTTGGTGCTCTTTCTTTCCTTTTCCATTATTCTATTTCTTCTTTCCCTCTCTTTTTTTTGAATATCCCATGGCTTCTGAGGAGAGTACCGTTCCCTTAGGAGATGCTACCCCGGAATCCTCCGCTTCTAGTAGCGCAAGGGTTCCGGCAGGTCAGTATACAGCGGCCGGATATCCCTCCATTCTGTCGGAGAACCGGCTGCTGGAGTTACGGGAGAGATTTTCGATCCCTGACTCAGTCGATCTCCGGTTACCCAGAGACGGAGAGACGCCAGACTCCCCTCCCCCAGGGTGTGTGGCCTTCTATGAGTATCAACTCATTCTGGGGGTTCGCCTTCCCCTCCATCCTTTCATCCGGGATGTGCTTCGGTGGTATAAAATTGCCCCCGGGCAACTTATTGTGAATGGATGGAGGGTGGTCCTAAGCTCATTCGTCCTTTGGGCTCAGGCCGGGAACGGGGAGCTTACGGCTGATGAGTTCCTCCGCATGTTCCGCTTGAAGAAGGCACCCTCCAGCGAAGGCTGGTACTATCTATGTTATTGGCACCGGGATAACTTTGTGCTGGGGAAGCCCACATCGAATTATCCCGGCTGGAGGAAGCGTTGGTTTTACGCATCTGGAAATTGGGAATTTGCTTCTTCCAGGGGCCCAAGAGTAAATCGTTTTTTCTGTGAAGGTAGGCAGTCCCGTATTGTGATCCGTTTTCTCCAATAAAAGGTTTTTAGGTTTTCTCCATCTGACCCATGTTTGTGCTCGCAGGTATCCCGGCCTCGAGAAAACCGAGCTTAAAAGGGGGGATCAACGAAAAAATCGTAAAGGTGTATAAGGTGCCTATTGGTGATAGGCACGTCGAGACTTGCTTGTCTCCATCTCGCCTTGCAGCAGCGGGCTTAATACCTGTAAGAGAAGTCGAGATGACGCAAGTTGGAGAAAAAAGAGGTTTGCTGCCCCGGCTGAAAGGCGCGAGCTCTAAGAGGCAGAAGAAGACATCTGCTGGTCCATCTCACCCATCCACCAAGAAGGGTAGCGATCAGCCTGCTCCTCTCGCGAGCAGGGTGGGGGGGGCTCCAGCTGGACCCGCTAATCCTTCACTGGCTGTCGCGCCCGGGCCGCCAGTAATCAATATCGCTGACAACTCCCCAGATGGGGTAGGGTCCAGCTGTCCCCCAGCTGAGGAGGCTCATGAGCGCACGGAGCCTCGAGAGATGGCTCCTGCCCGCGAGCTGGTTCCTGCTACCGAGCAGGGACCTGCTCGCGAGGCGACGGCTCCTCCTCGCGAGCCGTCTGGGCTGATCGTCGCCCAACCTTCCGGTGGTGGAACGTATTCCGTTCCTCGCCATCTCCACCCCATCTGCAAGTTCTTATTCGAGAATGTCCCACCTCAATCCTTCGGCTCTCTTCCCGAGCCAGGCCCCGAGAGCCTCTTCCTTGAGGCAGGGATGAGGATGGCTCAGGTAGAACCTCCTAACCCAAAAAACTTTATTATTTTGGGGTTTTTAAGTATTTCTTCTCATCCATCTTCTTGTTTGCAGGGACTAGACCTCATCTTGCGGACGAAGCGAGACATCGTCGCCGCTCGCCGCGTAATAGACGAGGCAGATGAAAAAAGGATTGCTTTGGAGAAGGCGGTCCTGGGGCGAGATCAACTCCTCAAATCCCGTGAGGCTGTGATTTCCAAGAAAGATGAGGAGATAAAAATCCTCATAGAGAAAGTCCAGGTGTTGACCGAAAGGTACCAAACTCTGGACAATAAGTTCGCGAAACTCGCCGACTTGAAGGAGAAGGCGGAGAGAGAGAAGGAGATCTTCCGCCAAGACAAGATTTCCCTGGAGGAGCGACTTGCGGAGGCTAGGTCGCAGCTCAAGGAGGCCTACGACAACCTAACCAAGGAGCGCAACGCTCTCGCGCAGCTTAAGGACGACTCGATCCACTGGGACGAGGAGAGAGTCGCCCTTGCGAAAATGCTCTCGGAAGAAGGGCCTCGGGCAATTTCCGAGTTCCGTTCTTCGCAGCAATATGACGACGAAAGGTACGAGTCGTATGATGCTGGTCGCGACTTTGCGCTAAGAGTAGTGCAACGAATGATCCCATCCTTTGATATGGGGGAGTTCGGTCGAGTCGCGACCACCATTGCTGCCGAAGAGCAGGCTGCTGCTGAGAACGAGGTGACTGAAGCCACTCAGGTTGACGGAGCTCCAGAAATGGGCCCTGAAATTGAGAGCGCAGCTCCTCCAAGGGATTGATTTTCTTTGTTTTCTTCTCTTGTATTCGTGAATGGACATTGTAAACATTTATCATTAATGAAAGAAAAGAAAAAATATTTTTGGAAGTATTGTCCTCGTTGCCTTTTCCTTTTCACGCAATGAATGCCTTTTCGTTTTTGCTTACTTTCTTTTCCTTGTACTGAACGCCTTGTTGCAACGAGAATGTGCCCAATCTGGAGGCAAGTTGGCTTCATATTGAGTCATCAGTGAATGCGAACCCTTAATCCGAGCAAGAGTTGCGCTGCTAGCATTTTAAGGTGTATGACGAACTGTGGTGCTCGCGATTAAGGTGTATGGCTAATTCGGGCTCGAGCTACGGTGCTCGCATTCCGGAGTGTGATCCTTCCTTACACCAGTCGTGAGCAACTAACTCATGAAAATGAATTAGACTCAATCCGGGGGTCGTACGACCATGTCCGCGTTGAGATAGACTGATCTATCGATTGAGATTTTAGTTCTACCAAGGGCAGAAGGTTGGTCAAGAGATGGTATTCATTCTCTTCGAGGCTGTTCAGGTCCATGCAAATGGAAAAGCAACCAACTAGTAATGATTTCAGTCCTACCAAAGGTAGGTAATTGGCCAAGATGTGTAAACACTCTCTTCAGGGCTATTCAGGTCCATATAAATGGAGTAGCGGCCAAAAGATATCTTTCACTTTATTCATAAAATGCTATAATAAACTACATCGAATCTAAGGGTAGTATCGTAGCAAATGCTCCACGTGCCAAGGGCGACGTACAGGCTTCCCTTGCATGTCTTCAAGATAATAAGTACCCGGGTCGCACAACCCTAATAACCCGATATGGGCCTTCCCAATTCGGATCCAACGAACGAACAGGAACTCCCAAATTTCGCCTTAGAACCAAATCTCCGAACTGGAAGGATCTATGTCGAACCTTTGCATTCCGATAACGAGCAATACGTTGTTGATATGCTGCCACTCGTACTTGGGAAGCATTTCTTCGCTCTTCCAAGAGATCGAGGTGAAGTCGGATATTTTCCTGATTGCTTGCGGGATCATACTGTTCGATCCGATATGAGGGCACTTGAATTTCCACTGGCACCACTGCGTCAACACCAAATGCTAAGGAGAAAGGAGTTTCACCTGTCGATGTACAAGCTGTGGTTCTATAGGCCCATAGCACTTCTGGCAGAAGTTCTGGCCACACCCCTTTACATTCACTTAGCTTGGTCTTTAAATGATGCTTTATAATTTTATTCACTGCCTCGACCTGCCCATTCGCCTGTGGATGATATGGAGAAGTGCGGAGATTACGTATTTTCCATTTGTCGCAAAATTCATCAAAGGCTGCGTTGTCGAACTGCGTTCCGTTATCGGTAATTATGGTATGAGGAAGTCCGAAGCGACATATAATATTTCTCCACATAAACTTAGTAGTTTGTTTTTCAGTAATTTTGGCTAATGGTTCTGCCTCGGCCCATTTGGTGAAATAATCAACCGCCACGATCGCGAACCTATTCTGTCCCTTTCCCATAGGTAAGGGACCGATGATATCGATCCCCCACTGAGCAAAAGGCCAAGGGCTGTCGACTGGGGTCATCCGCTCAGACGGTACGCGAGGTATAGGTTGATATCGTTGACACTTGTCGCATTTTTTAGAAAATTCTATGGCGTCTGCTTTCATAGTAGGCCAATAATATCCTTGCCTCATCGCTTTATATGCTAGAGATCGCCCCCTGGGATGATTACCACATGCCCCCTGGTGTACTTCATCTAGAACACGATGTGCTTCTTCTGGATGAAGACACCTCAAATAAGGCAAGGAGAAGCTTTTTCGCAACAAGATTCCTTCTTGTATGGTGTATCTGGCAGCTCGAAGCTGAATTTGTCTTGCAGCTTTCTTGTCTTCTGGTAGGTATCCATCTCTAAGATAAAGGATGATAGGATCCATCCAGCATGGAGACGATTGTAACGATATAACTTGCTCGGGAGTCACTTGGTCGATACTCGAGTGTTGACGGTGCTCGATGGGGATCGAATGTGATAGTTCTGATTCTGGTGCAGAAGCGAGTTTTGCCAAGGAATCGGCCAGTTGGTTCTACTCGCGAGGGATATGGAATATTTTGTAAGTCTTCAGTTTGGCGAGCAGGATGAGAACACGAGACTTGTATAAGGCCATTCTTTCTTCTTTGGTTTCGAATTCGCCAAGAACTTGGTTGACAATGAGCTGGGAGTCGCTATGAATTATCAAATTCTGGACTGCGAGGACAACGGCTAGCTCGAGGCCGACAATAAGGGCCTCATATTCTGCTTCATTATTGGAGACGCGTGATTCAAAACGCAGAGCGTATTGAAAATGCGACCCGTCTGGAGCCACTAAAATCAGGCCCGCTCCACTGCCACTGGCCCGTGACGACCCATCCACAAAGAGCGACCAAGAAGGCTGGTCGCTGGTCATACCGCTGTCTTCAGAATATGTAAATTCGGCGATGAAGTCAGCCACGGCCTGGCCCTTGACTGCGGTCCTAGGACAGAATGAAATATCATGCTCGCTAATCTCGACCGCCCATTTAGTTAAACGCCCGGAAGCCTCAGGCTTTTGAAGGACTTGACGCAGTGGATGATTTGTTGGTACTAAAATGGCATGGGCTTGAAAGTATGGTCGCAATTTTCGAGCTGCCGTGATTAAGGCTAAGGCCAGTTTCTCCAAATCAGAATACCTAGTTTCTGCATCAACCATTGCTCGACTGATATAATAAACGGGCCTTTGTACCCCGGAATCTTCTCTTATTAAAGCGGCACTAACGGCCGTGGAAGACACAGATAAATAAAGAATGAGTTGCTCATGCGCCACAGGCTTAGATAAAATGGGGGGAGCACTCATATAATGCTTCAGTTGTTGAAAAGCTTCTTCACATTGAGGTGTCCACCTCCAATCAGACTTGGCCGTTGCACGAAGGAGTTTGAAAAAGGGCAGGCACTTGTCAGATGCTCGCGAGATGAACCTGTTTAATGATGCGATGCGACTAGTTAGACGCTGAACGTCCTTCAGAGTCACTGGGGATTTCATCTCTATCAACGCTTTAATCTTTTCGGGATTCGCTTCAATTCCACGCTGGCCAACCATGAACCCAAGAAATTTTCCTGCAGATACTCCAAACGCGCATTTTTCTGGATTTAATTTCATCTGATACTTCCTCATCAGATCAAAGGCTTCTCGAAGATCTGGAATGTGGTCATCTTCATTGATGCTTTTCACGAGCATATCGTCGACATATACTTCCATGTTCCTACCGATTTGAGCAGCGAATATTTTGTTGACAAGACGCTGATAAGTGGCCCCTGCATTTTTGAGACCAAACGGCATCACCTGGTAGCAATATAGTCCTCGATCTGTGATGAAGGCAGTGTGTTGGCCATCGGGTGGATGCATCATAATCTGGTTGTAACCAGAGTAAGCATCCATAAAACTGAGGAGGGCGTGTCCAGCTGTTGAGTCGACCAACTGGTCGATTCGTGGTGTCGGGAAGCTATCTTTAGAACATGCTTTGTTTAAGTCTGAATAATCGACGCACATCCTCCATTTGCCATTAGCTTTCCGGACGAGAACTACGTTGGCGACCCACTGTGGGTAGTCAACTTCTTTTATAAAATTTGCCGCGAGCAGCTTCTCAACTTCAGTTTTGATCGCCATCTGTCTTTCTGCAGTGAAGGCACGTCGACGCTGATGTACTGGTTTATGCTTTGGGTCAATGTTGAGACGATGTATGATGATATTAGGATCGATGCCCGGCATATCTTTATGAGACCAAGCAAACACGTCCTGGTATTCAGTGAGGAAACGAATCAAATCTTCGCGGTGGATACTATTTAATGAGGAACCGATATACACGATCTTAGACTGGTCGTCTTTGGTCAAGCGGATCGCCACTGTTTCCTCCCCTGGAGTTCCTGATTTCAGAGCACTTTCCCTTGGATCCAACGCGGAGGCGAGAACGTCGGATGAACCTTGAACTACTTCCATGACAGGCGTCGCTTGAGCTTTCTTTCGATCTTGGAGGGCTATCTGGTAACAGGACCGTGCCTCCTGCTGACTTCCTCGCACAACCCCTATGCCATTTGGGGTCGGAAATTTAACGCATAAATATGAAGGGTGCAAGGCCGCTCCAACCTTAGTTAGTGACGGTCTCCCCAAGATGGCGTTATACGCTGATTTTCGATCCACGACGAGGAAGTTTACGAAGACGGTGGTCTTCGCTGGACTCTCCCCAAAGGAGACTGGGAGATCGATGCTTCCTTCTGGTGTCACCACTTCTCCTCCAAAGCCGACAAGAGGGGTCGATACTGGCTTGAGGAGGTTTCTGGCTAGTGCCATCTTGTCGAAAGCCTCCAAATACAGAACATCGGCCGAGCTACCTGTATCCACCATAATTCGATGAGTCAGATAATTTGATACCTTCAGTGTGACTACGATGGAATCCTCATGAGGGAAATGAATTCCCGCTGCATCTTCGAGGGTAAAAGAAATTGGGGGATGGTTAGCTTTCGAAGAGTTGGACGTTTGTTCCAGCCAATAGATCTGCTGGGGTTCTTTGGACGCCTTTCGGGCGTATGCCTTTCTTGAAGCTTGAGAGTCACCCCCGCAAGCTGGACCCCCGACGATAGTGCGAATTTCTCCTGTGGGCTCAGCATCCTCTTGGTCGGTTTGAGACGGTTCCTTTTGGCGAGATGAGGTCTTTGCCCTTTCTGGTGACCGATTTTTACGAGCAACATAATCCTGGAGATGGCCTTTTCGAATAAGTGCCTCGATATGGTCTCGTAGAGAGATACAGTCCTGGGTCCTATGCCCGTGATCTTTGTGGAAGTAACAGAACTTACTCTTATCTCTCTTCTCGGGATCGGATTTAATCTTTGCAGGCCACTTCACATATGGCTTGTGTTTTATCTCCATTAGAACCTTTTCAGGAGGCCGATTAAGAGGAGTGTAATTATGATATTTACCAGAGTAAGGCTTCCTGGGAGAACGATCGCGCTGATCGCGATGGTATTTTTTATCTGTAGAAGTTCCTTCTGGCTTACGTTTCTTACTTTGTACTCCATGGCGTGTCAATGCGACTTCTTCTGCATTGATATATTTCTGAGCTTTGGCTTGAAATTCCGCCATAGTTTTCGGCGGACTCTTATCTAAGGCAAACCTAAACTTCTCGCTTGTTATTCCAGCAATGAGGGCTGTGAGACCCTTTTCTTCAGTGTAACCCTCAGTTTGAACGGCCTCGGCAGTGAACCGTACTGTGAACTCTTTTATTGTCTCTCCATGTTGCTGTTTTAGATTCATCAGATGGGAGGCTGGCTTTTTAATGCGAATACTTCCCATGAATTGAGAAAGAAATATCTCCGATAATTGGGAAAAGGAACTGATGGAAAGAGGCTTTAACCCCCGAAACCACGTACGAGCCGCTTCCTTCAACGTAAGGGGAAAAGCCCTACACATGATTTCTGAACCATGTCCCTCCAACTCCATGAGGGACCTATATGTTTCCAGATGTTCCAGAGGATCGCCAATGCCTGTATACGGAGCAATAACAGGCGTTCTATATTTTCTGGGCAACGGGGCTTCCATGACCTCGCTTGTGAAGGGAGATTCAGATTGATGTATTGCCGCCATGACAGCAGACGGCCGATTTGCCTGGTATCTCTGCTCCATGACATCAAAACGGTCTTGGATTCTTTTGAGATCTCCTTCCCATGGCAAGGTATAGCTAGACGTTTCGGCGGTGGAGCCTTGCGGTAGAGGTTGTCGAGACGAACTGGAATGTATAGAATGTGGAGACGGCACAGGGGGATGGCCGCCGAGTGGTGGGACCTGTGGTTCATCCACAGAATGTCTGGAGGCAACTGGTATGGGCGGCGGTGGTAACCCTTCGGAGGGTTGTCTTTGCGGTTCAGGGAAGTGCTGATCAAGCCGATTTGACAGTGCCTGAACTCCAGCGTTTAAAGTTAGGAGAGTGTTCCCGAGGAATCGTAGGACATCATCCTGATTTCCAGAGGCCTCCAATAATGGATTTGTCGATGGCATATTTGGGGCTCCTTGAGGGATATCCGTCAGAACAGGTGGGAGGGCAGGTGCGGATTCCGTCTCACCGGGCGGAGGTGGTGCCTGCCTCGAAGTTGAAGGATGAACAGTCTTTTTAGGAGGCATCACCGAAGGATTTTGATCGGTGGTTAACACGATTGATTTTGATGATCAAGTCGTTCCCACAGACGGCGCCAAACTGTTAACGTCAGATTCTGTAACGAGATCCTCCGGTTTTCCTCCTCCGCTCCAGCAGGGATTTCCACCACCAGACCTGAAGCAAGACAGCGAAAAAGGGTGGCTGGGGACCAGCCGTTAGCCCTCCGACGCTTAAGTTAGGCCACAGAAGAGAAGCCAAGCAAAACGGGACCAAGATTGAATGATGTGTACGTACCTTCTCTTCAATGGAGCCATCCCCTTATATAGATAACAAACAATCCAGTCTGTTACGCGAGATGTTGAAATCTCGTTGATGTCGCATACGATACTGAGAATCCTCTGATTTCGTGGGATAAGATCCTATCTTTTTAGTCAGATCCAACCCAATGATTTATTCCAACAATCACGCCCCTAGATGGCAATCCCTTGAAATCCGGCTGGATCCGGCCGGAAGCCGTAGCTGGGAGTCATGACCTCCGAAAAGGAAGGAGATGCCCGTAGCTGGGAGTCATGGCCTCCGAAAAGGAAGGAGACGCCCGTAGTAAAGCTGCTCGCAGATTAAAATGTGGTCGCGAGTCCAAGTACATATTTTGGGTGTAATATCTTTCAACGACTTGTGAGAAGGTCTGCTCGCGAATCTAGTTTTCCGTATTTGACCATCCATGACTCCTGACCAGATGATCTCGAGAGTCGAATGGGCGTCCTGCAATTGTCCAATATTCGACTCTCGATCAGATGATCTCGAGAGTCGAATGGGCGTCCTGCACTTGTCCAATATTCGACTCTCGATCAGATGATCTCGAGAGTCGAATGGGCGTCCTGCACTTGTCCAATATTCGACTCTCGATCAGATGATCTCGAGAGTCGAATGGGCGTCCTGCACTTGTCCAATATCCGACTCTCGATCAAATGATCTCGAGAGTCGAATGGTCATTTCCACGTGAAATCTTATCTCCACCATTTTGCCTATAACATGTACCGTTCAGCTATACAACCTTCCGGCCGCATTTTATTGCTTACATATGCCTTAAACGTTTTCATGAACCTGAATAAGTAAACGAAACTTAAGAAATATAAATGCAAATGTCTAGTCCAAGTTTTTCACATTAAACTCATGTCATACCTTTCAAATGGATACATCTATCGATAGTAAACAGGACCACATACGCGAGCCTCGTAAGCCAAGTGGATTGGTAGATGCATCATCACAACAAAAATAGAAGGAGGGCATGTAATTTCAAGCTCACATAACGTCTTAGCCATGCCCTTCTCGAGAATCAATAACATTTCAATATCAATGGTTCGTGAGCAAAGGGCGTTGAAGAAGGTACATAAGCTTCTAATTATATTGCGGATGGGCTTGCTATCCATGAATGCATGCTGGATCAAAATTGGAAGCAGATGTTGTATCAACACATGGTAATCATGAGACTTCATTCCCTTCAAATCCATGTTATCTTCCTTTACAATGTTCTTCCAATTTCCACTAAAATCGATCGGAACACGCAACTCACGCAAAGTCTGAATGAAAAGTTTTTTCTCTTCTTTTTGCAACAAGAAAGGACCTCGTTTTTGGATCACCTTACCGTTGATATTTTTCAGCCATAAACGCTTCTTAATTCCCAATCGCTTCAAGTCCCTTCGTGCATTAGCATCATCCTTGCTTTTTCCCTTTGTGTTCAACATCAATCCAATAAGTATTTCGCATACGTTTTTCTCGATGTGCATAACATCAAGGTTGTGGCGTACGGGCAACTCCTTCCAATAATCTAGATCAAATAATATGGACCGCTTAAAGAAGCATGTTGACTCAGCATCATCCACTTGCTCCTGTCCTCCTATACCCCTTCGTTTCTTCTTCTCGATCTTCCCCCACTGCACATTTAGCTTCGCAACAATTCTTTCGATCTCTGTCCCAGTCAGACGAATTGGTTGTGGTCGGTGGTCCTCCTCCTTATTAAAGGTGCTTGCACTTGAGTCATATCTAGCCTTGTCATTGAGTGGCAACCACCGTCTGTGACCCATATAAACATGTTTCATTCCATGGTGTAGTCGCAATGAATCTGTCTTGGGGCCACATGCAGGACAACCATACTTACCCTTTGTCCTACAACCAGAAACATTACAATATGCGGGAAAGTCGTGGATTGTCCACAACAGGATAACACGCATGTTGAATTTGTTTCCGTGGTATGCATCAATTGTCATGATCCCTTTCCGCCACAAGTCTTGCAACTCAGCAATCAACGGTTGCAAATAAACGTCAATATCCTTCCCCGGTTGTCGCGGCCCTTCGATGAGCAAAGTGAGTATTGTAAATTGCGGTTTCATACATAGCTTCGGTGGAAGGTTGTACGTTACACACATAACAAGCCATGAACTATACGATGTGCTGGAAGTCCCAAAGGGGTTAAACCCATCGGTGGCTAGACCCAATCGAACATTGCGAGGCTCACTTGCAAAATCCTCATACTTGTTGTCGACAAGCTTCCATGTGCTGGAGTCAACCGGATGCCCCATCTTTCCACTCTGTATTTTTCCAGTCGAGTGCCAGGTCATCTCTTTTGCCACCCACGGCACACTGTACATCCTTTGTAGCCTTGGTGTTATTGGAAAATACCTTAACACCTTCGCAGGTACTTTCGATCGTTTTGACTTAGAATCTGATTCTTTTTTGTACCTAGAAGTACCACAGTTTGGACAACTCGTCTTCTTCTCGTGCTCTCTCCAGTACAACATGCAATCATTTGGACAAGCATGAATCTTTTGGTAATCAAGATCCAACTTTGTAATGATCTTCTTCGCTTGGTAGGTATTAGCTGGGGTCTTATTACCGGATGGCAACACACTTTGGAGTAGTTGAAGGAGATCAGTAAAGCTTTGTTCACTCCATCCATGGTTCACCTTTAATTTAAAAAGTTGTACAATAAAAGTCAACAAGGTGAATTCGTGGCAACCAGGATACAGCTCAGTCATTGCATCTCGTAGATTTGCTTCAAACTCATTACCTGTAGCGTCCCCAAAAACGTCTTCAACTTCGGGGCCTACATTAGGGTCATCCTGAACAACTTCGTCTAGGTTATTACCACCAAGGTCTTCAACAACCGCATTGACAATGTCGTTTAAGTTTGCCACACTGGGTACTGGTGGGAAATTGGAGCACGTTCGGTATACTTGGGTGTTGCAAGCTCACCATGCATGTTCCACACCTTATATGTTGGATCAAATCCATATTTCATCAAATGTACCTTCACATCGTCAATTATGCAGGGTAAACGTATACATCTGCATTTGGTGCATGGGCAATGAATGGTTTCTCTACCAGGAAGGTGTTCTGATGCGAACGTTACAAAACTTAAAATACCATCCATAAAACGTGGGTCTAGGTAACGTAGAGTAATCCACTCCCTATCCATTGGATACAACCTCTTTAATTATGATGTGTACCTATAGAAAGTATACAACCATAACAATCAAATATCAGTCCAACTTCTACGACTGCATATCCCCTTATCTCTCTAGAAATATTGATCAGGCATTTGATTCCACGTCAACTATCCACAAAAGGTATGGATATTTGACGACGAAAACAAGTGTAGGGAATACTCCGGAGAGAAAGGGAGAGATGAAATGGAACTAGCGTGTGCATTAACACTGCAATCTATTCAACCTTAAAAAAACACAAAAATTCAACCTACCATCAATTCAATCATCAACGTCGTCATCATCTTAACCATTAAATGAAACCATGCACAATCTCAAACATAGGATCAAGATGCCAACATTATTACACATTCCACATCATTTTGGGCCTACTAGTTACATGCATAAGTAAATCATATAAAAGGCCCCAAATCTACAACTCATATAATCCAACATGGACTCATTGGGTGTTGTCTACTTGACTAATGGTACTATGCAAGGCACGCTGCCCACTATAAAATGGGCCTACCCAACGGGTCCAAGTAAAGTCACCATGGTGGACTTCTCACTCCCAACTATCTCTCTTGGTATTTGTCCCACTTGGGCCTTACTTTTAATTCATTTATATAGGCCCAAGGACCCAAATAACTTATGCTAAATAAATGGACAATGAAGATGTCCACCACATGACCCATATCATCAGAGTATAAATTAAGTTCAGAAGACATATAATACGGGCCACATGAGCAAGGGTAAGGTCCACATGAGGTGGCCATCTAGGAAATAGTCTACCACTGTGAATCGTCCATGTCCAGGGCCTAATTAGTCCATAAAATATCTTAGGATGAGAGGTGGAGCCCATGGAAATGGGTCCATGCCAAGTTCTACCCAAATAGTCATAAGTTTTGGTATAACACATAAATGGTTTTGGGCCGTCTTGTGGCCTACCTTGTGATCATGTGGGACTCACATTTGAAAAAAGAATTTACTCATCTGGCAGCCCCATGCATAGGCTTCACAACTCAGAAACTATGGCCCCTTGAAGATGAGTTTATAAATTTTGGCAAGAGCTCAAACACTGGCACTTGAAGGACTGCAGAAATGTTGTGCAGGAATGGTTTTTGTCCAACTTTGGGAGGTTGCCACAGACACATGAGGCCATATTTCGACATACCGTCAAGTGTCCCTGGTATTCCCATATTTGGTCATAAAATTCCATAAGGTAGGACCCTCTGATTACATGTGTACAATTTGTGACACATGGCCCAACATAGCCATCTGAAATTTCTGCACAACTCTGCCTAGCCCCAATTTGGAGTCAGACGAAAGATCACCTAAGGCCCACATTGGTCCAACTAAAGTATCATTTATCTACACACTTATGTAGATTAGAAATTCATCTTAGTGGCCCCAATATATCTCATACATGGAGCTCACCACGGGGACCCAAAGTCCCAGACACAATATTCAGACTTGCAGTCTTTGGCAATGAGTCTGTCCCAACTTTGGCTCCACTTCACCAACACAGCAAATGGATTATTTCCAATGAATTAGTAGGACAATACCATACACTAACATGTAGAATAGACATATCCCATTGTGAGATCCTTAGATACAGATCATGAGTTCGCCCCATGGTTCCGTGATCCAAACCCTTGAGATCATTGGGCCTTATGTTTGATATTTATGCAGCAGGTTTATGTGCCAAGGCGTTCATCATGCAGTTGTAAGTTGGCATTTGAAAGCGTGTTAGACATACTGCAAATGCATCTATAATGTTCTATTTGAGATCCTGCACTGGGAAATTCCTAGAAATTGCATAAGGATTTCAGAAAAAAGGAGATGATATTCTACAAATTGCCTATTGACAGAAAAGAGATGCATTTCTAAAACCAAAAGGGGTGTGTCATTTTACATACTTTTAAGAAAATTGCTCTGTTTGGAGCCAAAACACATCCTCAAGTGCTTGCTTGGCTAGTGACATATCTTCTGCTGTCATATCCACACAATATGTTACTACACATGGTTTGCACATCATTCTAGGTGAGTTTTCACAGCTTTGGATCCTCATTTCCTTAAGTGGAACTTGACAGTGGTGCAGGCACTTATGTTGATGATTGGGATCCACGTGGCCCATATGTGTCGCTACGCTGAAAGTGGGCTGGACTGCTGAGGTCCAGCCCACAGCAAGATGTGGGTTTTGGATATGTGAAGGCCCAACCTGAACTCCTCTCCTCGTAAGCCATTACACCTATCTGACCTGCTTAGAAGTCGGGTAATTAGGCAATTGGGTAATCGAATAAAATTTTAAATTGGAAAAAAAAACCCATATCTGAATCCGATCTTTTCGGGTTGGATATGTCGGTCCCAATCTGGATGGTTACAATCTGGATGGTTACTTGGCCATTAGGATCAGGGCTTGGGTTTAGACGATTAGATAGTGGGCTGGGCCTAGTTATTTATCTCACAGCACTAGTGTGGACAAACCTTGTCACAAAAAGAAAAGGAAAAAAGAAAAGGTAAGCCACTCACTTGAAGTGCCTGGATGAGTTCTATGACATCCACTACTAATGGAAAAAATGTGGGAAAGCAACATCTTGTATGAAAGATGCACTTGAAGAGCTGTAGTGGACCAGACAACAATGCTTCCAAACACCACCAGAATCAGGTAAGAATAATTCAGCAACATAAGCAAATATGTTAAACAGAGACATTTCAGGAAACACATGCTGTGCACACTTAGCATTCACAACAAACAATTGAAGGTACAAAATGAAGAAAATGAAGGGCTTATTTATCAATCAAGGCAGGTGTCGATATCATTTTCATAATGAAAATAAAATAATCTAAAACGTTTCAGGGTAGCCATCATCAGGACCTGTGACGCCAAATAAAGGGAGAAAGAGATACCTGTGACGCCAAATAAAGGGGCAGCAGTGGAACGGCTGAAGAAACCCTCTGTTTCTTCCGATCGGTGCAGGGAGAGGGACGGAGAGGGTTGCGTACGTCCTTGACAGTGACGAGAGACGGAGAGAGGGAGAGGGATGGAGATCGGACAGGGAGAAAGGGAGGGAGAGGCGGGAGATGGGTTTGGGAAAAAAACCCCTTTTCAAAGAGGGAGAGGCAGAGGGAGTGGCGGGAGACTGGTTTTGGAAAAACGCCAAAAAAAGGGCGCGACTTGGGTGAGACCCCGGAACCAGCGATGTGGGTGGGACCCCGAACCTAGGGCCCACCTGGATGCATCTGTTGCATATCCATGCCGTCTATCTGTTTCTTCAGATTATTTTAGGACTCAGTCCCAAAATTGAAGGGCATGAAAATTTTAAGTAGACCACACCACTAGAAGCAGTGATAATTAAACGCCTACCATTAAAAACTTCCTTGAGTCCACCGTAATGTTTACTGGCCATCCAATCTGTTGATAAGGTCACGTAGACAGGGATGAAAGGAAAAAACAAATATGGAGTCGATAGAAAACTTATGTGGCCCACAAAAGGTTTTTAATAGACATTAACTAGTTTTTCTGATGGTGTGGTCCACAGAAATTCTTTATCTGCTTTATTTTTTGTTCTATGACATAAAATAATCATTAAAAGAAGATGAACGGTATGGATATACAATTCATACATAGAGCTGGGCCCTATGTTAAGGGTCCCACCCACATAGCTGGTTCCGGGGTCTCACCCAAGTCGCGCCCACCAAAAAATGGTATTGGCGCGCGGAATGTGGGTGAGGCCCACCATGATGTTTATGAGAAATCTACGCCGTCCAACTATTTTCTGAGCTCATTTTAGGCGTTGAGACAAAAAACGAACGGGATCATATGCCATCCATACCATTCATAATGTCCAGTGAACGTGGATTGGCTAGTGACCCCACACCAGCCAGGTGGCTTGTGTCAAAGGGGCGCGACTTGGGTGAGACCCCGGAACCAGCGACGTGGGTGGGGCCCTAAACCTAGGGTCCACCTCGATGTATTCCTTGTATATCCATGCTGTCCATCTGTTTCTTCATATTATTTTAGGCCTAAGTCCCAAAAATGAAGCACATGAAATTTTTAGGTGGACCACACCACAGGACGCAACACTCATTGAACTGTTACCATTAAAAACTTCCTGGAGTCCTCTGTAATGTTTATTGACCATCCAATCTGTTGATTAGGTCATGTAGGCAAGGATGAAAGGAAAAAATAAATATCAGGTTGATAGAAAACTTTTGTTGCCCACAAAAGGTTTTTAATGGTCATTAACCAGTTTTTCTTATGGTGTGCTCCACCCGAAATTTGCATCTGCTTTATTTTTGGTACCATTGCATAAAATAAGCCGAAAAAGAAGATGAACAACATGGATATACAATTCATAGATAGAGGTGGACTCCTACGGTTAGGGTCCCACCCACATAGCTGGTTCCGGGGTCTCACCCAAGTCGCGCCCGTGTCAAAGCTGTGTGGGCTCCACCATGATGTATGTGTTTTATCCACGCTGTCCATCCATTTTTCCACCTCATTTTAGTGCACAGGCCAAAAAATGAGGTAGATCCAAATCTCAGGTGGACCACACCACATGAAAAAGTGGGAATTGAATTCTCACCATTGAAAACTTCCTGGAGGCTAGTAGTTTTGGATCAAGCTGATATTAATTTGTGTTTTCACTTCATCAAGGTCTGTGTAACCTTATCAACAGGTTGGATGGCAAATAAACATCACGGTGGGCCCTGGGAAGTTTTTAATGGTGGACCTTCAATCAACACCACGATTATTGTGTTTAATTTATCCATGTTGTTCATTCATTTCTCAAGATTAATTATAGCAAGACTTCATCCTATAAATGAGCCATATCTAAATCTCAGGTGGACCACAACACAAGAAAACAATAGTGATTGAATGTCCACTGTCCATTAAAAACGTCCTAGGGCCCTGTAATGTTTAAGGCATGTTTAATGGATAAAGATCACAATTCACGGTGGACCCCACAAGCACCGATTAGTACCTGCTACAGTAGTGGCAAGGTCGAAGACGATATGCAAATTAATCATCGTATAAGATATTCAACAATGTGTTTTAACGGCGTTCAATTAGTAAATGCCATTATAAAGTGGATCTTTAACAATGCTAGATTGTGCACGCCATAAAAATAGGTAATTGATGGTGTTCTTTTACCGCATGCCGTTAACACCTACAATTTGTTGTAGGTGAATTAGAAGATAACAACTTAGTAGGTGTTACCTTTACCGTGTGCGGCCTACCTTGACTTTTTTTTTTTCTGTATATCCATTCCATCCATCTATTTTTTCATCTCATTTTAGGAATCGATCCAAAATTATAAGAAGATCCAAATCTCAGGTTAGGGCTCTCAATGGGTCGGATCTGGATCGGATCCAGTTGGATCCGGCTCCAAGTCCGTATATCTGTAGACGGATTCGGATCGGATTCGGATTTAACTCGGATCCAAAAGGTGATATCCATATCCGATCCATTTATAAATTGTTAGATCCATTTCCGATCCAAAATCCATATAACCATCGAATTCAAGTCGGATCTAGGTCCGAATGCACCCCCATTACAAATCCCAAAAAATATATGATATAAAATATATATATAATATAATATATTTAATTTAGTAGAAAAATGATGCAAATCCCACTATTTACTATGGCATGGTCCAAATGGCCTAAAGAAATTTGTAAAACGGATGGTCAGCAAGAATATAACATATACAGTAAGGTGACAATGAGCCGAATCTTAATCGGATTCGGATCTAACTCAGATATGTTCTCGTGAATCCATATCCGCTCTATTTAAGTATTAATCGGACCTATTTTAAGATCCATATCCGGTCCATTTAACTAATCGGACCTATTTTAAGATCCAAATCCGCATTATATGGATTCGGAGTGAATCGGATCTCGGATCTGACCCGCTCCATTGAGAGCCCTATCTCAGGTGGACCATACCACTAGAAAGAGTGATGAATCACCATTAAAAACATTGTTGTGGGCCACAAAAGCTTTGGATCAATATTATCTTTCTAATTTTCCTTCACATACAGATCTTCTTGACATTTATCAATAGGTTGGATTACAAATAAACATCAAGGAAACGTTATAATAGGCCAGCCTTTGGAAATTTTAATGGTGAGGCACTCGAATCAACATTTCATGTGGTACTGATCCACTTGAGATTAATCTCTCTATAAATTTTGGCCATCACATCTTAAAATGGTCTAAAGAAAACGGATGGATGGTGTGGATAAATAAAAAAACATCAATGTGGGCCCCATGGTAGGGGTAACATCCACTAATCTGTTACATGCATATATGGGTATAACACCAAGCTAATTCGCACCCCAATTCGAGTGATGATTGGGGTACTAGAAACAGACGATCCAAATAGGGGATCATGGGGTCCAATATGTGATTCATCCATGCTGTCCAACCCTTTTTACATATCATTTTAGGGCATGGTCCAAAAAATGAGGCAGATTGAAGGTCCAAGTGAGCAACACTAAAATCAACAATTGACGACTTGGATATGGCTCCATATGGTGTGGTCCACTTGAGCTTTCGACCTGCCTACTTCTTTGGGGTAAAACTCTAAAATGAGTTTTTAAAATTGATGTGCGGCATGGATATACATTAAATCATGTAGGTGGGCCCCAATGTAAGCATAATAGGGTGGGTTCGTTTCATTAAATTATGAAAATAAGCATATTTTCGTTTTCCGACGGTTCCAGACCGTTGGAGATTCCGACGGCTAAGAGCCGTCGGAAAAAAAGGGCGGGACCGTCGTGAAAGGTATTTTTTTGGGTAGTTTTTACCGACGGCCGATAGACTTTAGCCGACGGTTTTAGACCGTCGGAAATTCCGACGGCTCAGAGCCGTCGGAAAAAAAAGGCGGGGCGGTCGGGAAAAGTCATTTTTTTGGGAGTGTATCTTAGCGAAAGATCTCTCTTTCTCTCTCTATCTTCTCCTTCATCTCCATGAGCTGGGCGAAGTTCGAGTCCAAGGCCTGATATTTTTCAGTCAGGACTTGGACCTTTTCAATGAGGATTTTCCTTTCCTCAATCATCTTCACGATCAAGGTCTCGCGAGATTTAATGACCTGGTCTCTCCCGTGGACCGTCTTCTCCAGGGCAATCCTCTTCCCCTCATCCTCATCTGTAATACGGCGGGCGGCGAGGATGTCACTCCTCGTCCATATGATGAGATCCAAGCCTTGCTCAAAGAGAAGGAAGATTATGAGATATGCACCTAAAAATCAACAAAGAAAGCAAAAAACAAGTTAAAGCCGAAGCATTCTATACTTGGACCATCCTCACTCCAATGTCTAGAGAGAGGTCTTCGGGACTTGGCTCGGGGAGGGTGCCAAAGGTCTGGGGGGAGATGTTGTTAAAGAGAAATTCACAGATCTGATGTAGATGGCTTGGAATGGCAAACGTTCAAACTCCGGAAGGCTGGGCTACGACTAGCCTAGCAGGGCTCTCATCTTGAGCAACAGTTTGCTCATGAGCAGGAATCAACTCGCGAGCACCTTCTGGTTCACGAGGTTCTTCAGCCGGGGGCAACTCGACCCCGCCCCGTCATTCCTTGGGGAATTGTCAGCAATATCAATAACTAGTGGTTCGGGAGGAACCACTGGTGCAGCTGCCGCAGTCTCAGGGAGAGGTTCATGCGGCTGTGGGGTTTGGGCAGGTTCACCCGATCGATTAGATGGGTGAGATGGACCGGCAAATGTTTTCTTTTGTCTTTACGAGCCGGTACCCTTCAAGCGAGGCAGCAATCCCCTCTTCTCTCCCACATTCATCATGGCAGTTTCTTCTTGAGATACCAGTCCAGCAGCGGCGAGTCGAGTAAGTGACAGACAGGCCTCGATATTCCCGTCACGAACTGATAACTTGTATACTTTTACGATCTTCTCATTGATCCCTCCCTTTAGACTCGGTTTTCCTCCCGTCGGAATACTTGTGAATATGAGCAAAGGTCAATCAGGTTAGTCGAAGTTCAAAATCATGACAAAAATCAGGGCAGAGTGAAGTTTCGCCCACCTTCACCGAAAAAGCGGCTCACATTATGGCCCCAGGGGTGGACCATGTCTTAGACCTGTCTTAGACTCCCAGTTCTCGAAAGCAAAAAACTAGCGTTTCCTCCATCCGGGGTAATTCGAAGTGGGTTTCCCTAAAACGAAATTATCCCGGTGCCAGTAACATAAGTAATACCAGCCTTCGCTGGAGGGATCTTTCTTAAGCTGATACATTCTGAGGAACTCCTCGGCGGTCAAGTCTCCATTGCCGACTTGTTTCTAGAGAACGAAAGAACTCAGGACCACCCTCCAACCATTTATAGAGAGTTGCCCTGGGGCAATCTTATAAGTATGGAGTACGTCACGGATAAAAAGGTGAAAGGGAAGACATACTCCAAGGATGAAAAGGTAATCGTAGAGGGCTACACAACCAGGGGGAGGTGAATCCGGAGTCTCTCCCTCTCCGGGCAACCGAAAAATGACGGAGTCGGTAACTCGATATTTTTCTCGTAACTCGTTCAGCCGTTCCTCCGTCATTATGGAGGGATACCCAGACGCAGAATATTTACCCACCAGAACCCTTGCATTGTTGGAGGAAGAAGAGTCCAGCGTAACATCCCTAGAGGGACGGTTTCCTCATCAAAATCTCTCACCATGGTTTTTAAGACAGGATGAAAAAAGGGTAATACCTTGAAAGGAAAGGAGAAGAACGAAGTTACACCAGAGAGAATTGGGGGAACGAAGTTACACTAGAGAAGGGAGAGGACACTAGAGGAAAAAGAAGGAAGCAAGGAGAGAAGAAGAATTTTTGAAAACTTCGGATGAAATTTCAAAAATTTCGCAGGCTCCGTATATTTATAAGCAATCATTCCTTAAGATTTGGTGACACGCGATGACCATTCATTTGGCACAATAGTCGAATGGGCATGATCATTAATTCCGTAGATACATGGCGGGCGTCTCTTCATTTCCTCTCTGCCGAAAAGCTGCGGAAAGTTGGCGCTCATTAATGACAGTCCAATCATGTACAGTTTTCCCTCCGAAAAACACATTAGGCGGTTCTGCATGCTGATAAGCAAGTCATTCCCTTAGACTCCTCGACGGCAAGGACTTAGGGGGCATCTATTATAGCCAAAAAGCGTTGGTCGAAGATATTAAAGACTCAAGACCCCACGAGCGCCTTTTTTTTATGGTGTTTAACCTGCGAGCCCTTATGGTCGAGGCTCGCATGTCGTAAAAGTACGGTATACACTCCCGAACATGCGAGCTGGCTTGGTCGCTGGTCATCGGATGAAGGTATTTTCATAATTGGTCTGTCTTTACTCCATGGTTGCAAAAACTTGTTCACTCCCCAAGTGTAGGGTTGCGAAGTAGTAATAATTCGGAAAGATCAAGTATCGTTCCCACAGAGATTTATGTATGGGTATCCTCAGAATTTGTCTAAAACAACTAGTAATTAAGATCCTATTAAGAACTAAAATTGGAAAATAGCGATTTGGGTTTAAACAATGAATGGTTAAGGTAATTTCAATCTAAAAAGGCACTAGAGTGCCAAGGATCCACTTTTGATAAGTTTCAATGTATCAACACAACTAGGTCTCTCATAACTCAATCGGAATCGAATTCATATCTCTATCCGATCGGAATATAGAGCAATTAAATCAACAATTATCCAAAATAAGTGCTTATTCATTGATTTGATTCGCACAACCATGCTCAGGCCTTGGGCACAGTCAATTGTGTAGGCCAAGCCTCTTTCCAATCTAGTTGACATTCATAATCATAGCTTTCACCAAATCCTGTCACTAGACTTGATTACAACTCACGATTAGAACTCTAATTAAATCAAAATCAATCAATAAACAACTTATTTCAGATTTTACAACGAAAGATAAGAACTTTAGTTGAATGAGTTCCCACATGAAAATCAGGCTATTGCATACAAGGCAATCAAAGCGTCTACCATGCCCGGAGTCAATGGTAGATCAATGAACTACACAAGCATAAACAATGCTCAAAAACTAAAATACTAAGCTAGGATCACTAAGAATCACATGAGCCTGTAGTCATCAAGAGATCAAAGTAGAAACCAAAATAGTACTTGATTCAAACTCACATTAACTAAAATTCATCAATTAAATCATAAAAAGGAAACCTAGGTTGCATTAATCCATCAAAAACGAATCAAAAGCTCCACCTCTTATCCCTAGCTAAGAGGTTTTAGTTCATCTCTAACATCCTTGAACTAGAAGCCTCTAAAAACATAAAAACTAACTAAAACAGGAAGAAAACTAGAAATTCGAAGTAGAATCCGTCTCCTAAGCAATCCCCACGTTCTAGCATCCTTTGGTATGAAGGGAAGACGTCCTTTTATAGCTTGGAGGTGTCCTTTACGCCAGAAAATTCCAGATCTTGCATAAACTTACGCACTTGCGCAGAGAATTTCGGAATCCCGAAATAGAAACCTTGCTGTTTGCATGGCCGACCGGTCTGGACCGGTCGGACTGGCCTGGCCGACTGGTCTTGACCGGTCGGACTCCTTTCTGTGTTGGTCCAGCAGCCATAGCCGACCGGTCTTGACCGGTCGGACCTACTCCCTGATCAGTCTAATGGTGTGGCTGACCGGTCTTGACCGGTCGGGCTTCCGTGGCCGACCGGTCAAGACCGGTCTAGCCTCCTTCCTTCTTTATTTCTTTCTTTCTTTCTTCTTTTTCTCTTCTCTCCTTGCTTTCTTCTCTTTGATCTTCCTTCATGCTTGATCCAATGGTCTTCAACGCTCATAAAAGACTCCATTTAGTCTTCAATTTGTGAAATCTCCCTCTTGTTCCTACAATCACAAATCATGCCTTAGAATAGTCCTTTAAACATGTAAACCGTACATAATGAGTGATGAATTGGGGTTAGAATATGCACAATTAAGAGCTCAACACACCCCCCAGCCAGCATTTTGCTAGTCCCGAGCAAAACATGCGTGAAACAAGTTTCATTCTCCAAAACCCAACTCTCCTCTAGAAACTATTCTTCTATACATTCCAAGACACATAAGCGTAAAAATCAGAGAAATTTGGTGATAAAGGTTGAAACCTTAAACTCTCGGAACATAATAAGAGTTTATATGAAATTCCCGCTGATTGATTGACAAATAGAAGAACTTGAACAAATTCAACCCAGTGTGCATAGTGAAGGTTCATCTCATGAGTTTCCGGGATTATCTTCTTCATAGATCAACTAAACTATAGATCTCAAGGTATATAGAGCAACACAAACCTATGACAGGAATTTGCCTTACCGTCCTTCCGACGACTTTCACACTACGTCCCATTTCCGGCTTTGGTTACGGGTAGACCATCCCCCGGTTGGTAGTAGGTAGCCCTAATCGGAATTTCCACCATTTTTCCATCATTCCCAATTTCATCCTTCCTTTTCCTTTTTCTTTTATATTAGATAGGATTTTTAGAAATCCATATCTTTCGTTATTTTCCCATGGACAAGGATGGACAAAGTACCCCAGCTTGGTTTCTCAATACCTCAAATCAGAGTCTAGCTAATCCATAAATCACATAATCCTTTCAAATCATGAAAATCGTGTAATGTGAACTAGGTGTAAAAGGTGTTCAAATTTTCTATCAATCATAAAAATAGGTGAATTCACATATAAAACCATTATATTAAGAGAAGTTCAAAGCTTGTAACATCGCTCACTTCATATCGCATCTTCTTATACCCATGCTATCTCGAATGTATAGAATCAAAGTTTTCCAAAAGAGTTTTGAATTTTTGAAAAATCGGAAAAATTTCTACATCTTTGCTTGAAATGTCACAAAATCACAACAATTAGCAGATTCATCATCTAAGGAATCTCTCACCCCCCAACCAAAACTTTACATTGTCCTCAATGTAATAAGATATGCAATATGTATGACATGAGAGCAATGACATAAAAACAAGGAGAGTGAGAAAGAGGGATATCACCTGAAGCGTATATTTCATGGCAAGATTAGCTTTTGGAGATGGATTACTTCACAACTAGATCAACTATCAAAGCAAATCCTAATGGAAAGGCATTCTAGCAAATTATCCTCCATCAGACTAGGAGGTTAATCCCAACAACTCATCCAAAAGCATAAAGTCAAGCAGAATCATTAGATGGATCAAAAGGTTTCGCAGTAATGTCATCCAATATCCTGCTTTACAATAAACATGTGTGTGATTAATGGAGATAAGCCACTCTAAATCCCAAAAAGGAATTTCAGCGGGTTCCTTAATGTTTTCACCACATGTATAAGAGGAGACATCATCATATTTATTAGAAAAAATATGTCTCCATTCAGATTCTCCTAGGCATTGATATTGCAAGTAAGGATCATCCCAGGGTTGGTGGAGTTCGGTATGCATGATCCACAAAGGTGTCAAAAATTGAATTGATTTCTTAGCGCAAAAAAGTATTGTTTCCACATCCTTCTCTCGGCTAATGTCATATGCCGATACCAACTCGAAAAGTGTGACCATATCCCTTATCATATCATCGTTCTCATCAAGGGAGTGAGTCACTTCTTCGTCTAAGGGACCGGAGTAAAAAGGTGAGAGGGACTCATTTTCCACAATAGAATTGATCATATTTATTTCGTGGACCTCCTCATCCTCATCCTCTTGTTGGTTGTCAATATTGAAAGCATTCAACTCAATTGTCATATTGCCAAAAGACATTTGGATGACCCCACTCCTACAATTTATGATAGCGTTTGATGTAGCTAGGAATGGGAGGCCAAGTATGACAGGAATTTGGGGACCAATATTAACCGTGGGTCTCGTGTCCAAGACAATAAAGTCTACCGGGTAGTAAACTTTGTCAACTTGGACAAGAACGTCCTCAATCACCCCTCTCGGAATACGAATCGATCGGTCAGCAAGTTGTAATGTGGTTTTGGTGGGTTTTAATTCACCTAAACTCAATTGTTCATAGACCGAAAAGGGAATTAAGTTTACACTTGCCCCTAGATCAAGTAGAGCATGTTTCACCCGGTAATCTCCAATAACACATGATATTGTCGGACAACCGAGATCTTTGTATTTCTTGGGCATCCCGTGGTTGATAATGGCACTCACATTCTCTGTCAAAAATGCCTTCTTTTGCACATGTATTTTTCTTTTAACCGTGCAAAGGTCTTTTAAAATTTTTGCATATGACGGTATTTGTTTAATGGCATCCAACAATGGAATGTTGATTTTGACTTGCTTGAAAACCTCAAAAAATTCCTGATATTTATCTTGAGGTTTGGCTGGAATCAAGCGTTGGGGGAATGGAGCAACGGGCCTATATTCTTTCAATGGCTCTTTTTCATTTATGGTGATGCTAGGTTCATCATTCTCTTTGGAAGATACCGGATCATTAGGTGTTGAAACCTTCACCGGATCAGGTTTTTCAATGATTTTACCACTTCTAAGAGTGGTGATGGCCTTAGCATGTTCAATATGTTGGTTAGAAGAACTAGGCATGCTTATTTCGCATTGTGGTTTTGGATTTGCTATGGGTTGGGCTGGAAGCATCCCTTCCCTTGCGTTTAAGCAAGCCTTGATTTCCTCCACCGAATTTTTAAGCTCAAGCATTATCGTATGGTTGGATTGATTTATTTGAGCTTGTCCTTCCATGAACGCTTTCAAAGTATCTTCTATAAGCATTTGAGGTGGGGCCATTTGCATTGGGGGCCCCCTTTGAGGATTATTTTGATTAGCCGTGTTTCCATTCGCCCAATTGAAGTTAGGGTTGTTTTTCCAACTAGAATTATTCGTGTTTGAATTTGGAGTACTAAAAGGTCGTTGATAACTATTCAAGGCATTCGATTGTTCAAATAAAAGTTCTCGAAACTCATAGATTGTTGGACAATCCCGCGTTTGATGCACATTGGAAGCACAAATACCACAAATAGTTTCAACAGCCCCCCTTTGTTGGGTTGTGTCCACTTTCTTTAGTTCCATCTCCTCGACCTTTCGTGTGAGTTTAGCCACTTTAGAACCTAGATCATCTTGCCCATCTAAAACATAAACTTCTCCCTTTTCCTTAGTTTGAGGTTGTTTTGAACTTGTTGGCTTAGATGTATCCCAAGATTGTGTATTTTCAGCCAACATGTCAAAATAATCCCAAGCTTCCTCCATTTACTTGTTCATGAACTCCCCATTGCACATCATATCTACAAATTGGCGCATGGTTGAGTTCAATCCATCATAGAAGAAACTAATCAACCTCCACCTCTCATAGCCATGATGTTGGCATGCGTTTAATAGCTCATTATACCTTTCCTAACATTGGAAAAAGGTTTCTTCTTCTTTTTGGGCGAAGTTCATTATGGCCCTTCTTAGTGCATTGGTTCGATGAGTAGGGAAGAATTTTTTAGGAAACTCCCTAGTCATCTCAGCCCATGTCCCAATAGACCTCGGCCTTAAGGAATGTAGCCATGATTTGGCCTTCTCTTTCAAGGAAAAAGGGAACAATTTAAGTTTTATTGTATCCTTGGTCACATTGTCATAGTTTATTGTGGCTATAACCTCTTCAAATTCCTTAATATGTAGATATGCGCTCTCAGAGTCGAGTCCATGGAATCTAGGAAGAAGTTGGATCAACCCCGGTTTAAAATCAATATTTCCCACATTGTGAGGGAAAATTATGCAAGAGGGAGTACTCGTCCTAGCTGGTTGTAGATAGTCACGTAAAGTTCTAGGTTGAGGTACATCCCCCACTTCATTCTCATCCAATTCAGTCAAGTTTGGGGCTGGATTTTGATGTTGATTAACCCCTTGATTTGGTTGATTTTCAGCCATCTCTCTAGTAATTTCAGGAAAATTTTGATGTTTCCTAGCACGAGGCTCTCTATCAATCCCTTCAACAATTACTCCGTCCCTTACAAGTCGGTTATTATTAGACCGAGCCCAATGTGGCATGCAAAACCAAAAAGAATGAACAAAAAGGAAAAAGAATTCTTCCTTCCTTTCTTTACTCCTCTCTAGGACTTAAGCACAAGGTGTCTTGCAATGGCTAAGCTAGAAGCAAGGATAGAGACCGATTTCTCCTGGTCAATAGGGGTTCAAAGAACTCCCCACCCACTCTTTGAGTCTTTTGAGAAAAAGTACAGAAAAAGGAGAAAGAGGAATAGGTTGAGAAGAGAAATCTCTGAGCACAAGGTGATCCAAGGCGGCAGAGCCGACCAATAGGAATCCAGGTGGCACAAGGCCTACCTTTCAGAGATCCAAAAGGAGTCTTCACCCACTCTACAAGAGATGAATATGATAGGAATGAGTAGGAGAAGAAGAAGAGTAAGGTTAGAACGATAAAACCTGGTTTGTGACTTAAGATGCCTTCTTCTTCTTCGTCTTCCTAAAAGTCCCTGGATTAGACCTATGTTAGAATCCTACAAAAATCAAAACAAAGTAAGTTAGTATTTAGAAGAAAACCTACTCTAGAAAGCAAAAAAAATCCTAAACCTATCTTAACACAATCTCAACTAGAAGTTAATTTAGAAAATTCTAAAAATACCACATAGAAATCCCCGGCAGCGGCGCCAAAAACTTGTTCACTCCCCAAGTGTAGGGTTGCGAAGTAGTAATAATTCTGAAAGATCGAGTATCGTTCCCACAGAGATTTATGTATGGGTATCCTCAGAATTTGTCTAAAACAACTAGTAATTAAGATCTTATTAAGAACTAAAATTGGAAAATAACGATTTGGGTTTAAACAATGAATGGTTAAGGTAATTTCAATCTAAAAAGGCACTAGAGCGCCAAGGATCCACTTTTGATAAGTTTCAATGTATCAACATAACTAGCTCTCTCATAACTCAATCGGAATCGAATTCATATCTCTATTCGATCGAAATATAGAGCAGTTAAATCAACAATTATCCAAAATAAGTGTTTATTCATTGATTTGATTCCCACAACCATGCTCAGGCCTTGGGCACACTCAATTGTGTAAGCCAAGCCTCTTTCCAATCTAGTTGAGATTCATAATCATAGCTTTCACCAAATCCTGTCACTAGACTTGATTACAACTCATGATTAGAACTCTAATTAAATTAAAATCAATCAATAAACAACTTATTCCAGATTTTACAACAAAAGATAAGAACTTTAGTTGAATGATTTCCCACATGAAAATCAGGCTATTGCATACAAGGCAATCAAAGCATCTACCATGCCCGGAGTCAATGGTAGATCAATGAACTACACAAGCATAAACAATGCTCAAAAGCTAAAATACTAAGCTAGGATCACTAAGAATCACATGAGCCCGGAGTCATCAAGAGATCAAAGTAGAAACCAAAATAGTACTTGATTCAAACTCACATTAACTAAAATTCATCAATTAAATCATAAAAAGGAAACCTAGGTTGCATTAATGCATCAAAAACGAATTAAAAGCTTCACCTCTTAGCCCTAGCTAAGAGGTTTTAGTTCATCTCTAACATCCTTGAACTAGAAGCCTTTAAAAACATAAAAACTAACTAAAACAGGAAGAAAACTAGAAATCCGAAGTAGAATCCGTCTCCTAAGCAATCCCCACGTTCTAGCATCCTTTGGTATGAAGGGAAGACGTCCTTTTATAGCTTGGAGGTGTCCTTTACGCTAGAAAGTTCCAGATCTTGCGTAAACTTACGCACTTGCGCAGAGAATTTCGGAATCCCGAAATAGAAACCTTGCTGTTTGCATGGCCGACCGGTCTGGGCCGGTCGGACTGGCCTGGCCGACGGGTCTTGACCGGTCGGACTCCTTTCTGTGTCGGTCCAGCAGCCATAGCCGACCGGTCTTGACCGGTCGGACCTACTCCCTGATCAGTCTAATGGTGTGGCCGACCGGTCTTGACCGGTCGGGCTTCCTTGGCCTACCGGTCAAGACCGGTCTAGCCTCCTTCCTTCTTTATTTCTTTCTTTCTTTCTTCTTTTTCTCTTCTCTCCTTGCTTTCTTCTCTTTGATCTTCCTTCATGCTTGATCCAATGGTCTTCAACGCTCATAAAAGACTCCATTTAGTCTTCAATTTGTGAAATCTCCCTATTGTTCCTACAATCACAAATCATGCCTTAGAATAGTCCTTTAAACATGTAAACTGTGCATAATGAGTGATGAATTGGGGTTAGAATATGCACAATTAAGAGCTCAACACAAAGGTCCCACATGCGAGCAGCTCGGCTCGTGGTTGTTGAAAGGGGTCGTCTATCTAAATGCGAGCAGCCCACTTTAAGGATATAAAACGAGGTTACCTTCCAGGTGAATAATCGCTACCTGTCAACATCAGTCTGTATAGATTAATTTTGGTTCATCCTTATCCATAACTTTGAGCATCTCTATCAAGAGACGTAATCAGTTAAACGTCCAAGGTTGTTAGGTCATCCCTTTATCTACGGATTAACAAGATAAGCACTTTATCCCCTAAAATCAGCAGTGATCTTAACAGCATGTGTCATAGATTGGATCACCTGGATCTATATAAATGGATGGCCCCATAGACGAGCAAGGTACACAATCTCTAAGCCCACGTACTATCTTTTACTTCATTACCGGATCCCATCTAACTTAAGCTTCGGAGGACCAACGGCTGAACACCGGCCACCCTTAGTTTTCCCTTTTATTCTTTCAGGTTTGGAGGGAAGCTGTCTCGAATGGAGGTGAACACCGGGAGGATCCTGTTACTAAATCCGACGTAAACAGTTGAAAATTTTAGGATTTTAATCTCTCATCATTTAGTTTTTTTTTTATTTTTGAACCTATATGTCTTAAAGTCTACAGAATCATAGTTTTCAAGAGAGAGTTGAGTTTTCGGATAAATGGATTGTTTCAAGCTTATTTTGCTCGGGACTAGCGAAATGTTGGTTGCGATGAGCCATGAATTGTACATATTTGAACCCTAATTCGTAGCATAATTGCATAGTTTAAGTTATTAAAGTTAAGGACTTATGCTTGTTTTTTTGTTTGTAGCTAAAAGAGAGATGTCATGGATTTAATGCTAATTTGGAGAATTTGGAGTTTTTAAAAGATCAAGCTTTGATGAGACAAAGAAGTGGAGAAAAAGCCTTGAAGAAATACTATTAAAGTCCTGAATTGTCATAAAAAAGCAAAATGTAGAGATGCAGGGCCATAAAAGTAAAATGCAAAAAATAGCCATGGGTTGCTGCTAGACAGAATTCTGATCAATCGAAGTCCTATTGAAGTCCCATCGGGGTTACCTTCGATCAATCGGAGTCATATAAGAGACCCATCGGAATTGCAGATAAGTCTTTGGACATATTTCCGATCAATCGGAGAAGTTTCGATCCATTGGAAGGGGTTGTTTCAATCCATCAGAGATAAGTCTGATCAATTGGAACTGTCTGCGCAAGTGCGAAATACTTACACGGATTCTCAAAGTTTCCAAGTCGATGTAGGATTTCTCTTATAAAAGGCACCTCCACTCCCATCCTAAAGCATCATAGAAGGCTAGAAAATTTCCAGGAGGTGGAGAGGAGTGTTGTTGAGCATTTACAACCCCTCCAACTAGGGTTTTTTATATTTTTTATGTTTTTAAAGTAGTTTCTTTTGAGTTTTAGTCCAATCTGTTAATAGTTGGCTAAACCTCTTAGCTAGGGCTAAGAGGTGAAGATTTTAGTTATTTATAATGCTTAATTCGAATTAATTCAAGTACTTTTTGGTTTAATGAAGAAAACTTCTAGTTCTAGTTTGAAATAAAGTTAGTACTTTTAATTAATCTTCTATCTCTTATGATTTTTCCTACATGGGATGTTTTGATTATTGAGATAGCTTAATGGGGTGTTGATTGATGGGATTTTGGGTTGTAGAGATCTTAGATCCATCATGATATGTTGGATGCTAGGGGATCTTACAAATTAAATTTCCTCAGTGCTTATCTAGAACTAAACTAAAAGTTCTTATCTTTTGATTGGATTTGAGATGGGTGTTTATGTATTGATTTTGGTTCAATAGAAGTTCAATTCGTGCTTCTAAATCAATTCTTGTGATAATGCTTGAGGAAGAATCATGAATGTGATGTTAATTGTTTTGTGAAGGATTGGGTTGTGTGATTGAATACACCCAATGCCCTAGTTGTTTATGAGAGAACAATATCAGTGGATGATCTGTCTATGTTAGATGCATTATGATGATTTTATTGCTCTATATTCCGGTTGGATAGGGATAGAACTTCGATTCCAATTGAGTTATTAGTTTGAATGATTTGAATTGACATTATAAATAATTATAAGTGGATCCTTGGCGCTCTAGTGCTTATTTCCCTCATTTAAGTTTAAAATGGATAGTTTTATGTTCTTAATTTTCATCCATCAATATAAATTCGAATTTAAACTATCATAGTTATAAAGTTTAGAATTGTTACAACAATCCTTGTGGATCGACCTCGGTCTTACCAAGAATTATTACTACATCGCAGCCTTGCACTTGTGGCGAGTGAAGAAGATATTGGCGCCGTTGCCGGGGATTAGGTTAATGGTTTTAAATTTTGTAATTAGGATATAGTTAGGTTGGATAGGTTAGGATTTACTGTTTTTGTACATTTTTCTCAAAATTTTTGTACTAACAGATTTTGTTTGTTTTGTAGGATTTTTCTTCTCTAACATAGTTCTTTCATCTGATAACATTGTTCTAACTTATCCTCTTTTATTTTTTAATTTTTTTTCTGATATTTAGATTTTTTATATTTAGTTTAGTTTTTATGTGGTTTATGCCCCTTTGGGAGCGTGATCATACATCACGATTTCTAAGTGAGGGAGATTTAGAGGAAGGCCTAGCCAATTACAGATGAGCTAGAAAACGTGTAGGAAATCCTGAATCGTATGAAATCATGGCTGAGAATGAACCACATAATGTTGAAGATGTTGAGCATGATGCACCACCAATTAGGAGGGAACGTAATGAGAATGAGGAACGCTATGTTCCTCCGGTTAAAGTATTCAGAGATTATCTACAACTGGAGAGAACCACCACGTATTCCTGCATTTTTTCCAACCAATGCAGGAAACGTGGATCTTAAACCAGAAATTATCAAGTTACTCTCGAAATTTCATGGACTCAAATCTAAAAGTCCATGTGCGCACCTTAGTGACTTTGAGGAAATTACCAATACCTTTTAATTTAATGATGTCTCCCAAGATGTAATCAACCTAAAATTGTTTCCCTTCTCTCTAAAGGATAAAGCCAAAGCATGGTTTTAATCACTTAAACCTAGAAGTATCCAGACATGGGCTGAGATGACTCGGGAGTTCCTTAAAAAGTACTTCCCAGTTTATAAAACCAACGCACTAAGGCGGGACCATTATAAACTTCTCCCAAAAAGTAGATGAGACATTTTTTCAATGCTGGGAGAGGTTCAAAGACCTTTTATTAGGGTGCCCACATCATGCTTATGAAAAGTGGCACTTGATTAACTTCTCCCATGACGGTTTAAGTTCAAACGTGCGCCAATTTGTCCAAATGATCTGTAATGGTGAGTTTTTGAACAAAACACCTGATGAGGCTTGGGATTACTTTGATATGCTAGCCGAGAATGCTCAATCTTGGGACCTCTCCACTCCGACTAGTAATCCCAAGTCATCCCCAAGAGAGAAAGGAGTAAATGTATTAGATGGGGAGGATGATTAAAATTCAAAGGTGGCAGGTCTCACAACGAAGGTTGAGGCTATAGAATTAAGGAGTGTTAACATGATAACTACTGGGTAGACTATTGAAAGTGTATGTGGTATTTGTGAGAGTGATGTTCACTAGACAAAGGATTGCCCAACAATCCCTGCTTTTCAAGATATCTTACAAACTCAATCAAATGCCACAAACGCTTATCAATGCCCCTTTAGCGGACCAAATTATAACTTGAATAATCCTGATTAGTGGTGTAAATCAAATCTTAATAGGAGAAATGAACCCATGGTAAATACAAACAATGCTTCCCAAGGGTCTCCTCAAAAGAGCACTCTTGAGGATACATTGAACGCATTCATGATTGGACAAACTCAGATATATCAGTCCAACATGCAAGTCATGAATGAACTTAAAATATCGGTTGAAATAATTGAGACACACGTAGGAGTTAGGGAGAAAGGGACTGTTTTGACCCAATCTCACTCTAACCCCAAGGAACAATTGGAAACAAATATTAATTCTTTAACCCATCCTCATGTGGAAAATGTTCAAGCCATCACCACTCTCAAAAGTGGTAAAACAATTGAAAAATCTGAACCAGTGAAGGCCGCAAAGCCTAATGATTCGGTTGATTCTAAGAGTGAAGGTGAATTGAACAATGCTCCACAAGATGAAGAGTCAGAGCGTGTGTATAAACCCGTGGCCCCATTCCCCCAATGTCTTGTCTCAACAAAAACACCAAGTGAAAATCAGGACATCTTAAAAGTCTTCCAACAAGTCACAATCAACATTCCCTTGTTGGATGCAATTAAGCAAATTTCTTCATATACCAAATTTCTTAAGGATTTATGTGTTGTAAAACGTAAGCGAAACGTGTACAAGTGGGCCTTTTTTACGGAACAAGTGAGTGCTATCATACAAGAAAATACTCCCTCAAAATTCAAAGATTCTGAAAGCCTTACAATCTCTTGCATAATAGGTAACTTTCAAATCAATAGAGGACTTCTTGATCTAGGGGCTACTATTAACTTGATTCCCTACTCGGTATATGAGCAACTTGGGCTTGGTGAATTAAAACCTACCAAGATAACTTTACAACTTGTGGATTGTTTGCTTCCCCAAGTATAGGGTTGCGATGTAGTAATAATCTCGGTAAGACCGAGGTCAATCCACAGGGACTTGTGTAGGAATTCACAAAACACTTCTAATGGTTTCTACTGAAGAGCTAACTAATAAACTTTTAGAAAATTGATGTAGATAGATGCTTTGAATTAAATCGACTGTAATCAATAATAAAAAAGGCACTAGGGGTTCAAGGATCCACTTGTAGCAATCCTTGATGCTCAATTCGCTGTGGTTTCTCATTTTCTCAACTAGAATTGAAATTAGGTTCTATCTAGTCGGATGATAGAGCAGTTAAAATAAACAATCTGTCATATGCATGATTCATGTACATGATTCTCTCAATTCAAGCTAGGACTTGAGCACACTCAATTGCATAGGTCAGTCCTAATTCCAATAGGTTAAGATCACAAACAGAATCATCATTAAATCCTGTCACAAGATATAACTAGATCATGATTTGAACTAAATTCGAACTTAGTTCAAATCACATACACAGTCTCACATACTCCAGAAATTTCAGAAAAATAGACCTTTGGCATGAAGTTCTCACATGAGGATCATATGTCTGGAGCGTATTGAATCCAATTCCTCGGATCATACAGGTCTACAATAACTCAAAACAATTAAGAACTCAAGCAATTCTTCTAAACATCCATGAGCTATCATAAGATTAAGAAAAACTACTTAGAACTTTATTTAAACTTCAAACCATTGTTCTTCACTAATAATTCAACTTGAAACCAAATCAACGAATTGAAACATCTTAGATTCACTACAATCTTCACCACTTAGCCCTAGCTAAGAGGTTTAGCCGTTCATGATCCAAGGAAACATGAAAACAACTAAGAAAAATATAAAACTAGAAGAACAAACTAGGAGGAGTTGTAGAACTCCGGATCTGACTTCCGCCGTCTCCCATCGTGCTTAATCTCTTCAAGGATGCCTTAGGAAGAAGCCCTAGGTCCCCTTTTATAGGATAGAGCAGAAGGTTCCGGATTGCACAAGAAATTCCGGACAGCGCAGAGAAAATCGGAGCTTGTAGAACACGTTCTGTTACTCAGACGACTGGTCGTATGACCGGTTTGAGCTCCTGGACGACCGGTCGCACTACCAGTCTCAAAAATGCAAAAACAATCCAGAGAGTTTTTCACAAATTCTAAGCCTGAATTTTAATTCAAGGACCGGTCGCACAACCGGTCTGAGCAGTGGACGACCGGTCGGGGATGGTCCAGCAAGATCTGCAGTATGGCCCCTTCTGTTGAGTATTCGGACTGGTCGGACTACCGGTCCTGGTTATGGACGACCGGTCTTCAGTGTATTCTTCTTCCTTATTTCTTCTCTCCTTTGACTTCTTTCTTCCATCCTTTGACGCTTGGTCTTGAGATCTTCAATGCTTGTAAATAGCGCCTTTAAGCCTTCAATTGATGAATCCTCTCTTTCGTTCATATAACCACAAAACCATGCATTAGTTGGGTCTTTAATTATGTATTTCAAGCATAGTTAGTGATAAAATTGGGTTAGAATATGCACATTTAAGAGCTCAACATGGATCGCTCCGTTAAAATACCGAGAGGTGTAATTGAGGATGTGTTGGTCCAAATCGATATGTTTTATTACCCGGTAGACTTTATCGTTTTGGATTCACAAGCAGTTACAAATGCATGCACTCAAGTTCTTGTCATTCTAGACCGACCATTCCTAGTAAACGCCAATGCTATAATCAATTGTAAGAATGGAGTGATGAAAATATCCTTTGGAAATATGACTATGAAGCTAAATGTGTTTCACTTACACAAACAACAAGAGGATGAGGATGAGGATGAAGATGAGATCCACATGATTAATTTCATAGATATAATTGTGAATGAGGATGAGCCACCCTCAGCTAAATTTTTTAAAACTTTAGAAGTTTGCTTGGCTCATTTGAAGGAAGAAATAAATTTGGATATTGATGAGGCCTTGAAAGAGCCAAATTCTGAAAATTTGATTAATAAGTCACCAATCACTGATTTGAACAATTTTGTTGTGCAGGAATTTGATGGATTGGTGCTTGATTTGCCTAAGGAGAGGCCAAATTCTGAATGTGTAGTGGTTGAGGATGTATTCCAACCTACACAAGTGACTGAGAAGGTCGAAGTTTCCTTCTCTCTAAAAGAGCGTTTGGCATATTTTGAGGATTGAGATGATCCTATGATCCGTGGCATTGTCAATGCCTTAAGGGAAACTTCACCGGTGCCCACAAAGATTTCTTCAACGGAGTGTAAAACTAATTTATCAATAGTAGAACCACTGGTAGAATCTGAAAATGTGGAGACCATAACGACTTGTGAAGAAGAATTCCAAGTCTTCACATCTCTTAGGTTTATACAAACCAAAAAGCACCATCTCTCGGATGATCCTCATCTAAATAATTTTTTCTCAAATAAGTTGGAAAGGAGATTCATATTTGATGAATTTCAACTGAAGAAATCTTTATTTCCTAACACATGGAGTGATAACTTTGAGAAACCTGGTGAATTTTTTCAGCAAGATTTCCAATGAATTAGAATGACAAACATCACTTATGTGCAGTATGAAGCAGGATGGTGGATGATATTACTGAAAGATCTTTTACTCCTACCTACTAATGTTGCTAAATTTCATTCCTTTGGATGATCTTGTGTATCAAAATTGACCTCTTAGTCTGATAAAGGTATAGAGTAGTTTCATTTATTTTAATTGTTTAGTTGTTTGGAGTTGCAAACTTCCATGATCGACTCTCTCAGGTACTCTTGTTCTCACTCTCCTTTATTTTATCATTGCTCTCATGATTCATGCTCATTGCATATCTTTTTACATTAAGGACAATGCAAGATTTGGTTGGGGGGTGAGATTCCTCGAACCTACCAAGTTTGTGACATTTCGAGCAAGGTTTGTTTGTGTAGAAATTTTTCAATTTTTCTGAAACATCAAAACTCTTTTGGAAAACTTCGTTTCTATGCACTTGAGATGTCATGAGTATGAAAGGATGAAAGATGAAATGATATGATTTTGAAATCTTTAAATTAACTTAAACATGATAGTTTTATATGTGAATTCCCCTATTTATATGATCAATAAAACATTTGAATACTTTTGAGTCTAGTTCACATCACACAATTCTCATGGTTTGAAGGGATTATGTACATTTGTAAATTGGCTAGACTGAGATTTAAAGTGTTTAGGAACCAAGCCAAGGTACTTTGTCCATCCTTGTCCTTTGGAAAATAACGAAAGATATGGATTTCTAAAAATCCTATCTAATGTGTATGAAAAGGAAAAAAGAAAGGAAAATATGGGTATGATTGCGAATATGGTGGAAAATTCTGAAAAGGGCTACCTATTACCAACCGGGAGATGGTCTACCCGTAACCAAAGCTGGAAATGGGACGTAGTGTGAAAGTTGTCGGAAAGACGGCAAGGCAAATTCCTGTCATAGGAAATTGATTGATCTATACACTCTTAGATCTTTGGTTTATTTGATTTATAAAGAAAGTAATCCTGGAAAGTCATGAGATGAACATGCACAATGCACACTAGACCATTTATGTTCAGATTTGTCTATTTGTCAATAAATCGATGGGGACTCTATGTGAACACTAATTATGTTTGGAAACTTTAGAATTTCAATCTCTCAACATTTAGTTTTTTTTTTATTTTTGCACTTATATGTCTTAAAGTCTATAGAATCATAGTTTTCATTAGAGAGTTAAGCTTTCAGAGAAAGGGATTGTTTCACGTTTGTTTTGCTCGGGACTAGCGAAATGCTGGTTGCGGGGTGCGTTGAGCCAAGAATTGTACATATTTGTACCCCAATTCGTAGCACAATTGCATAGTTTAAGTTATTAGAGTTAAGGATTTATGCTTGTTTTTGTGTTCGTAGGTAAAAGAGAGATGTCCTGGATCTAATTCTAATTTGAAGGATTTGGAGTGATTAAAAGACCAAGCTTTGATGAGCCAAAAAAGTGGAGAAAATGCCTTGAAGAAATCAAATTAAAGTCCTGAATTGTCCTGAAAAAGAAAAATGTAGAGATGCAGGGCCATAAAAGTAAAATGCAGAAAATAGCCCTGAGTTGTTGCTGGACAGAATTCTGATCAATCGGAGTCTTATTGGAGTCCCATCAAAATTTCCTCCGATCAATCAGAGTCATATCGGAGACCCATTGGAATTGTAGATTTTTTCATAAGTCTCTGGACATATTTCCGATGAATCGAAGAAGTTTTGATCCATCGGAAGGGGGTGTTCCGATCCATCGGAGATAAGTCTGATCAATCAGAACTGTCTGCACAAGTGCAAAATACTTATGCGGATTCTTGAAGTTTCCAAGTCAGTGTAGGATTTCTCTTATAAAAGGGCACCTCCACTCCCTTCTTAAAGCATCATAGAAGGCTAGAAAGCTTCCAGGAGGTGGAGAGGAGTGTCGTGGAGTGTTTGCAACTCCTTCAACTAGGATTTTTATATTTTTTATATTTTAAAGTAGTTTCTTTTGAGTTTTAGTTCAATCTATTAATAGTTAGGTAAACCTCTTAGTCAGGGCTAAGAGGTGAAGATTTTAGTTATTTGTAATGCTTAATTCGAATTAATTCAAGTACTTTTTGGTTTAATGAAGAACACTTTTAGTTTTAGTTTGAAATAAAGTTAGTATTTTCAGTTAATCTCTATCCCTTGTGATTTTTCTTACATAGGATATTTTGATTATTGAGATTGCTTAATGGGGTGTTGATTGATGGGATTTTGGGTTCGAGAGATCTTAGATCCATCATGATATGTTGGATGCTAGGGGATCTTACAAACTAAGTTTCCTAAGTGCTTATATAGAACTAAACTAGAGGAAGTTTTTATCTTTTGATTGGATTTGAGATGGGTGTTTATGTATTGATTTTGGTTCAATAGAATTTCAATTCATGCTTCTAAATCAAGTCTAGTGACAAGGCTTGAGGAAGAATCATGAATGCGATCTTAATTGTTTTGTGAAGGACTGGGTTGTGTGGTTGAATACACCCAATGCCTTAAGTTGTTCATGAGAGAACTATATCAGTGGATGATCCTTCTATGTTAGATGCATTATGATGATTATATTGCTCTATATTCCTATTGTATAGGGATAGAACTCCGATTCCAATTGAGTTATTAGTTTGAATGATTTGAATTGGCATTGTGAATAATTATAAGTGGATCATTGGTGCTTTAGTGCTTATTTCCTTGATTTAAGTTTAAAATGGATAGTTTTATGTTCTTAATTTTCATCCATCAATATAAATCCGAATTTAGACCATCCTAATTATAAAGTTTAGAATTGTTACAACAATCCCTGTGGATCGACCTCTGTCTTACCAAGAATTATCATTACATTGCAGCCTTGCACTTGAAGTGAGTGAATAAGTTTTTGGCGCCGTTGTCGGGGATTAGGTGAATGGTTTTAAATTTTGTAATTATGATATAGTTAGGTTAGATAGGTTAGGATTTACTGTTTTTCTAGGTTTTTCTCATAAATTTTGTACTAACAGATTTTGTTTGTTTTGTAGGATTTTTCTTCTTTAACATAGTTCTTCCATCCGGTAACATTGTTCTAACTTAAACTCTTTTATTTTTTAATTTTAATTTTAAATTTTTCTAATTTTTAGATTTTTTATATTTAGTTTAGTTTTTGGATGGTTTATGCCTCATTGGGAGCGTGATCATGCATCGCAACTTCTAAGTGAGGGAGGTTTAGTTGAAGTCTTAGTCAATTATAAACGAGTTAGAAAACGTCCAGGAAATCCTAAATCATTTGTAATCATGGCTGAGAATGAACCACATAATGTTGAAGATGTTGGGCATGATGCACCACCAATTGGGAGGGAACATAATGAGAATGAGGAACGCTATGTTCCTTCGGTTAAAACATTCAGAGATGAAACATGGATCTTAAACTGAAAATTATCAAGTTACTCTTAAAATTTCATGGACTCAACTGTAAAAGTCCATATGCGCACCTTAGTGAATTTGAGGAGTTACCAATGCCTTTCAATTTAATGATGTTTCCCAAGATGTAATTGTTGAACCTCTAATTTATACATACCCTAGCCCATTACATCACATTATATGCATGGTTTGTATGCTTAAAAGACCCATCTAATGCTTGTTTTGTGAATGTAGGATTAAGAGAGAGACTTGCGCAAATGTTAGCTTAAAGAGCATATTTAGGAGCCCTTAAATGAAGGCCTAAGGTGGCCCAAAGAAGGAAGAAGAAAGAGGGAGGAAAGAGAAGAAAGAAAAGAAGAAAAAGAAGAAAAAGAATAAGGACCGACCGGTCGGCCGACCTGCCGGCCACCTTCTAAAGCTCACCGGACAAAGGACCAGTTGGTCCGACCGGTCGGCCAACAGGTCGGGCCCTCTATCTCACTCCCTGGACTAAGACCAGCTTGGTCCGACCAGTCAAGACCGGTTGGCCAACAGGTCAGAGACCTCCTTGAGCTCACTGGACTGACTGCAAGCCTGTCCGACTGGTCAAGACCACTCGGCCAACCCAAGACCAGTCGGCCCGCCCAGTCCGACCGGCCCTGACCGGTTGGCCATGCATTAAACAACAAAGTTTCTATTTTGAACTCTAATTTTCTCTGCGCAAGTGCGTAACCTTACACAAATTCTGGAAGATTTCGACACAATAGAGCTTCCCCATTATAAAAGGACACCTCGGGTCTCTTCCTAGGGCATCATAGAAGCTGAGGAACTTCGAGAGGAGTGAAGGAAGCCGTCGTGGAGCATCTGCAACCCTCCCAACTCCGGGTTTTTATGTTTTCTATTTTTCTTTTATGAGTTCTAGTTGTAGTATGACAATGCTTAGCTAGAATCTCTCAGCTAAGGCAGAGAGGTGAAGCTTGTAGCCAATTTCATGTTTGATTCAATTTAATTTAAGTAGCTTTACTTCAAGTTCAAATTTTGAATGTTCTAGTTCTTATAAAGTAGATACTTTTAGAAGTTTTATGAGAGTTCATGTGCTCCGGACATGGATTCCTTGCAATTCTCTAAGATTATCATATTTTACTTGATTAGATTCGAATTATGGTAACCCTTGAGCATGTCATAGTCCATAGGAATGGTTGTTACTCCGAAGGCTATGATTTCAAATTCTATATGTGGTTGAATGGGACTAGAACTTGGAAGTTCAACTTAAGTGGGATTGAATGTGCTTTAATGCTTTATCGTCCAACTAGATGAGAGATAGGACTTCAAATCTAGTTGAGTTTTATGCTTGGATTGATTGGATTAACATGGGATGACTACAAGTGGATCCTTGAAAGCCTTAGTGCCTTTAATTACTGTTTTTCTTAAGTTACTGTTTTAGCATAATTCTCTCAATTGAATCTTTAAATTGCTGCAATCCTAGTTGCTGGAATAACTTAGAAATTGTTCTCTAATTCCCCGTGGATCGACCTCAGTCTTACCGAGATTTATTACTACATCGCAGCCTTGCACTTGAGGCGAGCGAATAGTAATCAAGCTACAATTGTTCCCCTTCTCTCTAATGAACAAAGCCAAAGCATGGTTTTAATCACTTAAACCTAGAAGCATCGGGACATGGGTTGAGATGACCTGGGAGTTCCTTAAAAAGTACTTCCCGGTTCATAAAACCAACGCACTAAGGTGGGACCATTATAAACTTCTCCCAAAAGTAGATAAGATATTTTTTCAATGTTGGGAGAGGTTCAAAGACCTTTTATTAGAGTGCCCACATCATGCTTATGAAAAGTGGCACTTGATTGACTTCTTCCATGACGGTATAAGTTCAAACGTGCGCCAATTTGTCCAAATGATGTGTAATGGTGAGTTTTTTAACAAAGCACCTGATGAGGCTTGGGATTACTTTGATATGCTAGATGAGAATGCTCAATCTTAGGACATTTTCACTCCGACTAGTAATCCCAAGTCATCCCCAAGAGAGAAAGGAGTACATGTATTAGATGGGGAGGATGATTTAAATTCAAAAGTAGCAGGTCTCACAAAGAAGGTTGAGGCTATAGAATTAAGGAGTGTTAACATGATAACCACCGGGGAGACTGTTGAAAGTGTATGTCGTATTTGTGAGAGTGATGTTCACTTGACAAAGGATTGCCCAACAATCCATGCTTTCAAGATATCTTATAAAATCAATCGAACGCTACAAACGCTTATCAACGCCCCTTTAGCGGACCAAATTTTAACTTGAACAATCCTGATTGGTGGTGTAAATCAAATCTCAATGAGAGAAATGGACCTATGGTAAATACAAACAATGCTTCTCAAGGGTTTCCTCAAAAGAACACTCCTGAGGATACATTGAACGCATTCATGATTGGACAAACTCAGATAAATCAGTCCAACATGCAAGCCATGAATGAACTTAAAATATCGGTTGAAAGAATTGAGACACACCTAAGAGTTAGGGAGAAATTGACTGTTTTGACCCAATCTCATTCTAACCCCAAGGAACAAATGGAAACAATTGTTAATTCTTCAACCTATCCTCATGTGGAACATGTTCAAGCCATCACCATTCTTAGAAGTGGTAAAATAATTGAAAATTTTGAACTGGTAATGGCTGCAAAGCCTAATGATCCGATTGATTCTAAGGATGAAGGAGAATTGAACAATGCTCCACAAGATGAAGAGCCAGAGCGTGTGTATAAACCTGTGGCCCCATTCCCCCAACATCTTGTCTCAACAAAAAGGCCAAGTGAAAATCAGGACATCTCAGAAGTTTCCAACAAGTCAAAATCAACATTCCCTTGTTGGATGCAATTAAGCAAATTCCTTCATACGCCAAATTTCTAAAGGATCTATGTGCCGGAAAAACGTAAGCAAAATGTGTACAAGAGGGCATTTTTTACGGAACAAATGAGTGCCATCATACAACAAAACACTCCCCCAAAATTCGAAGATCCCAGAAGCCTTACAATCTCTTACATGATGGTAACTTCCGGATCAATAGAGCACTTCTCAATCTAGGGGCTAGTGTTAACTTGATTCCCTACTCGGTATATGAGCAACTTGGGCTTGGTGAATTAAAACCTACCAAGATAACTTTACAACTTGCGGATCACTCCGTTAGAATATCGAGAGGTGTAATTGAGGATGTGTTGGTCCAAATCTATAAGTTTTACTACTCGATAGACTTTATCATTTTGAATACACAAGCGGTGACAAATGCATGCACTTCAGTACCACCCTTGCAAGGCCATTGTGGTGGCTGATGCCCTTAGCCATCAGCCACGAGGCCTGGTGGCGCATATGATGGTCCGGGAGTGGAGGATGCTCGAGGATGTTGCCGAGTATGATTTTGAGCCGAGCCTGCAGTCTTCTACCACGCAGTTATCGATCTTGTCGATTCAACCCTCTCTTATTTCTAGGGTGATCGAGGCTTAGCAAGCTGATCAGACATTACAGGATTTTCGAGCAGAGGCCGCGTCAAAGGGTCAGATAGATTGGCAGATTGGGTCAAATGGTGGACTTCGTTTAAAGGGTCAGTTGTGTGTCCCAGATATTCCTCAGTTGCACAGAGATCTTATGGATGAGGCACACCGATCAAGGTTCACGATTCACCCGGGCTCTACCAAGATGTATCGTGATATGAGGAGGCATTATTTCTGGGCCAGGAATGAAGTGTCAGATTGCTAGTTTTGTGGCTGAGTGTGACACTTACTAGCGTGTCAAGGCCGATCATCGCAAATCCCCAGGCCCCTTGTAGTCGTTAAGTGTCCCGTTGTGGAAATGGGAGCACGTTCCCACAGACTTCATTATGGGCTTGCTGAGGACTCAGAGCAATCACGACGTCATCTGGGTTGTTGTCGATCGTCTGACGAAGTCGGCACATTTTCTTGCGATACGTGCGACCTGGCCATTAGACCGACTTGCAGGATTGTTTATCGAGGAGATTGTGAGACTTCACGGTGTCCCAGTTTCGATCGTTTCTAACCGAGATCTGAGATTTACGTCGCAGTTCTGGAGGAGTTTTCAGAAGGTAATGGGGCTGTCCTTGAAGTTCGGCACCACATATCATCCTCAGACTGATGGACAGACCGAGAGGGTCAACCAGATCCTTGAGGAAATGCTTCGAGCTTGCGTGTTGGATTTCTCAGGTAGTTGGGACAAACACTTGCGTTTGGCTGAGTTTACATACAATAACAGCTACCAGGCAACTATCGGTATGGCTCCTTTTGAGGCGTTGTATGGTAGACCTTGTAGGTCTCCTAGTTGTTGGACCGAGGTTGGAGAGCGTCATCTCCTAGGTCCCAAGCTTGTGCAGAGGACATCAGAGGCTATCGATATCATCAGGCAGAGGATGCGCACAACTCAGAGTCGACAGAAGAGTTTTGCAGATTGTCGATGTCATCCCCTAGAGTTTTCCATTGGGGATCGTGTGTATCTCAGGGTCTCACCCATGAAGGGCGTGGTTCATTTTGGAGTCAAGGGGAAGCTTGCCCCGAGATTCATTGGACCCTTCGAGATCACTAGGCGCGTTGACACCGTGGCCTATCAGCTTGCCTTGCCACTTCAGTTGTCTGGTGTCCACAACGTTTTTCATGTTTCTATGTTGCGGAACTGTGGGTCAGATGTGGTTCCTGTGATAGATTGGCAGCCGTTGGAGGTTCATGAGGATGCTTCTTACATTGAGCAGCCGGTTCGTATCCTTGACCGGAAGGAGTAGGTCCTCCGAACCAAGTTCATTCCTTTAGTTAAGGTCCAGTGGAGTCATCATAGCGCAGATGAGGCGTCTTGGGAGCGAGAGGCAGAGATTCGCGAGTCTTATCCCCATCTTTTTTAGGATTGATTGTATCTGTATGATTGCTTTTCGTTGATATGCATAATTAGTGATGTGATTCCCTTTTTCTTATAATCTTCGGCTATTTTGGGTTTGCAGTGCAAATTTTGAGGATGAAATTTTTGTTAGGAGGGGAGAGTTGTAAGACCTATACCCTGAATTACCCTCCGTACGCTTAGTTTTCGGTACCAGTACGTCCCTGATGGACCAAATTAGCGAGCCTTGATCGCGACCCTATTTTAGTACTGCATCGACCCAAGACCTATACCCCGGCGACCGCGTAGGCGCTGCGATTCCAATGCCGCGCGACACGCCCCATTATGATACCCGGTGTGAAAGTTGCGATCATTTGCGCAATCTGAGGCGGGCCGCGCAACGCACGTGTGGCACGGACCCCACTTGCACAAATCCCAAGAAAAGTTAAATCAATCAATCAATCGCCCTCACCCTCAACCATACCCCTCTCATCACTCTAGTCTACACAAGCCATACCCACCCCATCCCTCTCTCACCACAAATTCAACTCAAGCTCATACCTCCCATACCAACCTACCACCCCCCCCCCCCCCCCCCCCCCCCCCCATGCTAGCCATCATCACCTCATGACCCGTCCTTTCTACCCTTACAAGGCCCTACGTAAGAGGGGGGGGGGGGGGGGGGGGGCTTCTCATTTTCCATATTTGCAAAAAAAAAGGATTAAGGAGAGAGAGAAAGAAAAGGGAGAGAGGATTAAGAAGAGAGAGAGAGAGCTTAGGGAGTTGGAGGAGTTAGAGGAATTGAAGGTGGAGATCAAAGCTTGGAGGGCCCCCAACTATCATCCGAACCATTTGATCAACCACCTGACCCAATCCAACCGTTCATCTTTCGAGGTGAGTGTAAGGGGGGACATAAACTCCCCCTTTTCTTGTTTGCCTTTCATTTTCCTCTTTTTGGGGGCCCACCTTGTGATGAACAATCAGATGGATGGATTAGATCATCCATGAATGGGCCCCACATAACTGAAAATAATAATAATAATAATAATAAAATTAAAAAAAAGAAGAAGAAGAACTAGGCCTCTAGACAGACAACGTCCAGAGGACGCTGCTGCCCAGCAACACTTGGGCGAAGCCCAATTTGGGCGTTAACCATGGGGCCCACTCATGGGACCCACCTTGATGCTTTTGTTTGATCCACACCGTCCCTTTGTTTCGCGAGCCTATTTTAGAGTTAGACACCAAAAATGATGCAGATCCAGATCTCAGGTGGACCACACCATAGAAAACAGTGGAGATAATGATGTCCACTGACGAAACTTCCTTGGCCCACCTTGATGATTGTAGGCCTTTTTACCTGCCCAATATAGGGCTCTATGGGTTCCCCATGAGCTGGGGAACCTGGTGAACGGAGTGGATCATACTCATGTGGGCCCCACTCGAAAGAAACCAAGAAAAGAAAAAAAAGAAAAAAAGAAAAAAAAATGACCCAGACGCTAGACGTTCACAATGTCAGAGACGCTGGAACTGTCCAGCGTCAGGGAGGCTCCATGCGTGAGTGGGGTCCCCACTCGTGGGACCCACCTTATGTGTGTGTTGAATCCACACCGTCCATCTGTTTTCCCGAATCATTTTAGGGCCAGGGCCCAAGTATGAACCAGATCCAAATCTTAAGCGGACCGCACCACATGAAACAGTGGAGAAAATGGTGCCTACGGTTGAGCCTTCTTTAGCCCACGTTGATGTTTCTCGACTGAATCACATACCCAATATAGGGCTCTTTGGGTCCCCCATGAGCTGAAAAATTTGATGAACGGAGTGGATCATCCTCATGTGGGCCCCACCTGATGAAAACCAAGAAAAAAGAAAAAAAAAGAAAACAAAAAAAAGGGAGTAAGGCTCTGACACTGAGTAACCAGCGTCCACGGCGCTGGGCCATTGGACTGCCCAGCAGGTGGCCCACTTGTGGGACCCACCATGATGTATATGTACCATCCACGCCGTTCATCCCTTTTGTCAAATCATTTTAGGCCTCAAGCCTAATTTTGGGCCAGATTCACTTCCCAAGTGGGCCACAACATAAAGAGCAGTGAGGACAGTGACCAGACCATTGAAACCTTCCTACGGCCCACCATGATGTTTATTTGAGATCCAACCTGTTCATAAGTTCACACATGTATAAAAGAAGGGAAAACAAAAATATCAGCTTGATCGAAAACTTCTTGACCCCGCTTATTATTTAAATATAAACATAATATTATATGCCATATTATATTATATATAATATTATGTATCATATCATAATATAATATATTCTATATCATATAATGAGTAGGGAGAGGACGTCCTCTCTGGACAGAAGGGAGATGTCCCAACCCATTCCTAGCTCAATCAAGTAGTGGGTCACCATGGCGCCACCTTGATGTACGTGTGCTATCTAAGCCGTCCATCTTTCTCTCCATATCATTCTAGGGCATGGGCCTAAATCTAAGCCAGATTCGGATCTCAAATGGGCCACACCAACTAGGAAACGGTATAGACAATGATGTCCACCGTTGAAGCCTTCCTAAGGCTCATTGTAATATTTGTAATGCCATCCAGACCTGCGGCATAGGTCTGGATGGAGGGGAAAACACGAATATCAATTTGATTCAAAACTTTTTGGGGCCCATATAGGTGCCACGCTCCAAGCAGTGTGCTTTCGCATGCTGCCCAGCAGGTGGCCCACTCTGTGGGTCCCACCATGATGTATTGTCTTATCCACGCTGCCCATCTATTTTCTCCAGATTATTTTAGGATATGGCCCTAATAATGAGGCAGATCCAAACGTCAGATGGACCACACCTGCAGGGAATAGTGGTCATTGATGCCCACCATTGAAAACTTCCTTGGGGCCACTTTAGTGTTTATTTTTCATCCAACTAGAGGTTGTGGGCCCATCTTTGGGTTCCACCTTGATGGATGTATTATGTATCATGCCACCCGTCTTGATCGACGCGTGGGGCCCGATTTGAATGGGCTTCACTTAGGAAATGATGGTGATTGAATACCTACCAGTGAAACTTCCTAAGACCGATGATGTATATTTGTTATCCGACCAGTGGCCGGGGCCCACCATGGTCCTTCCTTTGATATATATGTTTTATCCATGTCGTACACCTATTTTTGTCAGCCTATTTTGTATGTGCAGGCCCAAGTATGGGGCCGATGTGGTCTCAAGTGGGCTATGCCACGAAGACCTTTACATTTCCAATGGGGCCCACAGTCTGGGTCCCACTCTCTGTATATATATTGGGCCATTTAAGGCCAACATTACATGATATGTTTGGTAACATGCTAGTATACTTAACTTGATACTTCACACTGATAATATGCTTAGTATAATGAATATCATGCACATTCATATGCCCATACGCATCATTTGTATGCCTGTTATGGACCACGATTAATCATAGCATATGCTAGTTGGCTTGTTATACTTAGGGGACCCGTGCGAGACAGGGTTGCCCCACATGATTGCGCAGTATGCGTAAGTTTGGTGCATGACTTGGATTGTATGACTCATGCATTTCGCATTATGTATGTTATGATCGCCTTCACACCCTAGCAGCATCGAGGTGGTGGCCACCATAGTCACATCGTGGTTGGCAGTAATGGACACTGGAAACTTGTTCTAACACGTGGGCGCTATGGATGTCCTTGGGTGAAAGTTCCTAAACCTTGTGGTACCAGTAGGATGCTCCAACGTCGAGACCAAGTGGATAACATGAGCGCCTGAGTGCCAAATACCAGTAGGCCGCGTCTCCCACTAGGTCGAGGTCGGTTTGAAAGGCATGTGACCTTATCCGCCCGGGTGCAGTGAGCTATAAGCTAGGTCGAGTCTGACCAGCCCGTGAAATGGGTCCGCTATCAGCGAGCCGGGTGGGCATTGGCATACCACTGACGAGGCGGATAGTGAGGTCTTTTCTACTCGCTTGGTTATGCGCACGATGTGCGGCGGCCAGTATCAGAGTGTACTAGACCCCGGTGATGTCCTAGATGAGAACCATTTTGATATGTAGTTTAGTTGAGGATTGACGTGTTTGCATTGCATCTCTAGCATGTAACACTCGACCATGTAGGCCTTTGCATCACATAGCCTTGGGATGGCTGATAGCATTCATGAACTTGGTAACTTAGCCCTCTATCACTTTCTCTTACTCTGATATCTGTATACTTGTCATATGCATCACACAAGCACACACGCACTTTACTGAGCTTCGTAGGAAGCTTATGTGCGTTTGTTTACGCTGCAGGTACTAGGGCACATCAACAGCATTAAGCTCGGTTCATGTACCTAACATTTTGTACTTTTGCTACATTTTGTATTCCTCTTTCCAGCACTGTACTCAACAAACTATATAGTGGATATTTGATGATGTTTTATGATTTTGATTATGCTCATTTACAAAAAAAAAATTTACCCTGAAAATCCTCCTGGTGGGACCCAAGATCGAAACCTGGCATATGAGAGCTAGGAGCCGAGAATGGGGTACTACGGAGGCTGTTGGCACCAAGGTCAGCGATCAGGAATTTAGTGAGCCCGGTCCCCAGGTTTGGGGCGTGACATTTCTCAAAGTTATCACTCCATGTGTTAGGAAATGAAGATTTCTTTGCTTGGAATTCATCTAATATGAATCTCCTTTCCAACTTATCTAGGAAAAAATTATTCAGATAAGGATTATCCGAGAGATGGTGCTCTTTGGTTTGTATAAGCAAAGAGATGTGGAGACTTGGAATTTTTCTTCACAAGTAGTTATGGTCTCCACATTTTCATATTCTGCCAGTGCCTCCACTATTGATAAATCAGTTTTACACTCCGTAAAAGGAATCTTTGTGGGCATCGGTGAAGTTTCCCTAAAGGCATTGACAATGTCACGGATCATAGGATCATCTCAATCCTCAAAATATGCCAAATACTCTTTTAGAGTGTAGAAAACTTCAACCTTCTCGGTCACTTGTGTAGGTTAGAATACAACCCCTACACATTCAGAATTTGGCCTCTCCTTAGGCAAATCAAGCACCAATCCATCAAATTCATGCACAACAAAATTGTTCAAATCAATGATTGGTGTCTTGTTAATCAAATTTTCAGAATTTGGCTCTTCCAAGGCCTTATCAATATCCAAATTTATTTCTTCCTTCGAATGAGTTAAGCAAACATCTAAAGTTTTAGAAAACTTAGTTGAGGATGGCTTATCCTCATTCATAATTGTATCTATGAAATTAATTATGTGGATCTCATCTTCATCCTCATCCTCTTGTTGTTTGTGTAAGTGAAACACATTTAGCTTCATAGTCATATTTTCAAAGGAGATTTTCATCACTCCATTCCTATAATTGATTATAACATTGGCGGTTGTTAGGAATGGTTGGCCTAGCATAATCCTTCAGGAGCTCCACCCAGCATCTCTGCCTCATGTTCAACTCGGACTGCGAGAAGAGGTACTTCAGGCTCTTGTGGTAGGAAAAGAGCTCGAACCTGACCCCATAAAGATAGTGCCTCAACACCTTCAGTGTGAAGACTACCGCTGCTAGCTCCAGATCATGCGTGGGGTAGTTTTGCTCATAGACCTTGAGCTGGTGAGATGCGAAGGCCATAGGTCTACCATGCTACATTAGGACAGCACCCAAACCAATAGGCGAGGCATCTGTAAAAACCACGAATCCTTCACTCCCGGAGGAAAGAGTGAGAACTGGTGTAGAAGTAAGACGGTCCTTCAGTTCTGCAAATGCTCGCTCGAAGGCATCACTCCAAACGAACTCAGCACCCTTTCGGGTTAACCTGGTCAGCGGGGCTGCAATACGGGAGAAGCCCTCGATGAAACAACGATAATAACCTGCTAACCCAAGGAAACTCTGAATTTCGGACGCGTTCGTGGGCTGACCCCACTGACGCACGGCATCAATCTTCACCGGATCCACTGCTACTCCCTGCCTCGTCACAACATGACTGAGAAACTTCACCTCCTCCTACCAAAACTCGCACTTCTCCAACTTCGCATAAAGATGGTGTGTGCGGAAGGTCTGCAAGGTGATCTCCAGATACTGCTCATGCTCCTCCCGAGTTCTCGAATAGATCAGAATGTCATCAATGAACACCATAACGAACTGATCAAGGTAGGGACGAAAGACCTCGTTCATCAATTGCATGAACATAGCGGGTGCATTGGTCAATCCGAAGGACATGACCTGGAACTCAAAATGACCGTAACGCGTCCTGAATGCTGTCTTCAGGATATCCTTCTCCCGGACACGGACTTGATGATAAACAGACCGTAGATCAATCTTCGAAAAGAACTGGGCCTCCCGCAATGGGTCAAATAAATCGTCAATCCTCGGAAGCGGGTACTTATTTTTAATCGTAACCTTGTTGAGCTCGCGGTAATCCACGCAGAGCCTCAACGAGTCATCCTTCTTCTTCACAAAGAGTACCGACACTCCCCATGGTGAATTGCTCTGACGGATGAAGCCTAGTTCACGCAACTCGTCCAACTGCTTCTGCAGCTCCCGCAACTCCAATGGTGCCATACGGTACAGGGCCTTTGAGATAGGCACGATACTGGGCACAAGGTCAATCTGAAACTCGGTATGCCGACGAGGTGGCAAACCCGGAATCTCCTGAAACACATCCGAAAAATCACAAACTACTGGCAATTGGTCGATGCACAAGGCAACCGGCTCCTCTACGACACAAGACATGACAACTGCTCTCCTCTAGGCTCAGCAACGAACTGAAACTGCGGCATGCCGGGTATAAGGAAAGTGACTGTTCTTGCGAAGCAGTTCAATACAACATGATACTCGGCTAGCGAATCCATGCCCAGGATAACATCAAACTTGGTCATCAGTAAAACAAACAAGTCGGCAGGCAAAAAGGTCTCTCCTACCAGGACAGGGCAAGATGAACAGATCAAACTTAATACTGCGGTCTTCCCTAAGGGTTTTGACACTGACAAACCATTACGCACGGATTCTAACAGCTAACCAGTTGATCGGCAGAAATCATCGGATTTAAAAGAATGCGATGCGCCAAAATTAAACAAAACATGAGCTATGCATGCAGAGACAATGAATGTACCATCAACGACTCCTCCAGGTGCCTGAGGATCCTTCTAGGCTGCGTAGAACCTGCACTGAGTCTGCTGGGGATGTGTCTGTCCCCTCTGTGGTCATCGCTGCTGCTACTGCTGCCGCTGCTGTTGTGGCTGTTGCTACCTCTGCTGTTGTGGCTGTTGCTGCTGCTGCTGTGGGTGAGGGCACTCATGTCTACGGTGCCCTGTCCCTCCACATCTAGCTGCTATTGTGGATGCTGCTGCCTTTGCTGTTGTGGTTGTTGCTGCTGCTGCTGTGGATGGGGGCACTCATGTTTACGGTGCCCTGTCCCTCCACATCCGTAACAAACACCTGCAAACTGTCTCTGTGACGGTGTTGGAGGTTCTGCTGGTGCTACTGACAGTCGAAAGGATGGACGAACCGAATGCCTCTGCGGTGCTCAAGTCTGCTGCTGCTGGAAGCTACTAGAAGGAGCCTTCCTCTTCCCCTTCCGATCTCCGCTCTGGTCACGAATCCGCTGCACATCGGCCCACTTTGCCTCATATATTTGGGCCCGCTCCACAACCTCCTCAAACGTGGGAAGCTTATGTCCGGTGACATAGCTACGAAGGCCAAGGCACAGTCCGCTCTCAAATCGACAAGCCTTCCGCCCCTCATCATCCACAAGATATGTCACAAATCTGGATAGCTCAATGAATCGAACCTCGTACTGCGACACTGACAAATCTCCCTGGACCAGTGTCTCGAAATCTAGTGCACGCTGTTGGCAGACATGCTCGAGGAAGAACTTCTGGTCAAACCGGTCCACAAAGTCCTCCCATGTCCACTGAAATTCAGGCCCGACGGCTTTGGTAACCGATGCCCACCAATGCTCAGCCTCTCCCAGAAGAAGGAAAAAAGCGAAACGAACTCGCTCCTCGGTCGTGCATCACATCGTAGTAAAGATCTTCTTTAACTTCGATTTCCACCTCTCTGCTCCCACCGTGTTTGGTCCGCCCAAGAAACATGGGGGATCCATTCGTCTGAAATCCATCAGTAAAGAACGAGCACGATCCTGCTCCGATGGGGCAACTGCATCGGATGACCTCCTCTCTTGGTGCTCTACCATGGAGGTCATAACGCGCATCATTTGCTGGAACTGACTAGTAGTCATAACTGGAGCTGGAGCTGGGGTTGAGGCTGTCCAGGATGTACCCACACTAGTCGACGGCCTACCGGTGGCTCGCTTGGGTGCCATATCCTATAGAAAAGGACAGGTACCACTTAGCATTGGTACTCTCAAATGCACACATGTTAGGGAACCATATTCAAGAGTTTCTAAGCTCAAAATAGGGAATCCTATTATAACTATGTTGTAACAGGATCCTAGTGTAGGTCACTAAGTGCATGAGATCGGGATCTTAATCATCCTAAGTTAGCAACAATCAATTAGTAAGGGCAGTTAATCTAAGGCCATTAGTAGATATGTGATGTCATCGGCAGGTATTCCCAAGTTATGCTCAGATACCAACTTCTGTCACACCCCAAACTCGGGGACCGGGCTCACTAAATTCCTAATCGCCGACCTTGGTGCTAACAACCTCCGTAGTTCTCGGCTCCTAGCTCTCATATGCCAGGTTCTGATCCTAGGATCCCACCAAGAGGATTTTCAGGGTAATTTTTTTTTTTGTAAAGGAGCATAATCAAAATCATAAAACATCATCAAATATCCACTATATAGTTTGTTGAGTACAATGCTGGAAAGGGAAATACAAAATGTAGCAAAAGTTCAAAATGTCAAGTACATGAATCGAGCTCAACATTGCTGATGTGCCCTAGTACCTACAGCGTAAACAAACGCGCATAAGCTTCCTACGAAGCTCAGTAGAGTGCGTGTGTACTTGTGTATGCATATGACAAGTATACAAATATCAGAGTAAGCAAAAGTGATAGAGGGCTAAGTTACCAAGTTCATGAATGCTATTGTTGAGCTCTTAATTGTGCATATTCTAACCCCAATTCATCACTCATTGTGCAAGGTTTATATGGTTTGTAAGCTAATTCAATGCATGTTTTGTGACTACAGGATTGAGGGTGGACTCTACTCAATTGAAGACATAAAGAGCTCACTTGGGATCATTCTAATGGAGATTACTTGAGGACCAATTACTTGAGGACCAAAGAAGAAAAGAAGAGAGAAAGCGAAAGAAAGAAGCAAGGAAAGAAAGAAAAGGAAGAAATGAAGAAGTATGAAGACTGCCGACCGGTCATGACCGGTCGGCCAAGGAAGCCAGACCGGTCAGCGACCGGTCAGTCATGGTACTGAAGAACAAATAAAGGTGACCGACCGGTCTTGACCGGTCGGCTACAGCTGCTGGAGGTCTACTGAAGACGTCCGACCGGTCATGACCGGTCGGACAGGGTTGCTGGAATGTTAATATACACGTCCGACCGGTCTTGACCGGTCGGATGTGCTTGCTGGAGTATTTTCACTTGAGGCCGACCGGTCATGACCGGTCGGCCATGCGTACTGAGTTAGAACTTTCTAATTTCTTCCCGAAATTCTCTGCGCTGCGTAAGTGTTACACAAATTTTCGATTCTTCCGACGTTGTGGAGCCTCCAGACTATAAGAGGACACCTAGGGATCGTTCCTAGGGCATCCTAGAAGGGTGTAAGCGAAGTTGGAGGCTGTGGAAGTGAAGATTGGAGTTTCACAACTCCTTTTGGTTTGCTTTGCTGTTTTCATGCTTTTTGTAGTTGTTTCATGTTTCCTTGGATCATGAGCAGCTAAACCTCTTAGCTAGGGTTAAGAGGTGAACCTTGTAGTGAATCCAAGATGTTTCAATTCGTAGTTAAGTGGTTTTAGTTTGGAATTCATGATTATGAACTAAGGTTTGAAGTTTATACAAGTTTTTAAGTAATTTTTCTTAGTCTTGTGATGACTCATGGATGTTAGGATGAATTACTTATCTTCTTAATTTGTTTGCAACGGTATAGACCTGTATGATCCGAGGAATCGGAGTGCGCTCTAGTACTAAGCTCTTCATAAAGGGACTTCAGGCCAAAGTTCTATTTTAGTTGATTTTCTGGAATATGTAAGGACTGTGCTGGTGATTTGAATCTAGTTCAAATCCTAATCTATCTTTGTCTTGTGAGAGGACTTGGGGATGGTTATGATTGAGAACTGGACCTATAGGAAAGGGGAATGACCTATGCAATTGAGCATGCTCAGCTCAGCCTAGATTGAGTGAATCTTATGCATAGAACTTACATATTACAGACTGTTTGGTTTAACAGTTCTATCATCCGACTGGACGGACAGGAATGTCGATTCTAGTTGAGAGAATAAGAAACCACAGCGGATTGAACATCAAGGATTGCTACAAGTGGATCCTTGAAACCCTAGTACCCTCTTATAATTAATTGCTCTCGATTTAATTCAGCTTTTGTTACTCACATCAACTTTATACAACAATCTGATTAGTAGACTTCAATAGACACTTGTGGATGAATTTGTGAGATCCTACATAGTCCCTGTGGATCGACCTCGGTCTTACCGAGTTTATTACTACATCGCAACCCTACACTTGGGGAAGTGAACAAGTTTTTGGCGCCGTTGCCGGGGATTTTTGACGGTTTTTCACAAATTTCTGAAATTAGTATCTATTTAGGATTTTTTTTCTTTAGATTTTTAGACTAACTTAGTTTATTTATTTGATTTTTCTTTTCAGGGATTTTTAGGAAGCCGAAGAAGAGTCAAGGATTTCAAGTGCAATTCAGGTGCTATCCTTCTAAAACCTTACTCTTCTCCTTCTCCTAGTCATTCTTATTTTATTCATCTCTTGTAGAGTGGGTGGAGACTCCTTTTGGATCTCTGAAAGGTCGGCCTTTTTGCCACCTGGATTCCTATTGGTCAGCTCTGCCGTCTTGGATCACTTTGTGCTCAGGGATTTCTTTTCTCATCTCTACTCCTCTTTCTCCTTTTTCTGCACTTTTTCTCAAAAGATTCAAAGAGTGGGTGGGGTGTTCTCTGAACCCCTATTGACCAGGAGAAATCGGTCTCTATCTTTGTTTCTGGCCTAGCCATTGCAAGACACCTTGTGCTTCGGTCTTAGAGAAGAGTAAAGAAAAAGAAGGAAGAATTCTTTTTCCTTTTTGTTTCTTATTTTTGGTTTTGCATGCCACATTGGGCTCGGGATTCCAATAACCGACTCATAAGTGAAGGGGGGGATAGTAGAAGGCATTGATAGAGAGCCACGTGTTAGGAGACATCTAGATTCTCCAATTTTATCTGAAAGTATGGCTGCAAATCAACCTAACCCGGTTCAAAATCAAACTGAAACAGGGGAGAATGTGGTTGAGAATGTTCCCCGACCTAGGACTTTACATGATTTCTTGCAACCTGCAAGAACGAGCACTCCCTCATGCATAGTATTTCCACCAAATGCAGGGAATGTGGATTTGAAACCGGGAGTGATCAATCTTCTCCCTAAATTCCATGGTTTAGACAGTGAAAGTGCCTATCAACACCTTAGGGAGTTTGATGAGGTAATCACCACCATGCACTTTGCAAATGTGACTGAAGATGTAGTAAGACTTAAATTCTTCCCTTTCACTCTTAAGGATAAAGCCAAGAGTTGGCTTTATGCATTGAGGCCAAGATCAATTGGGTCATGGAATGATATGCACAGAGAATTTATAAAAAAATTCTTCCCTACTCACAAAACGAACATGCTTAAGCGCCTTATCATGAACTTTGCCCAAAAGGAGGATGAAACCTTTTTCCCAATGTTAGGAGAGATTCAAGGACCTATTAAACGCATGCCCACATCATGGCTATGAAAATTGGTGGATTATAAGTTTTTTCTATGAAGGACTGATTCCATCCATGCGCCAATTTATAGAGATGATGTGTAATGGGGAGTTCATGAATAAGGAAGCTGATGAAGCATGGGATTATCTGGAAGAATTGGCTGAAAGTGCACAATCTTGGGACACATCTAAACCAACAAATTCCAAGATTGGCCAACAAAAGGAAAAGGGAGGAATGTATGTCTTATCAGAAGAAGATAACATAAGTGCACGGTTGGCTAGCCTTACAAGAAAGGTCGAAGCCATGGAATTAAGGAAAGGAGAAACAATCAACTCCACTGAGGTTGAAACTGTTTGTGGAATTTGTGCTGGAAATCAACATGCTACACCATATTGTCCCACAATTTCAGCAGTCCAAGGCATCTTACAAGAACAAACAAATGCCATAAACAGTTATCAGCAGCAATATGGTGCTCCAAACTCAAACACGTTTAATCCTAATTGGAAGAACCATCCCAACTTCAGTTGGAGGAATGGACCCACTGCAAATGCAAACAACACTCCAAAAGTATCACTAGAAGAGATATTGGGTGCACTCGTATCGGTCCAGAATGAGTATAACAAGACAAATTCTCTAAAAATAGATGGGTTCATGCAAGAGCAATTGAAATTCAATCAAAATTCAAACCAAGCCATTAATGCATTGAAAACATCTCTGGCTAGAGTTGAAGCTCACCTTAGTGGTAGAGAGAAGGGCACACTTCCTGCTCAACCTCTTCCTAACCCAAGGACCCAGTATGAGATACAAGATGCAAGCTCATCCTCCCACCATACGGAACATGTCCAGGCTATCACCACTTTGAGAAGTGGGAAAGAAATTGACAAATCTAATCCGGTGAAGGCCCCAAAGCTTAAGGATCCGAAAATTCCCAAAGAGGATGATAGCCCAAACAATATTCCACAAGAGAAAGAACCGGAAAGGCAATACAAGCCGGTTGCCCCATTTCCACAAAGGTTGATTTCACCTAAACTTTTAGATAAAAATCTAGAGATTCTGGAAGTTTTCAAGCAGGTGAAGAGCAACATCCCGCTGTTGGATGCAATAAAACAAATACCATCTTATGCTAAATTTTTAAAGGAATTGTGTACAATCAAAAGGAAACATAACGTTCACAATAAAGTGCTTTTGGCTGAGAATTTGAGCGCCATCATCAAACAAGAGGTGCCCCAAAAATACAAGGATCCTAGGTAGTCCAACCATCTCATGCATCATAGGAGACTACCAGATTAAACAAGCCCTACTCGACTTGGGGGCAAGTGTGAATCTCATTCCATACTCGGTCTACGAACAACTTGGGTTAGGTGAATTGAAACCCACCAAAACCACAATCCAACTTGCTGATAGATCCATCCGGATACCGAGAGGAATGGTAGAGGATGTTCTAGTCCAAGTTGATAAATTCTACTACCCAGTAGATTTTATTGTCTTGGACACACATCCCGTGATAGGCACCGGTACTCAAATTCCCGTCATACTTGGACGACCGTTTCTAGCTACTTCAAACGCCATTATCAATTGCAGAAACGGACTTGTACAAATGTCCTTTGAAAATATGACCCTTGAGCTTAACATATTTAAGTTATGCAAACAACCGCGGGAAGTTGATGATGATGTCCACGAATTAAACATGATCGAATCATTCGTGGAGGATACAGTCCCCTTATCACTATTTTCCAACCCTTTGGAGGCATGTATGGCCCACTCTCATGAGACAAATGATTACACAATACAAGAGAGGGATGCCATTCTAGATGTGATGCTGGTGCTTGAGAATAAAAGATGGAGGGCCCCAATTGAACCTTTGCCTGTAAATGAGAACAAGGCCCTCCCATCCAACATCAAGGCACCAAAACTCGACCTAAAACCATTGCCAAGTGAGCTAAAGTATGTTTATTTAGGTCAAGATGAGACATATACAGTGGTGATTTCTTCCCACTTGGATGAGGAACAAGAGAGTAGGCTAATAGCCACTCTATTAGAGCACAAGAGTGCCATTGGATGGTCAATTGCGGATCTCAAAGGCATAGACCCTCTGATTTGTACTCACCGCATACACCTTGAGGAAAATGCAAAATCATCCCGGCAACCACAAAGACGACTAAATCCAAACATGAAGGATGTGGTTAAGGCCGAAGTGGTGAAACTATTGATGTAGGTATCATTTACCCAATATCTGATAGCCAATGGGTGAGCCCAACTCAAGTGGTGCCTAAGAAATCCGAAACAACCATCGTAGCCAATGCCAATAACGAACTCGTGCCAACTAGAGTTACTACTGGTTGGAGAATGTGCATTGACTACAGGAAGCTAAACACTGTCACGAGGAAAGACCACTTCCCCCTACCATTTGTTGATCAGATTTTAGAACGGTTGGCGGGTCATTCCCACTTTTGCTTCCTTGATGGCTATTCAGGGTACAACCAAATAGAAATTGCCCGTGAAGACCAAGAAAAGACTACATTCACATGTCCATTCGGCACTTTCGCCTATCGACGGATGCCGTTTGGACTATGTAATGCCCCTGCCACCTTTCAGCGTTGTATGATGAGCATCTTTTCTGACATGGTGGGGACCATTCTCGAAGTCTTCATGGATGATTTTTTCGTATTCGGTTGTAGCTTTGATGAGTGCCTTGAGCACTTGAAATCTGTGCTAAAAAGATGTGAAGAGAAGAACCTAGTGCTCAATTGGGAAAAGTGTCACTTCATGGTTCAAAAGGAAATTGTACTTGGTCACATCGTTTCACAAAATGGAATTGAGGTGGACAAAGCGAAAATTGATCCTATCTCTACCCTTCCACCACCCAAAAGCATACGAGATGTGCGGTCCTTTTTAGGACACGCAGGATTCTACAGAAGGTTCATAAAGGACTTCAGTTCACTCTCTCGCCCTTTATGTAACCTACTTCAAAAGGAAAATTCATTCGAGTGGAATGAAGAATGTCAAAAGGCCTTTAACACCCTTAAAGGAATGTTGACATGTGCCCCAATAATGCAACCACTGGATTGGAGCCTTCCTTTTGAGATTATGTGCGATGCTAGCGACTATGCTATTGGGGCCGTGTAAGGCCAAAGAAAAGATAAAAAAGCCATGTGTCATCTACTATGCAAGTAGAACTCTAAACTCAGCCCAGGCAAACTACACTACCACTGAAAAGGAACTTTTAGCCGTAGTTTTTGCTTTGGAGAAGTTTAGATCCTACTTGATTGGATCCAAGATCATTATATTCACTGACCATGCCGCGCTTAAGTATCTGCTTTTCTAAGAAGGATGCTAAACCACGGTTATTAAGATGGATCCTCCTACTCCAAGAATTCGACATAGAAATACGTAATAAGAAAGGAGTAGAAAATGTAGTAGCCGACCACCTCTCTCGACTTGTCCTCACTGATTCCCCTGAAACGACTGCAATCAATGACATGTTCCCTGATGAACAACTTTTTGCTGTTTCCCAATTGCCATGGTATGCAGACATTGCTAACTATCTTGCTACAGGTGCAATTCCTACATATTGGAAAAAACAAGATAAGGATAGATTCTTCACGGAGGTGCGGAAATTTCTATGGGACGACCTATACTTATTCAAGTATTGTCCCGATCAAATCATAAGGAGATGTGTCCCAGATGATGAGCAACAAAGTATCATCTCCTTCTGTCATTCTCAAGCATGTGGTGGCCACTTTTCGGCTAAAAAGACCACAGCGAAAATTCTGCAATGTGGGTTTTATTGGCCCACCATGTTCAAAGACACACATGAGTTTTGCAAAGCATGTGAACCTTGTCAGAAACTAGGAGGAATATCCCGTAGAAATATGATGCCACTCAATCCCATCTTAATTATCGAAATTTTTGATTGTTGGGGCATCGATTTCATGGGCCCATTCCCATCTTCTTTTGGAAATGTATACATCTTGCTTGCCGTTGATTATGTTTCCAAATGGGTCGAGGCCATCCCTTGCCGGAATAATGACCATAAAACGGTCATTCGATTTTTAAAAGAAAATATTCTTTCCCGGTTTGGAACGCCTCGAGTCATCATAAGTGATGGAGGATCTCACTTTTGCAATCGCCCTTTTGCAGCCCTAATGAAGAAATATGGCGTTACACACAAAGTGAGCACCCCCTATCACCCACAAACGAGTGGACAAGCTGAGATATCCAATAGGGAGATTAAACACATTTTAGAGAAAACGGTGAATCCCGATCGCAAGGATTGGTCACTTCGACTTACCGATGCGCTTTGGGCTTACCGTACTGCCTTTAAAACCCCTATTGGAATGTCTCCCTATAGACTTGTCTATGGGAAGACTTGTCACTTGCCTGTGGAGTTGGAACATAAGGCGTATTGGGCTATTAAGACAATAAATTTCAATTTTGACAAGGCAAGCTCGCTACGCAAACTTCAATTAAATGAACTTGCAGAAATCCGGAATGAAGCTTATGAGAATGCGAGAATTTACAAGGACAAGACGAAGATATTCCATGATAAGAATATTCTTCGCAAGACATTCACGATCAATCAAAAAGTCCTCATGTATAATTCTCGCTTACATCTATTTCCGAAAAAATTGAGATCTCGATGGACCTGGTCCCTACATTGTGCAAACTGTCTATCCGTATGGGACTGTCGAGCTATTAAATCCAAGGAACGGCAATATTTTTAAGGCAAATGGGCAGCGATTAAAGCCGTTCTTTGAAAATTTTCCTTCAGAAGGTATGTCCATACCCCTGAGTGATCCTGTGTATCAGGATGATTGATCTCCTAGTCTGATGGAGGTATAGAGTAGTTAGGATTAGGATTTTGCTGCTTTTGTTTTCGTTTTCATAGGTTTGTTAGAAGGCGGAAGATTTCCAATGTTCACTCTCTCAGGTAATATCATTCCTCACTCCCTGTTATTTTCAAATTGCTCTCATGTTTTGCTCATTGCGCATCTTTTACATTGAGGACAATGCAAGATTTGGTTGGGGGGTGTAGGACCGCTTGGATGAATCCAGCACTTTGAAACATCTCAAGCAATTATGTGGAAATTTTTTGATTTTTTTCAAAAATTCGAAACTCTTTTGGAAAACATTGGTTCTATGCATTCCAGATGATATGAGCATAAGAGGAAGAGATATGAAGTGAATAGGGCTGGATGTCTGGAATCTCTCATTGCATAATGGTTTTATATGTGAACTCCCCTATTTTTGTGATTGATAGAAAAACTGAACACTTTTACACCTAGTTCACATTACACGATTTTCATGAGTTGAAGGGATTATGTGATTTATGGATTAGCTAGACTTTGAATTAAGGTATTGAGAAATCAGGCCGGGGTACTTTGTCCATCCTTGTCCATGGGAAAATAATGAAAGATATGGATTTTTAAAAATCCTATCTAATTTAAAAAGAAAAAGGCAAAGGAAGGATGAAATTGGGAATGTGGAAAAACGGTGGAAAATGTTAATGCAAAGATTTGTCAATTACCATGGTTAGTGTGTCGTCGAGTCCCTGGCGACTGAAGACAGTTTTCCTTGCGGTTGAAGACAGAAGCTTCTCGAAGATCAAGTCAGCTTCTAGCCTCTCCACCCCAAACCTTTGATCCTAAAAACTTCTATAGATGGCCCAAGACCTTTCTAGGCACATCCTTAGCACCATCTATAGCTCACCTTCCATTAAGATCAGCAATGGATAGGTTCTTGGTAGCAGAAGTTTCTTTAAAATTGAAAATATTTAAGTCTGCTCTCTCCGATACATACCCGATCCATCGGAGAATATTCCGATAGATGTCCGATCAATCGGACAATGTGTCCGATCCATCGGAAAATAGTCCAGTTACATTGCAAACTCTCTGGACACTTTTCCGAGCCATCGGAGTGATGTCCGATCCATCGGACAGTGTGTTCCGATCAATCGGACAGTATGTCCGATCAATCGTACATTTGTCCAGCAAACTTTGAAAAACTCTCTGGACTCTTTTACGATCAATCGGAGGTCTGTCCGATCCATCGGACAGGGCTCTCCGATCCATCGGACATAGATACGATCCATCGGAGGAATTTCCAGAAAAATTGCATCAACTCTCTGGAAGAAATTCCGATCAATCGGACCACCTATCCGATCAATCGGACAGGGTATTCCGATCAATCGGAACTAAGTCCGATCAATCGGAGAACCTGTTTTCAAGCAAAATTCAAATTTGACTAAATCTTATGTCCGATCGATCAGAACCTATCGAACTGACCGTTTTCTGACCGTTGAAGGGCATAATCTATTTATAGAACTCGGTTGGATCTTGCCCAAGACACCTTGAGCATCATCTAGGGTTTGAGTGAGCCTTCTTCTTGAGATCCCCTTCTTCCAAACCCTTAGATCTGTTGAGTTCATTCTTCAATCCATGTTGATCTGACCAACATTGATTAAGCATTCAAAGCTTGGATTGAAACATGAACTCAACCCCTCTTTAATGGCATCTTGACCTACCTCTCATAGACATTTTCTTGTCATCAATGCCATTAATGGTGGTTTAGGTAGAAGCTTTCCTCATATAAAAGCCATACCCCAAAATAGCCTCAACCTAACCTCAATCCCTCACCTTGGAAACTACAATGGGTCATCCGGAGCAAGGTTGCTGATCGAGGGAGCTGAAGAAGACGTCTTCCGTACAAGCTGAAGCTTCTTCAACAAAGGCATCATCAAGGGACTCAATCAGCTAAGTATCTTTAGTCTTTCGAGTCCAAGAAACCTCCTCAAGTTGAGATTTGGGTTTCAGAGTTTGAAGACCCAAACTCGGTAGAGTCCTTGCGTAGGACAAGTCCTTGAGTAGGACAAGCCCTTGTGTAGGACTAAGTGGTCATGGATTAGTCCTATGGAAGGATGAATCCATGTGTTGAGTCGTAAGTCCTTTTGTAGGCTGTTAAGGTTTATGGTTAACCTCATTTAAAACCATAGTGATAGTGAAATCCGGCCACTCAAGGAGTGAGTGGATCAGCCGGGAGTGGAGTAGGTAGATAACCGAACCACTATAAAAATCCCTTGTTGTGTGGTGAATGGATGAACTGATTTACTTCTTTTACATGTGCTTCTATTGATTTATGCTTTGTATATCTGGTGTTTGATGAAAGTGCTCTAAGAATACTTTGTATTGAGAAATTTAAAAAGTGTCCTATTCACCCCCCTCTAGGACAAGATAACTTATTTCTTGCTTCTACAACAGCGGTAATCAAACTTATACCGCATTTTCAATTGGTATCAGAGTGGGTTCCTCCTCAAAGGCGTAACCGCCCGGAGTGTGATCCGTCTCTAGAAGCTTGAAATCATGTCAAAAGGGGATTCTAGTATGGTTTCCAAACCTCCATATTTTGATGGATCAAACTACGCATGTTGGAAAGCAAGAATGAGAGTTTTCTTGCAATCATTGGATCATGCAACATGGAGGTCTGTGGAAATCAAATATGAAATACCCCTTTTGAACACTACCTTAGAGGGTGTCATAACCACCACAGTCAAACCTGATGACTTATGGACTGATCTTGAAAAACTGAGATACATTAGCAATGCAAAGGCACTCAATGCTATCTTTTGTGCCGTCTCAGCGGATGAGTTCAAAAGAATTTGTAATTGCACAACATCCAAAGAAGCTTGGGACATCCTTGAAACTACACATGAAGGGACTAGTACAGTCAAGAGGTCAAAGCTTCAGCTATTGACAACTCAGTTTGAAAATATGAAAATGGAAGAACATGAGAACTTCATGGACTTTTACACCCGTTTGAGTGATGTCACCAATGCTATGTGGGGATTGGGAGAGAGAATTTCGGACCCGCGCATTTGTAGGAAAATTCTAAGATCCTTACCCGAATGATTCTCTTCCAAGGTCATAACTATTGAGGAATGTAGAGATATTGATACTATGAAAATAGAAGATTTACTAGGATCTCTACAGACCCATGAACTTCATTTCAAGAAATCCCCAAAAAGTAGAAACACCGTGCTAAAAACTTCACACACTACACAAGAATCTGAAGTTGATAGTGATGAAGAATTGGATATGAATGAAATAGCTCTTATGGCCAAGAAATTTAGAAAATTCTTCAAAAACAAAGGAAAGAGGGTTGACAAGAATAGCAAATCTTTTGACAAAAAGCGCTATACAGGAAAATCTTACAACAAGCCAAAAGATCCCAAGTGCTACAACTGTGGTCGCTATGGTCATATTGCCTCTGAATGTCAAGCTCCTGCCAAAGAAAAATTTAAAAAGAAAGCTATGGCAGCCACATGGGACAACCTTGGGAGTACTGATTCAGAAACAGAAGAAGATCAAAGTGATGAGAGAGGATCAGTTAAAATTTTGATGGCCTCTATTTCTGAGATTGTCCCAGACTTACAAGGCGAAAGAGACAATGATGATCATGAGCAATCAGAACACAATATGACATCCTCCGATGATGACGAGGATGATAATGAAGGTTTGCAAGTTGCCTATGATGAGCTATTCCGTCAAAGCATCCTTCTTACCAAGAAGTTGAGCCAAGCTAATATTGAAAACAACAAATTGGCTGATGAAATGCAAGAAGTGAAGAGAGAAAACCACGGATTTTACCATCAGATCTATGAATTGGAAAAGAAAAACAAAGCAGCTCAAGACAAAATTAATACCCTAGAAGATGAGCTGAAAAAGGCAAAATCTACAAATCAGTGTTTAGTTTTGCAGCTTAATCAAGAAAGTCAACTCAATGAAAGATTTGCCCAAAGTAGAGAAAAACTTGATGATATCCTTAAGTCAGGTAAACCTTGTAGGAACACAAGAGAGGACTAGGCTATAATGAGCCAACTAAGGTTAGTAACCCAGAACCTAAAAAGACTAGGAATGCATCAGGAAGCACTACTAAGAGAAATTCACCTATATGTCATGCATGCGGAGATGTTGGTCATTTAAAGTTTGAATGCTTGGTCCTTAAGAATCCGGTTCGGAACTTGAAAGGTAAATTTGTACCTACCGGTAAAAGGATGAATCAGATGTGGAGTCCTCCTAAACAAACTCCAAACATGAGGAAGAATTATCCCACTCCACCAAAGAAAGACAAAAGAATGGAAGAGCTCCTAGAAATGGTAAAACAGTTGAACAAAAGAACCATGGAGCTGATGAAAGAGAAAACCTCAAAAACCTATGCCCAAACAATGACATCCCTAGAATCAACCAAGAAACCTAGTTCTCCAAAAAGGATAGTCTCTAAATGGGTAGTTAAGAACAAATGCTTAGTTATTCATACAGCCCTTAGAGCCGGAAGAAACACTAGGTGGTATCTTGATAGTGGATGCTCCCGACACATGACAGGTGACAAGACTCAGTTTTGTGATTATGCTGAATTTGATGGTGGGTCTGTTACCTTTGGAGATGGGAGTATTGCCAAGATTGTTGGAAAGGGAACCATCACCGGGCCAGGATTGCCCAAAATTGAGGATGTTCTATGTGTTGACGGTTTGAAACATAATCTGTTAAGCATCTCTCAAATATGTGATGAACAGCATTCCGTGAAATTCTCCAAAGAGATGTGCGAAATTATGGACCAAACTGGAAAATTAATATTAAAAGGGTTTCGCACTGGAGATAACTGCTATGTGATTGAAAACAAGGGTGATGAGGGACCATCTGCCGTATGCCACATGGCTATTAATGATGATACTGAATTATGGCATCAACGGCTTGGTCATGTCCATTACAGGAACCTTGCTAAGCTAAGTAGGAAGAAATTGGTGAGAGGATTACCAAAGATTGGGAAGAAACCAAAAGAAGTATGTGCTGAATGCTTGAAAGGTAAACAAATTAAAGTTGCACATAAGAAGACATCCATCATTGCTACATCAAAACCCCTTGACCTACTCCACATGGACCTTGTAGGCCCCACAAGAGTAATGAGTCAAGGAGGTAAGAGGTATTTCTTCGTTATTGTTGACGACTATTCCCGGTATACATGGGTTGTATTTTTGAAAGAAAAGTCGGATACATTCGAGGAATTTGAGAAACTCATGAAACGACTCCACAATGAAAAGGAATGCACAGTAAAACGTATTAGGAGTGATCATGGAGGGGAATTTGAGGATGGGCGCTTTGAACTATTCTGTGAAAATTTAGGAATCAAACATGAATTCTCAGCCCCAAAAACTCCCCAACAAAATGGAGTAGCAGAAAGGAAAAATAGAGTTCTATTCGAAATGGCCACAGTCATGATGAACAGCAAAAATATAGCTCAAAATCTGTGGGCCGAAGCAGTGAATATAGCTTGTCACATCATTAACCGAGTCTATTTGAGAGCTGGCCTAGATAAGACCCCATATGAGCTGTGGAATGGAAAAGTCCCAAACATCAAGTACTTTAGGGTCTTTGGTAGCAAATGTCACATCCTTCGAGATAGAGAAAATTTAGGAAAATTTGACTCTAAGAGCGATGAGGGAATATTTCTAGGATATGCTTCTGATAGTCGGGCCTATAGAGTGTACAATACAAGGACTAAAACAACTCAAGAATCCATAAATGTTGTCATTGATGACCAATCCAAGGAAGACACAAGACTTGATGATGACGAAGTGGGAGAACCGTGCCACATAGGTAAACCTGATGAAAAATCTCCCACTCCCAATGCCTCAATAGCTTCGAGAAATGCTCCTCATGTCAAGGATCATCCCCTCAATCAAATCATTGGAGATCCGGATGTTGGAGTCAAGACTAGAAGACAACTTGAGGCCATCAACAGTCATGTGTGCTTCACTTCAAAAATTGAACCAAAAAATATAAATGAAGCTCTCAATGATGAATTTTGGATACTTGCTATGCAAGAGGAACTTCAACAGTTTACCCGAAATGATGTTTGGTTTCTAGTTGAAAGACCAACTGAGAAAAATGTCATTGGAACCAAATGGATCTTCAAAAACAAAATAGATGAATCTGGCAATGTGATTCGGAACAAGGCACGTCTCGTAGCTCAAGGGTACTCTCAAATTGAGGGAATTGATTTTGATGAAACTTTTGCCCCGGTAGCTAGACTCGAATCCATTCGAATTCTCATGTCCATAGCATGTGCTCTTAAATTCAAATTATTTCAAATGGACGTGAAGAGTGCCTTTCTAAATGGTATACTTGATGAGGAGGTTTATGTTGAACAACCAAAAGGGTTTGTGGACCCTAGTTACCCTCAAAGAGTCTACCGATTGAAAAAGGCTCTCTATGGGTTAAAACAAGCCCCCCGAGCATGGTATGAACGTCTTACTCAATTTCTTATTGCTCACCAGTTTGTTAGGGGGAGCGTTGATAAAACCCTATTTGTTAAAAGGACGGCTGATTCCTTTCTCATTGCTCAGATTTATGTAGATGATATTGTATTTGGGTCTAACAGTGAAGAATTCTCTGACTTATTTGCTGAACTAATGAAATCTGAATTTGAGATGAGTTTGGTTGGCGAACTAAATTTTTTCCTAGGATTGCAAGTTAAACAGCTGAAAAATGGAATCTTTATCAACCAAACTAAGTATGCAAAAGACTTGGTCAAGAGATTTGGGCTAGACTCGGGTCGATCACACACCACGCCTATGGCCACCACCATTAAACTTTCTAAAGACTTATCTGGCACTAGTGTTGATCAACATCTATATAGAAGTATGATTGGGAGTCTTCTCTACCTCACAGCTAGTAGACCCGATATCACCTTTAGTGTAGGGGCGTGTGCTAGATTTCAAGCCGATCCTAAGGAATCACACCTCATTGCTGTAAAACGAGTGATTAGATATGTGGCTTGCACCACTGATTATGGCTTGTGGTACCCCTTTGACACCTCAACCATCATTGCGGGGTACTCCGATGCCGATTGGGCCGGAAATATGGATGACAGAAAATCCACTAGCGGTGGCTGTTTTTACGTCGGAAATTGCTTAGTTGCTTGGCATAGCAAAAAGCAAAACTCCATCTCCTTGTCCACCGCTGAAGCTGAATATATTGCTGCCGGAAGTTGCTGTGCTCAACTACTTTGGATGAAGCAGATGTTGAAGGATTATGGTCTTAATCAAGATGAAATGACGCTTTTTTGTGACAACACAAGCGCCATTAATATCTCAAAAAATCCGGTTCAACATTCTCGAACCAAGCATATCGACATCCGGCATCACTTTATAAGAGAACTCGTTGAGGAAAAACTGATTAATCTTGAATACATTCAAACTGAGCGGCAATTGGCCGACATCCTTACTAAGCCGTTAGATTCCACAAGACCTTCGGAAGTCTATCGGTGTGTGCTCATTCTAGCAAAATGGACACTCATGTGCTCATAGGTATATCTGAGGAATTAGCCTCATTCTTTTTTGGTGATTATTGATATTGTCATGCTCACACTCTTATCAAATTAGCTGGAAATCATTTGCTGAAGGGAGAAAATGTTTAGTGTTGAAAATCTCACTGGGGGCATTTCCGATGGATCGGACACATCGTCCGATCAATCGGAAATATCGGCAGATCAACAGTTAAATACGCGAGCCCTATTCATTCGGTTTTCATTTCTGCCCTCTTCCTCTCCTCTCTCAGCCCCTTTTGCTAGGGCATCTCCATCCGATCGGTCTATAGTTCAGCTGGGTTTCCCTGGATCCTCATTTGCAGTCCCAACAGGTCTTTGTGTCTCCTCGGTAAGATCCTTCAAGCTGTCAGTTTGATTCTTTGGCTATCCGGTTGGTTTCTTCTGCCCCTCTCCTCTATCAGATCAGCATTTCTAGGGATTTGAAGAGTTTTCCGTCCAGCTTGGTATCTACATTGGTTAAATCCTCTTTCCAAGCTTGCTACATCATGCCTAAAGATCCGAAAGGCAAGTCCAAGATGGCAGCTGGGCCATCCACCACTGCCAGGACCAAGAAGTTGCAAACTTCTCGACCCTCTCAGGGCTCTCCTCCACCTGCTGCACCTCCTGTCCAGCTTGAGAGTCCAGCCTCTCTCTCTCGGTTTCAATCTCGCACCATTATCTATGAGAGAGTGGTCACTGAGTCCTGCGTGGAGCCCTTTGGCATTCCCGCTCTTCTTGCTCAGATTGGGTGGGATCCTGTACTTCGTTTTGGCGGTGTAGCCCATCCCGAGGTGGTATATACATTTCTATCTAAAATCATCAACCCTGTTGGAAACCCTCCCTCTTGTGAGGTTATTGTCGGCGGCCGGGTCGTCCAGGTCACAGCCCACACTATAGCCGCCCTGATTGGTGTTCCCGTGTCCACAGCCCCGCAACCCAATGACAATCTGCTTGATACTTCTCTTAGGGCTGATTGGACTCGCTACTTATGTCGGGGTCCAAATCCGGAGTGGATCGACGGTAGTGCTCTCCGCGCATCTGAAATGTCTAATAGGTTTCGAGTGCTCCATCAGATCTTCAGCACCAATGTCTATCCCCGCAGTACAAACAAGTCCGACCTTACTGCCAATATGGTCAATCTGCTGTACCACGTTGGTCATGGGACGCGCCTGTGTCTCCCATCCATCATTTTACATCATATTTTGGACGCCCTGCCCCACAACCGCAACACCATTCCGTTCGGGTGGCTCATTACTAGATTAGGGCACGAGTGCGGATTTACAGATATTGTGGTCCACCCTATTCCTCGCTGCACATTCAGGGACCTCAATATCAAGAAGATGACCCTTCCAAAAGAGGATGACGTCGAAGATAGGGATTTTTCACACACTCCCACACAGGTGTCGGCTGACACCCACAGCGGGTCTTCTGCTCCATCACCGACTCCTGCCCCAGCTCGTCGCTCCGTCAAGCGGCGCCTTCAGTCCGACGCCTCTTCGGCACCTCCTCCTCCCAGCACGGAGCAGATCACTGCTCAATTAGATCGCGTGGAGGGTGCCCTTGCCCAGCATGGTGAGCGGCTGTCGCGACTCGAGAGCTTGATGCAGTCCATTCATGCTGCTGTCCAGAGCCTCACCTCAGCTTTATCATGCCGTCGCGATGACGTCACTGGACCTGCTCCATAGCTGCCTACCTTTTCAGTTAGGTTCCCTAGTGTTTAGTCGCCGCAGATATCTTTTTGGAGCGACGTTGATAGTTGTATTGATTGGTGCATCTTTTCTTTGACACCTTTTTGGATTGACGGCCGGTTATACTTTTTGGATATGTTTTTGGATATTTTTTAGATGTTCTGGATGCCTCAGTATTTGGATATTATGATGATCATTATGTCTTTCTTGTTATGCTATTATATCTGATGATCATTCTTTTTGGGTATCTTCTGCATATATACATATAATTGTGCATAATTGCTTATTCCTGGTGGGCTTCTTGCCCTCTTTTTTGGTTTTTGTATATATGGTTTGTTGGTCATGATATACATTTCAGGAGGGGAGGTTGGTTGCCTGGGCTATAAGCCCTCTGTGCTTACTGTCATATACTTGTATATCCTTGCATGACCATGTGTGTGTTGGCTTCCTCTCTCGGCTCGATAATGTTTATTTTCCTCCTTGCGTCTATGACATATGCGCTGCATTCTCATTTTACTAACCTTTGTCAATCACTGACAAAAATGGGGAGAATTTATCCCACCAAAAGATCCAGGTTATCTTTTTGTTGATCTTTTGTGTGCAGGGACTAAGGGGGAGTTCATGTGAAGCCTAGTTTTTACATTGAGTCTGTACATTTTGTATGTAATGAGTCATGTCTATGTATAAAGTTTGTATTTTTCTCGACATGATGTATTTTGGTTTTTGGTGTCTAGGATAAGTCTGTGGTATGGACCAAGACTTGCATAGGTTTGGTTTTGTCTAGTAATTGACAAAGGGGGAGATTGTTAATGCAAAGATTTCTCAATTACCATGGTTAGTGTGTCGTCGAGTCCCTGGCGACTGAAGACAGTTTTCCTTGCGGCTGAAGACAGAAGCTTCTCGAAGATCAAGTCAGCTTCTAGCCTCTCCACCCCAAACCTTTGATCCTAAAAACTTCTATAGATGGCCCAAGACCTTTCTAGGCACATCCTTAGCACCATCTATAGCTCACCTTCCATTAAGATCAGCAATGGATAGGTTCTTGGTAGCAGAAGTTTCTTTAAAATTGAAAATATTTAAGTCTGCTCTCTCCGATACATACCCGATCCATCGGAGAATATTCCGATAGATGTCCGATCAATCGGACAATGTGTCCGATCCATCGGAAAATAGTCCAGTTACATTGCAAACTCTCTGGACACTTTTCCGAGCCATCGGAGTGATGTCCGATCCATCGGACAGTGTGTTCCGATCAATCGGACAGTATGTCCGATCAATCGTACATTTGTCCAGCAAACTTTGAAAAACTCTCTGGATTCTTTTACGATCAATCGGAGGTCTGTCCGATCCATCGGACAGGGCTCTCCGATCCATCGGACATAGATACGATCCATCGGAGAAATTTCTAGAAAAATTGCATCAACTCTCTGGAAGAAATTTCGATCAATCGGACCACCTATCCAATCAATCGGACAGGGTATTACGATCAATCGGAACTAAGTCCGATCAATCGGAGAACCTGTTTTCAAGCAAAATTCAAATTTGACTAAATCTTATGTCCGATCGATCGGAACTTATCGAACTGACCGTTTTCTGACCGTTGAAGGGCATAATCTATTTATAGAACTCGGTTGGATCTTGCCCAAGACACCTTGAGCATCATCTAGGGTTTGAGTGAGCCTTCTTCTTGAGATCCCCTTCTTCCAAACCCTTAGATCTGTTGAGTTCATTCTTCAATCCATGTTGATCTGACCAACATTGATTAAGCATTCAAAGCTTGGATTGAAACATGAACTCAACCCCTCTTTAATGGCATCTTGACCTACCTCTCATAGACATTTTCTTGTCATCAATGCCATTAATGGTGGTTTAGGTAGAAGCTTTCCTCATATAAAAGCCATACCCCAAAATAGCCTCAACCTAACCTCAATCCCTCACCTTGGAAACTACAATGGGTCATCCGGAGCAAGGTTGCTGATCGAGGGAGCTGAAGAAGACGTCTTCCGTACAAGCTGAAGCTTCTTCAACAAAGGCATCATCAAGGGACTCAATCAGCTAAGTATCTTTAGTCTTTCGAGTCCAAGAAACCTCCTCAAGTTGAGATTTGGGTTTCAGAGTTTGAAGACCCAAACTCGGTAGAGTCCTTGCGTAGGACAAGTCCTTGAGTAGGACAAGCCCTTGTGTAGGACTAAGTGGTCATGGATTAGTCCTATGGAAGGATGAATCCATGTGTTGAGTCGTAAGTCCTTTTGTAGGCTGTTAAGGTTTATGGTTAACCTCATTTAAAACCATAGTGATAGTGAAATCCGGCCACTCAAGGAGTGAGTGGATCAGCCGGGAGTGGAGTAGGTAGATAACCGAACCACTATAAAAATCCCTTGTTGTGTGGTGAATGGATGAACTGATTTACTTCTTTTACATGTGCTTCTATTGATTTATGCTTTGCATATCTGGTGTTTGATGAAAGTGCTCTAAGAATACTTTGTATTGAGAAATTTAAAAAGTGTCCTATTCACCCCCCTCTAGGACAAGATAACTTATTTCTTGCTTCTACAACAGCGGTAATCAAACTTATACCGCATTTTCAATTGGTATCAGAGCGGGTTCCTCCTCAAAGGCGTAACCGCCCGGAGTGTGATCCGTCTCTAGAAGCTTGAAATCATGTCAAAAGGGGATTCTAGTGTGGTTTCCAAACCTCCATATTTTGATGGATCAAACTACGCATGTTGGAAAGCAAGAATGAGAGTTTTCTTGCAATCATTGGATCATGCAACATGGAGGTCTGTGGAAATCAAATATGAAATACCCCTTTTGAACACTACCTTAGAGGGTGTCATAACCACCACAGTCAAACCTGATGACTTATGGACTGATCTTGAAAAACTGAGATACATTAGCAATGCAAAGGCACTCAATGCTATCTTTTGTGCCGTCTCAGCGGATGAGTTCAAAAGAATTTGTAATTGCACAACATCCAAAGAAGCTTGGGACATCCTTGAAACTACACATGAAGGGACTAGTACAGTCAAGAGGTCAAAGCTTCAGCTATTGACAACTCAGTTTGAAAATATGAAAATGGAAGAACATGAGAACTTCATGGACTTTTACACCCGTTTGAGTGATGTCACCAATGCTATGTGGGGATTGGGAGAGAGAATTTCGGACCCGCGCATTTGTAGGAAAATTCTAAGATCCTTACCCGAACGATTCTCTTCCAAGGTCATAACTATTGAGGAATGTAGAGATATTGATACTATGAAAATAGAAGATTTACTAGGATCTCTACAGACCCATGAACTTCATTTCAAGAAATCCCCAAAAAGTAGAAACACCGTGCTAAAAACTTCACACACTACACAAGAATCTGAAGTTGATAGTGATGAAGAATTGGATATGAATGAAATAGCTCTTATGGCCAAGAAATTTAGAAAATTCTTCAAAAACAAAGGAAAGAGGGTTGACAAGAATAGCAAATCTTTTGACAAAAAGCGCTATACAGGAAAATCTTACAACAAGCCAAAAGATCCCAAGTGCTACAACTGTGGTCGCTATGGTCATATTGCCTCTGAATGTCAAGCTCCTGCCAAAGAAAAATTTAAAAAGAAAGCTATGGCAGCCACATGGGACAACCTTGGGAGTACTGATTCAGAAACAGAAGAAGATCAAAGTGATGAGAGAGGATCAGTTAAAATTCTGATGGCCTCTATTTCTGAGATTGTCCCAGACTTACAAGGCGAAAGAGACAATGATGATCATGAGCAATCAGAACACAATATGACTCCTCCGATGATGACGAGGATGATAATGAAGGTTTGCAAGTTGCCTATGATGAGCTATTCCGTCAAAGCATCCTTCTTACCAAGAAGTTGAGCCAAGCTAATATTGAAAACAACAAATTGGCTGATGAAATGCAAGAAGTGAAGAGAGAAAACCACGGATTTTACCATCAGATCTGTGAATTGGAAAAGAAAAACAAAGCAGCTCAAGACAAAATTAATACCCTAGAAGATGAGCTGAAAAAGGCAAAATCTACAAATCAGTGTTTAGTTTTGCAGCTTAATCAAGAAAGTCAACTCAATGAAAGATTTGCCCAAAGTAGAGAAAAACTTGATGATATCCTTAAGTCAGGTAAACCTTGTAGGAACACAAGAGAGGACTAGGCTATAATGAGCCAACTAAGGTTAGTAACCCAGAACCTAAAAAGACTAGGAATGCATCAGGAAGCACTACTAAGAGAAATTCACCTATATGTCATGCATGCGGAGATGTTGGTCATTTAAAGTTTGAATGCTTGGTCCTTAAGAATCCGGTTCGGAACTTGAAAGGTAAATTTGTACCTACCGGTAAAAGGATGAATCAGATGTGGAGTCCTCCTAAACAAACTCCAAACATGAGGAAGAATTATCCCACTCCACCAAAGAAAGACAAAAGAATGGAAGAGCTCCTAGAAATGGTAAAACAGTTGAACAAAAGAACCATGGAGCTGATGAAAGAGAAAACCTCAAAAACCTATGCCCAAACAATGACATCCCTAGAATCAACCAAGAAACCTAGTTCTCCAAAAAGGATAGTCTCTAAATGGGTAGTTAAGAACAAATGCTTAGTTATTCATACAGCCCTTAGAGCTGGAAGAAACACTAGGTGGTATCTTGATAGTGGATGCTCCCGACACATGACAGGTGACAAGACTCAGTTTTGTGATTATGCTGAATTTGATGGTGGGTCTGTTACCTTTGGAGATGGGAGTATTGCCAAGATTGTTGGAAAGGGAACCATCACCGGGCCAGGATTGCCCAAAATTGAGGATGTTCTATGTGTTGACGGTTTGAAACATAATCTGTTAAGCATCTCTCAAATATGTGATGAACAGCATTCCGTGAAATTCTCCAAAGAGATGTGCGAAATTATGGACCAAACTGGAAAATTAATATTAAAAGGGTTTCGCACTGGAGATAACTGCTATGTGATTGAAAACAAGGGTGATGAGGGACCATCTGCCGTATGCCACATGGCTATTAATGATGATACTGAATTATGGCATCAACGGCTTGGTCATGTCCATTACAGGAACCTTGCTAAGCTAAGTAGGAAGAAATTGGTGAGAGGATTACCAAAGATTGGGAAGAAACCAAAAGAAGTATGTGCTGAATGCTTGAAAGGTAAACAAATTAAAGTTGCACATAAGAAGACATCCATCATTGCTACATCAAAACCCCTTGACCTACTCCACATGGACCTTGTAGGCCCCACAAGAGTAATGAGTCAAGGAGGTAAGAGGTATTTCTTCGTTATTGTTGACGACTATTCCCGGTATACATGGGTTGTATTTTTGAAAGAAAAGTCGGATACATTCGAGGAATTTGAGAAACTCATGAAACGACTCCACAATGAAAAGGAATGCACAGTAAAACGTATTAGGAGTGATCATGGAGGGGAATTTGAGGATGGGCGCTTTGAACTATTCTGTGAAAATTTAGGAATCAAACATGAATTCTCAGCCCCAAAAACTCCCCAACAAAATGGAGTAGCAGAAAGGAAAAATAGAGTTCTACTCGAAATGGCCACAGTCATGATGAACAGCAAAAATATAGCTCAAAATCTGTGGGCCGAAGCAGTGAATATAGCTTGTCACATCATTAACCGAGTCTATTTGAGAGCTGGCCTAGATAAGACCCCATATGAGCTGTGGAATGGAAAAGTCCCAAACATCAAGTACTTTAGGGTCTTTGGTAGCAAATGTCACATCCTTCGAGATAGAGAAAATTTAGGAAAATTTGACTCTAAGAGCGATGAGGGAATATTTCTAGGATATGCTTCTGATAGTCGGGCCTATAGAGTGTACAATACAAGGACTAAAACAACTCAAGAATCCATAAATGTTGTCATTGATGACCAATCCAAGGAAGACACAAGACTTGATGATGACGAAGTGGGAGAACCGTGCCACATAGGTAAACCTGATGAAAAATCTCCCACTCCCAATGCCTCAATAGCTTCGAGAAATGCTCCTCATGTCAAGGATCATCCCCTCAATCAAATCATTGGAGATCCGGATGTTGGAGTCAAGACTAGAAGACAACTTGAGGCCATCAACAGTCATGTGTGCTTCACTTCAAAAATTGAACCAAAAAATATAAATGAAGCTCTCAATGATGAATTTTGGATACTTGCTATGCAAGAGGAACTTCAACAGTTTACCCGAAATGATGTTTGGTTTCTAGTTGAAAGACCAACTGAGAAAAATGTCATTGGAACCAAATGGATCTTCAAAAACAAAATAGATGAATCTGGCAATGTGATTCGGAACAAGGCACGTCTCGTAGCTCAAGGGTACTCTCAAATTGAGGGAATTGATTTTGATGAAACTTTTGCCCCGGTAGCTAGACTCGAATCCATTCGAATTCTCATGTCCATAGCATGTGCTCTTAAATTCAAATTATTTCAAATGGACGTGAAGAGTGCCTTTCTAAATGGTATACTTGATGAGGAGGTTTATGTTGAACAACCAAAAGGGTTTGTGGACCCTAGTTACCCTCAAAGAGTCTACCGATTGAAAAAGGCTCTCTATGGGTTAAAACAAGCCCCCCGAGCATGGTATGAACGTCTTACTCAATTTCTTATTGCTCACCAGTTTGTTAGGGGGAGCGTTGATAAAACCCTATTTGTTAAAAGGACGGCTGATTCCTTTCTCATTGCTCAGATTTATGTAGATGATATTGTATTTGGGTCTAACAGTGAAGAATTCTCTGGCTTATTTGCTGAACTAATGAAATCTGAATTTGAGATGAGTTTGGTTGGCGAACTAAATTTTTTCCTAGGATTGCAAGTTAAACAGCTGAAAAATGGAATCTTTATCAACCAAACTAAGTATGCAAAAGACTTGGTCAAGAGATTTGGGCTAGACTCGGGTCGATCACACACCACGCCTATGGCCACCACCATTAAACTTTCTAAAGACTTATCTGGCACTAGTGTTGATCAACATCTATATAGAAGTATGATTGGGAGTCTTCTCTACCTCACAGCTAGTAGACCCGATATCACCTTTAGTGTAGGGGCGTGTGCTAGATTTCAAGCCGATCCTAAGGAATCACACCTCATTGCTGTAAAACGAGTGATTAGATATGTGGCTTGCACCACTGATTATGGCTTGTGGTACCCCTTTGACACCTCAACCATCATTGCGGGGTACTCCGATGCCGATTGGGCCGGAAATATGGATGACAGAAAATCCACTAGCGGTGGCTGTTTTTACGTCGGAAATTGCTTAGTTGCTTGGCATAGCAAAAAGCAAAACTCCATCTCCTTGTCCACCGCTGAAGCTGAATATATTGCTGCCGGAAGTTGCTGTGCTCAACTACTTTGGATGAAGCAGATGTTGAAGGATTATGGTCTTAATCAAGATGAAATGACGCTTTTTTGTGACAACACAAGCGCCATTAATATCTCAAAAAATCCGGTTCAACATTCTCGAACCAAGCATATCGACATCCGGCATCACTTTATAAGAGAACTCGTTGAGGAAAAACTGATTAATCTTGAATACATTCAAACTGAGCGGCAATTGGCCGACATCCTTACTAAGCCGTTAGATTCCACAAGACCTTCGGAAGTCTATCGGTGTGTGCTCATTCTAGCAAAATGGACACTCATGTGCTCATAGGTATATCTGAGGAATTAGCCTCATTCTTTTTTGGTGATTATTGATATTGTCATGCTCACACTCTTATCAAATTAGCTGGAAATCATTTGCTGAAGGGAGAAAATGTTTAGTGTTGAAAATCTCACTGGGGGCATTTCCGATGGATCGGACACATCGTCCGATCAATCGGAAATATCGGCAGATCAACAGTCAAATACGCGAGCCCTATTCATTCGGTTTTCATTTCTGCCCTCTTCCTCTCCTCTCTCAGCCCCTTTTGCTAGGGCATCTCCATCCGATCGGTCTATAGTTCAGCTGGGTTTCCCTGGATCCTCATTTGCAGTCCCAACAGGTCTTTGTGTCTCCTCGGTAAGATCCTTCAAGCTGTCAGTTTGATTCTTTGGCTATCCGGTTGGTTTCTTCTGCCCCTCTCCTCTATCAGATCAGCATTTCTAGGGATTTGAAGAGTTTTCCGTCCAGCTTGGTATCTACATTGGTTAAATCCTCTTTCCAAGCTTGCTACATCATGCCTAAAGATCCGAAAGGCAAGTCCAAGATGGCAGCTGGGCCATCCACCACTGCCAGGACCAAGAAGTTGCAAACTTCTCGACCCTCTCAGGGCTCTCCTCCACCTGCTGCACCTCCTGTCCAGCTTGAGAGTCCAGCCTCTCTCTCTCGGTTTCAATCTCGCACCATTATCTATGAGAGAGTGGTCACTGAGTCCTGCGTGGAGCCCTTTGGCATTCCCGCTCTTCTTGCTCAGATTGGGTGGGATCCTGTACTTCGTTTTGGCGGTGTAGCCCATCCCGAGGTGGTATATACATTTCTATCTAAAATCATCAACCCTGTTGGAAACCCTCCCTCTTGTGAGGTTATTGTCGGCGGCCGGGTCGTCCAGGTCACAGCCCACACTATAGCCGCCCTGATTGGTGTTCCCGTGTCCACAGCCCCGCAACCCAATGACAATCTGCTTGATACTTCTCTTAGGGCTGATTGGACTCGCTACTTATGTCGGGGTCCAAATCCGGAGTGGATCGACGGTAGTGCTCTCCGCGCATCTGAAATGTCTAATAGGTTTCGAGTGCTCCATCAGATCTTCAGCACCAATGTCTATCCCCGCAGTACAAACAAGTCCGACCTTACTGCCAATATGGTCAATCTGCTGTACCACGTTGGTCATGGGACGCGCCTGTGTCTCCCATCCATCATTTTACATCATATTTTGGACGCCCTGCCCCACAACCGCAACACCATTCCGTTCGGGTGGCTCATTACTAGATTAGGGCACGAGTGCGGATTTACAGATATTGTGGTCCACCCTATTCCTCGCTGCACATTCAGGGACCTCAATATCAAGAAGATGACCCTTCCAAAAGAGGATGACGTCGAAGATAGGGATTTTTCACACACTCCCACACAGGTGTCGGCTGACACCCACAGCGGGTCTTCTGCTCCATCACCGACTCCTGCCCCAGCTCGTCGCTCCGTCAAGCGGCGCCTTCAGTCCGACGCCTCTTCGGCACCTCCTCCTCCCAGCACGGAGCAGATCACTGCTCAATTAGATCGCGTGGAGGGTGCCCTTGCCCAGCATGGTGAGCGGCTGTCGCGACTCGAGAGCTTGATGCAGTCCATTCATGCTGCTGTCCAGAGCCTCACCTCAGCTTTATCATGCCGTCGCGATGACGTCACTGGACCTGCTCCATAGCTGCCTACCTTTTCAGTTAGGTTCCCTAGTGTTTAGTCGCCGCAGATATCTTTTTGGAGCGACGTTGATAGTTGTATTGATTGGTGCATCTTTTCTTTGACACCTTTTTGGATTGACGGCCGGTTATACTTTTTGGATATGTTTTTGGATATTTTTTAGATGTTCTGGATGCCTCAGTATTTGGATATTATGATGATCATTATGTCTTTCTTGTTATGCTATTATATCTGATGATCATTCTTTTTGGGTATCTTCTGCATATATACATATAATTGTGCATAATTGCTTATTCCTGGTGGGCTTCTTGCCCTCTTTTTTGGTTTTTGTATATATGGTTTGTTGGTCATGATATACATTTCAGGAGGGGAGGTTGGTTGCCTGGGCTATAAGCCCTCTGTGCTTACTGTCATATACTTGTATATCCTTGCATGACCATGTGTGTGTTGGCTTCCTCTCTCGGCTCGATAATGTTTATTTTCCTCCTTGCGTCTATGACATATGCGCTGCATTCTCATTTTACTAACCTTTGTCAATCACTGACAAAAATGGGGAGAATTTATCCCACCAAAAGATCCAGGTTATCTTTTTGTTGATCTTTTGTGTGCAGGGACTAAGGGGGAGTTCATGTGAAGCCTAGTTTTTACATTGAGTCTGTACATTTTGTATGTAATGAGTCATGTCTATGTATAAAGTTTGTATTTTTCTCGACATGATGTATTTTGGTTTTTGGTGTCTAGGATAAGTCTGTGGTATGGACCAAGACTTGCATAGGTTTGGTTTTGTCTAGTAATTGACAAAGGGGGAGATTGTTAATGCAAAGATTTCTCAATTACCATGGTTAGTGTGTCGTCGAGTCCCTGGCGACTGAAGACAGTTTTCCTTGCGGCTGAAGACAGAAGCTTCTCGAAGATCAAGTCAGCTTCTAGCCTCTCCACCCCAAACCTTTGATCCTAAAAACTTCTATAGATGGCCCAAGACCTTTCTAGGCACATCCTTAGCACCATCTATAGCTCACCTTCCATTAAGATCAGCAATGGATAGGTTCTTGGTAGCAGAAGTTTCTTTAAAATTGAAAATATTTAAGTCTGCTCTCTCCGATACATACCCGATCCATCGGAGAATATTCCGATAGATGTCCGATCAATCGGACAATGTGTCCGATCCATCGGAAAATAGTCCAGTTACATTGCAAACTCTCTGGACACTTTTCCGAGCCATCGGAGTGATGTCCGATCCATCGGACAGTGTGTTCCGATCAATCGGACAGTATGTCCGATCAATCGTACATTTGTCCAGCAAACTTTGAAAAACTCTCTGGATTCTTTTACGATCAATCGGAGGTCTGTCCGATCCATCGGACAGGGCTCTCCGATCCATCGGACATAGATACGATCCATCGGAGGAATTTTCAGAAAAATTGCATCAACTCTCTGGAAGAAATTTCGATCAATCGGACCACCTATCCAATCAATCGGACAGGGTATTACGATCAATCGGAACTAAGTCCGATCAATCGGAGAACCTGTTTTCAAGCAAAATTCAAATTTGACTAAATCTTATGTCCGATCGATCGGAACCTATCGAACTGACCGTTTTCTGACCGTTGAAGGGCATAATCTATTTATAGAACTCGGTTGGATCTTGCCCAAGTCACCTTGAGCATCATCTAGGGTTTGAGTGAGCCTTCTTCTTGAGATCCCCTTCTTCCAAACCCTTAGATCTGTTGAGTTCATTCTTCAATCCATGTTGATCTGACCAACATTGATTAAGCATTCAAAGCTTGGATTGAAACATGAACTCAACCCCTCTTTAATGGCATCTTGACCTACCTCTCATAGACATTTTCTTGTCATCAATGCCATTAATGGTGGTTTAGGTAGAAGCTTTCCTCATATAAAAGCCATACCCCAAAATAGCCTCAACCTAACCTCAATCCCTCACCTTGGAAACTACAATGGGTCATCCGGAGCAAGGTTGCTGATCGAGGGAGCTGAAGAAGACGTCTTCCGTACAAGCTGAAGCTTCTTCAACAAAGGCATCATCAAGGGACTCAATCAGCTAAGTATCTTTAGTCTTTCGAGTCCAAGAAACCTCCTCAAGTTGAGATTTGGGTTTCAGAGTTTGAAGACCCAAACTCGGTAGAGTCCTTGCATAGGACAAGTCCTTGAGTAGGATAAGCCCTTGTGTAGGACTAAGTGGTCATGGATTAGTCCTATGGAAGGATGAATCCATGTGTTGAGTCATAAGTCCTTTTGTAGGCTGTTAAGGTTTATGGTTAACCTCATTTAAAACCATAGTGATAGTGCAATCCGGCCACTCAAGGAGTGAGTGGATCAGCCGGGAGTGGAGTAGGTAGATAACCGAACCACTATAAAAATCCCTTGTTGTGTGGTGAATGGATGAACTGATTTACTTCTTTTACATGTGCTTCTATTGATTTATGCTTTGCATATCTGGTGTTTGATGAAAGTGCTCTAAGAATACTTTGTATTGAGAAATTTAAAAAGTGTCCTATTCACCCCCCTCTAGGACAAGATAACTTATTTCTTGCTTCTACAACAGCGGTAATCAAACTTATACCGCATTTTCAGAAAATTCCGATTAGGGCTACCTACTACCAACCGGGGGATGGTCTACCCGTAACCAAAGCCGGAAATGGGACGTAGTGTGAAAGTCGTCGGAAGGACGGTAAGGCAAATTCCTGTCATTAGCTTGATGTGGCTCTTTGTACCTTGAGTTCAATAGTCTAGTTGATCTATGAAGAAGATAATCCTAGAAACTCGTGGAATGAATTTTCACTACCCACACTAGGATGAATTTGTTCAAGTCCCTTTATTTATCAACCAATCAGTGGGAATCTCATATGAATGCCTATTATGCCGTGAGGATTTACTGTTCCAACCTTTGACGCCTAATCTTTCTGTATCTTACACTTATGAACCTTGGAATGTATAGAAGGATGGTTTCTGAAAGAGAGTTGAGTTTTTGAAGAATGAGATTAGCTTCACGCATGTTTTGCTCGGGACTAGCAAAATGCTGGTTGGGGGGTGTGTTGAGCTCTTAATTGTGCATATTCTAACCCCAATTCATCACTCATTGTGCAAGGTTTATATGGTTTGTAAGCTAATTCAATGCATGTTTTGTGACTACAGGATTGAGGGTGGACACTACTCAATTGAAGACATAAAGAGCTCACTTGGGATCATTCTAATGGAGATTACTTGAGGACCAATTACTTGAGGACCAAAGAAGAAAAGAAGAGAGAAAGCGAAAGAAAGAAGCAAGGAAAGAAAGAAAAGGAAGAAATGAAGAAGTATGAAGACTGCTGACCGGTCATGACCGGTCGGCCAAGGAAGCCAGACCGGTCAGCGACCGGTCAGCCATGGTACTGAAGAACAAATAAAGGTGACCGACCGGTCTTGACCGGTCGGCTACAGCTGCTGGAGGTCTACTGAAGACGTCCGACCGGTCATGACTGGTCGGACAGGGTTGCTGGAATGTTAATATACACGTCCGACCGGTCTTGACCGGTCGGATGTTCTTGCTGGAGTATTTTCACTTGAGGCCGACCGGTCATGACCGGTCGGCCATGCGTACTGAGTTAGAACTTTCTAATTTCTTCCCGAAATTCTCTGCACTGCGTAAGTGTTACGCAAATTTCCGATTCTTCCGACGTTGTGGAGCCTCCAGACTATAAGAGGACACCTAGGGATCGTTCCTAGGGCATCCTAGAAGGGTGTAAGCGAGGTTGGAGGCTGTGGAAGTGAAGATTGGAGTTTCACAACTCCTTTTGGTTTGCTTTGCTGTTTTCATGCTTTTTGTAGTTGTTTCATGTTTCCTTGGATCATGAGCAGCTAAACCTCTTAGCTAGGGTTAAGAGGTGAAGCTTATAGTGAATCCAAGATGTTTCAATTCGTAGTTAAGTGGTTTTAGTTTGGAATTCATGATTATGAACTAAGGTTTGAAGTTTATACAAGTTTTTAAGTAATTTTTCTTAGTCTTGTGATGACTCATGGATGTTTGGATGAATTACTTATCTTCTTAATTTGTTTGCAACGGTATAGACCTGTATGATCCGAGGAATCAGAGTGCGCTCTAGTACTAAGCTCTTCATAAAGGGACTTCAGGCCAAAGTTCTATTTTAGTTGATTTTCTGGAATATGTAAGGACTGTGCTGGTGATTTGAATCTAGTTCAAATCCTAATCTATCTTTGTCTTGTGAGAGGACTTGGGGATGGTTATGATTGAGAACTGGACCTATAGGAAAGGGGAATGACCTATGCAATTGAGCATGCTCAGCTCAGCCTAGATTGAGTGAATCTTATGCATGGAACTTACATATTATAGACTGTTTGGTTTAACAGTTCTATCATCCGACTGGACGGACAGGAATGTCGATTCTAGTTGAGAGAATAAGAAACCACAGCGGATTGAACATCAAGGATTGCTACAAGTGGATCCTTGAAACCCTAGTACCCTCTTATAATTAATTGCTCTCGATTTAATTCAGCTTTTGTTACTCACATCAACTTTATACAACAATCTGATTAGTAGACTTCAATAGACACTTGTGGATGAATTTGTGAGATCCTACATAGTCCCTGTGGATCGACCTCGGTCTTACCGAGTTTATTACTACATCGCAACCCTACACTTGGGGAAGCGAACAGCTATCAGCCATCCCAAGGCTATGTGATGCAAAGGCCTACATGGCCGAGTGTTACATGCTAGAGATGCAATGCAAACTACGTCAATCCTAACTAATCCACATATCAAAATGGTTCTCATCTGCGACATCACCGGGGTCTAGTACACTCTGACACTAACCACCGCACATCGCGCACATAACCAAGTGAGTAGAAAATACCTCACTATCCGCCTCGTCAGTGGTATGCCAATGCCCACCCGACTCGACGATGGAGGACCCATTTCATGAGCTGGTCAGACTCGACCTAGCTTATAGCCCACTGCACCCGAGCGAATAAGGTCACACCCCTTTCCAATCGACCTCGACACAGTGGTAGACGCGGCCTACTGGTATTTGACACTCGGGCGCTCATGTTATCCACTCGGTCTCGACGTTGGAGCATCCTACTAGGTACCACAGGGTTTAGGGACTTTCACCCTAACGACATCTATAGCGCCCACGTGTTAGAACAAGTTTCCGGTGTCCATTACTGCCAACCACGATGTGACTATGGTGGCCACCACCCCAATGCTGCTAGGGTGTGAAGGCGATCGTGATGTAATGTTAGCCTTAAATGGCCCAATATATATACAGAGAGTGGGACCTGGACTGTGGGCCCCATTGGAAATGTAAAGGTCTTCATGGCATAGCCCACTTGAGACCACATCGGCCCCATACTTGGGCCTGCACATACAAAATAGGCCGACAAAAATAGGTGTACGGCATGGATAAAACATATATATCAAAGGAAGGACCATGGTGGGCCCCGCCAACTGGTCGGATAACAAATATACATCATCGGTCTTAGGAAGTTTCAGTGGTTGGTATTCAATGACCACCATTTCCTAAGTGAAGCCCATTCAAATCGGGCCCCACACGTCGATCAAGATGGGTGGCATGATACACAATACATCCATCAAGGTGGAACCCAAAGATGGGCCCATAACCTCTAGTTGGATGAAAAATAAACACTAGAGTGGCCACAAGGAAGTTTTCAATAGTGGGCATCAATGACCACTATTCCCTGTGGGTGTGGTCCATCTGACGTTTGGATCTGCCTCATTATTAGGGCCATATCCTAAAATAATCTAGGGAAAACAGATGGGTAGTGTGGATAAGACAATACATCATGGTGGGACCCACAGAGTGGGCCACCTATTGGGTAGCGTGCGAAAGCATGCTGCTTGGAGCATGGCACCTAAATGGGCCCCAAAAAGTTTTGAATCAAACTGAAATTCATGTTTTCCCCTCCATCCAGACCTATAACGCAGGTCTGGATGGCACTACAAATATTACAATGAGCCTTAGGAAGGCTTCAACTGGTGGACATCATTGTCTATACCGTTTCCAGTTGGTGTGGCCCATTTAAGATCTGAATCTGGCTTAGATTTAGGCCCATGCCCTAGAATGAAATGGAGAGACAGATGGACGGCTTAGATAGCACACGTACATCAGGGTGGTGCCATGGTGACCCACTACTTGATTGAGCTAGGAATGGGTTGGGACGTCTCCCTTCTGTCCAGAGAGGACGTCCTCTCCCTACTCATTATATGATATAGAATATATTATATTATGATATGATACATAATATTATATATAATATAATATGGCATATAATATTATGTTTATATTTAAATAATAAGAAGGGTCAAGAAGTTTTCGATCAAGCTGATATTTTTGTTTTCCCTTCTTTCATACATGTGTGAACTTATGAACAGGTTGGATCTCAAATAATCATCATGGTGGGCCGTAGGATGGTTTCAACGGTCTGGTCACTGTCCCCACTGTTCTCTATGTTGTGGCCCACCTAGGAAGTGAATCTGGCCCAAAATTAGGCCTGAGGCCTAAAATGATTTGACAAAAGGGATGAACAGCGTGGATGGTACATATACATCATGGTGGGTCCCACGAGTGGGCCACCTGATGGGCAGCCCAACAGCCCAGTGCCGTGGACATTGGTTACTCCCAGCGTCAGAGCCTTACTCCCTTTTTTTGTTTTCTTTTTTTTTTCTTTTTTCTTGGTTTTCATCGGTGGGGCCCACATGAGGATGATCCACTCCGTTCATCAGATTTTTCAGCTCATGGCGGACCCAAAGAGCCTTATATTGGGTATGTGATTCAGTCTAGAAACATCAAGGTGGGCCAAAGAAGGTTCAACCGTAGGCACCATTTTCTCCACTGTTTCATGTGGTGCGGTCCGCTTAAGATTTGGATCTGGTTCATACTTGGGCCCTGGCCCTAAAATGATTCAGGAAAACTAGATGGATGGTGTGGATTCAACACACACATCAAGGTGGGTCCCACGAGTGGGGACCCCACTCACGCATGGAGCCTCCTTGACGATGGACAGTTCCAGCGTCTCTGACGTTGTGAACGTCTAGCATCTGAGTCATTTTTTTTCTTTTTTTCTTTTTTTTTCTTTTCTTGGTTTCTTTTAAGTGGGGGCCACATGAGTATGATCCACTCTGTTCACCAGGTTCCCCAGCTCATGGGGAACCCATAGAGCCCTATATTGGGCAGGTAAAAAGGCCTACAATCATCAAGGTGGGCCAAAGAAGTTTTGTTAGTGGACATCATTATCTCCACTGTTTTCTATGGTGTGGTCCACCTGAGATCTGGATCTACTTCATTTTTTGTGTCCAGCTCTAAAATAGGCTGGCAAAATAGCGAGACGGTGTGGATCAAACAAAAGCATCAAGGTGGGTCCCACGAGTGGGCCCCATGGTTAACGCCTAAATTGGGCTTCGCCCAAGCGCTGCTGGGCAGCAGCGTCCTCTGGACGCTGTCTATCGAGCGGCCTAGTTCTTCTTTATTATTATTATTATTATCATTATTTTCAGGTATGTGGGGCCCATTCATGGATGATCCAATCCATCCATCTGATTGGTCATCACAAGGTGGGCCCAAAAAAAAAGGAAAATGAAAGGCAAACAAGAAAATGGGGAGTTTATGTCCCCCCTTGCACTCACCTCGAAAGATGAACGATTAGGATCGGGTCGGGTGGTTGATGGAACGGTTCAGATGATGGTTGGGGCCCTTCAAGCTTTGATCTCCACCTTCAATTCCTCTAACTCCCCCAACTCCCTAAGCTCTCTCTCTCTTGATCTCCCTCTTTCTCTCTCTTCTTAATCCTTTCTCTCTCTTTTCTTTCTCTCTCTCCTTAATCCTTTTTTTTTTTTTGCAAATATGGAAAATGAGAAGCCCCCCCCCCCCCCCCCCCCCCCTTACGTAGGGTCTTATAAGGGTAGAAAGGAGGGGTCATGAGGTGATGATGGCTAGCATGGGAGGGGGGGTAGGATATGGGAGGTATGGGCTTGAGTTGACTTTGTGGCGAGAGATGGATGGGGTGAGTATGGCTTGTGTAGACTAGAGTGATGAGAGGGGTATGGGTGAGGGTGAAGGTGAGGGTGATTGATTGATTGATTTGACTTTTCTTGGGATTTGTGCAAGTGGGGCCCGCGCCACACGTGCATTGTGCGGCCCGCCTCGGATTGCGCAAATGATCGTAACTTTCACACCGGGTATCGCAATAGGGCGTGCCATGCAGCGTTGGAATCGCAGCGCCTACGCGGTTGCCGGGGTATAGGTCTTGGGTCAATGCAGTACTAAAATAGGGTCGTGATCAAGGCTCACTAATCTGGTCCATCCGGGACTGTACCAGTACCAAAAACTAAGTGTACGGAGGGTAATTAAGGGTACGGGTCTTACAAGAAACCTACTGAATTTTGTCAGTAAGATTTTCAATGGATTAGAATGACAAACATCACTTATGTGCACTATGAAGCAAGATAGTGGATGACATTACTGAAAAATATTTTACTCCACTTACTAATTCTGTTAAATTTCATTCCTTTGGATGATCATGTGTATCAAGATTGACCTCCTAGTCTGACAGAGGTATAAAGTAGTTTCATTTATTTTAATTGTTTAGTTGTTTGAAGTTGCTAACTTCCATGATCAACTCTCTCAAGTACTCTCGTTCTCACTCTCCTATATTTTATCATTGCTCTCATGATTCGTGCTCATTGAATATCTTTTTACATTGAGGACAATGTAAGATTTGATTGGGGGGTGAGATTCCTCGAATCTAGAAATTTGTGATATTTCGAGCAAGGTTTGTTTTTGTAGAAATTTTTCAATTTTTTTGTAACATCAAAACTCATTTGGAAAATCTCGTTTCTATGCACTTGAGATGTCATGAGTATGAATGGATGAAAGATGAAATGATATGATTTTGAAATCTCTAAATTAACTTAAACATGATAGTTTTATATGTGAATTCCCCTATTTATATGATCGATTGAACATTTGAACACTTTTAAATCTAGTTCACATCACACGATTCTCATGGTTTGAAGGGATTATGTAGATTTGTAAATTGGCTAGACTGAGATTTAAAGTGTTTAGGAACCAAGCAGGGGTACTTTGTCCATCCTTGTCCTTAGGAAAATAGCGAAAGATATGGATTTTAAAAATTGTATCTAATGTGTATGAAAAAGAAAAAAGGAAGGAAAATATGGGTATGATTGAGAATATGGTGGAAAATTCCAAAAAGGGCTACCTATTACCAACCGGGGGATGGTCTACCTGTAACTAAAGCCGGAAATGGGACGTAATGTGAAAGCCGTCGGAAGGACGGTAAGGCAAATTCCTGTCATAGGCAATTGTATGATCTATACACTCTTAGATCCTTGGTTTAGCTGATTTATAAAGAAAGCAATCCTGAAAAGTCATGAGATGAACATGCACAATGTACACTAGACCATTCATGTTCAGATTTGTCTATTTGTCAATCAATCGATGGGGACTCCATGTGAACACTTATTATGTTTGGAAAATTTAGCATTTCAATCTCCCATCATTTGGTTTTTTTTATTTTTGAACTTATATGTCTTAAAGTCTATAGAATAATAGTTTTCAAGAGAGAGTTGAGTTTTCGAAGAAAGGAATTGTTTCACGCTTGTTTTGCTCGGGACTAGCGAAATGCTGGTTGGGGGGTACGTTGAGCTATGAATTATACATATTTGAATTCTAATTCATAGCACAATTGCATAATTTAAGTTAGTAAAGTTAAGGACTTATTCTTTTTTTTGTAGGTAAAAGAGAGATGACATGGATTTGATGCTAATTTGGAGGATTTGGAGTGATTAAAAGATCAAGCTTTGATGAGCCGAAGAAGAGGAGAAAAAGCCTTGAAGAAATTAAGTTAAAGTCTTGAATTGTCCTGAAAAAGAAAACTGCAGAGATGCAGGGCCATAAAAGTAAAATATAGAAAATAGCCCTGAGTTGCTACTGGACAAATTTCAATCAATCGGAGTCCTATCGGAGTCCCATCAGAATTACCTCCGATCAATCAGAGTCATATCGGAGACCCATCGAAATTGTAGATTTTTCCATAAGTCTCTAGTCATATTTTCGATCAATCGGACAAGTTCCGATCCATCGGAAGCGAGTGTCCTGTTCCATCGGAGATAAGTCCGATCAATCAGAACTGTCTGCACAAGTTCGAAATACTTACGCGGATTCTCAAAGTTTTCAAGTCGGTGCAGGATTTCTCTTATAAAAGGGCACCTCCACTCCCTTCCTAAAGCATCATAGAAGGCTAGAAAGTTTCTGAGAGGTGCAGAGGAGCGTCGTGGAGTGTTCGCAACTCCTCCAACTAGGGTTTTTATATTTTTTTATGTTTTTAAAGTAGTTTCTTCTGAGTTTTATTTCAATCTGTTAATGGTTGGCTAAACTTCTAAGCTAGGGCTTAGTTGTTTCGTGAAGGATTGGGTTGTGTGGTTGAATATACCCAATGCCTTAGTTGTTTATGAGAGAAGTAGATCAGTGGATGATCCATCTATGTTAGATGCATTATAATGATTTGATTGCTCTATATTCCGGTTGGATAGGGATAGAACTCCGATTCTAATTAAGTTATTAGTTTAAATGATTTGAATTGGCATTGTGAATAATTATAAGTGGATCCTTTGCGCCCTAATGCTTATTTCCCTGATTTAAGTTTAAAATAAATAGTTTTCTACTCTTAATTTCGATCCATCAATATAAATTTGAATTTAGACCATCCTTGGTATAAAGTTTATAATTGTTACAATAATCCCTGTGGATCGACCTCGGTCTTACCGAGAATTATTACTACATTGCAGCCTTGCACTTGAGTCGAGCGAACATAAGGCAGGACCATGTATGGTATTATTGAGAAATCTTTTGAACCACATGATGATCCTGTCCCATTCAATTCCATTCGATGATCCTATTTTACGAGGACTAATCTCCTAGTCTGATGGAGATTCTCTTTTTATATTAGAGTAAGTAGGTTTAGTTTTGTTTAGATGTAGAACAATTCTCTCAGTTTGATAGAGAAACTTCACTTAGAAGCTATATATGCTACTCTCTTACTCACTCCTCTCTTTTTTTTCATTGTTCTCATGATGGATGCATTGCATCTTTTCATACATTGAGGACAATGTAGACTTTCGGTTGAGGGAGTGGGAGTTTTCAATTATTTTGCTGTTTTGAGCGAAATTTTTTAATTTTTTTTTCAATTTTTTTAATTTAAAACTCTCTTAAAAGTCAAATTTTCATGAATTCAACTCTATGTGGATATGAGATAGTGATGTATAAAGTAATTCAAGTCTAGTTGGTTAGTAGTTTTTTAAATGAGTTCCTTCCACTATTTGACCAATAGCAAATTTAAACAATTATTTTCAGTTATTTTGCTGTTTTGAGCGAATTTTTTTTAAAAAAAATTTCAATTTTTTGAATTTAAAACTCTCTTAGAAGTTGAATTTCCATGAATTCAAGTCTACATGGATATGAGATAATGTGGTATAAGGTAATTTGATTTTTGAAAGCCTATAATCTAGTTGGTTAATAGTTTTTAAATGAGTTCCTTTCATTATTTGACCAATAGAAAATTTAAACAACAATGGAGCCTAGTCCATGTTACGCAACTAACTCTCATCTTTAAGGATTAAACTTGACACTATGATGGTTAGTCTGATAATAATTCGAAGTGAATAGGAACCAAACCTTTATAACCCTATCTACCTTGAAAAAAAAAAGTATTTAAGGAAAAGAATTGAAAATAAAGAAAAAGAAAAGAGAGAATAAAAAGGAAGAAAAAAAACCAAAAAATAGTTGTATTGGAAAAGGCTACCTATGACCACAAAAAAAGGAATGGGATTATTGTGAAAGCTATCAATGAAAAATCGTATGGAAAATGAGCTGGGTTTGGAATCAGTGTCTTGTGTTGATTTGAATACTTTCTGAATTGTTACTTTGATTAACCATATGGAGGAAGGTCGACCCTTATTAATGATGAGCTATAAATTCATTGAGCACACTAGACCTTAGTTGTTTGAATGCACCCGATTTTTAATTAATTAATTTGAGCTTGGTTTGATTACTCACTACCCATTGGAATCTAAGCATGTTAACATTTTATTATTAAAATCTTTGAATTTCATTATCTACATGAGTTAGATTGCATAAAAGTTTATTTTCTGAGAGAGGTTGGAGGTTGGAGGTTGAATTTATTTTTCACATGCTTTACTCAAGACTACTAAAAGGCTAGTTGGGGGTGTGTTGAGCTTAAAATTGTGCATAATTATCCCTAATTCCATGTTACATTTACATGAATAATTGTGTTTAATGTTTTAACTTAAGCATGTTTTCATATTTGTAGGGAATTAAGAGAGCTTGGAGAGAATGGAGACTAATTGCATACAATTAAAGACACTTGAAAGTCAAGCTATGCCATACCAAAGAGGAAAAGAAGGAAGATATTGAAGATTGGAAGCTGAAAGAGAAAATATAAAGAAAAACTGCATTGAGAGATTGTCTCACAGACTGGTCAGACCATCCCAAAGGGCAATTGGATTTCAAAAAAGCTCGCTGAATAGAACAGTTGTCTGTCCGACAGTCCGACCCAGCCGAGGGACGGTTCGATAACCATGGAGGTGCGTAGAAAGTTACACAAATTGAGAAGCGATGGACGATTTTTCTATAAAGGGGGATGTACCTGTTCGCTTCCCCAAGTGTAGGGTTGCGATGTAGTAATAATCTCGCTAAGACCGAGGTCGATCCACAGGGACTTATGTAGGAATTCACAAATACTTTCAATAGCTTCTATTGAAAAGCTAACAACCTAGATTTGAGAAGATTGATGTAAATAATAACTTTGAACTAAACTGAAGATAAACAATTAATAAAAAGGCACTAGGGGTTCAAGGATCCACTTGTAGCAATCCTTGATGCTCAATTCGCCATGGTTTCTCACTTTCTCAACTAGAATCGAAATTAAGATCTATCTAGCCGGATGATAGAGCAGTTAAACCAAACAATCTGCCGTATGTAAGATCAATGTATATGATTCACTCAATGCAAGCTAAGACGAGGATACTCAATTGCATAGGTCAGTCCCAATTCCAATAGATTAAGTTCACAATCATAACCATCATTAAGTCCTGTCACAAGACAAAGCTAGATCATGATTTGAACTTGATTCAAATCACATATATAGTACAGAATTTCCAGAAAAGTAGAACTTTGATAGGAAGTTCCCACATGAAGATTATGAATCTAAAGCGTATTCCGATTCCTCAGATCATACAGGTCTAGATTAATTCAAAACAATTAAGAACTCAAGCAATTCTTACAAACATCCACGAGTCATCATAAGACTAAGAAAAACTACTTCGAACTTGAATTAAACTTCAAACAATTATTCTTAAACATGAAATCCAACTTAAAACCAACTTAAACGAATTGAAACATCTTAGATTCACTACAAGCTTCACCTCTTAGCCCTAGCTAAGAGGTTTAACCGTTCATGATCCAAGGAAACATGAAACAACTAAGAAAAACATAAAAACAGCAAACAAGCTAGGAGTTGTGGAACTCCAAAGTCCACTTCCGCCGCCTCCCACCGTGCTGGTTCTGTTCTAGGATACCCTAGGAATGATCCCTAGGTGTCCTTTTATAGTGGGGAGTTCCGCAGCATCAGAATCTTCCAGAAATTGCGTAAGAGTATGCAGTGCGCAGAAAAATTCAGGACTTGTAGAACACGCATCATTACGCAGACAACCGGTCGCACGACCGATCTGAGCTCTTGGACGACCGGTCTAAAAAACGTGAAAAATGTCCAGAGAGTTTTGAGATTTTCCGACCCAAAAAATTTATTCAAGGACCGGTTGCATGACTGGTCATGGACAGTCCAGTGAGTTGTGGCCTTGTGGCCCCTCTTGTTGAGTGATCGGATCGATCGTGCGACCGGTCCTTAGCTATGGACAACCGGTCGGACGACCGGTCGTGGGCCTCTTCTTCTGCTTTCTTTCTTCTTTTCTCTGACTTCTTTCTTTCATCCTTTGACGCTTAGCCTTTTGATCTTCTATGCTTGTAAATGGCTTCTTTAAGTCTCCAATTGATGAATCCTCTCTCTCGTCCTACAATCACAAATTCATGCATTAGATTAGTCTATAAATCGTGAAAACCTTGTATAATGAGTGATGAATTGGGGTTAAAATATGCACAATTAAGAGCTCAACACACCCCCCAACCAGCATTTTGCTAGTCTCGAGCAAAACATGCGTGAAACCAATTTCATTCTTCAAAACCCAACTCTCCTTCAGAAACTATTCTTCTATACATTCCAAGCCGCACAAGTGTAAGAGTCAGAAAAATTAGGTGATAGAAGTTAAAACCGTAAACTCTCAAAACATAATAAGCATCCATATGAAAATCTCGCTGATTGGTATATAAATAGAAGAACTTGAACAAATTCAACCTAGTGTGCATAGTGAAATTTCATCTCATGAGTTTCTGGGATTATCTTCTCCATAAATCAACTAAACTATAGATCTCAAGGTGTATAGAGCACAACAAGCCAATGACAGGAATTTGCCTTAATGTTCTTCCGACGGCTTTCACACTACGTCCCATTTCCGGCTTTGGTTACGAGTAGACCATCCCACGGTTGGTAATAGGTAGCCCTAAACGGAATTTTTCCACCATTTTTTTCCATCATTCCCAATTTCATCCTTCCTTTTCCTTTTTCTTTTAAATTAGATAGGATTTTTAGAAATCCATATCTCTCGTTATTTTCCCATGAACAAGGCTGGACAAAGTATCCCGGCTTGGTTTCTCAACACCTTAAATCAAAGTCCAGCTAATCCATAAATCGCATAATCCTTTCAACTCATGAAAATCGTGTAATGTGAACTAGGTGTAAGAGTGTTTAAATTTTCTATCAATCACATAACTAGGGGAATTCACATATAAAACTGTTGAACCTCCAATTTATACATTGCATAGCCACTACATCACACTATATGCATGGTTTTCATGTTTAAAAGGACCATCTAATGCATGTTTTGTGATTGTAGGGATGAGAGCAGGCTTCATCCAATCGGAGACCAAAAGAACATATTTAGATGCATGGGATGAAGATTGAAAGAGGAGAAAGAAAGAAGAAAGCAAGGAGAAAAGAAAGTTGAAGAAAGAAAGGAAGAAAAAGAAGAAGAACAGCAAGTCCGACCGGTTGTCTTGACCGGTCGGCCAACAGGTCGGTGGACCTGTTAAACTCGCTGGACTCAACTCACTGAGGTCCGACCGGTCTTGACCGGTCGGCCAACAGGTCGTCCTCCCCTGTGTGTTTGCTGGACTGACTACAAGATAGGTCCGACCGGTCGTGACCGGTCGGCCAGACCAGTCCGTCAGCCATGCAGAAAATTAGGCAGTTTCTATTTCTGCTTCGAAAAACACTGCGCACTACGTAACCTTACGCGGTTTTTGGATGTTTCCAACGCAACCAAGCGTCCTCACTATAAAATGACACCTAGGGGCTCTTCTTAGGGTATCATAGAAGCCAAGGGACGTTGTGGGAGAGGAAGGAAGCCATCGTGGAGCGTCTACAAACCTCCAAACTCCGATTTTTCTATGTTTTCTAGTTTTTTCATGAGTTTTAGTTGTAGTATGACAATGCTCGGCTAGAATCTCTCAGCTAAGGCCGAGAGGTGAAGCTTGTAGCTAATTTCATGTTTGATTTAGTTCAGTTCAAGTAATTTTACTTCAAGTTTGAATTTTTGCATCTTTTAGTTCCCAAAGTTGATAGTTTTTGATGTTTTATGAGAGTTCATGTGCTCCGGACATGGATTCCTTGCAATTCTCTGAGATTATCATGTTTGTTTGTTAAGATTCGAATTATAGTAATCCTTGAGCAGGCCATAGTCCATAGGCATGGCTGTTACTCTGAAGGCTATGATTTCGAATTCTACATGGTTGAATGGGACTAGAACTTGGAAGTTCAACTTGAGTGGGATTGAATGTGTTTAATGCTTTATTTTCCAACTAGATGAGAGATAGGACTTCAAATCTAGTTGTGTATCTTGCTTGGATTGATTGGATCAACATGGGATTGCTACAAGTAGATCCTTGAATGCCTTAGTGACTTTAAATTACTGTTTTCCATCAAGTTACTGTTTTAGCCCTAATTGCTCAATTGAACCTTTTATTTATTAAAAATTGAGTTGCTGGAATAGTTTAGAACCTGTTTTCTAATTCCCTGTGGATCGACCTCGGTCTTACCGAGATTTATTACTACATCGCAGCCTTACACTTGAGGCGAGCGAACAAGTTTTTGGCGCCGTTGCCGGGAATTTAGATAACGGTTTTCAAATTGTTTTAGTGGCTGTAGAAGTAGAATTAGATAGGGTTTTTCTGATTTCTTAGAACTAATCAAAATTGTTTGTTTTGTAGGATTTCTTCTAGTTCAAGCACATTGGGTAATCGGGTAATATCCTTCTAACTTAGCTTTTTGCAGATTTTTAATTTTCAGATTAATTTCAGATTTCTAGGATTTAGGATTAGCTTAGTTTTTAGTTGGGTGGTTTATGTCCCATTGGGAACGTGACCACTCCAATTGTCTCCAATCCGAAGGTGGTTTAGTTGGACCATTGTTAGTCCATAGACGAGTCCGGAATTACCAAGAACGATGTGAAAGTTTGGGGAGTATGGATCAAAGACCTTTAAGGAATCCTCCGCCGCCTCCTACTCTAACTACAAATGTAAATCAAGAGGGAGTAGGAGAGAATGAGGTACATTATGTCCCTCCAATGAGATCACTACGGGATTACCTACAACCAGCCCATGCAATTACACCCTCTTGTGTGGTTCTACTACCAAACGGGGGAAACATTGATATAAAGCCGGGTGTAATTCAACTTATACCAAAGTTTCATGGGCTAGACTCTGACAGCCCATATCTGCACTTGAAAGAATTTGAAGAAGTAGTGGCTACCTTGCAATACACCAATGTTTCTGAGGATACCATTAAGCTAAACTCTTTCCCTTTTCATTGAAAGAAAGAGCCAAAAATTGGCTTCACACTCTTAGACCACATTCAATTGGGTCATGGAATGAGATGACCCAGGAATTCTTGAAAAAGTTCTTCCCGACTCATAAAACGAACACCCTTCGAAGAGCCATAATGAATTTTTCGGCTAAACAGGGTGAATCTTTCTTCCAATGTTGGGAGAGATTTAAGGACCTCCTACTTGCTTGCCCACATCATGGCTACGAGAGTTGGCGAATTATAAACTTTTTCAATGATGGATTAAGTTCCAATATGCGCCAATTTGTAGAGATGATGTGCAATGACGAGTTTATGAGCAAAAATCCAGATGAGGCTTGAAGTTATTTGGACATGTTGGCTGAAAATGCCCAATCTTGGGATACCTCAGATAAACCCAACAACCCCAAGCCTACTCAAGAGAAAGAGAAAGGAGGGATTTACATCCTCAAGGAGGAAGACGACGTGAATGCAAGGATAGCCAACCTCACAAGGAAGATCGAGGCCATGGAACTTAGCAAAAGTGGAGTTCCAAAGGCCAATGAAGCTATTGAGAACATATGTGGGATTTGTCACACCGATTTACACGATATGCAAGATTGTCCCACAATTCTTGCATTTCAAGAGGTGTTACATGAACATGCAAATGCCACATATGGGTATCAACGGCCTTTCAATGAACCGGTGGGTAATACGTACAATACTAGTTGGAAGAACCACCCAAATTTCAGTTTGAAGAATGCTCCCACGGGTAATCCTACAACTCTCAAGGAGGGCCACCCATGCAAAATATGGCCCCACCTCAATTTTCAATGGAGGATACCTTGAAAGCGTTTATACAAGGGCAAACGCAAATTAATCAAACAAATCAGCAAATTGTAATGCCTTAGATTTTCGAGATTTATTTGAAAAATTTTAAAATTCATTTTTAATTTATTTTTTATTAATTATCGTACATTTACCGTTGATTTGCGAATAACGGGACATCCGTAGGAGATCTGATAGGGGTTTTTACAAATGTTGCTTAGAATGATCCCATAAACATCGTAGAAAGATCAGATTTAAAAAATCACGCACTTTTAAGATAATTACGAAAATGCCATTAGTTAAACTTAAGTTAAGATGCCATTTTTAAGTATTATAGTTTCTGACGATCACTTTCATGCAAAACCCAGGATTTAAGCTTTTGGGCACATATTAACCATACACATCAAATTACAGCCCTTAAATCATAGTAGAAGTGGTCTGATTGTCAAATCGGCCCCTTAACCCTTGATTTTCATGTCCATCGAGTGAGGAAAGTAGATGGTTAGTCGTAGTCGAATATTTCTCTTCATATGAGTGACTTGGATCGCCTTTATCATGGACCAATAGTGTGATTTGAGTGCCCCACCTTGATAAGCATCTTTCTTATGTGCGAAGTTATCCCGTTTTAGAAATTAATGAGTTACCAACTCTTTTTAAATCTGAACCTTTCAATTTACCCACTTCTCACCATCAATCGCTTCTCAAATTTGGACTACTTATTATACTCATATGACTACGAGTTTACATAAAGTTTGGATCCCGATCTATAATCCTACACCGTTGAACCACAAAGCCAGCCCCTTCCTTTTGCGCCAAAAGTTGAAATTTCAGATCTAGGCATTTCTCATCATCAATCAACCACTAAACTTTGTACAATTATTTGCCTATCATAACCATATATTTTTCCAAAATTTGGGCCCTGATCATCAAGCGTAGACCGTTAATTGAGATCAAGCCCATTTTAGCACCTGTTAGGCCATTTTCAAGGATCGGCCAATCTAGAATGTGAATCATCAAGAAATTTACGTATTCTGACTATACTCTTCGAGTTTGATAAGATGAATGGATTAGAATTGATCAAAGATCATCCGAATATTGAGATTTGAGAAACCCACCTCAAGAGGTTGTTACAAAAGGCCTCGCATGCACATCCCTCTCCATATTTCTACTACGCACCTCTAAATCCTTCTCCTAACCCTAGCCTCCATGCCCTAGAGAAAGAGAGAAGAGAGAGAGAGAGAGAGAGAGAGAGAGAGAGAGAGAGAGAGAAGAGAGAAGAGAGTTCTTTCTCATATTTTTTTCGGTGGCTAGGATCTTCTACAACCCTCTTCTTCTAAGTCCATCCTAAGGTGAGGATTTTCCTTCAAGCCTTTCATTAATAATATCACAATTATCATAAGTTCTTTTGTGGCATATGAAATTATTTTATTTTGAGTTATTGATCCATATAACATGAAGTTTAATGTAGGATTTGTAATAAATATCATTATATAATGATGTGATTCCTTGTTTAGATTTTTGACTAAGAAGCATGTGTATTTGTGTTATTTATCTTTGTGAAATCTACACCCTTATTTTCTTAGTCTATATGTTACAAGTAACATTGGTTTTCATATTGTGATATATATGAAATATGTGTATAAGATCATCATATAGACATCCTATTATTGTATACTCTTTGTCCCTAAGTTGGTGAAATTATTCGATATAGAGAGATGGAACCCGTGAGAGGTGTCCATGATGGAAGAATATCTCTTGACTTAACTAAAAGAATGAAGTGATTGTTTGTCAATGGATCCTTACATGTACATGGTGCTTGATTGGATCCATTTACATTACATGAGTACTTTAATGAATTTGGTCCTGAAGTACAACATTGGCTTTTTGGGACATGATGAAATCATAAAACGGGACAATGAGTGGACACTAATGGTATACAAATTCTCATGAGCTGGGGTTGGTGCCATGGACACTAAGCCCGAGCTGTCGGCCTATGCTGGGTCACTTGTGACTCCCCATAGTGACCATTGAGTTTTATTTAAATTGGTTATATGCGAAAACACTTAAATAAAGGTGAAACTAAAGTCATGCATTCACTTGGCTCCATGTGGGTGTACGGAATTGAGAATAGCCTAGAGCGTCCTACTTCTCCCGTACACTGTCACGTGTAGATTTGGGCTATGAGCATCCCATTTCTCACGTGGTCGGGCAAAACTATGGGCTTGTGCGTCCCAGGAACCTCTGGTGACTAGTAGCTAGCATGAAGTCGTAACAGGGAGTCTTCCACTTCATGTATTGTGATTCTAGCCAGGATACCTTAGCCAGAGCATGCATTCCATGCATCGCATTAACAAAGATTTTTAGTTGGTTGTTTTGATTTGATTAAATAATAATATCCTGCTTGCGTTTACTCTGTACCGTTATTATTATTCTTGATTGTCTTGGAGGAAATATTCCCCACTATGATAGCATTTAACGCTATCCCAAACACAATTTAGGTGATGCAGGTGAAGATCCAGGTATTGAACCCGATTTTTAAGGAGAAGAGTTCGATGGTTCGTACAATCACATGACGGATGACGATGTTGGAGAAACTTAATCGATGTTTTCATTTATTAAATGTTTCTTTTGAGTAGTTGATACATTTATGGAATTGTAATAAGTCTTCAAGAGAAGACATAAATTGGTATTTTAGTTAATTAGTGAAGATATTGGTTGGTTCCCTTATTTAAACATTGATGATGACGTAGTGAGTTTGATAGAATAAGATGAAAATTGTTTCCGCCATTGTGCTTGAATGCTAGATTTCATTATTTGACAAATTAGTTATTCCATAAGTTACTTGAAAATTCGGTTGTTGTATTATACACGAGAGTCGAAAATCTTGGGTCGTTACACAAATGTTCCAAGAGCTTAAAGTCTCGGTTGATGAGATTAAGGGATGCTTGAATGCTAGGGAAGGGACATTTCCAGCCCAACCATAGCCCAATCCAAAACAAGTACATGAAGTAAGCATCCCTGATCCTTTCAAGCAACATATGGAGCAAGCCAAATCGTCACCACTCTTAGAAGTGGTAAGCAAATCGATAAATCTATTCCGGTGAAGGCCGACAAGCCTAATGATTCGGTGAATTCTGAGGATGAGGACGGATCCAACTTAGCTCCACAAGAGAAGGAACGCATCTATAAGCCTGTAGCACCATTCCCTTCGAGATTGGTTGCCCCAAAATCTCTTCCAAACTCTCATGATATTCTAGAGATTTTCAGACAAGTCAAGATAAACATTCCTTTGCTTGATGCCGTCAAACAAATCCCCTCTTATGCCAAGTTTCTAAAGGATCTATGCACAACTAAACGCAAATATAACGTGCAGCAAAAGGCCTTCTTAAATGAGCAAGTGAGTGCCATTCTCACTCAAAAGACCCCACCCCCCCCCCCCAAAAAAAAAAAATTTAAAGATCCTGGTAGTCCCACAATCTCATGTATCATTGGAGATTACCGGATTGAGCGTGCATTGCTAGATTTGGGGGCAAGTGTGAACTTGATCCCATACTCGGTATATGAGCAATTGGGTCTTCGTGAATTAAAACCCACCAAAACCACATTACAACTTGCTGATAGATCCATTCGTGTACCGAGGGGGATAGTTGAGGATGTTCTAGTCCAAGTTGACAAATTCTACTACCCGGTAGATTTTATCGTCTTGGACACACAACCGGTTTTGGATGCTAGCACTCAAATACCGGTGATCTTAGGCCGCCCATTCCTTGCTACATCAAACGCAATCATCAATTGCCGGAATGGGGTGATGCAATTATCCTTTGGGAACATGACATTAGAGGTGAACGTGTTCCACTTGGGCAAAAGACATAGAGATGTTGATGACGACGAGTTCTTCGAGGTAAACATGCTCGAATCTTTTGAAGAAGAAGAACTCCTCCAACTTGAACCACTAGAAAGCTTGGAGACATGCTTGGCACATTTCATGGATTCCAAAGACCCCATCATTAGTGGAATTGTGTAAGCATTGAATATAGATAGACCGGTAGTTGGTACTAGCTGGTGGAGGCCCCACTTTGAAAAATTGACACCAACCACATCAAGGCCTCTATCGTCTAAAATCAAACCACCGAAGCTTGACCTTAAACCATTGCCATCCGAGCTTAAATATGTATATTTGGGTCAAGAGGAAACTTTCCCAGTTGTCATTGCCTCTCACCTAGAGAAAGACCAAGAGCTCAAGTTGATTGAGCTACTCAAAGAACATAGGGAAGCCATAGGTTGGACAATAGCGGATCTCAAAGGGATAGATTCTTCGGTTTGTACTCACCGTATACACCTTGAAGAAAATGCAAAAACGACTAGACAACCTCAAAGACGGCTAAATCCAAACATGATGGAGGTTGTCAAAGCCGAGGTATTAAAGCTATTAGATGTGGGTATCATCTACCCAATCTCGGATAGCCAATGGGTGAGTCCTACCCAAGTTGTCTGTTTGCTTCCCCAAGTGTAGGGTTGCGATGTAGTAATAATCTCGGTAAGACCGAGGTCGATCCACAAGGAAGGAAGTAAACAATTCCAATTATCCTAATAACTAGAATCAAAGAGGTTTGTGAAATTGGTTTTGAACATAAAATAGAAAATCTGATAATGAAAAGATAACTAGAGCATCAAGGATCCACTTATAGCTCTTCTTAGATGCATAATTCGCTATGGTTTCTTATTTTCTCAACTAGAATCGACATTCCTGTCTATCTAGTCGGATGATAGAGCTGTTAAACCAAACAATCTGTCATATGTAAGTTCTATGCATAAGATTCGCTCAATGTAGGCTGAGCTGAGCATGCTCAATTACATAGGTCATTCCCCTTTCCTATAGGTCCAGTTCTCAATCATAACCATCCCCAAGTCCTCTCACAAGACAAGGCTAGATTAGGATTTGAACTAGATTCAAATCACAAGCACAGTCCTTACATATTCCAGAAAATCAACTAAAATAGAACTTTGGCATGAAGTCCCTTTATGAAGAGCTTAGTACTAGAGCGCACTCCGATTCCTCGGATCATACAGGTCTAGACCGTTGCAAACGAGATAAGAAGCTAAGTAATTCATCCAAACATCCATGAGTCATCACAAGACTAAGAAAAATTACTTAAAAACTTGTATAAACTTCAAACCTTAGTTCATAATCATTAATTCCAAACTAAAAACCAATAAAACGAATTAAACAATCTAAGAAAACTATAAGGTTCACCTCTTAGCTCTAGCTAAGAGATTAGCTAATAAAAAGCATATTAAAAACTAGAACTAGAACTAAGAAAAGGAAGAAAAACTAGCTGGAGGAGGCTAGGAAGCCTCCTATGACTTGAACTCCTTGCTCCCCACGTCCTTGGTTGCCCTGGAATAGAAGAGAGCACCTCCTTTTATAGTGCAGCAATAGTACAGCAACATAGCAGAATTTGTTTCGCTTGGTACGGCTTAACCAATGGTCGGATTGCCTTCAAATTTGATTTGTAGCTTCCTTGTAATGTGATCTTCATCATAGATGATTTAGATTTCCAAGATTGTCCTTTGAATGGGCCCACCAATCACATCACCGACCGCCTCTCAAAATCGCGCACTTCGGGTACCTTCAGAACCAGTCATCTTGCTTTCAACGCTCCGGAGTGTACAGAGGTCGGATTGATCTCAAATTTTGAACATGAGTAGAAAACTTCCTCCTCTACATGATAGACGGATTAGATTGTCCAAAACGATCTCAGAATGTGGTCCGAAAATTAGAACAATTAGGGCTTTTATAAACTCTGCGCAGTTGGAGCTTTCTGGATGGTCCATCTTTCTTCAACCGGTACGATCAAACCACACACCCTTTTGATCTGAAACTTTTGTGGTTATTCATATATGGATGTGGTCTAAAAGATGGTCAAAGTAGATTCTTCATATCATCAATGATGGGCCACCGGGACCGGCCCAGAGTGGAACAGCGAAATCTGGAACTTTCTGGACAGTTCGTATTGTTTTGGCCACCACGATCAATCCGTAGCTCCGATCGACACGAAACCACTTGGGTTAGTTCGGCGTCGAGCTCCTCTTCGACATGGATGTGTTGGATTTTTAAATATCATCAAGATCGACCCAGAAAACTGGTCCGAAAAACCAGGTGCGGGAATACATTGCTGTTTTAGAAACTGGAATCTGAAACTTGCATGGCCGACCGGTCACGACCGGTCGGACAGGGCTGGCGACCGGTCACGACCGGTCAGGCCCTCTTTGGCATTACTCCAGCAAGCATGGCCGACCGGTCAAGACCGGTCGGGCTTCCTTGGCCGACCGGTCAAGACCGGTCGGTCTCTGTTTCTTCTTATTTTCTTCCTTTCTTTCTTCTATTTTCTTCTTTCTTTGCTTCTTTCTTTGCTTCCTTCTTCCTTCAGCCCTCCTTGGGTCTTCATCCAAGGTTCTAAATCAGCTCTTTTGGTCATCAATTGGGCAAAGTAACTCTCATTCCTACAACCACAAAACATGTATTTGATTAGTCTTTAAATTATGAAAACCATGCATAATGAGTGATGAATTGGGGTTAAAATATGCACAATTAATAGCTCAACACACCCCCCAACCAGCATTTTGCTAGTCCCGAGCAAAACATGCGTGAAACAAGTTTCATTCTCCAAATCCAACTCTCCTCTAGAAACTATTCTTCTATACATTCCAAGACACACAAGCATGAAAATCAGAGAAATTAGGTGATAGAAGTTGAAACCTTAAACTCTTAGAACATAATAAGTATTTATATGAAATTCCCACTGATTGATTGATAAATAGAAGAACTTGAACAAATTCACCCTAGTGTGCATAGTGAAAGTTTATCTCATGAGTTTCTGGGCTCATCTTCATCATAGATCAACTAAACTATGGATTTCAAGGTGCACAGAGCAACAACAAGCCTATGACAGGAATTTGTCTTACCGTCCTTCCGACGACTTTCACACTACGTCCCATTTCCGGCTTTGGTTACGGGTAGACCATCCCCCGGTTGGTAGTAGGTAGCCCTAATCGGAATTTTCCACCATTTTTCCATCATTCCCAATTTCATCCTTCCTTTTCCTTTTTCTTTTTAAATTAGATAGGATTTTTAGAAATCCATATCTTTCGTTATTTTCCCATGGACAAGGATGGACAAAGTACCCCGGCTTGGTTTCTCAACACCTTAAATCAAAGTATAGTTAATCCACAAATCACATAATCCTTTCAACCCATGAAAATCGTGTAATGTGAACTAGGTGTAAAAGTGTTCAAATTTTCTATCACTCACATAAATAGGGGAATTCACATATAAAACCATTATATTAAAAGAATTTCAAAGCTTGCAACATCACTCACTTCGTATCTCCTCTTCTTATACTCGTATCATCTTGAATGCATAGAAACAACGTTTTCCAAAAGAGTTTTGAATTTTAGAAAAATCAAAAATTTTCTACATAATTGCTCGAAATGTCACAAAAGCTAGTAGATTCATCTAAGGAATCTCACCCCCCAACCAAAATCTTACATTGTCCTCAATGTAATAAGATATGCAATATGCATGACATGAGAGCAATGACACAAAACAAAGGAGAGTGAGAACGAGAGTACCTAAGGTAGCAAGTTGATCAATTCTAGCATCTTCCATTGTCTCAATGAGACTTATTCAATCCTAAATGCAGAAAGAAATCCTAACCTACCTACCTACCTTTGATTAGTCTGATCGACTACATGATCAAATTTGAGCAGGATCTTCATGAATTTCAATAGGTTTCTCATGAGGACCATCCAAAGTCCTGCTCGAATGTATACATGTGTGCGTTTCTTCATGAAAGTCCAATCATAGTATGCACCACACGCATGTAAGGAGGAGATAAGAGCAGCAAAAAGATATCTCCTCAAATTCTGAATTGGGTTGTAATTGATTAAAAACGGGTCCTCCCAATCAGAATTTTCAATGGGTTGAAGAACCCATGATGGTGGAGAGACATTCATTAAGTATTTTTCAGTTTGGATTGTCTCCTCCACAAATTCAGATTTGCATGGTGCTTCCACAAACCATGGTAAAGAGTGTAAATCAGTGGAATTGTGTTCTTCAGGCACCGACACCATGTCTAACAAACTATCCAACTCCTTAATCATCTCATCATCCAGATCATAGGGGTGGGTCATGCATTCCTCTAGGAAATCGAGAGAGTCGGATGAAGGGTCCTCGTTCTCCCTAAGTGATTGAGGAAATTCTGTTTCAAGGGTAAGGAATTCCTCCTCTATAGAGGGGAGGTCTTCCAAAGAAAATTTTTCAGATTCATTGGTAAGCACATCATGTAGCATTGGTTGATCTAAAATTTCAGATTGTGCCACCACATCATCCAAAGAAACAGAATTTTCAACCCAAGGGAGTTCTTCCACAATAGAATCCGGCATGTGTTGTTGGTGGAAGGACTTAAAAATATCGACTTCGGCCATCTCTCTAGCAAGAATATCTTTCGGTGATTCAAAAACATTCGGCCCTTTGGAAGAAGAAATCATGGACTCACAATCATCATTCAAACCCTCATTGTAGGCAATCAAACTATCATTTTCAGATTTTGCAGATTCCTCGGGTTCGTCAACCGTCCTTGAAATCTCTTCATCATTCAAATAGGAATAGCTAAAAGAGATAGTTGATTCACCATAATCGATGGTAATGGTGGGATCAATGAGATCTACATCCCTTAGAAGTTTAGTCATTAAATCTAGAGAAGGTTGGGTTTGGATAGCCTCATCCTCCTCATTGTTGGGGATTGATTCGGTGTTCCGAATGTTGGGTTCAATATTTTGAGATGGCGAGAGGTTTTGTATGTATTGCTTAGTTGTTTCCATAAACTCTTGCAGCACATCCTCAAGAGTTCGTGTCGGTTGCGGCTCATGAGAAAGAAACTCTTGAGGATAGTTGTTGGCATCCATGGTTGGCTCATCTTCCAAGTTGAAATTTTGATGCTCCCACCAATTTGGATTATGCATGTCATATGTTGGGCTTTTAGATGGTTGTTGATATGTGTAGCCATACAAGTGATCATACATTGTCCTAACCGGTGGAACATTATTCATCTCTTTCCGATACTCTCCCATTGCCTTACGTTGTGCCTCAATATGTGTATTGTTTTCATTAATGTAATCACGTATCGTCTTACGTGGGGAAGTATGAGAAGTAGATTGAGTCTTAGAAAAATACTTATGCTTATAATGGTTCCAATCATAAAGAGTTTCAATTTCATGGTCTGTTATCTCATCTTCCAAAAGGTATGCATAAGCACCACACTTCCAATCAGCCATAATGAGATTTTAAAGAGTTGGAACTACCCTATTCTAGAAAAAAGAACAAAAAGAAGGGAGATGGAGAGATGTTACCCAATAGAGCGAGATATATGTCAGCAACAATGTTCTACAAAATCCAACAAAAAAAATTGTTAGTAATCTAGAAAAAAAAAAATCAGAAAATCTTCTTCTATAAAAACTGAAAATCCTACCTAACTAAGACTACTCTATAGTTACTAGAGCAATTAGAACCGTTTAACTTCGGTCCCCGGCAACGGCGCCAAAAACTTGTTTGCTTCCCCAAGTGTAGGGTTGCGATGTAGTAATAATCTCGGTAAGACCGAGGTCGATCCACAAGGAAGGAAGTAAACAATTCCAATTATCCTAATAACTAGAATCAAAGAGGTTTGTGAAATTGGTTTTGAACATAAAATAGAAAATCTGATAATGAAAAGATAACTAGAGCATCAAGGATCCACTTATAGCTCTTCTTAGATGCATAATTCGCTATGGTTTCTTATTTTCTCAACTAGAATCGACATTCCTGTCTATCTAGTCGGATGATAGAGCTGTTAAACCAAACAATCTGTCATATGTAAGTTCTATGCATAAGATTCGCTCAATGTAGGCTGAGCTGAGCATGCTCAATTACATAGGTCATTCCCCTTTCCTATAGGTCCAGTTCTCAATCATAACCATCCCCAAGTCCTCTCACAAGACAAGGCTAGATTAGGATTTGAACTAGATTCAAATCACAAGCACAGTCCTTACATATTCCAGAAAATCAACTAAAATAGAACTTTGGCATGAAGTCCCTTTATGAAGAGCTTAGTACTAGAGCGCACTCCGATTCCTCGGATCATACAGGTCTAGACCGTTGCAAACGAGATAAGAAGCTAAGTAATTCATCCAAACATCCATGAGTCATCACAAGACTAAGAAAAATTACTTAAAAACTTGTATAAACTTCAAACCTTAGTTCATAATCATTAATTCCAAACTAAAAACCAATAAAACGAATTAAACAATCTAAGAAAACTATAAGGTTCACCTCTTAGCTCTAGCTAAGAGATTAGCTAATAAAAAGCATATTAAAAACTAGAACTAGAACTAAGAAAAGGAAGAAAAACTAGCTGGAGGAGGCTAGGAAGCCTCCTATGACTTGAACTCCTTGCTCCCCACGTCCTTGGTTGCCCTGGAATAGAAGAGAGCACCTCCTTTTATAGTGCAGCAATAGTACAGCAACATAGCAGAATTTGTTTCGCTTGGTACGGCTTAACCAATGGTCGGATTGCCTTCAAATTTGATTTGTAGCTTCCTTGTAATGTGATCTTCATCATAGATGATTTAGATTTCCAAGATTTTCTTCTGAATGGGCCCACCAATCACATCACCGACCACCTCTCAAAATCGCGCACTTCGGGTACCTTCAGAACCAGTCATCTTGTTTTCAACGTTCCGGAGTGTACAGAGGTCGGATTGATCTCAAATTTTGAACATGAGTAGAAAACTTCCTCCTCTACATGATAGATGGATTAGATTGTCCAAAACGATCTCAGAATGTGCTCCGAAAATTAGAACAATTAAGGCTTTTATAAACTCTGCGCAGTTGGAGCTTTCTGGATGGTCCATCTTTCTTCAACCGGTACGATCAAACCACACACCCTTTTGATCTGAAACTTTTGTGGTTATTCATATATGGATGTGGTCTAAAAGATGGTCAAAGTAGATTCTTCATATCATCAATGATGGGCCACCTGGACCGGCCCAGAGTGGAACAGCGAAATCTGGAACTTTCTGGACAGTTCGTATTGTTTTGGCCACCACGATCAATCCGTAGCTCCGATCGACACGAAACCACTTGGGTTAGTTCGGCGTCGAGCTCCTCTTCGACATGGATGTGTTGGATTTTTAAATATCATCAAGATCGACCCAGAAAACTGGTCCGAAAAACCAGGTGCGGGAATACATTGCTGTTTTAGAAACTGGAATCTGAAACTTGCATGGCCGACCGGTCACGACCGATCGGACAGGGCTGGCCGACCGGTCACGACCGGTCAGGCCCTCTTTGGCATTACTCCAGCAAGCATGGCCGACCGGTCAAGACCGGTCGGTCTCTGTTTCTTCTTGTTTTCTTCCTTTCTTTCTTCTATTTTCTTCTTTCTTTGCTTCTTTCTTTGCTTCCTTCTTCCTTCAGCCCTCCTTGGGTCTTCATCCAAGGTTCTAAATCAGCTCTTTTGGTCATCAATTGGGCAAAGTAACTCTCATTCCTACAACCACAAAACATGTATTTGATTAGTCTTTAAATTATGAAAACCATGCATAATGAGTGATGAATTGGGGTTAAAATATGCACAATTAATAGCTCAACATTGTCCCCAAGAAATCCGGTATTACCATCATAGAAAACGCCAACAACAAGCTTATACCGACTAGAGTGACCACCGGTTGGCGTATGTGCATTGATTGTAGGAAGCTCAACAAGGTTACTAGGAAGGACCACTTCCCCCTCCCATTCATGGATCAAATTTTGGAGAGGTTAGCGGGTCATTCCTATTATTGCTTCCTAGACAGCTACTTCGGCTACAACCAAATTGAGATAGCCCCAGAGGACCAAGAAAAAACCACATTTACATGCCCGTTTGGTACCTTCGCTTACCGAAGAATGCCATTCGGGCTATGTAATGCACCAGCCACATTCCAACGATGCATGTTGAGTATTTTCTAGGACATGGTGGGTGAGTTTCTCGAGATGTTCATGGATGACTTTTCTATTTTTGGTTGTACGTTTGACGAGTGCCTCAATCCCTTGAAGTTGGTCTTGATGAGGTGTGAGGAGAAGAACCTCGTTTTAAACTGGGAAAAGTGTCATTTCATGGTACAAAGAGGAATAGTCCTTGGACATATCATCTCGTCCAATGGAATAGAGGTAGACTGGGCAAAAATTGACATAATTTCCAATCTACCACCACCCAAAAGCATACGCGATGTGCGGTCCTTCCTTAGACACGCCGGTTTCTATAGAAGATTCATAAAGGATTTTAGCCATACCTCAAGGCCTTTATGTAACCTTCTACAAAAGGAGAACTAATTTGAATGGAGTGCCGAATGTCAATTAGCTTTTTCAAAGCTAAAAGACATGTTGACAACCGCTCCTATCATGCAACCACCAAATTGGTCCATACCTTTTGAGTTGATGTGCGACGCAAGCGATTATGCTATTGGGGCGGTGTTAGGCCAAAAGAAGGACAAGAAGCCCCATGTTATCTACTACGCAAGTAGGACCTTGAATCCCGCCTAAATTAATTATTCGACTACGGAGAAAGAGCTCCTGGCCATCACCTTTGCCTTGGACAAATTCAGGCCTTACTTAATACGATCCAAGGTCATCGTTTACACATATCATGCGGTGCTAAAACACCTTCTTTCTAAGAAGGATGCCAAGCCCCGCTTGCTTAGATGGATCCCATTCCTTCAAGAATTCGATTTGGAGATCAAGGACAAGAAGGGGGTAGAAAATGTGGTGGCGGATCATCTATCCGCCTAGTCCTACTAAATTCCATTGACGAGTCGCCTATTGAGGACTCATTCCCTGATGAGCAACTCTTTGTTGCTATGCATCTACCATGGTATGCTGACATAACTAATTATCTATCTACAGGTGCGATGCTAATTTATTGGACTACGCAGGACAAACGTAAATTTCAAAGGGAAGTGCGCAGATTTTTCTAGGATGAACATTTATTGTTTAAATATTGCCCAGACCAAATTATAAGGAGATGTGTCTCTGATGATGAACATAATTTCGCCGTCTCCTTTTGTCATGATCAAGCATGTGGGGGTCATTTTTTCGCCAAGAAAACCACTGCAAAAATTCTGCAGTGTGGTTTTTATTGGCCAACGCTATTTAAGGACACCCACGAGTTTTGCAAAGCATGCGAGCGTTGCCAAAAGTTAGGAGGATTATCCCGTCGAAATATGATGCCTCTCACCCCAATTCAACATCTTGAAGTCTTTAATTGTTGGGGCATCGATTTCATGGGACCATTCCTCTCATCTTTTGGACATGTCTATATTTTGCTTGCCGTAGACTATGTGTCTAAATGGATAGAGGCTATCCTATGTAGAACCAACGATCATCGTACGGTTCTCAAGTTCCTCAAAGAAAACATACTTTCTAGATTTGGGACCCCTCGAGCCATCATTAGTGATGGTGGTTCTCACTTTTGCAACAGACCTTTTGAAGCTTTAATGAAGAAATACGGTATTAGGCATAAAGTGAGTACCCCACACCACCCACAGACAAGTGGGCAAGCTGAAATCTCCAATAGGAAAATCAAACAGATTTTGAAAAAGACGGTGAGGCCGGATCGCAAGGATTGGTCCCTAAGATTAAATGATGCACTTTGGGCTCACCGTACCGCTTACAAGACACCCATTAGAATGTCCCTTTATAGACTATGGGAAAGCTTGCCACTTGCCTGTGGAGATAGAACACAAAGCCTATTGGGCAATTCGGGATTTAAATTTTAACATAGACAAGGCTAGCTCACTTCACAAACTTCAATTAAATGAGCTTGATGAGATCCGGAACGATGCATATGAGAACTCGAGAATCTACAAGAGTAAGATGAAGGCCTTTCATGACAAGCACATCTTCAGGAAATCTTTTCATGAAGGACAGAAAGTGCTCTTGTACAATTCCAGACTTCATCTTTTTCCGAAAAAATTATGATCTCGATGGACTGGCCCATATATTGTCAAAGAAGTTTTTTCTCATAGGGCTGTTGAGATTGAGAATGCAGCAAATGGTAATTGTTTTAAAGTTAATGGACAACGCCTTAAACCATTTGTTGAGAAATTTGATTCAGAGGACATGTCCATCACTCTGAATGATCCTGTATATCAGGATGATTGATCTCCTAGTCTGACGGAGGTATAGCATAGGTAGGTTTAGTCGTTTTAGTTTTGCTTGTTTAGTCGTTTAGTTGTTGGAGTTTCAGACTTCCATGATTGACTCTCTCCGGTATTATTGTTCTCACTCTCTTATATTTCACTATTGCTCTCATGGTCATGCTCATTGCACATCTTTTTACATTGAGGACAATGCAAGATTTAGTTGGGGGGTGAGATGAGCTTCCTCATCTAGCATGTTGCAACATTTCGAGCCTCATATGCGGAATTTTTTTTCAAATTTTCTAAAATTTGAAAACTTTTTAGAAAACCTTATTTCTATGCATTCGAGATGATATGAGTATAAGAAGAGGAGATACGAAGTGTGTGATGTTGTAAGTCTTGAATTTCTCCTAACATAATGGTTTTATATGTGAATTCCCCTATTGTTGTGAGTGATAGAACATTTGAACACCTTTACACCTAGTTCACATTACACGATTCTCATGGGTTGAAAGGATTATGCGATTTGTGGATTAGCTAGACTTTGATTTAAAGGTGTTGAAAAACCAAGCCGGGGTACTTTGTCCATCCTTGTCCATGGGAAAATAACGAAAGATGTTGAGCTCTTAATTGTGCATATTCTAACCCCAATTCATCACTCATTGTGCAAGGTTTGTATGGTTTGTAGGCTAATCCAATGAATATTTTGTGACTACAGGACTGAGAGTGGACTCCACTTAATTGAAGACAAAAAGGGCTCATTTGGGATCATTCTGATGAAGATTATTTGAAGATCAAAGAAGAAAAGAAGAGAGAAAGCAAAAGAAGAAGTAAGGAAAGAAGAAAGCAGAAGAAAGCAAGAAAGGAAACAATGAGAAAAAGAGGCTGACCGGTCATGACCGGTCGGCCAAGGAAGCCAGACCGGTCTGCCATGCATGTTAGGATGCTGCTGAAGACGTCCGACCGGTCATGACCGGTCGGACATGGTCACTGGAGTTTCAATGAAGAGGACCGACCGGTCATGACCGGTCGGTCATTGCTGCTGCAATATGAATGAAAACATCCGACCAGTCATGACCGGTCGGACGTGCTTGCTGGACTGATGATTGAACATGGCCGACCAGTCATGACCGGTCGGCCATACTTGCTGGAATGACTCTCTATGGAGGCTGACCGGTCATGACCGGTCGGCTGTGCGTGAAGACTTAGAAATTTCTAATTTCAGCCCGAATTTCTCTGCGCTGCGTAAGTGTTACGCACTTTCTCGATTCTTCCGAAGTTATGGAGCTTCCAGACTATAAAAGGACACCTAGGGATCGTTCCTAGGGTATCCTAGAAGGGTTCAAGCGAGGTTGGAGACTGTGGAAGTGGAGATTGGAGTTTCACAACTCCTTTTGGTTTGCTTTGCTATTTTCATGCTTTTTGTAGTTGTTTCATGCTTCCTTGGATCATGAGCAGCTAAACCTCTTAGCTAGGGCTAAGAGGTGAAGCTTGTAGTGAATCCAAGATGTTTTAATTCGTAGTTAAGTGTTTTTCAGTTTGGAATTCATGATTATGAATTAAGGTTTGAAGTTTATACAAGTTTTTAAATAATTTTTCTTAGTCTTGTGATGACTCATGGATGTTTGGATGAATTACTTAGCTTCTTAATTCGTTTGCAACGGTCTAGACCTGTATGATCTGAGGAATCGGAGTGTGCTCTAGTACTAAGCTCTTCATAAAGGGACTTCATGCCAAAGTTCTATTTTTGTTGATTTTCTGGAATATGTAATGACTGTGCATGTGATTTGAATCCAGTTCAAATCCTGATCTAGCCTTGTCTTGTGAGAGGACTTGAGGATGGTTATGATTGAGAACTGGACTTATAGGAAAGGGGAATGACCTATGCAATTGAGCATGCTCAGCTCGGCCTACATTGAGTGAATCTTATGCATAGAACTTATATATTACAGAATGTTTGGTTTAACAGCTCTATCATCCGACTAGATAGACAGGAATGTCGATTCTAGTTGAGAGAATAAGAAACCACAGCGGATTGAAATCAAGGATTGCTACAAGTGGATCCTCTGAACCCCTAGTGCCTTCTTATAATTAATTACTTTCGATTTAATTCAGCTTTTGTCACTCGCATCAACTTCATACAGCAATCTGATTAGTAGACTTAAATAGACACTTGTGGATGAATTTGTGAGATCCTACATAGTCCCTGTGGATCGACCTCGGTCTTACCGAGTTTATTACTACATCGCAACCCTACACTTGGGGAAGCGAACAAAAGATATGGATTTTTAAAAATCCTATCTGATTTAAAAGAAAAAGGAAAAGGAAGGATGAAATTGGGAATGATGGAAAAATGGTGGAAAATTCTGAAAAGGGCTACCTATTACCAACAGGGGGATGGTCTACTCGTAACCAAAGCTGGAAATGGGACGTAGTGTGAAAGCCATCGGAAGGATGGTAAGACAAATTCCTGTCATAGGCTTGTTGTTGCTCTATACACCTTGAGATCTATAGTTTAGTCGATCTATGAAGAAGATAAGCCCAGAAACTCATAAGACGAACTTTCACTATGCACATTAGGCTGAAGTTGTTCGAGTTCTTCTATTTATCAATCAATCAACGGGAATTTCATGTAGACACCATTATGCTTTGAGGGTTTAAGGTTTCAACTTCTATCACCTAATTTCTCCAAATTTTTTACTTGTATGTCTTGGAATGGATAGAAACATAGTTTCTGAAGGAGAGTTAGGTTTTGGAGGTTCGAACTTGTTTCACGCATGTTTTACTTGGGACTAGCAAAAAGCTGGTTGGGGTGTGTGTTGAACCTCCAATTTATACATTGCATAGCCACTACATCACACTATATACATGGTTTTCATGTTTAAAAGGACCATCTAACGCATGTTTTGTGATTGTAGGGATGAGAGCAGGCTTCATCCAATCGGAGACCAAAAGAACATATTTAGATTCATGGGATGAAGATTGAAAGAGGAGAAAGAAAGAAGAAAGCAAGGAGAAAAGAAAGTTGAAGAAAGAAAGGAAGAAAAAGAAGAAGAACAGCAAGTCCGACCGGTCGGGTACACCTCTGGGAAACACTGAATGAAGGACCACTTGGTCTGACCGGTCGGCCAACAGGTCAGTGGACCTGTTAAACTCGCTAGACTCAACTCACTGAGGTCCGACCGGTCTTGACCGGTTGGCCAACAGGTCAGTGGACCTGTTAAACTCGCTAGACTCAACTCACTGAGGTCCGACCGGTCTTGACCGGTCGGCCAACAGGTCATCCTCCCCTGTGTGCTTACTGGACTGACTACAAGATAGGTCCGACCGGTCAGCCAGACCAGTCCGACCGGTCATCCGATCGGTCGGCCATGCAGAAAATTAGGCAGTTTCTATTTCTGCTTCGAAAAACACTACGCACTGCGTAACCTTACGCGGCTTCTGGATGTTTCCGACGCCACCAAGTGTCCTCACTATAAAATGACACCTAGGGACTCTTCTTAGGGTATCATAGAAGTCAAGGGACGTCGTGGGAGAGGAAGGAAGCCATCGTGGAGCGTCTGCAAACCTCCAAACTCCAGTTTTTCTATGTTTTCTAGTTTTTTCATGAGTTTTAGTTGTAGTATGACAATGCTTGGCTAGAATCTCTCAACTAAGGCTGAGAGGTGAAGCTTGTAGCTAATTTTATGTTTGATTCAGTTCAGTTTAAGTAATTTTACTTCAAGTTTGGATTTTTGCATCTTTTAGTTCCCAAAGTTGATAGTTTTTTATGTTTTATGAGAGTTCATGTGCTCCGGACATGGATTCCTTGCAATTCTCTGAGATTATCATGTTTGTTTGTTTGGTTAGATTCAAATTATAGTAATCCTCGAGCAGGCCATAGTCTATAGGCATGGCTGTTACTCTGAAGGCTATGATTTCGAATTCTACATGGTTGAATTGGACTAGAACTTGGAAGTTCAACTTGAGTGGGATTGAATGTGTTTAATGCTTTATTTTCCAACTAGATGAGAGATAGGACTTCAAATCTAGTTGTGTAGCTTGCTTGGATTGATTGGATCGACATGGGATTGCTACAAGTGGATCCTTGAATGCCTTAGTGACTTTAAATTACTGTTTTCCATCAAGTTACTATTTTAGCCTAATTGCTCAATTGAACCTTTTATTTATTAAAAATTGAGTTGCTGGAATAGTTTGGAACCTGTTTTCCAATTCCCTGTGGATCGATCTCGGTCTTATCGAGATTTATTACTACATCGCAGCCTTACACTTGAGGCGAGCGAACAAAAACCATTATGCTATGAGAAGTTCAAGACTTACAACCTCATACACTTCATATCTCCTCCTCTTATGCTCATATCATCTTGAATGCATAGAAACATAGTTTTCTAAAAAAGTTTTGAATTTTAGAAAAAATCAAAAAATTTCTACATAATTGCTCTAAATGTTACAAAACGCTGGATTCATCCAAGTGATCCTACACCCCCCAACCAAATCTTGCATTGTCCTCAATGTAAAAGATGTGCAATGAACGAAACATAAGAGCAATTTGAAAATAAAAGGGTGTGAGGAATGATAGTACTTGAGAAAGTGAAAAGTGGAATTCTTCCTCCTTCTAACAAACCTATGAAAAATAAATAAAAGCAACCAAATCCTAATCCTAACTACTCTATACCTCCATCAGATTAGGGGATCAATCATCCTGATACACAGGATCAGTTAGAGGTATGGACATACCTTCTGAAGGAAATTTCTCAAAGAACGACTTTAATCACTGACCATTCGCCTTAAAGATGTTGTCGTTCCTTGGATTTAACAACTCGACGATCCCATATGGGTAGACAGTTTGCACAATGTAGGGACCGGTCCATCAAGATCGCTATTTCCCCAGAAATAAATGTAGGCGAGAATTATACAGAAGGACTTTTTGATTGATCGTGAATGTCTTATGAAGAATGTTCTTATCATGGAACACCTTCGTCTTGTCCTTGTAAATTCTCGCATTCTCATATACTTCATTCCGAATTTCTACAAGTTCATTCAATTGTAGTTTGCGCAACGAGCTTGCCTTGTCAGAATTAAAATTCATCTTCTTAATTGCCCAATATGCCCTATGTTCCAACTCCACAAGCAAGTGACAAGCCTTCCCATAAACAAGTCTATAGGGAGACATTCCAATAGGTGTCTTAAAAGCGGTGCGGTAAGCCCAAAGCGTATCGGTGAGTCGAAGCGACCAATCCTTGCGATCGGGGTTCACCGTTTTCTCTAAAATGTGTTTAATCTCCCTATTGGATATCTCAGCTTGTCCACTAGTTTGTGGGTGATAAGGAGTGCTCACTTTGTGTGTGATGCCATATTTCTTCATTAAGGCTTCAAATGGGCGATTACAAAAGTGAGACCCTCCATCACTAATGATGACTCGAGGTGTTCCAAATCGGGAAAGAATATTATCTTTTAAGAAATGAATGACTGTTTTATGGTCATTATTCCGGCATGGGATTGCCTCGACCCATTTGGACACATAGTCAATGGCAAGCAAGATATATACGTTTCCAAGAGAAGATGGGAATAGACCCATGAAATCGATGCCCCAACAATAAAAAACTTTGATTATTAAGATGGGATTGAGTGGCATCATATTTCTATGGGAGATCCCTCCCAATTTCTGATAGGGCTCACATGTTTTGCAAAACTCATGTGTGTCCTTGAACATAGTGGGCCAATAAAACCCACATTGTAAAATTTTGACTATGGTCTTCTTAGCTGAAAAGTGGCCACCACATGCCTGAGAGTGACAAAAGGAGATGATACTGTGTTGTTCATCATCTGGCACACATCTCCTTATGATTTAATCGGGACAATACTTGAACAAGTATGAGTCGTCTCATAGGAATTTTCGCACCTCAGTGAAGAATTTATCATTATCTTGCTTTTTCCAATGTGTAGGAATCGTGCCTGTAGCAAGATAGTTAGCAATGTCTGCATACCATGGCAATTGGGAGACTGCAAAAAGTTGTTCATTAGGGAACATGTCATTGATCGCGGTCGTTTCAGGGGAATTGGTGAGAACAAGTCAAGAAAGATGGTCAGCCACTAGATTTTCTACTCATTTCTTATCACGTATCTCTATGTCAAATTCTTGGAGTAGAAGGATCCATCTTAACAACCGTGGTTTAGCATCCTTCTTAGAGAGAAGGTACTTAAGCGCGGCATGGTCAGTGAATATGATAATCTTGGATCCAATCAAGTAGGACCTAAACTTGTCCAAGGCAAAAACTACGGGTACAAGTTCTTTTTCTGTTGTAGTGTAGTTTGCTTGGGCAGAGTTTAAGGTTCTACTTGCATAGTAGATAACACATGGCTTCTTCTCTTTTCTTTGGCCTAGCACGGCCCCAATAGCATAGTCGTTTGCGTCGCACATAATTTCAAAAGGAAGGCTTCAATCAGGTGGTTGCATTATGGGAGCACATGTCAACATTCCTTTGAGTATGGTAAAGGCATGTTAACAATCTTCATTCCACTCAAAAGAATTCTCCTTTTGAAGTAGGTTACATAAAGGACGAGTGAGTGAACTGAAGTCCTTTATGAACCTTTTATAAAATCCTGCGTGTCCCAAAAAGGACCGCACATCTCGTATGCTCTTTGGTGGTGGAAGGTTAGAGATAAGATCGATTTTCACTTTGTCCACCTCGATTCCATTTTGTGAAACGATATGACCAAGTACAATTCCCTTTTGAACCATAAAGTGAAACTTCTCCCAATTCAACACAAGGTTCTTCTCTTCACATCTTTTTAGCATAGATTTCAAGTGCACAAGGCACTCATCAAAGCTACAACCAAATACAGAGAAATCATCCATGAAGACTTTGAGAATTGTCCCCACCATATCAAAAAAGATACTCATCATACAATGCTGAAAGGTGGTAGGGGCATTACATAGTCTAAACAACATCCGTCGATAGGCGAAAGTGCCGAATGGACATGTGAATGTATACTTTTCTTAGTCTTCACGGGCTATCTCTATTTGGTTGTACCCTAAATAGCCGTCAAGGAAGAAAGAATGGGAATGACTCGCCAACCTTTCTAAAATTTGATCAACAAACGGTAGGGGGAAGTGGTCTTTCCTCGTGATAGTGTTTAGCTTCCTGTAGTCAATGCACATTCTCCAACCGGTAGTGACTCTGGTTGGTACGAGTTCATTATTGGCATTAGCTACGATGGTAATTCCGGATTTCTTAGGCACCACTTGAGTTGAACTCACCCATTGACTCGGATATTGGGTAGATAATACCCACATCCAATAGTTTTACCACTTCGGCCTTAACCACATCCTTCATGTTTGGATTGAGTCGTCTTTATGGTTGCCTAGATGTCTTCGCATTCTCCTCAAGGTGTATGCGATGAGTACAAATCAGTGGGTCTATGCCTTTGAGATTCGCAATCGACCACCCAATGGCACTCTTGTGCTCTAATAGAGTGGCCATTAGCCTACTCTCTTGTTCCTCATCCAAGTGGGAAGAAATCACCACCGGATATGTCTCATCTTGACCTGAATAGACATATTTCAGCTCACTTGGTAATGGTTTTAGGTCGAGTGTTGGTGCCTTGATATTAGATGGGAGGGCTTTGTTCTTGTTTACAGGTAAAGGCTCAAATAGGGCCCTCCATCTTTTATTATCAAGTACCGGCATCACATCTAACATGGCATCCATCTCTCGTATTGTGTTATCATTTATCTCATGAGAGTGGGCCACCCATGCCTCTAAAGGGTCGGAATATAATGATAAGGGGAAAGTTTCATCCACGAATGATTCAATCAAGTTTATCTCGTGGATATCCTCATCAACTTCCCGTGGTTGCTTGCATAAATCAAATATATTCAGCTCAAGTGTCATATTTCCAAAGGACATTTGTACAAGCCCGTTTCTACAATTGATATTGCATTGGAAGTAGCTAGAAAAGGGCGACCAAGTATGACAGGAATTTGAGCCCCGATACCTATCACGGGATGTGTATCCAAGACAATAAAGTCTACTGGGTAGTAGAATTTATCAACTTAGACTAAAACAGCTTCAATCACTCCTCTCGGTATACGAATAGATCTATCAGCAAGTTGGAGTGTGGTTTTGGTGGGTTTCAATTCACGTAACCCAAGTTGTTCATAAACCGAGTATGGAATGAGGTTCACACTTGCCCCCAAATCGAGTAAGGCTTGTTTAATCCGGTAGTATCCTATGATGCATGAGATGGTTAAACTACCCGGATCCTTGTATTTTTGGGGCACCTCTTGTTTGATAATAGCGCTCAAATTCTCAGTCAAAAGTACTTTGTTCTGAACATTGTGTTTCCTTTTGACTGTGCACAATTCCTTTAGAAATTTGGCATAGGATGGTATTTGCTTTATGGCATCCAACAACGGGATGTTGATCTTCACCTGCTTGAAAATCTTTAAAATTTCCAGGTTTTTGTCTAAAGGTTTGGGTGAAATTAACCTTTAGGGAAACGGGGCAACTGGCTTGTATTGCCTTTCAGGTTCTTTCTCTTGTGGAGTGTTGTTTGAGCTATCATCCTCTTTGGAATTTTTCGGATCCTTAGGCTTTGGGGCCTTCACTGGATTAGATTTATCAACGACTTTCCCACTTCTCAAAGTGGTGATAGCTTGAACATGCTCCGTATGTTAGGAGGATGAGCCTGCATCTTGTATCTCAAATTGGGTTCTTGGGTTAGGAAGAGGTTGGGCAGGAAGTGTTCCTTTCTCCCTAACACTGAGGTGAGATTCAACTCTAGCCATTGAGGTTTTCAATTCATTGATGGCTTGAGTTGAATTTTGATTGAATTTCAATTGCTCTTGCATGAACCCATCTATTTTCATAGAATTAGTCTTGTTATACTCAGCTTGAACTGATACAAATGCACCCAACATCTCCTCTAGCGTAACTTTTGGTGTAATGACTAGAGATGGACCTAGTATAGGTTGAGCTTGAGGGATATTGTTTGCATTCGCAGTGGGTCCATTCCTCCAACTGAAGTTGGGATGGTTCTTCCAACTAGCATTAAACGTGTTTGAGTTTGGAGCACTAAATTGCCGTTAATAACTGTTTATGGCATTTAATTGTTCTTGTAAGATGTCTTGAACCGTTGAGATTGTGGGACAATCTTGTGTTATATGTTGATTTCTGGCACAAATTTCACAAACAGTTTCAACGTCATTAGAGTTGATCGTCTCTCCTTTCTTTAATTCCATGGCCTCGACTTTTCTTATGAGGCTAGCTACCCGTACACTTATGCTATCCTCTTCTGATAGGACATAAATTCCTCCTTTTTCCCTTTGTTGGCTAGTCTTGGAATTTGTTTGTTTAGATGTATCCCAAGACTGTGCATTCTCAGCCAATTCCTCCAAATAGTCCCATGCTTCATCGGCTTCCTTATTCATGAACTCCCCATTACACATCATCTCTACGAATTGGCGCATGGGTGAAGTCAGTCCTTCATAAAAAAAGCTTATAACCCGCCAAATTTCATAGCCATGATGTGGGCATGCATTTAACAAGTCCTTAAACCTCTCCCAACATTGCAAGAAGGTCTCATCTTCCTTTTGGCCAAAGTTCATGATAAGGCGCCTCAACATGTTCGTTTTGTGAGAAGGGAAGAATTTTTTAATGAATTCCTTATGCATATCAGTCCATGCGCCAATTGATCTTGGCCTTAATGTGTGAAGCCAACCTTTAGCTTTATCTTTAAGGGTAAAAGGAAATAATTTAAGTCTTATCACATCGTCACTAATATTCGCAAAGTGCATGGTGGTGATTACCTCATCAAATTGCTTAAGGTGTTGATAGGCACTTTCACTGTCTAATCCATAGAATTTTGGGAGGATTTGGATCACTCCCGGTTTCAAATCTACATTCTCTGCATTTTGTGGAAAGACTATGCATGAGGGAGTGCTCGCTCTTGCTGGTTGCAAATAATCACGTAATGTTCTTAGTCGGGGAAGATTCTAAACCACATTCTCTCCCGTTTCGGTTTGGTTTTGGCCTAGATTAGGATTGGCCATCGGATTAGGTTGATTTACAGCCATATTTTCAAACAAAATTGAAGAATTTGGATGTCTCCTAGCACGTGGTTCTCTGTCAATTCCTTCAACTATTCCCCCTTCACTAATTAGTCGGTTATTGGAATCCCGAGCCCAATGTGGCATGCAAAACCTAAAAGAATGAAACAAAAAGGAGAGAAGAATTCTTCCTCCCTTTCTTTAGTCTTCTCTAAGACCAAAGCACAAGGTGTCTTGCAATGGCTAGGCCAGAAGCAAGGATAGAGACCGATTTCTCCTGGTAAATAGGGATTCAGGGAACTCCCCACCCACTCGTTGAATCTTTTGAGAAAAGTGCAGAAAAAGAAGAAAGAGGAGTAGAGGTGAGAAGAGAAATCTCTGAGCACAAGGTGATCCAAGACGGCAAAGCCGACCAATAGGAATCCAGGTGGCACAAGGCCTACCTATCAGAGATTCAAAAAGAAGTCTTCACCCACTCTACAAGAGATGAATATGATAGGAATGAATAGGAGAAGAAGAAGAGTAAAGTTAGAAAGATAGAACCTGATTTGGCACTTGAGATCCTTATGTCTTCTTCAGCTTCCTAGAAATCCCTGTAAAAGAAAAATCAAACAAAACAAACTAAGTTAGTACTAGAATCTTAAAAATCCTAAATAAATACTATTTTCAGAAATTTTTTGAATAAACGTCAAAGTCCCTGGCAGCAGCGCTAAAAACTTGTTCGCTTCCCCAAGTGTAGGGTTGCGATGTAGTAATAATCTCGGTAAGACCGAGGTCGATCCACAGGGACTTATGTAGGAATTCACTAATACTTCCAATAGCTTCTATTGAAAAGCTAACAACCAGATTTGAGAAGATTGATGTAAATAATAACTTTGAACTAAACTGAAGATAAAAAAATTAATAAAAAGGCACTAGAGGTTCAAGGATCCACTTGTAGCAATCCTTGATGCTCAATTCGCTATGGTTTCTCACTTTCTGTTCGCTCGCCTTAAGTGTAAGGCTGTGATGTAGTAATAAATCTCGGTAAGATCGAGGTCAATCCACAGGGAATTAGAAACAACCTCCAAACTATTCCAGCAACTCAGTTTTGCAAGAAAATAGGATTTAATTGGGTAATTAAACTAAAACAGTAACTTAATAGAAAATCAGTAATTTAAAGTACTAAGGCATTTAAGGATCCACTTGTAGCAATCCCATGTCAATCCAACCAATCCAAGTAGAGAACACAACTAGATTTGAAGTCCTATCTCTCATCTAGTTGGAAAATAAAGCATTCAAACACATTCAATTCCATTCAAGCTGAACTTCCCAGTTCTAGTCCCATTCAATCAATGTAGAATTCAAAATCATAGCCTTCGGAGTAACAGCCATGCCTATGGACTATGGCCGGCTCAAGGATTACTATAATTCAAATCTAAATAAGCATCATATGATAATCTCAAAGAATTGCAAGGAATTCATGTCCGGAGCACATGAACTCTCATAAAACATCTCAAACTACCAACTTAAGAACTAGAATATGAAAAATCCAAACTTGAATTGAAAATTACTTGAGTTAACTTGAATCAAACATGAAATTAGCTACAAGCTTCACCTCTCAGCCTTAGCTGAGAGATTCTAGCCGAGCATTGTCATACTACAACTAGAACTCATAATAGAAAGCATAAAAACTAGAAAAACTGGAAATTGGAGAGTTGCAGACGCTCCACGACAGCTTCCTCTCTCTAAAACCACGTCCCTTAGCTTCTATGATGACCTAGGAAGAGCCCCTAGGTGTCCTTTTATAGTGTGGAAGCCCCTTGCGTCGGAAACATCCAGAAATTGGGCAAGGTTACGCACTGCGTAGAAAATCTCGGAGCTTCACGAAGAAGCTTTATTATGCAGACGACCGGTCGCACGACCGGTTACAAAACAGCACTTTTTAGTCCAGAGAGTTTTTTCAAAATTCTGATTTAATTTTTTAATTCAATGACCGGTCGCATGACCGGTCTGGGCATCAGACGACCGGTCACATGACCGATCGTGAATGGTCCAGTGACCTTCTCTGAATTTTTTCCTTCTGTGCATAACCGGACCGGTCAGACGACCGGTCCTGGCGATAGACGACCGGTCACACGACCGGTCTTAACCTCTGTTTCTGCTTTTCTCCTTTTGCTTCTTTCTTCCTTTTTTCTCCTCTCTTTCTACTTTCTTTGGTCCTTCTTTCTTCTTCATCCAATGGCTTCAAATGGCTCTTTTTAGTCTCCAATTTGGTGAAGTCCGCTCTCATCCCTGAAATCACAAAACATGCATTAGATAGGACTTTTGAGCATGAAAACCGTGCATATAATGTGATGTACTGGGCAATGCAATGTATAAATTTGAGGTTCAACACACCCCCCAACCAGCTTTTTGCTAGTCCCGAGCAAAACATGTGTGAAACAATTTCAAACCTCCAAACCCAACGCTCTTTCAGAAACCATATTTTTATCCATTCAAGACATATAAGTATAAATTTTGGAGAAACTAGGTGATAGAAATTGCAAACTTAAACTCTCAAAGCATAAGAAGTGTCTACATGAAATTCCTGCTGATTGATTGATAAATAGAAGGACTCGAACAATTTCAACCCAGTGTGCATAGTGAAAGTTCATCTCATGAGTCTCTGGGATTACCTTCTTCATAGATTAAGCAAACCAAGGATTTTAAGGTGCACAGAGCAACAACAAACCTATGACAGGAATTTGCCTTACTGTCCTTCCGACGGCTTTCACACTACGTCCCATTTCCGACTTTGGTTACGGTTCGACCATCCCCCGGTTGGTAATAGGTAGCCCTTTTTGGGATTTTCCACCATTTTTCCTTCATTCCCGATTTCATCCTTTCTTTTCCTTTTTCTTTTGATTTAGATAGGATTTTTAAAAATCCATATCTTCTGTTATTTTCCCATGGACAAGGATGGACAAAATGCCCTGGCTTGGTTTCTCAACACCTCTAAATCAAAGTCTAGCTAATCCACAAATCACATAAACCGTTCAACTGATGAGAATCGTGTAATGTGAACTAGGTGTAAAAAGTGTTCAAATTTTCTATCAATCACAACAATGGGGAACTAACATATAAAACCATTATGTTGGGAGAAATTCAAGACTTACAATGTCGCACACTTCGTATCTCCTCTTCTTATACTCATATTATCTCGAATGCATGGAAATAAGGTTTTCTAAAAGAGTTTTGCAATTTTAGAAAATTTTAAAAAAATTTGCGCATATGAGGCTCAAAATGTTGCAACATGCTAGATGAGGAATCTCATCTCACCCCCCAACCAAATCTTGCATTATCCTCAATGTAAAAAGATATGCAATGAGCATAAACATGAGAGCAATGGTAAACTATGAGAGAGTGAGAACAGTAGTACCTGAGAGAGCGATCATAGAAGTCTACAACCCAACAACTAAAACCTACTAAAACAGTAAAACTAAATAACTAAACCTACCTATGCTATACCTCCATCAGACTAGGAGATCAATCATCCTGATACACAGGATCATTCAGAGTGATGGACATGTCCTCTGAATCAAATTTCTCAACAAATAGTTTAAGGCGTTGTCCATTAACTTTAAAACAGTTACCATTCGCTGCATTCTCAATCTCAACAGCCCCATGAGGAAAAACTTCCTTGACAATATATGGGCCGGTCCATCGAGATCGTAATTTTCCCGGAAAAAGATGAAGTCGGGAATTATACAAGAGTACTTTCTGTCCTTTATGGAAAGATTTTCTGAAGATGTGCTTGTCTCCATTGAAGTCCAATATTTATGTGCACCACATGCATGATAGGAGGAGATAAGAGCAGCAAAAAGACATCTCCTCAAAAGTCTGATTTGGGTTATTATTGATTAAAAATGGGTCATCCCAATCGGAATTTTCACTGGGCTGAAGGACCCATGATGGTGGAGAGACATTTATCAAGTTTTCATTGGTTAAAGATGTCTCCTCCACAAATTCAGAATTATATGGTGCTTCCACAAACAATGGTAAAGAGTGTAAAATAGTGGAATGGTGTTCTTTAGGCACCGACACCGTGTCTAACAAAATGTCCAACTCCTTAATCATCTCATCATCAAGATCATAAGATTGGGCCAAGCATTCCTCTAGGAAATCGAGATAGTCGGATGAAGGATCATGATCTTGCTTGAGTGAGTGCAAAAATTCAGTTTCGATGGTGAGAGACTCTCCCTCCATGGAGTGGAATTTTTCCAAACTAGGTTCTCCATAACTAGTATGAGGCACCAAGTCGGAAGTATGCAAGGCTTTAACAATCTCTTGAATAATGGGGTCGTTTGAATTTTCAAAGTGAGCCAAGCATTCATCCAAAGAATCTGAATTTTCACTCATGGGAGTCTCATTCTCCACATTAAAATTAAACATGGCAAGTTGGTGGAGTGACTCAAAAATATCAACCTCGGCCATCTCTCTAGCATGCATATCCTCTAGAGACTCATAATCATTATGCCCTTGGGAAAAAGAAACCATAGGTTCATGACCATTCACCAAACCCTCATTGTAGGCAACCCCACTACCACTTTCAAATTTTATGGATTCCTCGGGTTCGTCAACCGTCATTGAAATCTCTTCATCATTAAGTTCAAAGCATCTAAAAGAGATAGTGAACTCACCATAATTGATGATGAGATTGGGATCATCGAAATCAATCTCCTTTAAAAGTCTATCCATTAAATCCGAAGAAGTGGGACTTGGGTAGCCCCATCCTCCTCATTAAAGGGGATTAATTTGATGCCCCCAATTTCGGGCTCAACGTCTTCACAAGATGGCGAGTAAGCTTGATTTGATTGTTCATCTACATACTCATTCCATATTTCCTCAAGTATTTGTGTATACTTATCATCACACGAGGAGGACGTTTTAGGGTGATTGTTAATAACCATGGTTGGTTCCTCCCTTGAACAAGGAGAATGGTGGTTTTCCCAATTAAGACCGTACGCATTGTAGGATGAAAAGTTATATGATGGTTGATAGGTATATCCATACAAGTAATCATGCATTGTCTTAACCGGTTGGCTACTATTCACCTGTTTCTTTTGTTGTTGCACACCTCCTACCAGAACCAGTGGAACACTCATGTTATTTTCAATCCGGTAATCATGTAGCGTCTTACATTGGGGGGTAGTGGAGGTTGATTGAATCTCAGAAAAATACTTATGCTTATAATAGTTCCAATCATAAAGAGTTTCAATTCCATGGTCTGACATCTCATTTTTCAAAAGGTATGCATAAGCACCACACTTCCAATCAGCCATAATGAGATTTTAAAGCGTTGGAACTACCCTAATCTAGAAAAAAGAACAACAACAAGAAGAGAGATGGGGAGATGTTACCCAATAGAGTGAGATCTATGTCAGCAACAATGTCCTACAAAATAAAATAAAAATTGTTAGTAATCTAAAAAAAATCAGAAAATCTACTTCTATAAAAACTGAAAACCCTACCTAACTAAGATTACTCTATAGTTACTAGAACAATTAGAACCGTTTAACCTTTTCCCCGGCAATGGCGCCAAAAACTTGTTCGCTTGCCTCAAGTGTAAGGCTGCGATGTAGTAATAAATCTCGGTAAGACTGAGGTCGATCCACAAGGAAAGAGGTAAACAATTCCAAGTACTCTAATAACTAGAATCTAAGAAGTTTAGGAGAATGGTTTTTCACATCAAATAGAAAAATTGAGTTCTCATATGCATCGTTCCGGATTTCATCAAGCTCATTTAATTGAAGTTTGCGAAGCGAGCTAGCCTTGTCAATGTCAAAATTTAAAGCCCGAATTGCCCAATAGGCTTTGTGTTCTATCTCCACAGGCAAGTGGCAAGCTTTCCCATAGACAAATCTATAAGGGGACATTCCAATGGGTGTCTTGTAGGCGGTACGGTGAGCCCAAAGTGCATCATCTAATCTTAGGGACCAATCCTTGCGATCCGGTCTCACCGTCTTTTCCAAAATTTGCTTGATTTCCCTATTGGAGATTTCAGCTTGCCCACTTGTCTATGGGTGGTATGGGGTACTCACTTTATGCCTAATACCATATTTCTTCATTAAAGCTTCAAAAGGTCTATTGCAAAAGTGAGAACCTCCATCACTAATGATGGCTCGAGGCGTCCCAAATCTAGAAAGTATGTTTTCTTAGAAGAACTTGAGAACCGTACGATGATCGTTGGTTCTACATGGGATAGCCTCTATCCATTTAGACACATATTCTACGGCAAGCAAAATATAGACATGTCCAAAAGATGAAGGGAATGGTCCCATGAAATCGATGCCCTAACAGTCAAAGACTTCAAGATGTTGAATTGGGGTGAGAGGCATCATATTTCGACGGGATAATCCTCCTAACTTTTGGCAACGCCGCATGCTTTGCAAAACTCGTGGGTGTCCTTAAATAACGTGGGCCAATAAAAACACACTGCAGAATTTTTACAGTTGTTTTCTTGGCTGAAAAATGACCCCCACATGCTTGATCATGACAAAAGGAGATGATGGAATTGTATTCATCATTAGGGACACATCTCCTTATAATTTGGTCTAGGCAATATTTAAACAATAGAGGTTCATCCCAGAAAAATCTGCGTACTTCCCTTAGAAATTTACGTTTGTCCTGTGCAGTCCAATGAATCGGCATCGCACCTGTGGAAAGATAATTGGCTATATCAGCGTACCATGGTGGATGCATAGCAACAAAGAGTTACTCATCAGGGAATGAGTCCTCAATAGGTGACTCGTCAATGGAATTAGGTAGGACTAGGCGGGATAGATGATCCGCCACCACATTTTCTATCCCCTTCTCGTCTTTGATCTCCAAGTCGAATTCTTGAAGGAGTAGGATTCATCTAAGATAACGGGGCTTAGCATCCTTCTTAGAAAGAAGGTGTTTCAGCGCCGCATGATCCGTGTAAACAATAACTTTGGATCCTATCAAGTAAGGCCTGAATTTGTCCAAGGCAAAAATGACAGCTAGGAGCTCTTTCTCCGTAGTCGAATAATTAACTTGGGCGGGATTCAAGGTCCTACTTGTGTAGTAGATAACATGGGGCTTCTTATCCTTCTTTTGGCCTAACACCGCCCCAATAGAAAAATCGCTCGCATCGCACATCAACTCAAAAGGAATGGACCAATCTGGTGGTTGCATGATAGGAGCGGTTGTCAACATGTCTTTTAGCTTTGAAAAAGCTAATTGACATTCGGCACTCCACTTAAATTGGTTCTCCTTTTGTAGAAGGTTACATAAAGGCCTTGAGATATGACTAAAATCCTTTATAAATCTTCTATAGAAACCGGCGTGTCCAAGGAAGGACCGCACATCGCGTACGCTTTTGGGTGGTGGTAGATTGGAAATTATGTCAATTTTTTCCCGGTTTACCTCTATTCCATTGGACGAGATGATATGTCCAATGACTATTCCTCTTTGTACTATGAAATGACACTTTTCCCAGTTTAAGACGAGTTTCTTCTCCTCACACCTCATCAAGACCGACTTCAAGTGCTTGAGGCACTCATCAAACGTACAACCAAAAACAGAAAAGTCGTCCACGAATACCTCAAGAAACTCACCCACCATGTTCGAAAAAATACTCAACATGCATCGTTGGAATGTGGCGGGTGCATTACATAACCCGAATGGCATTCTTCGGTAAGCGAAGGTGCCAAACGGGCATGTAAATGTGGTTTTCTCTTGGTCTTCCAGAGCTATCTCAATTTGGTTGTATCCGGAATAGCCATCTAGGAAGTAATAATAGGAATGGCCTGCTAACCTCTCCAAAATTTGATCCATAAATGGGAGAGGGAAGTGGTCTTTCCTAGCAACCATGTTGAGTTTCCTATAATCAATGCACATACGCCAACCGGTGGTCACCCTAGTCGGTATAAGCTCGTTGTTGGCATTTTCTATGATGGTAATACCGGATTTCTTGGGGACAACTTGGGTAGGACTCACCCATTAGCTATCTGAGATGGGGTAGATGATACCCACATCTAATAGCTTTAACACCTCGGCTTTGACAACCTCCATCATGTTTGGATTTAGCCGTCTTTGAGGTTGTCTAGTCGTTTTTGCATTTTCTTCAAGGTGTATATGGTGAGTGCAAACCGAAGGATCTATCCCTTTGAGATCCGCTATTGTCCAACCTATGGCTTCCCTATGTTCTTTGAGTAACTCAATCAACTTGAGCTCTTGGTCTTTCTCTAGGTGAGAGGCAATGACAACTGGGAAAGTTTCCTCTTGTCCCAAATATACATATTTAAGCTCAGATGGCAATGGTTTAAGGTCAAGCTTCGGTGGTTTGTGAAATTGCGGTTTTACCACTAGTGAGATAAGCTTGAAGGTATGCTTATGTCCTAGAGGGGGGGTGAATAGGACTTTTTAATTTTTCTTGCAAATTCAAAAGCTCAATTGGATTTATACTATAATATACCAATTAAGCACATGTAAATGATAGCAATTGATCACCCAAGATCCAACTCAATTTGACAACTCTTCTAAGAGAAGCATTTAGTCAAACAGTTCATATGCATGCTTATGTCAATCATTCAAAGATGGCAAATGAGCATTTTGTCAAACATAAGATGGGCATACAGTTAAGCACTTATAAGATTGATCAATAAGGAACAAAATAGACAAAATGCATTCACCACTTGCACACGATGTATAGTGGTTCGGTTTCCCTACTCCACTCCCGGTTCCCGATCTCAACCTATTAGATCACCGGATTTCACTATAGTTGTGGTTTTAAATCAGGTTAACCATCAACCTTCACATCCTTTGATCTAGGACCGCGTTTACCATCCGCCGATGGCCCAATCCAGGGACTTGACGAGTTTGGATCTCAAACTCTCACCAATCATAATCCAAGAATGGTCACGTACCCTCCCGCCGGAGTTTCCCAATCCAGGGAATAGTGATTGAATAAATGGACTCTAAAAAACTAGACATACCTAGACAATTGAGCCCCGATTCCATGCCTTTGATGAGTAGCTTCAGCTCCACGTGCTTCAGCTTCTCTTTGTGCTCCTAAGATTAGCTACCGATGCAAATGATGAGGTTATCTTAATGCCGGGTAGTTGGGAGAAGGTATTGATGTTCCATATGCCTATTACAATGCAATGGATAATGAAGGAACCATCAATTGGATCATTCAATGGCTATAAATGACTTCAAGATGAAGATTGAATGATAGCGACAACCATGAATGCCATGCTTGAGTTCATTGTTCAAACCGAGCTTTGAATACTCAATGTAGTGCCATTAATGGCTAGGTTTGAAAGATGAACTCAAGATTATGATAAGCAAAAGAGATTAGATGAAGGCCTTAATAGCCTCTCTTAATGCTCTAAATGGGTGTGCAAGTTCTACCCTCAAAGCCCTCGAAATCTGCCTTTATAGGCTCCAAGAATCGGGCTCCAACGGATAGAAAATGGTCACATGTGACCTGTCTAAACATCTCAACGACCGGTCTTGACTGTGTCTCCGACCAGTCTGATGACTGATCATGCGACTGATCTTGAGACCGGTCTTCCTTTTGAACAGAAAAAACTAGGGTCTCTAGACAGTTTTTGGCCCATTTGCGACCGGTCGTGCGACCGGTCCCCCTTTAACTTATTTTTCCATTTGGTCGCAGGACGTTTTTCGTTCAAATGCGACCTGTCGTACGACCTGTCCTAGGTGACCAGCGACCGGTCTTCAAATCGGTCCTTAGCCATAAATAAAATAGTTTTTCATTTTAAAAGCTATCTGACTGAATCCTGTTCCAACCGACCGGTCGTCAGGCTCATTTCTTGGCCTGAAATGGGGTGAACTCCCTCGATTTTAACAGCGCTCAAAGAGATAGATTTCCTATCTTTTTCAACTGATTGGCACCTACATAATGGAGGTCCAAGACTGATCATCTTGACCTTAAGCCTGTGGATCAATTGGCAAAGATAAAATGCGATTCGAATGCCATGGACTTGGATGTTTCAGGATCCTATAGGCTGTCTATATGCAACTTACCTTCCGAGCTTGATCTGGCTTGAATTTGAGTATGCAAAGCTGCCTTGGTCTTTAAGTCTAGAGTCTTCAATCTTCATCGGGGCTCACGAGACTTGACTGACTTACATAGTCACGGAATTGACAAAACGATGCATTGATTTATGCACTAACAATCTCCCCCTTTGTCAATTACGTGACAAAACCTATCCTACCAAAACAAGATACATGTTCAAGATATTGCATTGATAACGCATTAAATACAGGACTCTTGACATGCCTAGTCTAAAGCTGCTCCTCTTCAGTTTGCTCCCCCATAACCTGTCAATCCCTGCATCACAAAACATAGCAAACTAGTTTTGGTGGGACTTGATCTTTCTCCCCCTTTTTGTTAGCAATTGACAAACTATTCTCTCACCCTTAATGATATATCAATAAGGCTAAGGTAAGAGAAGATAGTATGTCGCAGTTATAACTATAAGCACATGATAACAAGGAGAGTATAGGGTGCATGACTCATAAAACCATGGAGCATGCTAGGGTACATGATTAACAAGAAAATAGAACTATCTAGACAAGGTTAAGCATGCAAAATTAGTCAAGGATATACATTTGCATTGAAAGCACAAAGGGCTTATAGCCCAATCAACCATCCTCCCCTTATGGTATATCAAGACCAAAACTAAACAAAGATTAGCATTCAATGAAGCCTATAACTCAAGATGATTAGCTAATCTAAGCTGGATGATAGCTAGCAAGCAAATTTACAGATTAAAGTAATGCTAAACTACCGAATTTGGGCTAATGAGGCTTGAATCCTCTGATTTGCCCATGAGTACAAACATGAGGCTGAAATCCTCAGATTTTCCTATAGATCCAAAGAGGCTAAATTCCTCAAGTTCATCAATTTGCTCAAAATGAGGCTTGATCCTCAGATATGTATGAGAGCTCAATATGGTCTCTTAAGGTCACCTAACCTAGATCACAACCCCCTTGGGTCTGATAAATAAGACCCAACATGCTTGTTGGGTGGGAATTCATTTATCTTAGATTTTTCTCCCTTAGGTTCATTCCAAGTAGGAGAGCAATGTTTGGTAGGGGATATGACAATAGTTCCTACCCTAGTTATTGTTGACCTCAACTAATCATTTTACTTATAATTCAACATGAGGCAACAAGGATTCCCCTTTTTACTCCGTATTATGAACATCCCAAAACAGAAAAAAAAACACTTACACCCAATTACATGTCAGAACATAATTTATAATAAAAACTTTACAAAGTGACATGTACTGACATGAAACATCTTCAATTTCTCCCCCTTAACATCTGCACCTAAGAAGTCCTACAAAACAAATTGGCTTCTTGGTGGGATATAGTTCTCCCCCTAATTGTTAGTCATTGACAAGGGTTAGCTTAAAAAAGATTTGCCTATAAGAGCAGCGAAGCTAAACCATGAATTAGGAGAGATAGATCATGAAACATATGGGAGAATAGAAGCAATACATATAAACCTGATATACAATAATCATTACGCACAAGAGGGCCTTTCGTCTAATTAACCAACCACCCCAACTGGCATGTATATCAAAAGTAATGAAACACATTTAGGCTATATTAAACAGAACCATGAGCCATAAGGGCTTAATGCCCAAACCATCCAACCTCCCCCAATCAATATACCAAGAAGAAGCAATAGACTCATAAATATAGCATTTCAAAGCATAGAGAGTACTACTATCTTCAAAAGATGAATCAATAAAGCTCAAAAAAGAAGATCCAAACGAGTGATGACATCAATAATATAACTATAAAGCGTAATCATCCAAGGGTCTAACAGTCATCTAAAATGTATAAATACAAAACATGACGAGCGACAAGTGTCTTGGTCACCCAAAAAGATACTCCTGACCAAGACACATAATACAAAGATGCTAAAAATCAGTCCCGTCGCCTGAATCTGGTGGCGGTGCATCGCCACGAGCAGCTCACTCCCAAGCCTCCAAGTGCCATCAATCTGGTCAAGGCGAGCCATAATAGCCTCATGCTGCACGAGTAGAGTGGCCTGTCCCTGAAATAGCTGAGACTCGGTCCGATCCATCCTCTGCTCAATCCGTGTAAGATGGTCCTGAATCTGGCGTAGCTCAACAGAATAAGCTCCCGAGTCCGCTGCAGGGGAGCTATGTCCGGGAGAACACCTGTGGGGGCGTACTGAAGCGTCCAGGAGCGAAACAAGGATCGATGGAGGGATCGGATGATGTCGCTGCTGCTCCAGGCTGTGATGGCTCAGAGGAACTTGAAGGGGCCTCACGCTACAGTTGAGCCGCCTGAAGTCGTCGCTGGAGATCCTCTTGTGTCTTGCGCATTTTGGTTATAATAGAGCAATTTAGAATGGGAGGTTTTACGATCACATCTGAGGGATAAACAATTCCTACTGCTTTGGCCAACCTACAGATGAGATGCCCAAAAGGAAAACCCGCCGACAAACCATCAGACACCAAGATGGCGGACCGAATGGCTTTCATAATACGCGAAGGAAGACACATCCTACGGCCCTAACTGACATTATATAGAATAATGACCATGTCTTCGGGAAGGTCGGCCTTGTTGCTCTTCCTTGGGAATACGTTCTTGAAAAATATGTTGTGAATAAGACGATAATCCCAAGATATTGAAGAGGCACGAAGGGCATTGTTGTTAACCCATCTAGGGCACGCTCCATTGCATAAGGCTCTAGTCATGGTGTCTCGAGAGGCGGGTTCGATCTCCTCATCATCAGAAAGCTCATCCTCATCAACAATAGACACTCTAGTAGCCTCAGCTATGGCAGGAAGACCGAATGTCCAAATCCCGTCAGCGAAATGGACTTCGAAAGAAGAAGAGTCATCAGGAATGATGCGACAACAGGAATAGAATTTTCTGACTACTTCTTTCTGAACAGGACCCCCCATATGGAGCACAGGCTCCCACCCTATCGCATCTAAAAGCTGGACCACCCAATAAGGTTCCAAGTCCACAAGTTTGGCTGATTTTTCACAAAGCACATCACGATTTTTGAAATTGTGCCAATTGGCAAAATGTGATGTGTCTGATGCAGTAGGAAGGGGTTTGGAAGGAGATTTAGACGATGAAGCAAACCCTTTTCCTTTAGAAACCGTCTTTTTGGAGGTGGGTTGTGGGGCCCCTCATCATGTTGGATTTTCGAGCGGTGTTCACGCCGAGGAGGGGATGCATCTTTCCTCCCACGAGAAGACATAGTGGAGCCGAACAATCCACACAAATATGCCCTAGGAATCAAAAGAGAAGGATACAACAAGAAGGAATAAGAATAAAACCCTTACCAATGAAGAAGATGATGATTGGTAGACAATGTACCACGTAGGAGGGCTTTAATCTTCGATTGGAGACCTAGGGAAGCTTGAGGAGGGCAGGTGAGACCTCTAGGATGAATGAGGAGGAGAAAAAATTGAAATAGAACTGATTTGGGGCAGCCCTTTTTCCTTTTAAAATACCCAACCCGCGCCCGCTGGATGTCCAGGACCAGTCGCACGACTGGTCGCCCGACCGGTCGTGGGCCCTAAACTACAAAATTCTATGTATAATTTTTTTTTTGAAAATCTGCATAGCTGGATTTACTTTTAATTCTTAAAAATGGGTTTGTTTGTTATGAAATTATGCAATTTAGGATGACAAATGGTCCATCATCAAATCATATCAAAAGCATAGGTTGGCCATATAATTATACGAAATTTTGATGCAAAAAATGAACAAATTTTAAGCAAACTGTGATGATGAATCTTATCCAGATATACCTATTTATGCTCATAAATGATGAGGCTAAGAACCTCAGATTTTACTATAAATGATAATCCACATTTATCTAAAGGCTAACAACCTGCAAAATAGATAATTTGTTAGCCAATCCCCAATGCACGGCCACCAATGAATTTCCATGATATTACAGATTGATCAAGTTCATGGGGCTGGCATAAGGCTATGAGATTACTTGCCATTCATGACCCTCTTGGCAATAATCTCTGTCTTCATAATTGGAGTATGTTTCTTTAAAACTCAAGGTGTTATGGTCAAGAGCTTTCTCCCAAATGTATAGATATAGGGAGAGAAGGGTGTTGGAGAATGTCAAAGTTTGCATGACATCTTGCTCTTTATCACCCCGGGATTTAGAATCTAGTTATCCCATTTTTTCTACTAGATTACTCCCAGTATGTTATGATAAAGCATGACCATAACCATCTAAATGTGGCAAAGATGTTTAATTAAAGGGTTTTCATATAATTACACATGCCACCATAAATTCATCGACCCACATCATCTTAGACATAAAGATATACAAATAATTGCATATGAGATGGCTAACTAAAGAACTCAAGGTTAGTTATGCTCATTATGCATACAAGGATAAGTTCGATAGATAGAAAATGTTTAAAGAGGCTAGATTTCCTCAAGTTTACTTATAAAGCACAATTATCAGGTTTTTCTCGGCAAGATTAAACAATTAAGCTTTAATGATATTCAATCAATTCAAGATACACAAACTTAGCCAAGAATGTCACATACTACTCATGAAGCATGCAACACATATATGGTCACAAATGAATTTTAACTATTGAGCAAAATTGACCATAATAGGGATTAGCAAAGCACACAATCAATCCAAGCTAATCCAAAAGCAATTAGTTCAACAATCAAAATGATCTGAACATGATACACAAGAGTTGGACTAATCAAAAGCGAATGAGGCTTAGTCCTCAAATTTACCAATATGCACATGTAGCTATCTACCTGACTAGCAAACAAAGCCACCCATGAATTTCCTAAAATCCAAGGGTCTAAAGATGTCAACTAGCCGTCTCGTCTTGGTTGGCGCATAATATTGGTTTTGGGTATATGAATTGTCAATATGATTCCTAAAAACCCTTTGTTGTTTGCCCTTAACCATATTCTGAATTTTCTGGTTCAAATGGGCCACCTGCTTTAGCATCCCCCCCACATAATCATATCTTTTAGAAGGGGATGAAACTTTCCTTTTCTTGCCAACCTTGCGAGATTTTTCCTTATTCTCAACTTTGGTTGAGTTCTTCACAATTTTTGGAGCCTTCCCATGTTGGCTCTTCTTTTCTTAAGTCACTCTTTCAGTCACAATTGATTTAACTATTTGAGGTCGGACTGAGGTGCATGGCGGTCGTTTTGTAATTGGGCATTCAAATTTAAAGTGTCCCGCCTCTCCACAAAAGTGGCATGAGAGAGCCGACTTGGGTTTGCTCTCAAATGAAGAAGACTTAACCTCCACAAATACTAGAGAAGGAGTTTTCTTGGCATATTTGTAACCCCATTTTTCTCCCAAATCTTTACCCATAATACAAGATTTACTTATCTGTGCATTTTGGGTCTCTTGGTCTTTGTTCTCATTGGTGTAGGTCTTAAGTTGGTTGACCTCAAGTTTTAGAGCTTGATTTTCATATTTAACTGTTTTAAGTGCAAGCTCAAGCTCTTCAATTCTTTTTACTGTCTCTCTGAATCCATTTTGAACATTTTCCTTTTCTTTAGTTAGAGAGACATGGTCAATTTCCAACTTTTGCCTTTCAATCTTTTCTTTATTGAGCTCTTTCATAACTTTTAAATTTTCACAATAGAGCTCATTATAGACATCTTGTAGTTGGTCATCCTCATCATTATCTTTCTCTTCACTACTAGAGAATGTCTCATTATTGCTCATATTCTCCCTTAAATTGATACTTACAACTCTTTCAGTAGAAGGGATGGTCATAGATGAATCAGTTGTGCAAGAATGTTCATAAATAGATTCCAACTTCTCCCAAGCTTGCTTAGCGGATTCGCAAGTAGATATTCTATTTTGTTCCTCTTGGGAGAGGGCACAACGGATTACATCAAGGGCTTCAAGATTGCTCATAGAATTGGCCCTTTCTTCTTTACTCCATTTTGATTCATCTTTTGGAGTGGAGGTGGTCTAACCCTTACTTTTAGTTTGAACAATAGGGACCGACCAACCTTTCTCAATTATGTCACATATAGCTGGATCTAGTGACATTAAAAATATGCACATTTGAGCCTTCCAATATGTATAATCGGATCCATCAAAGTGTGGAGGAATAGAAATAAGACTTGCCTCAGAGTTGGACATACTAACAAGCTTACTTAGGATCTACCTCTAGGCAATTAAGCCCTTAAAGAGGAACCCTCTCTGATACCAATTGAAATTACGGTTTTACCGCTAGTGAGATAAGCTTGAAGGTATGCTTATGTCCTAGAGGGGGGGTGAATAGGACTTTTTAATTTTTCTTGCAAATTCAAAAGCTCAATTGAATTTATACTATAATATACCAATTAAGCACATGTAAATGATAGCAATTGATCACCCAAGATCCAACTCAATTTGACAACTCTTATAAGAGAAGCATTTATTCAAATAGTTCATATGCATGCTTGTGTCAATCATTCAAAGATGGCATATGAGCATTTTGTCAAACATAAGATGGGCATACAGTTAAGCACTTATAAGATTGATCAACAAGGAACAAAATAGACAAAATGCATTCACCACTTGCACACGATGTATAGTGGTTCGGTTTCCCTACTCCACTCCCGGTTCCCGATCTCAACCTATGAGATCAACGGATTTCATTATAGTCGTGGTTTTAAATCAGGTTAACCATCAACCTTCACATCCTTTGATCTAGGACCGCGTTTACCATCCGCCGATGGCCCAATCCAGGGACTTTACGAGTTTGGATCTCAAACTCTCACCAATCCTAATCCAAGAATGGTCACGTACCCTCCTGCCGGAGTTTTCCCAATCCAGGGAATAGTGATTGAATAAATGGACTCTCAAAAACTAGACATACCTAGACAATTGAGCCCCGATTCCATGCCTTTGATGAGTAGCTTCAGCTCCACGTGCTTCAGCTTCTCTTTGTGCTCCCAAGATCAGCTACCGATGCAAATGATGAGGTTATGTTGATGCCGAGTAGTTGGGAGAAGGTATTGATGTTCCATATGCCTATTACAATGCAATGGATAATGAAGGAACCATCAATTGGATCATTCAATGGCTATAAATGACTTCAAGATGAAGATTGAATGATAAGGACAGCCATGAATGCCATGCTTGCGTTCATTGTTCAAACCGAGCTTTGATACTCAATGTAGTGCCATTAATAGCTAGGTTTGAAAGATGAACTCAAGACTATGATGAGCAAAAGAGATTAGATGAAGGCCTTAATAGCCTCTCTTAATGCTCTAAATGGGTGTGCAAGTTCTACCCTCAAAGCCCTCGAAATATGCCTTTATAGGCTCCAAGAATCGGGCTCCAACGGATAGAAAATGGTCACATGCTACTTGTTTAAATATCTCAACGACCGGTCTTGACTATGTCTCCGACCGGTCTGACGACCGGTTGTGCGACCGGTCTTCCTTTTGAACAGAAAAAACCAGGGTCTCTGGACAGTTTTTGGCCCATTTGCGACCGGTCGTGGGAGGTCAGCGACCAGGTCGTGCGACCGGTCCCCCTTGAACTTATTTTTCCATTTGGTCGCAGGACGTTTTTCGTCCAAATGCGACCTGTCGTACGACCGGTCCTAGGTGACCAGCGACCGGTCTTCAGACCGGTTCTCAGCCAGAAATAAAATAGTTTTTCATTTTAAAAGCTATCTGACTGAATCCTGTTCCAACCGACCGGTCGTCAGGCTCATTTCCTGGCCTTAAATGGGTGAACTCCCTTGATTTTAACGATGCTCAAAGAGATGGATTTCCTATCTTTTTCAACTGATTGGCACCTACATAATGGAGGTCCAAGATTGATCATCTTGACCTTAAGCCTGTGGATCAATTGGCAAACATAAAATGCGATTCGAATGCCATGGACTTGGATGTTTCGGGATCCTATAGGCTGTCTATATGCAACTTACCTTCCGAACTTGATCTGGCTTGAATTTGAGTATGGAAAGCTGCCTTGGTCTTCAAGTCTAGAGTCTTCAATCTTCATCGAGGCTCACGAGACTTGACTAACTTACATAGTCACGGAATTGACAAAACGATGCACTGATTTGTGCACTAATAGTTTGATGTTAGACGGTAGAGGCCTTGATGTGGTTGGTGGCAACTTTTCAAAATGAGATCTCCACCGGCTAGTACCAACTACTGGTCTTTCTATATTTAATGCTTACACAATTTCACTAATGATGGGGTCTTCAGAATCCATGAAATGTGCTAAGCATGTCTCTAAGCTTTCTAGTGGTTCAAGTTGGAGGAGTTCTTCTTCTTCAAAAGATTCAAGCATGTTTACCTCGAAGAACTCATCATCATCGACATCCCTATGTCTTTTGCCCAAGTGAAACACATTCACCTCTAGTGTCATGTTTCCAAAAGATAGTTGCATCACCCCATTCCGGCAATTGATGATTGCGTTTGATGTGGGAAGGAATGGGCGGCCTAATATCACCGATATTTGAGCGCTAGCATCCAAAACCGGTTGTGTATCCAAGACGATAAAATCTACCGGGTAGTAGAATTTGTCAACTTGGACTAGAACATCCTCGACTATCCCCCTCAGTATACGGATAGATCTATCAGCGAGTTGCAATGTGGTTTTGGTGGGTTTTAATTCACCAAGACCCAATTGCTCATATACCGAGTATGGGATCAAGTTCACACTCGCCCCCAAATGTAGCAAGGCACGCTCAATCCGGTAGTCTCCAATGATACATGAGACAGTGGGACTACCGGGATCTTTGAATTTTGGGGGGGTCTTCTGAGTGAGGATGGCACTCACTTGCTCAGTTAAGAAGGTCTTTTGCTGCACATTATATTTGTGTTTTGTTGTGCATAGGTCTTTTAGAAACTTGGCATAAGAGGGGATTTGTTTGATGGCATCAAGCAAAGGGATATTAATCTTGACTTGTCTGAAAATCTCTAGAATATCATGAGAGTTTGGAAGAGATTTTGGGGTAACCAATCTTGAAGGGAATGGTGCTACGGGCTTATAAATGCGTTCCGGTTCTTGTGGGGCTAAGCTAGATCCATCCTCATCCTTAGAATTTACCGAATCATTAGGCTCATTGGCCTTCACCGGAATAGATTTGTCAATTTGTTTACCACTTCTAAGAGTGGTGATGGATTTGGCTTGGTCCATGTGTTGGTTGGAAGGATTAGGAATGCTCACTTCATGTACTTGCTTTGGATTGGGCTGAGGTTGGGCCGGAAAGGTCCCCTCCCTAGCATTCAAGCGTCCCTTAATCTCATCAACCGAGACTTTAAACTCTTGGAACATTTGCTGATTTGTTTGATTGATTTGCGTTTGCCCTTGTATAAACGCTTTCAAGGTATCCTCCATTGAGAACTGAGGTGGGGCCATATTTTGCATGGGTGGCCCTCTTTGAGAGTTGGGAGGATTGCCTGTAGGAGCATTCTTCCAACTAAAATTTGGGTGGCTCTTCCAACTCTCATTGTACGTATTACCTACCGGTCCATTGAAAGGCTGTTGATACCCATATGTGGCGTTTGCATGTTCATGTAATACCTCTTGAAATGCAGGAATTGTGGGACAATCTTGCGTAGCGTGTAAATCAGTGAGGCAAATACCACATATGGTTTCAACAGCTTCATTGGACTTTGGAACTCCACTTTTACTAAGTTCCATAGTCTCAACCTTCCTTGTGAGGTTGGCTATCCTTGCATTCACGTCGTCTTCCTCCTTAAGGACATAGATCCCTCCTTTCTCTTGAGTAGGCTTGGGGTTATTGGGTTTATCCGAGGTATCCCAAGATTGGGCATTTTCAGCCAACATGTCCAAGTAACTCCAGGCCTCATCTGGATTTTTACTCATAAACTCGCCATTGCACATCATCTCCACAAATTGGTGCATATTGGAACTTAATCCATCATTGAAAAAATTTATAATTCGCCAACTCTCATAGCCATGATGTGGGCAAGCAAGTAGGAGGTCCTTAAATCTCTCCCAACATTGAAAAAAAGATTCACCCTCTTTAGCCGAGAAATTCATTATGGCTCTTCGAAGGGTGTTCGTTTTATGAGCCGGGAAAAACTTTTTCAAGAATTCCCGGGTCATCTCGACCCATGACCCAATCGAATGTGGTCTAAGAGAGTGAAGCCAATCTTTGGCTCTTTCTTTCAATGAAAAGGGAAAAAGTTTAAGTCTAATGGTATCTTCTGAAACATTGGCGTACTATAAGGTAGCCACCACTTCTTCAAATTCTTTTAAGTGTAGATATGGGCGGTCAGAGTCTAGCCCATGGAACTTGGGTAAGAGTTGAATTACACCCGGCTTTATGTCAATGTTTCCCCCGTTTGGTGGTAGAACCACACAAGAGGGTGTAATTGCACGGGCTGGTTGTAGGTAATCCCGCAATGATCTCAGTGGAGGAATATTATGTACCTCATTCTCTCCTACTCCTTCCTTATTTGCGTTTGTAGTTGGAGTAGGGGGGAGGATTCCTTAAAGGTGTTTGTTCCATACTCCTCAAACTTTCACAATGCTCTTGGTAATTTTAGACTCGTCTATGGACTGACAATGGTCCAACTAAACCACCTTCAGATTGGAGACGATTTGAGTGGTTACGTTCCCAACGGGACATAAACCACTCAACCAAAAACTAAAACTAGTCCTAAATCCTAGAAATCTGAAAATAGAAAAATTTGTAAAAAGCTAAGTTAGAAAGGTATCACCTGATGTGCTTGAACTAGAGAAGAAATCCTACAAAACAAAACAATTTGTTAGTTCTAGAAAAAATCAGAAAACCTATCTACTTCTACTTCTACAGCCACTAAAACAATTTGAAAACCGTTATCTAAATTCCCAGGCAACGGCGCCAAAAACTTGTTTGCTCGCCTCAAGTGTAAGGCTGCGATGTAGTAATAAATCTCAGTAAGACCGAGGTCGATCCACAGGGAAAGAGGTAAACAATTCCAAGTACTCTAATAACTAGAATCTAAGAAGTTTAGAAGAATGGTTTTTCACATCAAATAGAAAAATCTAAAAATAAGAAGAACTAGAGCATCAAGGATCCACTTGTAGTAGTCCAATGCCAATCCATTCATCTAAGTATAACACAATTAGAATCAAAGTCCTATCTCTCATCTAATTGGAAGATATAACATTCAAGCACAAACAGTCCCACTTAAATCTGGAAATCAGATTTCTAGTTCTAATGAAGCACATAGAACTTGAACTTGTAGCCTTCGGAGTAACAGCCATGCCTATGGACTATGGCATGCTCAAGGGTTACTACAATTCGAATTCAAACAATCCAATCATGGTAATCTCAGAGAATTGCAAGGAACTCATGTCCAGAGCACACAAACTCTCACAAAACTTCTAAAAAACCAAACTTTATTCAAACTAGAAGTTCAAAATCCAAATTTAAGAAAAGGGTACTTGAAATAAAAGAATTAAAGCATTGAAACCAACTACAAATTTCACCTCTAGCTCTAGCTAAGAGGTTTAGCTAAGGAAAAGCATATTAAAACTAGAACTAGAACTAAAAGAAGAAGAAGAAAACTAGTTGTAGGAGGCTAGGAAGCCTCCTAGGTCTTGATCTCTTTGTTCCCCACGTTGCTAGATGCCTTAGGAAGAGAGTGGAGGTGACCTTTTATAAGTTGGAGTAGAAGATTTCAGATTGCGCAAGAAATCACGTAATGGCGCAGAGAAAATCGGAGCTTCACGAACAAGCTCTGTTACGCTGACGACCGGTCCCACGACCGGTCTAAGCTCATGAACGATTGGTCGCACGACCGGTCTCAAAACCCTAAAAACAGTCCAGTGAGTTTTGTGTTTCTGGACTACCCTCGACCTGTCTGGCGACCGGTCTGGCGACCGGTCTAAGAAGAAAAAAACTACAGTCCAAAAATTACACTGTAGACCTGTCTGGCGACCTGTCTGGCAACCGGTCTACAGACAGGTCTAAGGAAAAATTTTTAGATTCTCTTCTTTTTCTCCTCTTTCTTTCTTGCTTCTTTCTTCCACCTTTTGGTACTTGTTTTATTGATCTTCAATGCATATAAAGTGACTCTTTTAACCATGAATTGGTGACATCTCCCTCTCATTCCTACAATCACAAAAACATGTATTAGATTAGTCTTTAAACATGAAAACCTATGCATATAATGTGATGTAATGGGTCAGCAAATGTATAAATTGGAGGCTCAACACTTTCTCAACTAGAATCGAAATTAAGATCTATCTAGCCAGATTATAGAGCAGTTAAACCAAACAATCTGCCATATGTAAGATCAATGTATATGATTCACTCAATGGAAGCTAAGACAAGCATACTCAATTGCATAGGTCAGTCTCAATTCTAATAGATTAAGTTCACAATCATAACCATCATTAAGTCCTGTCACAAGACAAAGCTAGATCATGATTTGAACTTGATTTAAATCACATACACAATCCCACATAGTATAGAATTTCCAAAAAAGTAGAACTTTGGTAGGAAGTTCCCACATGAAGATTATGAATCTAGAGCGTATTCCGATTCCTCGGATCATATAGGTCTAGATTAATTCAAAACAATTAATAACTCAAGCAATTCTTCCAAACATCCATGAGTCATCATAAGACTAAGAAAAACTACTTAGAACTTGAATTAAACTTCAAACCATTGTTCTTAAACATGAAATCAAACTTAAAACCAACTTAAACGAATTGAAACATCTTAGATTCACTACAAGCTTCACCTCTTAGCCCTAGCTAAGAGGTTTAGCCGTTCATGATCCAAGGAAATATGAAACAACTAAGAAAAACATAAAAATAGCAAACAAACTAGGAGGAGTTGTGGAACTTCGAAATCCACTTCCGCCGCCTCCCACCGTGCTGGTTCTGTGCTAGGATACCCTAGGAATGATCCCTAGGTGTCCTTTTATAGTGGGGAGGCTCCGCAGCATCAGAATCTTCCAGAAATTGCGTAACAGTAAAAAATTGCGCAGAAAAATTCAGAACTTGTAGAACATGCATCATTACGCAGACGACCAGTCGCACGATGTTGAACCTCCGATTTATACATTGCATTGCCCATTACATGACATGGTTTGCATGATTTTCATGATTTAAAGGCCCATCTAACACATGTTTTGTGATTATAGAAGATGAGAGCGGACTTCATTCAATTAGGGATTAAAAGAATGCCTTTAGAGCCATTGGATGAAGGACGAAAGAGGACCAAAGAAAGAAGAACGCAAGGAGAAGAGAGAGAAGAAGAAAGAGGAGAAAAAGAAAGGAAGAAGAATCAAAGGGAAGGAGGACCGACCGGTCTTGACCGGTCGGCCATGGACGTTGATCACATTGAAGAAAGGCCGACCGGTCTTGACCGGTCGGCCATGGACGTTGATCACATTGAAGAAAGGCCGACCGGTCTTGACCAGTCGGCCATGTGCACTGGACAAAGGGAAAATTAGTCCGACCGGTCTTGACCGGTCGGCTAGGCTCACTGGACTGCTGGGCAGGTCAGTCCGACCGGTCTTGACCGGTCGGCTGTACTCCCTGGACTGTTTAAAAGACCAGTCCGACCGGTCTAGACTAGTCGGCTCTGCGTAAACAGAGTCCTTTCTAAATCGGGACTCCGAAAACTGCTGCAGCACTGCGTAACCTTTCGCAGATTCTGGATGTTTCCGACGCAAGGGAGCTTTCTTACTATAAAAAGACACCTATTGGCTCTTCCTAGGTCATCATAGAAGCTAAGGGACGTGGTTTTGGAGAGAGGAAGCTGTCGTGGAGCGTCTGTAACTCTCCTATTTACAGTTTTTCTAGTTTTATGCTTTTATTAAGAGTTTTTAGTTGTAGCATGAATATGCTCGGCTAGAACCTCTCAGCTAAGGCTGAGAGGTGAAGCTTGTAGCCAATTCCATGTTGGATTCAGTTTAATTCAAGTAATTTCAATTTAAGTTTGGTAGTTTGAGATGTTTTATGAGAGTTCATGTACTCCGGACATGAATTCCTTGCAATTCTCTAAGATTATCATATGATGCTTGTCTAGATTCGAATTATAGTAATCATCGAGCAGGCCATAGTCCATAGGCATGACTGTTACTCCGCAGGCTATGGATTTGAATTCTACATTGATTGTATGGGACTTGAACTTGGAAGTTCAACTTGATTTGGATTGAATGTGTGTGAATGCTTTATTTTCCAACTAGATGAGAGATAGGACTTCGAATCTAATTGTTTTCTCTACTTGGATTGATTGAATTGACATGGGATTGCTACAAGTGAATCCTTGAATGCCTTAGTACTTTAAGTTACTGAATTTCCATTAAGTTACTATTTTAGTTAATTACCCAATTAAACCTGATTTTCTTCCAAAAACTGAGTTGCTGGAGTAGTTTGGAAGTTGTTTCTAATTCCCTGTGGATCGACCTCGGTCTTACCGAGTTTTATTACTACATCGCAGCCTTACACTTGAGGCGAGCGAACAAGTTTTTGGCACCGCTGCCGTGGATTTAGATAACGATTTTCAAATAATTTCAGTGGCTGTAGAAGTAGATATAGATAGTTTTTTTTTCTGATTTTCTTAGAACTAACAAATTTTTCTGTTTTGTAGGAATTCTTCTCTAGTTCAAGCACATCAGCTGATACCTTTCTAACTTAAGTTTTTACAGAATTTTTTTCAGATTAATTTCAGATTTCAGTTTTCTAGGATTTAGGATTAGTTTTAGTTTTTTGTTGAGTGGTTTATGTCCCGTTGGGAACGTAACCATTCGAATCGTCTCCAATCTGAAGGTGCTTTAGTTGGACCATTATCAGTCTATAGATGAGTCCTGAAATTACCAAGAGTATTGTGAAAGTTTGGGGAGTATGGAACAAACACCTTTAAGGAATCCTCCCCCCCACTACAAACGCAAATCAGGAAGGAGTAGGAGAGAATGAGGTACATAATGTTCCTCCAATGAGATCACTACGGGACAACCTACAACCTACCCGAGCAATTACACCCTCTTGCGTGGTTCTACCAGCAAACGGTGGAAATTTTGACATAAAACCGGGTGTAATTCAACTCTTACCAAAGTTTCATGGGCTAGACTTTGACCGCCCATACTTACACTTGAAAGAATTCGAAGAAGTGTTGGCCACCTTGCATTACACCAATGTTTCCGAGGATACTATCAGACTTAAACTTTTTCCCTTCACTTTGAAAGAAAGAGCCAAAGATTGGCTTCACTATCTTAGACCACATTCGATTGGGTCATGGGTTGAGATGAACCGGGAATTCTTGAAAAAGTTCTTCCCAGCTCATAAAACGAACACCCTTCGAAGGGCCATAATGAATTTCTCGGCTAAAGAAGGTGAATCTTTCTTTCAATGTTGGGAAAGATTTAAAGATCTCCTGCTTGCTTGCCCACATCATGGCTATGAGAGTTGGCGAATTATAAATTTTTTCAATGATGGATTAAGTTCCAATATGCGCCAATTTGTGGAGATGATGTGCAATGGCGAGTTTATGAGTAAAAATCCAGATGAGGCTTGGAGTTACTTGGACATGTTGGCTGAAAATGCCCAATCTTGGGATACATCGGATAAACCTAATAACTCCAAACCCACTCAAGAGAAAGGAGGGATCTATGTCCTTAAGGAGGAAGACGATGTGAATGCAAGGATAGCCAACCTAACAAGGAAGGTTGAGGTCATGGAACTTAGTTAAAGTGGAGTTCCCAAGTCCAATGAAGCTGTTGAAACCATATGTGGGATTTGCCTCACCGATTTACACGCTACGCAAGATTGTCCCACAATTCCTACATTTCAAGAGGTATTACATGAACACGCCAATGCCACATATGGTTATCAACGGCCTTTCAATGGACCGGTAGGTAATACGTACAATGAGAGTTGGAAGAACCATCCAAATTTTAATTGGAAGAATGCTCCTACGGGCAATCCTACCAATTTTCAAAGAGGGCCACCCATGCAAAATATGGCCCCACCTCAATTCTCAATGGAGGATACCTTGAAGGCGTTTATACAAGGGCAAACGCAAATCAATCAAACAAATTAGTAATTGTTCCAAGAGCTTAAAGTCTCGGTTGATGAGATTAAGGGACGCTTGAGTGCTAGGGAAGGGACCTTTCCGGCCCAATCTCAGCCCAATCCAAAGCAAGTACATGAAGTAAGCATCCCTAATCCTTACAACCAAAACATGGAGCAAGCCAAATCCATCACCACCCTTAGAAGTGGAAAACAAATTGACAAAACTATTCCGGTGAAGGCCGATGAGCCTAATGATCCGGTAAATTCTGAGGATGAAGATGGATCTAACTTAGCCCCACAACAACCGGAACGCATTTACAAGCCCGTAGCACCATTCCCTTCAAGATTGGTTGCCCCAAAATCTCTCCCAAATTCTTATGATATTTTAGAGATTTTCAGACAAGTCAAAATTAATATCCCTTTACTTGATGCCATCAAACAAATTCCCTCTTATGCCAAGTTTCTAAAAGACCTATGCACAACAAAACGCAAATATAATGTGCAGCAAAAGGCCTTCTTAACTGAGCAAGTGAGTGCCATCCTCACTCAAAAGACCCCCCCAAAATTCAAAGATCCCGGTAGTCCCACCGTCTCATGTATCATTAGAGACTACCGGATTGAGCGTGCCTTGTTAGATTTGGGGGCGAGTGTGAACTTGATCCCATACTCGGTATATGAGCAATTGGGTCTTGGTGAATTAAAACCCACCAAAACCACGTTGCAACTCGCTGATAGATCTATCCGTGTACCGAGGGGGATAGTTGAGGATGTTCTAGTCCAAGTTGACAAATTCTACTACCCGGTAGATTTTATCGTCTTGGTCACACAACCGGTTTTGGATGTTAGCACCCAAATACTGGTAATATTAGGCCGCCCATTCCTTGCCACATCAAACGCAATCATCAATTGCCGGAATGGGGTGATGCAACTATCTTTTGGAAACATGACACTAGAGGTGAATGTGTTTCACTTGGGCAAAAGACATAGGGATGTCGAGGATGATGAGTTCTTCGAGGTAAACATGCTTGAAACTTTTGAAGAAGAAGAACTCCTCCAACTTGAACCACTAGAAAGCTTGGAGACATGCTTAGTACATTTCATGGATTCTAAAGACCCCATCATTACTGAGATTGTGCAGGCATTAAATATAGAAAGACCGGTATTTGATACTAGCCGGAGGAGGCCCCATTTTGAAAAATTGCCACCAACCACATCAAGGCCTCTACCGTCTAACATCAAACCACCAAAGCTTGACCTTAAACCATTGTCATCCGAGCTTAAATACGTATATTTGGGTCAAGAGAAAACGTTCCCAGTTGTCATTGCCTCCCACCTTGAGAAAGACCAAGAGCTCAAGTTGATTGAGTTACTCAAAGAACATAGGGAAGCCATAGGTTGGACAATAGCGGATCTCAAAGGGATAGATCCTTCGGTTTGCACTCTGAAGAAAATGCAAAAACGACTAGACAACCTCAAAGACGGCTAAATCCAAACATGATGGAGGTTGTCAAGCTAAGGTGTTAAAGCTATTGGATGTGGGTATTATCTACCCCATCTCAGATAGCCAATGGGTGAGTCCTACCCAAGTTGTCCCCAAGAAATCCGGTATTACCATTATTGAAAACGCCAACAATGAGCTTATACCGACTAGGGTGACCACCGGTTGGCGTATGTGCATTGATTGTAGGAAGCTCAACACAGTTACTAGGAAAGACCACTTCCCTCTGCCATTTATGGATCAAATTTTGGAGAGGTTGGCAGGCCATTCCTATTATTGCTTCCTAGATGGCTATTCCGGATACAACCAAATTGAGATATCCCCAGAGGACCAAGAGAAAACCACATTTACATGCCCGTTTGGCACCTTTGCTTACCGAAGGATGCCATTCGGGTTATGTAATGCACCCGGTACATTCCAACGATGCATGTTGAGTATTTTCTCAGACATGGTGGGTGAGTTTCTTGAGGTGTTCATGGACGACTTTTCTGTTTTTGGTTGTACGTTTGATGAGTGCCTCAAGCACTTGAAGTTGGTCTTGATGAGGTGTGAGGAGAAGAAACTTGTATTAAACTGGGGAAAGTGCCATTTCATGGTACAAAGAGGAATAGTCCTTGGACATATCATCTCGTCCAATGGAATAGAGGTAGACCGGGCAAAAATTGACACAATTTCCAATCTACCACCACCCAAAAGCATACACGATGTGCGGTCCTTCCTTGGACACGCCGGTTTCTATAGAAGATTTATAAAGGATTTTAGTCATATCTCAAGGCCTTTATATAACCTTCTACAAAAGGAGAACCAATTTGAGTGGGGTGCCGAATGTCAATTAGCTTTTTCAAAGCTAAAAGACATGTTGACAACCGCTCCTATCAGCAACCACCAGATTGGTCCATTCTTTTTGAGTTGATGTGCGATGCGAGCGACTTTGCTATTGGGGCGGTGTTAGTCCAAAAAAAGGATAAGAAGCCCCATGTTATCTACTACGCAAGTAGAACCTTGAATCCCGCCCAAGTTAATTATTCGACTACGGAGAAAGAGCTCCTAGCTGTCATTTTTGCCTTGGACAAATTCAGGCCATACTTAATAGGATCCAAAGTTATTGTTTATACGGATCATGCGGCGCTGAAACACCTTCTTTCTAAAAAGGATGCTAAGCCCCGTTTACTTAGATGGATCCTACTCCTTCAAGAATTCGACTTGGAGATCAAAGACAAGAAGGGGGTAGAAAATGTGGTGGCGGATCATCTATCCCGTCTAGTCCTACCAAATTCCATTGACGAGTCACCTATTGAGGACTCATTCCCTGATGAGCAACTCCTTGTTGCTACGCATCCACCATGGTACGCTGATATAGCCAATTATCTTTCCACAGGTGCGATGCCGATTCATTGGACTGCGCAGGACAAACGTAAATTTCTAAGGGAAGTGCGCAGATTTTTCTAGGATGAACCTCTATTGTTTAAATATTGCCCAGACCAAATTATAAGGAGATGCGTCCCCGATGATGAACATAATTCAGTCATCTCCTTTTGTCATGATCAAGTATGTGGGGGTCATTTTTCAGCCAAGAAAACAACTGTGAAAATTCTGCAGTGTGGTTTTTATTGGCCCAAGCTATTTAAGGACACCCACGAGTTTTGCAAAGCATGCGAGCGATGCCAGAAGTTAGGAGGATTATCCCGTCGAAATATGATGCCTCTCACCCCAATTCAACATCTTGAAGTCTTTGACTGTTGGGGCATCGATTTCATGGGACCATTCCCCTCATCTTTTGGACATGTCTATATTTTGCTTGCCGTAGACTATGTGTCTAAATGGATAGAGGCTATCCATGTAGAACCAACGATCATTGTACGGTTCTCAAGTTCCTCAAAGAAAACATACTTTTTAGATTTGGGACGCCTCGGACCATCATTAGTGATGGTGGTTCTCACTTTTGCAATAGACCTTTCGAAACTTTAATGAAGAAATATGGTATTAGGCATAAAGTGAGTACCCCATACCACCCACAAACAAGTGGGCAAGCTGAAATCTCCAATAGGGAAATCAAGCAGATTTTGGAAAAGACGGTGAGACCGGATCGCAAGGATTGGTCCCTAAGATTAGATGATGCACTTTGGGCTCACCGTACCGCCTACAAGACTCCCATTGGAATGTCCCCTTATAGACTTGTCTATGGGAAAGCATGCCACTTGCTTGTGGAGATAGAACACAAAGCCTATTGGGCAATTCGGGCTTTAAATTTTGACATGGACAAGGCTAGCTTGCTTCGCAAACTTCAATTAAATGAGCTTGATGAGATCCGGAACGATGCATATGAGAACTCGAGAATTTACAAGAGTAAGATGAAGGCTTTCCATGACAAGCACATCTTCAGGAAATCTTTCCATGAAGGACAGAAAGTACTCTTGTATAATTCCCGACTTCATCTTTTTCCGGAAAAATTACGATCTCGATGGACCGGCCCATATATTATCAAAGAAATTTTTCCTCATGGGGCTGTTGAGATTGAAAATGCAGCAAATGGTAACTGTTTTAAAGTTAATGGACAACGCCTTAAACCATTTGTTGAGAAATTTGATTCAGAGGACATGTCCATCACTCTGAACGATCCTGTCTATCAGGATGATTGATCTCCCAGGCTGATGGAGGTATAGCATAGGTAGGTTTTCTTTAGTTTTACTGTTTTAGTAGGGTTTAGTTGTTGGGTTGGAGACTTCCATGATCGCTCTCTCAGGTACTATTGATTCTCACTCTCTCATAGTTTACCATTGCTCTCATGTCCATGCTAATTGCATATCTTTTACATTGAGGACAATGCAAGATTTGGTTGGGGGGTGAGATGAGATTCCTCATCTAGCATATTGCAACATTTCGAGCTTCATATGTTCGAATTTTCTAAACATCTCAAAACTCTTTTAGAAAATCTTGTTTCTATACATTTGAGATGCTTCGAGTATAATAAGAAGAGGAGATACGAAGTGTGTGATGTTGTAGGTCTTGAATTTCTCCCAACATAATGGTTTTATATGTTAGTCCCCCTATTGTTGTGATTGATAAAAAATTTAAACACCTTTACACCAAGTTCACATTACACGATTTTCATGAGTTGACAGGTTTCTGTGATTTGTGGATTAGCTAGACTTTGATTTAAAGGTGTTGAGTAGCCAAGCTGGGGTATTTTGTCCATCCTTGTCCATGGGAAAATAACAGAAGATATAGATTTCTAAAAATCCTATCTAATTTAAAAGAAAAAGGAAAGAAAGGATGAAATCCGGAAGGAAAGAAAAATGGTGGAAAATTCCGAAAAGGGCTACCTATTACCAACCGGGGGATGGTCGAACCGTAACCAAAGCCGGAAATGGGACGTAGTGTGAAAGCCGTCGGAAGGACGGTAAGGCAAATTCCTATCATAGGTTTGTTGCTGCCTTGTGCACCTTAAAATCCTTGGTTTACTTAATCTATGAAGAAGATGATCCCAGGAACTCATGAGATGAACTTTCACTATGCACACTAGGTTGAATTTGTTCGAGTTCTTCTATTTATCAATCAATCAGCGGGAATTTCAATGTAGACACCTCTTATGTTTTGAGAGTCCAAAGTTTCAGCTTCTATCACCTAATTTTTCCAAATCTTACACTTTTACATCTTGGAGTGGATAGAAACATGTTTTCTGGAAGAGAGTTGGGTTTGGAGGTTTGAAATTGTTTCACGCATGTTTTGCTCGGGACTAGCAAAAAGCTGGTTGGGGGGTGTGTTGAACCTCCAATTTATACATTGCATTGCCCATTACATGACATGATTTGCATGATTTTCATGATTTAAAGGCCCATCTAACACATGTTTTGTGATTATAGGAGATGAGAGCGGACTTCATTCAATTAGGGATTGAAAGAATGCGTTTAAAGTCATTGGATGAAGGACGAAAGAGGACCAAAGAAAGAAGAACGCAAGGAGAAGAGAGAGAAGAAGAAAGAGGAGAAAAAGAAAGGAAGAAGAATCAAAGGGAAGGAGGACCGACCGGTCTTGACCGGTCGGCCATGGACGTTGATCACATTGAAGAAAGGCCGACCGGTCTTGACCGGTCGGCCATGTGCACTGGACAAAGGGAAAACTAGTCCGACCGGTCTTGACCGGTCGGCTAGGCTCACCGGACTGCTGGGCAAGTCAGTCTGACCGGTCTTGACCGGTCGGCTGTACTCCCTGGACTGTTTAAAAGACCAGTCCGATCGGTCTAGACTGGTCGGCTCTACGTAAACAGAGTCCTTTCTAAATCGGGACTCCGAAAACTGCTGCGCACTGCGTAACCTTTCGCAGATTCTAGATGTTTCCGACGCAAGGGAGCTTTCTTACTATAAAAGGACACCTAGGGGCTCTTCCTAGGTCATCATAGAAGCTAAGGGACGTGGTTTTGGAGAGAGGAAGCTGTCATGGAGCGTCCGCAACTCTCCTATTTCCAGTTTTTCTAGTTTTATGCTTTTATTAAGAGTTTTTAGTTGTAGCATGAATATGCTCGGCTAGAACCTCTCAGCTAAGGCTGAGAGGTGAAGCTTGTAGCCAATTCCATGTTGGATTCAGTTTAATTCAAGTAATTTCAATTCAAGTTTGGATTTTTCTTGCATATTTCAGTTCCAAAAGTGGTAGTTTGTAGATGTTTTATGAGAGTTCATGTACTCCGGACATGAATTCCTTGCAATTCTCTGAGATTATCATATGATGCTTGTCTAGATTCGAATTATAGTAATCCTTGAGCAGGCCATAGTCCATAGGCATGGCTGTTACTCCGCAGGCTATGGATTTGAATTCTACATTGATTGTATGGGACTTGAACTTGGAAGTTCAACTTGATTTGGATTGAATGTGTGTGAATGCTTGATTTTCCAACTAGATGAGAGATAGGACTTCGAATCTAATTGTATTCTCTACTTGGATTGATTAAATTGACATGGGATTGCTACAAGTGAATCCTTGAATGCCTTAGTACTTTAAGTTACTGAATTTCCATTAAGTTACTGTTTTAGTTAATTACCCAATTAAACCTATTTTTCTTCCAAAAACTGAGTTGCTGGAGTAGTTTGGAAGTTGTTTCTAATTTCCTGTGGATCGACCTCGGTCTTACCGAGTTTTATTACTACATCGCAGCCTTACACTTGAGGCAAGCGAACACACGACTGGTCTGAGCTCCTCGACGACCGGTCATACGACCGGTCTAAAAAATGTGAAAAACGTCCAAAGAGTTTTGGGATTTTCTGACCCAGAAAATTTATTCAAGGACCGGTCACACGACCGATCATGGACAGTCCAGTGAGTTGTGGCCCTCTGGCCCCTCCTGTTGAGTGATCGGACTGGTGTACGACCGGTCCTTAGCTATGGACGAACGGTCGGACGATCGGTCGTGGGCCTCTTCTTCTGCTGTCTTTCTTCTTTTCTCTGACTTCTTTCTTTCATCCTTTGACGCTTAGCCCTTTGATCTTCTATGCTTATAAATGGCTTCTTTAAGTCTCCAATTGATGAATCCTCTCTCTCGTCCTACAATCACAAATTCATGCATTAGATTAGTCTATAAATCGTGAAAACCTTGCATAATGAGTGATGAATTGGGGTTAGAATATGCACAATTAAGAGTTCAACAGTACCAAGGTCTCTAAATACATCTAGGATGTAAAAGATCAGATAAGATCAATCTTAGAGGAGTTCTACTTTGATTTTTTTCATTTTTTTCATTTTTTTTCTAGTTTTAGTTTTCTTTTTCATGTTTTCTTAAGAGTTTTTGTTTAATCATGCTTATGACGAACTAATCTTCTTATCTAGGGCTAAGAGGGGAAGCTTATAGTCATTTACGATGATTCAAGTGCTTTTGGATTTTAATGTTGAGTTTTCATAGTTAGTTTGAATAAAGTTGATATTTTAGTTTAATCTTTCATCTATTGTGATTATGATTACATGGAATGTTTCTTATTTTCCGAGATTGTTCAATTGAGTTTACAAGAGTTTTAATTTGTGAAATTCCTGAATTCATCATGATTATGGTGAATGCTTTGTTATCCTACAAGTTAAGTACTCTATTTTCTGCATAAAATCGATTTATGAAAGTTCAAACTTATATTGGAATATGATATGGTTTAACTGAATTTATCTTCTGATTAAATAAGATAGGACTTTGTTTCCAATTGAGTTATCAGCTTGAATTAATAATTTGGCATTGTAAATTGATTATAAGTGGATCCTTGACGTCTAGTGTTTAGTTTTATGAATTTTTCTTAAAGTTATTGTTTATGTTTTTGAAATCAATCACTTTGCCTCAAATCCAAATTTAGTTAGTCTAGGTTAGCTTGTGTTCGGAATTGTTACTTCAAATCCCTGAGGACGATCTCAGTCTCACCGAGTTATTACTACATCGCGACCTTATACTTGGGGGTAATGATAACATACTAAAATAATAATTTCCAAATCTGGTTGTTAAGTGTATGAAAGGCATTATATGTGGATATATGTCCCGGGAATCACATAAGGAATTCAAAAGGTAGCATCGGCACAAACCTCAGGCAACCAGGCACCCACAACCCTCCACAAAATATTTGTCCAAATACAATGTGGCTCGTCACCAGCATTACCAGCAACACAATCCAAGCCTACAATAATATAGCCCATCACCAATATTACCCACAAAAAGATGCATTCCATCATATGTATGATTAGCCAAGTATTTATTAGTGCCGATTCAAAAATTATATTAGCAAAGCTAGAATACCACCATTATATCATGAGTCGCTAAACCGGATCATATGGCTTATTGCGGCATGTAGCGGCTCCTCACAAGTGTCCCTTAATCCAAATTAAGGTTTGTCACTCCATATACAACATAAATACATAATTCCAAGGTATGATATGATGCCCAATAGAATGTAAATCAACACAGTAAGAGTTGTCACCGAAATATCAAATATGAACAATCCATTCAGAGGTGCGGACTTGTCACTCAAAACTAAATCAATATAAAAAGGGCTTATCACCCAAAACTAAACCAATACACGCCCGGGTCATTCGAATGGTACTCTGGCACAGAACATCGGGGAGGTATATGACAGGAGTCATTTGAACAACAATCTTCACCTCCCTTAATGCTCACTAGTCACTATGGGGAGGCACCACTCTAGCGTAAGCCGACAGCATGGACACAATATCCCATACCAGCATGCCCAACTTATGAGTCTTTGTAGGATTGCTGCACACTAATGATTATGAGTGGGTTTATTTCAATGGAAACAGTAACACTTCAGATTCTATAAGGAGTTGTACACCAAACAAACATATTAACGATGAACTCCGAATGGGACGTACCTGGTAGACTTATGTAAACAATAATGAACCACCATTGGCCACTGTCGGTCATCCTTATTTTGTCGTAATCAACTGTATAAATCTGTGCCAGCCAACCTAAAAGCAGCAGTCTACTATTCAATGGTTTTTTAGCTTGATCCTTAATAATTTCAATACGTAATATCCTAAGCATGTTATAAGTACAAGTACCAATACTGCAGCACATGAATCACTCATGAATATAACCAAACACTCGATATACAATACAAGTAATTTTGCATATTCACAACATATAAAATAGCATAGATATATGCTATTATCATAATTCGATTTCATTCAAACATGTCATCGTGCATGTGGACATCATAAATTTACATGCCCAAATTTATACATAAAGGAAACATTCATGATTTTCCAAGTAACCAAGATTAAGAACCACTTATAATTCTTAAACCATTAATCCAAAAAATATTCAGAAACGTTCAATTATCTAAAATACGAAGAATAAGCTTAAGGGTAGATCTTTACCTTAGAGTCGAAGCTCTCGACTCAAATGCAGCCCTAATATTTAAATTTTAAGGAAAACACTGATTTTCTAGTAAGAAGCAAGGAAACTCGTGTAAGATTCATAGAAACTATCACTAAGTTGCTTAATTGAAGGGTATTAAGCATTTCTTACCTTCGATGGAGTAAACAATGGTTCATTTGGAGCACTACACACTAACTCTCACTCTTCTTCTTCTTCTTCTTCTCTCTCTCTCTCTCTCTCTCTCTCTCTCTCTCTCTCTCTCTCTCTCTTTCATTCTTTCTCTACCATACTCTCGAAATTTAGATTTGGGGGAGAAATATCCAAATGAGTTCTATTTATAATGTTAAATGTGGCACATATGGCCCTAAAATCTTGGTTCTTGGCTACATAATCCTTAGGGGGTTGATTCTAGCATTTGGGGCCTACTTAGGTCCACACGGGTCAATTTAATCTATGGGATAGTTATTACAAAGTGGATATCCACATAAGAATATGATTATCCGCATTTCGATGTAGTGATGAACTGTTGTGACATAGTGTTCGTTTAATGGTCACCGATCATCGATTAGGACTATGGCTTTAAGGAATACTTGCGAGGAAATATTTGAGACTATAATCCTAAGTTTCATTGAAATCTATTGGCTCAAAACCCACAACTTCATGTAAGTTCGAATGGGAATAATTCACTAAATTTTTAAGAAATTCAGGGTAGGTTCACACATCACATGCACTACCCTATCGGCTCCAAGTTGAGCTATTCAACTCATAATCTAGGTTCAACGTCTCACGAGGGTTGTCAAACCAACTAAGACAGATGATTTTCCTTAGTTTTGGATTTAGTGGCCCACTAATGAGCATTCTATAACTTGTTTAGATAATCTGGCCATTTCTGGAATAAAATAGGTGACGAGATTTTTTGCGCACGACAAGTAGGGTTTAGATTAGTGAATTTGACCGTGTGGCTTATTTGTAGTTAGTGAAAATAGTGATTCGATCCTAATCACCCTAATCAAGAGTCCTAATTCGACTAAACTGTAAACTATCCAGAATAATAAAATAAATAAATAAAATATATAATTCTAATTTAATTAAAAAGTATGATTTCTGACATGATTAGAAGCAATTCCTATGAAGACAACGAATACTAAAACTCAAAGATGAAAAAGATACGTTCGGTCCAACGACAACTTGCCATTATAAAAATCTCAATTTTAATAGGTCAGTTGCGTGCAAATATTTTAGCACTTTTAGTTACTAAATTATTTTTATAATTTTTCTGGTAACTCATCATTAAGTTTACTTTCTTCTTGTAAAATTTCATCATATTTAGAGCTCTAAAATTTTTTAAAACTCCAGAAGTACTAGCTACCGCAAACTAAAAGATTTCTAAACAATTCTGAAACTTTCTAAATTTAAACTCATTTAATTTTTTTTATTATTTATTTTTCTATAAAACTAAACTCTTTTATCTTCAATCTATATTTTGAATTGCCTCAATCGGAGTTATATCAAGGAAGATATGAATTTTCAAAATCAGTGCATTTGTGCTAACGGTGCTGCTCAGTGCATCGAAGGATTCCTCAGTACACCGAACTTCGCTGTCCAAATTTTCTTGGTTCATCAACGCTTGCTCGAGTGGAATTAAATCCAATAGGACTCTTCTCAGTGCACCAACCACTTATGGTCTAAAACTCTTTCGAATTTTTGAGAATTTTTAACCCCCATGGTAATTTCTTCCTCCCCTTGGCAAAATCACTCCTTGTGGTCCCAAACAAGTGTGAATATATGCACGGTCATTCACTCTAATCGAGAAAGTAAAGGTAACGCCCAAGGACATCCAATTTTCAAGTTGGCAAAAATTCAGGGACGTTATAAGTTTCGAGGTTATATTAGACAAGGATGTTACTGTGGTAACCTCGACCACTTTTGGTGCCTTGATAGAGGTCCCGCCATTGGGCTTCGTTCCTCCTAAGTCGAACCTGACTCTCAAGGCCTCGGGTGACCGGTATTGGTCGATCGGCCGACCTAAATGACCTAAAAGTGTCCAACAAGCTTATGGACTTCCTTGTGTAATTCTAGGAGACCGACTAGAAACGGTCGAACGAACGAACTATGTTGATTTCAGTCAACTTCTCTTGGGCTCCTTCCTTCAGTCCATTTAAGACATGAATGCATCCGTGACCTGTTCTACATCAGGCTCCTCCACTTCAAAAGAACTCATCCTTACAGCTCATGATACTCAAACAAATCTGCAATGTTGAATGTATGTGAGATCTCCATGTTGTTTAGAAGATCAACAACGTAGGCATTGTCATTGATCTTACGGAAGATAGGCAACAATTCAATCTTCTTATTCTTCAGCTTGTTGTATACGCCAGTTGGAAATCTTTCTTTATGTAAGTGGACCATGTAAAACCTGTACCCTGATTAGATTAAACGACCGTACATTTAATTTTCGATGCCGGTATGTCTAGGACTGATCAGATCAACGATCTCTTATCACGACCCTAATTTAGTACCGCAACGACCCCAATACTTGTACCCTTACGACCGCGCGGGCGCCACGATTCCAACGCCGCGTGACACACTCCATTTCGATACCCAGTTTGAAAGATGCATTCATGTGCGTAAATCAAGGTGGGCCACGCTATATATGCATGGCGTGGGCCCCACTTGCACAAATCCCAAGGATATCCCATCAATCAATCAAGCATCACATCAATCAATCAAATGTCCCATCAATTACATCCCCCTCTCCCCAAAAGTCAACTAAGCCCATACCTAAGCCACTCCCCCTCATAAATGCTCCATTTCATTTCTACCACCACCTTCTTTCAAAATTCCATCCATATCCCCAAATCCCCTACCACAAAAGGAGCATACGTATGGCCTCCCCATTTTCATTTTCAAGAGAGAGAGAGAGAGAGAAAGAGAGAGAGAGAAGATTAAGAAAAGAAGAGATTAAAGAAAGAGTATTTGTGAGCTTAAGTGATTAAAGGAGGAGATCCAACCCATCAAGCCGTCCAATCGACTATCCGACCCGATCCGACCGTTCAACGTCATTGTCAGTGCATCCCTTTCCCCTAGGTTTTGTGTAGAATCAAGGGATCGAGTGAGGCCCACCATTTTGATGGTGTGGATGTCACTTGATTACCCATTTTAAGGAGATGGGTGGGCCACATATGCGGACCCTACCTAAGTGTAATGCATCCACGCACTTCAACCATCTTGCTGGATCATTGAGGACAAAAGTCCAAGATAAGGCTTGTTTAACGTGGAAGTCTACTTGAGTTTGTGTGTTTTATTTACGTTGTTTATGTATATTGGGAGGCCACACTTGCGGACCCCACCTTGATGCATGTGTCTAATCCATGCCATCCATTTGTTTTCCTATGCCATTTTAGGCATTGGCCACAAAAATTAGCAGAATCTAAATTTCAGGTGGGCCGCACCATAGAAAATAGTAGTAATAATGGTGCCTATTGTTGGAACCCTTTTAGGCCCACCATGATGGTTTTACAACACGAAAACTGACCAAGCCAGGGCTTATTAGACCAACCATTAGCTGGCCTACACGGTGGATGGATTGGATTTCTCTACTGGACCCCACCCCTCTTGTTTATTCAAAAATAAACTATAAATAGTAAAGAAGTAAAGAACGTAAGAAAAAAAAAGAAGTTGCTGGAGTGTGACGTAAAGTGATTTTTGGGCTTAGAAATGGCCCCACATGTGGGAACCACTATGTTATATCCATGCTGTCCATCGATCTCTCCATATCATTTTAGGCCAAGGGCCGAAAAATGAAGAAGATCCAGATCTCAAGTGGGCCGTGCCGGAAGAAACAATATAGACTGTTGAAACCCTTCTAAGGCCCACTATCATGTTTCTGTACATTAAAACCTACCCAAATCAGGGCTCGTTAGGCCCACATTAAGCTAGCTAATCTGATGGACGAATTGGATTTCCCATGTGGGCCCCACCATGTAGGGAAAAAAAAGAATTGAAAAGAAAGAAAGCCACTGGACAGACAGCGTCCAGAGGACGCTGCTGCCTAGCAGCGTGAGGGCATAAGCCCCATTGACGTTAACCAGGGGGCCCCACTCAGGGACCCCACCATGATGTATTGGTTTTATCCAAACCATCCATCTGCTTTCTAGATCATTTTAGGACGTGGGCCCAGGAATGAGGCATATCTAAGTCTCAGGTGGGCCACACCACATAGAATAGTGGGAGTAGTGACGTCCACCATTGAAACTTCCCAGGGCTCATCTGCCAAAAAATGAAGAAGATCCAGATCTGGGCAAGGTCACACGTGACCTGCTCTCTGGCCACACGTGGCTAGGATGAAGGAAGAATACAAATATTAACTTGATCTGAAGCTCGTGGGGACCACACAGTGGGCGTTGCCTAGCAGCGTGCCAGGCACGCTTTCCAAGCAGGGCCCAACTCGTGCGGCCTAACTTGATGTATGTGTTTAATCCTCACCGTCCATCTGTTCCTCCAGCTTATTCTAGGGTAGATGCTTGAAAATGAAGAAGATTCGGATTCCAAGTAGGCCATGCTGCAGGAAACAATGTCCACTGTTGAAACTTTCTTAGGCCCATTATTATGTTTTTGTGATAGGTATCATACCCCAAATTGGATCTCTTTAGGCCCAGCATGAGCTGGACAACCCAATGGATGGATTGGATATCTCATGTGGACCCCACTTGTGGAAAATAATAATAATAATGATAATTATAATGAGAAGTAGGATGCTGGACAGTCAGTGTCCGTGAGAGGCGGAAGCTCTCTATGGGCGTAAACAGGTGGCCCACTCATGGGACCCACCATATTGTATATGTATTATCCACTCCATCCCTTCATTTTGCTAGATCATTTTAAGGTCTGGGCCCAGAAATGGGACCGATCTAAATGTCAGATGGGCCACACCATGGGAAATAGTGGGGATAGTTATGTCCACCATTGAAACCTCCCTAATCCCCACCATGAAGTTTACTTGCCATCCAAATCTGTTGGTAAGTTCACCCAGGCCTGTATGAAGGGTCCACACACATATCAAATTGATCCAAAACCATGTGGGCCCCACTGTGAGAAAATAGTGGAGATTGAACGGCTACCATTGAAGCCTTCTTAAGGCACACCTTGATGTTTGTTTGCCATCAAGACCTGTGCTGGAAAACATAAATACCCACTTGATTTAAAACTTCCTGGACCCCAACTGGGCACCATAGGAGGCAGCGTGCTTGGGCATGCTGACCCAGCATGTGGCCCACCCCATGGGTCCCACCGTGGAGTATCTGTTTTATCTATGCCGCCCATCTGTTTTTCCATATTATTTTAGTCCGTGGGCCCTCTAAGAAAGATGAGGCAATCCAAAGCTCTGGTGGACCACATTGTAGGAAACAGTGGTCATTGATGCCCACCTTTTAAACCTTCCTTGGGGCCATTGTAATGTTTATTTATCCATCCAACCAAAGGTGATGGGGCCCAACATTGGGTCCCACCTTGATGGATGTTGGGTATACCTTGTCGTTCTTCTTGGCAGGGGTGTGGGCCCAATTTTGGGTGGGCCACATGTAGGAAATGGTGGTGATGGAATGCCTACCACTGAAACTTCCTAGATCCTACGATAATGTTCATTTGTTATCTAACCTATAGGCAGGGCCCACCTTAGTGTATATATTTTATCCAGATGTCCTAAGTCAGACAGACTTATCGTTGGGCTTGATGAAAACCCTCCAAATGAATGGACCCTAGCATGTTATGTACATGATGGCCTTGGGACCACCTTCGTGTAAGTGTTTGAATGACCGCGTTGTCCATCCTGTAGATCCACCTTGATGATTAGTTGTGTAAACCCTTGTTGAAAGGTCATATAGATTTGGATGCATGGGAATTCTTAAAGTTCGCTCGATCCAAGTCATAGGGCTACCTTCTTAAACTTGAACCGTCTTGTTAACTCACCATGTTGACCCGCCTTGTCAACCTGCCTTATTGACCCACCTTATTGACTCACCATGTTGACTGATCCTGGTAACTCAGCTTGTTGTATACCGATATGACTCACCCCTCGTACCCTTGTACCCAACTATTAAAGACCACCATATCGTGTATATTCCATCCACACCGTCCGTTTACCTTTAGGACGAGTGTGGGGTCCATCATTGACATTAGTAGGTCATCTAGGTCATCAATTATATGGAGCCTATCTTGCTGTATGGGTTGGATCCGTCATCCTTCTTCGCACCCCATCATGTTGTCCATCTACCCCAAGACTATCCAATCACCTATGTTCCATTGTCATGTTGTATATCTGTCTTGCAGCCCATCCTACGTTAGTGTCTCGCATCTATGTTGTTCCTTTTATGAACCAATCGTTAATGTATATCCCAACTATACTACAGGATTATGGGTCTCGACATGATTTTGGGTATTCCACTCTTGCCGTTCAAATAGGTTATACCTTTGATATGTTGGTAGTGTGTTCAACCATTCCCTTTCCGTTTGGGTTATCTGAGTGTTGAAGGCTAATCCACACCGTTCAATTGTTAGACCATCTGTGTTGTTGTATACCATCCATTTGGGACCTATCTCTTTGTGTTTGCTTGTGTTATAAGTGAATTATCTTTTTATGATGTTTTTAGTATGTCTGTTGCCACACGTAGTGTTGTTTGGAATACTCATATGTGATCTATATACTATATGCTTCGACGACCACCATGCATGTGTAATGAGTATGCATCCTGAATCACCATTGTTAGTTGGGGACCACTAGGGCATAAACGCATTCATAAAGCATTCGAGATGTAGTCGCGCAAAAGTAATTCACGTGCTTTCTATCGCAAACCTCTCCAATAGGTATGGGACTATTCGAGGACATGAGTCTATCATCCTGACTTACACTGTATGGTAGGAATAGCTTAGCATACCTTGTAGCCCTTGGTGCGAGATTCCCTGGCTAGCGATATCCCGCACTATGACTCGATCATTCATATGTGTCCCCTCATCTTAATCATATCTCAAATAGGTTGGACTAGATTACTTTATTGCCATCGTGGTAGATTGACTACTTGTTGGCACTCATACTGTATGCTTGGCTCATGCATCATGAATTCTTGGCTCATCTGATTGTCTTGTATCAACCGGCCATAGCGGCCGTGATTGTCGTTCATTACCAGTCGACGGTGACATTGTATTTGAGACTCTATAGTTTTAGGGTGCTCTTTGGAGACTTGCACGGGCATGTCGTCCCACGTTTGTATGCATGGTTTCATTTCGCACCATCTGCTTGTGCCGCATATAGCATGGTTACTACGTTGTAACCACAGCTCCATCGTGGTTTGCAGAACACCGAAAATATGTGATCTTTAAACTGGATGCCAAAGATGTCCCTGGGTGAAAGTCCCTAATCCCGTTGGTACCAAGGTGGGTGCTCCATTTAAGGATCGGGTGGTTTAATCATACACCAGTATGCCGAATATCAAACGGCGGTGTTTTCCACTGCACGTGGTCAGTTTGGAAGGAGGTCTGACCTAACCTGCCGGAAGAGTGTTGGCAAAATGGGTTGAGTTTGACCAGCTGTGAGTAGGTCTGCTATTGTACCAGATAAGCTTTGGCATTCTACTGGTGAGTAGTGAGGTCTGTGAGACCCCGGTGATGTTCCGTTTCAGAGATGGTATTGGTATCAGTGATATGACTGATGTTCTGTATGGTGTTGGACGGTCCTGACGTGGGCGGGTGTGATGTGGGCGAGGCTATAAGCTTAGGCGAGCTAGCAGTTCTGAGTCCTGCATTACTTAGGCGATCGCGTTATAACTGTTCGTATCTGGACCACTGTACTGAGAGGTGGTCATTTGTATACATGCATTGGATCATTGTATGTGACATTAGGCCCTGTAGGCCATCGCATAGTATGAGTATATGGCCTTGGTAGGCTGGTTATCTGTATTGCATGCTTGCATAGCCGTGCTAGGCTGGTTATTCATATCACATGATCGTGTAGCCTGATTAGGCTAAGTTTTGGTTTAGATTTCTCATCATGCTTTACTGCTTACTCTGATATTTGTCATACTTGTCATACGTATTGCGCATGCACACACGCACTCACAAAGCTTCGTTGGAAGCTTATACGTGTTTGTTACGCTACAGGTTATACCAGAGTGTATTAGCAACGTTGAGTTGGAGTTGGGAGTGCAGTAGCAGGAGGTGCCGGATTGTGCACTAGTTTTTATATTTACACATTGTGTATTTACCTTTCAATACTGTATATAAACGAAACGACTTAGTGAAAATATTGTATTTGTCTTTTATGGTACTCATATGGTGATGCTTATGTTTCAAAAAAAAATTCAGACCCTAGAATCCTCCTTGTGGTATCGCAGGAATCGGAACCTGGTATGTGGGGTTAGGATCCAAAATCGGGGTACTACGGAGGCTGCCACCTCTGAATTCAGGTTAAGGAGAATGGACATTGAGAATCGAATTTGGGACGTGGTAGACCATGACGTTGTCTCCCACGTCAAACACTTTTAGCCACCGATGTTTGTAAACCCACTCCTTATACTTATATTTGAAGCTTATAACCTGGCTTGAACATCTGAAAGAATGCCCATGATTTGGTCTGCCATATGTTCTGCTACAACAGTCACTCCTAGTAGCTTGGGCAATGGAACCAAATCAAGTGTATGTCTAGGCACTCGTCCATAAATGACTTCAAATGGAGATTTATTAGTGAAACAGTTAGGCATGTTATTGAATGCAAACTCTGCCTGTGCTATTGTCAAATCCCACTGGTTTAGTTTATCACTAGAGTGACATCGAATGAGATTTCCCAATTTATGGTTCACCACTTTAGTCTGCCCATCTGTTTGTGGGTGATATGCACTAATGAACTGAAGTTGGGTGTGGAATCGCTTCACAAAGTCCTCCAAAAGTGTCCGAGGAACTTCGTGTCAAGATCAAATGTATTACATTTGAGAACATCGTGTAACCGCACAACCTCCTCAAAAAATAAATTTGCAACATGAGTAGCATCGAGGGTCTTCTTGTATGGGATGAAATGTGTCATCTTAAAAAATCCATCCACCACAAGAAATATAAAATCCATGCCACGCTGAGTCCGTGGAAGACCAAGTAGGAAGTTCATAAATAAGTCTTCCCAAGGGCCGTTAGGTATGTGTAAAAGAGTGTAGAGACCCGTGTTTTGAGATTACCCCTTTGAAGACTGACATGTGTGGCAACATTGTACCGCTTTTCCCACATCTTGCTTCAACTGTGGCCAGTAATACGTTCCTCCGCAAGAGATTGTTCGCTCGCCTCAAGTGCAAGGCTATGATGTAGTAATAATCTCGGTAAGACCGAGGTCGATCCACAGGGAATTAGGGTAAACCAATTCAAATTATTCTAGCAACTTCAAATTCAATAGTTTATAAGTTTGAGTTTATAAACTAAGTAAAAACAGTAACTTGGAAAAAATCTATAATTAATGGAACTAAGGCCTCAAGGATCCACTTGTAGTAGTCTCATGTGAATTCATTCATCCAAGCATAAACACAACTAGATTCGAAGTTCTATCCCTCATTTAGTTGAAAGATTTAGCATTTAAACACAAACAATCTCCACTAAGTCAGAAAATAAGATTCTAGTTCTAATGAAGCACATAAAATTCAAATATGTAGCCTTCAAAGTAACAACCATGCCAAGAGACTATGGTATGCTCTAAGATTACTACAATTCGAATCTAATCAATTCAAGCATGATAATCTTAGAGAATTGCAAGGAACCCATGTCCGAAGCATATGAACTCTCATAAAACATCCCAAAATACCAACTTTATTCAAACTAGAACTTAAAAATCCAAACTTTAAGTAAAGTACTTGAATTAAGTGAATTTTACACGATGACTAACTACAAGCTTCACCTTTTAGCCTTAGCTAAGAGGTTCTAACCGAACATCACCATGCTACAACTAAAAACAATGAAAAGCTAATGAAAATCCCGATTCGGGAGAGTTGTAGACGCTCCACGATGATCTTCTTCACCTCCCACGAAGTCCCAAGCATTCTATGATGCCTTAGCTACGATCCCTAGGTGTCCTTTTATAATGGAGAGTCTCCACCACCCTAGAACCTTCTAGATTTGCATAAGAGGTTACGCACTGCGCAACAATTTCTAGAACTTAAAGTATAAGCTGCTGGAACTCGAATTTTCAAGTGGCGAACTGGTCTTGACTGATCAGACCTATCTGATGAAGGTCTAGAGAGTGTGGGAAAGAGGGCCTGCTTCTAGCAGATTGGTCTTGACCGGTCGGACTAGTATGGTCCTTGTTCCAGCAGGTTGAGAGTAAGCGCTGCTTGGTGGCCGACCAGTCAAGACCGTTCAAGCCTTATTTGCTTCATTTCTTTCTCTTTCTTCTCTCCTTCTTTCTTCTTCCTTCTTAGACCTACCTTTGGTTATCATCAAATGGCTTTAAAATATGTTCTTTTAGTCATTAATTGGGTGAAGTCTCTCTCCCAGTCATCAATTGGGTGAAGTCTCTCTCCCATTCCTACATCTACAAAACATGTATTAGATAAGTCTTTTAACATGGAAAGTATGTATAAGATGTGATGTAATGGGTTAGAATATGTATAAATTAGAAGCTCAACACACCCCCAACCAGCATTTTGCTAATCCTGAGTAAAACATGCGTGAAACAATCCACATCTTTGAAAACTCAACTCCCTCTTGAAAACTATGCTTCTATAAACTTTAAGACATATAAGTGCCAAATTCAAAAAAAAAAAACTAAATGATGAGAAATTAAAGTCCTAAGCTTTCCAAACATAATAAATGTTCACATAGAATCCCCACCGGTTTATTGACAAATAGACGAATTTGAACATGTATTGTCTAGTGTACATTGTGCATATTCATCTTATGACTTTCCTGGATTACCTTCTTCATAAATCAACTAAACAAAAGATCTAAAAGTGTACAGAATCAACCAATTGCCCATGATAAGAATTTTCCTTATCGTTCCTTCGACGACTTTCACACTACTTCCCATTTCCAGCTTTGGTTATGGGTAGACCATCCCCTGGTTGGTAATAGGAAGCCCTTTTCGAAAATTTTCACAAATACTCAATGAATACCACATCCTCATTCTTTTTCATAAACACTAGATAGGATTTTTAAAAATACATATCTTTGATTCTTTTCTCTTATTTTGCATGAACAAGGATGGATAAAGTTCCCCTGCTTGGTTCTTAAACACTTTAAATCTTAAGTGTAACCAATCTACAAATCTATTAATCCCTTCAAATCATGAGAATCGTGTAATGTGAACTATACTAAAAAAATGTTAAAATTTTCTATCAATCAACTCATTGGAGATATTTGAGAATTCATATAAAGACTCATTATATTTGAGATAATTCAGAAATCTTTAAAATCTCATCAATCAATCTCTCATCCTTTCATACTTATAGCATCCCAAGTGCATAGAAACATGGTTTTCTAAAAGAGTTTTGATGTTTTAGAAAAATTAAAAATTTTCTACGAAATATTGCTCGAAATGTCTACAAATTGCTAGTTTATAGGAATCTCACCCCCCAACCAAATCTTGCATTGTCCTCAATGTAAAAAGATATGCAATGAGCATTAACATGAGAGCAAAAATGAAAATTAAAAGAGGGTGAGTATGAGAGTACCTGAATGAGTCAATTATGGGAATCTACATTCGGTATCTAAATCTACTAAAGCAGCAAAACTAAAACAGAAAAACAATTAAACCTAATCTACTCTATACCTCTGTCGGACTAGGAGATCAATCATCCCGATACACAGGATCCTTTAGAGTGTGGACATATCCTCTGAATCAAATTTTTCAACGAATGGTTTAAGGCATTTGTTGATGTCAGATTTTGGTAATAGGTTCCCCCCAAGTATACGCCCTTTTCGAAGCGAGCTCCCCTCTAAATCTGAAAGCCAAAGAGGAAGACTAAGGGTGGCCAACACTTGGCCGTTGGCCCTTCGAAGCCTAAGTTAGAGATGACTCGAGATTAAGATGAAGTGTGAAACGTGGGATTTGAGATTGTGTACCTTTATCATCTGTGAGGCCATCTATTTATACGGATCCGGGTGATCCAATCTATTACGCAAGCTATTAAGATTACTACTGATTTGGGGGGGATAAGGAGCTTATCTCGTTAATCCTCAGATAAGAAGATGGCATAACTAATCTAAACGTCTAGCAGATTACATTCCTTGACGGAGGCCCCCCATGATACGGAACTATGAATAGAAATAAGCCAAAGTCGGCTTATATGGGCTGCTGGTAATATGAGACGAGGGACGTCCCCAGAGGACGACCAGAGACCAGGGTTGCTCGGATTTGGGAATATCCTCGTTTGATAACCAAGGAGCAGAGCTGCTCAAGTAACGGGGGTGTCCCCACCCGATGACCAGGGAGCAGAGCTGCTCGGGTGACGGAGGTGTTCCCACCCTATTGACCAGCGAACAGTCCTGCTCGCATATTGGGAGCGTATAGAAGTCACAGGTTTGTCCGATATATGAGACGTGGCTAGGTAGGCTTGTTAGTCGGATGATCTGGTAGCGACTTTACGGAGTTAGAGGCGCTTGCGGGTCGCGCATACATGTCCGTAAAAACGTTTCAGATTCGCAGGTCTTCAGGCTTCTTCGACGACCAACTTTATTCTACAACAGATCTCCCCCAAGTCCTTAGCGTTGAGCGGCTAAGCGAAGGACTTGTCTATATATGTAACCACCTAGTGCATTTTTTGGAGGAGAAGCTGTATATGATTGAGCCCACATTTATGAGCGCTAGCTTTTGTTGAACCTCCAATTTATACATTGCATTGCCCATTACACTACATAGTTTGCATGATTTTCATGGTTTAAAGGCCCACCTAACACATGTTTCTGTGATTGTAGGGATGAGAGTGGATTTCATCAAATTGAAGCCAAAAGAATATATTTGAAGACATTGGAGGAAGTCCTGAGATGGATCAAGCAAAGACGAAGAAAGAGAGAGAAAAGAAGATGAAGAAATACAAGGCTGACCGGTCGGACGACCGGTCAGCCACATCAAAGGAATCAAGTAGAAGAGAGGCCGACCGGTCATGACCGGTCGGCCATGAACACTGAATGAAGGCTGGCCACATTGCATTAGGGCCGACCGGTCATGACCGGTCGGCCATAGGCACTGGATGAAGGATAAAACAACCCGACCGGTCATAACCGGTCGGGCATGCACGCTGGAACAATGGACAGTCCACACCGACCGGTCATGACTGGTCGGCTGTGCTCTCTGGAGTATTTGAAAAGCCAGGCCGACCGATCACGACCGGTCGATTCTGCGTAAGAAGAATCCTTTCTAATTCGGGACTCCGAATTTCACTGCGCAAGGCGTAGGATTTCGCAGAATCCGACGCAAGGGAGGATTGTTGCTATAAAAGGCCACCTAGGGGCTCTCCCTAAGGTATCAGAGAAGAGAAGGAACGTGAGTTTGGAGGCTGAAAGCGACTAGTGGAGCGTCTGCAACATCTATTTTTGGGTTTTTCTAGTTTTATGCTTTATTTTTGAGTTTTTAGTTGTAGCATGACTATGCTCGGCTAAAACCTCTCAGCTAAGGCTGAGAGGTGAAGCTTGTAGCCAGTTCTATGTTAATTTCAGTCTGATGCAAGTATCTTTCTTCAATTCAAAGTTTAATTTTCCTTATGTTTCAGTCCAATAGGTGGTAGTTTGAGATGTCTTATCTGAGTTTATGTGCTCCGGACATGAATTCCTTTTAATTCTCTGAGATTATCACAGGTTGCTTGTTTAGATTCGAATTATAGTAATCCTTGAGCAGGCCATAGTCCATAGGCATGGCTGTTACTCCGCAGGCTATGAATTTGAATTCTACATTGATTAAATGGACTTGAACTTGGAAGTTCAACTTGAATTGGATGAATGTGTGTGAATGCTTTATTTTCCAACTAGATGAGAGATAGGACTTCAAATCTAGTTGTGTTCTCTACTTGGATTGACTGAATTGACATAGGATTGCTACAAGTGGATCCTTGAAAGCCTTAGTACATTATATCTCTGATTTTTCATTAAGTTACTGTTTTAATTAAACATCCCATTGAATTTGAATTTACTCTATTAAACTGAGTTGCTGGAGTAATTAGGAAGCTGTTACTTTTTCCCTGTGGATCGACCTCGGTCTTACCGAGATTTATTACTACATCGCAGCCTTACCCTTGAGGCGAGCGAACAAGTTTTTGGCGCCGTTGCCGGGGAAATAGATAACGATTTCCAAATAATTTCAGTGGCTGTAGAAGTAGCAGTGGATAGTTTTTCTGATTTTCTTAGAACTAACAAGTTTTTCTGTTTTATAGGAATTTTTCTCTAGTTCAAGCGCATCAGGTGATACCTTTCTAACTTAGCTTCTGCAAAAAAAATTTTCAGTTTCAGATTTTAGTTTTCTAGAATAGGATTCGTTTCAGTTTCTGGTTGAGTGGTTTATGTCCCGTTGGGAACGTAACCATTCAAATCGTCTCCAATCTGAAGGTGGTTTAGTTGGACCATTGTCAGTCCATAGACGAGTCCGGAATTATCAAGAGCATTGTGAAAATTTGGGGAGTATAGATCAAACACCCTTAAGGAATCCTCCCCCCCCCCCCCCCCCCCCCCCCCTACTCCAACCACAAACGCAAATCAGGAAGGAGTAGGAGAGAATGAGGTACATAATGTTCCTCCAACTGAGATCACTACGGGATTACCTACAACCTGCTCGTACAATTACACCTTCTTGCATAGTTCTACCAGCTAACGGTGGGACCCTTGACATAAAACCGGGAGTAATCCAACTTTTACCTAAATTCCATGGGTTAGACTCTGACCGCCCATACTTACACTTGCAAGAATTCGAAGAAGTGTTGGCCACCTTGCATTATCCCAATGTTTCTGGGGATACAATCAGACTTAAACTTTTTCCCTTCACTTTGAAAGAAAGAGCCAAAGATTGGCTTCACTCTCTTAGACCATATTCGATTGGGTCATGGGTTGAGATGAACCGGGAATTCTTGAAAAAGTTCTTCCCAGCTCATAAAACAAACACTCTTCGAAGGGCCATAATGAATTTCTCAGCTAAAGAGGGTGAATCATTCTTTCAATGTTGGGAAAGATTTAAGGAACTCCTGCTTGCTTGCCCACATCATGGCTATGAGAGTTGGCGAATTATAAATTTTTTCAATGATGGATTAAGTTCTAATATGCGCCAATTTGTGGAAATGATGTGCAATGGCGAGTTTATGAGTAAAAATCCAGATGATGCTTGGATTTACTTGGACATGTTGGCTGAAAACGCCCAATCTTGGGATACCTCGGATAAATCCAAGAACCCCAAGCCTATTCAAGAGAAAGGAGGGATATATGTCCTTAAAGAGGAAGACGACGTAAATGCAAGGATAGCCAACCTCACACGGAAGGTTGAGGCCATGGAACTTAGCAAAAATGGAGTTTCAAAGTCCAAGGAAGCTGTTGAAACCACATGTGGGATTTGTCTCACCGACTTACACGCTACGCAAGATTGTCCCACAATTCCTGCATTTAAGGAAGTGCTGCAAGAGACAGCCAATGCCACGTATGGTTATCAACGTCCCTTCAATGGACCGGTAGGTAATACATACAATGAGAGTTGGAAGAACCACCCGAATTTCAGTTGGAAGAATGCCCCAACGGGCAATCCTACCAACTCCCAAAGAGGGCCACCCATGCAAAATATGGCCCCACCTCAATTCTCATTGGAGGATACCTTGAGAGCGTTTATGCAAGGGCAAGTGCAAATAAATGAATCAAATCAGCAATTGTTCCAAGAGCTGAAAGTCTCGGTTGATGAGATTAAGGGACGCTTGAATGCTAGGGAAGGGACCTTTCCGGCCCAACCTCAGCCCAATCTTAAGCAAGTACATGAAGTAAGCATCCCTAATCTTTCCAACCAAAACATGGAGCAAGCTAAATCCATTACCACCCTTAGAAGTGGTAAACAAATTGACAAAACTATTCCGGTGAAGGCCGATGAGCCTAATGATCCGATAAGTTCTGAGGATGAAAATGGATCTAACTTAGCCCCACAACAACCGGAACGCATTTACTAGCCCACAGCACCATTCCCATCAAGATTGGTTGCCCCAAAATCTCTCCCAAATTCTCAAGATATTCTAGAGATTTTCAGACAAGTCAAGATCAATATCCCTTTGCTTGATGCCATCAAACAAATTCCCTCTTATGCCAAGTTTCTAAAAGACTTATGCATAACAAAACGCAAATATAATGTGCAGCAAAAGGCCTTCTTAACTGAGCAAGTTAGTGCCATCCTCACTCAAAAGACTCCCCCAAAATTCAAAGATCCCGGTAGTCCCACAGTCTCATGTATCATTGGAGACTACCGGATTGAACGTGCCTTGTTAGACTTGGGGGAGAGTGTAAACTTGATCCCATACTCGGTATATGAGCAATTGGGCCTTGGTGAATTAAAACCCACCAAAACCACATTGCAACTCGCTGATAGATCTATCCGTGTACCAAGGGGGATAGTTGAGGATGTTCTAGTCCAAGTTGACAAATTCTACTACCCTGGTAGATTTTATAGTCTTGGACACACAACCGGTTTCGGATGCTAGCACCCAAATACCGGTGATATTAGGCCGCCCATTCCTTGCCACATCAAACGCAATCATCAATTGCCGGAATGGGGTGATGCAAATATCTTTTGGAAACATGACACTAGAGGTAAATGTGTTTCATTTAGGCAAAAGACATAGGGATGTCGATGATGATGAGTTCTTCGATGTGAACATGCTCGAAATTTTTGAAGAAGAAGAACTCCTCCAACTTGAACCACTAGAAAGCTTGGAGACATCCTTAGCACATATCATGGATTCCGAAGATCCCATCAGTAGTGAGATTGTGCAGGCATTAAATATAGAAAGACCGGTAGTTGATGCTAGCCGGTGGAGGCCCCATTTTGAAAAATTGCCACCAACCACATCAAGGCCTCTACCGTCTAACGTCGAACCACCAAAGCTTGACCTCAAACCACTGCCATCAGAGCTTAAATACATATATTTGGGTCAAGAGGAAACATTCCCAGTTGTCATTGCCTCCCACCTAGAGAAAGACCAAGAGCTCAAGTTGATTGAGCTACTCAAAGAACATCGGGAAGCCATAGGTTGGACAATAGCGGATCTCAAAGGGATAGATCCTTCGGTTTGCACTCACCGTATACACCTTGAGGAAAATGCAAAAACATCTAGACAACCTCAAAGAAGGTTAAATCCAAACATGATGGAGGTTGTCAAAGCCGAGGTGTTAAAGCTATTGGATGTGGGTATTATCTACCCCATCTCAGATAGCCAATGGGTGAGCCCCACCCAAGTTGTCCCCAAAAAATCCGGTATTACCATTATTGAAAACACCAACAACGAGCTTATACCGACTAGGGTGACTACCGGTTGGCGTATGTGCATTGATTATAGGAAGCTCAACACGGTTACTAGGAAAGACCACTTCCCTCTCCCATTTATGGATCAAATTTTGGAGAGGTTGGCAGGCCATCCCTATTATTGCTTCCTAGATGGCTATTCCGGATACAACCAAATCGAGATAGCTCCGGAAAGACCAAGAGAAAACCACATTTACATGCCCGTTTGGTACCTTCGCTTACCGAAGGATGCCATTCGGGTTATGTAATGCACCCGCCACATTCCAACGATGCATGTTGAGTATTTTCTCAGACATGGTGGGTGAGTTTCTTGAGGTGTTCATGGATGATTTCTCTGTTTTTGGTAGCACATTTGATGAGTGTCTCGAGCACTTGAAGTTGGTCTTGATGAGGTGTGAGGAAAAACAACTTGTATTAAACTGGAAAAAATGCCATTTCATGGTACAAAGAGGAATAGTCCTTGGACACATCATCTCGTCCAATGGAATAGAGGTAGACCGGGCGAAAATTGACATAATTTCCAATCTACCACCACCCAAAAGCATACGTGATGTGCGGTCCTTCCTTGGACACGCCGGCTTCTATCGAAGGTTTATAAAGGACTTTAGTCACATCTCAAGGCCTTTATGCAACCTTCTACAAAGGGAGACCCAATTTGAGTGGAGTGCCGAATGTCAATTAGCTTTTTCAAAGCTAAAAGACATGTTGACAACCGCTCCTATCATGCAACCACCAGATTGGTCCATGCCTTTCGAGTTGATGTGCGATGCTAGCGATTTTGCTATTGGGGCGGTGTTAGGCCAAAAGAAAGATAAAAAGCCCCATGTCATCTACTACGCAAGTAGGACCTTGAATCCTGCCCAAGTTAATTATTCAACTACGGAGAAAGAGCTCCTAGCTGTCATCTTTGCCTTGGACAAATTCAGGCCATACTTAATAGGATCCAAAGTTATTGTTTATACGGATCATGCGGCGCTGAAATACCTTCTTTCTAAGAAGGATACTAAGCCCCGTTTGCTAAGATGGATCCTACTCCTTCAAGAATTCGACCTGGAGATCAAAGATAAGAAGGGGGTAGAAAATGTGGTGGCGGATCATCTATCTCGCCTAGTCCTACCAAATTCCATTGATGAGTCACCTATTGAGGACTCATTCCCTGATGAGCAAATTATAAGGAGATGCGTCCCCGATGATGAACACAATTCAGTCATCTCCTTTTGTCATGATCAAGCATGTGGGGGTCATTTTTCAGCCAAGAAAACAACTGCAAAAATTCTGCAGTGTGGTTTTTATTGGCCCACATTATTTAAAGATACCCACGAGTTTTGTAAAGCATGCGAGCGCTGCCAGAAGTTAGGAGGATTATCCCATCGCAATATGATGCCTCTCACCCCAATTCAACATCTTGAAGTCTTTGACTGTTGGGGCATCGATTTCATGGGACCATTCCCCTCATCTTTTGGACATGTCTATATTCTGCTTGCCGTAGACTATGTGTCTAAATGGATAGAGGCTATCCCATGTAGAACCAACGATCATCGTACGGTTCTCAAGTTTCTCAAAGAAAATATACTTTCTAGATTTGGGACACCTCGAGCCATTATTAGTGATGGTGGTTCTCACTTTTGCAATAGACCTTTTGAAACTTTGATGAAGAAATATGGTATTAGGCACAAAGTGAGTACCCCATACCACCCACAAATAAGTGGACAAGCTGAAATCTCCAATAGGGAAATCAAGCAGATTTTAGAAAAGACGGTGAGACCGGATCGCAAGGATTGGTCCCTACGATTAGATGATGCACTTTGGGCTCACCGTACTGCCTACAAGACACCCATTGGAATGTCCCCTTATAGACTTGTCTATGGGAAAGCTTGTCACCTGCCTGTGGAGATAGAACACAAAGCCTATTGGGCAATTCGGGCCCTAAATTTTGACATAGACAAGGCTAGCTCGCTTCGCAAACTTCAATTAAATGAGCTTGATGAGATCCGGAACGATGCATATGAGAATTCGAGAATTTACAAGAGCAAGATGAAGGCCTTTCATGACAAACACATCTTAAGAAAATCTTTCCATGAAGGACAGAAAGTGCTCTTGTATAATGCCCGACTTCATCTTTTTTCGAGAAAATTACGATCTCGATGGACCGGCCCATATATTGTTAAAGAAGTTTTTCCTCATGGGGCTGTTGAGATTGAGAATGCAGCAAATGGTGACTGTTTCAAAGTTAATGGACAACGCCTTAAACCATTTGTTGAGAAATTTGATTCAGAGGACATGTCCATCTCCCTGAATGATCCTGTCTATCAGGATGATTGATCTCCTAGTCTGATGGAGGTATAGCATAGGTAGGTTTAGTTTTGTTTTACTGTTTTAGTAGGATTTAGTTGTTGGAGTTACAGACTTCCATGATCGCTCTATCAGGTACTATTGTTCTCACTCTCTCATTGTTTACCATTGCGCTCATGTTCATGCTAATTAACTATCTTTTTACATTGAGGACAATGCAAGATTTGGTTGGGGGGTGAGATGAGATCTCTCATCTAGCATATTGCAACATTTCGAGCTTCATATGCACAAAATTTTTTCGAATTTTCTAACATCTCAAAACTCTTTTAGAAAATTTTGTTTCTATACATTTACGAGGCTATGAGTAGAAGAGGAGGAGAAACGAAGTGTGTGATGTTGTAGTCTTAAATTTCTTCCAACATAATGGCTTTATATGTTAATTCCCCTATTGTTGTGATTGATAGAAAATTTGAAACACCTTTACACCAAGTTCACATTACACGATTTTCATGAGTGACAGGTTTATGTGATTTGTGGATTAGCTAGACTTTGGTTTATAGGTGTTGAGCAGCCAAGCCGGGGTATTTTGTCCATCCTTGTCCATGTCCATGGGAAAATAATGAAAGATATAGGATTTCTACAAATCCTATCTAAGTTAAAAGAAATAGGAAAGAAAGGATGAAATCGGGAAGGAAAGAAAAATGGTGGAAAATTCCGAAAAGGGCTACCTATTACCAACCAGGGGATGGTCGAACCGTAACCAAAGCCGGAAATGGGACGTAGTGTGAAAGCCGTCGGAAGGACGGTAAGACAAATTCCTGTCATAGGCTTGCTGTTGCTCTGTGCACCTTGAAATCCTTGGTCTACTTAATCTATGAAGAAGATGATTCCAGGAACTCATGAGATGATCTTTCACTATGCACACAAGGTGGAATTTGTTCGAGTTCTTCTATTTATCAATCAATCAGCGGGGATTTCATGTAAACACTTTTTATGTTTTGAGAGTCCAAGGTTCAGCTTCTAACACCTAAGTTTTCCAAATTTTACACTTATACATCTTGGGATGGATAGAATCATGGGTTCTGGAAGAGAGTTGGATTTGGAGGTTTGAAACTGTTTCACGCATGCTTTGCTCGGGACTAGCAAAAAGCTGGTTGGGGGGTGTGTTGAACCTCCAATTTATACATTGCATTGCCCATTACACTACATAGTTTGCATGATTTTCATGGTTTAAAGGCCCACCTAACACATGTTTCTGTGATTGTAGGGATGAGAGTGGATTTCATCAAATTGAAGCCAAAAGAATATATTTGAAGACATTGGAGGAAGTCCTGAGATGGATCAAGGAAAGACGAAGAAAGAGAGAGAAAAGAAGATGAAAAAATACAAGGCTGACCGGTCGTCCGACCGGTCAGCCACATCAAAGGAATCAAGTAGAAGAGAGGCCGACCGGTCATGACCGGTCGGCCATGAACACTGAATGAAGGCTGGCCACATTGCATTAGGGCCGACCGGTCATGACCGGTCGGCCATAGGCACTGGATGAAGGATAAAACAGCCCGACCGGTCATAACCGGTCGGGCATGCACGCTGGAACAATGGACAGTCCACACCGACCGGTCATGATCGGTCGGCTGTGCTCTCTGGAGTATTTGAAAAGCCAGGCCGACCGGTCACGACCGGTCGGTTCTGCGTAAGAAGAATCCTTTCTAATTCGGGACTCCGAATTTCACTGCGCAAGGCGTAGGATTTCGCAGAATCCGACGCAAGGGAGGATTGTTGCTATAAAAGGCCACCTAGGGGCTCTCCCTAAGGTATCAGAGAAGAGAAGGAACGTGAGTTTGGAGGCTGAAAGCGACTGTGGAGCGTCTGCAACATCTATTTTCGGGTTTTTCTAGTTTTATGCTTTATTTTTGAGTTTTTAGTTGTAGCATGACTATGCTCGGCTAAAACCTCTCAGCTAAGGCTGAGAGGTGAAGCTTGTAGCCAGTTCTATGTTAATTTCAGTCTGATGAAAGTATCTTTCTTCAATTCAAAGTTTGATTTTCCTTATGTTTCAGTCCAATAGGTGGTAGTTTGAGATGTCTTATCCGAGTTTATGTGCTCCGGACATGAATTCCTTTTAATTCTCTGAGATTATCACAGGCTGCTTGTTTAGATTCGAATTATAGTAATCCTTGAGTAGGCCATAGTCCATAGGCATGGCTGTTACTCCGCAGGCTATGAATTTGAATTCTACATTGATTGAATGGACTTGAACTTGGAAGTTCAACTTGAATTGGATGAATGTGTGTGAATGCTTTATTTTCCAACTAGATGAGAGATAGGGCTTCAAATCTAGTTGTGTTCTCTACTTGGATTGACTGAATTGACATAGGATTGCTACAAGTGGATCCTTGAAAGCCTTAGTACATTATATCTCTGATTTTTCATTAAGTTACTGTTTTAATTAAACATCCCATTGAATTTGAATTTACTCTATTAAACTGAGTTGCTGGAGTAATTAGGAAGCTGTTACTTTTTCCCTGTGGATCGACCTCGGTCTTACCGAGATTTATTACTACATCGCAGCCTTACACTTGAGGCGAGCGAACAGCTTTCCGCAGCTTTTCGGCCAAGAGAAATGAAGTGGCGCTTGCCACGTCTCAGGAGTTAATGCTCGTACCCGTTCGACTGTCATGCCAAACGAAGGGTCGCCGCATGTCACTCAAATCCTGATGAAATGATTGCCTATAAATATTCAGAACCTGCAGAGGTTTCTTCACTTCGAAGTCTTACTGGAGATAAAAAAATTCCTCTCTTCGTTTTCTATCTATCTCTGGCGTGACCTCCTTGCTGAGGTATTCCTTCTCCTTGTTGAAGATGTACCAACTCAAAAAGGCGTCGTCCAGTGAGGGTTGGTACTACTTATGTTAATGGCACCAGGAGAATTTTATCATGGGGAATCCCTCTTCGAACTATCCCCGGTGGAGGAGGCAGTGGTTTTATGTCTCCGGTAACTAGGAGTCTGAACCTCAGAGGACATAACGTCAGTCGCTTCTTTTGCGAAGGTGGGTGAATTTTTACTCTGTGAAAATAATCAGGATTCCATTTCTGTTATTGAGTTGGTTTTATTGTATTTGCAGGTGTTCCCGCTGGAAAGAAACCCAGCTTGCGAGGAGGAATCAATGAGAAAATCATCAAAGTCATCAAGCTCTCGGAGGACGATAGAAATATCAACTTCTCCCTCTCGCTTCCTCATCTAGCTACCTCTGGTCTCATTGTTCGCTTCCCCAAGTGTAGGGTTGCGATGTAGTAATAATCTTGGTAAGACCGATGTCGATCCACAGGGACTTGTGTAAGGATTCACAAAATACTTCCAATGGTTTCTACTTAAGAACTAAACAGGATTTAGTAATTTGGTGAAGATAGCAACTTTGAACTCAACTGAAGGTAATCAATTAATAAAAAGCACTAGGGGTTCAAGGATCCACTTGTAGCAATCCTTGATGCTTAATTCGCTGTGGTTTCTCACTTTCTCAACTAGAATCGAAATTAAGTTCTATCTAGCTGGATGATAGAGCAGTTAAAACAAATAATCTGCCATATGTGTGATTCATGTACATGATTCTCTCAATTCAATCTAAGACTTGAGCACACTCAATTGCATAGGTCAATCCTGACTCCAATAGGTTAAGATCACAATCATAATCATCATTAAATCCTGTCACAAGGTATAACTAGATCATGATTTGAACTTGATTCAAATCACATACACAATCTCACATAATCTAGAAATTCCAGAAAAATTGAACTTTTGATATGAAGTTCCCACATTAGGATCGTAAGTCTAGAGCGTATTGAATCCAATTCGTCGGAACATACAGGTCTAGAATAACTCAAAATAATTAAGAACTCAGACAATTCTTCTAAACATCCATGAGCCATCATAAGATTAAGAAAAACTACTTAGAACTTTATTCAAACTTCAAACCATTGTTCTTCATTAATAATCCAACTTGAAACTAAATCAAACAAATTAAAACATCTTAAATTCACTACAAGCTTCACCTCTTAGCCCTAGCTAAGAGGTTTAGCCGTTCATGATCCAAGGAAATATGAAATCTACTAATAGAAACATAAAACTAGAAGAACAAACTAGGAGGAGTTGTAGAACTCTAGATCTGACTTCCACCGTCTTCCACCGTGCTAAATCTCTTCTAGGATCCTTTGGAAGAATCCCTAGGTCCCCTTTTATAGAATAGCGCAGAAGGTTCCGGATTGCGCAAGAAATCCCGAACTGCGCAGAGAAAATCGGAGCTTGAAGGACACGTTCTGTTAAGCAGACGACCGGTCTGAGCTCCTGGACGACCGATCGCACGACCGGTCTCAAAAGTGTAAAAACTGTCTAGTGAGTTTTCATAATTTTAGAACCCAGAATTTTAATTCAAGGACCGGTCGGCCGACCGGTCGTGGATGGTCCAACAAGGTTTGCAGTGAGGCTTCTTCTATTGAGTGTTCGGATTGGTCGGACGACCGGTCTTGGGCTATGGACGACCGGTCGGACGACCGGTCTTGGGTGCATTTTCCTGCCCGATTTTCTTCTCTCCTTTACTTCTTTCTTCCACCCTTTCATGCTTAGTCTTGTGATCTTTAATGCTTGTAAATAACGTCTTTAAGTCTTCAATTGATGAATGCTCTCTCTTATTCCTATAACCACAAAACCATACATTAAATGAGTCCTTAATTATGTATTTCAAGCATAGTTAGTGATAAAATGGGGTTAGAATTGCACATTTAAGAGCTTAACACACCCCCAACCAGCATTTTGCTAGTCCCGACCAAAACATGCGTGAAAAAAATTTTATTCTTCAAAACCCAACTCTCCTTCAGAAACCATATTTCTATATACTCAATGATATGCCAGTGTAAAGAATTCTGAAATGCCCAGGTGATAGAAGTTGAAACCTTGAATTTTTCAAAATATACCAAGTACTCATATGAAATTCCCGCTGATTGATTGATAAATAGAAGAATCCAAACAATCTAACCTAATGTGTTTGGTGAATGCTCATCTCATGGATTTCCGGGGTTACCTTCTTCGTGAATTAACTAAGGTATGGACTCAATGGTGTATAGATCAACAATCAAGCCTATGACAGGAGTTTGCCTTACCGTCCTTCCGACGACTTTCACACTACGTCCCATTTCTGGCTTTGGTTAGGGGTAGACCATCCCCCAGTTGGTAATAGGTAGCCCTTTTCAGAATTTTCCACCATATTCTCCATCATTCCTTTTGTTTTCTTTTTCATTAGATAGGATTTTTAGAAATCCATATCTTTCATTATTTTCCCATGGACAAGGATGGACAAAGTACCCTAGCTTGGTTTCTCAACACCTCAAATCCAAACTTAACCAATTCACAGCTCTACATAACCCTTTCAAAGCGTGAGAATCGTGTAATGTGAACTAGATGTAAAAGTGTTTAGAAATTCTATCAATCATAAAAATAGGTGGATTCGCATATAAAACTAGTATCTTAGAGATTGTTCAAGATATTCAACTTCACTCACTTTGCCTCTCTTTTTCTTATACTCACACCATCCCAAATGCATAGAAACAAAGTTTTCTAATGGAGTGTTGAATTTGTAGAAAAAGTTAATACATAATTGCTCAAGATGTTACAAGACACTGGATTTATCCTAGTGATCCCACACCCCCCAACCAATCTTGCATTGTCCTCAATGGAAGAGATTGCACTGAGCAAAACATGAGAACAAATATAAAATAAAGGGGATGAGGGATGAAAGTACCTGAGAGAACAAAAACTGGAATTCTACCTCTTGCTATCAAACCTATGAAAAAGCAAACTAAAAAGCAACAAAATCCTAATCCTAACTACTCTATACCTCCATCAGACTAGGAGATCAATCATCCTGATATATAGGATCAATCAGAGGTATGGACATTCCTTCTGAAGGAAAATTCTCAAAGAACGGTTTTAATCGCTGACCATTTGCTTTAAAGATATTGCCGTTCCTTGGATCTAACAACTCGACGGTCCCATATGGGTAAACAGTTTGCATAATGTAGGGACCGGTCCATCGAGATCTTAATTTCCCCGGAAATAAATGTAAGCGAGAATTATATATAAGGACTTTTTTATTAATCGTGAAGGTCTTACGAAGGATGTTCTTATCATGGAACACCTTCATCTTGTCCTTGTAAATTCTCGCATTTTCATATGCCTCGTTCCGGAGTTCCGCAAGTTCATTCAATTGAAGTTTGCGTAACAAACTTGCTTTATCAGAATCAAAATTCATCTTCTTTATCGCCCAATACTCCCTATGTTCCAACTCCACGGGCAAGTGACAAGCTTTCCCATAGACAAGTCTATAGGGAGACATTCCAATGGGGGTCTTAAAAGCGGTACGGTAAGCCCAGAGTGCATCGGTAAGTTGAAGTGACCAATCCTTGAGATCGGGGTTCACTGTTTTCTCCACAATATGTTTAATCTCCCTATTGGATATCTCAGCTCGTCCACTTGTTTGTGGGTGATAGGGAGTGTTCACTTTGTGATTTACGCCATATTTCTTCATTAAGGATTCAAATGAGCGATTACAAAAGTGAGACCCTCCATCACTTATGATGACTCGAGGTGTTCCAAATTGAGAAATGATGTTTTCTTTTAAGAAACGAATGACTATTTTATGGTCATTGTTCTGACATGGGATTGCCTCGACCCATTTGGAAGCATAATCGACGGCAAGCAGAATATACAAATTTCTAAAAGAAGATGGGAATGGTCCCATGAAATTGATGCCCCAACAATAAAAAAATTCTATTGGTAAGATGGGATTGAGAGGCATCATATTTCTACGGGAGATTCCTCCCAATTTCTGAGACGACTCACACGTTTTACAAAACTCATGGATATCTTTGAACATGATGGGCCAATAGAACCCATATTGCAGAATTTTGGCTGTGGTCTTCTTAGCCGAGAAGTGGCCACCACACGCTTGAGAATGACAAAAGGAGATGATACTGTGTTGCTCATCATCCGACACACATCTCCTTATAATTTGATCGGGAAAATACTTGAATAAGGATCGTCCCATAGGAATTTCCTCACCTCATTGAGGAACATATCTTTATCTTGCTTTTTCCAATGTTTCAGAATTGTGCCTGTAGCAAGATAGTTAGCAATGTCCGCATACCATGGCAATTGGGAGACTTTAAAAGTTGTTCATCAGGGAACATGTCATTAATTGCGGTCATCTTAGGGGAATCGGTGAGAACAAGTCTAGAGAGATGGTCAGCCATTACGTTTTCTACTCCTTTCTTATGACGTATTTCTATGTCAAATTCTTAGAGTAGGAGGATCCATCTTAATAAACGTGGCTTAGCATTCTTCGTAGAGAGAAGTTACTTAAGCGCGGCATGGTCTGTGAATATGATGATCTTGGATCCAATCAAGTAGGACCTAAACTTGTCCAAGGCAAAAACTACAGCTAAAAGTTCTTTTTTCTGTAGTAGTGTAGTTTGCTTGGGCTGAGTTTAAGGTTCTACTTGCATAGTAGATGACACATGGCTTCTTCTCTTTTCTTTGGCCTAACACAGCCCCAATAGCATAGTCGCTCGCATCACACATAATTTCAAAAGGAAGGCTCCAATCAGGTGGTTGCATTATGGGAGCACATGTCAACCAACCTTTAAGTTTATCAAAGGCATTATGAAAATCTTCATTCCACTCGAAAGAGTTCTCCTTTTGAAGAAGGTTACATAAAGGACGAGAGAGTGAACTGAAGTCCTTTATGAACCGTCTATAAAATCCGGCGTGTCCCAAAAAGGACCGCACATCTCGTATGCTCTTGGGTGGTGGAAGGTTAGAGATTAGATCGATTTTAGCTTTATCCACCTCGATTCCATTTTGTGAGATGATGTGACCAAGTACAATTTCCTTTTGAACCATGAAGTGACATTTCTCCCAATTTAACACAAGGTTATTCTCTTCACATCTTTTCAACACAGATGTCAAGTGCATAAGGCACTCATCAAAGCTACAACCAAATACTGAGAAATCATCCATGAAGACTTCAAGATTGTCCCCACCATATCAGAAAAAATACTCAGCATACAACGCTGAAAAGTGGCAGGAGCATTACATAGTCCAAATGGCATCCTTCGATACGCGAAAGTGCCGAATGGACATGTGAATGTTGTCTTCTCTTGGTCTTCTAGGGCGATCTCTATTTGGTTGTGCCCTGAATAACCATTAAGGAAGCAAAAATGGGAATGACCCACCAACCTTTCTAAAATTTGATCAACAAACGGTAGGGGGAAGTGGTCTTTCCTCGTAACTGTGTTTAGCTTCCTGTAGTCAATGCACATTCTCCAACCCGTAGTGACTCTGGTTGGTACGAGTTCATTGTTGGCATTGGTTACGATGGTTATTCTGGATTTCTTAGGCACCACTTGAGTTGGACTCACCCATTGACTATCGGATATAGGGTAAATGATACCCACATCCAATAGTTTCACCACTTCGGCCTTAACACTCCTCCTTCATGTTTGGATTGAGTCATCTTTGTGGTTGCCTAGATGTCTTCACATTCTCCTCAAGGTGTATGCGATGAGTACAAATCAGTGGGTCTATGCCTTTGAGATCCGCAATCGACCATCCAATGGCACTCTTATGCTCTATTAGAGTGGCTATTAGCCTACTCTCTTGTTCCTCATCCAAGTGGGAAGAAATCACCACCGGATATGTCTCGCCTCGACCTAAATATACATATTTCTAATCACTTGGTAATGGTTTTAGGTCGAGCGTTGGTGCCTTGATATTGGATGGAAGGGGCTTGTTCTCGCTTAAGGGTAAATGTTCAAATAGTGCCCTCCATCTTTTGTTATCAAGTACCAGCATCATATCCAAAATGTCATCCATCTCTCGTATTGTGTTATCATTTATCTCATAAGAGTGGGACAAACATGCCTCCAAAGGGTCAGAATATAATGTCGAGGGGAATGTCTCCTCCACGAATGATTCAATCAAGTTTATCTCGTGGATCTCGTCGTCAACTTCCCAAGGTTATTTGCATAAATCAAATATATTCAGCTCGAGTGTCATATTTCCAAAGGACATTTGTACAAGCCCATTTCTACAATTGATAATCACATTTGAAGTAGCTAGAAAAGGGTGGCCAAGTATGACGGGAATTTGAGCACCGGTGCTTATCACGGATGTGTATCCAAGACAATAAAGTCTACTGGCTAGTAGAATTTATCAACTTGGACTAAGACATCCTCAATCACTCCTCTCGGTATACGAATAGATCTATCAGCAAGTTGGAGTGTGGTTTTGGTGGGTTTTAATTCACCTAACCCAAGTTGTTCATAAACCGAGTATGGAATGAGGTTAACACTTGCCCGTAAATCAAGTAAGGCTTTTTTAATCCGGTAGTCACCTATGATGCATGAGATGGTTGGACTACCCGGATCCTTGTATTTTTGGGGTACCTCTTGTCTGATAATAGCACTCAAATTTTTAGTCAAAAGTACTTTGTTGTGAACATTATGTTTCCTTTTAACTGTACATAATTCCTTTAGAAATTTAGCATAGAATGGTATTTGTTTTATAGCATCCAACAATGGGATGTTGATCTTCACTTACTAAAACCTCCAAAATTTACAGGTTTTTGTTTAAAGGTTTGGGTGAAATCAACCTTTGAGGAAACGGGGCAACCGACTTGTATTGCCTTTTCGATTCTTCCTCATGTGGAGTGTTAGTTCGAGCTATCATCCTCTTTGAAAATTTTCGGATCATTAGGCTTTGGGGCCTTCACCGGATTAGATTTATCGATTATTTTTCCACGTCTCAAAGTGGTGATAGCTTGAACATGCTCCGTATGTTGAGAGGATGAGCTTGTGTCTTGTATCTTAAATTGGGTTCTTGGGTTAGGAAGAGGTTGGGCAGGAAGTGTGCCTTTCTCCCTAACACTGAGATGAGATTCAACTCAACCATTAAGGTTTTTAAGTCATTAATGGCTTGAGATGAATTTTGATTGAATTTCAGTTGCTCTTGCATGAACTCATCAACTTTCAGAGAATTAGTCTTGTTATATTTAGCTTGAACCGATACAAATGCACCCAACATCTCCTCTAGCATAGCTTTTGGTGTAATCACTAGGGATGGACCTAGTAAAGGTTGAACTTGAGGAGTATTGTTTGCATTCACAGTGGGTCCATTCCTCCAACTGAAGTTGGGATGATTCTTCCAACTAGAATTATACGTGTTTGAGTTTGCAGCACTAAATGGCCGTTGATAACTGTTTATGGCATTTGATTGTTCTTGTACGATATCTTGGAATGCTGAAATTGTGGGACAATCTTGTGTTGTATGTTGATTTCTGGCACAAATTCCACAAACAGTTTCAATGTCTTTTGAGTTGATCATCTCTCCTTTCTTCAATTCCATGGCCTCGACTTTTCTTGTGAGGCTAGCCACACGTGCACTTATATTATCTTCTTTTGAGAGGACATAAATTCCTCTTTTTTCCTTTTGTTGGCTTGTCTTGGAATTTGTTAGTCTAAATGTATCCCAAGACTGTGCATTCTCGGCTAATTCATCAAAATAGTCCCATGCTTCCTCGGCTTCGTAATTCATGAATTCTCCATTACACATCATCTCTACGAATTAGCGCATGGGTGAAGTCAGTCCTTCATAGAAAAAGCTTGTTACCCACCAAATTTCATAGCCATGATGTGGGCATGCATTTAACAAGTCCTTGAACCTCTCCCAACATTGGAAGAAGGTCTCATCCTCCTTTTGGGCAAAATTCATGATAAGGCGCCTCAACATGATCGTTTTATGAGTAGGGATGAACTTTTTAATTAACTCCCTAGACATCTCAGTCCATGTGCCAATTGATCTTCGTCTTAATGCATGAAGCCAACCTTTAGCTTTCTCTTTAAGGGTAAAAGGAAATAATTTGAGTCTCACCACATTGTCGGTTACATTTGCAAAGTGCATTGTGGCTATCACTTCATCAAATTTCTTAAGATGTTAATAGGCACTTTCACTATCTAGTCCATGGAATCTGGGGAGGAGTTGGATTACTCCCGGTTTCAAATCTATGTTCCCCGCATTTTGTGGAAAAACTACGCATAAGGGAGTGCTCGCTCTTGCTGGTTGCAAGTAATCACGTAATGTTCTGGGTTTGGGAACATTCTCAACCTCATTTTCTCCCCTTTCGGTTTGGTTTTGGCCCAGATTTTGATTGGCCATAGGGTCAGGTTCATTTGCAGCCATACTTTCAAACAAAATTGGAGAATTTAAATGTCTCTTAATGTTGAGCTCTTAATTGTGCATATTCTAACCCCAATTCATCACTCATTGTGCGAGGTTTGCATGGTTTATAGACTAATCTAATGCATGTTTTGTGATTGCAGGATTGAGAGTGGACTCCGCCTAATTGAAGATGAAAAGAGCTTATTAAGAACCTTGGACGAAGACTCAAGGTGGGCTGAAAGAAAGAAGGAAGCAAGGAGAGAGGAAAGTAAAGAAAGAAGAAAAGAAGAAAGGAAGAAGAAATTGATGAAGACTGCCGACCGGTCTTGACCGGTCGGCCCAGGGAGCCAGACCGGTCTTGACCGGTCAGCTGTGCTCGCTGGAACCAAACAAATAGCAAGGCCAACCGGTCAAGACCGGTCGGCCAGAGTTTTCTTTTCTCCAGAGGCTGCTGGACGGTCTCCCTATTGAAGCACGACCGGTCGTGACCGGTCGGCCAGCCCAGTCCCACCGGTCCAAACGGGTCCGCCATGTGATTCAAAACAGAAATTGCTATTCTAGGTGCCGATTTTCTCTGCGCACTGCGTAACTCTTACGCAGATTCTCGATCTTTCTGAAGTTACGGAGCCTCCTCACTATAAAAGGACACCTAGGGATCGTTCCTAGGGTATCCTTAGAAGGGTTGAAGCAAGCTTGGAGGCGGCGGAAAGTAGATTTCGGAGTTCCACAACTCCTTCTAGTTTGTTTTGCTGTTTTTATGAACTTTTTAGTTGTTTCATGTTTCCTTGGATCATGAGCAGCTAAACCTCTTAGCTAGGGCTAAGAGGTGAAGCTTGTAGTGGATCCAAGATGTTTCAATTCGTAGTTAGTTGGCTTTAAGTGTGGAATTCATGTTTATGAACAATGTTTTGTAGTTTATACAAGTTTTTAAGTAGTTTTTCTTAGTCTTATGATGACTCATGGATGTTTGGAAGAATTACTTAATTTCTTAATTGGTTTGTATCAGTCTAGACCTGTATGATCTGAGGAATTGGAGTGCGCTCGAGTACTATGATCTTCATGAAGGGACTTCCTACCAAAGTTCTATTTTTCTGATTTTCTGAATTATGTAAGGGATTGTGCATGTGATTTGAATCAAGTTCAAATCATGATCTAGCCTTGTCTTGTGACAAGACTTGAGGATTGTTATGATTGTGAACTGGACCTTTTGGAAAGGGGAATGACCTATGCAATTGAGCATGCTCAGCTCAGCCTACATTGAGTGAATCTTATGCATAGAACTTACATATGACAGATTGTTTGGTTTAACAGCTCTATCATCCGACTAGATAGATCTTAATATCGATTCTAGTTGAGAGAATGAGAAACTACAGCGGATTGAACATCAAGGATTGCTACAAGTAGATCCTTGAACCCCTAGTGCCTTTTTATAATTGTTTACATTCAAACTAGTTTAAAACTGCTACTCACATTAATCTTATTCAAAATCTGATTATTAGCTTTCAATAGACACTTTTGGATGTGTTTTTGAAATCCTACATAAGTCCCTGTGGATCGACCTCGGTCTTACCGAGTTTATTACTACATCGCAACCCTACACTTGGGGAAGCGAACAAGTTTTTGGCGCCGTTGCCGGGGATTTTGACGGTTTTTACAAATTTCTGAAATTAGTATCTATTTAGGATTTTTAGGATTTTAGGACTAACTTAGCTTGTTTATTTGATTTTTCTTTTCAGGAATTTCTAGGAAGCTGATGAAGATACAAGGATCTCAAGTGCCAAATCAGGTTTTATCTTTCTAAACCTTACTCTTCTCCTTCTCCTATTCATTCCGATCATATTCATCTCTTGTAGAGTGGGTGGAGACTCCTTTTGGATCTATGAAAGGTCAGCCCTGTGCTACCTGGATTCCTATTGGTCGGCTCTGTCGTCTTGGATCACCTTGTGCTCAGAGATTTCTTTTCTCACCTTTACCCCTCTTTCTCCTTTTTTCTGCACTTTTTTCTCACAAGATTCAAAGAGTGGGTGGGGAGTTCTCTGAACCCCTATTGACCAGGAGAAATCGGTATCTATCCTTGCTTCTGGCTTAGCCATTGCAAGACACCCTGTGCTTCGGTCTTAGAGAAAAGTAAAGAAAGGGAGGAAGAATTCTTCTTTCTCTTTGTTTCTTATTTTTTTGGTTTTGCATGCCACATTGGGCTCGGGATTCCAATAACCGACTCATAAGTGAAGGGGGGATAGTAGAAGGAATTGACAGAGAACCACGTGCTAGGAGACAACTAAACTCTCCAATTTTGTCTGAAAATATGGCTGCAAATCAACCTAATCCGGGCCAAAACCAAACTGAAACAGGGAAGAATGTGGTTGAGAATGTTCCCCGACCTAGGGACTTTACGTGATTTCTTACAACCCGCAAGAGCGAGCACTCCCTCATGCATAATTTTTCCACAAAATGCAGGGAGTGTGGATTTGAAATCGGGAGTGATCCAACTTCTCCCTAAATTCCATGGATTAGACAGTGAAAGTGCCTATCAACACCTTAAGGAGTTTGATGAGGTAATCACCACCATGCACTTTGCAAATGTGACTGAAGATGTAGTGAGACTCAAATTCTTCCCTTTCACTCTTAAAGATAAAGCCAAGGGTTGGCTTTATGCATTGAGGCTAAGATCAATTGGTGCATGGACTGATATGCACAGAGAATTCATAAAAAAATTCTTCCCTACTCACAAAACAAACATGTTGAAGCGCCTTATCATGAACTTTGCCCAAAAGGAAGATGAAACCTTCTTCCAATGTTGGGAGAGGTTTAAGGATTTATTAAATGCATGCCCACATCATGGCTATGAAATTTGGCGGGTTATAAGCTTTTTCTATGAAGGACTGACTTTACCCATGCGCCAATTTGTAGAGATGATGTGTAATGGGGAGTTCATGAATAAGGAAGCTGATGAAGCATGGGATTATTTGGAAGAATTGGCTGAGAATGCACAGTCTTGGGACACATCGAAACCAACAAATTTCAAGACTGGCCAATAAAAGGAAAAGGGGGGAATGTATGTCTTATCAGAAGAAGATAGCATAAGTGCACGGGTGGCTAGCCTCACAAGAAAGGTCGAAGCCATGGAATTAAGGAAAGGAGAAACGATCAACACCACTGACGTTGAAATTGTTATCAACAGCAACACAAGATTGTGCTGGAATTTGTGCTGGAACTCAACATGCAACACAAGATTGTCCCACAATTTCAGCAGTTCAAGGCATCTTACAAGAACAAACAAATGCCATAAACAGTTATCAACAGCAATTTGGTGCTCCAAACTCAAACACGTTTAATCCTAATTGGAAGAACCATCCCAATTTTAGTTGGAGGAATGGACCCACTACAAATGCAAACAACACTCCAAAAGTATCACTAGAGGAGATGTTGGGTGCATTGGTATCGGTCTAAGCTGAGTATAACAAGACAAATTCTCTAAAAATAGATGGGTTCATGCAAGAGCAATTGAAATTCAATCAAAATTCAACTCAAGCCATCAATGAATTGAAAACATCACTGGCTAGAGTTGAATCTCATCTTATTGTTAGAGAGAAGGGCACACTTCCTGCCCAACCTCTTCCTAACCCAAGAACCCAGTTTGAGATACAAGATGCAAGCTCATCCTCTCACCACACGGAACATGTTCAAGCTATCACCACTTTGAGAAGTGGGAAAGAAATTAACAAATCTAATCCGGTGAAGGCCCCTAAAGCCTAAGGATCCAAAAAATTCCAAAGAGGTTGATAGCTCGAACAACACCCCACAAGAGAAAGAACCGGAAAGGCAATACAAGCCGGTTGCTCCGTTTCCACAAAGGTTGATTTCACCTAAACCTTTAGATAAAAATCTGAAAATTTTAGAAGTTTTCAAGCAGGTGAAGATCAACATCCCATTGTTGGATGCAATAAAACAAATACCATCTTATGCCAAATTTTTAAAGGAATTGTGTACAGTCAAAAGGAAACACAATGTTCACAACAAAGTTCTTTTGACTGAGAATTTGAGCGCCATCATCAAACAAGAAGTGCCCCAAAAATACAAGGATCCGGGTAGTCCAACCATCTCATGCATCATAGGAGACTACCGGATTAAACAAGCCCTACTCGACTTGGGGCAAGTGTGAATCTCATTCCATACTCGGTCTACGAACAACTTGGGTTAGGTGAATTGAAACCCACCAAAACCACACTCCAACTCGCTGATAGATCCATTCGTATACCGAGAGGAATGATTGAGGATGTTCTAGTCCAAGTTGATAAATTCTACTACCCGGTAGACTTTATTGTCTTAGATACACATCCCGTGATAGGCACCAGTGCTCAAATTCTCGTCATACTTGGACGACCGTTTCTAGCTACTTCAAATGCAATTATTAATTGTAGAAACGGACTTGTACAAATGTCCTTTGGAAATATGACCCTTGAGCTTAACATATTTGATTTATACAAACAACCACGGGAGGTTGATAATGATGTCCACGAATTAAACATGATTGAATCATTCGTGGAAGATACAGTTCCCTTGTCACTATCTTCCGACCCTTTGGAGGCATGTGTGGCCTATTCTTATGAGATAAATGATGACACAATGCAAGAGATGGATGCCATACTAGAGATGATGCCGGTGCTTGATAATAAAAGATGGAGGGCCCTATTTGAGCCTTTTGCTTGTAAACGAGAACAAGACCCTCCCATCCAACATCAAGGCACCAACACTCGACCTAAAACCATTACCAAGTGAGCTGAAATATGTTTATTTAGGTCAAGATGAGACATATCCAGTGGTGATATCTTCCCACTTGGATGAGGAACAAGAGAGTAGGCTAATAGCCACTCTATTAGAGCACAAGAGTGCCATTGGATGGTTAATTGTGAATCTCAAAGGCATAGACCCACTGATTTGTACTCATCGCATCCACCTTGAGGAGAATGCAAAGACATCTAGGCAACCACAAAGACGACTAAATCCAAACATGAAGGATGTGGTTAAGGCCGAAGTGGTAAAACTATTGGATGTGGGTATTATTTACCCAATATCCTATAGCCAATGGGTGAACCCAACTCAAGTGGTGCCTAAGAAATCCGGAATAACCATCGTAGCCAATGCCAATAATGAACTCGTGCCAACTAGAGTCACTACCGGTTGGAGAATGTGCATTGACTACAGGAAGCTAAACACTGTCACGAGGAAAGACCACTTCCCCCTACCACTTGTTGATCAAATCTTAGAACGGTTGGTGGGTCATTCCCACTTTTGCTTCCTTGATGGCTATTCAGGGTACAACCAAATAGAAATTACTCATGAAGGCCAAGAAAAGACTACATTCACATGTCCATTCGGCACTTTCGCCTATCGACGGATGCCGTTTGGACTATGTAATGCCCCTGCCACCTTTCAGCGTTGTATGATGAGTATCTTTTCTGACATGGTGGGGACCATTCTCGAAGTCTTCATGGATGATTTTTCCGTATTTGGTTGTAGCTTTGATGAGTGCCTTGAGCACTTGAAATCTGTGCTGAAAAGATGTGAAGAGAAGAACCTTGTGCTGAATTTGGAGAAGTGCCACTTCATGGTTCAAAAGGGAATTGTCCTTGGTCACATCGTTTCACAAAATGGAATCGAGGTGGACAAAGCGAAAATTGATCTTATCTCTAACCTTCCACCACCCAAGAGCATATGAGATGTGCGGTCTTTTCTAGGACACGCAGGATTTTACAGAAGGTTCATAAAGGACTTCAGTTCACTCTCTCGTCCTTTATGTAACCTACTTCAAAAGGAAAATTCATTCGAGTGGAATGAAGAATGTCAAAAGGCCTTTACCACCCTTAAAGGTATGTTGACATGTGCTCCTATAATGCAACCACCTGATTGGAGCCTCCCTTTTGAGATTATGTGCGATGCTAGCGACTATGCTATTGGGGCCGTGCTAGGCCAAAGAAAAGAGAAAAAACCATGTGTCATCTACTATGCAAGTAGAACCCTAAACTCAGCCCAAGCAAACTACACCACTACTGAAAAAGAACTTTTAGCCGTAGTTTTTGCCTTGGACAAGTTTAGGTCCTACTTGATTGGATCCAAGATCATTATATTCACTGACCATGCCGTGCTTAAGTATCTTCTCTCTAAGAAAGATGCTAAACCACGGTTGTTAAGATGGATCCTTCTACTCCAGGAATTCGACATAGAAATACGTGATAAGAAAGGAGTAGAAAATGTAGTAGCTGATCTCCTCGACTTGTCCTCACAGATTCCCCTGAAACGACTGCGATCAATGACATGTTCCCTGATGAACAACTCTATGCTGTTTCCCAATTGCCATGGTATGCAGACATTGCTAACTATCTTGCTACATGTACAATTCCTACACATTGGAAAAAGCTAAGATAAGGATAAATTCTTCACAGAGGTGCGGAAATTCCTATGGGACGACCCATACTTATTCAAGTATTGTCCCAATCAAATCATAAGCAGATGTGTGCCAGATGAGGAACAACAAAGTATCATCTCCTTCTGTCATTCTCAGGCATGTGGTGGCCATTTTTCAGCTAAAAAGACCACAGCGAAAATTCTGTAATGTGGGTTTTATTGGCCCACCATGTTCAAAGACACACATGAGTTTTACAAAACATGTGAACCTTATCAAAAATTGGGAGGAATCTCCCGTCGAAATATGATGCCACTCAATCCCATCTTAATAATTGAAATCTTTGATTGTTGGGGCATCGATTTCATGGGTCCATTCCCATCTTCTTTTGGAAACACATACATCCTGCTTGCCGTTGATTATGTTTCCAAATGGGTCGAGGCCATCGCTTGCCGGAATAATGACCATAAAACGGTCATTCGCGTCTTAAAAGAGAATATTCTTTCCCGGTTTGGAACACCTCGAGTCATCATAAGCGATGGAGGGTCTCACTTTTGCAATCGCCCTTTTGAAACATTAATGAAGAAATATGGCGTAACACACAAAGTGAGCACTCCCTATCACCCACAAATGAGTGGACAAGCTGAGATATCCAATAGGGAGATTAAACACATTCTAGAGAAAATGGTGAACCCCGATCGCAAGGATTGGTTGCTTCAACTTACCGATGCGCTTTGGGCATACCGTACTGCTTTTAAGACCCCTATTGGAATGTCTCCCTATAGACTTGTCTATGGGAAGGCTTGTCACTTGCTTGTGGAGTTGGAACATAGGGCATATTGGGCCATTAAGAAGATGAATTTTGACTCTGACAAGGCAAGCTCGTTGCGCAAACTACAATTGAATGAACTTGCAGAAATCCGGAACAAGGCTTATGAGAATGTGAGAATTTACAAGGACAAGACGAAGATATTCCATGATAAGAATATTCTTCGCAAGACATTCACGATCAATCAAAAGGTCCTTATATATAATTCTCGCCTACATCTATTTCCGGGAAAATTGAGATCTCGATGGACTGGTCCCTACATTGTGCAAAATGTCTATCCATACGGGACTGTCGAGCTGTTAAATTCGAGGAATGGCAACATTTTTAAAGCAAATGGGCAGTAATTAAAGCCGTTCTTTGAGAAATTTCCTTCAGAAGGTATGTCCATACCTTTGAATGATCCTGTGTATCAGGATAATTGATCTCTTAGTCTGATGGAGGTATAGAGTAGTTAGGATTAGGATTTTGCTGCTTTTGTTTTCTTTTTCATAGGTTTGTTAGAAGGAGGAAGAATTCCACTTTTCACTCTCTCAGGTACTATCATTCCTCACTCCCTTTTATTTTTCAAAGCGCTCTCATGTTTTGCTCATTGCACAACTTTTACATTAAGGACAATGCAAGGTTTGGTTGGGGGGTGTAGGATCACTTGGATGAATCAAGCGTTTTGTAAAAATTTAAGCAATTATGTGGAAATTTTTTCGATTTTTCCAAAATTCGAAACTCTTTCAGAAAACATTGTTTCTATGCATTCAAGATGATATGAGCATAAGAGGAGGAGATGTGAAGTGTATGGGGCTGTATGTCTGGAATCTCTCATAGCATAATGGTTTTATATGTGAATTCCCCTATTTCTGTGATTGATAGAAAATCTGAACACTTTTACACCTAGTCCACATTACACGATTTTCATGGGTTGAAGGGATTATGTGATTTATGGATTAGCTAGACTGTGAATTAAGATGTTGAGAAGACAAGCCGAGGTACTTTGTCCATCCTTGTCCATGGGAAAACAATGCAAGATATGGATTTCTAAAAATCCTATCTAAATTAAAAGAAAAAGGAAAAGGAAGGATGAAATTGGGAATGATGGAAAACTGGTGGAAAATTCCAATTAGGGCTACCTACTACCAACCGGGGGATGGTCTACCCGTAACCAAAGCCGAAAATGGGACATAGTGTGAAAGTCGTCGGAAGGACGGTAAGGCAAATTCCTGTCATTGGCTTGATGTAGCTCCATACACCTTGAGATCTATAGTCTGGTTGATCCATGGAGAAGATAATCTTAGAAACTCATGAGATGAATTTTCACTATCCACACTAGATTGAATTTGTTCAAGTTCTTCTGTTTATCAGCCAATCAGCGGGAATCTCATATAAATGCTTATCATGTCTTGAGGGTTTACAGTTTCAACTTCTGTCACCAAATAATTCTGAATCTTACACTTGTATGTCTTGGGACATATAGAAGAAGGGTTTCTGAAAGAGAGTTGAGTTTTGAAGAATAGATTAGTTTCACGCATGTTTTGCTCGGGACTAGCAAAATGCTGGTTGGGGGGGTGTGTTGAGCTCTTAATTGTGCATATTCTAACCCCAATTCATCACTCATTGTGCGAGGTTTGCATGGTTTATAGACTAATCTAATGCATGTTTTGTGATTGCAGGATTGAGAGTGGACTCTGCCTAATTGAAGATGAAAAGAGCTTATTAAGAACCTTGGACGAAGACCCAAGGTGGGCGGAAAGAAAGAAGGAAGCAAGGAGAGAGGAAAGTAAAGAAAGAAGAAAAGAAGAAAGAAAGAAGAAATTGATGAAGACTGCCGACCGATCTTGACCGGTCGGCCCAGGGAGCCAGACCAGTCTTGACCGGTCAGCTGTGCTCGCTGGACCCAAACAAATAGCAAGGCCGACCGGTCAAGACGGGTCGGCCAGAGTTTTCTTTTCTCCAGAGGTTGTTGGACGGTCTCCCTATTAAAGCACGACCGGTCGTGACCGGTCGGCCAGCCCAGTCCGATCGGTCCAGACCGGTCGGCCATGTGATTCAAAATAGAAATTGCTATTCCAGGTGCCGATTTTCTCTGCGCACTGCGTAACTCTTACGCAGATTCTCGATCTTTCTGAAGTTGCGGAGCCTCCTCACTATAAAAGGACACCTAGGGATCGTTCCTAGGGTATCTTAGAAGGGTTGAAGCAAGCTTGGAGGCGGCGGAAGTAGATTTCAGAGTTCCACAACTCCTTCTAGTTTGTTTTGCTGTTTTTATGAACTTTTTAGTTGTTTCATGTTTCCTTGGATCATGAGCAGCTAAACCTCTTAGCTAGGGCTAAGAGGTGAAGCTTGTAGTGGATCCAAGATGTTTCAATTTGTAGTTAGTTGGTTTTAAGTGTGGAATTCATGTTTATGAACAATGGTTTGAAGTTTATACAAGTTTTTAAGTAGTTTTTCTTAGTCTTATGATGACTCATGGATGTTTGGGAGAATTTCTTAATTTCTTAATTGGTTTGTATCAGTCTAGACCTGTATGATCCGAGGAATTGGAGTGCGCTCTAGTACTATGATCTTCATGAAGGGACTTCCTACCAAAGTTCTATTTTTCTGATTTTCTGAATTATGTAAGGGATTGTGCATGTGATTTGAATCAAGTTCAAATCATGATCTAGCCTTGTCTTGTGACAGGACTTAAGGATTGTTATGATTGTGAACTGGACCTTTTGGAAAGGGGAATGACCTATGTAATTGAGCATGCTCAGCTCAGCCTACATTGAGTGAATCTTATGCATAGAACTTACATATGACAGATTGTTTGGTTTAACAGCTCTATCATCCGACTAGATAGATCTTAATATCGATTCTAGTTGAGAGAATGAGAAACTACAGCGGATTGAACATCAAGGATTGCTACAAGTGGATCCTTGAACCCCTGTGCCTTTTTATAATTGTTTACATTCAAATTAGTTTAAAACTGCTACTCACATTAATCTTATTCAAAATTTGATTATTAGCTTTCAATAGATACTTTTGGATGTGTTTTTGAAATCCTACATAAGTCCCTGTGGATCGACCTCGGTCTTACCGAGTTTATTACTACATCGCAACCCTACACTTGGGGAAGCGAACACTTAACACGTGGCTCTCTATCAATTCCTTTAACTATTCCCCCTTCACTAATGAGTCGGTTATTAGAATCTCGAACCCAATGTGGCATGCAAATCCAAAAGAATGAAGCGAAAAAGAAGAACTCTTCCTTCCTTTCTTTACTCTTCTCTAAGACCGAAGCACAATGTCACGCCCCAAATTCGGTTCTCAACATCCATTTGTCGTAACTCAAATTCAGAGGTGGCAGCCTCCGTAGTACCTCGATCTCGGATCCTAACCCCACACGCCAGGTTCCAATCCTGGGATACCACAAGGAGGATTTTAGTGTCTGAATTTTTTTTTTGAAACATGAGCATCACCATATGAGTACCATCAAAGACAAACACAATATTTCCACTACGTCATTTCGTTTACATACAGTACTAAAAGGTAAATACACAATGCGTAAATATAAAAACTGTGCACAATCCGGCACCTCCTGCTATTACACTCCCAACTCCAACTCAACGTTGCTGATACACTCTAGTATAACCTGCAGCGTAACAAACGCGCATAAGCTTTGAACGAAGCTTTGTGAGTGCGTGTGTGCGTATGCAATGCGTATGGCAAGCATGATAAATATCAGAGTAAGCAGTAAAGCATGATGAGAAATCTAAACCAAAACTTAGCCTAATTATGCTACACGATCATGTGATATTAATAACCAGTCTACCACGGCTATGCAAGCATGCAATACATATAACTAGCCTCCCATGGCGATGAAAGCATGCAATACAGGTAACCAGCCTACCAAGGCTATATACCCATACTATGCAATGACCTAGAGGGCCTAATGTCACATACAATGATCCAATGCATGTATGCAAATCACCACCTCTCAGTACAATGGTCTAGATACGAACAGTCATAACGCGATCACTTAAGCAATGCCGGACTCGGAACTGGTAGCTCGTCCAGTGTGGTAGCTTGCCCAGGCTTACAGCCCCGCCCACATCACACCCGCCCACGTCAGGACCGTCCAATACCATACAGTGATACCAATACCATCTCTGAAACGGAACATCACCGGGGTCTCACAGACCTCACTACTCACCAGTAGAATGCCAAAGCCTATCTGGTGCAATAGCGGACCTACTTACAGCTGGTCAAAGTCAACCCACTTTGCCAACACTCTTCCGACAGGTTAGGTCAGACCTCCTTTCAAACTGACCAAGTGCAGTGGAAAACACCGCCGTTTGATATTCGGCATACTGGTGTATGATTAAACCACCCGATCCTTGAATGGAGCACCCCCCTTGGTACCAACGGGATCAGGGACTTTCACCCAAGGACATCTTTGGCATCCAATTTAAAGATCACATATTTCCGGTGTTCTGCAAACCACGATGGAGCTGTGGTTGCAACGTAGTAACCATGCTATATGCGGCACAAGCAGACGGTGCGAAATGCAACCATGCATACAAACGCGGGACGACATGCTCGTGCAAGTCTCCAAATAGCACCATAAAACTATAGGGTCGCAAATACAATGTCACCGTCAACTGGTAATGAACTGCACGACAATCATGGCCGATATGGCCGGTTGATACAAGACAATCAGATGAGCTAAGCATTCATGATGCATAAGCCAAGCATACACTATGAGTGCCAACAAGTAGTCAATCTACCATGATGGCAATAAATTAATCTAGTCCAACCTATTTGAGATATGATTAAGATGAGGGGACACATATGAATGATTGAGTCATAGTGCGAGATGTCGCCAACCAGGGAATCTCACACCAAGGGCTACAAGGTATGCTTATTCCTACCGTACAGTGTAAGTCAGGATGATAGACTCATGTCCTCGAATAGTCCCATACCTATTGGAGAGGTTTGCGATAGAGACCACGTGAATTACATTTACGCGACTACATCTTGAATGCTTTATGAATGTGTTTATGCCCTAGTGGTCTCCAATTAACAATGGTGATTCGGGATGCATACTCATTACACATGCATGGTGGTCGTCAAAGCATATAGTATAAAGATCACATATGAGTATTTCAAACAACACTACGTGTGGCAACAGACATACTAAAAACATCATAAAAAGATAATTCACTTATAACACAAACAAACACAAAGAGATAGGACCCTAAATGGATGGTATACAATAACACAGATGGTCCAGCAATTGAACGGTGTGGATTAACCTTCAACATTCAGAGAACCCAAATGGAAAGAAAATGATTGAATACACTACCGACACATCAAAGGTAGAACCTACTTGAGCGGCAAGAGTAGAATACCCAAAATCATGCCAAGACTCATAATCCGGTAGTACAGTTGAGATAAACACAATAATGGTCTGTAAAAGGAATGTCATAGAACGAGTTGCAAGATGGACAGGTCATGATAGAGAATCATACATGGTAGGGTAATCTGAGATAGATGGTCAATACGATGAGGTCTAAAAAGGGACGACAGGTCTAACCTCATACTACAAGATAGGCTCCATATAATGGATGGCCTAGATGACATACTAATGTTGAGGATGGGCCCCACACTCGTCGTAAAGGTAAACGGACGGTGTGGATGGGACATACACGATATGGTGGTCTTTAATAGTTGGGTACAAGGGTAGAAGGGGTGAGTCATATGAGTATACAACAAGCTGAGTTACCAGGATCAATCAACATGGAGAGTCAATAAGGTGGGTCAATAAGGTAGGTTGACAAGGCGGGTCAACATGGTGAGTTAACAAGCTGATTTGACAAGACGGTTCAACAGGGTGAGGTAAGAAGGTAGCCCTATGACTTAGTTCACGTGAACTTTAGGAATTCCCATGCATCCAGATCTATATGACCTTTTAACAAGGGTTTACACAACTAATCATCAAGGTGGATCCACGGGATGGACAACGCGGTCATTCGAACATGTACACTAAGGTGGTCCCAAGGCCATCCTGTACATAACATGCTAGGGTCCATTCATTTAGATGGTTTGGATCAAGCACAAAATTAAGGCGGTCCTAATCGATGGGCAACATACATATCGCACCATAGTGGTTGTTTACGTCGAATTTTGTAACAGGGTCCTCCAGACATTCACCTTCCTCTCAGGTAGTTTCCTCCTGAACTTGAAAAAGCACAAAGAAAAACTACGGGTGACCGGCGTCCAGCCGTTGGCCCTCCAAAGCTTAAGTCAAACGGGACGTGATTACAAAGGAAACGAAGGGATTTGAAGCTCAGAGATTGTGTGCCTTCTTCATCTGATGAACCCATCCTTTTATATAGATCCAAGTGATCTAATCCAATACGTAAGACGTTGAGCGTCCTGCTGATTTCTAGGTATAAAATATTTATCTTGTTGATCCTTAGATGGGGGAACGTCCTAGTTCAAATAAATATCTACATGATTACGTCTCTTGATGATGATCCCCTGAAGTCTGGAACCACGAACCCAGAATCGATCTATATGGGCTACTGGTACTACAAAGGCAGAGAATACTCAGGCTCGGTGGACTGGTCGCGTTAAGATGCAACCCCTTTCGACGAGCACGAGCAGAGCTGCTCGCATTTGGGATGTGACCCCTTTTGACGAGCACGAGCCGAGCTGCTCACATTTAGGATGCGACCCCTTCGACGAGCACGAGCCGAGCTTCTCGCATTTGGGATGCGACTCCTTTGACGAGCACGAGCCGAGCTGCTCGCATTTGGGATACGACCCCTTTCGACGTGCACGAGCCGAGCTGCTCGCATTTGGGATGGCTGGTCGTGCCTTGTCTCAATCATTCTTTGATCGCATCTCATGACGGTCAACTTTATCCTACAGCCCCAAAGGCCATAATGTTAACCGCTATTTTGGCGAAGGTGGGTTGAGTTTCTGCCCCTTTGTTTGAAGAAACATAAAAAAAAAAGAATTTTACTCTGCATCGACTAATGTGCCTTCATATTCTTCTCGCAGGCATTCCGATTGGAGCTAGGCCAAACTTGCGGGGAGGACTTAATGAAAAACTAGTACGGTTTTCCAAGCTTTCAGCGGCCGCGCACAACCTTAACGTTGCCTTAGACCCACGCTGTCTCTGCGTAGCAGGCTTGATTTTCCACGAGGAGATGGCGAATATAGGAGATAAGAGGGGCGCGCTGGGGGTGTTCCCCCGTCTAAAGGGTACGGCCTCGAAGAGGCAAAAGAAGTCAGCAGCTGGACCTTCAGCTGCGCCCGCTCCAGCAGAGGGGTCTGCTCGCGGCGCACAGTCGCGTGCTACTACCAAAGGGGGTGTTGTCGCGACCCCTCACACTTCCGCGACCCCTCCAGTTAGCGCCCATAGCCAGCCGATAATCGAATTCGTTGACAATTCGCCGAAAGGAGATCGAACGGAGGAAGGTCTCCCTTCAAGGGAGACATCATGCGAGCCCATCACTGCTCGCGATTCGGCGACACCTGCCTCGGGGGCTGTGAATGCTCGCGAGGCAAGCTCTAGTGAGATGGTCGTAGCCCAGCCCTCCGGGTCGGAAGTCTTCGTCATCCCGCCATACTTGCATCCGATATGCAAGTTTATGTTTGATAATATTTTCCGCAACTCCTTTGGGGGCCTCCCTGAGCCAAGTCCAAAGGCTCTTTCTACTGACATAGGGGTGAGATTGATTCAGGTAACAACCTCCTCCCCGTTCCTCATTTTTCTTTGGATTATTGATGTGGTAGGCTACTCTAATTCTTCTTTCTTTGTCTGAGCAGAATCTGGATCTTATGCTCCGAGTCCGGCATGATATTGATGCCGCCCGCCGCGTCGTCGATGATGCAGAAAAGAAGAAGAAAGAGATGGAGGGCGAGGTCCAAGGAAGAGATCGCATCATAAAGGCCCTGGAAGCCCAAATCGTAAAATTAAATGAGGAGAAGCAGATCCTCCTAGCCAAGATCTAGGCCCTGACTGATCGTTTTCAGTCATTGGACCTACAATTTACGAAGCTCCACGAAGTCCATACCAAGAGCGAGAGAGAGAATGAGATTTTTCGCCAGGACAAGATCTGCCTTGAGGAGCAGCTCAAGGACTCTTGGACTAAACTCGAGGAGGCCAAGAAGACTCTCGACCTACTGAAGGATGACTCCATTCACTATGAGGAGGAAGGAGTGGCCCTTGTTAAGATGGTATCTGATGAGGGGCCTCGTGCAGTCCAGGAGTTCCGAACTTCTCAGCTCTACGACGAGGAGCGTTATGAGGCGCATATCGCTAGTCGCGATTTTGCGGTCATAGTTATGCAACAAATTGCTCCTTCCTTCAATTTTGAGGAGTTTGAGAGAGTGGCCTTCGAGGTCGCAGCTAGAGAGCGAGCTGCAGCTGAGAATGAGGTCACTAGAGCTACTGATGCCGCGCCTGCTCCCGAGATCGGTCCTGAAGCAGAGAGTCGCGAGCCTGCTCTAGATGAGAACGACCGATCTTAGAGTCGTCGCCCTTCTCTCTCTCCTTTGTTGTTTTTCTTAGTATTTTGAGAAGAAATTGTATCCATATAAATGATCTGACTTTTTAGTCACTTTTAATGAAAATTGCTTTTTCTCAACGCCATGTGCTCTTTCTTGCCTTTTTTTTTTGTCGATCGCATCTTGAATGCTCGTATACTTAACTCATGAAAAAATGAGTTAGGCTCAATCCGGGGGTCGTGGTGAGCATGTCCTCGTTGAGATAGACTGGTCTATCGATTGAGACTTTGATTCTACCAAGGGTAGATAATTGGCCAAGAGAATGTGTGTATTCTCTTCGAGGCTATTCGGGTCCAATCAAATGGAGTAGCGACCAAAAGACTGACTTCGATTCTACCAAGGGTAGACAATTGGCCAAGAGAATGTGTGTATTCTCTTCGGGGCTATTCGGGTCCAATCAAATAGAGTAGCGACCAAAAGATGTTAAAGTCGATCACCTTTATTCGAATGTCATTTAAAATTACATCGAATTAAGGAAATTACTGTAGCAAATGTTCCACATGTCAAGGGCGATGTATGGGTCTTCCTTGCATATCTTCAAGATAATAAGTACCGGGTCGCACGATTTTGGTAACTCGGTACGGAACTTCCCAATTTGGATCCAGCGAACGGGTAGGAACTCCGAGGTTTTGTCTGAGAACCAAATCGCCGAGCTGAAAGGTTCTAGGTAGGACTTTGGCGTCATGATACCGAGCAATGCACTGCTGATACTCTGCTGCTCGCAGCTGGGAGGCATCCCTTCGCTCTTCCAAGAGGTCGAGATGAAGTCGGAGACCTTCCTGATTACAAGTGGGATCATATTGCTCGATTCGATACAAAGGTACTTGAACTTCAACCGGTACTACTGCGTCGGTGTCGAATGCCAAGGAGAAGGGAGTTTCACCTGTTGATATGCGAGTCGTAGTCCTATATGCCCATAAGACTTCTAGCAGGAGTTTTGGCCACATGCCTTTACACTCACCTAGCTAGGTCTTTAAATGATGCTTGATGATTTTATTCATCGCTTCAACTTGCCCATTTGCCTGAGGATGATATGGGGAGCTGCGGACATTGCATATCTTCCATTTTTCATAAAATTAATCTAAAGTGGCGTTGTCGAATTGCTTTCCATTATCGGTGATTACAGTGTGGGGGAGCCCATAACGGCATATGATATTTCTCCTACGAACTTAGTGGTCCGTTTCTCGGTAATTCTGGCTAATGGTTTTTGTTAGTGCACTTTTTTATGGCATACTAGTGCACCTTGTTTGTCAATCACTTAGGTCAGTGGGTCTAGTGTCGGTTGAGCTTAATGAAGACGAAGATCGAAGACTCAAGTAGCCCTGCTGCATCAAGGAAGAAGAAACATGTAAAAGTGATGCCTTGGTGTGCCTTAATGTTGAGCTCTTAATTGTGCATATTCTAACCCCAATTCATCACTCATTATGCACGGTTTACATGTTTAAAGGACTATTCTAAGGCATGATTTGTGATTGTAGGAACAAGAGGGAGATTTCACAAATTGAAGACTAAATGGAGTCTTTTATGAGCGTTGAAGACCATTGGATCAAGCATGAAGGAAGATCAAAGAGAAGAAAGCAAGGAAAGAAGAGAAAAGAAGAAAGAAAGAAAGAAATAAAGGAGAAAAAGCAGCCAGACCGGTCAAGACCGGTCGGCCAGGCCAGTTCGACCGGTCAAGACCGGTCGGCCATGCAAACAGCAATGTTTCTATTTTGGGGCTCTGGATTTCTCGGCGCAAGTGCGTAACTCTACGCAAAATCTGAAACTTTCTTGCGTAAAGGACACCTCCAAGCTATAAAAGGACGTCTTCCCTTCATACCAAGGCATGCTAGAACGTGGGGATTGCTTAGGAGACGGATTCTACTTCGGATTTCTAGTTTTCTTCCTGTTTTAGTTAGTTTTTATGTTTTTAGAGGCTTCTAGTTCAAGGATGTTAGAGATGAACTAAAACCTCTTAGCTAGGGCTAAGAGGTAAAGCTTTTGATTCGTTTTTGATGGATTAATGCAACCTAGGTTTCCTTTTATGTTTTAATTGATGAATTTTAGTTCAATATGAGTTTGAATCAAGTACTATGTTGGTTTTTACTTTGATCTCTTGATGACTCCGGGCTCATGTGATTCTTAGTGATCCTGACTTAGTATCTTAGCTTTTGAGCATTGTTTATGCTTGTGTAGTTCATTGATCTACCATCGACTCCGGGCATGGTAGACGCTTTGATTGCCTTGTATGCAATGGCCTGATTTTCATGTGGGAACTCATTCAACTAAAGTTCTTATCTTTTGTTTTATAATCTGAAATAGTTGTTTATTGATTGATTTTGAATTTAATTAGAGTTCTAATCATGAGTTGTAATCAGGTCTAGTGACAGGATTTGGTGAAAACTATGGTTGTGAATCTCAACTAGATTGGAAAGAGGCTTGGCCTATACAATTGAGTATGCCCAAGGCCTGAGTGTTATTGTGGGAATCAAATCAGTTAATAAGCACTTGTTTTAGATAATTGTTGATTGAACCGCTCTATATTCCGATCGGATAGAGATATGAATTCGATTCCGATTGAGTTGTGAGAGACCTAGTTGTGTTGATGCATTGAAACTTATCAAAAGTGGATCCTTGGTGCTCTAGTGCCTTTTTAGATTGAAATTACCTTAACCATTCACTTTTTAAACCCAAATTGCTATTTTTCAGTTTTAGTTCTTAATAGGATCTTAATCACTAGTTGTTTTAGACAAAATCTGAGAATACCCATTCATAAATCTCTGTGGGAACGATACTCGGTCTTTCCGAATTATTACTACTTCGCAACCCTACACTTGGGGAGTGAACAAGTTTTTGGCGCCGTTGCTCGGGATTTCTATGCGGAATTTTTAGAATTTTCTGAAATAATTTTTAATTGAGATTGTGTTAAGATAGGTTTAGGATTTGTTTTGCTTTCTAGAGTAGGTTTTCTTCTAAATACTAACTTACTTTGTTTTGATTTTTGCAGGATTCTAACATAGGTCTAATCCAGGGATTATTAGGAAGTTGAAGAAGAAGTAGGCATCTTAAGTCACAAATCAGGTTTTATTGTTCTAACCCTACTCTTCCTCTTCTCCTACTCATTCCTATCATATTCATCTCTTGTAGAGTGGGTGGAGACTCCTTTTGGATCTCTGAAAGGTAAGCCTTGTGCCACCTGGATTCCTATTGGTCGGCTCTGCCGTCTTGGATCACCTTGTGCTCAGAGATTTCTCTTCTCAACCTATTCCTCTTTCTTCTTTTTCTATACTTTTTCTCAAAAGACTCAAAGAGTAGGTGGGGAGTTCTTTGAACCCCTATTGACCAAGAGAAATCGGTCTCTATCCTTGCTTCTGGCTTAGCCATTGTAAGACACCTTGTGCTTAAGTCCTAGAGAGGAGTAAAGAAAGGAAGGAAGAAATATCTTTCCTTTTTGTTCATTCTTTTTTGTTTTGCATGACACATTGGGCTCGGGATTCTAATAACCGACTCAATCGTGACGGAGTAATTGTTGAAGGGATTGATAGAGAGCCTCGTGCTAGGAAACATCAAAATTTTCCTGAAATTACTAGAGAGATGGCTGAAAATCAACCAAATCAGGGGGTTAATCAACATCAAAATCCAGCCCCAAATTTACTGAATTGGATGAGAATGAAGTGGGGGATGTACCTCAACCTAGAACTTTACGTGACTATTTACAACCAGCTAGGACGAGTACTCCCTCTTGCATAATTTTCCCTCACAATGTGGGAAATATTGATTTTAAACCGGGGTTGATCCAACTTCTTCCTAGATTCCATGGACTCGACTCTGAGAGCGCATATCTACATATTAAGGAATTTGAAGAGGTTATAGCCACAATAAACTATGACAATGTGACCAAGGATACAATAAAACTTAAATTGTTCCCTGAAAGAGAAGGCCAAATCATGGCTACATTCCTTAAGGCCGAGGTCTATTGGGACATGGGCTGAGATGACTAGGGAGTTTCTTAAAAAATTCTTCCCTACTTATCGAACTAATGCATTAAGAAGGGCCATAATGAACTTCGCCCAAAAAGAAGAAGAAACCTTTTTCCAATGTTGGGAAAGGTATAATGAGCTATTAAACGCATGCCCACATCATGGCTATGAGAGGTGGAGGTTGATTAGTTTCTTCTATGATGGATTGAACTCAACCATGCGCCAATTTGTAGAGATGATGTACAATGGGGAGTTCATGAACAAGGAAACGGAGGAAGCTTGGGATTATTTTGACATGTTAGCTGAAAATACACAAGCATGGGATACATCTAAGCCAATAAGTTCAAAACAACCCCAAGCCAAGGAAAAGGGAGAAATTTATGTTTTAGATGGGCAAGATGATCTAGGTTCTAAAGTGGCTAAACTCACACGAAAGGTCGAGGAGATGGAACTAAAGAAGGTGGACATAACCCAACAAAAGGGGGCTGTTGAAACTATTTGTGGTATTTGTGCTTCCAATGTGCATCAAACGCCGGATTGTCCAACAATCTATGCGTTTCGAGAACTTTTATTTGAACAATCGAATGCCTTGAATAGTTATCAACGACCTTTTAGTACTCTAAATTCAAACACAAACAATTCTAGTTGGAGAAACAACCCAAACTTCAATTGGGCGAATGGAAACACGGCTAATCAAAGTAATCTTCAAAGGGGGCCCCCAATGCAAATGGCCCCACCTCAAATGCCTATAAAGGATACTTTGAAAGCATTCATGGAAGGACAAGCTCAAATAAATCAATCCAACCATACGATAATGCTTGAGCTTAAAAATTCGGTGGAGGAAATCAAGGCTCGCTTAAACGCAAGGGAAGGGATGCTTCCAGCCCAACCCATACCAAATCCAAAACTACAATGCGAAATAAGTGTGCCTAGTTCTTCTAACCAACATATGGAACATGCTAAGGCCATCACCACTCTTAGAAGTGGTAAAATCATTGAAAAATCTGATCCGGTGAAGGTTTCAACACCTAATGATCCGGTACCTTCCAAAGAGGATGATGGACCTAGCATCACCATGAATGAAAAAGAGCCATTGAAAGAATATAGGCCCGTTGCTCCATTCCCCCAACGCTTAATTTCAGCCAAACCTCAAGATAAATATCAGGAATTTTTGGAGGTTTTCAAGCAAGTCAAAATCAACATCCCATTGTTGGATGCCATTAAACAAATACCATCATATGTAAAAATTTTAAAAGACCTTTGCACGGTTAAAAGAAAAATACATGTGCAAAAGAAGGCATTTTTGACAGAGAATGTGAGTGCCATTATCAACCACGGGATGCCCAAGAAATACAAAGATCCCGGTTGTCCGACAATATCATGTGTGATTGGAGACTACCGGGTGAAACATACTCTACTTGATCTAGGGGCAAGTGTGAACTTAATTCCCTTTTCAGTCTATGAACAATTGGGTTTAGGTGAATTAAAACCCACCAAAATCACATTACAACTTGCTGACCGATCGATTCGTATTCCGAGAGGGGTAATTGAGGATGTTCTTGTCCAAGTTGACAAAGTTTACTACCCGGTGGACTTTATTGTCTTGGACACGAGACCCATGGTTAATATTGGCCCTCAAATTCCTGTCATACTTGGCCGCCCATTCCTAGCTATATCAAACACTATCATAAATTGTAGGAGTGGGGTCATCCAAATGTCTTTTGACAATATGACGATTGAGTTGAATGCCTTCAATATTAAAAACCAACAAGAGGATGAAGATGAGGAGGTCCACGAAATAAATATGATCAATTCTATCGTGGAAAATGAGTCCCTCTCACCTTTTTACTCCGGTCACTTAGACAAAGAAGTGACTCACTCCCTTGATGAGAACAATGATATGATAAGGGATATGGTCACACTTTTCAAGTCGGTATCGGCTATGACATTAGCCGAGAGAAGGATGTGGAAACAACACCTTGTTGTGCAGAGAAATCAACTCATATTCCCACACCTTTGTGGATCATGCATACCAAACTCCACCAACCCTGAGATGATCCTTACTTGCAATATCAATGCCCAGGAAAATCTGAATGGAGACATATTTTTTCTGATAAATATGATGATGTCTCCTCTTATACATGTGGTGAAAACATTAAGAAACCCACTGAAATTCTTTTTTGGGATTTTGAGTGGCTTAGCACGATTACTCACACACATGTTTATTGTAAAGCAGGATATTGGATGACGTTACTGCGAAACCTTTTGATCCATCTAATGATTCTGCTTGAATTTATGCTTTTGGATGAGTTGTTGGGATTAACCTCCTAGTCTGACGGAGGATAATTTGCTAGAATGCTTTCCCATTAGGATTTGCTTTGATAGTTGAGTTAGTTGTGAAGTAATCCATCTCCAAAAGCTAATCTTGCCATGAAATATATGCTCCAGGTGATATCTCTCTTGCTCACTCTCCTTTGTTTTATGTCATTGCTCTCATGACATGCATATTGCATATCTTATTACATTGAGGACAATGTAAAGTTTTGGTTGGGGGGTGAGAGATTCCTTAGATGATGAATCTGCTAGCTTTTGTGACATGTCAAGCAAAGATGTAGAAATTTTTCGATTTTTCAAAAATTCAAAACTCTTTTGGAAAACTTTGATTCTATGCATTCGAGATAGCATGGGTATAAGAAGATGAGATATGAAGTGAGGGATGTTGCAAGCTTTGAACTTCTCTTAATATAATGGTTTTATATGTGAATTCACCTATTTTTATGATTGATAGAAAATTTGAACACCTTTTGCACCTAGTTCACATTACACGATTTTCATGATTTGAAAGGATTGTGTGATTTGTGGATTAACTGGACCTTGATTTAAGGTATTGGGAAACCAAGCTGGGGTACTTTGTCCATCCTTGTCCATGGGAAAATAACGAAAGATATGGATTTCTAAAAATCCTATCTAATGTAAAAGAAAAAGGAAAAGGAAGGATGAAATTGGGAATGATGGAAAAATGGTGGAAATTTCGATTAGGGCTACCTACTACCAACCGGGGGATGGTCTACCCGTAACCAAAGCCGGAAATGGGACGTAGTGTGAAAGTCGTCGGAAGGACGGTAAGGCAAATTCCTGTCATAGGTTTGTGTTGCTCTATACACCTTGAGATCTATAGTTTAGTTGATCTATGAAGAAGATAATCCCGGAAACTCATGAGATGAGCCTTCACTATGCACACTAGGTTAAATTTGTTCAAGTTCTTCTATTTGTCAATCAATCAGCGGGAATTTCATATAAACACTTATTATGTTCCGAGAGTTTAAGGTTTCAACCTTTATCACCAAATTTCTCTGATTTTTACGCTTATGTGTCTTGGAATGTATAGAAGAATAGTTTCTAGAAGAGAGTTGGGTTTTGGAGAATGAAACTTGTTTCACGCATGTTTTGCTCGGGACTAGCAAAATGCTGGTTGGGGGGTGTGTTGAGCTCTTAATTGTGCATATTCTAACCCCAATTGATCACTCATTATGCACGGTTTACATGTTTAAAGGACTATTCTAAGGCATGATTTGTGATTGTAGGAACAAGAGGGAGATTTCACAAATTGAAGACTAAATGGAGTCTTTTATGAGCGTTGAAGACCATTGGATCAAGCATGAAGGAAGATCAAAGAGAAGAAAGAAAGGAAAGAAGAGAAAGGAAGAAAGAAAGAAAGAAATAAAGGAGAAAAAAGCAGCCAGACCGGTCAAGACCGGTCGGCCATGCAAATAGCAATGTTTCTATTTTGGGGCTCCGGATTTCTCGGTGCAAGTGCGTAACTCTACGCAAAATCTGGAACTTTCTTGCGTAAAGGACACCTCCAAGCTATAAAAGGACGTCTTCCCTTCATACCAAGGCATGCTAGAACGTGAGGATTGCTTAGGAGACGGATTCTACTTCGGATTTCTAGTTTTCTTCCTGTTTTAGTTAGTTTTTATGTTTTTAGAGGCTTCTAGTTCAAGGATGTCAGAGATGAACTAAAACCTCTTAGCTAGGGCTAAGAGGTGAAGCTTTTGATTCGTTTTTTATGGATTGATGCAACATAGGTTTCCTTTTATGTTTTAATTGATGAATTTTAGTTCAATATGAGTTTGAATCAAGTACTATGTTGGTTTTTACTTTGATCTCTTGATGACTCTGAGCTCATGTGATTCTTAGTGATCCTGACTTAGTATCTTAGCTTTTGAGCATTGTTTATGCTTGTGTAGTTCATTGATCTACCATCGACTCCGGGCATGGTAGACGCTTTGATTGCCTTGCATGCAATGGCCTGATTTTCATGTGGGAACTCATTCAACTAAAGTTCTTATCTTTTGTTTTATAATCTGAAATAGTTGTTTATTGATTGATTTTGATTTAATTAGAGTTCTAATCATGAGTTGTAATCAGGTCTAGTGACAGGATTTGGTGAAAACTATGGTTGTGAATCTCAACTAGATTGGAAAGAGGCTTGGCCTATACAATTGAGTATGCCCAAGGCCTGAGTGTTATTGTGGGAATCAAATCAGTTAATAAGCACTTGTTTTAGATAATTGTTGATTGAACCGCTCTATATTTCGATCGGATAGAGATATGAATTCGATTCCGATTGAGTTGTGAGAGACCTAGTTGTGTTGATGCATTGAAACTTATCAAAAGTGGATCCTTGGTGCTCTAGTGCCTTTTTAGATTGAAATTACCTTAACCATTCATTGTTTAAACCCAAATTGCTATTTTCCAGTTTTAGTTCTTAATAAGATCTTAATCACTGGTTGTTTTAGACAAAATCTAAGAATACCCATTCATAAATCTCTGTGGGAACGATACTCGGTCTTTCCGTATTATTACTACTTCACAACCCTACACTTGGGGAGTGAACACTTAACCTTGACCAAAACCTAACCCTTAACCTCTTAGATGACTTGCACCAGCTAGGTATACCTTTAGTCATCATCATTAGTCTTAGAACTCCATGAAAAACATAATAAGTTAGACTAATTAAAGAGGTGGAAGCTGCTGTAATCAAAACAGCTCAAACAATAGTTTTTTATTGATCTCCGATCAATCGGACATTGGCTCCGATAGGACTCCAATCCATCGGACAGAAGCTCCGATCAATCGAAAAAAAATTTAGCAACTTTGAAAATCCACTGGACATATTTTCGATCAAGCGGACAGTCTTCCGATCCATCGGAAGGGGTCAGTCCGATCAATCGGAATATCTTCCAGAGAATCCACTGGACTAATTTCCGATCAATTGGACATGTCTCCGATCAATCGGACTGGTCTCCGATCAATCGGATCATTTTTCCGATCAATCGGAGATGCACAAATCTGCCCTTTTTTTACCGTTGGAAGAAAATCTATTTAAAGATGGGGATTCATTTTTGAGCTGGGAGAGGGGATTTTGAGGAGATAGAAGCCACCATTGCTAGAGACCATCAGAGGCTCTATCACAAACCCATAGCAAATCATTCTCCTTGTGTTTTCATCACAAGCTTGGGCCATTCAATGGCACCTTAAGAATGGACTTGTTCCCTCTTGATTCCTAGGCTTTAGACACCTTGATGATAGTTAAATCATTTATCTAAACACTACCAAGGAGTCCAAATAGGTGTATTCCTCTAGGAAACCCATTTCCTACCATTTGTAGAGGATTCACCATTCCCTAGCACCTTGGGCATCTCCAATGGAGCATCACATGTAAGGTAGCTGATCTTGGTGCTGAAGCCTTGGTAAAGCAACGGCATAAAAGATCAGGGGAGCACAAGGGGAGTTGATTCAAGCACGGGAGAGCGAGAAGAAGCAACCCAAAGCGGCGCTACAAAGGGGCTCAATCCGACAAGTAAGGTTGTCTTGTTAAGAGTCCATCCACTCAATTCCCTGTGGGAGTTGAGTGTAGAGTTTGTTTGACAAACTCGAACTAGGGTCGTTAGCCGATCCTTGGCCTGTTAGTCGGCCTAAATTTAGGGACGTCAGCCGTTCCTTGGCACGTTTGTCGGGCCTAAACAAAGTCTCCAAGGGGGAGCCACCAACACGGGTGCAAACGTGTAGGTTGGGAGGAACCTGTAAACTCCCCGGTTGGGTGGATCCGAGTTAAAACACCTTGGTTGGGAGGAACCAGATTTAAACTCCCCAGTGAATGCCGGTGTGCTCAAGGGGGTTGAGTACTTGAACCTGGAGTGGAGTGGATAAGTAGTCGAACCACTATACATCCTTGTGTTTGTGATTGTTCTTGAGTACATTTCTCTTTATGCATCACGTTTAACTTATTAATTATGAATGCTTAGTTTGGAATGTATGCTAGGCACTTGATAGGCACATCCACACTCACAAGATGTGCTTTCATTACCTCATGTTGACTTGAGCATTTCTTGATCCATCCTCTATAGTCCACATGAGTTGTTTAGACTAGGTTGCTGATTGCACTTATCGTTTGCTAGTCTCTTGATTGGACCCACTTAGGCTTGGAAGCCGAAGTGTTAATCGCTTACGTAGTTTAATTTGTTGAATTGTGTAAGTAGGCGAAAGGAATTTCAAATAGGTCCTTATCACCCCCCCTCCTAAAGGTTTAGCCATAATTCTAGTTGCTCCTTAAGCTTCCGCACGTATATGCATAGGGTGTCGTGTTAGACTACTCGACGCACTTTCAGTTTTGCCTCGACCCATTTGGTGAAGTAATCGACCACCACGATTGCGAACCTGTTTTGACCTTTTCGATAGGTAAGGGCCCGATGATATCGACTCCCCATTGGGCGAAGGGCCAAGGACTATCCATTGGCGTCATTTGCTCGGACGGTACGTGAGGTATAAGAGAATATCGTTGGCACTTGTCACTTTTTTTAGAGAATTCGATCGCATCCGCCTTCATAGTGGGCCAGTAATATCCTTGCCTCATTGTCTTATATGCTAGAGATCGTCCCCTTGGCTGGTTACCACATGCCCCCTGGTGTATTTCATCCAGAACACGATGTGCTTCTTCTGGGTGAAGCCACCTTAAGTAGGGCAAAGAGAAACTCTTACGTAATAACGTTCCATTTAATTTGTAAAGTATACCTGGCAGCTCGATGACGAATTTGTCATGCGGATTTCTTGTTGCCTGGAAGATGTCCATCCCTGAGATAAAGGACAATGGGGTCCATCCAACATGGAGAGGGATGGACCGCGATCACTTGCCCAGGAGTTGCTTGATCGATACTCGGGGTCCGAAGGTGCTAGATGGGAATTGATTGTGATAACTCAGATTCTGGTGCGGAGGCGACTTTTGCCAAAGAATCTGCGAGTTTGTTCTTCTCGCGAGGAATGTGGATTATTTCATAATTCTTCAGCTTCGCGAGCAAGATAAGCACTCGAGATTTGTATAAGGCCATACTTTCTTCTTTTGCCTCAAATTCGCCGAGTGCCTGATTGACTATGAGCTGAGAGTCACTATGAATGAGTAAACTCTGAATCGAGGGGACGTTTGCTAGTTCGAAGTCGACGATCAGAGCCTCATATTCTGCTTCATTATTTTAGATGCGAGAATCAAATCGTAAAGCGTATTGAAAACGCGACCCGTCTGGAGCAACTAGAATTAGGCCCGCTCCGCTACCGGTGGCCCGTGAGGACCCATCCGCGAAGAGTGACCAGGGTGGCTGGTCGCTGATCGCGGAATTATCATTGGGAGAGGAATTTGTGAATTCGGCGATGACGTCAGCCACGGCCTGACCTTTGATGACAGTCCTGGGGCAGAACGAAATATCGTGCTCACTGATCTCGACCGCCCATTTAGTTAATCGCCCTAAAACCTCGGGTTTTTGAAGGACCTGCCGTAATGGATGATTTGTTGGCACTAATATAGCGTGGGCTTGGAAGTAGGGTTGCAGTTTTCTGGCAGCCGTGACCAAAGCAAGAGCCAACTTCTCCATATCAGAATACCGAGTTTCGGCGTCCACCATCGCTCGACTAATACAATAAACGGGCCTTTGTGCCCCGGAATCTTCTCTTATTAAAGCGGCACTAACGGCCGTAGAAGACACAGATAAATAAAGAAGAAGTTGCTCGTGCGCCACAGGTTTTGACAGAATGGGGGGTGCACTCATATACTGCTTCAGTTGTTGGAATGCTTCTTCGCATTGCGGTGTCCACTCCCAATCAGATTTGGCGGTGGCTCGTAGGAGTTTAAAGAAGGGTAAACACTTGTCAGAGGCCCGCGAAATGAACTTGTTCAACGATGCAATGCGAACAGCCAGACGTTGGACATCCCTGAGAGTGGTCGAAGATTTCATCTCGACCAACGCTTTTATTTTTTCAGGATTTGCCTCGATTCCTCGTTAGCCAACCATAAATTCGAGAAATTTCCCAGCAGACACTCCGAACGCACATTTCTCGGGATTTAGCTTTATCTGATACTTCCTCATCAAGTCGAAGGCTTCTTAAAGATCTGTAAGGTGGTCGTCTTCTATGACACTTTTCACGAGCATGTCGTCGACGTACACCTCATATTCCTGCCAATTTGTGTGGCGAATATTTTATTGACGAGGCGTTGATAGGTGACCCCTGCATTTTTTAGACCAAAAGGCATTACCTGGTAGCAATACAGGCCTCGGTCAGTGATGAAGGCAGTGTGCTGGCTATCGGGTGGATGCATCATGATCTGGTTATAATCGGAATAGGAGTCCATAAAACTGAGCAGGGCATGCCTTGTCGTTGAATCAACCAGCTGGTCGATTCGCGGGGTCGGGAAGCTATCTTTAGGGCACGCTTTGTTCAAATCCGAATAGTCAACTTCTTTTACAAAATTGACTGTGAGCAGCTTCTCGACTTCAGCCTTGATTACCATTTGCCTTTCTGTAGTGAAGGCACGTCAACGCTGATGAACAAGTTTATACTTCGGATCAACGTTCAGACGATGTGCTATGACGCTGGGGTCGATGCCCGGCATGTCTCTATGGGACCAGGCTAACACATCTTGGTATTTGGTGAGGAAACAGACCAGATTTTCTCGAAAGACGCTGCTTAAAGAGGATCCCACATAGACAACTTTGGACGAGTCGTCTTCAGTTAAGTGGATTGCCACTGTCTCTTCTCCGGGAGTTCCAGATTGGAGAGCATTCTCTCTTGGGTCCAACGAGGTAGCCAGTCGGAGGACTTGATGGATCTTATGCCACCATCATAACTGATGTCGTCTGGGCCTTTTTCCGATCTTGTACGGCTATCTCGTAATACACTCGGGCTTCCTTTTGATTTCCTCGTACAACCCTGACGCCATTTGGGGTAGGGAATTTTATGCACAAGTATAGCGGATGTAACACTGCCCCTACCTTGTTAAGCGAAGGTTGACCCAAAATGGCATTATATGCTGATCTTTGATCTACCACGAGGAAATTTACAAAGATAGTCGTTTTCGCTGGGTTTTCACCAAAGGTGACTGGAAGGTCAATGCTTCCTTCAGGTGTTACCACTTTGCCCCCGAAGCTGACGAGAGGGGTTGAAATTGGTTTGAGAAGGCTCCTAGGCGAGTGCCATTTTGTCGAAAGCCTCCAGGTAGAGAATATCAGCAGAGCTACCTGTATCCACCATAATACGATGAGTCAGATAATTTGATACCTTTAGCGTGACTACGATGGAGTCTTCATGAGGGAAGTGAATCCCCTCTGCATCCTCGAGGGAGAAGGAGATTGGAGGATGGCCAGGTTCTGACGTGTCGAGTGTCTGTTCCAACCAGTAGATATGCTGGGGCTTCTTATACGCCTTACGAGTGTATGCTTTTCTTGAAGCTTGAGAATCTCCCCCGCAAGCCGGTCCTCCGGCGATGATCCGGATCTCCCCGGTAGGTTCAACATCTTCTTGTGAAGTATGATGGTGAGGTGATTTCTTCTGGTGTGGTGGGGCTTCTGCCCTTTTAGGTGATCGACCTTGTCGGACAACATAATCCTGAAGATGACCTTTTCGAATGAGAGCTTCGATGTGATTTCGTAGAGATATGCAATCTTGGGTACTGTGCCTGTGGTCTTTGTGGAAATAACAAAACTTTCTCTTATTTCTCTTTTCAGGATCAGACTTAATCTTTGCAGGCCATTTCACATATGGTTTATGCTTGATCTCCATTAGCACCTTTTCAGGGGATCGGTTGAGAGGAGTGTAGTTATGATATTTACTAGAATAAGGCTTCTTGGGAGAGCGGTCCCGTCGATCACGCCGATATTTCTTATCCGGGAGAGAGATTTCCTCCAGCTTGCGCTTCTTAACCTGTATACCATGATGTGTCAAAGCAACTTCTTCTGCATTGATATATTTCTAAGCTTTTTCTTGAATTCTGTCATGGTTTTAGGAGGGTTCTTATCTAGGGCGAATCTAAATTTCTTGCTTGTAATTCCAGCTATGAGGGTGGTGAGGCCTTTTCCTTCGGTTTGGACGGCTTCTGTAGTAAACCGTATTGTAAACTCCTTTATCGTCTCCCCATGCTGCTATTTCAAATCCATTAGGTGAGATGCCGGCTTTTTAGTACGGATGCTTCCCATGAATTGAGAGAGGAATAGCTTCGATAGCTGTGCGAAGGACCCGATTGATCAGGGTTTTAGCCCCTGGAACCATGTACGAGCTGCCTCCTTTAAGGTTAGGGAAAAAGCCCTACACATGATTTTTAACCCATGTCCCTCCAGCTCCATGAGAGACCTATACGTTTCCAAGTGTTCAAGAGGATCGTCAGTACCTGTATACGGAGTGATGACGGGCGTGCGATACTTCCTCGGTAAAGGTGCTTCCATGACCTCGCAGGTGAAAGGAGACTCGGATCGATGTATCGACGCCACAGCAGCAGATGGTCGATTTGCCTGGTATCGTTGTTCCATATCATCAAAACGATCATGGATTCTTTTGAGGTCTCCTTCCCATGTTAAGGTATAACCTGACGTTTCAACGGTGGACCCCTAAGATTGCTGTTGCCGGGAAGTACTAGAGTGTATGGAATGCGGGGGTAGTACAGGGGCTTGGTTGCTGAGTGCCATTCGATTTGACGGAGGATGATTTGGTTAGACTTGTGGTTCAGTCCGCGGAATGTCTGGAAGCCACTGGTATAGGTTGCACCGGCAACCCTACAGAAGGTTGTCGCTTGGGGCTCCAGGAGATGCTGATCAAGCTGGTTAGACAAGGCTTGAAATCTGGCGTTGAGGGTTAGGAGTGTGTTTCCAAGGAAATGTATGACATCTTCTTGATTTTCGGAAGCATCAAATAACGGGTTTTGCGATGGCACATTGGGATCTCCCTGGGGGATGCCCGTCGAAGTAGTCTTAGGGATGGGTGCTGGTTCGTTAATGTCAGGCAGAGGTAGTGTCTGCCTTGAAGTGGAATGATGAACTGTCTTTTTGGGAGGCATGGTGGGAGGACTTCGATCAGTGGTGAGAGCGGCTAATCTTGACGATCAAATGCTTCCCACAGACAGCGCCAATCTGTTTACGTCGGATTTTGTAACAGGGTCCTCCAGACATTCACCTTCCTCTCAGGTAGTTTTCTCCTGAACCTGAAAAAGCACAAAGGAAAACTATGGGTGGCCGGCGTCCAGCCGTTGGCCCTCCGAAGCTTAAGTCAGACGGGACGTGATTACAAAGGAAACGAAGGGATTTGAAGCTCAGAGATTGTGTACCTTCTTCATCTGATGAACCCATCCTTTTATATAGATCCAAGTGATCTAATCCAATACGTAAGACGTTGAGCGTCTTGCGTATTTCCAGGGATAAAATATTTATCTTGTTGATCCTTAGATGGGGGAACGCCCTAGTTCAAATAAATATCTACTCGATTACGTCTCTTGATGATGATCCCCTGAAGTCCGGAACCACGAACCCAGAATCGATCTATATGGGCTACTGGTACTACAAAGGCAGAGAATACTCAGGCTCGGTGGACTGGTCGCATTAAGATGCAACCCCTTTCGACGAACACGAGCCGAGCTACTCGCATTTGGGATGCGACGCCTTTCGACGAGCACGAGCCGAGCTACTCGCATTTGGGATGTGACCCCTTCGACGAGCACGAGCTAAGCTGCTCGCATTTGGGATGCGACCCCTTCGACGAGCATGAGTTGAGCTGCTCGCATTTGGGATGCGACCCTTTTCGACGAGCACGAGCCGAGCTGCTCGCATTTGGGATGGCTGGCCGCGCCTTCTCTCAATCATTCTTTGATCGCATCTCTTGATGGTTAACTTTATCCTACAACAGTGGCCAATGGCTAACGGGGATAGAACACATGCATAACAAGGTGGACCCGTGGTTGGGGATAACCGCATAAAGGAGTGGGGAAGCCACATACATCAATGGGTCCCAATAGTTTGGGATCAACCCGATATTTGTGCTTTCCCACTAATCAAGTGAGATGGCAACCAAACACCATGGTGGGGTCCGCACACCACACGTGTGGAACCCCACCCATGGTTGGGTGACTTATGAACAGGAAGAATGACAAATAAACATAACAGATGGGTCCTGTAAAGTTTCCAATGGTAGGCGTTCAACCACCCTTATTTTCTACGTGTGGCCCACCCAAAACTGGGCCCCACGCCCCGGCCAAGGTGGACAACAATGTATACAACACATTTATCAAGGTGGGAGCCCAAGATAGGCCCCATGGCCTTTAGTTGGATGGAAAAATAAACAACATAGTAGCCTTAAGAGGAGTTTCAATGGTGGGCATCAATGGCCACTGTTTCCTACGGTGTGGTCCACTTGAGGTTTGTATTTACCTCATTATGTTGGCCCACAGGCCCTAAAATAATTTGAAAAAATAGATGGTCGGCATAGATAAAACAGATGCATCGTGGTGGGACCCACAGGGTAGGCCACCTGCTGGGCAGCGTACCAAAGCATGCTGCTTGGAGCGTGGCACCTAAATGGGCCCCAAGAGTTTTGAATCAAACTGGTATTTTTGTTTTCTCCTTCATCCATATCCATGTGATATTATGAATAGGTTGAATGACAAATAAACATCACTATAGGGCCTGGGAAGGTTTTAACGGTGGAAATCATTATTCCCACTGTTTCCCGTGGCATGGTCCACTTGACATTTGTGTATGCTTAAATTTTGGGCTCATCCACTAAAATGAGCTGGAACAACATATGGACAGAATAAATAAAGCACATACATTCTAGGTGGGCCCAACTGAGTTTTCGATCAAGCTGATATTTTGTTTTCCCTCTTCCACACTGTGTGTCGAATTATTAACAGGTCGGATCTCAAATAAACATCATGATGGGCCATAGGAAGGTCCAACGGCCTTGTCACTGTCCTCACTGTTTTCTTTCAAGTGGGGTCCACTTGAGATGTGGATCTGTCTCATTCTTCAGATCATGCCCTAAAATGATCTCCCCAATTGGATGGACGGTGTGGATATAACACATACAGCACGGTGGGGCCCATTGAAGTTGGTGATGTCACTCCAGTAGCGAGGTAGTTGCGCAACGTGTCAGCTATTTACTCCCAGCGTCAGAGACGCTGGGAGCCTTATTAATATATATTATTTTTTTTTTCTTTTGTTTTCTTGTTTTCCTCTAGTTTTCATCGAGTGGGGCCCACTTATGGGTGATCCACTCCGACTATCAGGTTCCCCAGTTCGTGGGGGACCCAATGAGCCCTATATTGGGGGTATGATACGGCCCACAGACATCAAGGTGGGCCAAACAAATTTATAGCAGTAGGCTTCCTTTTCCCCACTGTTTCATGTGGTGCGGTCCGCTTAAGATTTGGATCTGGTTCATATTCGGGCCCTGGCCCTAAAATTATTTGGGAAAACAAATGGACGGTGTGGATTGAACATAAACATCAACGTGGGTCCCACGAGTGGGGACCCCACTCCAAGTCTTTCCACCCTCTGACACTGGACCATTCCAGTGTCTCTGATGCTGTGAACGTCCAGCATCCATACCTCTTTTTTTTCTCTTTTTTTATATATATAAATCAAGTGGGGCCCACATGAGGAAGATCAACGCCATTTATCAGGTTCCCCAGCTCATGAGGAACCCATAGAGCCCTATATTGGGCAAGTGATTTGGCCTAGAAACATCATGGTGGCCCACGGAAGTTTCAATAGTGTACATCATTATCTCCACTGTTTTCTATAGTGTGGACCACCTGAGATCTGGATCTGCTTCATTTTTTATGTCCAGCGTTAAAATGGGCTAGAGAAACAGATGGATGGCGTGGATCGAATACATGCATCAAGGTGGGTCCCACGAGTGGGGACCTACGGTCAACGCCCAAAGGGGCTAGGCGCTGCTAGGTAGCAGCGCCCTCTGGACGCTGACTGTCCAGCAGCCGATTCTTTTCTTTTTTTTTAATTATTATCTTTGCCTGGTGGGGACCACACGTGCAGGATCCACTCCATTCATCAGCTGGGCCATCTCATGGTGGGCCCAAAATAGCATTGGAACAAGAAAATTCTTGTATGTTTCCTTCATCCAGATCTTTGTGATCTAAAACAAAATGGTGGGGGGTTGGGATGGAAAATAAGCATCATGGTGGGTCCACATGGTGGACAGCGTGGATGAACTACATACATCATGGTGGGCCGTTGGCCACACTAATTATGCCACAAAATGGGTCCCCAAGTGGGATCCACACCATCAAAAGGTGGGACCCATTTGAATCCTAGATTCTACACAAAACCTAAGAGGAACATGGATACACTCACAATGATGGTTGGGCGGTCAGATGGGGTTGGATTGCTGATCGGACGGTCCGGATGATGATCGGGGTCCTCCAAGCTTTGATCTCCTCCTTCAATTCCTCTAACTCTCTCTCTCTCTCTCTCTCTCTCTCAAATCTCTTTCTCTTTCTCTCTCCTTTCTCTCTTTCTTACAAATATGGAAAATGAGAAGGCCTCCTCTCCCCTACGTATGCACTTGTATGGGTAGAGAGGAGGAATCATGGGGGGTGATGATGGCTAGCATGGGAGGGGCATGGGAGGTATGGGAGGCATGGTTAGAGTTGACTTTGGAGGTGAGAGAGTGATGGAGTGGGTATGGTGTGTGTAGACTAGGGTGATGAGAGGGGTATGGTTGAGGGTGATGGTGATTGATTTAACATTTTCTTGGGATTTGAGCAAGTGGGGCCCACGCCACACCCGCTTTGCACGGCCCACCTCGGATTGCGCAAATGATCGCAACTTTCACACCGGGTATCGCAATGGGGCTTGTACGCGGCATTGGAATCACAGCACCTACGCGGTCGCCGGGGTATAGGTCTTGGGTCGATGTGATACTAAAATATGGTCGCAATCAAGGGTCGCTAATCTGGTCCATCCGGGACGTACCGATACCGAAAACTAAACGTACAGAGGGAAATTCAGGGTACTGGTCTTACACACAAGGTGTCTTGCAATGGCTGAGCTAGAAGCAAAGATAGAGACCGATTTTTACTGGTCAATAGGGGTTCAGAGAACTCCCCACCCACTCTTTGAATCTTTTAAGAAAAGTTCATAAAAAGAAGAAAAAGGAATAGAATTGAGAAGAGAAATCTTTGAGCACAAGGTGATCTAAGACGACAATGCCAACCAATAGGAATCAAGGCGGCTCAAGGCTAACCTATCAGAGATCCAAAAAAGGAGTCTCTACCCACTCTACAAGAGATGAATGTGATAAGAATAAATAGGGGAAGAAGGAGAATAAGGTTGGAAGGACAAAACCAGATTTGAGAACTTAAGATGCCTAACTTCTTCTTCAACTTCCTAAAAATCCCTGCAAAAGAAAAAAAAATCAAAATAAAACAAACTAAGTTAGTACTAATAGAAAAAATTTTAAAAATTTCAATAGAAACTATCTTAAAAAATTCTGTTAAAACCGTCAAAGTCCCCGGCAACGGCGCGAAAAACTTGTTCGCTTCCCCAAGTGTAGGGTTGCGATGTAGTAATAATCTCGGTAAGACCGAGGTCGATCCATAGGGACTTGTGTAAGGATTCACAAAATACTTCCAATGGTTTCTACTTAAGAACTAACTAAACAGGAAACTAACTAAAAAGGATTTAGTAATTTTGTGAAGATAGCAACTTTGAACTCAACTGAAGGTAATCAATTAATAAAAAGCACTAGGGGTTCAAGGATCCACTTGTAGAAATCCTTAATGCTTAATTCGCTGTGGTTTCTCACTTTCTCAACTAGAATCGAAATTAAGTTCTATCTAGCCGAATGATAGAGCAGTTAAAATAAATAATCTACCATATGTGTGATTCATGTACATGATTCTCTCAATTCAATCTAGGACTTGAGCACACTCAATTGCATAGGTCAATCCTGACTCCAATAGGTTAAGATCACAATCATAATCATCATTAAATCCTGTCACAAGGTATAACTAGATCATGATTTGAACTTGATTCAAATCACATACACAATCTCACATAATTCAGAAATTCTAGAAAAATAGAACTTTTGATATGAAGTTCCCACATGAGGATCGTAAGTCTAGAGCGAATTGAATCCAATTCCTCGGAACATACAGGTCTAGAATAACTTAAAACAATTAAGAACTCAAGCAATTCTTCTAAACATCCATGAGCCATCATAAGATTAAGAAAAACTACTTAGAACTTTATTCAAACTTCAAACCATTGTTCTTCACTAATAATCCAACTTGAAACCAAATCAAACGAATTGAAACATCTTAGATTTACTAGAAGCTTCACCTCTTAGCCCTAGCTAAGAGGTTTAGCCGTTCATGATCCAAGGAAACATGAAATCTACTAATAGAAATATAAAACTAGAAGAACAAACTAGGAGGAGTTGTAGAACTCCGGATCTGACTTCCGCCGTCTCCCACTGTGCTAAATCTTTTATAGGATCCTTTGGAAGAAGCCCTAGGTCCTCTTTTATAGAATTAGTAAAGAAGGTTCCGAATTGCTGCATGAAATCCCGGACTGCGCAGAGAAAATCAGAGCTTGAAGGACACATTCTGTTACGCAGACGACCGATCGCACGACCGGTCTGAGCTCCTGGACGACCGGTTGCACGACCGGTCTCAAAAGTGCAAAAATTGTCCAGTGAGTTTTCATAATTTCAGAACGCAGAATTTTAATTCAATGACCTGTCGTGGATGGTCCAGCAAGGTTTGCAATGAGGCTCCTTCTATTGAGTGTTCGGACCTTTCGGATGACCGGTCCTGGGCTATGGATGACCAGTCGGACGACCGGTCTTGGGTACATTTTCCTGCCCTCTTTTCTTCTCTCCTTTGCTTCTTTCTTCCACCCTTTCACGCTTAGTCTTGTGATTTTCAATGCTTGTAAATAGCGTCTTTAAGTCTTCAATTGATGAATGCTCTCCCTTATTCCTATAAGCATAAAACCATGCATTAGTTGAGTCTTTAATCATGTATTTCAAGCATAGTTAGTGATAAAATGGGGTTAGAATGTGCACATTTAAGAGGTCAACACTCATCTCCTAGGAGTAAGCAATGGTGAACGTTGGAGAGAAGAGGGGTGTGTTGGGAGCGCTACCTCGAAGAGGCAGAAGAAGACAGTGGTTGGTCCCTCAAGTCCGCCTGTGCGAGCAAATGAGCCTAGTTGCGGCTTGCAGCCGTATAACCCTCCCCAAGCTGAAATGGTAGCGACCCCTCCAGCTGGTCCTCGCGACTAGCAGGTAATTGATATAATAGATAACTCCCTAAGGGGCGACGAGGCGGGGCCGAGTCACCCTTCGGGTGAAGAGAGTCGCTAGCCTATTGTAGCTCGCGAGTTGGCTCCTACTCTGGAGTCAATTCCTGCTCGAGAACCATCCTTTGCTCACGAAGTGAGTACTTCTAAGATGGTGGTAGCCTAGCCTTCGGGGACTGGGGTCTATACCATTCAGGGTCACTTACACCCTATTTGCAAGTTTCTTTTTGAAAATATCACTCACAAATCCTTCGGTGCTCTTCTTGAGCCTAGTCTAGAGGATCTCTCCACGGACATTGGAGTGAGGTTGGTCTAGGTATGCATGAAACACTTCATCATTTATGTTGTCTTTTCAAAGAAGCTCTTGTACCTTTAATGACGGTTTCTTTCATTTTTGAGAAGGGTTTGGACCTTACTCTTTGAACGAGACATGACATCGTTGCTGCTCGTCGCATCATAGATTAAGGAGAAGAGAAGAGACAGGCCATGAGAATGAGATCCAGGGGAGGGATCAAGTAATAAAGTCTCGTGAGACTCTGATTGCCAAACTGAATGAGGAGAAGAAGATCCTTATTGGCAAGATCCAGGCTTTAACCGAAAGGTATCATTCGCTGGATCTCAACTTCGCGAGGCTTGCAGAGATAAAGGAGAAGGCTGAGAAGGAGAAAGAGATCCTCCGTCAGGATAAGATCTCTCTTGAGAAGCAGCTCATGGAGTGCAAATCGCACCTTAAGGAGGCTGTCAAAAGCCTGGAGAAGGAGAAAAAGGCCCTTGTTCAATTGAAGGACGATTCCATCCACTGGGATGAGGAGAGGACATCATATGTCAAAATGGTGTCCGAAGAAGGCCCTCATGCAGTTCTAGAGTTCCGGACTTCACAACTTTACGAAGACGAGCGGTACGAAGCATACGTCATTGGTTGCGAATTTGCGATCAGGGTTATGCAACGAATTTCTCAAGCGTTCAACATGGAGGAATTTGACAAAGTTTCTGCCATCGTCGCTGCTGAAGAAAGAGCAGCGGTTGAAAATGAAGTCACATAGGCTATTGAAGCTGTAGTAGTTCTTGAGATGGGACCGAAGTAGAAAGCAGAGCACCTCCCTTTTTTTATTAAAACAGTTGTATCTTCTCCTTCTTTTTGTTTTTGTAATCTAAATGATTATTGAATGAAATGATATTTTGTTATCTCTTTCTTTATTCATGGGAATGAATTCATGCTCGAATGTTTTACTCAACTCATGAAAATGAATTAGGCTCAATTAGGGAAGTCTTAGCAACCATGTTCACTTGGAGATAGGTTGGCTATCAATTGAGTCTTTGGCTCTGCTGGGAGTAGAAGACTTAGTCAAGAGAATGTTTGTATTCTCAGGGCTATTCGGGTCCAACAAGTAAAGTAGCGACCAAGTTATGGATTTCACAGCTGACCAGCTAGAATGAAAAAAGAATGTCTTTATTCAGATATAATCCAATATTCACATTCTGAACGGTTTATGGGAAATACCGACGTAAATGTTTCACGTGCCAAAGGCGACATAGGGGTCTTCCTCACATATCTTCCAGATAGTAAGTACCTCATCAAACAACCTTAATGACTCAATAGGGCCTTCCCAGTTAGGATTCAGTGACCGAGTGGTTATTCTGATATTTTGCCTGAGCACCAAGTCATCGAGATGAAAAGTCGTGGATTTGACCTTCGAATTGTGATAGCGGGCTATTCATTATTGATAAGCCGCTACTCGAAGACGAGATATATCCCTTTTCTCTTCTAGGAGATCATGGTGAAGTTTTAAACTTTCCTCACTACGGGCAACCTTGTAGTTTTCTACTCATTGAGTAGGTATGTTGACTTCTACTGGGAAAACTGCTTCGATGCCGAATGCTAGTGAGAAAGGTGTTTCTCCCGTTGAATTGCGAGTTGTCATCCTGTAAGACCATAAAACTTCTGGTAGGAGTTCTGGCCACATACCCTTACATTCATCAAGCTTGGTCTTCAAATGGTGCTTGATAATTTTATTAACCGCTTCTACTTGTCTGTTAGCCTGAGGACGACATGGGGAAGTTCGAATATTACATATCTTCCATTTCTCACAAAACTCGGAGAATGCGGCATTATTGAACTGTCTTCCGTTATCAGAAATTATAGTATGGGGGAGCCCATAACGACATATAATATTCCTCCATATGAATTTTGTAGTTTGATTTTCGGTGATGGTGGCCAGAGGTTATGCCTCAACCCATTTGGTGAAGTAATCGACTACCACAATTGCGAACCTGTTTTGGCCTTTTCCTGTGAGTAGTGGTCCGATTATATCGACTCCCTATTGAGCAAAAGGCCAAGGGCCGTCCATTGGCGTCATTTGTTTAGACGGTAAATGAGGGACTGGAGAGTATCGCTGACATTTATCACATTTCTTGGAAAATTTTGTTGAGCTCTTAAATATGCATATGCTAACCGCATTTCATCACTAACTATGCATGGTTTTCATGTTTAAAGACTATTCTAAAGCATGTTTTATGATTGTAAGAACGAGAAGGGAACTTCACCAATGCAATGCTTAAAAGGTCATTCTATACTCATTGAAGATCAAAAGACCAAATGCTAAAGGGTAGAAGAAAGAAGTAAGGGAGAAAAAGAAGGAAAGAAGAAAGAAGTGCAGAAAATTGCACTGAAGACCGGTCATTCGACCGGTCTGCCATAGCCCACGACGGTCATCAGACCAGTCGGAACACTCAACAAAAGAAGACCCCTGCTGCACAATTCACTAGACTAAAATCGCCCATTTGCGACCGGTCGTCAGACCGGTCGTTAAAATAAAAGTGAGGATTGAATTTCCCAAAAACTCTCTGGACTGTTTTTGGACTCTTACGACTGGTATGACGACTGGTTGTCCATAGGCTCAGACCGGTCGTGCGACTGGTCATCTGCGTAACAGAGCTTGTTCTACAAGCTCCGAATTCTGCTGCACAAAATGCAGTTTTAACAGGATTTCTCAAAGGTTCTTCTCACAAAAGGCTCAAAACCAATAAAAGGGCACCTCTACCTCGTTCCTAAGGGATCCTAGGAGAGATCTACAAAGGTGGGATGTAAGACCCGTACCCTGAAGTGCCCTCCGTACGTTTAGTTTTCTGTACCGGTACGTCCAGGATGGACCAGATTAGCGAGCCTTGATCGCGACCTTGATTTAGTACCGCAACGACCCAAGACCTATACCCGGCGACCGCGTAGGCGCTGCGATTCCAACGCCGCGCGGCACGCCTCATTGCGATACCCGGTGTGAAAGATGCTTACTTTTGTGCAATCCGAGGTGGGCCGCGCAACGCGCGTGTGGCGTGGGCCCCACTTGCACAAATCCCAACAACATGTCAAATCAATCACCATCACCCTCACCCATACCCCTATCATTACCCTAACCTACACACACCATACCTATCCCATTCCTCTCTCACCAAAGTCAACTCCAACCCATTCCTCCCATGTCCTCTCCCATCATCATTATCATTACATCATGCACCCCCCTCTTCCCATACAAGAGCCATACGTAGGGGGGGTGGCCTTCTCATATTTCATATTTGCAAGGAGAGAGAAAGAGATTTGAGGAGAGAGAGAGGGAGGAGAAAGAAGAGAGAGAAGTAGAGAGATTTAGAGGGAGATCAAGAGAGAGGAAGAGAGAGTTAGAGAGATTAAAGGAGGAGATCAAGCTTGGAGGACCCCGATCATCATCTGGACCGTCTGATCGACAATCCAACCAGTCCAACCATCATTGTGAGTGTAAACTTTTCCCCCTTTTTTCTCGTTTAATTTTCATTTTCTTCCCTTGGGCCCACCTTGTGATGGGCAATGAGATGGATGGGCTGGATCGTCCATGAATGGGTCCCACCTTTTGATGGTGTGGATCCCACTTGGGGACCCATTTGTGGCATAATTAGTGTGGCCAACAGCCACCATGATGTATGTAGTTCATCGACGTTGTCCACTATGTGATGGCCCAGCTGATAGATGGAGTGGATCCTGCGCGTGTGGACCCCACTAGTCAAGGCACCACACATAAAAAAAAAGAAGAAAAAAAAAAGAAGAGAATATACCACTGGACAGTCAGCGTCCAGGGGACGCTGCTGCCCAGCAGCGCCCGAAAGCCCCTTTGGGCTTGACAGTGGGTTCCCACTCGTGGGACCCACCTTGATGCATGTAATTGATCCACGCCATCCATCTGTTTCTCCAGCCCATTTTAGATCTGGACACCAAAAATGAAGCAGATCCAGATCGCAGGTGGACCACACCATAGGAAAACATTGGAGATAATGATGTGGACTGCTGAACTTCTTTGGGCCACCTTGATGTTTGTAGGCCCCGTAGCACACCCAATATAGGGTTCTTTGGGTTCCCCAGGAGCTGAACAACCTGATGGACAGATTGGATCTTCACTAAGTGGGCCCCACTTGATAAATAAGAAGAAAAAAAAGAAAAAAAAGAAAGCAATTAACGTCCAGACGCTGGACGTTCATAGCGTCTGGGACGCTGGAACCGTCCAGCGTTAGGACGGCTCGAATGGGGTCCCTACTCGTGGGACCCACCTTGATGTTTTTAGTTGTATCCACACCGTCTATCTGTTTTCCCATATCATTTTAGGGCTAAGGCCCAAATATGAAGCAGATTCAATTCTTAAGTGGGCCGCAACACATGAAACAGTGGGGTGAATGATGTCCACTATCAAAACTTCCTCGGCCCACATTGATGTTTGTAAACCAATTCAACCACCCAATATGGGGCTCTACGGATCCCCCACGAGCTGGGGAATATGACGAGCGGAGTGGATCACCCTTATGTGGGCCCCACTCGATCAAAACCATTGAAAAAAAAAAGAAAAAAAGAAAAAGGAAAAGGAGATAAGAAGGGAAGGCGCTGGCAGTACCAGCGTCCACGGACGCTAGGCTGCTCGGCCGCCCAATCTATGGCCCACCACGTGGGACCCACCACGATGTAATTGTTTTATCTGAGCCGTCCATCTGTTCTCCCATATCATTTCAGGGCCAAGGCCCAAATGTCAAGAAGATCCAGATCTGGGGTGGGCCTCACTACAGAAAACAGTAGGGACAGTAACCCTACCGTTGAAACCTTCCTATGGCCCACCATGATGTTTATTTGAGATCCAACCTGTTCACAAGTTCACACATGCATGGAAGAAGGGAAAACAACAATATCAGCTTGATCCAAAGCTTCTGTGGGCCCCACTTGGTAAAAATAAAATATATAAATATATATATATATATGCATATAATAAATAAATAAATAAATATGGGGTCTGCCAAGCCAGTGGCCCACTCGTTGGGCCCACCTAGAATGTATGTGCTTTAGCAATTCCGTCCATATGTTTTTCCAGCTCATTTTAAGTGGCCGCCCAAAATTTAAGCATACCCAAATGTCAAGTGGACCCTGCCACGGGAAACAGTGGGAATAATGATCTCCACCGTTGAAATCTTCCCAGCCCTACAGTGATGTTTATTTGTCATTCAACCTATTCATAAGATCACATGTATATGGATGAATGGGAAAATAAAAATATTAGTTTGATTCAAAACTCTTGGGGCCCATTTGGGTGCTACGCTCTGTGGGTCCCACCACGATGTATCTGTTTTATGTATGCCGCCCATCTGTTTTTCCATATTATTTTAGTCCATGGGTCCTCCAAGAAAAGATGAGGTAAATACAAACCTCAAGTGGACCACATTGTAAGAAACAGTGGTCATTGACGCCCACCTTTGAAACCTTCCTTGGGGCCATTGTAATGTTTATTTTTCCATCCAACCAAAGGTGATGGGGCCCAACTTTGGGTCCCACCTTGACGAATGTTGGGTATACCTTGTCATTCTTCTTGGCAGGGGTGTGGGCCTAGTTTTGAGTGGGCCACACGTAGAAAATAAGGGTGGTTGAACGCCTACCATTGAAAACTTTACAGGACCCATCTGTTATGTTTATTTGCCATTCTTCCTGTTCATAAGTCACCCAGCCATGGGTGGGGTTCCACACCTGTGGTGTGCGGGCCCCACCATGGTGTTTGGTTGCCATCTCACTTAATTAATGGGAAAGCACAAATATCGGATTGATCCCAAACTGTTGGGGCCCATTGATGTATGTGGCTCCCCCACTCCTTTGTACGGTTATACCCAACCACGGGTCCACCTTGTCATGCATGTGTTCTATCCACGTCAGCCATTGGCCACCATGGTGCGATATGTATGTCGGCCATCCATAAGGATCGCCTTAATTTTTGTGCTTGATCCAAACCATCCAAACGAATGGACCCTAGCATGTTATGTACAGGATGGCCTTAGGACCGCCTTAGGACCACCTTAGTGTACGTGTTCGAATGACCGCGTTGTCCAGCCCGTGGACCCACCTTGATGATTAGTTGTGTAAACCTTTATTGAAAGGTCATCCTTAGAGTTTGCTCGATCCAAGTCACAGAGCTACCTTCTTAAACTCACCCTGTTGAACCGTTTTGTCAATTCACCTTGTTAACTCACCATGTTGACCCGCCTTGTCAACCTGCCTTATTGACCCACCTTGTTGACTCACCATGTTGATTGATCTTGGTAACTCAGCTTGTATACTCATATGACTCACCCCTTCTACCCTTGTACCCAACTATTAAAGACTACCATATTGTGTATATCTCATCCACACCGTCCGTTTACCTATAGGACGAGTATGGGGCCCATCCTCGACGTTCGTATGTCATCTAGGCCATCCATTATATGGAGCCTATCTTGTAGTATGAGGTTAGACCTGTCGTCCCTTTTTGGGACCTCATTGTATTGACCATCTATCTCAGATTACCCTACCATGTATGATTCTCTGTCATGACCTGTCTATCTTGCAACCCGTTCTATGACATTCCTTTTACGGACCATTCATCGTGTTTATCTCAACTGTACTACAGGATTATGGGTCTCGGCATGATTTTGAGTATTCCACTGTTGCCGCTCAAGTAGGTTCTACCTTTGATGTGTCGGTAGTGTATTTAATCATTTTCTTTCCTTTTGGGTTATCTGAATGTTGAAGGTTAATCCACACCGTTCAGTTGTTGGACCATCTGTGTTGTTGTATACCATCCATTTAGAGTCTTATCTCTTTATGTTTGCTTGTATTATAAGTGAATTATCTTTTTATGTTATTTTTTATATGTCTGTTGCCACACGTAGTGTTGTTGGAATACTCATATGTGATCTTTATACTATATGCTTCAATGACCACCATGCATGTGTAATGAGTATGCATCCCGAATCACCATTGTTAGTTGGGGACCACTAGGGCATAAACGCATTCATAAAGCATTCGAGATGTAGTCGCGCAAATGTAATTCACGTGCTCTCTATCGCAAACCTCTCCAATAGCTATGGGACTATTCGAGGACAGGAATCTATCATCCTGACTTACACTATATGGTAGGCATAACTTACCATACCTTGTAGCCCTTGGTACGAGATTCCCTGGCTAGCGACATCCCGCACTATGACTCGATCATTCATATGTGTCCCCTCATCTTAATCATATCTCAAATAAGTTTGACTAGATTGATTTATAGCCATCGTGGTAGATGGACTACTTGTTGGCACTCATACTGTATACTTGACTCATGCATCATGAATGCTTGGCTCATCTGATTGTCTTGTATCAACCAGCCATATCAGTCGTGATTGTCGTGCAATTCATTACCAGCTGACGGTGACTTTGTGTTTGAGACCTTATAGTTTTATGGTACTCTTTGGAGACTTGCACGGGCAGGTCGTCCCACGTTTGTATGCATGATTGCATTTCGCACCGTCTGCTTGTGCCGCATATAGCATGGTTACTATGTTGCAACCACAGCTCTATCGTGGTTTGGAGAACACCGGAAATATGTGATCTTTAAACTGGATGCCAAAGATGTCCCTAGGTGAAAGTCCCTGATCCCGTTGGTACCAAGGTGGGTGCTCCATTCAAGGACCGGGTGGTTTAATCATACACCAGTATGCCGAATACCAAACGGCGGTGTTTTCCACTGCACGTGGTCAGTTTGGAAGGAGGTCTGACCTAACCTGCCGGAAGAGTGTTGGCAAAGTGGGTTGAGTTTGACCAGCTGTGAGTAGGTCCGCTATTGCACCAGATAGGCCTTGGCATTCTACTGGTGAGTAGTGAGGTCTGTGAGACCCCGGTGATGTTCCGTTTCAGAGATGGTATTGGTATCAGTGATGTGACTGATGTTTTGTATGGTGTGGGATGGTCCTGACGTGGGCGGGTGTGATGTGGGCGGGGCTGTAAGCCTGGGCGAGCTACCACACTAGGCGAGCTACCAGTTCCAAGTCCTGCATTGCTTTGGCGATCGCGTTATGACTGTTCGTATCTGGACCACTGTACTGAGAGGTGGTGATTTGCATACATGCATTAGATCATTATATGCGACATTAGGCCCTGTAGGCCATTGCATAGTATGAGTATATAGCCTTGGTAGGCTGGTTACCTGTATTGCATGCTTGCATAGCCATGGCAGGTTAGTTATCTGTATTGCATGCTTGCATAGTCGTTGTAGGCTAGTTATTCATATCATATGATCGTGTAGCCTAATTAGGCTAAGTTTTGGTTTAGATTTCTCATCATGCTTTACTGCTTACTCTGATATTTATCATGCTTGTCATACGCATTGCGCACGCACACACGCACTCACAAAGCTTCATTCGAAGCTTATGCGCGTTTGTTACGCTGTAGGTTATACCAGAGTGTATCAGCAACGTTGAGTTGGAGTTAGGAGTGCAGTAGCAGGAGGTGCCGGAGTGTGCACAGTTTTTATATTTACGCATTGTGTATTCACTTTTCAGTATTGTATATAAACGATATGATTTAGTGGAAATATTGTGTTTGTCTTTGATGGTACTCATATGGTGATGGTCATGTTTCAAAAAAAAAAAATTCAGACCCTAAAATCCTCCTTGTGGTATCCCAGGATCGGAACCTGGCGTGTGGGGTTAGGATCCGAGATCGGAGTACTACGGAGGTTGCCACCTCTGAATTCGGGTTACAGCGAATGGACGTCGAGAACCGAATTTGGGGCGTGACATGGGAGGTGGAGAAAGAGAGATTCAGAGTTCTACAACTCCCCCTAGTTTATTTCCTTTAGTTTTCATGTTTTTAGTTGATTTCATGTTTCCTTGGATCATGATCGGTTAATCCTCTTAGCTAGGGCTAAGAGGTGAAGCTTGTAGTGAATCTAAGATACTTTTATTTGTTTATTTGGTTTCAAGTTTGAAATTTTATTAAAGAATAATGGTTATTTGAAGTTTGAATAAAGTTTTAAGTAGTTTTTCTTAATCTTATGATGGCTCGTGGATATTTGGAAGAATTGCTTTAGTTCTTAGTTGTTTTACATGGATCTAGACCTATACGCTCCGAGGAATCGGATTCAATATGCTCTAGACTTGGATCCTCATATGAGAACTTCAAACCAATGTTCTACCTTTTGTTCTAAAATCTGATTTAGGTGTTGCTTATGCATGTGATTTGAATGAAGTTTAAATCATGATATAGTTAAGCCTTGTGACAGGGTTTGATGATTATTATGGTTGTGATCTTAATCTATTGGAACTAGGATTGACCTATGCAATTGAGTGTGCTCAAGTCCTAACTTGAATTGAGGGAATCATGTTTATGAACAATACATGAATTGGACTGTTTCAATGAATTAACCGCTCTATCATCTGGCTAGATAGGATTTGATTTTGATTTTAGTTGTGTATTTGGGTTGCGATGTAGTAATAAACTCGGTAATACCGAGGTCGATCCACAGGGACTTATGTAGGATGTCACAAACTCATCCACAAGTTTCTATTGAAGCTGACAATCAAAGTTTGAATAGAATGTGTGTGATTAACAGTTTAAGCTAAATTGAATGTAAACAATTATAAGAAGGCACTAGGGGTTCGAGGATCCACTTGTAGCAATCCTCGATGTTCAATCCGCTGTGGTTTCCCATTCTCTCAACTAGAGTCACCAGTCAGGTCTATCTAGTCGGATGATAGAACTGTTAAACCAGAAGTCTGTAACATGTAAGTTCTGTGCATAAAGTTCACTCAACTCTAGGCTGATCTGAGCATGCTCATTGCATAGGTCATTCACCTTTTCTATATGTCCAATTCCCAATCATAACCATCCTCAAGTCTTCTCACAAGACAAGGCTAGATCATGATTTGAACTGGATTCAAATTATATGCACAGTCCATACATATTCCAGATAATCAACTAAAACTAGAACTTTGGCATGAAGCCCCTTTATGAAGAGCTTGGTACTAGAGCGCACTCCAATTCCTCGGATCATACAGGTCTAGACCGTTGCAAACAAATTAAGAAGATAAGTAATTCATCCAAACATCCATGAGTCATCACAAGACTAAGAGAAATTACTTTAAAACTTGTATAAACTTCAAACCTTAGTTCATAATCATGAATTCCAAACTGAAAACCACTTAACTATGAATTAAAACATCTTGGATACACTACAAGCTTCACCTCTTAGCCCTAGCTAAGAGGTTTAGCTGCTCATGATCCAAGGAAACATGAAACAACTCTTAAAAACATGAAAACAGCAAAGCAAACCAAAAGGAGTTGTAAAACTCCAATCTCCACTTCCACAGCCTCCAACCTCGCTTGAGCCCTTCTCGGATACCCTAGGAACAATCCCTAGGTGGCTTTTTATAGTTTAGAGGCTCCCCAACTTCGGAAGAATCGAGAAAGTGCGTAACACTTACGCAGCGCAGAGAATTTCGGGAAGAAATTAGAAAGTTCTAACTCAGTACGCATGGCCGACCGGTCAAGACCGGTCGGCCTCAAGTTCAAGTGAAAATACTCCAGCAGGTATGCCCGACCGGTCAAGACCGGTCGGGCCTCGTAGAACATCAGTCCAGCAAGCCTATCCGACCGGTCAAGATCGGTCGGATGTTTTCATCCACACTACAGCAGCAATGACCGACCGGTCAAGACCGGTCGGATGTTTTCATCCACACTACAGCAGCAATGACCGACCGGTCTTGACCGGTCGGTCCTTTTCAATGAAGTTCCAGCACATATGTCCGACCGGTCAAGACCGGTCGGACGTCTTCAGTAGGAGCCTAATCTGCATGGCTGACCGGTCACTGACCGGTCTGGCTTCCTTGGCCGACCGGTCACGACCGGTCAGCCCTCTTTTCTTCTTGTATTTTTCCTTTCTTTCTTCTACTTTCTTTTTCTTCTTTAGTTCTTTCTTTCTTTCTTCTGCTTTCTTTTCTTCTTTAGTTCTTTCTTTCTTTATTAGAATAGTTCCAAATGAGCTCATTATATCTTCAATTGAGTAGAGTCCACCCTCAATCCTATAGTCACAAAACATGCATTGAATTAGCTTCCAAACCATACAAACCTTGCACAATGAGTGATGAATTGGGGTTAGAATATGCATAATTAAGAGCTCAACACACCCCCCAACCAGCATTTTGCTAGTCCCGAGCAAAACATGCGTGAAGCTAATCTCATTCTTCGAAACTCAACTCTCTTTCAGAAACCATCCTTCTATACATTCCAAGGTTCATAAGCTTAAGATTCAGAAACATTAGGCAACAGAGGTTGAAACCGTAAACTCTCAAAACATAATAAGCATTCATATGAGATTCCCGCTGATTGGTTGATAAATAGAAAGATTTGAACAAATTTAACCTAGTGTGGGTAGTGAAAATTCATCTCACGAGTTTCTAGGATTATCTTCTTCATAGATCAAGTAAACTATAGAACTCAAGGTCCATAGAGCCACATCAAGCCAATGACAAGGATTTGCCTTACCGTCCTTCCGACAACTTTCACACTACGTCCCATTTCCGGCTTTGGTTACGGGTAGACCATCCCCCGGTTGGTAGTAGGTAGCCCTAATCGGAATTCTCCACCATTTTTCCATATTCCCAATTTCATCCTTCCTTTTCCTTTTTCTTTTTAAATTAGATAGGATTTTTAAAAATCCATATCTTTCATTATTTTCCCATGGACAAGGATGGACAAAGTACCCCGGCCTGATTTCTCAATACCTTAATTCAAAGTCTAGCTAATTCATAAGTCACATAATCCCTTCAACTCATGAAAATCGTGTAATGTGAACTAGGTGTAAAAGTGTTCAGATTTTCTATTAATCACAAAAATAGGGGAGTTCACATATAAAACCATTATGCTATGAGAGATTGCAGACATCCAGCCCCATACACTTCATATCTCCTCCTCTTATGCTCATATCAACTTGAATGCATAAAACCGGTGTTTTCCAAAAGAGTTTCGAACTTTTGAAAAATCGAAAAAATTTCCACATGATTGCTTGAAATGTTGCAAATCGCTGGAGTCATCCAAGTGATCCTACACCCCCCAACCAAATTTTGCATTGTCCTCAATGAAAAAGATGTACAATGAGCAAAACATGAGAGCAATTTAAAAATAAAAGGGAGTGAGGAATGATAGTACCTGAGAGAGTGAAAAGTGGAGATCTTCCTCCTTCTAACAAACCTATGAAAACGAAAACAAAAGCAGCAAAATCCTAATCCTAACTACTCTATACCTCCATCAGACTAGGAGATCAATCATCCTGATACACAGGATCATTCAGATGTATGGACATACCTTCTGAAGGGAAGTTTTCAAAGAACGGCTTTAATCGCTGCCCATTTGCTTTAAAAATGTTGCCGTTCCTTGGATTTAACAGCTCGACAGTCCCATATGGATAGACAGTTTGCACAATGTAGGGACCGGTCCACCGAGATCTCAATTTTCCCGGAAATAGATGTAAGCGAGAATTATACATGAGGACTTTTTGATTTATCGTGAATGTCTTGCGAAGAATATTCTTATCATGGAATATCTTCGTCTTATCCTTGTATATTCTTGCATTCTCATAAGCTTCATTCCGGATTTCTGCAAGTTCATTCAATTGTAGTTTGCGTAACGAGCTTGCCTTGTCAGGATTGAAATTCATCTTCTTAATAGCCCAATACGCCTTATGTTCCAACTCCACAGGCAAGTGACAAGCCTTCCCATAGACAAGTCTATAGGGAGACATTCCAATAGGAGTTTTAAAGGCAGTACGGTAAGCCCAAAGCGCATCGGTAAGTCGAAGTGACCAATCCTTGCGATCGGGATTCACCGTTTTTTCTAAAATGTGTTTAATCTCCCTATTGGATATCTCGGCTTGTCCACTAGTTTGTGGGTGATAGGGGGTGCTCACTTTGTGCGTTACGCCATATTTCTTCATTAATGCTTCAAAAGGGCGATTGCAAAAGTGAGACCCTCCATCACTTATGATGACTCGAGGCGTTCCAAACCGGGAAAGAATGTTTTCTTTTAAGAATCGAATGACCGTTTTATGGTCATTATTCCGGCAAGGGATGGCCTCGACCCATTTGGAAACATAATCAACGGCAAGCAAGATGTATAAGTTTCCAAAGGAAGATGGGAATGGGCCCATGAAATCGATGCCCCAACAATAAAAAATTTCAATAATTAAGATGGGATTGAGTGGCATCATATTTCTACGGGAGATTCCTCCTAATTTCTGACAGGGTTCGCAAGCTTTGCAAAACTCATGTGTGTCTTTGAACATGGTGGGCCAATAAAACCCACATTGCAGAATTTTCGCTGTGGTCTTTTTAGCCGAAAAATGGCCACCACATGCTTGAGAATGACAGAAGGAGATGATACTTTGTTGCTCATCATCTGGGACACATCTCCTTATGATTTGATCGGGACAATACTTGAACAAGTATGGGTCGTCTCATAGAAATTTCCGTACCTCTGAGAAGAATCTATCCTTATCTTGCTTTTTCCAATATGTAGGAATTGTACCTGTAGCAAGATAATTAGCAATGTCCGCATACCATGGCGATTGGGAAACAGCAAAAAGTTGTTCATCAGGGAACATGTCATTGATTGCAGTCATTTCAGGGGAATCAGTGAGGACAAGTCGAGAGAGGTGGTCAGCTACTACATTCTCTACTCCTTTCTTATCACGTATTTCTAAGTCGAATTCTTGGAGTAGGAGGATCCATCTTAATAACCGTGGTTTAGCATCCTTCTTAGAGAGAAGATACTTAAGCGCGGCATGGTCGGTGAATACGATGATCTTGGATCCAATCAAGTAGGATCTAAACTTCTCCAAGGCAAAAACTACTGCTAAAAGTTCCTTTTCAGTAGTGGTGTAGTTTGCCTGGGCTGAGTTTAGGGTTCTACTTGCATAGTAGATGACACACGGCTTTTTATCTTTTCTTTGGCCTAACACAGCCCCAATAGCATAGTCGCTAGCATCGCACATCATTTCAAAAGGAAGGCTCCAATCAGGTGGTTGCATTATTGGGGCGCATGTCAACATACCTTTAAGGGTGGTGAATGCCTGTTGACATTCTTCATTCCACTCGAATGAATTTTCCTTTTGAAGTAGGTTACATAAAGGGCGAGAGAGTGAACTGAAATCCTTTATAAACCTTCTGTAAAATCCTGCATGTCCTAAAAAGGACCGTATATCTCGTATGCTTTTGGGTGGTGGTAGGTTAGAGATAAGATCAATTTTCGCCTTGTCCACCTCAATTACATTTTGTGAAACGATGTGACCAAGTACAATTCCCTTTTGAACCATGAAGTGACACTTTTCCCAATTGAGCACAAGGTTCTTCTCTTCACATCTTTTTAGCACAGATTTCAAGTGCTTGAGGCACTCATCAAAGTTACAACCAAATACAGAAAAATCATCCATGAAGACTTCGAGAATGGTCCCCACCATGTCAGAAAAGATGCTCATCATACAACGCTGAAAGGTGGCAGGGGCATTACATAGTCCAAACGGCATTCGTCGATAGGCGAAAGTACCGAATGGACATGTGAATGTAGTCTTTTCTTGATCTTCACGGGCAATTTCTATTTGGTTGTACCCTGAATAGCCATCAAGGAAGCAAAAGTGGGAATGGCCTGCCAACCGTTCTAAAATCTGATCAACAAACGGTAGGGGAAAGTGGTCTTTCCTCGTGACAGTGTTTAGCTTCCTGTAGTCAATGCACATTCTCCAACCGGTAGTGACTCTAGTTGGCACGAGTTCGTTATTGGCATTGGCTACGATGGTTATTCCGGATTTCTTAGGTACCACTTGAGTTGGGCTCACCCATTGGCTATCAGATATTGGGTAAATGATACCTACATCCAATAGTTTCACCACTTCGGCCTTAACCACATCCTTCATATTTGGATTTAGTCATCTTTGTGGTTGCCGGGATGTCTTTGCATTTTCCTCAAGGTGTATGCGGTGAGTGCAAATCAGTGGGTCTATGCCTTTGAGATCCGCAATTGTCCATCCGATGGCACTCTTGTGCTCTAATAGAGTGGCTATTAGCCTACTCTCTTGTTCCTCATCCAAGTGAGAAGAAATCACCACTGGATATGTCTCATCTCGACCTAAATAAACATATTTTAGCTCATTTGGCAATGGTTTTAGGTCGAGTTTTGGTGCCTTAATGTTGGATGGGAGGGCCTTGTTCTCATTTATAGGCAAAGGTTCAATTGGGGCCCTCCATCTTTTATTTTCACGTACCAGCATCACATCTAGAATGGCATCCATCTCTTTTGTTGTATCATCATTCATATCATGGAGATAGGCCACACATGCCTCCAAAGGGTCGGAAAATAGTGACAAGGGGATTGTATCTTCCACGAATGATTCGATCATGTTTAATTCGTGAATATCATCATCAACTTCCCGCGGTTGTTTGCATAACTCAAATATGTTAAGCTCAAGGGTCATATTTCCAAAGGACATTTGTACAAGTCCGTTTCTACAATTGATAATGGCGTTTGAAGTAGCTAGAAACGGTCGTCCAATTATGACGGGAATTTGAGTACCGGTGCCTCTCACGGGATGTGTGTCCAAGACAATAAAATCTACTGGATAGTAGAATTTATCAACTTGGACTAGAACATCCTCTACCATTCCTCTCTGTATCCGGATGGATCTATCAGCAAGTTGGAGTGTGGTTTTGGTGGGTTTCAATTCACCTAACCCAAGTTGTTCATAGACCGAGTATGGAATGAGATTCACACTTGCCCCCAAGTCGAGTAGAGCTTGTTTAATCTGGTAGTCTCCTATGATGCATGATATGGTTGGACTACCCGGATCTTTGTATTTTTGGGGCACCTCTTGTTTGATGATGGCACTCAAATTCTCAGCCAAAAGCACTTTGTTGTGAACGTTATGTTTCCTTTTTATTGTACACAATTCCTTAAAAATTTGGCATAAGATGGTATTTGTTTTATTGCATCCAACAGCGGAATGTTGATCTTCACCTGCTTGAAAACTTCCAGAATCTCCAGATTTTTATCTAAAGGTTTAGGTGAAATCAACCTTTGTGGAAATGGGGCAACCGGCTTGTATTGTCTTTCCGGTTCTTTCTCTTGTGGGATATTGTTTGGGCTATCATCCTCTTTGGGAATTTCCAGATCTTTAGGCTTGGGGGCCTTCACCGGATTGGATTTATCAATTTCTTTCCCACTTCTCAAAGTGGTGATAGCTTGGACATGTTCCGTATGGTGGGAGGATGAGCTTGCATCTTGTATCTCATATTGGGTCCTTGGGTTAGGAAGAGGTTGGGCAGGGAGTGTGCCCTTCTCTCTAACACTAAGGTGAGCTTCAACTCTAGCCAAAGATGTTTTCAATTCATTGATGGCTTGGTTTGAGTTTTGATTGAATTTTAATTGCTCTTGCATGAACCCATCTATTTTTAGAGAGTTTGTCTTGTTATGCTCATTCTGGACTGATACAAATGCACCCAACATCTCTTCTAGTGATACTTTTGGAGTGTTGTTTGCATTTGCATTGGGCCCATTCTTCCAACTGAAGTTGGGATGGTTCTTCCAATTAGGATTATACGTGTTTGAGTTTGGAGCACCATATTGCTGCTGATAACTGTTTATGGCATTTGTTTGTTCTTGTAGGATGCCTTGGACTGCTGAAATTGTGGGACAATCTGGTGTAGCATGTTGATTTCCAGCACAAATTCCACAAACAGTTTCAACCTCAGTGGAGTTGATTGTTTCTCCTTTCCTTAATTCCATGGCTTCGACCTTTCTTGTATGGCTAGCCAACCGTGCACTTATGCTATCTTCTTCGGATAAGACATACATTCCTCCCTTTTCCTTTTGTTGGCCAATCTTGGAATTTGTTGGTTTAGGTGTGTCCCAAGATTGTGCACTTTCAGCCAATTCTTCCAGATAATCCCATGCTTCATCAGCTTCCTTATTCATGAACTCTCCATTACACATCATCTCTATAAATTGGCGCATGGATGGAATCAATCCTTCATAGAAAAAACTTATAATCCGCCAATTTTCATAGCCATGATGTGGGCATGCGTTTAATAGGTCCTTGAATCTCTCCCAACATTGGGAAAAGGTTTCATCCTCCTTTTGGGCAAAGTTCATGATAAGGCGCTTAAGCATGTTCGTTTTGTGAGTAGGGAAGAATTTTTTTATAAATTCTCTGTGCATATCGTTCCATGACCCAATTGATCTTGGCCTTAATGCATAAAGCCAACCCTTGGCTTTATCCTTAAGAGTGAAAGGGAAGAATTTAAGTCTTACTACATCTTCAGTCACATTTGCAAAGTGCATGGTGGCGATTACCTCATCAAACTCCCTAAGGTGTTGATAGGCACTTTCACTGTCTAAACCATGGAATTTAGGGAGAAGATTGATCACTCCCGGTTTCAAATCCACATTCCCTGCATTTGGTGGGAAAACTATGCATGAGGGAGTGCTCGTTCTTGCAGGTTGCAAGAAATCACGTAAAGTCCTAGGTCGGGGAACATTCTCAACCACATTCTCTCCTGTTTCAGTTTGATTTTGAACCGGGTTAGGTTGATTTGCAGCCATTACTTTCAGATAAAATTTGAGAATCTAGTTGTCTCCTAGCACGTGGCTCTCTATCAATCCCTTCTACTATCCCCCCTGCACTAATGAGTCGGTTATTGGAATCCCGAGCCCAATGTGGCATGCAAAACCAAAAATAAGAAACGAAAAGAAAGAAGAATTCTTCCTCCCTTTTCTTTACTCTTCTCTAAGATCGAAGCACAAGGTGTCTTGCAATGGCTAGGCCAGAAGCAAGGATAGAGACCGATTTCTCCTGGTCAATAGAGGTTCAGAGAACTCCCCACCCACTCTTTGAATCTTTTGAGAAAAAAAGTGCAGAAAAAGGAGAAAGAGGAGTAGAGATGAGAAAAAGAAATTCCTGAGCGCAAGGTGATCCAAGGCGGCAGAGCCGACCAATAGGAATCCAGGTGGCAAAAAGGCCGACCTTTTAGAGATCCAAAAGGAGTCTCCACCCACTCTACAAAGGATGAATAAAATAGGAATGAATAGGAGAAGAAGAAGAGTAAGGTTTTAGAAGGATAGAACCTGATTCGCACTTGAAATCCTTGAATCTTCTTCAGCTTCCTAGAAATCCCTGAAAAAAAATCAAATAAACAAACTAAGTTAGTTCTAAAAATCTAAAAGAGTCCTAAATAGATACTAATTTCAGAAATTTGTGAAAACCGTCAAGGTCCCCGGCAGCGGCGCCAAAAACTTGTTCGCTTCCCCAAGTGTAGGGTTGCGATGTAGTAATAAACTCGGTAATACCGAGGTCGATCCACAGGGACTTATGTAGGATGTCACAAACTCATCCACAAGTTTCTATTGAAGCTAACAATCAAAGTTTGAATAGAATGTGTGTGATTAACAGTTTAAGCTAAATTGAATGTAAACAATTATAAGAAGGCACTAGGGGTTCGAGGATCCACTTGTAGCAATCCTCGATGTTCAATCCGCTGTGGTTTCCCATTCTCTCAACTAGAGTCACCAGTCAGGTCTATCTAGTCGGATGATAGAACTGTTAAACCAGAAGTCTGTAACATGTAAGTTCTGTGCATAAAGTTCACTCAACTCTAGGCTGATATGAGCATGCTCATTGCATAAGTCATTCACCTTTTCTATATGTCCAATTCCCAATCATAACCATCCTCAAGTCTTCTCACAAGACAAGGCTAGATCATGATTTGAACTGGATTCAAATTATATGCACAGTCCATACATATTCCAGATAATCAACCAAAACTAGAACTTTGGCGTGAAGCCCCTTTATGAAGAGCTTGGTACTAGAGCGCACTCCAATTCCTCGGATCATACAGGTCTAGACCGTTGCAAACAAATTAAGAAGATAAGTAATTCATCCAAACATCCATGAGTCATCACAAGACTAAGAGAAATTACTTTAAAACTTGTATAAACTTCAAACCTTAGTTCATAATCATGAATTCCAAACTGAAAACCACTTAACTATGAATTAAAACATCTTGGATACACTACAAGCTTCACCTCTTAGCCCTAGCTAAGAGGTTTAGCTGCTCATGATCCAAGGAAACATGAAACAACTCTTAAAAACATGAAAACAGCAAAGCAAACCAAAAGGAGTTGTAAAACTCCAATCTCCACTTCCACAGCCTCCAACCTCGCTTGAGCCCTTCTCGGATACCCTAGGAACAATCCCTAGGTGGCTTTTTATAGTTTAGAGGCTCCCCAACTTCGGAAGAATCGAGAAAGTGCGTAACACTTAATCAGCGCAGAGAATTTCGGGAAGAAATTAGAAAGTTCTAACTCAGTACGCATGGCCGACCGGTGGTCGGTCCTTTTCAATGAAGTTCCAGCACATATGTCCGACCGGTCAAGACCGGTCGGACGTCTTCAGTACGAGCCTATTCTGCATGGCTGACCGGTCACTGACCGGTCTGGCTTCCTTGGCCGACCGGTCACGACCGGTCAGCCCTCTTTTCTTCTTGTATTTTTCCTTTCTTTCTTCTACTTTCTTTTTCTTCTTTAGTTCTTTCTTTCTTTCTTCTGCTTTCTTTTCTTCTTTAGTTCTTTCTTTCTTTATTAGAATAGTTCCAAATGAGCTCATTATATCTTCAATTGAGTAGAGTCCACCCTCAATCCTGTAGTCACAAAACATGCATTGAATTAGCTTCCAAACCATACAAACCTTGCACAATGAGTGATGAATTAGGGTTAGAATATGCATAATTAAGAGCTCAACAGGAAACCACAGCGAATTATGCATCAAGGATTACTACAAGTGGATCCTTGAACCCCTAGTGCTCTTTTATATTAATTACATTCACTTTTAATTTCAAATTACCATCTACATTCAAATTCTAAAATCTGTTTAGTTTGATCTCAATTAGAGAATATTAGAAGTAGTCTTATGAATTCCTAACAAGTCCCTGAGAACGATCTCAGACTCTACTGAATTATTACTACATTGCAACCTTACACTTGGGGAAGCGAACAAGTTTTTGGCACCGTTGCCTGGGACTTTTGACGGTTTCTCATAAATTTTCTGAAAATAGTTTCTACTTGAGATTTTTAGGAGTCCTTACTAACTTAGTTTGTTTACTTTGTTTTGTTTTTGCAGGGATTCTAGGAGTCGAAGTAGTCACTTTAATCAGGTTTTTCTAACTCTTTTTCTTTTAATTTTTTTGAGATTTGCATGCCACATTGGGTTCGGGATTCTAATAACCGACTGATTAGTGAAGGAGGGATTGTTGAGGGGATTGACAAGGAACCCTGTCCTAAGAAACGTTTAGATTCCCAAAATTTTCTTGAAATTATAGCTGAAAATAAACCCGATCCAAGGCCCAATCAAAATCTAGGCCAAAACCAAACTGAAAGGGTGAGAATGAGGTTGAGAATGTTCCTCGACCTAGAACTTTATGTGATTACTTGCAACCTACAAGAGCGAGTAATCCCTCATGCATATTTTTTCCATATAATGCAGGGAATATTGATCTAAAACCGGTAGTAATCCAACTCCTTCCCAAGTTCCTTGGTTTAGACAGCGAAAGCGCATATCAACATCTTAAGGAATTCGATAAGGTGATAGCCACGTTGCACTTTGCAAATGTATCTGATGATGTCGTGAGACTTAGGTTATTCCCTTTTCTCTAAAAAAGAAGGATAAGGCTTGATTTCATGCATTAAGGGCAAGATCAATTGGCACATGGACTGAGATGACTAGGGAGTTCATTAAAAAAAATTTCCCTATTCATAAAACAAACATGTTGAGGCGCCTAATCATAAATTTTGCTCAAAAAGAGGACGAGACCTTCTTTCAATGTTGGGAGAGGTTCAAAGACTTATTAAACATATGCCCACCTTATGGCTACCAAATTTGGCGGGTAATAAGCTTTTTCTATGAAGGACTGACTTCGCCCATGCACTAATTCATAGAGATGATGTGCAATGGAGAATTCATGAATAAGGAAGCCGAGGAAGCATAGGAGTACTTTGATATCTTAGCTGAGAATACACAATCTTGTGATACAACTAAACCAGCAAATCCCAAGATAATCTAATACAGAGAAAATGAAGGAATCTATGTCCTCTCCGAAGAAGATAACATAAGTGCACATGTGGCTAGCCTCACAAGAAAAGTTGAGGCCATGGAATTAAGAAAGGGGGAAAAGACTAAGGAAGTTGAGAATATTTGTGGAATTTGTTCCGATAACCAACATGCAACACAGGATTGTCCGACAATTTATGCATTTCAAGAAGTTCTACAAGAACAATAAAATGCCATAAATAATTATCAACGACCATTTAGTAATCCAAACTCGAACACGTATAATTCTGGTTGGAAGAATCATCCCAACTTCAGTTGGGGGAATGGGCCATCAGAGAATGTAAACAATAACCCAAAAGCTACGCTTGAGGAGATATTGGGCACATTCGTCTCAGGCCAAGTTGAGTATAACAAAAATAATTCTCAGAAATTTGATCGGTTCATGCAAGAATAATTAAAATTCAACCAGAATTCATCTCAAGCCATTAATGATTTGAAAACCTTAATGGCTAGGGTTGAATCTAATATGAGTGTTAGGGAGAAAGGCACACTTCCTGCCCAACCTCTCCCTAACCCAAGAACCCAATTTGAGATACAAGACTTCAGCCCATCCTCCCAAAATACGGAGCATGTTCAAGCTATCACCACTTTGAGGAGTGGCAAAATAATTGATAAATCCAATTCGGTGAAGGCCCCAAAGCCTAATGATCCAGAAATTGCCAATAAGGATGATATCTCAAATAACACTCCACATGAGAAAGAACCGAAAAAAACAATGCAAGCCGGTTGCCTCGTTTCCCCAAAGGTTGATTTCACCCAAACCTTTAAATAAAAATCTGGAAATCTTAGAGGTTTTTAAGCAAGTGAAGATCAACATTCCGTTGTTGGATGCTATAAAATAAATACCATCATATGCCAAATTTCTGAAGGAATTATGTACAGTCAAAAGAAAGCACAATGTACATAACAAAGTACTTTTGACGAAAAATTTGAGTGCCATCATCAGACAAGAGGTGCCCCAAAAAATAAGGATCTGGGTAGTCCTACCATCTAATGCATCATAGGTGACTACCGGATCAAACAAGCGTTACTCGATCTTGGGGCAAGTGTTAACCTCAACCCATACTCGGTCAATGAACAACTTGGGTTAGGTGAATTAAAACCCACCAAAACCACACTTCAACTCGCTAATAGATCTATTCGTATACCCAGAGGGATGATTGAAGATGTCCTTGTCCGAGTTGATAAATTCTACTATCCAGTGGATTTTATTGCTTGGATACACATCCTATAATAGGAACCGGTGTTCAAATTCCTGTCATACTTGGCCGCCATTTTCTAGCCACTTTAAATTCGATTATCAACTATAGAAATAGGTTGGTACAAATGTCCTTTGGAATTATGACACTCAAGTTGAATATTTTCGATTTATGCAAACAACCACGGGATGTTGATGACGAGGTCCACGAAATAAATCTGATTGAATCATTCGTGGAAGACACATCCCTCTTGACATTCTATTCCGATCCCTTGGAGGTATGCTTGGCCCATTCTCATGAGATTGATGATGACATAATAAGAGAGATGGATGTAATTTTAGATTCTATACCGGTACTTGATAATAAAAGATAGAAGACACCATTTGAGCCTTTGTCTCTAACTGAAAATAAGCCTCTTCCATCTAGTATCAAGGCTTCAAAGCTCGACCTAAAACATTTGCCTACTAATTTGAAATATATGTACTTAGGTCGAGATGAGACATATCCGGTGGTGATTTCTTCCCACTTGGATGAAGAGTAAGTTGATAGCCACTCTAAAAGAGCATAAGAGCGTCATTGGGTGGTCAATTACGGATCTCAAAGGCATAGACCCCTTGATTTGTACCCATCGCATACACCTTAAGGAGAATGCGAAGACATCTAAGCAACCACAAAGACGCCTCAATCCAAACATGAAAGAGGTGGTTAAAGCCGAGGTGTTGAAACTATTGGATCTGGGTATCATCTACCTAATATCCGATAGTCAATGGGTGAGTCCAACTTAAGTGTTGCTTAAAAAATTCGGAATAACCGTCGTAGCCAATGCCAACAATGAACTCGTGCTAACCAGAGTTACTACAGGTTGGAGAATGTGCATTGACTACCGGATGCTAAACACAGTTACAAGGAAAGACCACTTCCCTTTACCATTTGTTGATCAAATTTTAGAATGGTTGGTGGGTCATTCCCACTTTTGCTTCCTTGATAGATATTCAGGGTATAACCAAAGAGATCACCCTAGAGGACCAAGAGAAGACAACATTCACATGTCCATTCGACACTTTTGCCTATCGAAGGATGCCGTTTGGACTATGCAATGCCCCTGCCACTTTTCAGCATTGTATGTTGAGTTTTTTTTTTATATGGTGGGGATGATTCTCGAAGTCTTCATGGACGATTTCTCGGTATTTGGTTGTAACTTTGATGAGTGCCTTATGCACTTAAAAACTATTTTAAAAAGATGTGAAGAAAAGAACCTCGTATTGAATTAGGAGAAATGTCATTTCATGGTTCAAAAATGAATAGTCCTTGGTCACATCATCCACAAAATGGAATCGAGGTGGACAAGGCTAAAATCGATCTTATCTCTAACTTTCCACCACCCAAGAGTGTACGAGATGTGGTCTTTTTTAGGCCACGCCAGATTCTATAGACGGTTTATAATGACTTTACGTCACTCTCTCGTCCTTTATGTAACCTCCTTCAAAATGAAAACTCATTCGAGTGGCATGAGGATTGTCAAAATGCCTTTGTAAAACTTAAAGGTATGTTGACATGTGCTCCCATAATGCAACCACCTGATTGGAGCCTTCTTTTTGAAATTATGTGTGATGCGAGCGACTACGTTATTGGGGCTGTGTTAGGCCAAAGAAAAGAGAAGAAGCCATACATCATCTACTATGCAAGTAGAACTTTAAACTTGGCTTAAGCAAACTACACCATGATAAAAAAAAAAAAAAAACTTTTAGCCGTAGTGTTTGCTTTAGACAAGTTTAGGTCCTACTTGATCGGATCCAAGATTATCATATTCACCGACCATGCCGCGCTTAAGTACCTTCTCTCTAAGAAGGATGCTAAGCCATGCTTGTTAAGATGGATCCTCCTACTCTAACAATTTGACATAGAAATACGTGATAAGAAAGGAGTAGAAAACGTAGTGGCTAACCATCTCTCTAGACTTGTTCTCACCGATGCCCCTGAGACGACCGCGATCAATGACATGTTCCTTGATGAACAACTTTTTAAAGTTTTTCAATTGCCATGGTATGCGGACATTGCTAACTATCTTGCTACAGGTACAATTCCGATACATTGGAAAAGGCAATGTAAAGATAAGTTCTTCAACGAGGTGAGAAAATTTCTATGGGACGACCCGTACTTATTCAAGTACTATCCTAATCAAATTATAAGGAGATGTGTGTCGGATGATGAGCAATAGAGTATCATCTCCTTTTGTCATTCTCAAGCGTGTGGTGGCCACTTTTCGGCTAAGAAGATCACAGCCAAAATTCTGCAATGTGGATTTTATTGCCCACCATGTTCAAAGATACCCATGAGTTTTGTAAAACGTGTGAGCCTTGTCAGAAATTGGGAGGAATATCCTGTAGAAATATGATGCCACTCAATCCCATCTTACCAATCGGATTTTTTTATTGTTGGGGCATCGATTTCATGTCAATTCCCATCGTCGTTTGGAAATTTATATATTTTGCTTGCCGTTGATTATGTCTCAAAATGGGTCGAGGCGATTCCATGCTGAAATAATGACCATAAAACAGTCATTCGATTCTTAAAAGAAACATTCTTTCCTGGTTTGGAACAGCTGGAGTCATTATCAGTGATGGAGGGTTTCACTTCTGTAATTGCCATTTGAAGCTTTAATGAAGAAATACAGTGTCAATCATAAAGTGAGCACTCCTTATCACCCACAAACAAGTGGACAAGCTGAGATATCCAACAGGGAAATCAAACATATCTTAGAGAAAACAGTAAACCCCGATCGTAAGGATTGGTCACTTCGAGTTACAGATGCACTATGGGCTTACCGTACAGCTTTTAAGACCCCCATTGGAATGTCTCCCTATAGACTTGTCTATGGGAAAGCTTGTCACTTATCTGTGGAATTGGAACATAGGGCATATTGGGCGATAAAGAAAATGAAATTTGATTCTGACAAAGCAAGCTCGTTGCGTAAACTTCAATTGAATGAACTTGCGGAACTCCAGAACGAGGTATACAAAAATGCAAGAATTTACAAGGACAAGACGAAGGTATTCCATGATAAGAACATCCTTCATAAGATCTTCATGATTAATCAAAAGGTCCTTATGTATAATTCTCGACTACATTTATTTTCGAGGAAATTGAAGTCTCGATGGACCGGTCCCTTCATTGTGAAAACTGTTTATCTTTATGGGACTGTCGAGTTCTTGAATCTAAGGAACGACAACATCTTTAAAGCGAATGGTCAGCATTTAAAGCCATTCTTTGAGAACTTTCCCTTAGAAAGTATGTTCATACCTCTGATTGATCCTGTGTATTAGGATAATTGATCTCCTAGTCTAATGGAGGTATAGAGTAGTTTAGGACTAGGATTTTGTTGCTTTTTGTTTTATTGGTTTTTCATAGGTTTGTTAGAAGGAGGTAGAATTCCAACTCTTATTCTCTCAGGTACTCTCAGTCCTCACTCCCCTTATTTTTATCATTGCTCTCATATTTTGCTCATCGCATATCATTTACATTGAGGATAATGCAAGTTTTGGTTGGGGGTGAGACTTCTAGATGAAGCTAGTGTTTTGTAACATTTTGAGCAATGGTGGTATGTAAAAAAAAATTCAATTTTTTTAAAAATTCTAAACTCCTTTAGAAACTTCATTTTTATGCATTAGGGATGATACGAGTATAAGAAAAAGAGATTCGAAGTGAGTATGTTGAGCACCTTAAAATATCTCTAAGATAATGGTTTTCTATGAGAATTCCCCTATTTATGTAATTGATAAAAAATTGAAACACTTTTACACCTAGTTCACGTTACACGATTCTCATGATTTGTAGGGATTAGGTAAACTTCTGGATTGGCTAGGCTTAGATTTGAGGTGTTGAGAAACCAAGCTGGGGTACTTTGTCCATCCTTGTCCATGGGAAAAGAACAAAAGATATGGATTTCTAAAAATCCTATCTAATGTGTATGAAAAGGAAAGGATGAAAATATGGGAATGATTGAACATATGGTGGAAAATTCTGAAAAGGGCTACCTATTACTAACCGGGGGATGGTCTACTCATAACCAAAGCCGTAAATGGGAAATAGTGTGAAAGCTGTCGGAAGGACGGTAAGGCAAATTCCTGTCGTAGGCTTATTGTTGATCTGCACACCTTTAGATCCCTAATCTAGCTAATTCATGAAGAAGCTAATCCCGAAAATTCATGAGATGAACATTCACTATGCACACTAGGTTAAATGTGTTTGGATTATTCTATTTTTCAATCAATTAGTGGGAATTCTATATGAACTCTTGTTATGTTTTGAGAAGGTTAAGGTCTTAACTGCTATCACTAAGTTTTTTCAATTTTTGCACTTGCACATCCTGGAGTGTATAGAAGTATAGTTTTTGAATGAGAGTTGGGTTTTGGAGAATGGAATTTGTTTCACGCATGTTTTGCTAGGGACTAGCAAAATGTTGGTTAAGAGGTGTGTTGAGGTCTTAAATGTGCATATTCTAACCCCATTTCATCACTAACTATGCATGGTTTTCATGTTTAAAGACTATTTTAAAGCATGTTTTGTGATTGTAGGAACAAGAAGGGAACTTCACCAATTCAATGCTTAAAAGGTCATTCTGTAGTTTTTGAAGATCAAAAGACCAAATGCCAAAGGGCAGAAGAAAGAAGCAAGGGAGAAAAAGAAGGAAAGAAGAAATAAGTGCAGAAAATTGTACTGAAGACCGGTTGTCCGACCGATCTGCCATAGCCCACGACCGGTCAGAACACTCAACAGAAGAAGACCCCTACTGCACAACTCACTGGACCAAAATTACCCATTTGCGACCAGTCGTCCACTACGCAGATGGGTCGTCAGACCGGTTGTTAAAATAAAAGTGAGGATTGAGTTTCCAGAAAACTCTTTGGACTGTTTTTGGACTTTTACAACTAGTCTGGCGACCGGTTGTCCATGGGTTCAAACCAGTCGTCTACGTAACAGAGCTTGTTCTACAAGCTCCGAATTCTGTTGTGCAAAACGTAGTTTTTGCCGGATTTCTCGAAGGTTTTTCACACTAAGGGCTCAAAACCTATAAAAGGGCACCTCTACCTCATTTCTAAGGGATCCTAGGAGAGATGTACGAAGGTGGGAGGCGGAGAAAGACGGATGCGGCCCCTAGTTTGTTTCCTTTAGTTTTCATGTTTTTAGTTGATTTCATGTTTCCTTATATCATGATCGGCTAAACCTCTTAGCTAGGGCTAAGAGGTGAAGAATGTAGTGAATCTAAGATGCTTTAATTCATTTATTTGGTTTCAGGTTTGAATTTTTAGTGAAGAACAATGGTTATTTGAGGTTTGAATAAAGTTCTAAGTAGTTTTTCTTAATCTTATGATGACTCATGAATATTTGGAATAATTGCTTTAGTTGTTAGTTGTTTTGCATGGATCTAGACTTGTGCGCTCCAAGGAATCGGATTCAATACACTCTAGACTTGGATCCTCATGTGGGAACTTCAAACCAATGTTCTACCTTTTATTCTAAAATCTGACTTAGGTGTTGCTTATGCATGTGATATGAATGAAGTTCAAATCATGATATAGTTAAGCCTTATGAGAGGGTTTGATGATTATTATAGTTGTGATCTTAATCTATTGGAACTAGGATTGACCTATGCAATTTAGTGTGCTCAAGTCCTAACTTGAATTGAGGGAATCATGTTTATGAACAACACATGAATTGGACTGTTTTGATGAATTAACCGCTCTATCATCCGGCTAAATAGGATTTGATTTTGACTCTAGTTGTGTAATTGGGAAACCACAGTGAATTATGCATCAAGGATTGCTACAAGTGGATCCTTGAACCCCTAGTGCTCTTTTATAATAATTACATTCACTTTTAATTTCAGATTACCATCTATATTCAAATTCTAAAATCTGTTTAGTTTGATCTCAATTAAAGAATATTAGAAGATAGTCTTGTAAATTTCTAACAAGTCCCTGAGAACGATCTCAGTCTCTACCGAATTATTACTACATCGCAATCCTACACTTGGGGAAGCAAACAAATTCGATAGCATCAGCCTTCATAGTGGGCCAATAGTACCCTTGCCTCATTACTTTATATGCTAAAGACCATCCCTTAGGATGATTACCTCATGCCCGCTGGTGTATTTCATCTAGAATACGGTGTGCTTCTTCTGGATGGAGACACCTTAAATACGGTAAAGAAAAACTTTTACACAACAATTTTCTGTTTTGTAAGACATACCTGGCAGCACGGTAGCGAATTTGTCGCGCATATTTTTTATCATCTGGGAGTTGTCCGCTTTGGAAGTAAAGGATGATGGGATCCATCCAACATGGAGATAAATGCAATGTAACGACTAGCTTTGGAGCGACTTGATCAAAACTCAGAGTAGAGAGATGCTCGGTAGGAATAGCTTGCGTCAGATCAGACTCTAGTGCGGAAGCTAACTTTGCTAGAGAATCTGCGAGCTTGTTCTCCTCACGAGGAATATGAGTTATTTCATATTTGCTCAATTTAGAGAGCAAGATGAGTACTCGAGATTTGTACGAAGCCATTCGCTCTTCTTTCGCCTCGAATTCTTCGAGCACTTGATTGACGACGAGCAGAGAGTCTCTGTGAATAAACAAGTTCTTTGTCGCAACTATATTTGCTAATTCGAGACCAACGATGAAGGCCTCATATTCTGCTTCGTTATTAGAGGCATGAAAATCAAAGCGCAAAGTGTCACGACCCTAAATTCGTAACTAGGGTTAATACTAACCATAGTCCGAACTTTGAATCGTAACTCGAATTAATCTACTAAAGGAATACACAATAACACTACACATCCATATAACCATCGCCAACAAAATTTATTTAAGATAATTCATAACTGTGCCAATTTATTCATAATACCAAATGTCATTTAATCCAACATAACAAAAAAAAAAGAAGCCATCGATAGGGCTTTATTCTCAATTAATTTTCTATTGCCATAGCATTCACTTCGTCTACCTCCTCAGGCCAAGCTCGTAAAATCTTTACCTGTTCTTCAGTCTGCGGTTTTTTTTCATCAATAGAGTCCACAAGCACAAGGCTTGTATAAATGGTTCTATACACAAGAATTTTTATACTAGTTTGATGATATAGATAAAGCATGTTAAAAATATTTGCAAGATAAGTAAAATTCGAAGTTAATGCATAAAACATTGGTTAAAATCATTTACGTAACTTGTATTATATTTCCTCTCAATGCTCATCCACTCCACAAGCCTTCATCTGGCTTAAGTGTACACTCATATTAACCATTCTCAAGTATAGAAACAGAACCTCGCTCATCAATGCTCAAATATAAGCAATAAATTTCTCAATACTTGCACTCAAATAATATCTCACCTCACTCATCAACTCTTGTATTTCTCACAACACTTGGTAAAATTCTTCCTCACCATTTACTCAGTAAAATAGTTCCTCACCACTCATTTAGTGATATATTACTCATTTTCCAATAAGTCTTACAGAAGTTCACTTTTCAAAATTTGTAAAAATTGTTTAGCAAATCATATAACCATTATAACAAAATCAAACATCTTGGGTGTAGAACCACTTACCAGAATGTTTCCACAAGAATAGAGAGGGTGTCCATTATCGTCCAATTTGTAAAATGTATAACAAGAACTTCCTGACCATCTCTTAGTAGTTGCTATCTTCTTTTTCTTCACTACCTTCTCTTTTCCTTTCATTCTAAACCCCAAAATTTTTCATAATTAACTTATATATATATATATATATATATATATATATATATATATATATATATATATCATTACTTAGGTTCCTACATTATAACTTAACCTAGGTCGGGTCCTAATACATTGACGGTCCATGAGTGTGATTCTATAGGTACTTCATTGTAATTATATCTCACATTTTTGTATGAGCCGTCCATGACTTAGGTCCACCTAGATTAAGTTGTGTACGAGTCTATATAACAAGAAATGGTCTACTCAATATAAAGGGATTTCACGACTCATGTCCTCAAGTCCTAGGTTAACAAGTTAGGTTTCCAATGGCTTTATGTTCCATGGACTCCTAAGTCAAGCATATTATAAACTAGTTTTCTCAAAAGATCAAATCCGTGATTATCATTTTTTTTTTAAATGGATGGGTTGAGGTAATAGTGGGCCACACATAAGGCCCACTCTTATCCAAGAGGGCTCAATAGGCCTTTTTATATAAAGAAAACAACCCACAATAGCTTTGTACGGCCCGATCAATAGATGACTCCACATGTCAACTAGATTATGGTAACGTGTGTGAACTCTACTTGACCCGAACTTAATTTTCATTTATTACAGTGGTTATAGCATGTGTGACCCATCATTTTTCTCAACACATCTATAAAGTTGGGAAAAACAAAACAAAACTGTACTACCTCAAGTCATATGTACATGAAACTACATCTAGATCATCCAATGGTCTAGATTTGAGTTTAATCAAAACTTTACTCTATAACCAGGTTTAAAAATGACCTTTTTAATTCTGAAAAATAAGTCATAACGTGGCTGCTTAGGTGGTCAGATCTGGCCCAACTCATGGCCATTGCAATACTAAATGGCACGTGATTTTGGTCGTCCATTGATCCTTTTGATTTGTGGCCGATCTAAGGTCCAGAGATGGATCTTTTTTTTAAGGGTTTCAAAGCATTTGATTAAGGTCTAATGAAGTCCTTCTAATGGTCAGATTGAGTGGTCAGATCTGATCAATATAGCAAGTCCAGTAGTTTGGAAAGTTTACACGTTCAATGAGTTTCATGGTGAAGCAGATTGTAGAGATTTGCTAGAAGTTCATAACAGATGTTTTTATGGCAGTTCTTAGAGGTCTGACCCTGATCCAACCTAGCTCACCATCCATCAAAAGAAAAACTATCATCAACGGTTCAGATTTGCCATCTTTTGAGGCCCGTTTGGACAGTCCAAATCTGGCCATCCAACGGTCTCTTTTTTTTTTAAATTCTGGACTATTTTAATGGTCCAGATCTGAGCATCCAATTGGATCGGTTTGGACACCTAACACTGGTCATTTAATGGCCACTTGTTAGACACCGTCCATGGTCTAATCAATTTGAGATTTTATAATTTTTCCTAAGGACATATTATTCTTAAAAAACAGTTCCCTGGATGATCAGATTCTGAAATCAGATTGGTCATGACTTTGTAATGTCTTTGATGGCTATGACGCTCACATGATATAGCACACATATACTAGCATATCTTAAGTGGCATAAAATATCTTTCAATATACGGTTTTGGACAGCAACAACGGCCCATTCTTGGTCATTTTCAGACCACTTTTAGTCCCCAAATTGTCACTTTCTAGAGACCAAAATTAGTCCTTCGCTGGGTCATTTGGACAGCACAATCTGGCTGTTCAATGATCCCTTCTGTACATCTAGTTTTTTTATCATCATGATCCAGATTCATTCCAAGGACTTGTGGTCTATAAACATCAGTGAAGGGCATTCGAAACAGGTCAGCAAACAACATTTTCAAAGGGTCTAGGAACGGTCAGATCTTGACCCAAAGGTTGGGCGTCCAACAAGCTTGAATTTGGATTAGATCACAACTATTTAAAGTGGATTCATCCCACTGGACGTTCATGACAGTAAGGGATTTAAAATAATGATGATGAAGACGGAAAGAAAGAAAAGGAAAAAAAAAAGGAGAAGAATAGCTTACTTGAACAGGTCTCCTCTCTCCGTCTCTCTCTCTCTCTCTCTCTCTCTCTCTCTCTCTCTCCTTCTCTTTCTCTTTTTCTTTTTCTTTCTCTTTTCTCTTTTCTTCCCAGATGTCTCCTTAGGCCACCCCTTTATACACACGTCCGTCCTAGTTGATTTAGGAGAGATTTTCTCCTTTTTCCATTCTAACACGAGAAATGTCTTCATTTTGCTATTTTTGGGTGCTATCTATGATTCTCCCCCCTAAATCTAGGATTTTGTCCTTTATGGTAAGTATTTGAATGATTTGGGCAAAAAGAATACATTTGTGCATTAGGGAAGACTCGACCCTTCAACCTATAGGTAGGAGTCAAGTATACCAACCACTTATTCAACTCTACCTTTTTGTTTTAAGTTAACGAAAGTATTTATATATTCACAAGATGGTAGATGAGTTATAAGACAATGATCATGAAACTAGGGAATTGTATAATGTAATACCCTGAAGAAAAAAAATGATAATCATGGATTTGATCTTTTGAGAAAACTAGTTTATAATATGCTTGACTTAGGAGTCCATGGAACATAATGCCATTGGAAACCTAACTTGTTAACCTAGGACTTGAGGACATGAGTCATGAAATCCCTTTATATTGAGTAGACCATTTCTTGTTATATAGACTCGTACACAACTTAATCTAGGTGGACCTAAGTCATGGACGGCTCATACAAAAATGTGAGGTATAATTACAATGAAGTACCTATAGAATCACACTCATGGACCGTCAATGTATTAGGACCCGACCTAGGTTAAGTTATAATGTAGGAACCTAAGTAATGATTTATATATATATATATATATATAAGTTAATTATGAAAAATTTTGGGGTTTAGAATGAAAGGAAAAGAGAAGGTAGTGAAGAAAAAGAAGATAGCAACTACTAAGAGAAGGTCAGGAAGTTCTTGTTATACATTTTACAAATTGGACGATAATGGACGCCCTCTCTATTCCTGTGGAAACATTCTGGTAAGTGGTTCTACACGCAAGATGTTTGATTTTGTTATAATGGTTATATGATTTGCTAAACAATTTTTACAAATTTTGAAAAGTGAACTTCTGTAAGAATTATTGGAAAATGAGTAATATATCACTAAATGAGTGGTGAGGAACTATTTTACTGAGTAAATAGTGAGGAAGAATTTTACCAAGTGTTGGGAGAAATACAAGAGTTGATGAGTGAGGTGAGATATTATTTGAGTGCAAGTATTGAGAAATTTATTGCTTATATTTGAGCATTGATGAGCGAGGTTCTGTTTCTATACTTGAGAATGGTTAATATGAGTGTACACTTAAGCCAGATGAAGGCTTGTGGAGTGGATGAGCATTGAGAGGAAATATAATACAAGTTACGTAAATGATTTTAACCAATGTTTTATGCATTAACTTCGAATTTTACTTATTTTGCAAATATTTTTAACATGCTTTATCTATATCATCAAACTAGTATGAAAATTCTTGTGTATAGAACCATTTATACAAGCCTTGTGCTTGTGGACTCTATTGATGAAAAAAAACCGCAGACTGAAGAACAGGTAAAGATTTTACGAGCTTGGCCCGAGGAGGAAGACGAAGTGAATGCTATGGCAATAGAAAATTAATTGAGAATAAAGCCCTATCGATGGCTTCTTCTTTTTTTTTTTTGTTATGTTGGATTAAATGACATTTGGTATTATGAATAAATTGGCACAGTTATGAATTATCTTAAATAAATTTTGTTGGCGATGGTTATATGGATGTGTAGTGTTATTGTGTATTCCTTTAGTAGATTAATTCGAGTTACGATTCAAAGTTCGGACTATGGTTAGTATTAACCCTAGTTACGAATTTAGGGTCGTGACAGATTGGTATCAGAGCTTTAGGTTTCAGATAAACTTGAGGACCTAGGGTAAACCTAAACTATTAGGAGCACCTAATGTCTAAAATTTTCCCCTAGTAGTTATAGGAAATTTCTCATATACGAATTAATAAAACACCTTCATCTTCTCGTAGAATGGCTGGAAAGAGAGCAAGGAAGAATGCCGCTGGTACAACCGGAGCAAAGAATACATTTGTGCATTAGGGAAGACTCGACCCTTCAACCTATAGGTAGGAGTCAAGTATACCAACCACTTATTCAACTCCACCTTTTTGTTTTAAGTTAACAAAAGTATTTATATATTCACGAGATGGTAGATGAGTTATAAGACAATGATCATGCAACTAGGGAATTGTATAATGTGATTAATCATTTATCTTCTAAAAGAATGAAGCATTATAAATCATAGATGAGTAGGTACTAATCCAAAATGACAAGTCAGAAAAGAAAAGAAAAAAAAATTCTCCAATTTTTTTTTTTTCAGGGTATTACACAAAGCATATTGGAATTGTGACCCATCAGGAGCGATTAGGATCAAATCGGCTCCACTACCAGTGGAGCATGATGATCCATCTACGTAGAGCGACCAGGGTGTCTGCTCGCTCGTCGTTGGGTCATTACTGGAGGTAGGAGTAGTGGGGGTTGAATATGTAAATTCGGCAATGAAGTTGGCTACGGCTTGGGCCTTCACGGCGGTTCGCGAGCAGAAAGTAATTTCGTGTTCGCCAAGATCGATCGCCCATTTAGTTAACCATCCAGATACTTCAGGCTTTTGAAGGACTTGCCTTAAAGGATGATTCATAGGTACTATCATAGAATGGGCTAAAAAATAAGGCCGTAGTTTCTGAGCTGCTGTTACTAATGCTAGAGCAAGTTTCTCCATATCGGAGTATCAACTTTCAACATCCACCATTGCTCGACTGACATAATAAATGGACCTCTGTACCCTGGAGTCTTCTCTTATTAAGGCAGCACTAACGGCCATGAAAGATATATATAAATAAAGAAAAAGCTGCTCATGCGGAATAGGCTTGAATAAGATGGGAGGCGTGCTCATATATTGTTTCAGTTGCTGAAATGCCTCCTCACATTGTTGGGTCCACACCCAGTCAATTTTTGTAGTTGTACGGAGGAGCTTGAAAAAGGGAAGGCATTTATCGGAGGCACGCGAAATAAACCTGTTTAACGATGCAATGGGACTAGTTAATCATTGAACTTCATTGAGAGTGGATGGATGTTGATGTTAGATTTTGGTAACAGGTCCCTCCCACGTATACCCCCTTCTCGAAGTGAGCTCCCCTCCAAACCTGAAAGCTAAAGAAGAGAACTAAGGGTGGCCGGCGCTTGGCCGTTGGCCCTCCAAAGCTTAAGTCAGAGGTGACTTGATAGTAACAATAAGTGTGAAACGTAGGATTAGAGATTGTGTACCTTTATCATCTATTGAGCCAGCTATTTAAAGAGATCTGGGTGATCCAACCTATTACGTAAGTCGTTAAGATCACTGCTGATTTTAGGAGATAATGTGCTTATCCTATTAATAATCTGTTAAAGGAGATGGCCCAATCATTCTAGTTGTTTAGCTGATTATGTTTCTTGATGGAGATTACCCATGATATGGAACCATGAACAGAAACGAGTCAAAGCCGGCCTATACAGGCTGTTGGTACTATAAGACGAAGAATGTTCCCAGTGAACAAACAACCAACGGGCAGAGCTGCTCGGACTCTGAGATGGTCTCATTTAACGACCAAGAGCAGAGTTGCTCACTAGATGGCCTCATTTAACGAACAAGAGTAGAGCTGCTCGCTTAACGGGCATGTATAGGCAATCGCAGATCTGAGGCGGTATATAGGATATGAGCGAGATGACTTGCCAGCCAAATGGTCTGGTCGTGACTTTATGGAAAGGCGCTTGCTGGTCGCATGTCCTTTATACTTCTTCGACGACCAACTTTATCCTACAACAGATGCCCCCCAAGTCCTTAGCATTGAGGAACTACGCAAAGGATTTGGCCTGTGTATGTAACCGCCTTCGGAGGAGAGGTCGTGCCTGACTGAGACAACATTTATGAGAGCACCAACTTTCTGTAACTATTCACAGCTTTTCGGCTAAGAGAAATGAAGCGACGCCCGCCACTTATCCCTGGAGTTAATGCTCGTGCCCGTTCGACTGTCGTGCCAAACGAAGGTTTGCTGTGTGTCACCCAAATTCGGATGAAATGATTGCCTATAAATATCGGAGTCTGCGGAGGTTGGTTTATTTTGAAGTTTGCTGGAGACATTCGAAATTCCTCTCCTTCGTCTTTCATCTGCTTCCTTGCGTAACCTCTTTGCTGAGGTATTCTTCCTTTCCTCCATTCTCCTTCTTTTCTTCTATCTTCTTTCCATGGGGGATTCTAATAACGTGATAGTTCCTCTGGGAAATGATACCCCAGATTCTTCTGAATCAAATAGTGCAAGGGTGCCAGCAGGGAGGTATTCTGCCTCTGGTTACCCTTCGATAATGATGGCGGAACGGATTTCCAATTTACGAGAAAGATATCGAATTCCTGACTCCGTCATTCTCAAACTACCCACGGAAGGAGAAATTGCGGATTTTCCATTGTCAAGACGTGTCGCTGTATATGAATACTTTTTCCGACTTGGTGTTCATCTCCCCCTCCATCATTTCATCCAAAATGTTCTCCGCATCTATAAGATTACCCTCGGCCAACTTATAGTAAACGGCTGAGGGTTGTTTTGAGTGCCTATATCCTCTGGAAGCAAGTAGGGAATGGGGACTTGACTGTGGATGAGTTTCTTAGGATGTACCAACTGAAAAAGGCCTCGTCTAGCAAGGGTTGGTATTACCTCTGTTTCTAGCACCAGGAGAACTTCATTATGGGGACTCCCACTTCAAATTATGCCTGATGGAGGAGGGAATGGTTTTACACCTCCGATAATTGGGAGTCTGATGTGGCATCCAACCCCAGAGAGCACAATGTCAGCTGTTGAACCTCCAATTTATACATTTGCCAACCCATTACATCACATTATATGCATGGTTTTCATGTTTAAAAGGCCCATCTAATGCATGTTTTGTGATTGTAGGAATGAGAGTGAACTTCACCCAATTGGAGACCAAAAGACCATGTTTAGGAGCCTTTGATGAAGGCCCAAGGTGGACCAAAGAAAGAAGAAAGCAAAGAGAGAGGAAGGAGAGAAGAAAATAAAGAAGAAAAAATGCAAAACTGGGTTCGACCGGTCAAGACCGGTCGGATGCACTCCCTGGACATTTGCAAGGCAGGTCTAGACCGGTCAAGACCGGTCGGCCATGCAATTTTGCACTTCCAGATTTCAGGCAGCAAGCTATTCCCGTTTTGAGATTTTCAGAACAGTTTTTTGAATCCATCTTGATGATATTTGGAAATCCAACACATCCATGTCGAAGAGGAGCTCGACGCCGAACTAACCCAAGTGGTTTCGTGTCGATCGGAGCTACGGATTGACCGTGGTGGCCAAAACAATACGAACTGTCCAGAAAGTTCCAAATTTCGCTGTTCAACTCTAGGCCGGTCCAGGTGGCCCATCATTGATGATATGTGAGAATCTACTTTAACCATCTTTTAGATAACATCCATATATGAATAACTACAAAAGTTTCAGATCAAAAGGATGTGTGGTTTGATCGTACCGGTTGAAGAAAAATGGACCATTCAGAAAGATCCAACTGCGCAGAGTTTATAAAGGGGCTGAGTGTTCTAATTTTCGGACCATATTCTGGGATTGTTTTGGACAATCTAATCCATCTATCATGTAGAGGATGAAGTTTTCTACCAATGTTCAAAATTTGAGATCAATCCGACATCTGTACACTCCGGAGAGTTGAAAGCAAGATGACTGGTTCTGAAGGTACCCAAAGTGCGCGATTTTGAGAGGCGGTCGGTGATGTGATTGGTGGGCCCATTCAGAGGATAATCTTGGAAATCTAAATCATCTATTTGGAATATCATATTACAGGAAGCTACAAACTGAATTTGAAGGCAATCCGACCATTGGTTAAGCCGTACCAAGCGAAACAAATTCTGCTATGTTGCTGTACAATTGCTGCACTATAAAAGGAGGTGCTCTCTTCTATTCCAAATCAACCAAGGACGTGGGGAAGCAAGGAGTTCAAGTCTCAGGAGGCTACCTAGCCTCCTTCAGCTAGTTTTTCTTCCTTTTCTTAGTTCTAGCTCTAGTTTTAATATGCTTTTCCTTAGCTAACCTCTTAGCTAGAGCTAGAGGTGAAATTTGTAGTTGGTTCCAATGCTTTAATTCTTTTATTTCAAGTACCCTTTTCTTAATTTTTGATTTTGAAGTTCTAACTTGAATAAAGTTTGGTTTTTTAAAAGTTTTGTAAGAGTTTGTGTGCTCAGGACACGAGTTCCTTGCAATTCTCTGAGATTACCATGGTTGAGTTGTTTGAATTCGAATTGTAGTAACCCTTGAGCATGCCATAGTCCATAGGCATGGCTGTTACTCCGAAGGCTACAAGTTCAAGTTCTATGTGCTTCATTAGAACTAGAAATCTGATTTACAGATTTAAGTGGGACTGTTTGTGCTTGAATGTTATATCTTCCAATTAGATGAGAGATAGGACTTTGATTCTAATTGTGTTGTACTTGGATGAATGGATTGGCATTGGACTACCACAAGTGGATCCTTGATGCTCTAGTTCTTCTTAATTTCAGATTTTTCTATTTTATGTGAAAAATTATTTTCTTAAACTTCTTAGATTCTAGTTATTAGAGTACTTGGAATTGTTTACCTCTTTCCCTGTGGATCGACCTCGGTCTTACCGAGATTTATTACTACATCACAGCCTTACACTTGAGGCGAGCGAACAAGTTTTTGGCGCCGCTGCCGGGGAAAAGGTTAAACGGTTCTAATTATTCTAGTAGCTATAGAGTAGTCTTAGTTAGGTAGGATTTTCAGTTTTTCTAGAAGTAATTTTCTGATTTTCTTTTTCTAGATTACTAACAATTTTTTGTTTGATTTTGTAGGACATTGTTGCTGACATAGATCTCACTCTATTGGGTAACATCTCGCCATCTTTCTTCTTTTTGTTCTTTTTCCTAGATTAGGGTAGTTTTCAATTCCTTAAAATTTCATCATGTATGATTGGACAAATGGTGCGTACAAGTACCTTTTGGAGGATGAGACGTCGGATTGGGAGACCCAAAATCTTTATGATTGGAACCATTATAAGCATAAGTATTTTTCTGAGATTCAATCAACCTCCACTACCTCCCCACGTAAGACGATGCGTGATTACATTAATGAAAACAATACACATATTGAGACACAACGTAAGACAATGGGAGAGTATCGGAAAGAGATGAATAATGTTCCACCGGTTAGGACAATGTATGATCACTTGTATGGCTACACATATCAACAACCATCTAAAAGCCCAACATATGACATGCATAATCCAAATTGGTGGGAGCATCAAAATTTCAACTTGGAAGATGAGCCAACCATGGATGCCAACAACTATCCTCAAGAGTTTCTTTCTCATGAGCCGCAACCGACACGAACTCTTGGGGAGGTGCTGCGAGAGTTTATGGAAATAACTGAGCAATGCATACAAAACCTCTCGCCATCTCAAAATATTAAACCCAACATTGGGAACACCGAATCAATCCCCAACAATGAGGAGGATGAGGCTATCCAAGCCCAACCCTCTTCCAATTTAATGACTAAACTTTTAGAGGAGATTGATTTCGATGATCCTAATGTCATCATCAATTATGGTGAGTCCACTATCTCTTTTGGATGCTTTGAACTTAATGATGAAGAGATTTCAATGACGGTTGACGAACCCGAGGAATCCATAAAATTTGAAAGTGGTAGTGGGGTTGCCTACAATGAGGGTTTGGTGAATGGTTATGAGCCTATGGTTTCTTTTTCCCAAGGGCATAATGATTATGAGTCTCTAGAGGATATGCATGCTAGAGAGACGGCCGAAGTTGATATTTTTGAGTCACTCCACCAACTTGCCATGTTTAATTTTAATGTGGAGAATGAGACTCCCATGAGTGAAAATTCAGATTCTTTGGACGAATGCTTGGCTCACTTTGAAAATTCAAACGACCCCATTATTCAAGAGATTGTTAAAGCCTTGCATACTTCCGACTCATGCCTCATACTAGTTATGAAGAACCTAGTTTGGAAGAATTCCACTCCATGGAGGGAGAGTCCCTCACCATCGAAACTGAATTTTTGCACTCACTCAAGCAAGATCATGATCCTCCATCCGACTATCTCGATTTCCTAGAGGAATGCTTGGCCCAATCTTATGATCTTGATGATGAGATGATTAAGGACTTGGACATTATGTTAGACACGGTGTCGGTGCCTGAAGAACACCATTCCACTATTTTACACTCTTTACCATTGTTTGTGGAAGCACCATATAATTCTGAATTTGTGGAGGAGACATCTTTAACCAATGAAAACTTGATAAATGTCTCTCCACCATCATGGGTCCTTCAACCCAGTGAAAATTCTGATTGGGATGACCCATTTTTAATCAATCATAACCCAAATCAGAATTTGAGGAGATATCTTTTTGCTGCTCTTATCTCCTCCTATCATGCATGTGGTGCACATAAATATTGGACTTCAATGGAGACAAGCACCCATGTCTACTGTCGAGCAGGACTTTGGATGGTCCTCATGAGAAATTTATTGAAATTCATGAAGATCCTGCTCAAATTTGATCATGTAGTCGATCGGACTAATCAAAGGTAGGTAGGTAGGTAGGTTAGGATTTATTTTTTCTGAAATTAGGATTGAATAAGTCTCATCGAGACAATGGAAGATGCTAGCATTGATCAACTTGCTACCTCAGGTATTCTCGTTATCACTCTCCTTTGTTTTATTTCATTGCTCTCATGTCATGCTTATTGTATATCATGTTACATTGAGGACAATGTAAGATTTTGGTTGGGGGGTGAGATGAGATCCTTTATCTAGCATGATGCAACATTTCGAGCCTCATATGCGCAAATTTTTTCGAATTTTCTAAAATTTCAAAACTCTTTTAGAAAACCTTATTTCCATGCATTCGAGATGATATGAGTATAAGAAGAGGAGATACGAAGTGTGTGAGGTTGTAAGTCTTGAATTTGTCCCAACATAATGGTTTTATATGTTAGTTCCCCTATTGTTGTGATCGATAGAAAATTTGAACACTTTTTACACCTAGTTCACATTACACGATTTTCATGGGTTGAAAGGATTATGTGATTTATGGATTAGCTAGACTTTGATTTAAAGGTGTTAAGAAACCAAGCCGGGGTATTTTGTCCATCCTTGTCCATGGGAAAATAACGAAAGATATGGATTTATAAAAATCCTATCTAAATTAAAAGAAAAAGGGAAAGAAATGATGAAATCGGGAATGATGGAAAAATGGTGGAAAATTTCGAAAAGGGCTACCTATTACCAACCGGGGGATGGTCTACCCGTAACCAAAGCCGGAAATGGGACGTAGTGTGAAAGCCGTCGGAAGGACGGTAAGGAAAATTCCTGTCATAGGCTTGTTGTTGCTCTATACACCTTGAGATCTATAGTTTAGTTGATCTATGAAGAAGATAATCCCAAAAACTCATGAGATGAACTTTCACTATGCACACTAGGTTGAAGTTGTTTGAGTTCTTCTATTTATCAATCAATCAGCGGGAATTTCATGTGGACACTTATTATGCTTTGAGAGTTTAAGGTTTCAACTTCTATCACCTAATTTCTCCAAATTTTATACTTGTATGTCTTGGAATGGATAGAAACATGGTTTCTGAAGGAGAGTTGGTTTTTGGAGGTTTGAACTTATTCACGCATGTTTTGCTCGGGACTAGCAAAAAGCTGGTTGGGGGGTGTGTTGAACCTCTAATTTATACATTTGCCAACCCATTACATCACATTATATGCATGGTTTTCATTTTTAAAAGGCCCATCTAATGCATGTTTTGTGATTGTAGGAATGAGAGTGAACTTCACCCAATTGGAGACCAAAAGACCATGTTTAGGAGCCTTTGATGAAGGCCCAAGGTGAACCAAAGAAAGAAGAAAGCAAAGAGAGAGGAAGGAGAGAAGAAAAGAAATAAGAAAAAAGGCAAAACTGGGTTCGACCGGTCAAGACCGGTCGGATGCACTCCCTGGACATTTGCAAGGCAGGTCTAGACCGGTTAAGACCGGTCGGCCATGCAATTTTGCACTTCCAGATTTCAGGCAGCAAGCTATTCCCATTTCGGGATTTTCAGAACAGTTTTCTGAAGACTTCTTGATGATATTTGGAAATCCAACACATCCATGTCGAAGAGGAACTCGACGTCGAACTAACCCAAGTGGTTTCGTGTCGATCAGAGCTACGGATTGACCGTGGTGGCCAAAACAATACGAACTATCCAGAAAGTTCCAGATTTCGCTGTTCAACTCTGGGCCGGTCCATGTGACCCATCATTGATGATATGGCGAATCTACTTTAACCATCTTTTAGATCACATCCATATATGAATAACTACAAAAGTTTCAGATCAAAAGGATGTGTGGTTTGATCGTACCGGTTGAAGAAAGATGGACCATCCAGAAAGATCCAACTGCGTAGAGTTTATAAAAGGGCTGAGTGTTCTAATTTTCGGACCATATTCTGGGATTGTTTTGGACAATCTAATCCATCTATCATGTAGAGGATGAAGTTTTCTACCAATGTTCAAAATTTGAGATCAATCCGACATCTGTACACTCCGGAGAGTTGAAAGCAAGATGACTGGTTCTGAAGGTACCCAAAGTGCGCGATTTTGAGAGGCGGTCGGTGATGTGATTGGTGGGCCCATTCAGAGGATAATCTTGGAAATCTAAATCATCTATTTGGAATATCACATTACAAGGAAGCTACAAACCGAATTTGAAGGCAATCCGACCATTGGTTAAGCCGTACCAAGCGAAACAAATTCTGCTATGTTGCTGTACTATTGCTGCACTATAAAAGGAGGTGCTCTCTTCTATTCCAAATCAACCAAGGACGTGGGGAGCAAGGAGTTCAAGTCCCAGGAGGCTACCTAGCCTCCTCCAGCTAGTTTTTCTTCCTTTTCTTAGTTCTAGCTCTAGTTTTAATATGCTTTTCCTTAGCTAACCTCTTAGCTAGAGCTAGAGGTGAAATTTGTAGTTGGTTCCAATGCTTTAATTCTTTTATTTCAAGTACCCTTTTCTTAATTTTTGATTTTGAAGTTCTTGCTTGAATAAAGTTTGGTTTTTTAAAAGTTTTGTGAGAGTTTGTGTGCTCAGGACACGAGTTCCTTGCAATTCTCTGAGATTACCATGGTTGAGTTGTTTGAATTCGAATTGTAGTAACCCTTGAGAATGCCATAGTCCGTAGGCATGGCTGTTACTCCGAAGGCTACAAGTTCAAGTTCTATGTGCTTCATTAGAACTAGAAATCTAATTTCCAGATTTAAGTGGGACTGTTTGTGCTTGAATGTTATATCTTCCAATTAGATGAGAGATAGGACTTTGATTCTAATTGTGTTGTACTTGGATGAATGGATTGGCATTGGACTACCACAAGTGGATCCTTGATCCTCTAGTTCTTCTTAATTTCAGATTTTTCTATTTTATGTGAAAAACTATTTTCTTAAACTTCTTAGATTCTAGTTATTAGAGTACTTGGAATTGTTTACCTCTTTCCCTGTGGATCGACCTCGGTCTTACCGGGATTTATTACTACATCGCGGCCTTACACTTGAGGCGAGCGAAACATCAGCCGCTTCTTTTGCGAAGGTAGGTTAATTTTTATTCATCCATGAAAAATTAAGCAAGATTCAATCTCTATTTCTGACTAACCTGATCTTATTTGTATCTTGCAAGCGTTCCTGCTGGAAAGAGGCCCAGCTTGCGAGGGGGACTAAACGAAAAATTGTCAAGGTCTTCAAGCTCTCGGAGGACGCTCGGAACGTCAACGTCCCCTCTCACTTCACAGTTTAGCCACTTTTGGACTTATCTCCCAGGAGGAAGTGATGGTGAACGTGGGAGACAAAAGGGGAGCACTGGGAGTGCTACCCAGTCTAAAAGGCGCTGCTTCAAAGAGGTAGAAGAAGACAACGGTTGGTCTCTTCAGCCCACACGTGTGAGCAAATGAACCTGCTCATGACTTGCAGTCGCAAGATCCTCCCCCAGCGGCCTATGACCCCTCCGACTGATCCTTACGACCAGCTGGTAATCAATATAATAGATAATTCTCTGAGAGACGACGAGGCAAGGCCGAGTCGCCCTTCAGTTAGGGTCGCAAGCTTGCTGCAGCTCGCGAGTTGGCTCCTGTTCTGGAGTCAATGCCTACTCGTGAACCTCCTGTGGCTCGCGAGGCTTCTGCTGCTTGCGAGTCGAGCACTTCTGAAATGGTTGTAGCTCAGCCTTCGGGGTCTGGGGTCTACACCATCCCTCCCCACTTGCATCCAATATGTCAGTTTATTTTTGAAAATATCACCCCCTGCTCTTTTGGAGCTCTCCCGGAGCCCAATCCAGAGAGTCTCTCCATAGATATTAGAGTGAGGTTGATCCAGGTAAACTCGTCGTCATGTTCATTGGTGTTTTTCAAAGGATTTAAACCTTTAATGACAGTTTCCTTTGTTCTCGAGCAGGGTTTGGATCTCACTTTGCGGACGAGGCGGGACATCGATGCTGCTCGCCTCATTATCGATGAAGGAGAGAAGAAAAGACTGGCGATGGAGGGTGCAGACACCCCACCTTCGGCTACACTGTTGGTAGAGATAGCTGGATGAATGGAGTACCATACCCCCAAATCTCAAGTCCAAACTCAGCCAAACTCACCCTTGTAAGCCCCATTCCATAGCCCAGTTCAAGCCTGAACCCAGTCAACCCAGTCCTAAACATCACCCTGAAAAACCCCCCATAAGAAAAGCCAGTAAAAAAAATCTGAAAAAAGTCAAACTCACTGAGTCAACCCACTGAGTCAACCCGCTAAGTCAACCCGCTGAGTAAACCCACTGAGTCAACTCGTCGAGTTAAAACACCGAGTCAACCCGTCGAGTCAACCCGCTGAGTCAAAACACCGAGTCGACCCGCTGAGTCAACTCACTGAGTCGACCCAGCGAGTCAAACAGCAACCCCGAGGGTGCGACCGTACCTCGCTGGAAGTCGAGGAACGGCCATACGGGCGGCCCATTGCAGGCCGCCCAAAAATATTTACGAGCTCTGCCACTGCTCGCTGCTATAAATACCCCCCTCCCCTTCTCATTTCAACACAGCAACCGGCCAGAGAGAGTCCGTTCGTTTGAGTGCCCTTCTCCATCCCTTAGCCCATTTTCCCACCAAGGAGAGCCCAAGTGAGAAGAGCCCAGCCCTGGTCCAGCCCAGCCTGACCACTGGTCCAAGTCTCCCAAGCCATACAAGTCTTGATCCAGCCACTCGAAGCCAATCCTTGCGACACCTCCGTCCATCCAGCTACTCTTTTTCCAGCATCATCTCATTCGTATCTAGCATAAGTGCAACATTTACTTTTCTTCTAACCCCCCTGCTTCACTGCAATCACCTTGATTATTCAAGCACACTGCATATGTCTTAAATTAAGCACCTGTCAGTTCGAGCGTATGCTCTGGGCTTGCCCGTTGTTGGAACCTGCCCATCAGAAACTCTTACTGTTCAGACCTGCATTCATGCTTCACTATAAAGCACCTTGATTATTCAAACACACTGCATACGTCTTAAATTAAGCACCTGTCAGTTCAAGCGTATGCTTTGGGCTTGCCCGTTGTTGGAACCTGCCCATCAGAAACTCTTACTGTTCAGCCCCGCATTCATGCATCATGTCATCTATGAGAATGTACGAGGATTAAAACTGACTTTCAAGTATTAGTTCGATTCTGTGAAGTAGAGACCGTACTTCGGTACGGGCAGTGTGTGGGGTGCTTAACCTCTTCCCACCCTGTAACCGTGATCCCTTACCTTGAATCTCTGGCCGCAGATCAAAAGGAGTCATCTTAGAGGAAGGAATCTTCGGATCCCCTTCTCTAACGTTTCTACGGGGTCTAGCCGACTGTAGATTCGAAGTAACTGGCTAGTGGCGACTCTGGTCTTATACAAACTCATTTAAACACATCCAGCTTAACACGACAACTAAACAAAGCCCTCGAGAACAAGGCACGCCAGTGGCACAAACGGCGATTTCGCACTCACGCATCCTCCTCTCCTTCTTTTCCCGAAAGGGGAAGGGAGGAGAACGTCGTGTGGGAGCGCGGAAACGACGAGGGTCCACAGAATGGCGACTCCGCTCGGGATGAACTAGTCCCATTAGTCGTGATCCGACTTGAAAAACAGAATCCTTCCCGTACTTGAAAGTCACTAATCCTCATACAATCTCATCTGCATAGCATTCTACCCAAAACAGACAAAAAAAAAAACAAAAAAAATAGAAAATTCCAAAATCAGAAAAAAAAAAATAGAAAATCCCAAAACCCAAAAAGAGTATAGTCATCACCATTGCGCCTCCTCGGGCTCAACGTGTTCGGAGACAACTTCCCTTCCGCAGCATAATCCGCACTGGGGCACAGCAAGCCATGTCCGACCACGAAGAAGAAACTCATCTCTTCCCTGCTCTTGAGATGACCGAAGCGCAACCTCCAGCGCAACAGCCAATTGAGAATACGCCAATCATACAGGAATTGGCACAAGGAATGAGACCAATGCAAGAAATGCTCTTGCAATTCATGCAAGCACAAGCCACCGCAACAGCCAACAATCAGGTTGGCCCAGTTCAGCAATCTTAGCAGCCATGCCGGGTCCTTCCAGCCTCCAGTTCGAATCAAGCGCAACCATCGGAGTATGCCCAAGACTACCGACAGCAGCCATCTCAGCCCTTCGTTACGGGGCATCTTCCTCAGTACCTTCCTGCAACGACAGGGCCATCTCAGAGCGCTCCCGTCGCAGGGACTTCCAGTCAGCTTCCAGTCAATCTTGCAAACAACAGTCTCAGTAGATCTCAGCATGTCCCCGCCGATGGGACACCTTTTCAATTCCAGCACATCCCCACCGATGGGATTTCAATTCAATTTCCAGCAACAGGGACAGCACTGGCGAATGCCCACAATGGGGGTCAGTGTCAAACCCACATCAATCAGCGGACAGTGGCGAATACCCAACAAGGGGGTCACTTCCCAGCATCTCAGCCTCCTGCAAACAGGAGCACTTTTCAATTCCAGCACATCCCCGCCGATGGGATTCCAGTTAATTTTCAGCAATCTTCAGTTCAGCAATCTCCAGTTAATTTCCAGCAAGTTCCAGTTCAACCTTCAGTACAGTCTCCAGTTCAGTTACAATCATTTCAAGCACAAGTTCATCAGAATCCTGTTCAGTCATCAAATCAATTTCAGCAACCCGCGGTTGCTTTTCAGCAAGCCCATAGGGTCGAAGACATCGACCACTATGCCGAAGAAGAACGTGCCTTACTCTAAGAGGCACCAGTCGCTCGAACAGACATTCAAGACTGGACGAGTTGCGGGAGTAGTTGCAGATCTTGCAAAATCAGCTTCAGCGACAACAAGGAATCGATCTACCTTCGACCAAGTTCAGAGACTTGTGTCTTTTCCCAGATGCTCAAGTACCTCAAAACTTTGAGGTTCCAAAATTCAAAAGATACGATGGCAGCGGTTGTCCCACAGCACATCTCAAGGCCTTCTGTGGAGAGCTGAGTGCAATCTTAGGAAATGAAGGGGCCCTCATTCGCTTGTTTCAAAAATCTCTGAAGGGCGATGCCCTAGATTGGTACACTTCATTGGACTGCCACCGCATCAGGACATGGGAACAGCTTTCCCAGGCTTTCGTCGACAGATTCGCGTACAACCTCAACATGGCACCCAGAAGAGCTGACCTCGCAGCTCTCAGGCAAAAGAGTGATGAGACACTATCAGCTTATGTGGGACGTTGGCGAGCTATGGCAGCCTGAATGCGAACACCTATCGACGGCGAAGAACAAATCTCCATGATTGTTCATTCAACATATCCAGGCATATCCGGGTATCTCATCTCGCATCCATATGCGAATTTCTCACAATTGATCCGTGCTGGAGAGCAAGTCGAAGCAGGAATCCGTGTCGGGACAATCTCCCCATGGCCTCATCAAGCCACTCCAATTAAAAGGAACAGAGTGGAAGGAAGACCTATCGGGCACGGGAATGGAAACCGCAATGGTTCTCCTCCCCGCCCAATAGAGGTAAACAACATCAACACTACTGCTCCAGGAAATCAACATGCTCCCCCACAGGGACGTCAACAGTATCAGCAGAATCCAGTTCAGCATCAGCCTCAGCGGTATCAGCCACAACCGAATCCTCAGCTATAACCACCTCGACAACAGAGCAGTTCAGAGGAAACGGTCAATACTCATATCAAAATAGGTAAAACTACAGGGAGTTCAGGAAATTTACTCCCCTCTCTCAACCACTCAGTCAAGTCATGGTTACGCTGGTGTAGAAGCAGTTACTTACTCTAATGGCACCTCGGCCTCCGCCTCATCCCCTGCCACCAAACTACCGAGAAAATGAGTATTGTGCCTATCATCAAGGGCGTGGCCACACCACTGATCGATGCTATACTTTGAAGAATGCCATACAAGATCTGATTGATGACCGCAAGGTCGTCATCTCGGTCCCTGGAACTTCTTCAGCAGCTTCCACCAACATCCTTCAGAATCCTCTGCCTCAACATCCGACGGACCCCAGTTCGTCTCGTGGCCCTGCAGTCAATAGTATAGAAGAAGGGGACCATCTCGATCGCTTCTTCTCCCCTATCCAGTCCATTCATGCTTGCACTTACGGGCCGACAAGTCCTCCTCCAATCATGCAAGGGGCAAGTCCCTTTCTTCCTTCAGTCCTCGAGCCAGTAGTAATCGAAGGAGCACTTCCATATGACGTGCCAGTTGTTCAAGGGGCATCTTACGGCCCCTCATGTTGGGAACCAGTCGTCCTAGAAGGAGCACAATCATACATCGAGCCCACATACGAACCTGTCGTCTTGCAAGGGGCAACCCCAATTCAAGAGCAATCAAATCCACGAGGGAAGGATTATACACATCAGCAGCAAAATCCCATTGTCTTGGAAGGAGCTCCTCCAGTTGAGCCGGTCATATTGCAAGGGGCAAATCCTAGAGGCGTGTCAATCACACTACGGCAGCTGGGACGAACAGAGAAACCCCCTGCCATATCAAGAGGACCAGTATTCATTCCATGGGAGCCTCCTGCTCCAGGAATGGTCAAGCCAGGACCGCGACCTTATGTGGTTTATGAAGACAAGCCTCGATATTACCCCTTTAGCACAGGCAACAATGTAGTCCTCAAGGCAAAAGCTCCATACGAGGAAGATCTGGTACCCACACCAGCACCGTCGCAAGAACCGGTGATTCTAAAAGGCAAAGGAGAGGAAAGTTATAAAGAGGTCCCATGGCACTATCCAGAATGCGCGGAAGTAGGGAACATGAATCCTAATAGGCGTTGCATCCGAAGAGATAATCAGAATAGAGAAGATCCCAAAGGTGCTCTTTCAGGCCTCGATAACAAAAATGAAGCCGCATACGATGTGGCGACTCAGCTCAAGTCAATCCCTGCATAAATATCAGTATGGGAGTTACTCTGTACATCTCGCATACACCGAGAAATGTTTGCCAAAACCTTGAACGATGCTCACGTCTCCTCTGATACGGCACCAGAAATGATAGCTTTAATGATTGGACAGCTCTTTGCACCACGTGCCATCACCTTCACTGATAACGAGTTGCCACCAGAAGGACGTGATCACGGACGATCCCTCAACATAGCCTTACGATACAAAGAACTCTGTGTTCCGCTGGTCCTTATCGATAATGGCTCAAGCTTAAATGTCTGCCCACTCAAGACTGCAGAACATCTGGGAATCAGTCCTTCTTCATTCCGACCCACCACCATATGCGTCAGAGCATTCGACAACACCCGCCGATCAGTGGAAGGGGAGGTCGACATAGAGGTATAGATAGGTCCGGAAATCTCTACCATCACATTTCAAATTCTGGATATATCAGCCTCTTTCAACATGTTGCTCGGACGACCTTGGCTGCACAAGGTTGGAGCTGTGCCGTCAACCCTGCATCAACGAGTGAAATACATCTGTAGAAATCAAGTGATCTCTATCCATGCAGAGAAGGAGTTCATCATTCTTTCCAATGCTGCTGCCACTGAACCAGACATCCCGGTCATCGATATCCAGCACTCTGAAGAAGACATCCCGTTTCACAGTTTCGAATTCGAGACTGTGAACTCTATCGCCAATCCAGAACCGATAAGGGTGGACCGTGTCTTTTCACCGGCAGAGCGTCTGAGCCTCAAATACCGAATGAAGAATCATTTCAAGTCTAGAAAGGTACCGCTGATATACAACCAACGCAAATGGGGACTCGGATACAAGGCAACCTTCATGGACAAAAAGAGGAAGAAATTTCAGTGCTCACCCATCCAATTCGTCAAGCCAGGAGAACCTTGCAAAGATCCAGGAGGGAATCAACCAACTGCACTACACAAAGGCCTCCTTATGAGCCTAGTTTGGGCCACATGGCCCCCCATTTGATGGGATCAAATTCTTGAACCATCTAAGCCTCCAGAAGAAGAAGGAGATGAAGAAGGAAGTCAAATACAGCAGCTTCAGGATCAAGTTACTCTGACACCTGCTCCTAACCAAGGGCACAACCTGCCCACTTCAGCATCAATCAACCAGGGGCACAACCTGCCCACTTCAATTTCAGCCAGCCAGGGGCACAACTTGCCCATCTCAGCATTAATTAGCAAGGGGCACGACTTGCCCATCTCTGCAGAATCAATATCAACCAGCCAGGGGTAGAAGCAGCCCATCCATTGGACCAAGAAAGGGAAGTGGCCAGCCCTAGATTGGTCTGATGTCCAGATTCTAAACTTATGGCTAGCCGTGGAACCAGACGAACTGCAATGCGAAGTAAGTGATCCAGGAGGGACTGAGTACGACTCAGATCTCGAACCCGACCAGCAAGAAATCATGGTCATTGGGCCAGACCATGATTCTTCGCCCAAATCATCAACCCCCACCTCTTTAGGGGAGGAAGTGTGGGGTCCTGAATGGTCATCCGTTCCCCTAACTTTTGAATCAGCCAAAGAGCCATCTGAGGGCTCTGGCTTTAAAAAAAAATGCCTGTTTAAGTAGCGACCGGAACTTTGGAACAAGTTGGGCTTAATCATGGTCTGCAATGCCTGCTTGTTCAAAGTCCCATGAATTTCAAAAAACCAAAAAAATAAAAAATCTTCAAAAGCCAAAAACATCTAGTATTTCCATTTCAGAAAAATCTCAAAAACCAAAAACCATTTCTTTCCCTGCATTCAATAAGTGTGCCAAGTTCGTCTAAAGAGTCACATGAGTTTGAAGTCGAATCATATGACTTTGACATCGAATTAGACTTCGAGCTCATGGGTCTGGACGAAGCTCGGGAGGAGGAAGATGATGATCCGGCTCCCGAACTAGAGGATCTCCTCAAAAAGTTCGAATCTAAAGCCAATGTTGTAGCCGATGACTTTGAGATTGTAAACTTGGGGACACCTGAGATCCCTAGGGAAGTACGCATTGGAAAATCGTTGCCACCTAAGATGAAACAGAAAATGATAGAGTTCCTAGCTCCAAGATTGTCCAACTTCACGTTCTCATATGAAGACATGCCGGGGCTCGATGAAGAGCTCGTTGTACATCATCTGCCAACCAAGGCAGATGTGAAGCCAGTGAAGCAGAAGCTTCGAAGAATGAAGCCAGAATGGGCTCTGAAAGTCCGAGATGAAGTCATCAAGCAGTACAATGCGGGATTCTTGGTAGTTTCCAACTACCCTGAATGGCTCGCCAACATCGTGCCAGTACCAAAGAAGGACGGCAAGGTTCGAATGTGCATCGACTTTCGAGATCTCAACAAAGCCAGTCCTAAAGACGACTTCCCTTTGCCACACATTGACACTCTGGTCGACAACACTGCTGGATACAAGATCTTCTCATTCATGAATGAGTTCTCAGGTTACAATCAGATCAAGATGGCTGTCGAAGATCGCGAGAAGACATCGTTCATCACTCCCTGGGGAACCTTCTGTTACAGGGTAATGCCATTCAGTCTGAAGAACGCAGGAGCAACATATCAGCGAGCAATGACAGCATTATTCCACGACATGATGAACAAAGAACTTGAAGTATATGTGGACGACATGATCATCAAATCTCGCACAATTGAAGGACACTTTGAAGATCTGAAGAAGTTATTCAACAGATTAGAGAAGTACAAGCTCCGCCTCAACCCTCAGAAATGTGTTTTCGGTGCAATGGGAGGAAAGCTCCTCGGCTTTATGGTGAGCGAGGATGGCATCAAGGTCGACGAGACCAAAACCAGAGCAATCATCGAGATGCCCCCTCCTAGAACAGAGAAAGAAATTCGCGGCTTCCTCGGCAGAATTCAACACATCAGTCGCTTCATCGCACAGTTCACACCTATTTGTGAGCCCATTTTCAAGCTCCTTCGGAAAAATGTTCCAAAAGAATGGAATGATGATTGCCAAGTCGCCTTCGATCGTATCAAGAAATATCTCATGAATCCTCCAGTTCAAGTGCCGCCCACTCCCGGACGACCACTATTGTTATACATCTCGGTAGCAGCAGAAGCCATTGGCTGTGTCCTCGGCCAGCACGACGAGACCGGGAAGAAGGAACAAGCAATATATTATTTGAGCCGAAAGTTCACTGACTACGAGACCAGGTATTCCCCGATCGAGAAGACTTGCCTCGCCCTAGTCTGGGCAACTCAGCGACTCCGTTAATACATGATTGTATTCCCTATTCTCCTCCTCGCTCACATGGATCCTCTCAAGTACCTGTTCGAGAAACCGGCACTCACTGGAAGGATAGCCAAATGGCAGCTACTCATGTCTGAGTTCGACATCACCTATGTCACTCAGAAGGCAATCAAGGGATAGGCCCTCGCCGATCATCTTGCCGCCCACTCCCTCCTGGATTATCAACCGCTCAAGACGTTCTTCCCTGATAAAGATCTCTTGCTTATTGAAGAAGAAGAAAAGAAGAAAGATGAGTGGACGTTATTCTTCGACGGCGCAGCAAATTCTAAAGGGAGTGGCATTGGAGCAATCCTCTACTCTCCAGACTGATGTCCCTATTCCTATCTCAAGGCGCCTAGCATTCGAATGCACCAACAACATGGCAGAGTATGAAGCATGCATCGCTGGCTTAAGGGAAGCCATGATCTTGGGCGTCAAGAAGCTACGAGTATTTGGAGACTCACAGCTTATCATCAATCAGACCAATGGCGAATGGAAAACCAAGGACGAGAAGTTGATACCATATCATGTGTATCTTGAAAAATTGATCGAGGAGTTCAAAGAAGTCACCTCCTCATACAGGCCCAGAGCCAAGAACCAGTTTGCAGATGCTCTCGCCACACTTGCATCAATGCTCGAGATACCAAAAGGAGCTTCAGAATGGGAGCTCATAGTCGAAATTCAAGAAGAACCGTGCTTTTTGCCTGCAATTAGAAGAAGCCAAAGCTGTCCCTGACAAACCCTGGTATGCCGACATCAAGCAATATCTCGAAACCCAGGAGTATCCAGAGTCAGCAACAGCAACAGATCGCCGAACCATCCAGCGTTTGGCCAGCCAATTCACCATCAGTTGCGAAGTTCTTTACAAGCGATCCTATAATCACATCCTCCTTCGATGCGTCAATGAAACAGAAGCTGCAAAGATCATGGGAGAAATACACGAAGGAATCTGTGGCCCGCACATGAACGGGCACATGATGGCAAGGAAGATTCTACGACTCGGTTATTATTGGCTCACCATGGAGACAGACTGTTGCCAGCACGTCAGAAAATGCTTCAAGTGTCAGGAGCATGCGAATCAAATCCATGCCCCATCATCAGAGTTATACAACCTGACCACCCCCTGGCCCTTCTCCATGTGGGGACTCGACATCATCGGCAAGATCAGTCCCAAAGCATCAAATGGTCATGAGTACATACTTGTGGCAGTCGACTACTTCACCAAGTGGGTAGAGGCAGCCTCCTACACCACAATTGCAGCATCTCAGGTGATCAAATTCATGAAGAACAACATCATATGCTGGTATGGAATCCCTAATGCCATCATCACAGATAATGGGACCCCGTTCGTCAACAAGAAGATGGATGACTTCCTCAGCAAATTCAAGATCCAACGTCATCGATCAAGCCCTTACTGTCCCCAGATGAATGGTGGGGTAGAAGCCGCAAACAAGACAATCGTTAGGATACTCGAGAAGATGGTCGTGACCTATCGAGATTGGTCAGATATGCTCCCATATGCACTTTGGGCCTATCGAACGTCTGTACGGTCTGCTACGGGCGTTACTCCTTTCGAGCTTACCTATGGAATGGAGGCAGTTTTGCCGGTCGAGGTGGAAATACCATCGCTACGGGTGTTACTAGAAAGCGGAGTTGAAGAAGGAGAATGGCAACGGGCCAGATTCGATCAGTTGCAGCTAGCAGATGAAAAGCGCATGCGTGCGCTAAGTCATTCCCAGTGTTATCAGAAAAGGATCGCTCGGGCTTACAACAAGAGAGTTCGAAAAAGAAGTTTCAAGGTAGGCGACATGGTCATGAAGAAGATTCTACCGTCGCACCTTCCAGATCCCAGAGGAAAGTTCAAACCCTCGTGGGACGGGCCGCTGATCATCAGAGAAGTACTTCCCGGAGGCGCCCTCAGACTCACCAGCATAAGAGGGGTGGACCTTCCTCAGCCAACCAACGCCGACAACGTGAAGATCTTTCACGGGTAAGCAATTCTGACCTTATCTAGAGTTACTTTAATAGAGCTGAAGTCAAGAGGTCAAAGCTGAGACCTCTGAGAAATCATTTCCATCCACCAAAAAGTGTTTCAAATAAGGGGATTCAGAAAGAGGAAAATACAAAAAAAGGGGGGGATTCAAAAGGAAAAGATAAAAAAAAGAGAGAGAAAAAGAATACAAAAAAAGGAGAAAGAAAAAGGGAAGCCAAAGCAAGTCACCCAAGAAGAAAAATCAGTCCAAGAAGAAACACAGTCATCCATCTATTCATCTCAGAAGGGTCTTTAGCAAAGACCGACAGCTCTATTATCGTAACTCAGGATAAGGGCTGAAAGACTGCCATCGGCCGGCAACGACGGATTCCCGATCTCTAGCCGCCGCAGTTATCCAAAGATTCAGAAAAAAGAAAGAAAAAAAAAGCAAAAAAGAAAAAAAAATGTGTCCCTAAACAAAGAGGGCGAAGTGAAAACCCGAAAGGGCGCTCCGAGTAAAAACAGTGGGCATACGGCGGACTCGGTGAAAACACGAAAGGGCGCCGAGGGTAAAAACAGCATAGCTGCCAAGGGGCAGGCAAGATCAAACACCCGAGACGTGGTGAAAACCCGAAAGGGCGCCACGGGCAAAAATGACGGGGAAAAGCCAGGCTGTGGTGAAAACTCGAAAGAGCACTGCAGGCAAAAATGGCTCAAATGAAAAAAAGAAAAAATAAAAGTGCAGGTACCAAGAAATTAGACAGTCCAGATCGGTTCAAGCAGTTACAGTTCAAGAACAAGAAGGAGTGCAGTCAGGAGCGAAGAGCTCTACAAATCCTGACAATCTCAAGAGGCAACAGTTTCCATTGCCTACACCTCTAGGGAACCAAAGGAGCACTCAAGTTAAATCTCGAAACATCGGTCAAAGCATTGGCCGAGCCCCAGTTCTGATTCCTATATCCTAACACAAAATCCAGACACACACTCACAAGACAGCTCATGGCACAATAAATTCTCAAAAAAGTTTTCATCTTTTTTTCATTAAAAACATCATATTTCTTTTACACATATCATATCATCTTTTTCAAAAAATACAAAAAAAAAAAAAATCATATATGCAAAAAAGAATGTGCAGGTGGCCAACACAATCAATCTTTACCCTCCTCCTCGGCCACATCAAATAAGTCCTCTGACTCATAAAAAGATAGCCTCTCTCTCAACCTGCTTACCTCTATACGCAGGTAACGCGCCTCATCGCGCTCAAGGGTACGAATCGCTGTCTCCTCATCAGACAATCTCTGATCAGCAGCCAACCTCCTTGACATCATCTCACAATGATACCGACGTGCAGAAATCTCAGACAGCAGATGGCCATGAGTGGCCAAAAGGAAGCAAGGATCAATGAATGGGTGTTCCTCAAAAGGTTCATATGAACCAGATGAAGAGCCAGCATCTCGAAGGATATCCTGCTCATCCTCATCAACAGTCTGGTGCCAACAAGGGATACGTCGACACAAAGACTGCTCAGCAACCCAGTACTGATATGGGGCGGTCGCCATCGGAAAAGTCCGCAGCTCAAAACCCAGTAAATCAGCAGTCAAGTAACTCGCCCAAGAACAATCAATTCGGGTCCCGAAGTAAGAGGATCTAGAGGGAAGTGCTAGACGCCCGATACCCGTGAAAGCGAAAAGAGGAACATCCTGCTCATACCCAAACTGCCGGAGGAACCGAATGGGATGATAAGAGAAGTAAGATCGAAAGCCTACCAACATCAGAGGAAGGCAGTGTGCATCGCAAAGCACTGGAGGAAGTGAAAGCCAAGATGACTCCCAACGAACGTTCCAGTCACGAAGTTCGGCAAACATCCTGCGATACAAGGGCTCGCTCATCCTAGCTGTATGCGGAAGGAACTCCATGATATAACGCATGATGTCAGAGCTAGGAATGCTAGGAAGGGGTATAGGAACGGTCAAAGAAAGACGCTCCCATAGCCAGACCTGATCAAAAAATGGAAAAGAAGTTCAGCTAGAGCCAAGCAATTCCTAACAAAGCGAGAAGAAAAAAAAAAGGGTGGAAAAGATACCTGAAGAAAGGCACAGCAGTCGCGAAGGACACGAGTGCGGCCCAGGGCGCAGTCAGTCAGCCCATTAAACAGCTCGGCCAAGATGAGAGAAATGATCCCCTGCCGTCGGATAGCTCGGCTCATCACCTCAAAGAGCAAAGGAGTCTGGGACCTGCGCCATCCCGAGAACAGCACCTCAGCTATCAAGAAGAACATCAGTGCGTTCCGAGCAAAGGTAGAATCGGCCACGCTCCGAAGACCCGAAAAAAGATCATACAGTAAATCCAAGGAGAACACTACAGCATCCTGGCCGACGGCTGCAGGCCAAACAAGATAGGGGATCTCGAACCAGTTTTGCGGTGTAGTAGTCTTCGGCGACGTCTTCGGCGAGAAATACTGAGTATAATCCCAAGGTAGGCCTGTCAAGCGGGCAAGCTCCTCCAAAGAGGGTCCCATCTCCATATCGTTGAACGCGAACAAGTTCAACGAAGAGACCTAGTCAATTAAGGCAGCTCAAAGCATCCTCCAATCAATATCAACTCTAGCCATATGAATCAAACTGCCGAAGCCATAGGACTCCAAATCCCGAATCTCATAAGCTGACAAGCTATCAAGCCAAGCAAGCAGCCATGGCGAGCAAGAAGGACGAGGAAGCAGCTGACAAGTACTCACTGGCACCCCCTCCAGAACAAAAGGCCCAGAAATCAATGATGACTCATCGAGGATCGGAAGGTCGACGGGCGAAGGAGAAGGAAAAGCTGGAACCTCTGTAGACTCGACAGCCCCTGACCTACCCTCAGTAACGACTATGTCTGATATAGTCGCGTCACTGTCCGAAACTGTCATAACCTCAGCCGCATGGGAAGACTCGCCCACCTCATGAACAGAGTGCACAAAAGACTGACGATCAAAAGAAGGACGATACTCCCCATCAAAAGGGCTACCAGTAAAGATCACACCGCACATCGTGGCATCCTGACCAATCTGACCGTCAAAGAAAGCATCTGAACCATCCAGAAGGGTCCCGGCTACCCCGATCGAAGAATTCAACGGTCAGATCTGGACCTGCGGCCCTCTCCAACAGGAAATCATGAATCCAAACATCATCTTGGTCGATCAAAGGGATCATCGAGGCATCCACACCATCCATCATCAAGGGGACATCATCAATGACCACATCAAGTCCACCCAAACAAGTATGCCGCACATCTCGGCCCTCATCAAAAGCATCCAAACCGTCAAAGGTATCATCTGAACCATCCATCCCATCCAAGCATGAGATCAGCCCATCTATGTCCATCATGGTCCCATCACCACCATCCATCACATCATCCATGTGGCCCACACTCAAGGGATGCATAGCCTCACCTATGTCCCATCTCCCCATCTCCCCATCCCATCCATACCATCCATTTCTCCCATAATGAGGGGCCCATTCAAATCTGAAATTCCAGCCATCCCACCATTAATGGAGCTATTCAAAGCTCCACCAACCACCATCCCTAACCCCTCATCAATACCCCCACTTAATGCTCCATCTCCACCATTAATCAAAGGTACTTCACCATCTTTAAAGCCCTCACCAATTGCTGGAGTGTGGGACCCACTGACCTCTCCCACAATGGCCCCCAAGCCATCATCAATGGCTGCCCAAGAGAAGATCAACAAAGAGCAAGACAAAAAGAGAAGGAAAGAAGGGACAAAAGGAAGATTCATGGCTGGAATCGAATGATCCAATGCAGAGAATGTGGGGACAAGAGAAAAGGACAGCAGGGAATGTCCGAGCCCGAGCCAGCCCAGGCCGCTCAAGAGGCGAGCCTTGGGCGGCCTGCTCTGGGCCGCCCGTACGGACGCGCTCCCTCTCTCTCCGCGGGATTGGCTCCAGGGTTCTTGGTAGGTGAGGCTGACAGTCCACGTCAGCAGATGGCATCCCGTGGGCCGCCCAAGGCTCAGGTCCACTCCAGATTTCGATTGAGGCTAATCAAGATCATATAAAAGGTGCCCCACCGGTCCAATCATGAAGCAATGCGGCCAGAACGTGACTGATCAAGTCAAAGAGAAGGAAAGGTGATCAAGTGGGGGCCACAAGCAATCCAAGTCATTCAAAGACTAAATCATCATGATCTAAACCATTGAAGAACCTATATGAGCCATCAAACAACAAGATCAAAGGTTGGATCATCAAAAGAAGGGCCAGAATCCAAGATCTAATCATCAAGTGGGCCCACAAGGCCTAATCAAGCAATCTGAACCGTTCAAGTCATCATCCATGCAGTTAAGAAGTCTCATCTTCCGCAAATCATTAAAGAATGAGTCAGAAGTCAAAGCATCCAGACATCATCAAGGAATTTGAGACAAGTCAAAAGTTGTATATTCATTCAGAAGATTGTGATACAGAAGAGGATAAAAAGAAGAAGGTCATACATCAAGTAAGATGAATACAAAAGCAAGCTACAAGTCGCCAACATAGTCATCACCATCCCTCCTCTCGTCCCGCTCCCGACGATAAAGATCCATCAAAGGAGCAGTCACCGATCCTCCAGCGTACCTGCGACGACCCCCTGGAACATAAAGCGAAGGAAGCAGAGGCCCCTGGCCGTACAACAAATACCACTCATCATAGTCATGATCCGAGATCGTGAAGCGAAATCCGGGCTGGCCCACGAGAGCCTCAGCTCTCTCATTAGCCGGGATCCGAGCAGCTGGAGGAGGTGCAGAACAAGGGACCTGAGCCACCCCGGTGACCTGCCAAAGCAACCTCTCACCTAGATACCACTGAAAAGATTTAGCATCAGAAAGCATGATACGGAGACATGAAGCGTCATATGCCTCCATACGCTGGGGGGTGTAATAGAGAGGGAAGCTGGCATATGGCATCCGAGCGAGCTGCAGCAAATGAGGTCACCACAATCAGTCATAGAGCAGCATAAGGGATAAGGAAAGCAAGACACTTACATCTTCGATGGTCAGCCCGTCTATGTCAGCACGCCAATTGTCCCCAGAAACTCGGGAGTTTCGCTGACGGTTTTGCTGGTGCCAGTACATGTGGCGATACAAAGAGGGTTCAACATCGTCTCGCATCCTCGGTGCGAGATGGGGAAAATGGTCATAAAAGCAGGTCTGGGCAAAAAGCACACCTAATGTTCAGAGAGAGAAAGAAGGCGAAAGCCTACAGGAAAGGTGAAAGAAGAGATACCTCAACGACAGGCCAAAAACCTGTGAAGGACCGGCTATGCCGACAGGTCTTGTCCAGACCTTAGAAGATACGGTTCAAGATAGCACCGTTCCAGTTATAGGGATGATGAAGATCCTCGACTAAACGAAGAAACTTGGGATCAACCCTCTCATTCGCATGGCAAAAAAGGAAGGACCCGAAGGAATAAGTGATCATGGCCCGGGCTTTGTGGAGGGCCTCTCGCTCGGTGGTGGGGATGACGGAGGCAAAAGTGTTGTAGAACCATCGCATCTTTACTTGATGGCCTTGGAATTCACCCTCGGGTGGGACATCACCGACGAGCCGTAGCCAGTCAGTGGAAGTGAGGGGAGCCAGAGAGCTGACTTGAGGAACAACTGTTCCATGAAACGGAAAACCTACTTGCATATAAATGTCCAGGGGAGTTATCCCCCATTCACCACAAGGGAGCTGGAAGGTGTGAGTCTCGTCCCGCCACCTATCGCAAAGGGCCGCGAGCATCATACGGTTAGCATCGTTGTTACGAAAACGTAAGGTGAGGAGGCCAGCAAAAGGAGTACCATCCAATACTCGTTCAAGCAAGGGCTGTGGATCCTTCACCCAGTTGTCCCAGTGATCCCTGGTACCTCGACCCTTGATAGCGGGAAGAGGTTGATGCTCCATAGCTAAGGAACACATGTGGTCCCCTCGGCGGACGATGAAGGCAGGATCATCCTCATCAATCACTCGGCGACCTCTGGTACCATCCGCCATTGAATCCTACAAGCTTGGCAAGGTAAGTCCCTATCCTTTACCCGTTAAAATCCAACTTACCATCCAGGAAACCCATGGGATTGGACTCACATTCAAATGAAAAATCTAAAGTCCAACTCCATGTGTTACCTAGGATATGTGTTGGGCCCATTGAAAAAAAGTAAGGCCCACCTTAAAGAAGGTTGCATGGCATGCCCTAGGCAAGAAAAGTCCATCATCCAAGGACACATTTTGGACAACAAATGCACTCAAGTGCCATGATATCAACAAAGGATGAGAATCCTACTTCGTATGAAGCCCCCTCTTCAAAGTCCATGTGTGGCCAAAGATTGATCCACCTTTTGTGCCAAGGCCATGATTCTCACTTAAGATGTGCCCACCTTTTACACATGTATATGGACAAATGGAGAATAGGAGGAAATGGGCTCCCAAGAGCAACCCAAATGCCTCATCTCAATGGATGGAAGGGAGCACATAGCCCACTTGAAAAGCATGAGGACCCATTCATGGGTTAACCATGGGCAACTCTATGTGCACTATCTTGATGAAAGTGTTAACCATAAGAATACAACATGGCGGTCTACCCACAAACATATGAATCAAAGAAGCTAATGGTAAAAAAGTTGATGCACATAGCCCACATAAAGAACCAAGTTGAAAATGCCCATGAAAGGGTAAGTTTAGGCAACTTATGTGCACCAATTTCTTTACTAAAAAGGGAGACCATTTGAGCACAAGGGCATGGCTTGATGAGTCACCCAACCATCATGAAAATGGATAAGAATGGTACACATAGCCCACTTGAAGATCAAAATCCAAAATGTCCCAAAGCATGGGACAAAAATGGGCAACTTATGGGTATCATTCTTTCTCACAAATTGAAAAAGAAATCACTCATACTTGAAAATGATGGTGGATGACCCACCAAGCCCCCAAAGAAAAGATCAAGGAGCCATGGTTGTATGGATAGCTCACTTGAGGATCATCCATTTGAGGTTGATTACATTAAAGGGAAAATTCTTGAGAACCACTTTCTTACCACAAGGAAAAACCATTTGAACTTAGTGAGATTGTTGGAACAACTCACTCATGGGACTTGTAGATGATCAAGTAACTCAAGTCCTCCGTCCATCAAAAGAAAAAGCATGAAAAGAAAAATCCTACATGAACAAAGTATAGTGGGGCACACATGGTTCAAAGAAGTGCCCAAGTTTCAATGAAGGCCCAAAAGCCCATCCATATGGAAAAATTCTAAGGAACCCACCACACCTTGTACATAAGGATGTGCATCATAATCAAGAGAGGGTGGAAAACTTGGGCTACTTGTCCATAAAGGCCCAACTAGGAAATCTAGCCCACTTGAGATCCAAATGAAGAATGGGCTAGTCATCTTGGTCCATACATATGTGAAGAAAGAGGGGGTCACCCAAAGTGACCCCCATGAGCCCAAACTTGAGATGGGCCCTACCATGCCCATGGGCCCAAAATTTTGAAAAGAAGAATGGAAAAGAAAAAAGAGCTCCAAAGGAGAAATGACAAGAACAAGAGAACATGAGGGGGGCCCAAAATGAAGCATTGGGCCCACCAAATACACCAAGGGCCATGACTTCACTTTGAGCCCATTTGATACATATAAAGAGAGGCCCAACTCCCATGAAAAAGATAGAGTATTTTGCCATGCACACTTGATGACATGGCAAAATCACCCTTTACATACACATGAAGGGAATGTGAAAAGAAGAAAGAAAAATGAAGTGGAGAGCTTGCAATGTCCTCTCCATGCACCACTTTTGAAAAAGACTTGAGATCTAGAAAATGGCCAAAAACACTTGGGCCCACCCTCACTCTTTTTGGAATAGCTACATGGAAAAAGAAAAGGGTCATGAGAAGAGATAATGAAGAAGGAAAAGGACAAGAAAGGGAAAGGAAGTGGTCCATACCTTTACCACTCACCAAAGAGGGACCACCTTGCTGTCCCAAAACTTCTCTAAGGCCCACCACTTGAAAAGAACAAAGGACCACCAAAGAAGAGAAAGAAAAGTTGAAAAAAGAGAGAGTATGAGAGAGAGAAGAGAGAGATTGCACGATGGAGGGGGCAAGGGTGCCCCATGTTATATAGAAAAGGGGAGGGCACCCTGTTACCCAGCCCACCGAAGAAACCGGGGGTCAGAGACCGTCCGGGCGGCCCATAGGAGGCCGTCCTACACCCTACCTATGTGAAACGACTTCTCCTCCCCTCTCCTTGGGAGGAACTCCTCCTTGGGAAGGGGGGTTGCAAGTGAATCTTGTACCTCCATGTAAGAATGAAGTGATGGAAGAGAATGGTGAGAAAAAAGAAGAGATCTCACCAAAATTTCATCTTGTGAGAAATTGGGGAGAAATTGGCTTGATGATGTGGAAAAGTTCCATGGAATTTTCAAGGAAAAGAAAGAAAAAGATTGACTTAGTCAAACAGTGATCTCAACCATCCAGGGGTATGACCTGATGATCCAAACCATTCCAAGAAGAATTCCCGTAGTCTCCAACCTGGATTGCTGCCCTCTTGTACAGTTTTTGGTCCGAAGACCTTAAACTATGTCGGGATCAAGATCCCGAGGGACTTTTAATAAAAAACCGGCATCGGTCTTCGTCAGGATCTGATGACTCCAGACATTTTTCAAAAAAAAAAATGTTTTTTCTGTTTTGAACAGTTTTGGGTCCGAAGACCTTAAACTACGTCGGGATCAAGATCCCGAGGGACTTTTTAATAAAAATCGGTAGCAGTCTGGATCGTCGAATCAAGATCCGCTGATACCAGATATTTTCTAAAAAAGAACAAAAATAGGTTTTCCCTCTTTTGTACAGTTTTGGGTCCGAAGACCTTAAACTACGTCGGGATCAACATCCCGAGAGATTTTTAATAAAAACCAGCATTGATCCCAGCCTTTCAGGCCAAGATCTGATGATCTGGATCATTTCGAAAATCACAAAAAATATATTGCCAGCCCCTCTTTTAAAGTTTTGGGTCCGAAGACCTTAAACTACGTCGGGATTAACATCCCGAGAGATTTTTAATAAAAACCAGCATCGATCATAGCCGTTCAGGCCAAGATCTAATGATCTGGATCATTTCGAAAACAAAAAAAATGTGTTTGCCCCCTTTTGTGCAGTTTTTTGTCCGAAGACCTTAAACTATGTCGGGAACGACATCCCGAGAGATTTTCAATAAAAACCGGCATCGGTCTTGATTGCTCGAAACAAGATTTGACGACACCGGATACTTTCAAAAATCACCAAAAATATATATATGCATTTCCAGCACTCTTTTGTACAGTTTCATGGTCCGAAGACCTTAAACTACGTCGGGAACAAAATCCCGAGAGATTTCCAATAAAAACCAGTGTCGATCTTGACCGTTCAAAATTGAGATTTTACGACCTGGAACATTTTTTCGAAAAATCACAAAAAAGAAATGTATTTTCAGCATGTACAGATTTCGGTCCGAAGACTTAAAAATACACTAGGATTAACTTCTCGGGGGCTTTCTTTCCTAACCTGTTCCAGACATGGCTGACACTTGATCGTACGGGTGTCTGGAATCTCATAAACAGGTAAGGGCTGAGGCGGGCAGAACTCCGCAATCCTGTTCGTGTTGAACGCACCGTGATAGACAACCTTGATTTGGAAGTCGCTGTTGAATCTGACGGATGTTCCCTGTTCCTAAAACTCATGAAGGGGATTAAGGCTATTGGGAGGTGGAGCGCACCCTCACGGAATTGTGAGCAACGTAAGGCCCAAACTGGATTGACTAAGGGAAATGTGAGGATGTGGCTAATTTTGTGGAAGAAGGAGTCCGTCAGACGATACGTGGTCTATGTGCATTGCACATGAGGAACAGGCAACTTTGTGGGTGTGTTGACTGAAAACCCTCAAGATCCCCTCATCCGAAGATGTAAAATTATGGCACTTAACTGTGTGAGACTCGTCTTGCTTGCTGACGTAAAATGGATCGGGTGCCTTACCAGCAGTAGAAGCTGGAAATGGATGAAAATTCCATACCTTTTCCCTGCATTTCAGAAAAATCAGAAAAATACAAAAACATTATAAAATCACCTTTTCAAAAATGACAAAAAAAATATGTCCCTTGCTTTCAAATCAAATATTTACAAAAATTATAAAAAAAAATATTTCCCTTGCTTTCAAATCAAATATTTGCAAAAATCACAAAAAATGATTTCCTTGCTTTCAAGAAAATTTTCAAAAAAATCACCAAAATATCTCCTTTGTTTTCAATAAACCGATCTCTATCCTGACCACTCAGGTAAAGGTTCAGACCAAATACGTTGCAAAAATCACAAAAATTGTCACTATCCCCCAGCACTACACTTCAGGAGTCTTGAACTCCACTCTCTTCACAATTTGGGATGACGGATCTAATCACCCGCCAATTGGAATCTTGACCAAAACGGGCAACCAAACACCATCTCAATCACACGTATGCCCAGAAGAACATCTTGAAGTCGGATAGCATCCTCGTACATTCTCATTAGCAAAGAAACAACATCTTGGGACGATGGACCTGATCGATCACGGGTCGGGATCTTGACCAACCCGCTGACCAAACATCCGCATAAAAAAGAAAAACCCCAGGAAAGCACAATCCTGGAAGCAATAAGCTCAAAATTCTCGGCATCTCCAGCAAAAGCAAAATCATCAAACTGAAAGAGAATGAGCCAAGCCATGCATTCATCATGCATCTCCATGCATCAGCATCCATCGCATCAATCATCATGTTTACCTGCTTTCAAAATAAAGTCGGTTAGCCAAAGACCCCATAGGCATCCCTAGTGGAGGCACGTGCAGACCCGATTTCCATTTCAAAAGACAAAAAATATCTCTATTTGTAAATAAAAACCCCACGGAGTATCACTCCCCAGAGTGGGTGCCTTTTCAAAAATTCAAAAAAATATTTTCCCAGTAGAGCGTTCTGCCTCCAACACGCCAGGAGATCTTCCATATCTCTGGGTAGGAGCCGACGCAAAAATCAAATAAGATCCGATGTCTCGCGGTTTCCCCGGAGACCATCGGATCCAATGCACTCAAAGTACGGTTGAACTGAACTCCAGTGTCAGTGCGGTCGTACCACGTGCCAAGATACAAAAAGATGAAAGCCAAAAGGCTCGATCATAGAAACCATTTGAACAGGTGGAAACGATGAATTGTAACCCAAGTATCAAAATCAGCAGATTGGGTGGAAAGAGTTCACCCGCACATACCTAGGCGTGGATGCCTGAAGTACCTTGACTGAGTCCAAGCGGCGTAGTAGAATCCCGTAAGACTATCTGACGCAGGGCGTCTAACCACTTTGACAGTCAAGCGAAATAAGTACTCCTGGAGTGATCTGGGGAAACATCAAACATCACACAAACAGTCTCAGGGTCAGCAACCTCGTAAGACTACGGACGCAGAGGCTCTGCTGTACCTTTCCGATGTTAGTACCGATCGGGAATGGAAGGGCTTGCGATTGGGTACCCAGGTTGCAGCGCATGCAGGGACAATCGTAACGTTTTCTCCAAACTCCCGCGGTATGTGCGAGTTATCAATTTCCAGACAATCAACTGACTCAGATACAAAGGATAACAAAGATTCCAAACCATAATCAAGGAAAGAATGAATTGCAAACTAAGCATCGAAACAAGCAGATCGGGTGGAAAAAGCCCACCCGCACATACCTAGGCGTGGATGCCTGAAGTACCTTGACTGAGTCCAAGTCGGCGTAGTAGAATCCCGTAAGACTATCTGACGCAGGGCGTCTAACCACTTTGATAGTCAAGCGAAATAAGTACTCCTGGAGTGATCTGGGAAAACATTAAACATCACACAAACAGTCTCAGGGTCAGCAACCTCGTAAGACTACGGACGCAGAGGCTCTGCTGTACCTTTCGATGTTAGTACCGATCGGGAATGGAAGGGTTGCGATTGGGTACCCAGGTTGCAGCAAACTGCAGGGACAATCGCAACGTTTTCTCCAAACTCCTGTGGTATGTGCGAGTGATCGAGTTCCAGACGATCAACTGGCACAGATGCAAAAGCAATCAAAGATTTCAGACCATGATCTATGAATGACCGGGTCAGAAGTGGGGTGTCCACTAGCTTTGGCATTCGGTTGCACGCAACCTCTGCCAAAGAGGGGCATCTGTAGACACCCCACCTTCGGCTACACTGTTGGTAGAGATAGCTGGTTGGATGGAGGACCATACCCCCAAATCTCAAGTCCAAACTCAGCCAAACTCACCCTTGTAAGCCCCATTCCATAGCCCAGTTCAAGCTTGAACCCAGTCAACCCAGTCCTAAACATCACCCTGAAAAACCCCCCATAAGAAAAGTCAGTAAAAAAAAAATCCTAAAAAAGTCAAACTCACTGAGTCAACCCACTAAGTCAACCCGCTGAGTCAACCCACTGAGTCAACTCATCGAGTCAAAACACCGAGTCAACCCGTCGAGTCAACCCGCTGAGTCAAATCACCGAGTCGACCCGCTGAGTCAACTTACTGAGTCGACCCAGCGAGTCAAACAGCAACCCCGAGGGTGCGACCGTACCTCGCTGGAAATCGAGGAACTGCCATACGGGTGGCCCATAGTAGGCTGCCCAAAAATATTTACGAGCTCTGCCACTGCTCGCTGCTATAAATACCCTCCTCCCCTTCTCATTTCAACACAGCAACCGGTCAGAGAGAGTCCGTTCGTTCGAGTGCCCTTTTCCATCCCTTAGCCCATTTTCCCACTAAGGAGAGCCCGAGTGAGGAGAGCGCAGCCCTGGTCCAGCCCAGCCTGACCACTGGTCCAAGTCTCCCAAGCCATACAAGTCTTGATCCAGCCACTCGAAGCCAATCCTTGCGACACCTCCGTCCATCCAGCTACTCTTTTTCCAGCATCATCTCATTCGCATCTAGCATAAGTGCAACATTTACTTTTCTTCCAACCCCCCTGCTTCACTGCAATCACCTTGATTATTCAAGCACACTGCATATGTCTTAAATTAAGCACCTGTCAGTTCGAGCGTATGATCTGGGCTTGTCCGTTGTTGGAACCTGCCCATCAGAAACTCTTACTGTTCAGACTTGCATTCATGCTTCACTATAAAGCACCTTGATTATTCAAACACACTGCATACGTCTTAAATTAAGCACCTGTCAGTTCGAGCGTATGCTCTGGGCTTGCCCGTTGTTGGAACCTGCCCATCAGAAACTCTTACTGTTCAGCCCCGCATTCATGCATCATGTCATCTATGAGAATGTACGAGGATTAAAACTGACTTTCAAGTATTAGTTCGATTCTGTGAAGTAAAGACCGTACTTCGGTACGGGCAGTGTGTGGGGTGCTTAACCTCTTCCCACCCTGTAACCGTGATCCCTTACCTTGAATCTCTGGCCGCAGATCAAAAGGAGTCATCTTAGAGGAAGGAATCTTCGGATCCCCTTCTCTAACGTTTCTACAGGGTCTAGCCGACTGTAGATTCGAAGTAACTGGCTAGTGGCGACTCTGGTCTTATACAAACTCATTTAAACACATCCAGCTTAACACGACAACTAAATAAAGCCCTCGAGAACGAGGCAAGCCAGTGGCACAAACGGCGATTTCGCACTCACGCATCCTCCTCTCCTTCTTTTACCGAAAGGGGAAGGGAGAAGAACGTTGTGTGGGAGCGTGGAAACGACGAGGGTCCACAGAGGGCGAGATCCTAGGGAGGGATCGTTTAATAAAGTCTCACGAAGCCCTGATCGCCAAGTTAAATGAGGAGATAAAGATGCTCATTGGCAAGATCCAAGCATTGACTGAGCGATACCAGTCATTAGATCTCAATGTTGCAAAACTTTCAGAGATGAAGGCAAAGAGTGAGAAGGAGAAGGAGATCTTCCATCAAGATAAGATCTCTCTCGAGGAACAGCTTGGGGAATGTAGAGCATGCCTTAAGGAAGACGAAAAGGCCCTTGCCCAGCTGAAGGATGACTCCATTCACTGGGATGAGGAGAGGACAACTTATGTCAAGATGGTATCCGAGGAAGGCCCTTGTGCTCTTCTAGAGTTCCAGACTTCACAACTTTATGAAGAAGAATGATATGAAGCGTATGTCACTGGCTGGTCACGATTTCGCGGTCAGATTTATGCATCAAATTTCTCCATTGTTCAACATGAAGGAATTTGATAGAGTTGCCTTCAAGGTTACTGCTAGAGAGAGAGCTGCGGCTGAGAATGAAGTCACGAAGGCTAAGGAAGCTGTACGAGCCCTTGAGGCGGGACCCGAGGCAGAAAGCCAAGAAGCTACTCCAGACGAAGAATGAATGATTCTGAGCAACTCCCTTCTCTTTTTTTATTTGAAATAGATGTATCTTCTCCCCTTTTTTGTAATCCAAACGATCATTAAATGAAAAGATGTTTTATTATCTCTTCTTTTATGCATAAGAATTCGTAATTGTTTAAATGCTTTGGTTAACTCATGAAAATGAATTAGGCTCAATTAGGGAGTTCTTGGTGACCATGTCCGCTTAGAGATAGGTTAACCTATCAATTGAGTCTTTGACTTTGCCAGGAGTAGAAGATTTGGTCAAGAGAATGTTTATATTCTCTTCAGGGCTATTCGGGTCCAGCAAGTGGAGTAGCGACCAAATTTATGAATCTCACAGCTGATCATTTGAGAAAAAAATCTATCTTTATTCAAATATGGTATGAAATTTACATCGGTTTATGAGAAATATCGAAGTAAATGCTCTACATGCCAAGGGCGATGTAGAGGTCTTCCTCGCATGTCTTGGAGATAGTAAGTGCTTGGTCGAACGACCTTGATGACCCGATATGGGCCTTCCCATTTTGGATCCAACGACTGAGTGGTTGGTCCGATATTCTACCTAAGCACCAAATCACCGAGCTGAAAAGCTCTGGCTTTAACCTTCGAATTGTGATAGCGAGCTATTCATTGTTGACAAGCTGCTGCTCGAAGACGAGCTGTATCTCTTTTCTCTTCTAGAATGTCAAGGTGAAGTTTTAAACCTTCCTTATTATGAGCTGCTTCGTAGTTTTCCACTCGATGAGTTGGTATCTCGACTTCTATTGGGACGACTGCTTCGGTGTCAAATGCTAATGAGAAGGGTGTTTCTCTTGTTGAATTGCGAGTCATCGTCCTGTAGGAGTTCTAGCCATATACCCTTACACTCATCGAGCTTGGTCTTCAAGTGGTGTTTGATAATTTTATTAACCGCCTCTACCTGACCATTAGCTTGAGGATAATATAGGGAAGTTCGAATATTACATATTTTTCACTTTTTACAAAACTCGTAGAATGCAACGTTATCGAACTGTCTTCCGTTATCTAAAATTATGGTATAGGGAAGTCCATAACGGCATATGATATTTCTCCATATGAATTTAGTAGTTAGTTTTTTGGTGATGGTGGTCAAAGGTTCCGCTTCCACCTATTTGGTGAAGTAATCAACTACTACAATTGCGAACCTGTTCTGACCTTTTCCAGTGGGTAGTGGTCCGATTATATCGACTCCTCATTGAGCAAAAGGCCTGGGGCCATCCATTGGTGTCATTTGTTTGAATGGTAAATGAGGGATTGGAGAATAAAACTGACATTTATCACATTTCTTGGAAAATTCAATAGCGTTGGCTTTCATAGTGGGCCAATAGTACCCTTGTCTCATTGCTTTGTATGCTGGAGACCATCCTTTCAGATGATTATTGCATGCCCCCTGGTGTATTTCATCTAGAACATGATGTGCTTCTTTTGGATGGAGACACCTTAAATATGGTAAAGTAAAACTCTTACGCAACAATTTATAGTTTTGTAAAATATACCTAGTAGCACGGTAGCAAATCTGTCGCGCATATTCTTATCATTTGGAAGTTGTCCACTCTTAAGGTAAAGGATGATAGGATCCATCCAGCACAGAGATAACTGTAATGCAGTGGCTAGCTTCGGAGTAGTTTGATCGATACTCGGAGTAGAAAGGTGTTCGATAGGAACTGCTCGCGTAAGATCGGACTCTAGAGCGGAGGCTAATTTAGCGATAGAATCTACAAGCTTATTCTCCTTGCTAGTAATATGAATTATCTCATATTTGCTCAGTTTAGAGTGCAAGATGAGTACCCATGATTTGTATAGAGACATCCGCTCTTCTTTTGCCTCGAATTCATTGAATACTTGATTGACGACCAGTTGGGAGTCGCTGTGAATGAGCAGATTCGCTATTGCGAGTATATTAGCTATTTCGAGGCCGACAATTAAAGCTTCATATTCTGCTTCATTATTAAAGGCATGAAAGTCGAAGCGTAATGAATATTGAAATTGTGACCCATCGGGAGCTATTAGGATCAAACTGACACCACTTCCAGAGGAGCATGATGATCCATCTACGTATAACGACCAAGATTGCTACTTACTGGTCATTGGATCATTATTGGAGATGGGAGCAATGGAGGTCGAATATGTGAATTCGGCAATGAAATCGGCCACAGCTTGGGCTTTTATGGCGGTTCATGAGCAAAAGGTAATATCGTACTCCCTAAGTTCGATCTCCCATTTAGTTAATCATCCAGATACTTTGGGCCTTTGGAGGACTTGCTTTAAAGGATGATTCGTAGGAACCATTATAAGATGGGCTTGAAAATAAGGCCATAGTTTCCGAGCCGCAATGACTAAAGCTAGAGCAAGTTTTTCCATGTTGGAGTATCGAGTTTCAGCATCCACCATTGCTCGACTAGTATAATAAATGGGCCTTTGTATCCTGGAGTCTTCTCTTACTAAAGCGGCACCAACGACCGTGGAAGATACAGATAAATAAAGGAAAAGCTGCTCATACGGAACAGGCTTGGATAACATAAAAGGCATGCTCATATACTGCTTCAGTTGTTGAAATGCCTCCTCACATTGTTGAGTCCATACCCAGTTGGTTTTTGCAGTTGTACGTAGAAGCTTGAAAAAAGGAAGGCACTTATCAGAGGCACGCGAGATAAACCTGTTTAACGATGTGATTCGACCAACTAACCGTTAAACTTCTTTAAGAGGAAATGGAGATTACATTTCAACCAAGGCCCTAATCTTCTCAAGGTTTGCTTCAATCCCTCGCTGACCAACCATGAACCCGATGAATTTTCTAGCAGAAACTCTAAAAGCGCATTTTTCTGGATTTAGCTTCATTTGATATTTTCTCATCAGATCGAAAGCTTTTAGGAGATCTGCGAGGTGATCATTGGCCACGACGCTTTGCATGAGCATGTCGTCAATGTAAACTTCCATGTTCCTACCGATTTGCGCAGCAAACATTTTATTGACTAGGTACTGATAGGTGGCTCCCGCATTCTTTAGATCGAAAGGCATCACCTTATAACAATATAGACCTTGATCGGTAATAAAGGCAGTATGTTGACGATCAGGTGGATGCATCATGATCTGGTTATAACCAGAATAAGCATCCATAAAGCTAAGAAGGACATGTCCTGCAGTTGAATCGACCAGTTGGTTGATGCGGGGAGTGGGGAAGCTATCCTTCGGACATGCCTTGTTCAGGTCGGAGTAATCCACACACATCCTCCACTTGCCATTTTGTTTGCGCACGAGAACGACATTCGTAACCCACTCTAGGTAGTTGACCTCTTCGACAAAATTGATAGCCAGTAATTTTTTGACTCGGCTTTAATCACCATCTGCCTTTCAGTTGTGAATGCTCATCGACGCTAGTGGATAGGTTTAAATCTCGGGTCTACATTCAGGCGATGAACTGTAACGTTGGGGTCGATGCCTGACATATCTTTATGAGACCAGATGAATACATCTTGATATTCGACCAAGAAGTTGGTCAGATGAATTCGAAAGGAGGAATTCAGAGATGATCCGATATAGACCTTCTTGGAAGGATCGTCGTTAGATATCTGAATTTTGATCATTTCTTCTATGGGTGCTCCTACTTGGTACGTATTTTCCCTCGGGTCCAAATTTATTGTTATAGGAGAATTTGTTGTATCTCCTGAAATCATCATTATGGGAGCTACCTGGATACCTTTTCGATCTTGTACTGCTATTTCATAGCACGCTCGAGCCTCCTTTTGATTTTCTGGAACCACTCCCACTTCGCTCCGAGTGGGGAACTTGATGCACAAGTAGAGAGGGTGCAGAGCCACTCCTATCTTGGTGAGAGAGGGTTGGCCCAAGATGGCATTGTATGCCGATTTTCGATCGACCACGAGAAAATTAATAAAACAGTGACCTTAGTTGGAGCTTCTCCGAATGTGACAGAAGGCTGATACTTCCCTCTGGCGTCACTACTTCACCCCCAAAACTGACAAGAGGGGTTGACACGGGTTTGAGTAAATTTCTGGCGAGAGCCATCTTGTTGAAAGCTTTAAGATAAAGGACATCTGCAGAACTGCCTGTATCCAATATAATGCGATGAGTTAAATAATTCGATACCTTTAATGCTACGACGATGGAATCTCATGAGGGATATGGAGTCCTTCAGCATTTGCTTGAGAGAAGGAAATTTACTGATGGCTCAAGTTTGTCGGGCTGGATAATTTCTCCACCCAATAAACGTGTTGAGACTTTTAGCTCGCCTTCCGAGTATATGCTTTCCTTGAGGCTCGTGAGTCTCCTCCAAAAGTCGGGCCACCTGCAATAGTTCGGATTTCGTATGTTGGTTCAGCATCCTCCTGTGAAGGGTGACGTTACGTTGACTTCTTCCTTTAGTTTTGATGGTCGCGACGCGCTGGTGTATCAAATCGTTTGGGCGAGTGATCTTGTCGTGCAACATAATCTTGGAGGTGCCCCTTTCGGATGAGGGCTTCTATCTGGTCTTTGAGAGATATACAATCTTGGGTGTTATTGTTGAGCACTTAATTATGCATATTCTAACCCCAATTTATCACGCATTATGCATGCTTTTCATGATTTAAAGACTAATCTAATGCATTGATTTGTGATTGTAGGAATGAGAAGGAGACTTCACCAATTCATGGTTAAAAGAGTCACTTTATATGCATTGAAGATCAATATAACAAGTGACAAAAGGTGGAGGAAAGAAGAAGAAAGAAAGAGAAGAAAATATGGAAAAGTTGTACCAAGACCTGTCTCAAGACCTGTCCTAAGACTTGTCCCAAGACCTATCCCAAGACCGGTCGCCAGATAGGTCTACATAGCTAGACCGGTAGCCCGACCGGTCGCCAGACAGGTCGAGATGAGTCTAGAGAAACAAAACTCACTGGACTATTTTTGATGTTTTGAGACCAGTCATGCGACCGGTCATCCATGGGCTCAGACCGATCGTCCAACCGGTTGGCAGCATAACAGATCTTGTCCGTGAAGCTCCGATTTTCTTTGCGCAATTGCGTGATTTCTTGCATAATCTGAAATCTTCCGCTCCAACTTATAAAAGGCCACCTCCACTCTCTTCCTAGGGCATCTAGCAACATGGGGAGTAAAGGATTCAAGACCTAGGAGGCTTCCTAGCCTCCTTCAACTAGTTTTTTTCTTCTTCTAGTTCTAGTTTTAGTTTGTTTTTATGCTTTTCATTAGCTAACCTCTTAGCTAGAGCTAAGAGGTGAAGCTTATAGCTTAATTAGATGTTTTAATTCATTTTATTGGTTTCAAGTTAGATTTATTGAAGAACAATGGTTTTTAGATGTTTCAATAAAGTTCTAAGTAGTTTTTCTTAATCTTATGATGGATCATGGATGTTTGGAAGAATTAATTTAGTTCTTAATTATTTTGCATGACTTTAGACCTGTATGCTCCAAGGAATCGGATTTAATACGCTCTAGACTTGGGTTTCCATGTGGGAACTTAAACCAAAGTTCTACCTTTTTGTTCTAAATTCTAAATATTGTGTTGATTGTTCATATGATTTGAATAAAGTTCAAATCATAATATAGTCAAGTCTTATGACAAGGTTTGATGATTATTATGGTTATGATCTTAATCTATTGGAATTAAGATTGACCTATGCAATTGAGTGTGCTCAAGTCCTAACTTGAATTGAGGGAATCATGTTGATGAACAGCACATATGACAGATTGATTTAATAATTTAACCGCTCTATCATCCGGCTAGATAGGACTTAATTTTGATTCTAGTTGAGAAAGTGAGAAACCATAGCAAATTATGCATCTAAGGAGAGCTATAAGTGTATCCTTAATGCTCTAGTTATCTCTTCATTATCAAATTTTTTTTGTTTTATGTTCAAAATCGATTTTACAAATCTCTTAAGATTCCAGTTATTAGGATAGTTTGAATTGTTTACCTCCTTCCCTGTGGATCGACCTCAGTCTTACCGAGATTATTACTACATCACAGCCCTACACTTGGGGAAGCTAACAAATTTTTGGCGTCGTTGCTGGAGAAGAGGTTAAACGGTTCTAATTGTTCTAGTAGCTATAGAGTATTCTTAGGTAGGATTTTCATGTTTTCTAGAAGTAGTTTTCTGATTTTTCTAAATTACTAACAATTCTCTGTTTTTGTGTTTTGTAGGAACTTAGTTGCTGACATTATTCTCACTTCCACGGGTAACATCTCCCCATCTCCCTTTCTTCTTTTTGTTTTTCTTCCTAGATTAGGGTAGTTTCAACTTCTTATAATTTCATTATGAATTATTGGACGGGTGGATTGTCTAAATACCTTTTGGAAGAAGAGAGGTCGAACCAAATAAAAAATCATTATGATTGGAACCATTACAAGCATGAATATTTTCCTAAGACTCAATCTACTTCTAATACTCTCCCAAGTAAGACATTGCGAGATTACCAGAATAAGAACAATATGCATAAACTTTCACCGGGTAAGAAATGGGAGAGTATCGGAAAGAGATGAATAATGTTCCACCGATTAGGACAATGTATGATCACTTGTTTGGCTACACATATCAACAACCATCTAATAGCCCAACATATGACATGCATAATCCTAATTGGTGGGAACTTCAAATTTTCAATTTGGGAGACGAGCCAACCATGGATGCCAACAATTATCTTCAAGAGTTTCTTTCTCATGAGCCACAATTGACACAAACTCTTGAGGATACGCTGCGCGAGAGTTTATGGAAATAACTGAGCAATGCATACAAAACCTCTCGCCATCTAAAAATACTGAACCCAACATTGGGAACACCGAATCATTCCCCAACAAGGAGGAGGATGAGGCTATCCAAGCCCAACCCTCTTCCGATTTGATGACTAAACTTTTAGGGGATGTAGATCTCAGTGATCCCACCATTACCATCGATTATGGTAAATCAACTATCTCTTTTAGCTATTTCGATTTGAATGATGAAAAGATTTCAAGGACGGTTGACGAACCCGAGGAATTTACAAAATTTGAAAGTGATAGTTTGATTGCCTATAATGAAGGTTTGAAGGATGATTGTGAATCCATGATTTCTTCTTCCAAAGGGCTGAATGTTTATTAGTCGCCGGAAGATATTCTTACAAGAGAGATGGCCGAAGTCGATATTTTTTAGTCCTTCCACCAACAACACATGCCGGATTCTATTGTGGAAGAAATCCCTTGGGTAGAAAATTCTGTTTTTTTGGATGATGTGGTGGCACAATCTGAAATTTTAGATCAACCAATGTTAGATGATGTGCTTACCATTGAATCTGAAATTTTTTCTTTGGAAGACCTCCCCTCTATAGAGGAGGAATTTCTTTCCATTGAAACAGACTTTCCTCAATCACTTTGGGAGAACAAGGACCCTTCATTCGACTCTCTCGAGTTCCTAGAGGAATGCATGACCCACCCCTATGATCTGGATGATGAAATGATTATGGAGTTGGATAGTTTATTAGACACGGTGTCGGTGCCTGAAGAACACCATTCCACTGATTTACGCTCTTTACCATTATTTGTGTGCAATTCTGAATTTGTGGAGGAGACAACCCGAATTGAAGAATACTTGATGAACATCTCTCCACCATCATGGGTTCTTCAACCCATTGCAAATTCTGATTGGGAGGACCTATTTTTAATCAATTACAACCCAATTCAGAACTGGAGGAGATATCTTTTTGCTACTCTTTTCTCCTCCTTACATGCATGTGGTGCACACTATGATTGGACCTTAATGAAGAAATACACCCATGTGTACATTCGAGCAGGACTTTGGATGGTCCTCATGAGAAACCTATTGAAATTCATGAGGATCCTGCTCAAATTTGATCATGTAGTCGATCGGACTAATCAAAGGTAGGTAGGTAGGTTAGGATTTCTTTCTGCATTTAGGATTGAATAAGTCTCATCGAGACAATGGAAGATGCTAAAATTGATCAACTTGCTACCTTAGGTATTCTCGTTCTCACTCTCCTTTGTTTTATGTCATTGCTCTCATGTCATACATATTGCATATCTTATTACATTGAGGACAATGTAATATTTTTGTTGGGGGGTGAGATTCGTTAGATGAATCTACTAGCTTTTGTGACATTTCGAGCAATTATGTAGAATTTTTTTTCTTCTAAAAATTCAAAACTCCCTTGGAAAACCGTGTTTATATGCACTTGGGATGTCGTAAGTATGAAAGGACAAAAGATGTAGTGAGATGATTTTGAAACTCTTAAAGGACTTCTAACATGATGGTTTTCTAATTAGATTCCCTTATTGATTTGATTGATAGAAATATTGAAATACTTTTACTCCTAGTTCACGTTACACGATTCTCATGTTTTGAAAGGATTATGTAGAATTGTTGATTGGTTAATTTGGATTTGAGGAGTTGAGAAACCAAGCTAGGGTACTTTGTCCATCCTTGTCCATGGGAAAATAACAAAAGATATGGATTTCTAAAAATCCTATCTAATGAAAAAGAAAACAGAAAGGAAGGATGAGAATATGGTTATGATGGAGAATATGGTTGAAAATTCCGAAAAGGGCTACCTATTACCAACCGGGGGATGGTCTACCCGTAACCAAAGCCGAAAATTGGGACATAGTGTGAAAGCCGTTGGAAGGATGGTAAGGCAAATTCCTTTCATAGGCTTGTTGTTGATCTATACACTATTGAATCCATACCTTAGCTAATTCATGAAGAAGGTAACCCTGAAAATCCATGAGATGAGCATTCACTGAGCACACTAGGCTAATTTTTTTAGATCCTTCTATTTATCAATCAATCAGCGAGAATTCCATATGAACACTCATTATGTTTTTGGAAGTTTAAGGTCTCAACTTCTATCAGTCGGTTTTGTTGATTTTTGTACTTGCATGTCTTAGAATGTATAGAAACATAGTTTCTGAAGAAGAGTTGGGTTTTAGAGAATGAAACTTGTTTCACGCATGTTTTGCTCGGGACTAGCAAAATGCTGGTTGGGGGGTGTGTTGAGCTCTTAATTGTGCATATTCTAACCCCAATTCATCACGCATTATGCATGCTTTTCATGATTTAAAGACTAATCTAATGCATGGATTTGTGATTGTAGGAATGAGAAGGAGACTTCACCAATTCATGGTTAAAAGAGTCACTTTATATGCATTGAAGATCAATATAACAAGTGACAAAAGGTGGAGGAAAGAAGAAGAAAGAAAGAGAAGAAAAGATGGAAAAGCTGTCCCAAGACCTGTCCCAAGACCTGTCTCATGACCTGTCCCAAGACCTGTCCCAAGACCGGTCGCCAGACAGGTCTACAGAGTTAGAACGATCGCCAGACCGATCGCCAGACAGGTCGAGATGAGTCTAGAGAAAAAAAACTCACTGGACTATTTTTTATGTTTTGAGACCGGTCATACGATCGGTCATCCATGGGCTCAAACCTGTCGTCCGACCGGTCGGCAGCATAATAGAGCTTTTCCGTGAAGCTCCGATTTTCTCTTTGCTATTGCGTGATTTCTTGCACAATCTAGAATCTTCTGCTCCAACTTATAAAAGGCCACCTCCACTCTCTTCCTAGGGCATCTAGCAACGTGGGGAGCAAAGGATTTAAGACCTAGGAGGCTTCCTAGCCTCCTACAACTAGTTTTCTTCTTTTAGTTCTAGTTTTAATTTTTTTTTTATGCTTTTCATTAGCTAACCTTTTAGCTAGAGCTAAGAGGTGAAGCTTATAGCTTAATTAGATGTTTTAATTCGTTTTATTGGTTTCAAGTTGGATTTATTGAAGTTTTAGAAGTTTGAATAAAGTTCTAAGTAGTTTTTCTTAATCTTATGATGACTTATGGATGTTTGGAAGAATAGCTTTAGTTCTTAATTGTTTTGCATGACTTTAGACCTGTATGCTCTGAGGAATTGGATTCAATACGCTCTAGACTTGGGTTTTCATGTGGGAACTTCAACCAAAGTTTTACCTTTTTGTTCTAAATTCTAAATATTATGTTGATTGTTCATATGATTTGAATGAAGTTCAAATCATAATATAGTTAAGTCTTGTGACAAGGTTTGATGATTATTATGGTTATGATCTTAATCTATTGGAATTAGGATTGACCTATGCAATTGAGTGTGCTCAAGTCCTAACTTGAATTGAGGGAATCATGTTGATGAACAACACATATGACAGATTGATTTGATAATATAACCGCTTTATCATCTGGCTAGATAGGACTTAATTTCGATTCTAGTTGAGAAAGTGAGAAACCATAGCGAATTATGCATCTAAGGAGAGCTATAAGTGGATCCTTAATGCTTTAGTTATCTCTTCATTATCAGATTTTCCTGTTTTATGTTCAAAATTGATTTCACAAATCTTTTAAAATTCTAATTATTAGGATAGTTTGAATTGTTTACCTCCTTCCCTGTGGATCGACCTCAGTCTTACCGAGAGTATTACTACATCGCAGCCCTACACTTGGGGAAGCGAACAGTTATGGCCGTGATCTTGGTGGAAGTAGTAAAACTTCCTTTGGTCTCCTTTTTCGGGATCCGACTTGATCCTTGGGGGCCATTTAACATACGACTTGTGTTTAATCTCCATCAGTACCTTTTCAAGAGATCAATTGATAGGTGTACAATTGCAATATTTCCCAGAAAAAGTGTTGAGCCTCCAATTTATACATTTGCCAACCCATTACATCACATTATATGCATGGTTTTCATGTTTAAAGACAAATCTAATACATGTTTTTGTGATTGTCGGAATAAGAGGGAGATTTCACCAATTCATGGTTAAAAGAGTCACTTTGTATACTGTTCGCTTCCCCAAGTGTAGGGTTGCGATGTAGTAATAAACTCGGTAAGACCGAGGTCGATCCACAGGGACTTATGTAAGATCTCACAAATTCATCCACAAGTTTCTATTGAAGTCTACTAATCAGATTTTCAATAGAATGTCTGTGATTAACAGTTTAAGCTAATTCGAATGTAACCAATTATAAGAAGGCACTAGGGTTCAAGAATCCACTTGTAGCAATCCTTGATGTTCAATCCGCTGTGGTTTCCCATTCTCTCAACTAGAATCACCAGTCAGGTCTATCTAGTCGGATGATATTGCTGTAAAACCAAAAGTCTGTAATATGTAAGTTCTGTGCATAAAGTTCACTCAATCTAGGCTGATCTGAGCATGCTCAATGCATAGGTCATTCACCTTTTCTATAGGTCCAGTTCATAATCATAACCATCCTCAAGTCCTCTCACAAGACAAGGCTAGATCAGGATTTGAACTGGATTCAAATTATATGCACAGTCCATACATATTCCAGAAAATCAACCAAAACTAGAACTTTGGCATGAAGTCCCTTTATGAAGAGCTTGGTACTAGAGCGCACTCCAATTCCTCGGATCATACAGGTCTAGACCGTTGCAAACAAATTAAGCAGATAAGTAATTCATCCAAACATCCATGAGTCATCACAAGACTAAGAGAAATTACTTAAAAACTTGTATAAACTTCAAACCTTAGTTCATAATCCTTAATTCCAAACTGAAAACCACTTAAATACGAATTAAAACATCTTGGATACACTACAAGCTTCACCTCTTAGCCCTAGCTAAGAGGTTTAGCTGCTCATGATCCAAGGAAACATGAAACAACTCCTAAAAGCATGAAAACAGCAAAGCAAACCAAAAGGAGTTGTGAAACTCCAATCTCCACTTCCACAGTCTCCAACCTCACTTCAAGCCTTCCAGGATACCCTAGGATCAATCCCTAGGTGTCTATTTATAGTTTGGAGGAGTCCTTTACGCAAGAAAGATCCAGAATTTGCGTAATACTACGCACTTGCGCAGGAATTTTCGGAGTTCCCATAATAGAAAGAGGCAGTTTACGCTGGCCGACCGGTCGTGACCGGTCGGCCTCAATGTAAGGTCACTCCAGCAACGTTGTCCGACCGGTCATGACCGGTCGGAGGTCTTCAACAATGTTTCAGCAACCGTGGCCATCAATCCAGTAGCTATGCCCGACCGGTCATGACCGGTCGGGCCTATGAACCCTTTAGTCCAGCAGCAGTAGCCGACCGGTCATGACCGGTCGGACTGGCTGGTCAGCTGTCCAATGCATTCTGTGTTGTGTCCGACCGGTCTTGACCGGTCTGGCTGTCTTGGCCGACCGGTCATCCGACCGGTCTGGCTTATTTTTCTTCATTCTTTCTTTCTTTCTTTCTTCTTTTCTCTTCTCTCCTTGCTTGTCTTTCTTTGATTCTTCTTCATGCTTCATCTAATGGTCTTTAACACTTGTAAGAAACTCCACTTAGCCTTCAAATGGTGAGCTCTCCATCTTGTCCCTACAATCACACATCATGCATTAAGTTAGTTCTTTAAACGTATATATCGTGCATAATGAGTGATGCATTGAGGTTAGAATATGCATAATTATGAGCTCAACACACCCCCCAACCAGCATTTTGCTAGTCCCGAGCAAAACATGCGTGAAACTAATTCCATCCTTTAAAACTCAACTCTCTTTCAGAAACCATCCTTCTATACATTCCAAGGTTCATAAGCTTAAGATTCAGAAACATTAGGCAACAGAGGTTGAAACTGTAAACTCTCAAAACATAATAAGCATTCATATGAAATTCCCGCTGATTGGTTGATAAATAGAAAGATTTGAACAAATTTAACCTAGTGTGGGTAGTGAAAATTCATCTCACGAGTTTCTAGGATTATCTTCTTCATAGATCAAGTAAACTATAGAACTCAAGGTCCATAGAGCCACATCAAGCCAATGACAGGGATTTGCCTTACCGTCCTTCCGACGACTTTCACACTACGTCTCATTTCCGGCTTTGGTTACGGGTAGACCATCCCCCGGTTGGTAGTAGGTAGCCCTAATCGGAATTCTCCACCATTTTTCCACATTCCCAATTTCATCCTTCCTTTTCCTTTTTCTTTTTAAATTAGATAGGATTTTTTAAAAATCCGTATCTTTCATTATTTTCCCATGGACAAGGATGGACAAAGTACCCCGGCCTGATTTCTCAATACCTTAATTCAAAGTCTAGCTAATCCATAAATCACATAATCCCTTCAACTCATGAAAATAGTGTAATGTGAACTAGGTATAAAGGTGTTCAGATTTTCTATCAATCACAAAATAGGGGAGTTCACATATAAAAACCATTATGCTATGAGGAATTCCAGACTTCCAGCGCTATACACTTCATATCTCCTCCTCTTATGCTCATATCAACTCGAATGCATAGAACCGGTGTTTTTCAAAAGAGTTTCAAATTTTTGAAAAATCGAAAAAATTTCCACATGATTGCTTGAAATGTTGCAAATCGTTGGATTCATCCAAGTGATCCTACACCCCCCAACCAAATCTTGCATTGTCCTCAATGTAAAAGATGTGCAATGAGCAAAACATGAGAGCAATTTAAAAATAAAAAGGGAGTGAGGACTGATAGTACCTGAGAGAGTGAAAAGTGGAGATCTTCCTCCTTCTAACAAACCTATGAAAACGAAAACAAAAGCAGCAAAATCCTAATCCTAACTACTCTATACCTCCATCAGACTAGGAGATCAATCATCCTGATACACAGGATCATTCAGAGGTATGGACATACCTTCTGAAGGGAAGTTCTCAAAGAACGGCTTTAATCGCTGCCCATTTGCTTTAAAAAGGTTGCCGTTCCTTGGATTTAACAGCTCGACAGTCCCATATGGATAGACAGTTTGCACAAGGTAGGGACCGGTCCACCGAGATCTCAATTTTCTCGGAAATAGATGTAAGCGAGAATTATACATGAGGACTTTTTGATTTATCGTGAATGTCTTGCGAAGAATATTCTTATCATGGAATATCTTCGTCTTGTCCTTGTAAATTCTTGCATTCTCATAAGCTTCATTCCGGATTTCTGCAAGTTCATTCAATTGTAGTTTGCATAACGAGCTTGCCTTGTCAGGATTGAAATTCATCTTCTTAATAGCCCAATACGCCTTATGTTCCAACTCCACAGGCAAGTGACAAGCCTTCCCATAGACAAGTCTGTAGGGAGACATTCCAATAGGAGTTTTAAAGGCAGTACGGTAAGCCCAAAGCGCATCGGTAAGTCGAAGTGACCAATCCTTGCGATCGGGATTCACCGTTTTTTCTAAAATGTGTTTAATCTCCCTATTGGATATCTCAGCTTGTCCACTAGTTTGTGGGTGATAGGGAGTGCTCACTTTGTGCGTTACGCCATATTTCTTCATTAATGCTTTAAAAGGGCGATTGCAAAAGTGAGACCCTCCATCACTTATGATGACTCGAGGCGTTCCAAACCGGGAAAGAATGTTTTCTTTTAAGAATCGAATGACCGTTTTATGGTCATTATTCCGGCAAGGGATGGCCTCGACCCATTTGGAAACATAATCAACGGCAAGCAAGATGTATAAGTTTCCAAAAGAAGATGGGAATGGGCCCATGAAATCGATGCCCCAACAATCAAAAATTTCGATAATTAAGATGGGATTGAGTGGCATCATATTTCTACGGGAGATTCCTCCTAATTTCTGACAGGGTTCGCAAGCTTTGCAAAACTCATGTGTGTCTTTGAACATGGTGGGCCAATAAAACCCACATTGCAGAATTTTCGCTGTGGTCTTTTTAGCCGAAAAATGGCCACCACATGCTTGAGAATGACAGAAGGAGATGATACTTTGTTGCTCATCATCTGGGACACATCTCCTTATGATTTGGTCGGGACAATACTTGAACAAGTATGGGTCGTCCCATAGAAATTTCCGTACCTCTGAGAAGAATCTATCCTTATCTTGCTTTTTCCAATATGTAGGAATTGTACCTGTAGCAAGATAATTAGCAATGTCCGCATACCATGGCGATTGGGAAACAGCAAAAAGTTGTTCATCAGGGAACATGTCATTGATTGCAGTCGTTTCAGGGGAATCAGTGAGGACAAGTCGAGAGAGGTGGTCAGCTACTACATTCTCTACTCCTTTCTTATCACGTATTTCTAAGTCGAATTCTTGGAGTAGGAGGATCCATCTTAATAACCGTGGTTTAGCATCCTTCTTAGAGAGAAGATACTTAAGCGCGGCATGGTCAGTGAATACAATGATCTTGGATCCAATCAAGTAGGATCTAAACTTCTCCAAGGCAAAAACTACGGCTAAAAGTTCTTTTTCAGTAGTAGTGTAGTTTGCCTTGGGCTGAGTTTAGGGTTCTACTTGCATAGTAGATGACACATGGCTTTTTATCTTTTCTTTGGCCTAACACAGCCCCAATAGCATAGTCGCTAGCATCGCACATAATTTCAAAAGGGAGGCTCCAATCAGGTGGTTGCATTATTGGAGCACATGTCAACATACCTTTAAGGGTGGTAAAGGCCTTTTGACATTCTTCATTCCACTCGAAAGAATTTTCCTTTTGAAGTAGGTTACATAAAGGGCGAGAGAGTGAACTGAAATCCTTTATGAACCTTCTGTAAAATCCTTGCGTGTCCTAAAAAGGACCGTATATCTCGTATGCTTTTGGGTGGTGGGAGGTTAGAGATAAGATCAATTTTCGCCTTATCCACCTCAATTCCATTTTGTGAAACGATGTGACCAAGTACAATTCCCTTTTGAACCATGAAGTGACACTTTTCTCCAATTGAGCACAAGGTTCTTCTCTTCACATCTTTTTAGCACAGATTTCAAGTGCTCAAGGCACTCATCAAAGCTACAACCAAATACGGAAAAATCATCCATGAAGACTTCGAGAATGGTCCCCACCATGTCAGAAAAGATGCTCATCATACAACGCTGAAATGTGGCAGGGGCATTACATAGTCCAAACGGCATCCGTCGATAGGCGAAAGTGCCGAATGGACATGTGAATGTAGTCTTTTCTTGGTCTTCACGGGCAATTTCTATTTGGTTGTACCCTGAATAGCCATCAAGGAAGCAAAAGTGGGAATGACCCGCCAACCGTTCTAAAATCTGATCAACAAACGGTAGGGGAAAGTGGTCTTTCCTCGTGACAGTGTTTAGCTTCCTGTAGTCAATGCACATTCTCCAACCGGTAGTGACTCTAGTTGGTACGAGTTCATTATTGGCATTAGCTACGATGGTTATTCCGGATTTCTTAGGCACTACTTGAGTTGGGCTCACCCATTGGCTATCGGATATCGGGTAAATGATACCTACATCCAATAGTTTCACCACTTCGGCCTTAACCACATCCTTCATGTTTGGATTTAATCGTCTTTGTGGTTGCTGGGATGTTTTTGCATTTTCCTCAAGGTGTATGCGGTGAGTGCAAATCAGTGGGTCTATGCCTTTGAGATCCGCAATTGTCTATCCAATGGCACTCTTGTGCTCTAATAGAGTGGCTATTAGCCTACTCTCTTGTTCCTCATCCAAGTGGGAAGAAATCACCACAGGATATGTCTCATCTCGACCTAAATAAATATACTTTAGCTCACTTGGCAATGGTTTTAGGTCGAGTTTTGGTGCCTTGAGGTTGGATGGGAGGGCCTTGTTCTCATTTACAGGCAAAGGTTCAATTGGGGCCCTCCATCTTTTATTCTCAAGCACCAGCATCACATCTAGAATGGCCTCCCTCTCTTGTATTGTGTAATCATTTGTCTCATGAGAGTGGGCCATACATGCCTCCAAAGGGTTGGAAAATAGTGATAAGGGAACTGTATCCTCCATGAATGATTCGATCATGTTTAATTCGTGGATATCATCATCAACTTCCCGCGGTTGTTTGCATAACTCAAATATGTTAAGCTCAAGGGTCATATTTCCAAAGGACATTTGTACAAGTCCGTTTCTACAATTGATAATGGCGTTTGAAGTGGCTAGAAACGGTCGTCCAAGTATGACGGGAATTTGAGTACCGGTGCCTATCACGGGATGTGTGTCCAAGACAATAAAATCTACTGGGTAGTAGAATTTATCAACTTGGACTAGAACATCCTCTACCATTCCTCTCGGTATCCGGATGGATCTATCAGCAAGTTGGAGTGTGGTTTTGGTGGGTTTCAATTCACCTAACCCAAGTTGTTCGTAGACCGAGTATGGAATGAGATTCACACTTGCCCCCAAGTCGAGTAGGGCTTGTTTAATCTGGTAGTCTCCTATGATGCATGAGATGGTTGGACTACCTGGATCCTTGTATTTTTGAGGCACCTCTTGTTTGATGATGGCGCTCAAATTCTCAGCCAAAAGCACTTTATTGTGAACGTTATGTTTCCTTTTGATTGTACACAATTCCTTTAAAAATTTAGCATAAGATGGTATTTGTTTTATTGCATCCAACAGCGGGATGTTGATCTTCACCTGCTTGAAAACTTCCAGAATCTCCAGATTTTTATCTAAAGGTTTAGGTGAAATCAACCTTTGTGGAAATGGGGCAATCGGCTTGTATTGTCTTTCCGGTTCTTTCTCTTGTGGAATATTGTTTGGGCTATCATCCTCTTTGGGAATTTCCGGATCCTTAGGCTTGGGGGCCTTCACCGGATTAGATTTATCAATTTCTTTCCCACTTCTCAAAGTGGTGATAGCTTGGACATGTTCCGTATGGTGGGAGGATGAGCTTGCATCTTGTATCTCATATTGGGTCCTTGGGTTAGGAAGAGGTTGGGCAGGGAGTGTGCCCTTCTCTCTAACACTAAGGTGAGCTTCAACTCTAGCCAAAGATGTTTTCAATTCATTGATGGCTTGGTTTGAGTTTTGATTGAATTTCAATTGCTCTTGCATGAACCCATCTATTTTTAGAGAATTTGTCTTGTTATACTCATTCTGGACCGTTACGAATGCACCCAACATCTCTTCTAGTGATACTTTTGGAGTGTTGTTTGCATTTGCATTGAGCCCATTCTTCCAACTGAAGTTGGGATGGTTCTTCCAATTAGGATTATACGTGTTTGAGTTTGGAGCACCATATTGCTGCTGATAACTGTTTATGGCATTTGTTTGTTCTTGTAGGATTCCTTGGACTGTTGAAATTGTGGGACAATCTGGTGTAGCATGTTGATTTCCAGCACAAATTCCACAAACAGTTTCAACCTCAGTGGAGTTGATTGTTTCTCCTTTCCTTAATTCCATGGCTTTGACCTTTCTTGTAAGGCTAGCCAACCGTGCACTTATGCTATCTTCTTCTGATAAGACATACATTCCTCCCTTTTCCTTTTGTTGGCCAATCTTGGAATTTGTTGGTTTAGGTGTGTCCCAAGATTGTGCACTTTCAGCCAATTCTTCCAGATAATCCCATGCTTCATCAGCTTCCTTATTCATGAACTCCCCATTACACATCATCTCTATAAATTGGCGCATGGATGGAATCAGTCCTTCATAGAAAAAACTTATAATCCGCCAATTTTCATAGCCATGATGTGGGCATGCGTTTAATAGGTCCTTGAATCTCTCCCAACATTGGGAAAAGGTTTCATCCTCCTTTTGGGCAAAGTTCATGATAAGGCGCTTAAGCATGTTTGTTTTGTGAGTAGGGAAGAATTTTTTTATAAATTCTCTGTGCATATCATTCCATGACCCAATTGATCTTGGCCTCAATGCATAAAGCCAACCCTTGGCTTTATCCTTAAGAGTGAAAGGGAAGAATTTAAGTCTTACTACATCTTCAGTCACATTTGCAAAGTGCATGGTGGTGATTACCTCATCAAACTCCCTAAGGTGTTGATAGGCACTTTCACTGTCTAAACCATGGAATTTAGGGAGAAGATTGATCACTCCCGGTTTCAAATCCACATTCCCTACATTTGGTGGAAATACTATGCATGAAGGAGTGCTCGTTCTTGCAGGTTGCAAGAAATCACGTAAAGTCCTAGGTCGGGGAACATTCTCAACCACATTCTCCCCTATTTCAGTTTGATTTTGAACCGGGTTATGTTGATTTGCAGCCATACTTTCAGATAAAATTGGAGAATCTAGATGTCTCCTAACACGTGGCTCTCTATCAAAGCCTTCTACTATCCCCCCTTCACTTATGAGTCGGTTATTGGAATCCCGAGCCCAATGTGGCATGCAAAACCAAAAATAAGAAACAAAAAGAAAGGAGAATTCTTCCTCCCTTTTCTCTACTCTTTTCTAAGACCGAAGCACAAGGTGTCTTGCAATGGCTAGGCCAGAAGCAGGGATAAAGACCGATTTCTCCTGGTCAATAGGGGTTCAAAGAACTCCCCACCCACTCTTTGAATCTTTTGAGAAAAAGTGCAGAAAAGGAAAAAGAGGAGTAGAGATGAGAAAAGAAATCTCTGAGCACAAGGTGATCCAAGGCGGCTGAGCCGACCAATAGGAATCCAGGTGGCAAAAAGGCCGACCTTTTAGAGATCCAAAAGGAATCTCCACCCACTCTACTAGAGATGAATAGGAATGAATAGGAGAAGGAGAAGAGTAAGGTTTAGAAAGATAGAACTTGATTTGCACTTGAAACTCTTGTATCTTCTTCAGCTTCCTAGAGATCCCTGAAAAGAAAAAAAAAATCAAATAAATAAACTAAGTTAGTTCTAAAAATCTAAGAAAAATCCTAAATAGACACTAATTTCAGAAATTTGTGAAAACCGTCAAGGTTCCCCGGCAGCGGCGCCAAAAACTTGTTCGCTTCCCCAAGTGTAGGGTTGCGATGTAGTAATAAACTCGGTAAGACCGAGGTCGATCCACAGGGACTTATGTAAGATCTCACAAATTCATCCACAAGTTTCTATTGAAGCCTACTAATCAGATTTTGAATAGAATGTCTATGATTAACAGTTTAAGCTAATTCGAATGTAACCAATTATAAGAAGGCACTAGGGTTCAAGAATCCACTTGTAGCAATCCTTGATGTTCAATCCGCTGTGGTTTCCCATTCTCTCAACTAGAATCACCAATCAGGTCTATCTAGTCGGATGATAGAGTTGTAAAACCAAAAGTCTGTAATATGTAAGTTCTGTGCATAAAGTTCACTCAATCTAGGCTGATCTGAGCATGCTCAATGCATAGGTCATTCACTTTTTCTATAGGTCCAGTTCATAATCATAACCATCCTCAAGTCCTCTCACAAGACAAGGCTAGATCAGGATTTGAACTGGATTCAAATTATATGCACAGTCCATACATATTCCAGAAAATCAACCAAAACTAGAACTTTGGCATGAAGTCCCTTTATGAAGAGCTTGGTACTAGAGCGCACTCCAATTCCTCGGATCATACAGGTCTAGACCGTTGCAAACAAATTAAGCAGATAAGTAATTCATCCAAACATCCATGAGTCATCACAAGACTAAGAGAAATTACTTAAAAACTTGTATAAACTTCAAACCTTAGTTCATAATCCTTAATTCCAAACTGAAAACCACTTAACTACGAATTAAAACATCTTGGATACACTACAAGCTTCACCTCTTAGCCCTAGCTAAGAGGTTTAGCTGCTCATGATCCAAGGAAACATGAAACAACTCCTAAAAGCATGAAAACAGCAAAGCAAACCAAAAGGAGTTGTGAAACTCCAATCTCCACTTCCACAGTCTCCAACCTCACTTCAAGCCTTCCAGGATACCCTAGGATCAATCCCTAGGTGTCTATTTATAGTTTGAAGGAGTCCTTTACGCAAGAAAGATCCAGAATTTGCGTAATACTACGCACTTGCGCAGGAATTTTCGGAGTTCCCATAATAGAAAGAGGCAGTTTACGCTGGCCAACCGGTCACGATCGGTCGGCCTCAATGTAAGGTCACTCCAGCAACGTTGTCCGACCGTTCATGACCGGTCGGAGGTCTTCAACAATGTTTCAGCAACCGTGGCCATCAATCCAGTAGCTATGCCCGACCGGTCATGACCGGTCGGGCCTATGAACCCTTTAGTCCAGCAGCAGTAGCCGACCGGTCATGACCGGTCGGACTGGCTGGTCAGCTGTCCAATGCATTCTATGTTGTGTCCGACCGGTCTTGACCGGTCTGGCTGTCTTGGCCGACCGGTCATCTGACCGGTCTGGCTTATTTTTCTTCATTCTTTCTTTCTTTCTTTCTTTCTTCTTTTCTCTTCTCTCCTTGCTTGTCTTTCTTTGATTCTTCTTCATGCTTCATCTAATGGTCTTTAACACTTGTAAGAAACTCCACTTAGCCTTCAAATGGTGAGCTCTCCATCTTGTCCCTACAATCACACATCATGCATTAAGTTAGTTCTTTAAACGTATATATCGTGCATAATGAGTGATGCATTGGGGTTAGAATATGCATAATTATGAGCTCAACATATACATTGAAGATCAATAAAACAAGTGCCAAAAGGTAGAGGAAAGAAGTAAGACAGAAAGAGAAGAGAAAAAGAAGAAATCTGAAAAATTGTCTTAGACCTGTCTGTAGACCGGTCGCCAGACAGGTCTACAGTTATTTTTTGGATTGTTTTTTTTCTTCTTAGACCGATCACCAGACCGGTCGCCAAACAGATCTAAGGTGATCTAGAAACTCTGATTTTCAAGGCCAAGTTTTTAAATTGCGAAAGGACTCCGTGGATTCTCGAAGTTTTCAAGTTGGTGTGTGATTTCTCTTATAAAAGGCCACCTCCACTCTCTTCCTAAGGCATCTAGCAACATGGGGAGCAAAGAGATCAAGACCTAGGACGCTTCCTAGCCTCTTACAACTAGTTTTCTTCTTCTTCTAGTTCTAGTTTCTAGTTTTTAATGCTTTCTTTTAGCTAACCTCTTAGCTAGAGCTAAGAGGTGAAGTTTGTAGTTTGTTTCAATGCTTTAATTCATTTCTTCGAGTACCCTTTTCTTATTTATGGATTTTGAACTTCTAGTTTGAATGAAACATGGATTTTAGATGAATTATGAGAGTTTGTGTACTTCAGACATGAGTTCCTTGCAATTCTCTGAGATTGCCATAATTGGATTGTGTGAATTCGAATTGTAGTAAGCCCAGAGCATGCCATAGTCTCTTGGCATGGTTGTTACTTCGAAGACTACAAATTCAAGTTCTATGTGCTTTATTAGAACTAGAAATCTGATTTTCAGATTTAAGTGGGACTTTTTGTACTTGAATGTTATATCCTCCAATTAGATGAGAGATAGAACTTTGATTCTAATTGTGTTGTGCTTGGATGAATGGATAAGTATTAAACTACTACAAGTGGATCCTTGATGCTCTAGTTCTTTTCAATATCAGCTTTTCCTGTTTTATGTTAAAAACTGTTTTCCTAAATTTCTTGGATTCTAGTTATTGGAGTAGTTGAAATTGTTTACTTCTTTCCATGTGGATTAGCCTCGGTCTTATCGAGAATTATTACTACATCGCAGCCTTGCACTTGAGGCGAGCGAACAAAAAGACTTCCTTGGAGAACGATCACGTCGGTCATGTCGGTATTTCTTATTTGCTGGAGAGATATCTTCAGCTTTTCGCTTTTTTCCTTGAACATCATGGCGAGCTAGGGCTACTTCTTCAGCATTGATGTATTTTTTAACCTTGGCTTGGAATTTGATCATCGTTTTAGAAGGGTTTTTATCTAAGGCGAATCGAAATCTTTCGCTTGTAATGCCCGCTATAAGGGCAATGAGCCCCTTTTCTTCAGTATAACCTTCGGTTTGGACTGCTTCCGCCGTGAATCGAACAGTGAATTCATTGATTGTCTCTCCATGTTACTGCTTCAAATTTGATAGGTTAGATGCAGGTTTTTTGATACGGATGCTTCCCATAAACTGAGAAAGAAAGAGATTCGATAAGTGAGAGAAGGACTCGATGGATCGGGGCTTTAGACCACGAAATCAAGTACGTGCTGCATCTTTTAAAGTTAAAGAGAAGGCCCTGCACACAATTTCGGAGCTATATCCTTCTAGCCCTATAAGAGATCTATATGTCTCCATATGCTTAAGGGGATCGCCGATACCAGTATATGAGATAATGCTGGGCGTCCGATATTTTTTAGACAAAGGAGCCTCCATCACTTCATGAGTAAAAAGAGATTCTGACCGTCGGATTGTCGCCAGAGTGGATGTTGGGAGATTAGACTGATATCGTTGTTCGTATCAGCGAAACGATCTGCGATTTTTCTGAGATCCCCTTCCCAAGTTAGAGTATAACAGGATGTTTAGTCATTGAATTATTCTTCAGGTTGACATTACCGGGAAGCGTTGGAGCGGACGAATTATGGGCGCTGATTAGGAACTTGATTGCCATGAGGAATGGAGTTTGAAGGAGGGTTGACCTGAGCTTGTGGTTCATCTAGAGAGTGTCTAGAAGCTGCAGGTGTAGATTGCAATGACGGTCCTTCTGGAGGTTGCTGCGATTCGGGGAAATGCTGATCAAACCGATTGTATAGTGTTTGAAGTCCAGCTTTGAGGGTGAGGAGTGTATCCCCGACGAAGTGCATAACTCCATCGTAGCCACTGGATATTTCTTGAAATGGATTCTGCACGGGTTGGCTAGGCTCCGCCGGATGAATCCCTGTCGAAGCAGCCTGAGGGAGGTTGGGAGTTGGCTCAGGGATGTCTAGCGGTGGCAACGTCTGCCTCGAGGTAGAGGAATGAGTCGTCTTTTTAGGAGGCATAGTGGGAGGTGACAATCGGTGATGAGAACGAATTGAATACTCGTTCCCACAGACGACGACAATCTGTTGACGTCAGATTTTAGTAACAGGTCCCTCCCATGTATGCGCTCTTCTCAAAGTGAGCTCCCCTCCAAACCTGAAAGCCAAAGAAGAAAACTAAGGGTGGCCGATGCTTAGTCGTTGGCCCTCTGAAGCTTAAGTCAGAGTTGACTTGATAGTAAGATGAAGTGTGAAACGTAGGATTAGAGATTGTGTACCTTTATCATCTATGGAGCCATTTATTTATAGAGATCTGGGTGATCCAACCTATTACGTAAGTCGTTAAGATCACTGCTAATTTCAGAGGATAATGTGCTTATCCTATTAATAATCTGTTAAAGGAGATGGCCCAATCATTCTAGTCGTCTAGCTGATTACGTCTTTTGATGGAGATCACCCGTGATACGGAACCATGAATAGAAATGAGCCAAAGCCGGCCTATACGGGCTTCTGGTACTATAAGACGAAGAATGTCCCCAGCGAACAAACAACCAATGGGCAGAACTGCTCGGAGTCGGAGATGGCCTCGTTTAATGACCAAGAGCAGAGCTACTCGCTAGATGGCCTCGTTTAACGACCAAGAACAGAGTTGCTCGCTAAATGGCCTCATTTAATGACTAAGAGCAGAGCTGCTCACTTAACGGGCATGTATAGGCGGTCGCAGATCTGAGGCAGTATATAGGATATGAGCGAGAAGACTTGCCAGTCAGATGGTCTGGTCGCGACTTTATGGAAAGGCGCTTGCTGGTCACATGTTGCTTATACTTCTTTGAGGACCAACTTTATCCTAGAATGGATGGAGATTGCATTTCAATCAAGGCTTTAATCTTTTCAGGGTTTGCTTCAATCCCCCGCTGACCAACCATGAACCCGAGAAATTTTCTAGCAGAGACTCCAAAAGTACATTTTTCTAAATTCAATTTAATCTGATAATTCCTCATCAGATCGAAGGCTTCTCGGAGATCTGCGAGATGTTCATTAGCTGCAACACTTTTTACGAGCATGTCATCGACGTAAACCTCCATATTCCTGTCAATCTGTGCAGTGAACATTTTGTTGACTAGGCGTTGATAGGTGACCCTCGCATTATTGAGACCGAAAGGCATTACTTTATAGCAGTATAGACCTCGATCAGTGATGAAAGCAGTATTTTAACGATCAGGTGGATGCATCATGATCTGGTTGTAACCAGAATAAGCATCCATAAAACTGTGCAGGGCATGTCCTGCTGTTGAATCGACCAGTTGGTCAATGCGAGGAATCGGGAAGCTATCCTTCGGGCATGCCTTGTTCAAATCGGAGTAATCTACGCACATCCTCCACTTACCGTTCGCCTTATGCACAAGAACGACATTCGCGACCCACTCTGGGTAGTCTACTTCTTTAATAAAGTCGACGACCAATAATTTTTCGACCTCAGTCTTTATGACCATCTGGCGTTCAGCTGTGAACGCTCGTCGATGCGGATGGATAGGTTTAAATTTTGAATCAATATTTAACCGGTGAACTGTGACTTTGGGGTTGATACCTGACATGTCTTCATTAGACCAGGCGAATACATCTTGATATTCAATCAGGAAGTCAGTCAGGCGGATCTGAAAAGAGGAATCCAGAGACAATCCGACATGGACCTTTCTAGAAAGGTCATCCTTAGATAGCTGAATTTCAACCATTTCTTCTCTGGGAGTTTCTGCTTGACACGTATTCTCCCTTAGGTCCAGGTTTGTTGCTACGGAGGACTTGCTGAATCTCTTGAAATCATCATGATAGGAGCTGCCTGGACATTCTTTCGGTCTTGTACCGAGATTTTATACCATGCTCGAGCCTCCTTTTGGTTCCCTCGAACCACTACTACTCCGTTTGGAGTGGAGAACTTGATGCATAAGTAGAGGGGGTGTAGAGATGCCTTTAACTTGGTGAGTGAGGGTCGGCCCAAGATTGCATTGTATGCCGACTTTTGATTGACCACAAGAAAATTGATGAAAACAATAGCTTTGGTTGGAGCTTCACCGAATGTAACAGGAAGGTCAATACTCCCCTCTGGCTCCACCACTTCACCCCTGAAACTGATAAGAGGGGTCGAGACTAGTTTAAGTAGATTTTTGGCGAGAGCCATCTTATTGAAAGCTTCCAGATAAAGGACATCTGCAAAACCACTTGTATCCAACATAATACAGTAAGTTAAATAATTCGATACCTTTAACGCTACTACGATGGAATCCTCATGAGGAAAATGGATTCCTTCAGCATCTGCGTGAGAGAAGGAGAGTGGTTGGTGGCTTAAGCTTGTCGTGCTGGATGACTTCTCCACCCGATAAATATGCTGAGGCTTTTAGCTCGCCTTTCGAGTATATGATTTCCTTGAGGCTTGTGAATCTCCTCCACAAGCCGAGCCACCTGCAATGGTTCGGATTTCACTTGCTGGTTTGGCATCCTCCTGTGAAGGACGATGTTGTGGTGACTTCTTCCTCTACTTTTGATGTTCACGACGCGTCGGGGTATCAGATCGTTTAGGCGAACGATCTTGTCGTGCGACATAGTCTCGAAGAGGTCCCTTTCGGATGATGGCTTCAATCAAATATTTAAGAGATATACGGTCTTGGGTAGTATGCCCATGATCTTTATGGAAGTAACAAAATTTTCTTTTGTCTCTTTTTGGGATCCGATTTGATCATCGGAGGCCATTTAACATACGACTTATGTTTGATTTCCATCGGTACCTTTTCTGGAGACCGATTGAGAGGTGTATAATTGCGATATTTCTCGGAATAAGACTTCTTTGGAGAGCGATCACGTCGATCACATCAATACTTCTTGTCTGCTGGAGAAATATCTTTAAGCCTTTCATTTTTTCCTTGAATACCATGACGAGCCAAGGATACTTCCTCAGCGTTAATATATTTTTGAGCTTTGGCCTGGAACTTGATCATCATTTTAGGAGGATTTTTATCCAAGCGAATTGAAATTTTTTGCTCGTAATGCCTACTATTAGAGCAGTGAGACCCTTATCTTCAGTATAACCCTCGGTTAGGACTGCTTCTATAGTAAATCGGACGGTGAATTCTTTAATTGTCTCTCCATGCTGCTGCTTCAAATCTGACAGGTGAGATGCAGGTTTTTTTATACGGATACTTCCCATGAACTGAGAAAGGAAAAGATTTGATAATTGAGAGAAGGATTCAATGGATCGAGGCTTCAAACCACGAAACCAAGTACGTGCTGCATCCTTTAGAGTTAAAGAGAAGGCTCTACACATAATTTTTGAGCTATATCCTTCCAGCTCCATGAGGGATCTATACATCTCTAGATGCTCGAGGGGATCGCCGATACCAATATATGGAACAACGCTGGGCATCCGATTTTTTTAGGCAGAGGAGCCTCCATTACTTTGCGAATAAAAGGAGGTTCAGATTGATGGATCGTTGCTAAAGTGGATGTCGGGAGGTTAAACTGATATCGTTGTTTAATATCAGCGAAACAATCCTCGATTTTTCTGAGATCTCCTTCCCAAGGCAAAGTATAACGGGATGTTTGAACATCAAGTTGTTCTTCAGGTTGACATTGTCGAGAAGCACTAAAGTGGATAGATTGTAGGCATTGATTAGGAATTTGATTGCCCCGAGAGATACGATTTGAAGGAGGTTTAGCCTAAACTTGCAGTTTGTTTAGAGAGTGTCTAGAAGTGGCAGGCGCAGGCTGTAATGACAATCCTTTCAGAGGTTGCTGTGATTCGGGAAAATACTGATCAAATCGATTAGATAGGGTTTAAAATCCAACTTGGAAAGTAAGGAATGTATCCCCGACAAAGCGCATAATACTGTCAAAACCATCAGATATATCTTGAAATGGATTGTGCGTAGGTTGGTTGGGCTCTGGCGGAAAAATCCCTGATGGTGCAGCCTGAGGAAGGTTGGGGATTGACTCAAGGACATCTAGTGGAGGCAACGTTTGGTTGGAGATGGAGGGATGAGTCGTTTTCTTAGGAGGCATAGTGGGAGGTAACAATTGGTAATGAGAACGAATTGAATACTCGTTTCCACAGATGGCGCCAATCTGTTGATGTCAGATTTTGGTAACAGGTTCCCCCAAGTATATGCCCTTCTCGAAGTGAGCTCCCCTCCAAACCTGAAAGCCAAAGAGGAAGACTAAGGGTGGCTAGCGCTTGGCCGTTGGCCCTCCGAAGCCTAAGTTAGAGATGGCTCAAGATTAAGATGAAGTATAAAACGTGGGCTTAGAGATTGTGTACCATTATCATCTGTGAGGCCATCTATTTATACAGATCCGGGTGATCCAATCTGTTACGCAAGCTATTAAGATTACTACTGATTTAGGGGGATAAGGAGCTTATCATATTAATCCTCAGATAAGAAGATCACATAACTAATCTGGATGTCCAGCTGATTACATTCCTTGATGGAGGCCCCCTATGATACAGAATTATAAATAGAAACAAGCCAAAGCCGGCCTATATGGGCTGTTGGTACTATGAGACGAGGGACGTCCCCAGCAAACGACTAGAGACCAGGGCTGCTCGAATTTGGAAATATCATCATTGGATAACCAGGGAGCAGAGCTGCTCGAGTAACGGGGGTGTCCCCATCAAACGACCAAGGAGCAGAGCTGCTCGAGTGACAGAGGTGTTCCCACCCCATTGACCAGGTGTTGAGCTCTTAATTGTGCATATTCTAACCCCAATTCATCACTCATTATGCGAGATTTTTATGATTTAAAGACTAATTGAATGCATGTTTTGTGATTGCAGGATTGAGAGTGGACTCCGCCTAATTGAAGATGAAAAGAGCTTATTTGGAACTATTTGGATGAAGATCGAAGGAGGATCAAAGAAAGAAGGAAGCAAGGAAAGAAAAAAAGAATGAAAGAAAGAAGATAGAGAAAAGAAGAAAGAATGCAGAAGAAGGTGCCCATGACCGGTCGTCCGACTGGTCGTCTAAGGCCAAGGACCGGTCGTCCGACCGGTCCGCACATGCACAGAGGAGGCACAGAAGCCATAGCTCTCTGGACTGTTCATGACCGGTCGTGCGACCGGTCGTCCACTTCTGTGACCGGTCATGCGACCGGTCCTTAAATTATTTTTTCGGGACAAAACTCTCTGGACACTTTTAGGCCATTTTGAGACCGGTCGTCCAGCATCCACGACCGGTGGTTTAGCCACTGTGACCGGTCGTGCGACCAGTTGTCTGCGTAAGTTTCAAACTTCTAATTCTGGCACCGATTTTCTCTGCGAAGTGCGTAAGTGTTACACAGATTCTCGAATCTTCTGAAGTTGCGGAGCCTCCCCACTATAAAAGGACACCTAGGGATCGTTCCTAAGGTATCTTAGAAGGGTTTACGCAAGGTTGGAGGCGGCGAAAGTGGATTTCGGAGTTCCACAACTCCTTCTAGTTTGTTTTTACTGTTTTATGCTTTTCTTAAGTTGTTTCATGTTTCCTTGGATCATGAGCAGCTAAACCTCTTAGCTAGGGCTAAGAGGTGAAGCTTGTAGTGGATCTAAGATGTTTCAATTCGTTCTAAGTTGGTTTTAAGTTTGGAATTCATGTTTATGAATAATGGTTTGAAGTTTATACAAGTTCTAAGTAGTTTTTCTTAGTCTTATGATGACTCATGGATGTTTGGGAGAATTACTTAAGTTCTTAACTGCTTTGTATTAGTCTAGACCTGTATGATCCGAGGAATTGGAGTACGCTCTAGTACTATGATCTTCATGTGGGGACTTCCTACCAAAGTTCTACTTTTCTGGTTTTCTAAATTATGTAGGAGACTGTGCATGTGATTTGAATCAAGTTCAAATTGTAATCTAGCCTTGTCTTGTGACAGGACTTGAGGATGGTTATGATTGTGATCTGAGCCTACTGGAATTGGGACTGACCTATGCAATTGAGCATGCTCAGCCTAGCTTACATTGAGTGAATCATATGCATTGGACTTACATATGACAGATTGTCTGGTTTAACAGCTCTATCATCCGGCTAGATAGATCTTAATATCGATTCTAGTTGAGAAAGTGAGAAACCACAGCGCATTGAACATCAAGGATTGCTACAAGTGGATCCTTGAAACCCTAGTGCCTTTTTATAATTGTTTACCTTCAAATTAGTTTAAAATTGTTACTCACATCAATTTCATACAAACTCTGGTTGTTAGCTCTCAATAGACACTATTGGAAGTGTTTGTGAATTCCTAAACAAGTCCCTGTGGATCGACCTCGGTTTTACCGAGTTTTTTACTACATCGCAACCCTACACTTAGGGAAGCGAACAAGTTTTTGGCGCCGTTGCCGGGGACTTTGACGGTTTTTCACAAATTTCTGAAATTAGTATCTATTTAGGATTTTTAGGATTTTAGGACTAACTTAGTTTGTTTTATTTGATTTTTCTTTTTGCAGGGATTTCTAGGAAGCTGAAGAAGATATAAGGAATTCAAGTGCCGAATCAGTTTCTTGTTAGTGCACTTTTTTTGTGGCATACTAGTGCACCTTGTTTGTCAATTACTTAGGTCAGTGAGTCTAGTGTCGGTTGAGCTTAGTGAAGAACGAAGACCGAAGACTCAAGTGGTTCTACTGCATCAAGGAAGAAGAAACAGGTAAAAGTGATGCCTTGGTGTGCCTTGCCTTAACCAAAACCTAACCTATAACCTCTTAGATGACTTGGACCAACTAGGTATATCTTTAGTCATCATCATTAGTCTTAGAACTCCATAAAAAACATGATAAGTTAGACTAATTAAAGAGGTGGAAGCTGCTGTAATCAAAACAGCTCAAACAGCAGTTTTCGATTGATCTCCGATCAATCGGACGTTGGCTCCGATAGGACTCCGATCAATCGGACAGAAGTTCCAATCAATCGAATTTTTTCCAGCAACCTTGAAAAACCACTGGACATATTTTCGATCAATCGGACAGTCTTCCGATCCATCTGAAGGGCTCAGTCCGATCAATCGGACCATGTTCCGATCAATCGGAATATCCTTCAGAGAATTCTCTAGACTGAATTTCGATCAATCGGACATGCCTCCGATCAATCAGACTGGTCTCCGATCAATCGGACCTTCTTCCGATCAATCGGAAATGCGTGAATCTGCCCGTTTTTTTGACCGTTGGAAGAAAATCTATTTAAGATGGGGGGATTCGTTTTTGAGCAAAAGAGAGGGAATTTTGAGGAGATAGAAGCCACCATTGCTAGAGACCATTAGAGGCTCTATCCCAAACCCATAGCAAGCCATTCTCCTTGTGTTTTCATCACAAGCTTGGGCCATTCAATGGCATCTTGAGAATGGACTTGTTCCCTCTTGATTCCTAGGGTTTAGACACCTTGATGATAGTTAAATCCCTTGTCTAAACACTACCTAGGAGTCCAAATAGGTGTATTCCTCTAGGAAACTCATTTCCTACCATTTGTAGAGGATTCACCATTCCCTAGCACCTTGGACATCTCCAATGGAGCATCACATGCAAGGTAGCTGATCTTGGAGCTGAAGCCTTGGCAAAGCGGCGGCGTCAAAGATCGGGGGAGCACAAGGGGAGCTGATTTAAGCATGGGAGAGCGAGAAGAAGCAACCCAAAGTGGCACTACAAAGGGGCTCAATCCGACAAGTAAGGTTGTCTTGTTAAGAGTCCATCCACTCAATTCCCTGTGGGAGTTGAGTGTAGAGTTTGTTTGACAAACTCAAACTAGGGTCGTTAACCGATCCTTGGCCTATTAGTTGGGCCTAAAATTCAGGGACGTCAGACGTTCGTTGGCTCATTAGTTGGCCTAAACAAAGTCTCCAAGGGGGAGCCACCAACATAGGTGCAAACGTGTAGGTTGGGAGGAACCTGTAAACTCCCTGGTTGGGTGGATCCAATTTAAAACACCTTGGTTGGAAGGAACCAGATTTAAACTCCCCAGTGAATGCCGGTGTGCTCAAAGGGGTTGAGTACTTGAACCGGGAGTGGAGTAGACAAGTAGTCGAACCACTATACATGCTTGTGTTTGTGATTGAATTGAGCACATTGATATCTTAGCATTGTAAGTTTAATTGTTTAATTATGAATGCTTGATAGGAATGTATGCTAGGCACTTGATAGGCACATCCACACTCATAAGATGTACTTTCACTACCTCATGTTGACTTAAGCATTTCTTGATCCATCCTCTATAGTCCACATGAGTTGTTTAGACTAGGTTGCTGATTGAACTTATCATTTGCTAGTCTTTTGATTGGACCCACTTAGGCTTGGAAGCCGAAGCATTAATCGCTTACGTAGTTTAATTTGCTAAATTTGTTAAGTAAGTGAAAAATTTTAAAAGGTCCTAATCACCCCCTCCTATAGGTTTAGCCATAATTCTAGTTGCTCTTTAAGCTTCCGCACGTGTATGCATAGGGTGTTGTGTTAGACTACCCGATGCAATTTCAGTTCTATCCTTCTAAACCTTACTCTTCTCCTTCTCCTATTCATTCCTATCATATTCATCTCTTGTAGAGTGGGTGGAGACTCCTTTTGGATCTCTGAAAGGTAGGCCTTGAGCCACCTGGATTCCTATTGGTCGGCTCTGCCGTCTTGGATCACCTTGTGCTCAGAGATTTCTTTTCTCACCTCTACTCCTCTTTCTCCTTTTTCTACACTTTTTCTCAAAAGATTCAAAGAGTGGGTGGGGAGTTCTCTGAACCCCTATTGACCAGGAGAAATTGGTCTCTATTCTTGCTTCTGGCTTAGCCATTGCAAGACACCTTGTGCTTCGGTCTTAGAGAAGAGTAAAGAAAGGGAGAGTCTTCCTCTTTGTTTCCTATTTTTTGGTTTTGCATGCCACATTGGGCTCAGGATTCTAATAACCGACTCATAAGTGAAAGGGGGGATAGTAGAAGGAATTGACAGAGAACCACGTGCTAGGAAACATCTAACTTCTCCAATTTTGTCTGAAAGTATAGATATGAATCAAACTAATCCAATGGCCAATCCTAATCTGGGCCAAAACCAAACTGAAACGGGGGAGAATGTGGTTGAGAATGTTCCCTGACCTAGAACTTTACGTGATTTCTTGCAACCAGCAAAAGCGAGCATTCCCTCATGCATAATTTTTCTACAAAATGCAGGGAATGTGGATTTAAAACCGGGAGTGATCCAACTTCTCCCTAAATTTTATAGATTAGACAACGAAAGTGCCTATCAACACCTTAAGGAGTTTGATGAGGTAATAACCACCATGCACTTTGCTAATGTGATTGATGATGTGGTGAGACCTAAATTTTTCCCTTTTACTCTCAAAGATAAAGCTAAAGGTTGGCTTCATGCATTAAGGCCAAGATCAATTGGTGCATGGACTGATATGCATAGGGAATTCATAAAAAAATTCTTCCTACTCACAAAACAAACATGTTGAAGCGCCTTATCATGAACTTTGCCCAAAGGGAAGATGAAACCTTCTTCCAATGTTGGGAGAGGTTTAAGGACCTATTAAACGCATGCCCACATCATGGCTATGAAATTTGGAGGGTTATAAGCTTTTTCTATGAAGGACTGACTTCACCCATGCACCAATTCGTAGAGATGATGTGTAATGGGGAGTTCATGAATAAGGAGGCTGATGAAGCATGGGATTATTTGGAAGAATTGGCTGAGAATGCACAGTCTTGGGATACATTAAAACCAACAAATTCCAAGACTGGACAACAAAAGGAAAGAGGAGGAATGTATGTCTTATCGGAAGAGGATAGCATAAGTGCATGGGTGGCTAGCCTCACAAGAAAGGTCGAAGCCATGGAATTGAGGAAAGGAGAGATGATTAACTCCAATGACGTTGAAACTGTTTGTGGAATTTGTGTCGAAAATCAACATGTAACACAAGATTGTCCCACAATTTTAGCAGTTTAGGACATCTTACAAGAACAATCAAATGCCATAAACAGTTATCAACGGCAATTTGGTGCTCTAACCTCAAACACGTTTAATGCTAGTTGGAAGAACCATCCCAATTTCAGTTGGAGGAACGGACCCACTGCGAATGCAACCCCTATCCCTCAAGCTCAACCTATACTAGGTCCATCTCTAGTCATTACTCCAAAAGTGACGCTAGAGGAGATGTTGGGTGCATTCGTATCGGTCCAAGCTGAGTATAACAAGACAAATTCTCTAAAAATAGATGGGTTCATGCAAGAGCAATTGAAATTCAATCAAAATTCAACTCAAGCCATCAATGAATTGAAAACATCAATGGCTAGAGTTTAATCTCATCTTAGCGTTAGAGAGAAGGGCACACTTCCTGCCCAACCTCTTCTTAACCCAAGAACCCAGTTTGAGATACAAGATGCAAGCTCATTCTCCTATCATACGGAGCATCTTCAAGCTATCACCATTTTGAGAAGTGGGAAAGAAATTGACAAATCTAATCCGGTGAAGGCCTCAAAGCCTAAGGATCCGAAAATTTCCAAAGAGGATGATAGCTCAAACAACACTCCACAAGAGAAAGAACCGGAAAGGGAATACAAGCCGGTTGCCCCGTTTCCACAAAGGTTGATTTCACCTAAACCTTTAGATAAAAATATGGAAATTATAGAAGTTTTCAAGCAGGTGAAGATCAACATCCCGTTGTTGGATGCCATAAAACAAATACCATCTTATGCCAAATTTCTAAAGGAATTGTGTACAGTCAAAAGGAAACACAATGTTCACAACAAAGTACTTTTGACTGAGAATTTGAGCGCCATCATTAAACAAGAGGTGCCCCAAAAATACAAGGATTCGGGTAGTCCAACCATCTCATGCATCATAGGAGACTACCGGATTAAACAAGCCTTACTCAATTTGGGGGCAAGTGTGAATCTCATTCCATACTCAGTCTACGAGCAACTTGGGTTAGGTGAATTGAAACCGACCAAAACCACACTCCAACTTGCTGATAGATCCATCCGTATACCGAGAGGAATGATTGAGGATGTTCTAGTCCAAGTTGATAAATTCTACTACCCAGTAGACTTTATTGTCTTGGATACACATCCTGTGATAGGCACTGGTGCTAAAATTCCCGTCATACTTGGCCGACCGTTTCTAGCTACTTCAAATGCAATTATCAATTGTAGAAACGGACTTGTACAAATGTCCTTTGGAAATATGACCCTTGAGCTTAACATATTTGATTTATGCAAACAACCAAGGGAGGTTGATGATGATATCCACGAACTAAACATGATTGAATCATTCGTGGAAGATATATTCCCCTTGTCACTATCTTCCGACCCTTTGGAGGCATGTGTGGCCCATTCTCATGATATAAATGATGACACAATACAAGAGATGGATGCCATTCTAGATGTGATGCCGGTGCTTGATAATAAAAGATGGAGGGCCCTATTTGAGCCTTTGCCTATAAACGAGAACAAGGCCCTCCCATCCAACATCAAGGCACCAACACTCGACCTAAAACCATTACCAAGTAAGCTGAAGTATGTCTATTTAGGTCGAGATGAGACATATCCAGTGGTGATTTCTTCCCACTTGGATGAGGAACAAGAGAGTAGGCTAATGGCCACTCTATTAGAGCACAAGAGTGCCATTGGATGGTCAATTGCAGATCTCAAAGGCATAGACCCACTGATTTGTACTCATCGCATACACCTTGAGGAGAATGCGAAGACATCTAGGCAACCACAAAGACGACTAAATCCAAACATGAAGGATGTGGTTAAGGCCGAAGTGGTGAAACTATTAGATGTGGGTATTATTTACCCAATATCCGATAGCCAATGGGTGAGTCCAACTCAACTGGTGCCTAAGAAATCTGGAATAACCATCGTAGCCAATGCCAATAATGAACTCGTGCCAACTAGAGTCACTACCGGTTGGAGAATGTGCATTGACAAAAGGAAGCTAAACACTGTCACGAGGAAAGACCACTTCCCCCTACCGTTTGTTGATCAAATTTTAGAATGGTTGGCAGGTCATTCCCACTTTTGCTTCCTCGATGGCTATTCAGGGTACAACCAAATAGAGATTGCCCATGAAGACCAACAAAAGACTACATTCACATGTCCATTCGGCACTTTCGCCTATCGACGGATGCCGTTTGGAATATGTAATGCCCCTACCACCTTTCAGCGTTGTATGATGAGTATCTTTTCTGACATGGTGGGGACAATTCTCGAAGTCTTCATGGATGATTTTTCCGTATTTGGTTGTGGCTTTGATGAGTGCCTTGAGCACTTAAAATCTATGCTGAAAAGATGTGAAGAGAAGAGCCTTGTGCTAAATTGGGAGAAGTGCCACTTCATGGTTTAAAAGAGAATTGTACTTGGTCACATTGCTGAGCTCTTAATTGTGCATATTCTAACCCCAATTCATCACTCATTATGCATGGATTTTATGTTTGAAGACTATTCTAATGCATGGTTTTGTGATTACAGGAATGAGAGAGAGTTCACTTGATCAATAGCTAAAAGAAGCATATTTAGGAACCTTGGATGAAGACCCAAGGTGGGCCAAAGAAAGAAGAAAGCAAGGAGAGAGAAGAGAGAAGAAAGAAAGAAGAAAACAATGCAGAAAATTAGGCTAGACTGGTCAAGACCGGTCGGCCAGGAGACCCAGGACCGGTCAAGACCGGTCGGCCACGGGTAGAAATTCTTCACATGTTGCTGGACTGCCACCTAGACAGGCTAGACCGGTCTTAACCGGTCGGCCAGCCCTGTCCAACCGGTCTTGACCGGTCGACCATGCAAATTCCGGCTTTGCAGATTGCAGACAGCAGGCCACTCCCGTTTCAGATTTTTCGGACCAGTTTTTTGAGACTATCTTAATGATAATTGGAAATTCAACACATCCATGTCGAAGAGGAGCTCGACGCCGAACTAACCCAAGTGGTTTCGTGTCGATCGGAGCTACGGATTGATCGTAGTGGCCAAAACAATACGAACTGTCCAGAAAGTTCCAGATTCTGCCTACTCCACTCTGGGCTGGTCCAGGTGGCCCATCATTGATGATATGAAGAATCTACTTTAACCATCTTTTAGACCACATCCATATATGAATAACCACAAAGTTTCAGATCAAAAGGGTGTGTGGTTTGATTGTACCGGTTGAAGAAAGATGGACCATCCAGAAAGATTCAACTGCGCAGAGTTTATAAAAGCCCTAAGTGTTCTAATTTTCAGACCACATTCTGGGATTGTTTTGGACAATCTAATCCTTCTATCATGTAGAGGATGAAGTTTTCTACCAATGTTCAAAATTTGGAATCAATCTGACATCTGTACACTCCGGACCGTTGAAAGCAAGATGACTGGTTCTGAAGGTACCCGAAGTGCGCGATTTTGAGAGGCGGTCGGTGATATGATTGGTGGGCCCATTCAGAAGATAATCTTGGAAATCTAAATCATCTATGAGGAAGATCACATTACAAGGAAGCTATAAATCAATTTTGAAGGCAATCCGACCATTGGTCAAGCCGTACGAAGCGAAACAAAATCTGTTACGTACTCTTGCTGCACTATAAAAGGGGGTGCTCTCTTCTATTCCAGGGCAACCAAGGACGTGGGGAGCAAGGAGTTCAAGTCATAGGAAGCTTCCTAGCCTCCTCCAGCTAGTTTTTCTTCCTTTTCTTAGTTCTAGTTCTAGTTTTTAATATGCTTTTCATTAGCTAATCTCTTAGCTAGAGCTAAGAGGTGAACCTTATAGTTTTATTAGATTGTTTAATTCGTTTTATTGGTTTTAAGATTGGTTTTCATGATTATGAACAATGGTTTGAAGTTAATACAAGTTCTAAGTAGTTTTTCTTAATCTTATGATGACTCATGGATGTTTGGGAGAATTACTTAAGTTCTTAATTGTTGTGTGCTAGTCTAGACCTGTATGATCCGAGGAATTGGAGTACGCTCTAGTACTATAATCTTCATGTGGGGACTTCCTACCAAAGTTCTACTTTTCTGAATTTCTGTAATATGTATGGATTGTGCATGTGATTTGAATCAAGTTCAAATCATGATCTAGCCTTGTCTTGTGACAGGACTTGAGGATGGTTATGATTGTGAACTGAACCTTTTGGAATGGGGAATGACCTATGCAATTGAGCATGCTCAGCTCAGCCTACATTGAGTGAATCCTATGCATTGAACTTACATATGATAGATTGTTTGGTTTAACAGCTCTATCATACGACTAGATAGATCTTAATATCGATTCTAGTTGAGAAAGTGAGAAACCATAGCGAATTATGCATCTAAGAAGAGCTATAAGTGGATCCTTGATGCTCTAGTTATCTTTTCATTATCAGATTTTCTATTTTATGTTCAAAACCAATTTCACAAACCTCTTAAGATTCTAATTATTAGGATAGTTTGAATTATTTACTTCCTTCCCTGTGGATCGACCTCGGTCTTACCGAGATTATTACTACATCGCAGCCCTACACTTGGGGAAGCGAACAAGTTTTTGGCGCCGTTATCGGGGAAAGAGGTTAAACGATTCTAATTGTTCTAGTAGCTATAGAGTAGTCTTAGTTAGGTAGGATTTTCAGTTTTTGTAGAAGTAGTTTTCTGATTTTTTTTACTAACAATTTTCTGTTTTTGTATTTCGTAGGAACTTAGTTGCTGACATAGTTCTCACTTCCACGGGTAACATCTCCCCATCTCCCCTTCTTCTTTTTGTTTTTTTCCTAGATTAGGGATTATTTCAACTTCTTATAATTTCATTATGAATGATTGGACGGGTGGATTGTCTAAATACCTTTTGGAAGATGAGAGGATGAACCAAATAAAAAATCATTATGATTGGAACCATTAGAAGCATGAATATTTTTCTAAGACTCAATCTTCTTTTAATACTCCCCCACGTAAGACAATGGGAGAGTATCGGAAAGAGATGAATAATGTTCCACCGGTTAGGACAATGTATGATCACTTGTATGGCTACACATATCAACAACTATCTAAAAGCCCAACATATGACATGCATAATCCAAATTAGTGGGAGCATCAAAATTTCAACTTGGAAGATGAGCCAACCATGGATGCCAACAATTATCCTCAAGAGTTTCTTTCTCATGAGCCACAACTGACACAAACTCTTGAGGATACACTACTAGAGTTTATGGAAATAACTGAGCAATGCATACAAAACCTCTCGCCATCTCAAAATATTGAACCCAACATTGGGAACACCGAATCAATCCCCAACAATGAGGAGGATGAGGCTGTCCAAACCCAACCTTCTCTAGATTTAATGACTAAACTTCTAGAGGATATTGATCTCAGTGATCCCACCATTACCATTGATTATGGTGAATCAACTATCTCTTTTAGCTATTCCGATTTGAATGATGAAGAGATTTCAAGGATGGTTGACGAACCCGAGGAATCTACAAAATCTGAAAGTGATAGTTTGATTGCCTACAATGAGGGTTTGAAGGATGATTGTGAGTCCATGATTTCTTCTTCGAAAGGCCCGAATGTTTTTGAGTCATCGGAAGATATTCTTGCTAGAGAGATGGCCGAAGTCGATATTTTTGAGTCCTTCCACCAACAACACATGCCGGATTCTATTGTGGAAGAACTCCCTTGGGTTGAAAATTTTACTTCTTTGGATGATGGGGTGGCACAATCTGAAATTTCAAAAGATCAACCAATGCTAGATGATGTGCTTACCACTGAATCTGAAATTTTTCTTTGAAAGACCTCCCCTCTATAGAGGAGGAATTCCTTACCCTTGAAACAGAATTTCCTCAATCACTTAGGGAGAACGAGGACCCTTTATCCCACTCTCTCGATTTCCTAGAAGAATGCATAACCCACCCCTATGATCTGGATGATGAGATGATTAAGGAGTTGGATAGTTTGTTAGACATGGTGTCGGTGCCTGAAGAACACCATTTCACTGATTTACACTCTTTACCATTATTTGTGGAAGCACCATGCAATTCTAAATTTGTAGAGGAGACAACCCAAACTGAAAAATACTTAATGAATGTCTCTCCACCATCATGGGTTCTTTAACCCATTGAAAATTCTGATTGGGAGGACCCGTTTTTAATCAATTACTGCGCAATTAAGAACTTGAGGAGATATCTTTTTGCTGCTCTTATCTCCTCCTTACATGCGTGTGGTGCACACTATGATTGGACCTTCATGAAGAAACGCACCCATGTATACATTCGAGTAGGACTTTGGATGGTCCTCATGAGAAACCTATTGAAATACATGAAGATCCTGCTCAAATTTGATCATGTAATCGATCAGACTAATCGAAGGTAGGTAGGTAGGTTAGGATTTCTTTCTGCATTTTAGATTGAATAAGTCTCATTGAGACAATGGAAGATGCTAAAATTGATCAACTTGCTACCTCAGGTACTCTCATTCTCACTCTCCTTTATTTTATGTCATTGCTCTCATGTCATGCATATTGCATATCTTATTACATTGAGGACAATGTCAGATTTTGGCTGGGGGGTGAGATTCGTTAGATGAATCTACTAGCTTTTGTGACATTTCGAGCAATTATGTAGAAAATTTTCGATTTTTTCTAAAATTCAAAACTCTTTTGGAAAACGTTGTTTCTATGCATTCAAGATGATACGAGTATAATAAGAGGAGATACGAAGTGAGTGATGTTCCAAGCTTTAAACTTCTCTTAATATAATGGTTTTATATGTGAATTCCCCTATTTATGTGAGTGATAGAAAATTTGAACACTTTTACACCTAGTTCACATTACACGATTTTCATGGGTTGAAAGGATTATGTGATTTGTGGATTAGCTATACTTTGATTTAAGGTGTTGAGAAACCAAGCCGGGGTACTTTGTCCATCCTTGTCCATGGGAAAATAACAAGGATATGGATTTCTAAAAATCCTATCTAATGTAAAAGAAAAAAGAAAGGAACGATGAAACTGGGAATGATGGAAAAATGGTGGAAAATTCCGATTAGGGCTACCTACTACCAATCGGGGGATGGTCTACCCATAACCAAAGCCGGAAATGGGACATAGTGTGAAAGTCGTTGGAAGGACGGTAAGACAAATTCCTGTCATAGGCTTGTTGTTGCTCTATACACCTTGAGATCTATAGTTTAGTTGATCTATGAAGAAGATAATCCCGAAAACTCATGAGATGAACATTCACTATGCACACTAGGTTGAATTTGTTCAAGTTCTTCTATTTATCAATCAATCGGCGGGAATTTCATATAAACACTTATTATGTTCTGAGAGTTTAAGGTTTCAACCTCTATCACCTATTTTCTCTGATTTTTATGCTTGTGTGTCTTGGAATGTATAGAAGAATAGTTTCTAGAGGAGAGTTGGATTTTGGAGAATGAAACTTGTTTCATGCATGTTTTGCTCAGGGACTAGCAAAATGCTGGTTGGGGGGTGTGTTGAGCTCTTAATTGTGCATATTCTAACCCCAATTCATCACTCATTATGTATGGATTTTATGTTTGAAGACTATTCTAATGCATGGTTTTGTGATTACAGGAATGAGAGAGAGTTCACTTGATCAATAGCTAAAAGAAGCATATTTAGGAACCTTGGATGAAGACCCAAGGTGGGCCAAAGAAAGAAGAAAGCAAGGAGAGAGAAGAGAGAAGAAAGAAAGAAGAAAACAATGCAGAAAATTAGGCTAGACCGGTCAAGACCGGTCGGCCAGGAGACCCACGACCGGCTATGGCTAGAAATTCTTCACATGTTGCTGGACTGCCACCCAGACAGGCTAGACCGGTCTTGACCGGTCGGCCATGCAAATTCCGGCTTTGCAGATTGCAGACAGCAGGCCACTCCCGTTTCAGATTTTTTGGACCAGTTTTATGAGCCCATCTTAATGATATTTGGAAATCCAACAATCCATGTCGAAGAGGAGCTCCACGCCGAACTAACCCAAGTGGTTTCATGTCAATCGGAGCTACGGATTGATCGTAGTGGCCAAAACAATACGAACTGTCCAGAAAGTTCCAGATTCTGCCTACTGCACTCTGGGCCGGTCCAGGTGGCCCATCATTGATGAAATGAAGAATCTACTTTGACCATATTTTAAAGCACATCCATATATGAATAACCACAAAGTTTCAGATCAAAAGGGTGTGTGGTTTGATCGTACCGGTTGAAGAAAGATGGACCATCCAGAAAGATTCAACTGCGCAGAGTTTATAAAAGCCCTAAGTGTTCTAATTTTCGGACCACATTCTGAGATTTTTTTGGACAATCTAATCCATCTATCATGTAGAGGATGAAGTTTTATACCAATGTTCAAAATTTGGGATCAATTCGACATCTGTACGCTCCAGACCGTTGAAAGCAAGATGACTGGTTCTGAAGGTATCCGAAGTGTGCGATTTTGAGAGGCGGTCGGTGATATGATTGGTGGGCCCATTCAGAGGATAATCTTGGAAATCTAAATCATCTATGAGGAAGATCACATTACAAGAAAGCTATAAATCAATTTTGAAGGCAATCCGACCATTGGTCAAGCCGTACGAAGCGAAACAAAATCTGTTACGTTGCGGTACTCTTGCTGCACTATAAAAGGGGGTGCTCTCTTCTATTCCAGGGCAACCAAGGACGTGGGGAGCAAGGAGTTCAAGTCATAGGGGGCTTCCTAGCCTCCTCCAGCTAGTTTTTCTTCCTTTTCTTAGTTCTAGTTCTAGTTTTTAATATGCTTTTCATTAGCTAATCTCTTAGCTAGAGCTAAGAGGTGAACCTTATAGTTTTCTTAGATTGTTTAATTCGTTTTATTGGTTTTAAGATTGGTTTTCATGATTATGAACAATGGTTTGAAGTTAATACAAGTTCTAAGTAGTTTTTCTTAATCTTATGATGACTCATGGATGTTTGGGAGAATTACTTAAGTTCTTAATTGTTGTGTGCTAGTTTAGACCTGTATGATTCGAGGAATTGGAGTATGCTCTAGTACTATAATCTTCATGTGGGGACTTCCTACCAAAGTTCTACTTTTCTGAATTTCTGTAATATGTATGGATTGTGCATGTGATTTGAATCAAGTTCAAATCATGATCTAGCCTTGTCTTGTGACAGGACTTGAGGATGGTTATGATTGTGAACTGAACCTTTTGGAATGGGGAATGACCTATGCAATTGAGCATGCTCAGCTCAGCCTACATTGAGTGAATCCTATGCATTGAATTTACATATGACAGATTGTTTGGTTTAACAGCTCTGTCATTTGACGAGATAGATCTTAATATCGATTCTAGTTGAGAAAGTGAGAAACCATAGCGAATTATGCATCTAAGGAGAGCTATAAGTGGATCCTTGATGCTCTAGTTATCTTTTCATTATCAGATTTTCTATTTTATGTTCAAAACCAATTTCACAAACCTCTTAAGATTCTAGTTATTAGGATAATTTGAATTGTTTACTTCCTTCCCTGTGGATCGACCTCGGTCTTACCGAGATTATTACTACATCGCAACCCTACACTTGGGGAAGCGAACACACATCGTTTCACAAAATGGAATCGAGGTGGACAAAGCGAAAATTGATCTTATATCTAACCTTCCACCACCCAAGAGCGTACGAGATGTACAATCCTTTTTGGGACACGCAGGATTTTACAGAAGGTTCATAAAGGACTTTAGTTCACTCTCTCGTCCTTTATGTAACCTACTTCAAAAGGAAAATTCATTCGAGTGGAATGAAGAATGTCAAAAGGCCTTTACCACCCTTAAAAGGTATGTTGACATGTGCTCCCTATAATGCAACCACCCGATTGGAGCCTTCCTTTTGAAATTATGTGCGATGCTAGCGACTATGCTATTGGAGCCGTGCTAGGCCAAAGAAAAGAGAAAAAGCCATGTGTCATCTACTATGCAAGTAGAACCCTAAACTCAGCCCAAGCAAACTACACCACTACTGAAAAGAACTTTTAGCCGTAGTTTTTGCTTTGGACAAGTTTAGGTCCTACTTGATTGGATCCAAGATCATCATATTCACTGACCATGCCGTGCTTAAGTACCTTCTCTCCAAGAAGGATGCTAAACCACGGTTGTTAAGATGGATCCTTCTACTCCATGAATTTGACATAGAAATCCGTGATAAGAAAGGAGTAGAAAATGTCGTAGCTGACCATCTCTCTCGACTTGTCCTCACTGATTCTCCTGAAACGACGTGATCAATGACATGTTCCCTGATGAACAACTTTTTGCTGTTTCCCAATTGCCATGGTATGCGGACATTGCTAACTATCTTGCTATCGGTACAATTCCTACACATTGGAAAAAGCAAGATAAGGATAAATTCTTCACTGAGGTGCGAAAATTCCTATGGGACGACCCATACTTATTCAAGTATTGTCCCGATCAAATCATAAGGAGATGTGTCCCAGATGATGAACAACAAAGTATCATCTCCTTCTGTCATTCTCAGGCATGTGGTGGCCACTTTTCGGCTAAAAAGACCACAACAAAAATTCTGCAATATGGGTTTTATTGGCCCACCATGTTTAAAGATACACATGAGTTTTGCAAAACATGTGAACCTTGTCAGAAATTAGGAGGAATCTCCCATAGAAATATGATGCCACTCAATCCCGTCTTAATAATAGAAATTTATTATTGTTGGGGCATCGATTTCATGGGTCCATTCCCATCTTCTTTTGGAAACACATACATCTTTCTTGCCGTTGATTATGTTTTCAAATGGGTCGAGGCCATCCCTTGCTGGAATAATGACCATAAAACAGTCATTCGCTTCTTAAAAGAGAATATTCTTTCCCGGTTTGGAACACCTCGAGTCATCATAAGTGATGAAGGGTCTCACTTTTGTAATCGCCCTTTTGAAACTTTAATGAAGAAATATGGAGTAACACACAAGGTGAGCACTCCCTATCACCCACAAACGAGTGGACAAGCTGAGATATCCAATAGGGAGATTAAACACATTTTGGAGAAAACGGTAAACCCCGATCGCAAGGATTGGTCACTTCGACTTACCGATGCGCTTTGGGCTTACTGTACCGCTTTTAAAACCCCTATTGGAATGTCTCCCTATAGACTTGTCTATGGGAAGGCCTGTCACTTGCCTGTGGAGTTGGAACATAGGGCATATTGGGCAATTAAGAAGATGAATTTCAATTCTGACAAGGCAAGCTCGTTGCGCAAACTACAATTGAATGAACTTGCAGAAATCCGAAACGAAGCATATGAGAATGCGAGAATTTACAAGGACAAGACTGAAGATATTCCATGATAAGAATATTCTTCGCAAGACATTCACGATCAATAAAAAAGTCCTCATGTATAATTCTTGCCTACATCTATTTTCGGGAAAATTGAGATCTAGATGGACCGGTCCCTACATTGTGCAAACTGTCTATCCATATGGGACTGTCGAGCTGTTAAATCCGAGGAACGGCAACATTTTTAAGGCGAATGGGCAACGATTAAAGCCGTTCTTTGAGAAATTTCCTTCCGAAGGTATGTCCATACCTTTGAATGATCCTGTGTATCAGAATGATTGATCTCCTAGTCTGACGGAGGTATAGAGTAGTTAGGATTAGGATTTTGTTGCTTTTGTTTACCTTTGCTTAGGTTTGTTAGAAGGAGGAAGAATTCCACTTTTCACTTTTTCAGGTACTCTCATTCCTCACTCCCTTTTTGGTTCAAATTGCTCTCATGTTTTGTTTATTGCACATCTTTTACATTGAGGACAATGCAAGATTTTGTTGGGGGGTGTAGGATCACTTGGATGAATCCAGCGTTTTGTAACATTTAAGCAATTATGTGGAAATTTTTCAATTTTTTCAAAAATTCAAAACTCTTTTGGAAAATTTTGGTTCTATGCGCTCAAGATGATATGAGCATAAGAAGAGGAGATATGAAGTGCATGAGGTTGTAAATCTTGATCTTCTCTTGGCATAATTGGTTTCATATGAGAATTCCCCTAATTCTGTGATCGATAGAAAATCTGAACACTTTTACACCTAGTCCACATTACACGATTTCCATGGGTTGAAGGGATTATGTGATTTATGGATTAGCTAGACCTTGAATTAAGGTGTTGAGAAATCAAGCCAGGGTACTTTGTCCATCCTTGTCCATGGGAAAACAGTGAAAGATATGGATTTCTAAAAATCCTATCTAAATTAAAAGAAAAAGGAAAAGGAAGGATGAAATTAGGAATGATGGAAAAATGGTGGAAAATTCCGATTAGGGCTACCTACTACCAACCGGGGGATGGTCTACCCGTAACCAAAGCCAGAAATGAGACGTAGTGTGAAAGTCGTTGGAAGGACAGTAAGGCAAATTCCTGTCATTGGCTTGATGTGGCTCTATGTACCTAGAGATCTATAGTCTGGTTGATCTATGAAGAATATAATCCTAGAAACTCATGAGATGAGTTTTCACTATCCACACTAGATTGAATTTGTTCAAGTTCTTCTATTTATCAATCAATTAGCGAGAATTTCATATGAATGCTTCTCATGTCTTGGGGGTTTACGGTTTCAACTTCTGTCACAAAATATTTCTGAATCTTATACTTGTATGTCTTGGGAGGTATAAAGAATGGTTTCTGAAAGAGAGTTGAGTTTTGAAGAATGGAATTAGTTTCACGCATGTTTTGCTTGGGACTAGTAAAATGCTGGTTGGGGGGTGTGTTGAGCACTTAATTGTGAATATTCTAACCCCAATTCATCACTCATTATGCGAGATTTTTATGATTTAAAGACTAATTGAATGCATGTTTTGTGATTGCAGGATTGAGAGTGGACTCCGCCTAATTGAAGATGAAAAGAGCTTATTTGGAACTATTTGGATGAAGATCGAAGGAGGACCAAAGAAAGAAGGAAGCAAGGAAAGAAGAAAAGAATGAAAGAAAGAAAATAGAGAAAAGAAGAAAGAATGCAGAAGAAGGTGCCCACGACCGGTCGTCTAAGGCCAAGGACCGGTCGTCCGATGTTCGCTTCCCCAAGTGTAGGGTTGCTGATGTAGTAATAAACTCGATAAGACCGAGGTCGATCCACAGGGACTTATGTAGGATTTCACAAATACATCTAAAAGTATCTATTGAAAGCTAATAATCAGATTTTGAATAGAATTGATGTGAATAGCAATTTTAAACTAATTTGAATGTAGACAATTATAAAAAGGCACTAGGGGTTCAAGGATCCACTTGTAGCAATCCTTGATGTTCAATCCGCTGTGGTTTTTCATTCTCTCAACTAGAATCGACATTAAGGTCTATCTAGTCGGATGATGGAGCTGTTAAACCAAACAATCTGTCATATGTAAGTTCTATGCATAAGATTCACTCAATGTAGGCTGATCTGAGCATGCTCAATTGCATAGGTCATTCCCCTTTCTAAAAGGTCCAGTTCACAATCAAAACCATCCTCAAGTCCTGTCACAAGACAAGGCTAGATTACAATTGAACTTGATTCAAATCACATACACAGTCCATACATATTTCAGAAAATTAGAAAAGTAGAACTTTGGTAGGAAGTCCCTTCATGAAGATCATAGTACTAGAGCACACTCCGATTCCTCGGATCATACAGGTCTAGACTGATACAAACCAATTAAGAAATTAAGTAATCCTCCCAAACATCCATGAGTCATCATAAGACTAAGAAAAATTACTTAAAAACTTGTATAAACTTCAAACCATAGTTCATAATCATGAATTCTATACTTAAAACCAACTAGCTACGAATTGAAACATCTTGGATCCACTACAAGCTTCACCTCTTAGCCCTAGCTAAGAGGTTTAGCTGCTCATGATCCAAGGAAACATGAAACAACTAAAAAGTTCATAAAAACAGCAAAACAAACTAGAGGGAGTTGTGGAACTCCGAGATTCACTTCTGCCGCCTCCAAGCTTGCTTCAACCCTTCTTAGATGCCCTAGGAACGATCCCCAGGTGTCCTTTTATAGTCTGGAGGCTCCGAAACTTCAGAAGAATCGAGAAACTGCGTAAGAGTTACGCAGCGCAGAGAGAATCAGACTGAATTTGGAAATTTCTAAGTCCTTACGCACGGCCGACCGGTCACGACCGGTCGTGCCTCAATGGGCAGCCACTCCATCAACCTTGTCCGACCGGTCATGACCGGTAGGTCATGACCGGTCGGACGTCTTCAGCCATGATCCAGCAGGTATAGCCGACCGGTCAAGGCCGGTCGGGCTTGTTCAGCATTGGTCCAGCAACCATGTCCGACCAGTCAAGACCGGTCGGACCATCTTATTCATTCTTCCATCGTGCTTGGCTGACCGGTTTAGACCGGTCAGGCTCTTTTAGCCGACCGGTCAAGACCGGTAGGTCATATTCTTCTTCAATTTCTTCCTTTTCTTTTTCTACTTTCTTATCTTTTCTTGCTTCTTTCTTCCTTCGGCCCTTCTTGGGTCTTCATCCAAGGTTCTAAATCAGCTCTTTCTATCATCAATTAGGCGGAGTTCACTCTCAAACCTGCAATCACAAAACATGCATTAGATTTGTCTATAAACCATGCAAACCTCGCAGAATGAGTGATGAATTGGGGTTAGAATATGCACAATTAAGAGCTCAACACACCCCCCAACCAGCATTTTGCTAGTCCCGAGCAAAACATGCGTGAAGCTAATCCCATTCTTCAAAACTCAACTCTCCTTCAGAAACCGTCCTTCTATACATTGCAAGTTACATAAGTGTAAGATTCAGAAATAATAGGCGACAGAGGTTGAAACCGTAAACCCTTAAAACATAATAAGCATTCATATGAAATTCCCGCTGATTGGTTGATAAATAGAAGGATGTGAACAAATTAAATCTAGTGTGGACAGTGAAAGTTCATCTCACGAGTTTCTAGGATTATCTTCTTCATAGATCAACTACACTATAGAACTCAATGTACATAGAGCCACATCATGCCAATGACAGGAATTTGCCTTACCGTCCTTCCGACGACTTTCACACTACATCCCATTTCCGGCTTTGGTTACGGGTAGACCATCCCCCGGTTGGTAGTAGGTAGCCCTAATCGGAATTTTCCACCAATTTTCCATCATTCCCAATTTCATCATTCCTTTTCCTTTTTCTTTTACTTTAGATAGGATTTTTAGAAATCCATATCTTTTGTTGTTTTCCCATGGACAAGGATGGACAAAGTACCCCGGCCTGATTTCTCAATACCTTAATTCAAAGTCTAGCCAATCCATAAATCACCTAATCCCTTCAACCCATGAAAATCGTGTAATGTGGACTAGGTGTAAAAGTGTTCAAATTTTCTATCAATCACAGAAATAGGGGAATTCACATATAAAACCATTATGCTATGAGAGATTCCAGACATACAGCCCCATGCACTTCATATCTCCTCCTCTTATGCTCATGTCATCTGGAATGCATAGAAACAATGTTTTCCAAAAGAGTTTCGAATTTTTGAAAAATTGAAAAATTTCCACATAATTGCTTGAAATGTTACAAAACGCTGAATTTAACCAAGTGATCCTACACCCCCCAACCAAATCTTGCATTGTCCTCAATGTAAAAGATGTGCAGTAAACAAACATGAGAGCAATATGAACATAAAGGGAGTGAGGAGTGAGAGTACCTGACAGGTGAAAATTGGAATTCCTCCTCCTTCTAACAAACCTAAGCAAAAGTAAACCAAAGCAACAAAATCCTAATCCTAACTACTCTATATCTCCGTCAGACTAGGAGATCAATCATCCTGATACACAGGATCATTCAGGGGTATGGACATACCTTCTGAAGGAAACTTCTCAAAGAACGGCTTTAATCGCTGCCCATTCGCTTTAAAAATGTTGCCGTTCCTTGGATTCAACAGCTCGACAGTCCCATATGGATAGACAGTTTGCACAATGTAGGGACCGGTCCATCGAGATCTCAATGTAGGAACTAGGTTGGGGGGTGTGTTGAGTTTCCTGTAGTCAATGCACATTCTCCAACCGGTAGTGACTCTAGTTGGCACGAGTTCATTATTGGCATTGGCTACGATGGTTATTCCGGATTTCTTAGGCACCACTTGAGTTGGGCTCACCCATTGGCTATCGGATATTGGGTAAATAATACCCACATCTAATAGCTTTACCACTTCGGCCTTAACCACATCCTTCATATTTGGATTTAGTCGTCTTTGTGGTTGCCTAGATGTCTTCGCATTCTCCTCAAGGTGTATGCGATGAGTACAAATCAGTGGGTCTATGCCTTTGAGATCCGCAATTGACCATCCGATGGCACTCTTGTGTTCTAATAGAGTGGCTATTAGCCTACTCTCTTGTTCCTCATGCAAGTGGAAGAAATCACCACTGGATATGTCTCATCTTGACCTAAATAAACATATTTCAGCTCACTTGGTAATGGTTTTAGGTCGAGTGTTGGTGCCTTGATGTTGGATGGGAGGGCCTTGTTCTCATTTACAGGCAAAGGCTCAACTAGGGCTCTCCATCTTCTATTATCAAGCACTGGCATCATCTCTAGTATGGCATCCATCTCTTGTATTGTGTCATCATTTATCTCATGAGAGTAGGCCACACATGCCTCCAAAGGGTCGGAAGATAGTGATACGGGGACCGTATCTTCCACGAATGATTCAATCATGTTTAAGTCGTGGACATCATCATCAATCTCCCGTGGTTGTTTGCATAAATCAAATATGTTAAGCTCAAGGGTCATATTTCCAAAGGACATTTGTACAAGTCCGTTTCTATAATTTATAATGGCATTTGAAGTAGCTAGAAACGGTCGTCCAAGTATGACGGGAATTTGAGCACCGGTGCCTATTATGGGATGTGTATCCAAGACAATAAAGTCTACTGGGTAGTAGAATTTATCAACTTGGACTAGAACATCCTCTATCATTCCTTTCGGTATACGGATGGATCTATCAACAAGTTGGAGTGTGGTCTTGGTGGGTTTCAATTCACCTAACCCTAATTGTTCGTAGACCGAGTATGGAATGAGATTCACACTTGCCCCCAAGTCGAGTAGGGCTTGTTTGATCCGGTAGTCTCCTATGATGCATGAGATGATTGGACTACCCTAGATCCTTGTATTTTTGGGGCACCTCTTGTTTGATGATGGCGCTCAAATTCTTAGTCAAAAGAACTTTGTTGTGAACGTTATATTTCCTTTTGACTGTACACAATTCCTTTAGAAATTTGGCATAAGATGGTATTTGTTTTATTGCATCCAACAATGGGATGTTGATCTTCACCTGCTTGAAAACTTCTAAAATTTTCAGATTTTTATCTAAAGGTTTAGGCGAAATCAACCTTTGTGGAAATGGAGCAACCGGCTTGTTTTGCCTTTCCGGTTCTTTTTCTTGTGGGGTATTGTTCGAGCTATCATCCTCTTTAGAAATTTCCGGATCCTTAGGCTTTGGGGCCTTCACCGGATTAGATTTGTCAATTTCTTTCCCACTTCTCAAAGTGGTGATAGCTTGAACATGTTCCGTGTGGTGGGAGGATGAGCTTGCATCTTGTATCTCAAACTGGGTTCTTGGGTTAGGAAGAGGTTGGGCAGGAAGTGTACCCTTCTCTCTAATACTAAGATGAGATTCAACTCTAGCCAGTGATGTTTTCAATTCATTGATAGCTTGAGTTGAATTTTGATTGAATTTCAATTGCTCTTGGATGAACCCATCTATTTTTAGAGAATTTGTCTTGTTATACTCAGCTTGGACCGATACGAATGCACCCAACATCTCCTCTAGTGATACTTTTGGAGTGTTGCTTGCATTTGCAGTGGGTCCATTCCTCCAACTGAAGTTGGGATGGTTCTTCCAATTAGGATTAAACGTGTTTGAGTTTAGAGCACCAAATTGCTGTTGATAACTGTTTATGGCATTTGTTTGTTCTTGTAAGATGCCTTGAACTGCTAAAATTGTGGGGCAATCTTGTGTTGCATGTTGATTTCCAGCACAAATTCCACAATTAGTTTCAACATCAGTGGAGTTGATCGTTTCTCCTTTCCTTAATTCCATGGCTTCGACCTTTCTTGTGAGGCTAGCCACCCGTGCACTTATGCTATCTTCTTCTGATAAGACATACATTCCCCCCTTTTCCTTTTGTTGGCCAGTCTTGGAATTTGTTGGTTTCGATGTGTCCTAAGCCTGTGCATTCTCAGCCAATTCTTCCAAATAATCCCATGCTTCATCAGCTTCCTTATTCATGAACTCCCCATTACACATCATTTCTACAAATTGGCGCATGGGTGAAGTCAGTCCTTTATAGAAAAAGCTTATAACCCGCCAAATTTCATAGCCATGATGTGGGCATGCATTTAATAAATCCTTAAACCTCTCCCAACATTAGAAGAAGGTTTCATCTTCCTTTTGGACAAAGTTCATGACAAGGCGCTTCAACATGTTCGTTTTGTGAGTAGGGAAGAATTTTTTTATAAATTCTCTGTGCATATCAGTCCTGTTAGTGCACTTTTCTATGGCATACTAGTGCACCTTGTTTGTCAATTACTTAGGTCAGTGGGTCTAGTGTCGGTTGAGCTTAATGAAGACGAAGAACGAAGACTCAAGACGGACCGGCTGCATCAAGGAAGAAGAAACAGGTAAAAGTGATGCCTTGGTGTGCCTTGCCTTGACCAAAACCTAACCCATAACCTCTTAGATGACTTGCACCAACTAGGTATACCCTTAGTCATCATTATTAGTCTTAGAACTCCATGAAAAACATGATAAGATAGACTAATTTAAGAGGTGGAAGCTGCTGCAATAAAAAAGGCTCAAACAGCAGTTTCCGATAGGTGTTCCGATAGGACTCCGATCAATCGGACGGGTGCTCCGATAGGACTCCGATCGATCGGACAGAAATTCCGATCAATCGGAAATTGTCCCAGAAAAATTGAAAACTCACTGGACATATTTCCGATCAATCGGACAGTATTCCGATCCATCGGAAGGGGCCGTCCGATCAATCGGACAGTGTTCCGATCAATCGGAATTTCTTCCAGAGACTTCTCTGGATAGATTTCCGATCAATCGGACTTGTCTCCGATCAATCGGACTGGGCTCCGATCAATCGGACACTTTTTCCGATCAATCGGAGATGCGCGAATCTGCCCGTTTTTTGACCGTTGGAAGAAAATCTATTTAAGAGGGGGATTCGATTTTTGAGCCAAGAGAGGGGATTTTGAGGAGATAGAAGCCACCATTGCTAGAGATCATTAGAGGCTCTATCCCAAACCTATAGCAAGCCATTCTCCTTGTGTTTTCATCACAAGCTTGGGCCATTCAATGGCATCTTGAGAATAGGACTTGTTCCCTCTTGATTCCTAGGGTTTAGACACCTTGATGATAGTTAAATCCTTTGTCTAAACACTACCTAGGAGTCCATTTAGGTGCATTCCTCTAGGAAACCCATTTCCTACCATTTGTAGAGGTTTCACCATTCCCTAGCACCTTGGGCATCTCCAATGGAGCATCACATGCAAGGTAGCTGATCTTGGAGCTGAAGCCTTGGCAAAGCAACGGCGTCAACGATCGAGGGAGCACAAGGGGAGCTGATTCAAGCACGGGAGAGCGAGAAGAAGCAACCCAAGACGGCGCAACAAGGGGCTCAATCCGACAAGTAAGGTTGTCTTGTTAAGAGTCCATCCACTCAATTCCCTGTGGGAGTTGAGTGTAGAGTTTGTTTGACAAACTCGCCCCGGGGTCGTCAGTCGATCCTTGGCCTATTAGTTGGGCCTAAAATCTAGGGACGTCAGCCGTTCCTTGGCACGTCAGTCGGGCCTAAAACAAAGTCTCCAAGGGGGAGCCACCAACACGGGTGCAAACGTGTAGGTTGGGAGGAACCTGTAAACTCCCCGGTTGGGTGGATCCGAGTTAAAACACCTTGGTTGGGAGGAACCAGATTTAAACTCCCCAGTGAATGCCGGTGTGCTCAAAGGGGTTGAGTACTTGAACCGGGAGTGGAGTAGACAAGTAGTCGAACCACTATACATCCTTGTGTTTGTGATTGATCTTGAGCACATTTCTCTTTATGCATTGTGTTTAATTGTTAATTATGTATGCTTAGTCAGGAATGTATGCTTAGCACTTAATAGGCACATCCACACTCATAAGATGTACTTTCACTACCTCAAGTAGACTTGAACTTATTGATCCATCCTCATTCAAGTCTATTTGAGTAGCATAGATTAGGTTCTTCATTAGCTTAATCATTTATTAATCTATGCTTGTTTAGACTAGGTTGTTTATTGCTCTTATCTCTTGCTAGTCTTTTAATTGGACCCACTTAGGCTTGGAAGCCGAAGTGTTAATCGCTTACGTATTTTAATTTGCTGATTTGTTAAAGTAGGCGAAAAGATTTTTTAAAAAGGTCCTATTCACCCCCCCTCCTATAGGTTCAGCCATAATTCTAGTTGCTCCTCAAGCTTCCGCACGCATATGCGTAGGGTGTCGTGTTAGGCTACCCGACGCAATTTCAATTGGTATCAGAGAGGGTTGCTCTTCAAGGACGTAACCGTCTAGAGTAAGATCCGATACCGGAGCACTAGCATCATGTCTAACCAAAAAGGAGAATCTATGTTGCCTCATGTTGAACTATAAGTAAAATGATTAGTTGAGGTCAACAATAACTAGGGTAGGAGCTATTGTCATATCACCTACCGATCCTTGCTCTCCAACTTGGAATGAACCTAAGGGAGAAAAATCTAGGATAGATGAATTCCCTCCCAACAAGCATGTTGGGTCCTATTAATCATACCAAAGGGGGTTATGATCTAGGTTAGGTGACCTTAGGAGACCATATTGAGCTCAAATGAATATCTGAGGATCTAGCCTCATTTTGAGCAAATTGATGAACTCGAGGAATTTAGCCTCTTTGTATCTATAGGAAAATCTGAGGATTTCAGCCTCATGTTTGTACTTATGGGCAAATCAGAGGATTCAAGCCTCATTAGCCCAATTTTTGATAATTTAGCCTTGCTTTTAATTAATATATTTGCTTGCTAGATTATCACCATGCTTAGATTAGCTAATCATCTTGAGTTTTATGCTTCATTGTATGCTAATCTTTGCTTAGTATTGGTCTTGATATACCAATAGGGGAGGTTGGTTGATTGGGCTATAAGCCCTTGAGCTTTAATGCTTAGTGTATATCATAGATGACCAATTAAGCATGATTAACTATGCTTAGATAGTTACATTTTCTTGTTAATCATGTTCTTTAGCATGCTCCATGATTTTATGTTCATGCACCCTATACTCTCCTTGTTAGCATGTGTTTATAGTTATAATTATGACATACTATCTTCTCTTACCTTGACCTTAATTGTTGCATCATTAAGGGGGAGAGAATAGCTTGTCAATTGCTAACAAAAAGGGGGAGAAAGATCAAGTCCCACCAAAACTAGTTTGCTATGTTTTGTGATGCAGGGATTGACAGGTTATGGGGGAGCAAACTGAAGAGGAGCTGCTTAGTTTAGGCATGTCAAGAGTCCTGTATTTTATTTCATATCAATGTAATCTCTTGTACATGTATTTGTTTTGGTAGGTTAGGTTTTTGTAAGTAATTGACAAAGGGGGAGATTGTTAGTGCACTTTTCTATGGCATACTAGTGCACCTTGTTTGTCAATTACTTAGGTCAGTGGGTCTAGTGTCGGTTGAGCTTAATGAAGACGAAGAACGAAGACTCAAGACGGACCGGCTGCATCAAGGAAGAAGAAACAGGTAAAAGTGATGCCTTGGTGTGCCTTGCCTTGACCAAAACCTAACCCATAACCTCTTAGATGACTTGCACCAACTAGGTATACCCTTAGTCATCATTATTAGTCTTAGAACTCCATGAAAAACATGATAAGATAGACTAATTTAAGAGGTGGAAGCTGCTGCAATAAAAAAGGCTCAAACAGCAGTTTCCGATAGGTGTTCCGATAGGACTCCGATCAATCGGACGGGTGCTCCGATAGGACTCCGATCGATCGGACAGAAATTCCGATCAATCGGAAATTGTCCCAGAAAAATTGAAAACTCACTGGACATATTTCCGATCAATCGGACAGTATTCCGATCCATCGGAAGGGGCCGTCCGATCAATCGGACAGTGTTCCGATCAATCGGAATTTCTTCCAGAGACTTCTCTGGATAGATTTCCGATCAATCGGACTTGTCTCCGATCAATCGGACTGGGCTCCGATCAATCGGACACTTTTTCCGATCAATCGGAGATGCGCGAATCTGCCCGTTTTTTGACCGTTGGAAGAAAATCTATTTAAGAGGGGGATTCGATTTTTGAGCCAAGAGAGGGGATTTTGAGGAGATAGAAGCCACCATTGCTAGAGATCATTAGAGGCTCTATCCCAAACCTATAGCAAGCCATTCTCCTTGTGTTTTCATCACAAGCTTGGGCCATTCAATGGCATCTTGAGAATAGGACTTGTTCCCTCTTGATTCCTAGGGTTTAGACACCTTGATGATAGTTAAATCCTTTGTCTAAACACTACCTAGGAGTCCATTTAGGTGCATTCCTCTAGGAAACCCATTTCCTACCATTTGTAGAGGTTTCACCATTCCCTAGCACCTTGGGCATCTCCAATGGAGCATCACATGCAAGGTAGCTGATCTTGGAGCTGAAGCCTTGGCAAAGCAACGGCGTCAACGATCGAGGGAGCACAAGGGGAGCTGATTCAAGCACGGGAGAGCGAGAAGAAGCAACCCAAGACGGCGCAACAAGGGGCTCAATCCGACAAGTAAGGTTATCTTGTTAAGAGTCCATCCACTCAATTCCCTGTGGGAGTTGAGTGTAGAGTTTGTTTGACAAACTCGCCCCGGGGTCGTCAGTCGATCCTTGGCCTATTAGTTGGGCCTAAAATCTAGGGACGTCAGCCGTTCCTTGGCACGTCAGTCGGGCCTAAAACAAAGTCTCCAAGGGGGAGCCACCAACACGGGTGCAAACGTGTAGGTTGGGAGGAACCTGTAAACTCCCCGGTTGGGTGGATCCGAGTTAAAACACCTTGGTTGGGAGGAACCAGATTTAAACTCCCCAGTGAATGCCGGTGTGCTCAAAGGGGTTGAGTACTTGAACCGGGAGTGGAGTAGACAAGTAGTCGAACGACTATACATCCTTGTGTTTGTGATTGATCTTGAGCACATTTCTCTTTATGCATTGTGTTTAATTGTTAATTATGTATGCTTAGTCAGGAATGTATGCTTAGCACTTAATAGGCACATCCACACTCATAAGATGTACTTTCACTACCTCAAGTAGACTTGAACTTATTGATCCATCCTCATTCAAGTCTATTTGAGTAGCATAGATTAGGTTCTTCATTAGCTTAATCATTTATTAATCTATGCTTGTTTAGACTAGGTTGTTTATTGCTCTTATCTCTTGCTAGTCTTTTAATTGGACCCACTTAGGCTTGGAAGCCGAAGTGTTAATCGCTTACGTATTTTAATTTGCTGATTTGTTAAAGTAGGCGAAAAGATTTTTTAAAAAGGTCCTATTCACCCCCCCTCCTATAGGTTCAGCCATAATTCTAGTTGCTCCTCAAGCTTCCGCACGCATATGCGTAGGGTGTCGTGTTAGGCTACCCGACGCAATTTCAAGTCCATGCACCAATTGATCTTGGCCTTAATGCATAAAGCCAACCCTTGGCTTTATCCTTAAGAGTGAAAAGGAAGAATTTGAGTCTTACTACATCTTCAGTCACATTTGCAAAGTGTATGGTAGTGATTACCTCATCAAACTCCTTAAGGTGTTGATAGGCACTTTCACTGTCTAATCCATGGAATTTAGGGAGAAGTTGGATCACTCCCGGTTTCAAATCCACATTCCCTGCATTTTGTGGAAAAATTATGCATGAGGGGGTGCTCGCTCTTGTGGGTTGCAAGATATCACGTAAAGTCCTAGGTCGGGGAACATTCTCAACCACATTCTCCCCTGTTTCAGTTTGGTTTTGGACCGGATTAGGTTGATTTGCAGCCATATTTTCAGATAAAATTGGAGAGTTTAGATCTCTCCTAGCACGTGGTTCTCTGTCAATTCCTTCTACTATCCCCCCTTCACTTATGAGTCGGTTATTGGAATCCCGAGCCCAATGTGGCATGCAAAACCAAAAATAATAAGAAACAAAGAGAAAGAAGAATTCTTACTCCCTTTCTTTACTTTTTTCTAAGACCGAAGCACAAGGTGTCTTGCAATGGGTAAACCAGAAGCAAGGATAGAGACCAATTTCCCCTGGTCAATAGGGGTTCAGAGAACTCCCCACCCACTCTTTGAATCTTTTGAGAAAAAGTGCAGAAAAAGGAGAAAGAGGAGTAGAGATGAGAAAAGAAATCTCTGAGCACAAGGTGATCCAAGACGGCAGAGCCGACCAATAGGAATCCAGGTGGCAAAAAGGCCGACCTTTCAGAGATCCAAAAGGAGTCTCCACCCACTCTACGAGAGATGAATAAGATAGGAATGAATAGGAGAAAGAGAAGAGTAAGGTTTTGAAAGATAAAACCTGATTCGGCACTTGAAACCCTTGTATCTTCTTCAGCTTCCTAGAAATCCCTGAAAAGAAAAATCAAATAAACAAACTAAGTTAGTCCTAAAATCCTAAAAATCCTAAATAGATACTAATTTGAAAATTTTGTGAAAAAAAAGGTCAAAGTTCCCCGGTAACGGCGCCAAAAACTTGTTCGCTTCCCCAAGTGTAGGGTTGCGATGTAGTAATAAACTCGGTAAGACCGAGGTCGATCCACAAAGACTTATGTAGGATTTCACAAATACATCTAAAAGTATCTATTGAAAGCTAATAATCAGATTTTGAATAGAATTGATGTGAATAGCAATTTTGAACTAATTTGAATGTAGACAATTATAAAAAGGCACTAGGGGTTCAAGGATCCACTTGTAGCAATCCTTGATGTTCAATCCGCTGTGGTTTTTCATTCTCTCAACTAGAATCGACATTAAGGTCTATCTAGTCGAATGATAGAGCTGTTAAACCAAACAATCTGTCATATGTAAGTTCTATGCATAAGATTCACTCAATGTAGGCTGAGCTGAGCATGCTCAATTGCATAGGTCATTCCCCTTTTCAAAAGGTCCAGTTCACAATCATAACCATCCTCAAGTCCTGTCACAAGACAAGGCTAGATTACAATTTGAACTTGATTCAAATCACATACACAGTCCATACATATTTCAGAAAATCAGAAAAGTAGAACTTTGGTAGGAAGTCCCTTCATGAAGATCATAGTACTAGAGCACACTCCGATTCCTCGGATCATACAGGTCTAGACTGATACAAACCAATTAAGAAATTAAGTAATCCTCCCAAACATCCATGAGTCATCATAAGACTAAGAAAAATTACTTAAAAACTTGTATAAACTTCAAACCATAGTTCATAATCATGAATTCTATACTTAAAACCAACTAGCTATGAATTGAAACATCTTGGATCCACTACAAGCTTCACCTCTTAGCCCTAGCTAAGAGGTTTAACTACTCATGATCCAAGGAAACATGAAACAACTAAAAAGTTCATAAAAATAGCAAAACAAACTAGAGGGAGTTGTGGAACTCCGAGATTTACTTCCGCCGCCTCCAAGCTTGCTTCAACCCTTCTTAGATGCCCTAGGAACGATCCCCAGGTGTCCTTTTATAGTCTGGAGGCTCCGCAACTTCAGAAGAATCGTGCGACCGGTCCTTAAATTATTTTTCTGGGACAAAACTCTCTGGACACTTTTAGGCCATTTTGAGACCGGTCGTCCAGCATCCACGACCGGTCGTTCAGCCACTACAACCGGTCGTGCGACCAGTCGCCTGCGTAAGTTTTAAACTTCTAATTCTAGCGCCAATTTTCTCTGTGCAGTGCGTAAGTGTTACGCAGATTCTCGAATCTTCTAAAGTTGCGGAGCCTCCCCACTATAAAAGGACACCTAGGGATCGTTCCTAAGGTATCTTAGAAGGGTTTATGCAAGGTTGGAGGCGGCGGAAGTGGATTTCGGAGTTCCACAACTCCTTCTAGTTTGTTTTTACTATTTATGCTTTTCTTAAGTTGTTTCATGTTTCCTTGGATCATGAGCAGCTAAACCTCTTAGCTAGGGCTAAGAGGTGAAGCTTGTAGTGGATCTAAGATGTTTCAATTCGTTCTAAGTTGGTTTTAAGTTTGGAATTCATGTTTATGAACAATGGTTTGAAGTTTATACAAGTTCTAAGTAATTTTTCTTAGTCTTATAATGACTCATGGATGTTTGGGAGAATTACTTAAGTTCTTAACTGCTTTGTTTTAGTCTAGACCTGTATGATCTGAGGAATTGGAGTATGCTCTAGTACTATGATCTTCATGTGGGGACTTCTTACCAAAGTTCTACTTTTCTGGTTTTCTGAATTATGTAGGAGACTGTGCATGTGATTTGAATCAAGTTCAAATTGTAATCTAGGCTTGTCTTGTGACAGGACTTGAGGATGGTTATGATTGTGATCTGAGCCTACTGGAATTGGGACTGACCTATGCAATTGAGCATGCTCAGCCTAGCTTACATTGAGTGAATCATATGCATTGGACTTACATATGACAGATTGTCTGGTTTAACAGCTCTATCATCCGGCTAAATAGATCTTAATATCGATTCTAGTTGAGAAAGTGAGAAACCACAGCGCATTGAACATCAAGGATTGCTACAAGTGGATCCTTGAAACCCTAGTGCCTTTTTATAATTGTTTACCTCAAATTAGTTTAAAATTGTTACTCACATCAATCTCATACAAAATCTGGTTGTTAGCTCTCAATAGACACTATTGGAAGTGTTTGTGAATTCCTACACAAGTCCCTGTGGATTGAACCTCGGTTTTACCGAGTTTATTACTACATCACAACCCTACACTTAGGGAAGCGAACAAGTTTTTGGCGCCGTTGCCGAGGACTATGACGGTTTTTCACAAATTTCTGAAATTAGTATCTATTTAGGATTTTTAGGATTTTAGGACTAACTTAGTTTGTTTTATTTGATTTTTCTTTTTGCAGGGATTTCTAGGAAGCTGAAGAAGATATAAGGAATTCAAGTGCCGAATCAGGTTCTATCTTTCTAAACCTTACTCTTCTCCTTCTCCTATTCATTCCTATCATATTTATCTCTTGTAGAGTGGGTGGAGACTCCTTTTGGATCTCTGAAAGGTAGGCCCTGAGCCACCTGGATTCCTATTGGTCGGCTCTGCCGTCTTGGATCACCTTGTGCTTAGAGATTTCTTTTCTCACCTCTACTCATCTTTCTCCTTTTTCTGCACTTTTTCTCAAAAGATTCAAAGAGTGGGTGGGGAGTTCTCTGAACCCCTATTGACCAGGAGAAATCGGTCTCTATCCTTTCTTCTGGCTTAGCCATTGCAAGACACCTTGTGCTTCGGTCAATCCGACCATTGGTTAAGCTGTACGAAGCGAAACAAAATCTATTATGTTGCGGTACTCTTGCTGTATTATAAAAGGAAGTGCTCTCTTCTATTCTAATCAAGCAAGGATGTGGGGAGCAAGGAGTTCAAGTCATAGGAGGCTTCCTAGCTTCCTCCAGCTAGTTTTTCTTCCTTTTCTTAGTTCTAGTTCTAGTTTGTTTTTATGCTTTTCATTAGCTAACCTCTTAGATAGAGCTAAGAGGTGAACCTTATAGTTTTCTTAGATTTTTTAATTCGTTTTATTGGTTTCAAAGTTGGATTTATTGAAGAACAATGGTTTTTAGAAGTTTGAATAAAGTTCTAAGTAGTTTTTCTTAATCTTATGATGACTCATGGATGTTTGGAAGAATTGCTTTAGTTCTTAATCGTTTTACATAGATCTAGACCTGTACGCTCCGAGGAATCGAATTCAATACGCTCTAGACTTGGATTCTCATGTGGGAACTTCAAACCAAAGTTCTACCTTTTTGTTTTAAATTCTGAATTATGTGTTGATTGAGCATATGATTTGAATGAAGTTCAAATCATGATGTAGTGAAGCTTTGTGACAGGGTTTGATGAGTATCATGGTTATGATCTTAACCTATTGGAACTAGGATTGACCTATACAATTGAGTATGCTCAAGTCCTAACTTGAATGGAGGGAATCATGTGTTTTAATCCCATATATGATAGAATGCTTTGATAATATAACCGCTCTATCATCCGGCTAGATAGGTGTTGAGCTCATAATTATGCATATTCTAACCCCAATGCATCACTCATTATGCACGATATATAAGTTTAAAGAACTAACTTAATGCATGATGTGTGATTGTAGGGACAAGATGGAGAGCTCACCATTTGAAGGCTAAGTGGAGTTTCTTACAAGTGTTAAAGACCATTAGATGAAGCATGAAGAAGAATCAAAGAAAGACAAGCAAGGAGAGAAGAGAAAAGAAGAAAGAAAGAAAGGAAGAATGAAGGAAAATAAGCCAGACCGGTCGGATGACCGGTCGGCTAAGCCAGTCCGACCGGTCGGCTACTGCTGCTGGACTAAAGGGTTCATAGGCCCGACCGGTCATGACCGGTCGGGCATAGCTACTGGATTGATGGCCATGGTTGCTGAAACATTGTTGAAGACCTCCGACCGGTCATGACCGGTCGGACAACGTTGCTGGAGTGACCTTACATTGAGGCCGACCGGTCACGACCGGTCGGCCAGCGTAAACTGCCTCTTTCTATTATGGGAACTCCGAAAATTCCTGCGCAAGTGCGTAGTATTACGCAAATTCTGGATCTTTCTTGGGTAAAGGACTCTTCCAAACTATAAATAGACACCTAGGGATTGTTCTTAGGGTATCCAGGAAGGGTTCAAGCGAGGTTGGAGGCTGTGGAAGTGAAGATTGGAGTTTCACAACTCCTTTTGGTTTGCTTTGCTGTTTTCATGCTTTTTGTAGTTGTTTCATGTTTCCTTGGATCATGAGCAGCTAAACCTCTTAGCTAGGGCTAAGAGGTGAAGCTTGTAGTGTATCCAAGATGTTTTAATTCGTAGTTAAGTGGTTTTCAGTTTGGAATTCAAGATTATGAACTAAGGTTTGAAGTTTATACAAGTTTTTAAGTAATTTCTCTTAGTCTTGTGATGACTCATGGATGTTTGGATGAATTACTTATCTTCTTAATTTGTTTGCAACGGTCTAGACCTGTATGATCCGAGGAATTGGAGTGCGCTCCAGTACCAAGCTCTTCATAAAGGGGCTTCATGCCAAAGTTCTAGTTTTGGTTAATTATCTGGAATATGTATGGACTGTGCATATAATTTGAATCCAGTTCAAATCTTGATCTAGCCTTATCTTGTGAGAAGACTTGTGGATGGTTATGATTGGGAATTGGACCTATAGAAAAGGTGAATGACCTATGCAATGAGCATGCTCAGATCAGCCTAGAGTTGAGTGAACTTTATGCACAGAACTTACATATTACAGACTTCTGGTTTAACAGTTCTATCATCCGACTAGATAGACCTGACTGGTAATTCTAGTTGAGAGAATGGGAAACCACAGCGGATTGAACATCGAGGATTGCTACAAGTGGATCCTCGAACCCCTGGTGCCTTCTTATAATTGTTTACATTCAATTTAGCTTAAACTGTTAATCACACACATTCTATTCAAACTTTGACTGTTAGCTTCAATAGAAACTTGTGGATGAGTTTGTGACATCCTACATAAGTCCCTGTGGATCGACCTCGGTATTACCGAGTTTATTACTACATCGCAACCCTACACTTGGGGCAGCGAACAAGTTTTTGGCGCCGTTGCCGGGGACTTTGACGGTTTTCACAAATTTCTGAAATTAGTATCTATTTAGGACTCTTTTAGATTTTTTAGAACTAACTTAGTTTATTTATTTGATTTTTTTCTTTTCAGGGATTTCTAGGAAGCTGAAGAAGAATTTCAAGTGCGAATCGGGTTTTATCTTTCTAAACCTTACTCTTCTCCTTCTCCTATTCATTCCTATTCATCTCTTGTAGAGTGGGTGGAGATTCCTTTTGGATCTCTAAAAGGTCGGTCTTTTCGCCACCTGGATTCCTATTGGTCGGCTCAGCCGCCTTGGTTCACCTTGTGCTCAGAGATTTCTTTTCTCATCTCTACTCCTCTTTTTCCTTTTTCTGCACTTTTTCTCAAAAGATTCAAAGAGTGGGTGGGGAGTTTTCTGAACCCCTATTGACCAGGAGAAATCGGTCTTTATCCTTGCTTCTGGCCTAGCCATTGCAAGACACCTTGTGTTTCGGTCTTAGAGAAGAGTAAAGAAAAGGGAGGAAGAATTCTCCTTTCTTTTTGTTTCTTATTTTTGGTTTTGCATGCCACATTGGACTCGGGATTCCAATAACCGACTCATAAGTGAAGGGGCGATAGTAGAAGGCTTTGATAGAGAGCCACGTGTTAGGAGACATCTAGATTCTCCAATTTTATCTGAAAGTATGGCTGCAAATCAACCTAACCAGGTTCAAAATCAAACTGAAACAGGGGAGAATGTGGTTGAGAATGTTCCCCGACCTAGGACTTTACGTGATTTCTTGCAACCTGCAAGAACGAGCACTCCCTCATGCATAATATTTCCACCAAATGCAGGGAATGTGGATTTGAAACCGGGAGTGATCAATCTTCTCCCTAAATTCCATGGTTTAGACAGTGAAAGTGCCTATTAACACCTTAGGGAGTTTGATGAGGTAATCACCACCATGCACTTTGCAAATGTGACTGAAGATGTAGTAAGACTTAAATTCTTCCCTTTCACTCTTAAGGATAAAGCCAAGGGTTGGCTTTATGCATTGAGGCCAAGATCAATTGGGTCATGGAATGATATGCATAGAGAATTTATAAAAAAAATTATTCCCTACTCACAAAACGAACATGCTTAAGCGCCTTATCATGAACTTTGCCCAAAAGGAGGATGAAACCTTTTCCCAATGTTGGGAGAGATTCAAGGACCTATTAAACGCATGCCCACATCATGGCTATGAAAATTGGCGGATTATAAGTTTTTTCTATGAAGGACTGATTCCATCCATGCGCCAATTTATAGAGATGATGTGTAATGGGGAGTTCATGAATAAGGAAGCTGATGAAGCATGGGATTATCTGGAAGAATTGGCTGAAAGTGCACAATCTTGGGACACACCTAAACCAACAAATTCCAAGATTGGCCAACAAAAGGAAAAGGGAGGAATGTATGTCTTATCAGAAGAAGATAGCATAAGTGCACGGTTGGCTAGCCTTACAAGAAAGGTCGAAGCCATGGAATTAAGGAAAGGAGAAACAATCAACTCCACTAAGGTTGAAACTGTTTGTGGAATTTGTGCTGGAAATCAACATGCTACACCAGATTGTCCCACAATTTCAGCAGTCCAAGGCATCCTACAAGAACAAACAAATGCCATAAACAGTTATCAGCAGCAATATGGTGCTCCAAACTCAAACACGTATAATCCTAATTGGAAGAACCATCCCAACTTCAGTTGGAAGAATGGGCCCAATGCAAATACAAACAACACTCCAAAAGTATCACTAGAAGAGATGTTGGGTGCACTCGTAACGGTCCAGAATGAGTATAACAAAACAAATTCTCTAAAAATAGATGGGTTCATGCAAGAGCAATTGAAATTCAATCAACACTCAAACCAAGCCATCAATGAATTGAAAACATCTTTGGCTAGAGTTGAAGCTCACCTTAGTGTTAGAGAGAAGGGCACACTCCCTGCCCAACCTCTTCCTAACCCAAGGACCCAATATGAGATACAAGATGCAAGCTCATCCTCCCACCATACGGAACATGTCCAAGCTATCACCACTTTGAGAAGTGGGAAAGAAATTGATAAATCTAATCCGGTGAAGGCCCCCAAGCCTAAGGATTCCGGAAATTCCCAAAGAGGATGATAGCCCAAACAATATTCCACAAGAGAAAGAACCGGAAAGACAATACAAGCCGGTTGCCCCATTTCCACAAAGGTTGATTTCACCTAAACCTTTAGATAAAAATCTGGAGATTCTGGAAGTTTTCAAGCAGGTGAAGATCAACATTCCGCTGTTGGATGCAATAAAACAAATACCATCTTATGCCAAATTTTTAAAGGAATTGTGTACAATCAAAAGGAAACATAATGTTCACAACAAAGTGCTTTTGGCTGAGAATTTGAGTGCCATCATCAAACAAGAGGTGCCCCAAAAATACAAAGATCCGGGTAGTCCAACCATATCATGCATCATAGGAGACTACCAGATTAAACAAGCCCTACTCGACTTGGGGGCAAGTGTGAATCTCATTCCATACTCGGTCTATGAACAACTTGGGTTAGGTGAATTGAAACCCACCAAAACCACACTCCAACTTGCTGATAGATCCATCCGGATACCGAGAGGAATGGTAGAGGATGTTCTAGTCCAAGTTGATAAATTCTACTATCCAGTAGATTTTATTGTCTTGGACACACATCCCGTGATAGGCACCGGTACTCAAATTCCCGTCATACTTGGACGACCGTTTCTAGCTACCTCAAACGCCATTATCAATTGTAGAAACGGACTTGTACAAATGTCCTTTGGAAATATGACCCTTGAGCTTAACATATTTGAGTTATGCAAACAACCGCGGGAAGTTGATGATGATATCCATGAATTAAACATGATCGAATCATTCGTGGAAGATAAAATCCCCTTGTCACTATTTTCCGACCCTTTGGAGGCATGTGTAGCCCATCTCCATGATATGAATGATGATACAACACAAGAGATGGATGCCATTCTAGATGTGATGCTGGTGCGTGAAAATAAAAGATGGAGGGCCCCAATTGAACCTTTGCCTATAAATGAGAACAAGGCCCTCCCATCCAACATTAAGGCACCAAAACTCGACCTAAAACCATTGCCAAGTGAGCTAAAATATGTTTATTTAGGTCGAGATGAGACATATCTAGTCGTGATTTCTTCCTACTTGGATGAGGAACAAGAGAGTAGGCTAATAGCCACTCTATTAGAGCACAAGAGTGCCATCGGATGGACAATTGCGGATCTCAAAGGCATAGACCCACTAATTTGCACTCACCGCATACACCTTGAGGAAAATGCAAAGACATCCCGGCAACCACAAAGACGACTAAATCCAAATATGAAGGATGTGGTTAAGGCCGAAGTGGTGAAACTATTGGATGTAGGTATCATTTACCCAATATCTGATAGCCAATGGGTGAGCCCAACTCAAGTGGTGCCTAAGAAATCCGGAATAACCATCGTAGCCAATGCCAATAACGAACTCGTGCCAACTAGAGTCACTACCGGTTGGAGAATGTGCATTGACTACAGGAAGCTAAACACTGTCATGTGGAAAGACCACTTTCTCCTACCGTTTGTTGATCAGATTTTAGACGGTTGGCGGGCCATTCCCACTTTTGCTTCCTTGATGGCTATTCAGGGTACAACCAAATAGAAATTGCCCGTGAAGATCAAGAAAAGACTACATTCACATGTCCATTTGGTACTTTCGCCTATCGACGAATGCCGTTTGGACTATGTAATGCCCCTGCCACCTTTCAGCGTTGTATGATGAGCATCTTTTCTGACATGGTGGGGACCATTCTCGAAGTCTTCATGGATGATTTTTCTGTATTTAGTTGTAACTTTGATGAGTGCCTCAAGCACTTGAAATCTGTGCTAAAAAGATGTGAAGAGAAGAACCTTGTGCTCAATTGGGAAAAGTGTCACTTCATGGTTCAAAAGGGAATTGTACTTGGTCACATCGTTTCACAAAATGGAATTGAGGTGGACAAGGCGAAAATTGATCTTATCTCTAACCTACCACCACCCAAAAGCATACGAGATATACGGTCCTTTTTAGGACACGCAGGATTTTACAGAAGGTTTATAAAGGATTTCAGTTCACTCTCTCGCCCTTTATGTAACCTACTTCAAAAGGAAAATTCATTCGAGTGGAATGAAGAATGTCAACAGGCATTTACCACCCTTAAAGGTATGTTGACATGCGCCCCAATAATGCAACCACCTGATTGGAGCCTTCCTTTTGAAATTATGTGCGATGCTAGCGACTATGCTATTGGGGCTGTGTTAGGCCAAAGAAAAGATAAAAAGCCGTGTGTCATCTACTATGCAAGTAGAACCCTAAACTCAGCCCAGGCAAACTACACCACTACTGAAAAGGAACTTTTAGCAGTAGTTTTTGCCTTGGAGAAGTTTAGATCCTACTTGATTGGATCCAAGATCATCGTATTCACCGACCATGCCGCGCTTAAGTATCTTCTCTCTAAGAAGGATGCTAAACCACGGTTAGTAAGATGGATCCTCCTACTCCAAGAATTCGACTTAGAAATAAGTGATAAGAAAGGAGTAGAGAATGTAGTAGCTGACCACCGCTCTCAACTTGTCCTCACTGATTCCCCTGAAACGACTGCAATCAATGACATGTTCCCTGATGAACAACTTTTTGCTGTTTTCCAATTACCATGGTATGCGGACATTGCTAATTATCTTGCTACAGGTACAATTCCTACATATTGGAAAAAGCAAGATAAGGATAGATTCTTCTCAGAGGTACAGAAATTTCTATGGGACGACCCATACTTGTTCAAGTATTGTCCCGATCAAATCATAAGGAGATGTGTCCCAGATGATGAGCAACAAAGTATCATCTCCTTCTGTCATTCTCAAGCATGTGGTGGCCATTTTTCGGCTAAAAAGACCACAGCGAAAATTCTGCAATGCGGGTTTTATTGGCCCACCATGTTCAAAGACACACATGAGTTTTGCAAAGCTTGCGAACCATGTCAGAAATTAGGAGGAATCTCCCGTAGAAATATGATGCCACTCAATCCCATCTTAATTATCAAAATTTTTTATTGTTGGTGCATCGATTTCATGGGCCCATTCCCATCTTCTTTTGGAAACTTATACATCTTGCTTGCCGTTGATTATGTTTCCAAATGGTTCGAGGCCATCCCTTGCCGGAATAATGACCATAAAACGGTCATTCGATTCTTAAAAGAAAACATTCTTTCCCGGTTTGGAACGCCTCGAGTCATCATAAGTGATGGAGGGTCTCACTTTTGCAATCGCCCTTTTGAAGCATTAATGAAGAAATATGGCGTAACGCACAAAGTGAGCACTCCCTATCACCCACAAACTAGTGGACAAGCTGAGATATCCAATAGGGAGATTAAACACATTTTAGAAAAAACGGTGAATCCCGATCGCAAGGATTGGTCACTTCGACTTACCGATGCGCTTTGGGCTTACCGTACTGCCTTTAAAACTCCTATTGGAATGTCTCCCTATAGACTTGTCTATGGGAAGGCTTGTCACTTGCCTGCGGAGTTGGAACATAAGGCGTATTGGGCTATTAAGAAGATGAATTTCAATCCTGACAAGGCAAGCTCGTTACGCAAACTACAATTGAATGAACTTGCAGAAATCCGGAATGAAGCTTATGAGAATGCAAGAATTTACAAGGACAAGACGAAGATATTCCATGATAAGAATATTCTTCGCAAGACATTCACGATAAATCAAAAAGTCCTCATGTATAATTCTCGCTTACATCTATTTCCGGGAAAATTGAGATCTCGGTGGACCGGTCCCTACCTTGTGCAAACTGTCTATCCATATGGGACTGTCGAGCTGTTAAATCCAAGGAACGGCAACCTTTTTAAAGCAAATGGGCAGCGATTAAAGCCGTTCTTTAAGAACTTCCCTTCAGAAGGTATGTCCATACCTCTGAATGATCCTGTGTATCAGGATGATTGATCTCCTAGTCTGATGGAGGTATAGAGTAGTTAGGATTAGGATTTTGCTGCTTTTGTTTTCGTTTTCATAGGTTTGTTAGAAGGAGGAAGATCTCCACTTTTCACTTTCTTAGGTACTATCAGTCCTCACTCCCTTTTTATTTTCAAATTGCTCTCATGTTTTGCTCATTGCACATCTTTTACATTGAGGACAATGCAAGATTTGGTTGGGGGGGTGTAGAATCACTTGGATGAATCCAGCGATTTGCAACATTTCAAGCAATCATGTGGAAATTTTTTCAATTTTTCAAAAATTTGAAACTCTTTTGAAAAACACTGGTTCTATGCATTCGAGTTGATATGAGCATAAGAGGAGGAGATATGAAGTGTATAGGGCTGGAAGTCTGGAATTCCTCACAGCATAATGGTTTTTATATGTGAACTTCCCTATTTTGTGATTGATAGAAAATCTGAACACCTTTATACCTAGTTCACATTACACGATTTTCATGAGTTGAAGGGATTATGTGATTTATGGATTAGCTAGACTTTGAATTAAGGTATTGAGAAATCAGGCCGGGATACTTTGTCCATCCTTGTCCATGGGAAAATAATGAAAGATATGGATTTTTAAAAATCCTATCTAATTTAAAAAGAAAAAGGAAAAGGAAGGATGAAATTGGGAATGTGGAAAAATGGTGGAGAATTCCGATTAGGGCTACCTACTACCAACCGGGGGATGGTCTACCCGTAACCAAAGCCGGAAATGGGACGTAGTGTGAAAGTCGTCGGAAGGAAGGTAAGGCAAATCCCTGTCATTGGCTTGATGTGGCTCTATGGACCTTGAGTTCTATAGTTTACTTGATCTATGAAGAAGATAATCCTAGAAACTCGTGAGATGAATTTTCACTACCCACACTAGGTTAAATTTGTTCAAATCTTTCTATTTATCAACCAATCAGCGGGAATTTCATATGAATGCTTATTATGTTTTGAGAGTTTACGGTTTCAACCTCTGTTGCCTAATGTTTCTGAATCTTAAGCTTATGAACCTTGGAATGTATAGAAGGATGGTTTCTGAAAGAGAGTTGAGTTTTAAAGGATGGAATTAGTTTCACGCATGTTTTGCTCGGGACTAGCAAAATGCTGGTTGGGGGGTGTGTTGAGCTCATAATTATGCATATTCTAACCCCAATGCATCACTCATTATGCACGATATATACGTTTAAAGAACTAACTTAATGCATGATGTGTGATTGTAGGGACAAGATGGAGAGCTCACCATTTGAAGGCTAAGTGGAGTTTCTTACAAGTGTTAAAGACCATTAGATGAAGCATGAAGAAGAATCAAAGAAAGACAAGCAAGGAGAGAAGAGAAAAGAAGAAAGAAAGAAAGGAAGAATGAAGGAAAATAAGCCAGACCGGTCGGATGACCGGTCGGCCAAGCCAGTCCGACCGGTCATGACCGGTCGGCTACTGCTGCTGGACTAAAGGGTTCATAGGCCCGACCGGTCATGACCGGTCGGGCATAGCTACTGGATTGATGGCCATGGTTGCTGAAACATTGTTGAAGACCTCCGACCGGTCATGACCGGTCGGACAACGTTGCTGGAGTGACCTTACATTGAGGCCGACCGGTCACGACCGGTCGGCCAGCGTAAACTGCCTCTTTCTATTATGGGAACTCCGAAAATTCCTGCGCAAGTGCGTAGTATTACACAAATTCTGGATCTTTCTTGCGTAAAGGACTCCTCCAAACTATAAATAGACACCTAGGGATTGTTCCTAGGGTATCCAGGAAGGGTTCAAGCGAGGTTGGAGGCTGTGGAAGTGAAGATTGGAGTTTCACAACTCCTTTTGGTTTGCTTTGCTGTTTTCATGCTTTTTGTAGTTGTTTCATGTTTCCTTGGATCATGAGCAGCTAAACCTCTTAGCTAGGGCTAAGAGGTGAAGCTTGTAGTGTATCCAAGATGTTTTAATTCGTAGTTAAGTGGTTTTCAGTTTGGAATTCATGATTATGAACTAAGGTTTGAAGTTTATACAAGTTTTTAAGTAATTTCTCTTAGTCTTGTGATGACTCATGAATGTTTGGATGAATTACTTATCTTCTTAATTTGTTTGCAACGGTCTAGACCTGTATGATCCGAGGAATTGGAGTGCGCTCTAGTACCAAGCTCTTCATAAAGGGGCTTCATGCCAAAGTTCTAGTTTTAGTTAATTATCTGGAATATGTATGGACTGTGCATATAATTTGAATCCAGTTCAAATCATGATCTAGCCTTGTCTTGTGAGAAGACTTGAGGATGGTTATGATTGGGAATTGGACCTATAGAAAAGGTGAATGACCTATGCAATGAGCATGCTCAGATCAGCCTAGAGTTGAGTGAACTTTATGCACAGAACTTACATATTACAGACTTCTGGTTTAACAGTTCTATCATCCGACTAGATAGACCTGACTGGTAATTCTAGTTGAGAGAATGGGAAACCACAGCGGATTGAACATCGAGGATTGCTACAAGTGGATCCTCGAACCCCTAGTGCCTTCTTATAATTGTTTACATTCAATTTAGCTTAAATTGTTAATCACACACATTCTATTTAAACTATGACTGTTAGCTTCAATAGAAACTTGTGGATGAGTTTGTGACATCCTACATAAGTCCCTGTGGATCGACCTCGGTATTACCGAGTTTATTACTACATCGCAACCCTACACTTGGGGCAGCGAACAATAGGACTTAATTTCGTTCTAGGAGAGCGAATTATGCATCTAAGGAGAGCTATAAGTGGATCCTTGATGCTCTAGTTATCTCTTCATTATCAGATTTTTCTGTTTCATGTGCAAAACCGATTTCACAAACCTCTTAAGATTCTAGTTATTAGGATAGTTGAATTGTTTACCTCATTCCCTGTGGATCAACCTTGGTCTTATCGAGATTATTACTACATCGCAACCCTACACTTGGGGAAGCGAACAAAAAGATAGTTTCAGCACCACATTGTCCGTGAAAACAATGACCTTGGATCCTATTAAGTAAGGCTTGAATTTGTCCAAGGCAAAAATGATGGCTAGGAGCTCTTTCTCCGTAGTCGAGTAATTAACTTGGGCTGGATTCAAGGTCCTACTCGCATAGTAGATAACGTGGGGCTTCTTATCCCTCTTTTGGCCTAGTACCACCCCAATAACATAATCGCTCGCATCACACATCAACTCAAAAGGAACGGACCAATCTGGTGGTTGCATGATAGGAGCGGTTGTCAACATGTATTTTATCTTTGAAAAAGCCAATTGACATTCGGCACTCCACTCAAATTGGTTCTCTTGTTGGAGAATGTTACATAAGGGCCTAGAGATATGGCTGAAATCATTTATGAACCTTCTATAAAAACTGGCATGTTTAAGGAAGGACCGAACATTGCGTATGTTTTTGGATGATGGTAGGTTGGAAATAATATCGATTTTGGCTCGGTCTACCTCTATTCCATTGAACGAGATGAGATGTCCAAGGATTATTCTTCTTTGTACCATAAAATGACACTTTTCCCAGTTTAAGACAAGGTTCTTTTCCTCGCACCTTGTTAAGACCAACTTCAAGTGATTAAGGCACTTGTCAAAAGTACAACAAAAAATAGAAAAATTATCCATGAATACCTTGAGAAATTCACCCACCATGTCTGAGAAAATACTCAACATGCATCATTGGAATGTGGCAGGTGCATTACATAGTCCGAATGGCATCCTTCGGTATGCGAATGTGCTAAATGGACATGTAAAGGTAGTCTTCTCTTAGTCTTCCGAGGCTATCTCAATTTGGTTATAGCCGGAATAGCCATCGAGGAAGCAATAATAGGAGTGACCTGCTAACCTCTCTAAAATTTGATCCATGAATGGGAGGGGGAAGTGGTCCTTCCTAGTGACCATGTTTAGCTTCCGATAATTTATGCACATACGCCAACCGGTGGTCACTCTTGTCAGTATAAGTTCGTTGTTGGCGTTCTCTACAATGGTAATACCGGACTTCTTAGGGCCAACTTGGGTAGGACTCACCTATTGGCTATCTGAGATGGGGTAGATGATACCCACATCTAGTAGCTATAACACCTCGGCTTTGACAACCTCCATCATGTTTGGATTTAACCTTCTTTGAGGTTGTCTATTCATTTTTGCATTCTCTTCGAGGTGTATACGGTAAGGACAAACCGAAGAGTCTATCCCTTTGAGGTCTGCTATTGTCAAACCTATGGCTCCCCTATGTTCTTTGAGTAGCTTAATCAACTTGAGCTCTTGGTCTTTTCCTAGGTGAGAGGCAATGACAACCATGAATGTTTCTTCTGGATCCAAATATACATATTTAAGCTCGGATGATAAATGTTTAAGGTCAAGCTTTGATGGTTTGATATTAGACGGTAGAGGCTTTGATGTGGTTGGTGGCAATCTTTCAAAATGAGGCCTCAACCAGCTAGTATCAACAACTGGTTTCTCACTACTCAATGTTTGCACAATGTCATTAATGATGAGGTCTTGCGAATCTTCAAAATGTGCCAAGCATGTCTCCAAATTTTCTAGTGGTTCAGGTTGGAGGAGCTCCTCTTCTTCAAATGATTCGAGCATGTTTAACTCGAAGAGCTCATCATCGTCATCGTTATACCTTTTGCCCAAGTGGAACACATTCACCTCTAATGTCATGTTCATAAAGGACAATTGCATCACCACATTCCGACAATTTATAATTGCGTTTGATATATCCAGGAATGGGTGGCCTAGAATCACCAGTATTTGAGTGCTAGTATCCATAACCGGTTGTGTGTCCAAGACGATGAAATCTACCGGGTAGTAAAATTTGTCGACTTGGACCAATACATCCTCAACTATCCCTCTCGGTACACAGATGGATCTATCAACGAGCTATAATGTGGTTTTGGTGGGTTTTAATTCACCAAGACCTAATTGCTCGTATACCGAGTACGGGATCAAGTTTACACTTACCCCCAAATCTAATAATGCATGCTTAATCCAGTAGTCACCAATGATGCATGAGATTGTGGGACTACCGGGATCCTTAAATTTTGTAGGGGTCTTTTGGGTGAGAATGGTACTCACTTGCTCATTCAAAAAGGCCTTTGGTTACACATTGTATTTGCATTTGGTTGTGCATAAGTCCTTTAAGAACTTGGCATAAAAGGGGATTTGTTTAATGGCATCAAGCAATGAAATGTTGATCTTAACTTGTCTAAAAATTTCTAAAATATCATGAGAGTTTGGGAGAGATTTTGGAGCAGCCAATCTCGAAGGGAGTGGTGCTATGGACTTGTGAATGCGTTCCGTTTGTTGTGGGGCTAAGCTAGGTCCATCCTCATTCTCAGAATTTACTGGATCATTAGGCTTGTCAGCCTTCACCGGAATAAATTTATCCACTTATTTACCACTTTTAAGAGTGGTGATTTATTTTGCTTGCTCCACATGTTGGTTGGGAAGATTAGGGATGCCTATTTTATGTGCTTGTTTAGGATTAAGCTGAGGTTGGGCCGGAAAGGTCCCTTCCCTAGCATTCAAGCGTCCCTTAATTTCATCAACGAAACTTTAAGCTCTTGGAACATTTGCTGATTTGATTGATTAGTTTAAATTTGCCCTTGCATAAACGCCTTTAGAGTATCCTCCATTGAGAATTGAGGTGGGCCCATGTTTTGCATGGGTGGACCCTCCTTGAGAGTTGGTAGGATTGCCCGTGGGACCATTCCTCCAACTGAAATTTGGATAGTTCTTCCAAGTAGAGTTGTTCGTGTTACCTACTGTTATAGGATAAAATTAGTGGTCAAAGATATAGAAGATTCAAGACCCGCGAGCACCTTTTTTACTCCAGCGTTCAACCCTGGAGCCCTTATGGTTGAAGGCTCGCATATCATAAAAGCATGGTATACACTTCCGAATATGCGAGCAGGCATGGTCGCTGGTCATTGGATGGGGGCATCTCCGTAATTCACGTGGCCTTACTCCCTGGTTATAAAACAAAGCATATTCCCATGTAAGCAACCCTGGTCGCTGGTCGTTCGTTAAGAATCTCTCTCAGTCTCATAGTACCAGCAGCCCATATAGGCCAGCCTTGGCTCATCTCCACTCACAGTCCTACATCGTGGAGGTTTCTCAGCATCTCAATAAGGACCGCAACTAGCTAGACACCTAAAGTGGTTATATCATCTAAGGATTAGCAGGATAAGCATCTTGACCCCTAAAATCAGTATTGATCTTAACGACTTGCATAACAGACTGGATCACCCGGATTTGTATAAATAGGTGGTCCCACAGATGGTAAAGGTACACAATCTCTAAACCCACATCTTACCTTTTACTTTACTACCATATCTCATCTAACTTAACCTTCGGAGGGCCAACAGCTGAACGCCGACCACCCTTAGTTTTCTCCTTTACTCGTTCAGGTAAAGAAGGAAGCTTTCTTGAAGGAAGGTGAACGTATGGAGGATCCTGTTACTAAATTAGACGTAAATAGATTGGCGGCAGTCTGTGGGAACGCTTTCAGAATTAGCCATTCTCATCACTGATCGTTATCTCCCACTATGCCTCCCAAAAAGACGGTTCATCCTTCCACTTCAAGGCAAATGTTACCTCCACCTGACATCCCTGAACCAGCGTCCAATCTCCCTCATACCGTATCCACGGGCATTCCTCCGATAGAGTCCAACCTGCTATCACAGAACCCGTTTCACGATGTATCTGGCGGTCACGATGACATTATGCGCTTCGTCGGAGATACGCTTATTACCCTCAAAGCTGGGCTTCAAACCTTATTTAATCGGTTTGATCAGCATTTCCCTGAGCCACAACAACTTCTAGAAGAACCGCCACTGCGATCTGTACCAGTTGCCTCCAAACATTCTGCAGGTGAGCCACGAACCCAGCAAATTCCTCCTTCAAATCGAATACCACTCGGCAATCAAGTTTCGGTACCTCCTCCACAATCTATACACTCCAGTACCTCATGGCAACAACGATCTCAGGGATCCACCGTTGAAACCTCGAGTTACACTTTACCTTGGGAAGGAGATCTCAAGAGAATCGAAGATCACTTCGCCGATGTGGAGCAACGGTATCGGTCTAACCTTCCACCTGTTACTTTAGCATCAATCCACCGATCTGAACCTCCCTTCACTCGTGAGGTTATGGAGGCCCCTCTGCCTAGAAAATACCGAACTTCTAGCATCGTCCCGTATATAGGTATCGGCGACCCTCTCGAACATTTGGAGACCTATAGGTCTCTCATAAAGCTAGAAGGATATGGTTCAGAAATTATGTGTAGGGCTTTTTCTTTAACTCTAAAGGATGGAGCACGTACATGGTTTCGAGGCTTGAAACCTTAATCTATCGAATCCTTCTCCCAATTATCGGATCTCTTCCTCTCTCAGTTCATGGGAAGCATTTGTACCAAAAAGCCTGCATCTCATTCAACGGATCTAAAGCGACAACATGGGGAAATAATTAAGGAGTTCATAGTTCGGTTCACTGCAGAAGCTATCTAGACTGAAGGTTATACTGAAGATAAAGGCCTTACTTCCCTTATAGCAGGAATCACAAGCGAGAAATTTCGGCTTGCCCTAGATAAAAGCCCCCCTAAAACCATGACTAAATTCCAAGCCAAGGCTCAAAAATATATTAATGCAGAAGAAGTTGCATTAGCACGTCACGGTATACAAGGGAAGAAACGTAAGTCTGAGGAGATCTCTCCCTTTGATAAGAAATATCGGCGCGATCGATGGGATCGTTCCCCTAAGAAGCCTTATTCCGGTAAATATCATAACCATACACCCCTCAATCAATCTCCTGAAAAAGTATTAATAGAGATCAAGCATAAATCTTATGTGAAGTAGCCTCCAAGGATCAAGTCCGATCCTGAAGAAAGAGACAAGAGAAAGTTTTGTTATTTCCACAAAGATCATGAGCACAACACCCAAGATTGTATATCTTTGAAAGATCACATTGAAGCTCTTATTCGGAAGAGCCATCTCCGGGATTACGTTGCGAGACAGGATCGGTCACCTAAAAGAATCGATGCCCCGTCACGAAGGAAAAAGTCACCTCAACATCATCCTCCACAAAAAGATACGGATCCCACTGGTGAGATTCAGACCACTACTGGAGGTCCAGCTTGCGGGGAGGATTCCCAAGCGTTAAGAAAAGCATAGGCTCGCAAGGCATCCCAGAAGCCTCAACATATTTATTGGCTAGAAAAATCGTCCGATACATTAAATCCTGGCCATCATCTGATCTCTTTTTCTCTTGAAGATGCTGAAGGGATTCATTTCCCTCACGAGGACTCCATCGTGGTCGCGTTAAAGGTATCAAACTATTTAACTCATCGTATTATGTTAGATACAGGTAGCTCTGCTGATGCTCTTTACTTAAAAGATTTCAACAAAATGACACTTGCTAGAAGTTTACTCAAACTTATCTCCACTCCCCTAGTCGGCTTCGGGGGCGAAGTCGTAACACTAGAAGGAAGCATCGACCTTCCTGTCACCTTCAGAGAAAGTCCAGCCAAAACCACAGTCTTCGTTAATTTCCTCATGGTGGATCGAAGATCAGTGTACAACGCCATTTTGGGTTGACCCTCGATCACCAAAATAGGGGCAGCTTTACACTCCCTGTACCTGTGTATCAAATTCTCTACTCTAAACGGAGTCAGGGGTAGTACGAGGAAACCAGAAAGAAGTTCGTGCATGCTACGAAATCGCCGTACAAGATCGAAAGAATAGCCCAAGCAGCCCCTATTATGTGGATTACAGGAGACTCAGCGGATCTCCCGATAGCTACAACGTTGGACCCAAGAGAGAACGCTCATCAATCAGGCACCCTGCGGGAGGAGACAGTCAAAATCACCTTATCCAAAGATAATTCGTCCAAGAAGGTTTACATCGGATCCTCTTTAAGCGATGTCTTTCGAGTAAATTTGACTCAATTTCTTACCGAATATCAAGATGTATTTGCCTGGTCTCACAGAGACATGCCAGGCATCGACCCCAACGTTGCAGTCCACCGTCTGAATGTGGATCCGAAGTATAAACCTGTTCATCAGCGTCGACGAGCGTTCACCGCAGAGAGGCAAATGGTGATTAAAACTGAGGTCAAAAAGTTATTAGCCGTCAATTTTGTTGAGGAAGTTGACTACCCAGAATGGGTCGCGAACGTGGTCCTTGTTCGAAAAACTAATGGTAAATGGGGAATGCGCGTGGACTATTCCAATCTAATTAAGGCATGCCCGAACGATAGGTTCCTGACTCCCCGTATCGACCAATTAGTTGACTCAATAGCAGGGCACGCACTGCTCAGTTTCATGGACGCCTACTCTGGTTATAACTAAATCACGATGCACCCGCCCGATCGTTAAAACACTGCCTTTATCACCGATCGAGGTTTGTATTGCTACAAAGTAATGCCTTTTGGCCTCAAGAATGCAAGTGCTACCTATCAATGTTTGGTCAATAAAATGTTTGCTGCACAAATCGGTAAGAATATGGAAGTTTACGTCGACGACATGCTCATAAAAAGCGTCGCAGCCAACGATCATCTCGCAGATCTCCAGGAAGCCTTCGACCTGATGAGGAAGTATCAAATGAAGTTAAATCCAGAAAAATATGCTTTCAGGGTCGCAGTCGAAAAATTTCTTCGGTTCATGGTTGACCAACAAGGAATCGAGGCAAATCCTGAAAAAATAAAAGCCTTGATTGAAATGAAGTCTCCATCCACTCTCAAAGATGTCCAACGATTGGCCGGTTGCATTGCATCATTGAACATGTTCATTTCGTGTGTCTTTGATAAGTGTTCCCTTTCTTTAAGCTTCTTCGTGCTACCGCAAAGATCGACTGGGTATGGACCCAACAGTGCGAAGAGGCATTTTAACAACTGAAGCAATACATGAGCACGCCCCCTATCTTATCAAAGCCTATTTTACAAAAACAGCTCCTTCTTTATTTATCTATGTCTCATACGGCTGTTAGCGCCGCATTAATAAGAGAAGATTCCGGGATCCAAAGGCCCATTTATTATATTAGTCAAGCGATGGTGGATGCCGAAACTAGATATTCTGATATGGAGAAATTAGCTCTCGCCTTAGTGATTGCAACTCGAAAATTACGACCATATTTCCAAGCCCACTCTATATTGGTACCTACGAATCATCCATTAAGACAAGGCCTTCAAAAGAATGAGGTTTCAGGGCGACTGACTAAATGGGCAATTGAGATCAGTGAGCACGACATTTCGTTCTGTCCAAGAACTGCCATTAAGGGTCAAGCCGTGACTGATTTCATCGCTGAATTTACGTATTCGACTCCAGTAGATTCCTCCTCCAACAGTGACCCTACGACCAGCAACTAGCCCCCCTGGTCGCTCTTTGTGGATGGGTCTTCATGCGCCACCGGTAGTGGAGCCGGCTTAATCTTAATTGCCCCTGACCGGTCGCATTTTCAATATGCTTTATGATTTGACACTCACGTCTCTAACAATGAAGCGGAATATGAGGCTCTGATCGTCGGCCTCGAACTAGCAAATGTGCTCACGATACAGAATTTACTTATTCATAGTGACTCTCAACTCATAATCAATCAAGTGCTCGGCGAATTTGACGCGAAAGAAGAACGAATGGCTTTATACAAATCCCGAGTACTTATCGTACTCGCCAAGCTAAGCAAATATGAAATAATTCACATTTCCCGCGAGAAGAATAAACTCGCAGACTCCCTGGCAAAATTAGCTTTCGCACCAGAATCTGATTTAACACGATCTGTTTCTGTCAAGCATTTCCATACCCCCAGTATTGGTCTATCTGCCCCAGAGCAAGTAGCCGTAGTGCATTCCTCCCCATGTTGGATGGACCCCATTGTTCTTTACCTCAAAGACGGACAACTCCCAGATGATAAAAAATCTGCGCGACAAATTCGTCACCGTGCTGCCATGTACACCTTACAAAATGGAATTTTACTACGTAAAAGCTTTACTTTACCATACTTAAGGTGTCTTCATCCAGAAGAAGCACATCGCATTCTTAATGAAATACACCAGGGGGCATGCGGTAACCATCTTAAGGGATGATCTTTAGCATATAAAGCAATAAGGTAAGGGTACTACTGGCCCACCATGAAGGCGGACGCAATCAAATTTTCCAAAAAATGCGACAAATGCCAGCGATATTCTCCAATACCCCATGTACCATCTGAGCAGATGACGCCGATGGAAGGTCCTTGGCCCTTCACCCCAATGGGGAGTTGATATCATTGGACCATTGCCCACTGGAAAAGGTCAGAACAGGTTCGCAATCATAGTAGTCGATTATTTTACCAAATGGGTCGAGGCAGAACCGTTAACCACAATCACCGAAAAGCAGACTACTAGGTTGATGTGGAGAAACATCATATGCCGTTATGGGCTCCCCCACACTATAGTCACCGACAATGGAAACCAGTTCGACAACGCCACGTTCTTGGAGTTTTGCAAAAAATGGAAGATACAGAGTATTCGAACCTCCCCGTATCATCCCCAGGCTAATGGACAAGTTGAAGCAGTCAATAAGATCATCAAACATCATCTAAAAACTAAACTTGAAGAATGTAAAGGTATGTGGCCGAGCTTCTACCTGAAGTCTTATGGGCCTAGAGAACGACAATTCGCACGTCAACTGGAGAAACTTTTTTTTCTCTGGCATTCGGCACCGATGCAGTTGTTCTTGTAGAAGTCGAAGTACCCTCGTATCGAATCGAGCAGTGCGACTCCATGAGCAATCAAGCAGGTCTGAGGCTCCATCTCGACCTCCTGGAAGAAAGAAGGGACGCATCTCGACTTTTAGCGGCAACCTACCAACAGTGTATAGCTCGCTACCGTAATGCAAAGGTCCGACCTAGAACATTTCAGCTCGGCGATTTGGTCCTCAGACAAAATCTCGAAATGCCTGCTCGTTCGTTGGATCCGAATTGGGAAGGCCCTTACCGAGTTATCAAGATTGTGCGACCAGGTACATATTATCTCGAAGATATGCCAGGGACACCCCTACGTCGCCCTTGGCACGTAGAGCATCTACTCCGATATTTTCCTTAACCCGATGTAAATCCGAACAACATTCAAATAAAGATGAATTTTCTTTTGGTCGCTACTCCATTAGTTGGAACCGAATAGCCCCGAAGGGAATATATACATTCCCTTGGACAAATCTTCTACTCTCGACAGAGTCAAATCCTCAATCGATAGATCAGTCTATATCTACGTGGACATGGTCACTAAGACCCCCCGGGTTGAGCCTAACTCATTATTTCATGAGTTAAGTACTCAGGCATTCAACATATGAACCATCTACTACTTATATGAAGCCACAGTATCAAGAAGAATACATTCATTCCATTGAATAAAATATCCAGATCGTTTTACAACAGAAAAGCGATAAAATTTTACATAAGAAAGAAAGAGAAAAGAAAGAGATGATCATCCTTATGCATCACTTTGAGGAGGAGCGCCACTCTCAACCTCAGGGCCAGCTTCTGGGACCCCTGCAGCTTGGGTAGTCTCCGTCACCTCGTTCTTAGCAGCTGCCCTCTCCTCTATAGCTACGATGGTCGCGACCTTTTCGAATTCCTCCATATCAAATGATGGAGACATTCGTTGCACTACTCTTAGTGCGAAGTCGCGACCAGTGTCATACGACTCGTATCGCTCGTCGTCGTATAGTTGCGAAGTGTGAAACTCCATAACAGCCTGGGGCCCCTCTTTAGATAGCAGCTTGACGTAGGCCACTCTCTCCTCCTCCCAGTAGGATGGAGTCATATCGAAGTTGTGCAAGGGTGGACTATTCTTTCTCCAATGCGTCGCTGATCTCTCTTAACTGCGACCTACTCTCAGCAAGCTGCTCCTCTAGAGAGATTTTATCTTGGAGAAAGATCTCTCTCTCTTTCTCTGTCTTCTCCTTCATCTCTGCGAACCTTGCGAAGTTCGTGTCCAAGGCCTGATACCTGTCGGTCAGGACATGGACCTTTCCGATGAGGATTTTCCTCTCCTTAGTCATCTTCGTGATTAAGGTCTCGCGAGATTTAATGACTTGGTCCCTCCCTTGGACCGCCTTTTTTAGTGCAACTCTCTTCCCCTCAGCCTCATCTATGATATGGTGAGCAGTGAGGATGTCACGCATCGTCCGTATGATGAGGTCCAGTCCCTGTTCAAGGAGGAGAAGGATTATCAGATGATCACCAAAAAACCAATAAAGAAAGTAAGAAATAAGTCAAAATCGGAGTACTTTTACCTAGACCATCCTCACTCCCGCATCTAGAGAGAGGTCCTCGAGACTGGGTTCGGGAAGAGTCTCAAAAGTCTGAGGGGATATGTTGTCGAATAGGAATTTGCAGATTGGGTGCAAGTGGCTTGGAACGGTAAACGTCCCAACTCCGGAAGGCTGGGCTATGACTAGCCCAGCAGGGCTCACATCTTGAGCAACAGGTTACTCGCGAGCAGGAATCAACTCGCAAGCAGCTTCAGGCTCGCGAGGTTCTTCAGTCAGGGGGCAACTTGGCCCTGCCCCATCATTCCTCGGGGAATTGTCAACAATGTCGATGATAGGTGGCTTTGGAGGAACCACCGGAGCAGCTGTCATAGGCTCAGGGAGAGGCTCACGTGGTTGTGAGCTTTGGGCAGGCTCACTCGACCGATTAGATGGGTGAGATGTATCAGCCGATGTCTTCTTCTATCTCTTTGAGCCGGTGCCCCTTAGGTGAGGCAGCAATCCCCTCTTCTCTCCTACATTCGCCATGGTAGCCTCCTCTTGAGATATCAACCCAGAAGCGGCAAGTCAAGAGAGTGAAAGACAGGTCTCGATATTCCCGTCACGAGCTGATAAGTTGTAAATTTTTACAATCTTCTCATTGATTCCTCCCTTCAAGCTCGGTTTTCCCCCGGTCAGAATACCTGCGAATACAAGCAGAGGTCAGGTAAATAAAGGATTAATATTACTACAGAAACCGTGGCAGAGTGAAGTTTCGCCCACCTTCACCAAAGAAGCGACTCACGTTATGACCCCTAGGGGTGGATCCCGTCTCAGTTTCTCAGTTCCCGGAGGTAAAAAACCAGCGTTTCCTCCATCTGGGATAATTCGAAGTGGGTTTCCCCAAGACATAATTATCCCGGTGCCAGTAACATAGGTAATACCAGCCCTCATTGGAGGAAGCTTTCTTGAGCTGGAACATTCTAAGGAACTCCTCGGCGGTCACATCTCCATTGCCGGCTTGCTTCCAGAGAACAAACGCACTAAGAACTACCCTCCGACCATTAACAATGAGTTGTCCAGGGGCAATTTTCTAGATACGGAGTACGTCGCAAATAAAAGGGTGAAGGGAAAGACGCACGCCAAGAATGAAAAGGTAATCATACAGGGCTACACAACCCAGGGGAGGGGAATCCGGAGTCTCTCCCTCTCCAGGGAACTGGAAAATGACGGAGTCGGGAACCCGGTATTTTTCCCGTAACTTAATTAGCCGTTCCTCCATCATTATTGAAGGATATCCGGACGTAGAGTACCTCCCCGCAGGGACTCTTGTGTTGTTGGAGGAAGAAGAGCCCGGAGTTGTGATGAGCTATTAATTGTGCATATTTTAACCCCAATTCATCACTCATTATGCATGGTTTTCATAATTTAAAGACTAATCAAATACATGTTTTGTGGTTGTAGGAATGAGAGTTACTTTGCCCAATTGATGACCAAAAGAGCTGATTTAGAACCTTGGATGAAGACCCAAGGAGGGCTGAAGGAAGAAGGAAGCAAAGAAAGAAGCAAAGAAAGAAGAAAATAGAAGAAAGAAAGGAAGAAAACAAGAAGAAAAAGAGACCGACCGGTCTTGACCGGTCGGCCATGCTTGCTGGAGTAATGCCAAAGAGGGCCTGACCGGTCGTGACTGGTCGGCCAGCCCTGTCCGACCGGTCGTGACCGGTCGGCCATGCAAGTTTCAGATTCCAGTTTCTAAAACAGCAATGTATTCCCGCACCTGGTTTTTCGGATCAGTTTTCTGGGCCGATCTTGATGATATTTGGAAATCCAACACATCCATGTCGAAGAGGAGCTCGACGCCGAACTAACCCAAGTGGTTTTGTGTCGATCGGAGCTACGGATTGATCGTGGTGGCCAAAACAATACGAACTGTCCAGAAAGTTCCAGATTTCGCTGTTCCACTCTGGGCCGGTCCAGGTGGCCCATCATTGATGATATGAAGAATCTACTTTGACCATCTTTTAGACCACATCCATATATGAATAACCACAAAAGTTTCAGATCAAAAGGGTGTGTGGTTTGATCGTACCGGTTGAAGAAAGATGGACCATCCAGAAAGCTCCAACTGCGCAGAGTTTATAAAAGCCCTAATTGTTCTAATTTTCGGACCACATTCTGAGATCGTTTTGGACAATCTAATCCATCTATCATGTAGAGAAGGAAGTTTTCTACTCATGTTCAAAATTTGAGATCAATCCGACCTCTGTACACTCCGGAGCGTTGAAAGCAAGATGACTGGTTCTGAAGGTACCCGAAGTGCGCGATTTTGAGAGGCGGTCGGTGATGTGATTGGTGGGCCCATTCAGAGGACAATCTTGGAAATCTAAATCATCTATGAGGAAGATCACATTACAAGGAAGCTACAAATCAAATTTGAAGGCAATCCGACCATTGGTTAAGCCGTACCAAGCGAAACAAATTCTGCTATGTTGCTGTACTATTGCTGCACTATAAAAGGAGGTGCTCTCTTCTATTCCAGGGCAACCAAGGACGTGGGGAGCAAGGAGTTCAAGTCATAGGAGGCTTCCTAGCCTCCTCCAGCTATTTTTTCTTCCTTTTCTTAGTTCTGGTTCTAGTTTTTAATATGCTTTTTATTAGCTAATCTCTTAGCTAGAGCTAAGAGGTGAACCTTATAGTTTTCTTAGATTGTTTAATTCGTTTTATTGGTTTTAAGATTGGTTTTCATGATTATGAACTAAGGTTTGAAGTTTATACAAGTTTTTAAGTAATTTTTCTTAGTCTTGTGATGACTCACGGATGTTTGGATGAATTACTTAGCCTCTTAATTCGTTTGCAACGGTCTAGACCTGTATGATCTGAGGAATCGGAGTGCGCTCTAGTACTAAGCTCTTCATGAAGGGACTTCCTACCAAAGTTCTATTTTTCTATTTTTTTGGAATATGTATGGACTGTGCTTGTGATTTAAATCCAGTTCAAATCCTGATCTAGCCTTGTCTTGTGAGAGGACTTGAGGATGGTTATGATTGTGAACTGGACCTTTTGGAAAGGGGAATGACCTATGCAATTGAGCATGCTCAGCTCAGCCTTCATTGAGTGAATCCTATGCATAGAACTTACATATGACAGACTGTTTGGTTTAACAGCTCTATCATCCGACTAGATAGACAGGAATGTCGATTCTAGTTGAGAAAGTAAGAAACCATAGCGAATTATGCATCTAAGAAGAGCTATAAGTGGATCCTTGATGCTCTAGTTATCTTTTCATTATTAGATTTTCTATTTTATGTTAAAAATCAATTTCACAAACCTCTTTGATTCTAGTTATTAGGATAGTTGGAATTGTTTACTTCCTTCCCTGTGGATCGACCTCGGTCTTACCGAGTTTATTACTACTTCGCAACCCTACACTTGGGGAAGCGAACAAGTTGCATCCCCTAAAGGGACGGTCTCCTCATCAAAATCTCTCACCATTATTTTTTAAGGGGTAGAATAGAGAGAGTAGAGTACCTTGAAGGAAATGGGGAATGGAGGTTACACCAGAGAGAAAATGAAAGTAAGGAGAGGAGAAGAACTTTTGAAATCCTCTGATGAAATTTCAAAATCTTCGCAGGCTTTGTATATTTATAAGCAATCATTCCTTAAGATTTGATGACACGCGGCGACTATTCGTTTGGCACGACAGTCGAACGGGCATGATCATTAATTTCAGAGATACGTGGTGAGCACCGCTTCATTTCCTCTCTGCTGAAAAGCTGCGGAAAGCTGGCACTCACAAATGAAGGCCTAATCATGTACGGCTTCACCTCCAAGAAACGCATTAGGCGGTTATGCGTGCTAGTGAGTAAGTCCTTCCCATAGACTTCTAAACGTAAAGGACTTGGGGGGCATCTGTTATAGGATAAAATTGGTGGTCAAAGATATAGAAGATTCAAGACCCGCGAGCACCTTTTTTACTCCAGCGTTCAACCCTCGAGCCATTATGGTCGAGGCTCGCATATCATAAAAGTATGGTATACGCTTCCGAATATGCGAGCAGGCTTGGTCGCTGGTCATCGGATGGGGGCATCTCCGTAATTCACGTGGCCTTACTCCCTGGTTATAAAACAAAGCATATTCTCATGTGAGCAGCCCTGTTCGCTGGTCCTTCATTAAGAATCTCTCTCGTCTCATAGTACCAGCAGCTTGTATAGGCCGGCCTTGGCTTATCTCCACTCACAGTCCTACATAGTGGAGGTTTCTCAGCATCTCAGTAAGGAACATAACTAGCTAGACACCTAAAGCGGTTATATCATCTAAGGATTAGCAGTATAAACATCTTGTCCCCTAAAATCAGCATTGATCTTAATGACTTGCATAACAGACTGGATCACCCGAATTTTTATAAATAGGTGGTCCCACAGATGGTAAAGGTACACAATCTCTAAACCCACATCCTACCTTTTACTTTACTACCATATCTCATCTAACTTAAGCTTCGAAGGGCCAACGGCTGAACGCCAGCCACCCTTAGTTTTCTCCTTTACTCTTTCAGGTAAAGAAGGAAGCTTGCTCTAAGGAAGGTGAACGTCTGGAGGATCCTGTTACTAAATTAGATGTAAACACTTACCAGTCCATTAAAAGGCCTTTAATACCCATATGCGGCGTTTACTTGCTCTTGTAACACTTCTTGAAATGCGGGAATTGTAGGACAATCTTACGTAAAGTGTACATTAGTGGCAAAAATTCTACATACGTTCTCAATGGCTTCCGTGGACTTGGAAATTCCACTTTTACTTAGTTCCATAGCCTTGTCTTTTCTTGTGAGGTTGGCTATCCTTATGTTTACATCATCTTCCTCCTTGAGGATGTAAATTCGTCATTTCTCTTTTTGCTAAGGAGGCTTGAGGTTACTAGACTTGTCTGAGGTATCCCATGATTGGGCATTCTTGGGCAACATGTCAAAGTAACTCCATGCCTCATTTGAATTTTTGCTCATGAACTCACCATTGCACATCATCCCTACAAATTGGCGCATGTTGGAATTCAATCCATCATAAAAAGAAGTTTATAATTCGTGAATTTTTGTATCCATGATGTGGGCAAGTGAGTAAGAGTTCCTTATACCTTTCCCAACTTTGAAAGAATGACTCTCCCTCTTTTCCCATAAAGCTCATTATAGATCTTCGAAGGGTATTGATTTTATGAGCCGGGAAGAACTTTTTCAAGAATTCTCAGGTCATCTCAGTCTATGTCCCTATCGAATGTGGTCTAAGAGAGTGAAGCCAACCTTTGGCTCTTTCTTTCAATGAGAAGGGAAACAATCTAAGCTTAATGACATCCTTTGACACATTGTTGTATTGCAAGGTAGCAACAACTTCATCAAACTCTTTTAAGTGTAGATATGGGCTCTCAGAATCTAGCCCATGGAACTTAGGTAAAAGCTAAATTACCCCCGGTTTTATATCAATGCTCCCCCATGTGGTTGGTAAAACCACGCAAGAGAGTGTAGTCGTACGGATCGGTTGTAGGTAGTCACGTAAAGCTCTCATCGGAGGAGCATTGTGCACCTCATTCTCTCCCACTACCTCTTAATTCGCGTTTGTAGTTGGAGTAGGGTGGGGAGGATTCCTTAATGGTGTTTAATCCATATTCCCTGAACTTTCACAATGTTCTATATATTTTCTAACTCGTCTATGAATGAAAAGTAGTCCAACTAAACTACCTTAAGTTTGGAGACGATTTGTGTGATCAAGTTCCCAATGGGACATAAACCACACAATAAAAAAAATTTGAACTAAACATAACCCTAAAATAAAAGTTTAAAATTAAACTAAAAATTTGAAAACTAAAACTAAAATTCTAGTAAAGCTAAAAAGATGTAAAAAGTTTTAAGTTAGAAAGATAGTACCTGATTAGTTTGAACTAAGAGAATTTCCTATAAAACAAAGCAAACATGTTAGTTCTAGAAAATTAAAAACTACTTCTAGGAAATCAGAAAATCCTATGTATCTACTTCTACTTCTATAGCCACTAAAACAATTTAGAATCTTTTAACCTAGATTCCTCGGCAACGACGCCAAAAACTTATTTGCTCGCCTCAAGTGTAAGGCTGCGATGTAGTAATAATCTCGGTAAGACCGAGGTCGATCCACAGGAAATTAGGGTAAACCAATTCAAATTATTTTAGCAACTTCAAATTCAATAATTTAAAATTTGAGTCTATAAACTAAGTAAAAATAGTAACTTTGTAAAAATCTGTAATTAATGGAACTAAGGCCTTAAAGATCCACTTGTAGTAGTCCCATGTGAATACATTCATCCAAGCATAAACATAACTAAATTCGAAGTTCTATCTCTCATCTAGTTGGAAAATTTAACATTCAAACACAAACAATCTCCACTAAGTCAGAAAATAAGATTCTAATTCGAATGAAGCACATAAAATTCAAATATGTAGCCTTCGAAAGTAACAACCATGCCAAGAGACTATGGTATGCTCTAGGGTTACTATAATTCGAATCTAATCAATCCAAACATGATAATCTCAGAGAATTGCAAGGAACCCATGTTCGAAGCACATAAACTCTTATGAAACATCCAAAAATACCAACTTTATTCAAACTAGAACTTAAAAATCCAAACTTTAAGTACTTGAATCAAACAAATTCTACATGATGACTAACTACAAGCTTCACCTCTTAGCCTTAGCTAAGAGGTTCTAGCCGAGCATCATCATGCTACAACTAAAAATAATGAAAAGCTAATTAAAAACATGAAAAATCGGATTCGAGAGAGTTGTAGACGCTCCATGACGATCTTCTTCACCTCCATTACAACAAATTGGTTATTTACCGACGATATTGATTTCGTTGGTAAAAATCATTTTTACTAATATTTCGTGGGTAAAAACCATTCTTCTTTCGCACCCCCACCAAAAATCTTCCCACCACTATTTATAACGACGGGATTACACTTATACTGACGAAATTAACATATCGTTGGTAAAAAAATCTTTTACCAACGAAAATTTTCGTCAGTAAAGACATTTTATACTGATGAAATTGATACGTCGTCGATAACAATGATAGAGCACGGGTGTGTCCCACTTGAATTTTAAGAAGGGTTTTACCGACGAAAATTTTCGTCAGTAAATACATTTTATACCGACGAAATTGATACGTCGTCGGTAACAATGATAGAGCACGGGTGTGGCCCACTTGAATTTTAAGAAGGATTTTATTGACAAAAATTTTCATCGATAATAATCATATATTTTATCTTCGAATCAACCCCAGCAAGCCCCCATCTCTCTCAATCTCTCTCAACCCTCTCTCTCACCCCCCCTCTCTCTCTCTCTCACCGAATGTCACCGCTCTCTCTCACCGAACGACATCGCCGCACACTGCCATCACCACCGCACACCAGCCGCCCTTCTCTTCTCCTACACCGCCGCACCTCTTTCCGGTAACCCTCTCTCTCTCTTTCTCTCTCTTCCTTCTTCCTCCATTTCCTCTCTCTCTCTCTCTTTCTCTCATTCACTCCGTCCCCCTCCACTGTTTGTGGGGCCCACTGTTGCTGTCAATTGCTTGTGGGGCCCACCGTCGGGCAATCCACTACTTGTGGGTCCCACCATCCCATCGATTCTACTGTTTTGTGGGGCCCACCGTCGATGTACAGTAGTGTTTTGTGGGGCCCACTATTTTTGTAAATCCCTAATTAGGGATTTATTTTGGAAATCCCTAATTAGGGATTTCTTAATTAAAATACCTAATTTGGGATTTTCAATTCCAAAAGAAAATCCAAAAATTATAGATATCCAAATCTGAATTAGACCACACCACTAAAAACAGTGTCCATTGGTTATGGGGCCCACCGTCGCTGTCCATTGCTTGTGGGGCCACCGTCGATGTCAACTATTTTGTGGGGCCCACTTTTTTAGTAAATCCCTAATTAGGTATTTCTTAATTTAAATTCTTGATTTAGGATTTTCAAAATTATGGATATCCAAATCTCAAGTGGACCACACCACTAGAAACAGTGTGATTGAGTGCCCCACCATTAAAATTTCCAAAGGGCCCATCGTAAGGTTTTGGTAATGTGTATTTGAAATCCAAGCTCTTTATAATGTCAATAAGGTCTGGATGAAGGTAAAACATAAATATCCATTTGATCCAAATGTATTGTGGCCCACATAAGGAATAGTCCACATCAAATAAGGTCACTCTCCTTTATGTGTGGATGTATGTGTGGATGTATGTGGCTTATTATTAATAGTTATTTTGTCTATGAATGGTAGTATAATACAATTAGTTAGCCCATTTTTAGATTTCTATATTGCCGAGCATAGATATAGTGTGTTTTGGAGGTATAAAAATTTGCCAAATTGTCCTGTTGGACAGTCCAAGGTTGGATAGATTGTAATGTTTTCGTTATTTTTTATTTACATGCTCTGCCATTAGTTTCGTGCACTATCTCTCCTATTCTCTCTGGATATATTTCTTATGTTTATTTTCATTGTCAATAATCCACACAATGTGTGGATACTTGAAGTGAAAATTAAATGTAAGATAAATATATCTGGAGAGATACGGGGAGATGCTGTCGAAATTTAGGCTAAGGCATTTAAATGAAAATAATGAAAGCATTTCAATCTATCCATCCTTGGATGGGAGACTGATTGTATTATATTATTATTTAGTAGCAAATTAGATGATGAACATAATACTTGTGATTAAGAGTGATTGATTCAAACGAATGTTGAGCGAGGGTCCCTAGAAGGTCGGAACCGTTGTTATGATTATGATGAAGCTGTCTATTTCCTATGGACAACAATATGGGTGGCCTGACCATTTGGACAGGCCCGTGTTTATGTATTAGCTTGGAATTGATGGAGCAGACCCGGATGTGTGTCGGAGCTATCCGAATGTTGATCCGGGGTCCCTGGAAGGTGGGAACCGCTGTTATGACCATGATGAAGCTGTCAATTTCCTATGGACGGCAATATGGGTGGCTTGGCCATTTGGACAGGCCCGTGTTTATGTATTAACTCAGAATTGATGGAGCAGACCCGGATGTGTGTTGGAGCTATTCGGATGTTGAGCGGGGATCCCTGGAAGGTGGGAACCGTTGTTATGACCATGACGAAGCTTTCCATTTCCTATGGACAACAATATGGGTGGCCTGACCATTTGGACATGCCCGTGTTTGTGTGGAGTAAATCCAGATGTGCGTTGGAGCTATCCGTGAGTTGGTTGAGTCTCCAAGACCTAAACCTTTAACCCTAAACCCTAATCCTAAACCATAAACCCTAAAACCTAATCTTAAAATATAAACCCTAAACCCTAATCCTAAACCAATAACCCTAACCTAAACCGAAACTCGAAAACCCAAACCTGATCCCGAACCCGATATCCTAAACCTAAACCTCAACCGATACTCAATTCACTTAACCTAAACCTACACCTAAGCCTAAACCTATAACCCTAAACTAAACCTAAACCTAAACTCAAAAACCTAATCCTAAACCCAATCCTAAACCCGAACCCGAACCTAATTTCCTAAACCTAAGCCTAAACCTATACTAGATTCACTTAACCTAAACCTACACCTAATCCTAAACCTATAACTCTAACCTAAACGTAAACCTAATGGCCCGTTTGGCACCATGGATTTGAGGAGAAAGGAGGAGAAAGGAGGAGAAGCTGGTTGCTTTATTATGTTTGGCACCATGGATTTGATGAGAAGTGGATTTGGGTGGACTCCAGGAGAACTAAAAAAGGCACTTTTAGCCCCTTTTCAAATCCTCAAAAAAAGGTGGGATTTGGGGAGAAAGCCTTCCCAACGTGGGACCCACCATAATGTGTCCCTAACTATGGGACCCAACATGATGTACATTTTCCATCCAACTTGTTGATAAGGTCACAAAGACCGGGATGAAGGGACCACACAAATTTCAGTTTAATCCAAGACTTTTGTGCATCATAAAGGTCTCACTATCCATTTTTTCTTGTTTTATGGTCCACTTTAGATGTGGATTTGCTTTATTTTTTGGATCTTGGCATAAAATGATATGCAAAAATGGATGAATGTCATGGATTTAAAAATCGAGGCTAATACGGTGGGCATACGGTGGGATTAAAATTTACACCGTCCATTCCTTCATGTTTGATTTCTCTCAAATCTTAGCTGCCAAACAGAGAATCTGGAATTAATAAGAAGTGGAATCGATGAGAATTCATATCATGGAATCCACTTCTCCTCACTTCTCCTCAAATCCATGGTGCCAAACGGGCCATAAACTCAAAAACCTAAACCTAAACCCAATCCTGAACCTGAACCTGATTTCCTAAACCTAAGCCTAAACCTATACTAGATTCACTTAACCTAAACCTACACCTAATCCTAAACTTATAACCCTAACCTAAACCTAAACCTAAACTCAAAATCCTAAACCTAAACCCAATCCCGAACCTGAATCCAAACGCGATTTCCTAAACCTAAACCTAAATTCAATTCACCTAACCTAAACCTACACCTAATCATAAACCTATAACCCTAACCTAAACCTAAACCTAAACTCGAAAGCCTAAAACCAGATCCCGAACCTGAACCTGATTTCCTAAACCTACACCTAAACCTAAACCTAAACTCAATTCACCTAACCTATAACGCTAACCTAAACCTATAACCTAAACCTAAACTCAATTCACTTAACCTAAACCAATAACGCAAACCTAAACCTAAACTTGAAATCCAAGACCTAAACCTGATTCCGAACTCGAACCCGAACCCGATTACTTAAACCTAAACCTATAACCTAAACTTAAAGTCAATTCACCTAACCTAAACCTACACCTAATTCTAAACCTACAACCCTAACCTAAACCTAAACCTAAATACGAAATCCTAAATCTAAACCCGATCCCAAACCCAAACCCGATCCCGATTTCCTAAACCTAAACCTCAACTCAATTCACCAAACCTAAACCTACAACCCTAACCTAAACCTAAACCTAAACAAGAAATCCTAAACCTAAACCTAATCCCGAACCCAAATCTAACACCTAAACCTATAACCTAAACTTAAATTGAATTCACCTAACGTAAACCTACTCCTAATCCTAAACCTATAACCCCAACTTAAACCTAAACCTAAACTCGAAATCCTAAACCTAAACCCAATCCCAAACCTAAGCCCAAACCCAATTTCCTAAACCGAAACCTAAACTCAATTCACCTAACCTAAACCTACACCTAATCCTAAACCTACAACCCTAACCTAAACCTAAACCTAAACTTCAAATCCTAAACCTAAACCCAATCCCGAACCCGAATCCTAAACCTAAACCTATAACCTAAACTTAAACTGAATTCACCTAACCTAAACCTAGACCTAATCCTAAACCTACAACCCTAACCTAAACCTAAACCTAAACTCGAAATCCTAAACCTAAACTTGATCCTGAACCCAAACCTAAACCCGATTTCCTAAACCTAAACCTAAACTCAATTCACCTAACCTAAACCTACACCTAATCCTAAACCTACAACACTAACCTAAACCTAAACCTAAACTTGAAATCCTAAACCTAAACCCAATCCCGAACCCAAATCCTAAACCTAAACCTATAACCTAAACTTAAACTCAATTCACCTAACCTAAACCTACACCTAATCCTAAACCTACAACCCTAACCTAAACCTAAACCTAAACTCGAAATCCTAAACCTAAACTCGATCCTGAACCCAAACTTAAACCCGATTTCCTAAACCTAAACCTAACTCAATTCACCTAACCTAAACCTACACCTAATCCTAAACCTACAACCCTAACCAAAACATAAAACTAAACTTGAAAACCTAAACCTTAACCCGATCCCGAACCTAAACCCGAACCCGATTTCCTAAACCTAAACCTAAACTCAATTCACCTAACCTAAACCTACGCCTAATCCTAAACCTATAACCCTAACCTGAACCTAGACGTAAACTCAAAATCCTAAACATAAACCAGATCCCGAACTTAAATCCGAACCCAATTTCCTAAACCTAAACTTAAAGTCAATTCATCTAAACCTAAAACTGTTAATGCAAAAATTTGTCAATTACCATGGTTAGTGTGTCGTCAAGTCTGCTTGCGGCTGAAGACAGAAGCTACTCAAAGAAGATCGCTCATCCAGTCAGCTTCATAGCCTCTCCATCCAAACCTTTGATCCCAAAACCCTTCTATAGATGGCCCAATCCTTCCTAGTTACATCCTTAGTCCCATCTATAGTCCACCTTCCATAAAAGTCAGCTATGGAAGGATCCATTATGGCAGATGTTGCTTAAAAGATGAAAATCAGTATATCTGCTATCTCCGATAGGTGTCTGATCCATCGGAGATGTGTCCGATAGGTGTCCGATCAATCGGACGATATGTTCGATCAATCGGAGATTTGTCCAGCAACATTGAAAATCTCTCTGGACACTTTTCCGATCAATCGGAGAATGATCCGATCCATCGGACGGAATTCCAGAAAATCTCATAAACTCTCTGGAAGAATTTACGATCAATCGGAACATCTGTCCGATCAATCGGACAAGGTGGCTCCGATCCATTGAAGTACATCCGATCCATCGGAGGAAAATTCAGAAAAATACATAAACTCTCTGAAAGAAATTACGATCAATCGGACCATTTGTCCGATCAATCGGATAGGGTCTTCCGATTAATCGGAACTGAGTCTGATCAATCGGAGAACCTATTTTTCAGCAAAAATTCAAATCAAGCTAATACTTATGTCCGATCGATCGGATCCTATCGAGGAGACCGTTTTCTGACCGTTGAATGTCATCTCTATATATGGAACTCAGTTGGATCTTGTGGAAATCACCTTGAGCATCATCTAGAGTTTGTTTGTGCTTTCTCCTTGAGATCCCCTTCTCTCATACCCTAAGATTTGTTGAGTTCATACTTCAATCCATGTTGATCTGACCAACATTGAAGAGCATTCAAAGCTTGGATTGAATCATGAACTCAACCCCTCTTTAATGGCATCTTGACCTACCTCTCAAAGTTATACTCTTGTCATCAAGGCTATTAATGGTGGGTTAGGTAGAAGCTACTCCTCATATAAAAGCCATATCCCAATATAGCCTCAACCAAACCCTAATCCCTCACCTTGGAATCTACAAGGAGTCATCCGTAGTAAGGTTGCTGATCGAGGGAGCTGAAGAAGGTATCTTCCGTGCAAGCCGAAGCTTCTTCAACAAAGGCATCATCAAGGGGCTCAATCAGCTAAGTATATTTAGTCTTTCGAGTCCAAGAAACCTTCTCAAGTTGAGATTTGGGTTTCAGAGTTTGAAGACCCAAACTCGTAAGAGTCCTTGCGTAGGACAAGTCCTTGAGTAGGACAAGCCCTTGTGTAGGACAAAGTGGTTCATGGATTAGTCCTATGGAAGGATGAATCCATGTGTTGAGTCTTAAGTCATTTTGTAGGCTGTTAAGGTTTATAGTTAACCTCATTTAAAACCATAGTGATAGTGAAATCCGGCCACTCAAGGAGTGAGTGGATCAGTCGAGAGTGGAGTAGGTACATAACCGAACCACTATAAAAATCTCTTGTTGTGTGATGAATGGATGAACTGATTTACTTCTTTCACTTGTGCATTTATTGATTTATATTCTGCATATCTTGTACTTGAAGAAAGTTCTCTAAGAATACTTTGCATGATTACAAGTGTGTAATTTGGTAATTTTAAAAAGTGTCCTATTCACCCCCCTCTAGGACAAGGTAACTTGTTTCTTGCTTCTACAAAAGCGGTAATCAAACTTATACCGCATTTTCAATTGGTATCAGAGCGGGTTCCTCCTCAAAGGCGTAAGAGCCCGGAGTGTGATCCGTCTCTAGAAGCTTGAAATCATGTCAAAAGGGGATTCTGGTATGGTTTCCAAACCTCCATATTTTAATGGATCAAACTATGCATATTGGAAAGCAAGAATGAGAGTCCTCTTGCAATCATTGGATCATGCAACATGGAGGTCTATGGAAATCAAATATGAAATACCCCTCTTGAGCACAGTCACAGATGGGGTCACCACCACCACAGTCAAACCTGATGATTTATGGACTGATTTTGAACAACTGAGATACATTAGCAATGCAAAGGCACTCAATGCTATCTTTTGTGCCGTTTCAGCAGATGAGTTTAAAAGAATTTGTAATTGCACAACTGCTAAGGAAGCATGGGACATCTTTGAAACTACTCATGAAGGAACTAGTACAGTCAAGAGGTCGAAACTTCAGCTCTTGGCTACTCAATTTAAGAATATAAAAATGGAAGAACATGAGAACTTCATGGACTTTTACACCCGGCTGAGCGATGTCACCAATGCTATGTGGGGATTGGAGGAGAGGATATTGGATCCGCGCATTTGTAGGAAAATTTTAAGATCCTTACCTGAACGATTCTCCTCCAAGGTCATAACTATTGAGGAATGTAGAGATATTGGTGCTATGAAAATAGAAGACTTACTAGGATCTGTACAGACCCATGAACTTCATTTTAAGAAATCCTCAAAAAATAGAAACACAGTGCTGAAATCCTCACACACTACACAAGAATCTGTAGTTGATAGTGATGAAGAAATGGATATGAATGAAATGGCTCTTATGGCCAAGAAGTTTAGAAAATTATTCAAAAACAAAGGAAAAAGGATTGAAAAAAATAGCAAATCTTTTGACAAAAAGCGCTATACATGAAAATCTTACAACAAGCCAAAAGATCCTAAGTGCTACAACTGTGGACGCTATGGTCATATTGCCTCTGACTGCCAAGCTCCTGCCAAAGAAAAAAAAAAGCAATGGCAGCCATATGGGACAACCTCGAGAGTACAGATTCAGAAACAGATGAATATCAAAGTGATGGGAGAGGATCAGTTAAAATTTTGATGGCCTCTATCTCAGAGATTGTCCCAGACATACATGGCGAAAGAAACAAGGATGATTATGAGCTATCAGAAAACAATGTGACATCCTCCGATGATGACGAGGATGATAATGAAGGTTTGCAAGTTGCCTATGATGAGTTATTTCGTCAAAGCATCCTTCTTACCAAGAAGTTGAGCCAAGCTAATATTGACAACAATAAATTGGCTGATGAAATGTAAGAAGTGAAAGGAGAAAACAACAGATTTCACTTTCAGATCTGTGACTTGGAAAAGAAAAACAAAGCAACTCAAGACAAAATTAATACCCTAGAAGATGAGCTGAAAAAGGCAAAATCTACAAATCAATGTCTAATCTTGCAGCTTAATCAAGAAAGTCAACTCTATGAAAGATTTGCCTAGAGTAGAGAAAAACTAGATGATATCCTTAAATCAGGAAGCCTTGTAGGAATACAAGAGGGCTAGGCTATGGTGAGCAAACTAAGGTTAGTAACCCAGAACCTAAAAAGATTAGGAATGCATCAGGAAGCACTAAGAAAAATTCACCTATATGCCATGCATGCGGAGATGTTGGACATTTGAAGTTTGAATGCTTGATCTTTAAGAATCCGGTTCAGAACTTGAAAGGTAAATTTGTACCTACCGGATAAAGGATGAATCATATGTGGAGTCCTCCTAAACAAACACCAAACATGAGGAGAAATTATCCCACTCCACCGAAGAAAGACAAAAGAATAGAAGAGCTCCTTAAAATGGTAAAACAGTTAAACAAAAGAACCATGGAGCTGATGAAAGAGAAATCAAGCAAAGAAAAAACCTCAACACCTTATGCTCAAACGATGACATCTCTAGAATTAACCAAGAAGCCTGGTTCTCAAAAAAGGGTAGTCTTTAAATGGGTAGTAAAGAACAAATGATTAGTTATCCATACAGCCCTTAGAGCCGGAAGAAACACTAGGTGGTACCTTGATAGTGGATGCTCCCAACACATGACAGGTGACAGGACTCAGTTTTGTGATTATGCTGAATTTGATGGTGGGTCTGTTACCTTTGGAGATGGGAGTGTTGCCAAGATTGTTGGAAAGGGAACCATCATCGGGCCAGGATTGCCCAAATTGAGGATGTACTATGTGTTGACGGTTTGAAACATAATCTATTAAGCATCTCTCAAATATGTGATGAACAGCATTCCGTAAAATTCTCCAAAGAAATGTGCGAAATTATGGACCAAACTGGAAAATTAATACTAAAACGATTTCGCACTGGAGATAACTACTATGTTATTGAAAACAAGGTTGATGAGGGACCATCTGCCGTATGCCACATGGCCATTAATGATGAGACTGAGTTATGGCATCAACGGCTTGGTCATGTCCATTACAGGAACCTCGCTAGGTTGAGTAGAAAGAAATTAGTAAGAGGATTACCCAAGATTGGGAAGAAACCAAAAGAAGTATGTGCAGAATGCTTGAAAGGTAAACAAATTAAAGTTGCACATAAGAAGACATCCATCATTGCTACATCAAAACCCCTTGATCTACTCCACATGGATCTCGTAGGTCCCACAAGAGTAATGAGTCAATGTGGTAAGAGGTACTTCTTTGTTATTATTTACGACTATTCCCGATATACTTGGGTTGTATTTTTGAAAGAAAAGTCTGATACATTTAAGGAATTTGAGAAACTTATGAAACGACTCCACAATGAGAAGGAATGTACAGTGAAACGTATTAGGAGTGATCATGGGGGGGAATTTGAGGACGGGCGATTTGAACTATTCTGTGAAAATCTAGGCATCAAACATGAATTCTCAGCCCCAAAAACTCCACAACAAAATGGAGTAGCAGAGAGGAAAAACAGAGTTCTACTTGACATGGCCACAGTTATGATGAATAACAAAAATATAGCAAAAAATCTGTGGGCCGAAGCAGTGAATACATCTTGTCACATCATTAATCGAGTTTATTTGAGAGCCGGCCTAGATAAAACCCCATATGAGCTGTGGAATGGAAAAGTTCCAAACATCAAGTACTTTAGGGTCTTTGGTAGCAAATATCACATCCTTCGAGATCGAGAAAATCTAGGAAAATTTGACTCTAAGAGCGATGAGGGAATATTTCTAGGATATGCTTCTGATAGTCGTGCCTATAGAGTGTACAACACAAGGACTAAAACAACTCAAGAATCCATAAATGTTATCATTGATGACCAATCCAAAGAAGATACAAGACTTGATGATGATGAAGTGGGAGAACCATGCCACATAGGTAAATCTGTTGAAAAATCTCCCACTCCCAATGCCTCAATAGCTTCTGGAAATGTTCCACATATCAAGGATCATCCCCTCAATCAAATCATTGGAGATCCGGATGTTAGAGTCAAGACTAGGAGACAACTTGAGGCCATCAACAATCATGTGTGCTTCACTTTAAAAATTGAACCAAAAAATATAAATGAGGCTCTCAATGATGAGTTTTGGATACTTGCAATGCAAGAGGAACTTCAACAGTTTACCAGAAATGAAGTTTGGTTTCTGGTTAAAAGACCATATGAGAAGAATGTCATTGGAACTAAATAGATCTTCAAAAATAAAACAGATGAATCTGGCAATGTGATTCGAAACAAAGCACGTCTTGTAGCTCAAGGGTACTCTCAAATCGAGGGAATTGATTTTGATGAAACTTTTGCCCCTGTTGCTAGACTAGAATCCATTCGAATTCTCATGTCCATAGCATGTGCTCTCAAATTCAAATTATTTCAAATGGACGTGAAGAGTGCCTTTCTAAATGGTATACTTGATGAGGAGGTTTATGTTGAACAACCAAAAGGGTTTGTGGACCCTAGTTATCCTCAAAGAGTCTACCGATTGAAAAAGGCTCTTTATGGGTTGTTAACGTCAGATTTTGTAACAGGATCCTCCGGTCGTTCACCTTCTCTCCAACAGGGATTTCCTCCGCCAGACCTGTAAAGAGACAGAAAGCAACTAAGGGTGGCTGATGTCCAGCCGTTAGCCCTCCGATGCTTAAGTCAGGCAAAGCAAGAAGAATAGCCAAGCAAAGCGAGACCAGGGATTGAATATTGTGTACCTTTCTCTTAATGGAGTCATCCCTTTATATAGATCTGAAGCGATCCAATCTGTTACGTAAGATATCGAGATCCCGCTGATTTCGCGGGATAAGATTCTTTTCCTTAGATAGAGGAGTGATTTTATCCAACAACTCATCAGTCAATTACGTTCCTTGATAGCAATCCCTTGAGATTCGGAACCATTGAAGAAGGTAAGCCAGAATCGGCCTATACGGGCTGCTGGAACTATTATATGAAGACCGTCCAAACCAAAAGCAAAGACTCACGATTGCTCAGAAGTCGGGAGCTACTCGTGTCAAGAATGCTCGCATTCAGGAGATGCGACCAGGAGATGCGACCCCTTCTGACGAGCACGAGCTGAGCTGCTCGCACACAGGAGATGCGACCCTTTATCGCGAGCACGAGCTGAGCTGCTCGCACACAGGAGATGCGACCCTTCATCGCGAGCACGAACTGAGCTGCTCGCACACAAGAGATGCGACCCTTCATCGCGAGCACGAGCTGAGCTGCTCGCACACAGGACACAGGAGATGCGACCCTTTATCGCGAGCACGAGATTGACTGCTCGCATTCACTATGTGCCGTGATCCCTCACTTCTCGCTAAACTATATTTGCCTACAACAGATGCCCCCCAAACCCTTGGTATCGAGGAACTATGCCAAGGGTTTGCTAGTGTAGAAGCTGGCTGCTGGGAGAAAATCGCACATGATTCACTTAACGTGCTTCCGCATTTATGATGGCCAGCTTTCGTGCAGCTTTTTCTGCCGCCAGAAATGAGGCGTCGGGTGCCACGTGTTTTCGTATTTAATGCCAGCGCCCGTTCGTCTGGCGTGCTGGATGAGAAGCTGGCGCGTGTCCATCAAATCAACCGGGATGATTGCGTATAAATATCGGACTTAGCCGAAAATCCTCCATTTTTGAATTCCATCAGCTGCGAAGTTTCCTTCTTCTTCTTCTCTGTTCCGAAGTAAAAACCTCTTTACAGAGGTATTCCTTCTTTTCTTTCTTCTTATTCATTTCTCCCACCCATCTCTTTATAATGGCGGAAATCTCTGACGAAGAGATTGTTCCTTTGGGAGACGAAACCCCAGATTCCTCTGAATCCAATAACGTCAGAGTATCGGCTGGGAGATATTTAGCCTCCGGCTACTCTTCCATCTTGACGGAGGAAAGACTCTCTAACCTTAGAGAGGTATATAGGGTCCCAGACTCTGTTTCGTTCAGATTGCCTGGGAGAGGGGAGATAGCCGATGCACCACCACCTGGGTGTGTGGCTGTTTATGAATATTTTTTCAAAGTGGGCGTACGTCTTCCCCTCCACCCCTTCATACGAAACTTCCTCCGTCTCTACAAGATTGCCCCGGGCCAACTAATAGTAAATGGCTAGCGGGTACTTCTGAGTGCTTTCGTCCTTTGGAAGCAGGCGGGTAACGAGGAGTTAATCGCTGAGGAGTTTTTAAGGTTATTACAGCTGAAGAAGGCGCCAGCTAGCGAGGGCTGGTACTACCTCTGCTTCTGGCACCGGAATAACTTTATCTTAGGGAACCCCTCTTCCAACTGCCCAGGATGGAGAAAAAAGTGGTTCTACGTTTCTGGCAACTGGGAGTCCGAATTGGGCTCCGACCCCAAAGGCCATAACGTTAATCGCCATTTTGGCAAAGGTGGGTCAAGTGTTCATTTTATCTATCCGAAAGGAATAGTGCCTTTGCTCCATCGGTGATTTAACGTGCATTCTTTTTTGTTCGTAGGAATCCCAACTGGTGTGAAGCCAAACCTGCGAGGAGGACTCAACGAAAAACTTGTCAGAGTCTACAAGCTCCCGGCGGCTGCATGCCACGTCAACGCTGCTCTAGAACCCCATTGTCTCCGTGCGGCGGGTCTAATCTCTCAAGACGAAATGACAAATGTGGGAGACAAAAGAGGTGCACCGGGGGTACTTCCCCGTCTGAAGGGCGCGGCCTCGAAGAGGCAAAAGAAAAACACCGGGGGTTCGTCAAATACGCCTGCTCCCGCAGAGGGGTATGCTCGTGGACCTCAATCGCGAGGGGCCGCCTCGGGAGGGGTCGCTACGACTTCTCGTACGACCGCGACCCCTCCGGTCAATGCGACTCCTCTATCCACCGTGCTCCCTCCGGTTGACCTACCCCGTCAGCCAATTATTGAAGTAGCTGACAACTCACCTAAAGGCGATCGGAGAGGGGGAGGCCTCCCTCCAAAGGGGGCTTCAAGCGAGCCTACTGCTGCTCGCGAATTGCTGGCGCCCGCCTCGGGCGTCGCGAGTGCTCGCGATTCGGGTCCCAAGGAGATGGTTGTAGCCCAAGCTTCTGGCTCGGGAACTTTTGTCATTCCTCCACACTTGCATCCAATATGCGAGTTCATGTTTGACAAAATTTCCCCCAACTCCTTCGGAAGCCTCCCCGAACCAAGCCCCGAAGCTCTCTCCACCGACATTGGGGTGAGATTGCTGCAGGTAACTAACCTTACACGATTTTTCGTCACTGATATGGCGGATTACTCTGATTTATCTCCTCTCTCACACACATTTTTTTTATAGAGCTTGGATCTCACGCTTCGAGTCAGACGTGACATCGAAGCAGCCCGCCGTAGTGTGGAGGATGCGGAGAAGAAGAAGAAGACAATGGAAGCCGAGGTCCAAGGGAGGGACCGCTTGGTGAAGGCCTTGGAAGTTCAAATCGCCAAGCTGGACGAAGAGAAGAAGATTCTCCTTGTCAAGATCCAATCCCTGACTGAGCGCTTCCAGTCAGTGGACCTCCAACTCGCAAAGCTTCAAGAGCTCCATACTAAGAGCGAGAAGGAGAAGGAGATTTTCCGCAAGGATAAGATCCAGCTTGAAGAGTGGCTCAAGGACGCTCGGACCAAGCTCGAGGAGGCCCAGCAGCGACTTAAACAGCTGAAGGATGACTCCATCCACTGGGAAGAAGAGCGAGTGGCTCTCGTTCAGATGGTATCTGATGACGGTCCTCGCGTAGTCTAGGAGTTCCGTACTTCTCAACTTTATGACGAGGAGCGATATGAAGCGTATATCACTGGTCGCAATTTTGCGGTCAGAGTTATGCAGCAGATTGCTCCGACTTTTAACGTTGAGGAGTTCGACAGAGTGGCTTTCGAGGTTGCAGCTAGAGAACGGGTTGCCGCTGAGAACGAAGTCACTGGGGCAATAGATGTCACTCCTGCTCCTGAGGCTGGTCCCGAAGCTGAGAGCCGCGAGCCTGCGCAAGATGAGGATTGACCAACCTTGACCTCGGCACCTTCCTATGTCTTGTATTTTTTTTCACTTTTGAGAAGAAATTTGTAACTGTCTTGACCTTTTGGTCATCATTTTAATGAACATTTATTTCTTCAGTGTTGTGTATTCTCCTTATCTTTCATTCTTGCTTTGTTTTGATCTCATGTTGACTCATCAGAGGATGCGACCCCTTAATTCGAGCACGAGCTGCGCTGCTCGCAATTAGGGTATACGACTGCGACCCCTTAATTCGAGCACGAGCTGCGCTGCTCGCATTCTGGAAGTGCGATCCTTTTCACCAAGCGCGAGCATCTAACTCATGAAAAAATGAATTAGACTCAATCTGGGGGTCGTGTGACCGTGTCCGCGTTGAGATAGACTGATCTATCGATTGAGATTTTGATTCTACCAAGGGCAGAAGATTGGTCAAGAGAGCACGTATGCTCTCTTCGGGGCTATTCGAGTCCAAATAAATTGGATAGCGGCTAAAAGGTGGTTTTAGCCCTACCAAAGGTAGGCAATTGGTCAAGAGAATGGTATGCACTATCTTTAGGCCTATTCAGGTCCAAGTAAATGGAATAGCGACCAAAAGATATCTTTCACTTTATTCATAAAATGTTGTTATGAACTACATCGAATTTAGGGGTAATATCGTAGCAAATGCTCCACGTGCCAAGGGCGACGTACGGGCTTTCCTTGCATGTCTTCAAGGTAATAAGTACTGGGTCGCACAATCTTAATAACCCGATAAGGGCCTTCCCAATTTGGATTCTGCGAACGAGCGGGAACCCCGAGTCTTTGCCTCAGGACCAAATCTCCGAGCTGGAAGGACCTAGGCCGAACTTTAGCATTTTGATAGCGAGCAATACGTTGCTGATATGCGACCGCTCGTAATTGGGAGGTATTTCTTCGTTCTTCCAAGAGGTTGAGATGAAGTCGGAGATCTTCTTGATTACCTGTGGGGTCATACTGTTCGATCCGATACGAGGGCACTTGAATTTCCACTGGTACTATCGCATCGACACCAAATGCTAAGGAAAATGGGGTCTCACCCGTTGATGTACGGGTTGTAGTCCTATATGCCCATAATACCTTTGGTAGAAGTTCTGGCCATTCACCTTTGCATTCACCAAGCTTGGTTTTTAAATGGTGCTTAATGATTTTGTTCACAGCCTCGACCTGCCCATTCGCCTGAGGATGATATGGAGAAGTGCGGAGATTACGTATCTTCCATTTGTCACAAAATTCATCAAAGGCCGCATTGTCGAACTGCGTTTCGTTGTCGGTAATTATAGTATGAGGGAGTCCGAAACGGCTATGATATTTCTCCATATGAACTTGGTAGTTTGTTTCTCAGTAATCTTGGCTAATGGTTCTGCCTTGGCCCATTTGGTGAAGTAATCAACCGCCACAATTGTGAACTTATTTTGTCCCTTTCCCATGGGCAAGGGTCCAATGATATCGACCCCCCACTGAGCGAAAGGCCAAGGGCTATTAACTGGAGTCATCCGTTCGGATGGTACATGAGGTATAGGTGAATATCGTTGGCACTTGTCACATTTTTTAGAAAATTCAATTGCATCTGCTTTCATAGTGGGCCAATAATATCCTTGCCGCATCGCTTTATATGCTAGGGATCGCCCCCTGGGGTGATTACCACATGCCCCCTGGTGTACTTCGTCTAGAACATGAAGTGCTTCTTCTAGATGAAGACACCTTAAATAAGGCAAGGAAAAGCTCTTGCGCAACAATATTCCGTCTTACAAGGTATACCTGGCAGCCCGAAGGCGAATTTGTCTTGCAGATTTCTTGTCCTCTGGTAGGTATCCGTCTCTGAGATACAGGATGATGGGATCCATCCAGCATGGAGATGATTGTACCAATATTACTTGCTCGAGAGTCGTTTGGTCGATACTTAGGTTCTGACGATGCTCGATGGGGACCGAATGTGATAACTCAGATTCTGGTGAAGAGGCGAGCTTTGCCAGGGAATCGGCAAGTTGGTTTTTCTCGCGAGGAATATGAATTATTTCATAAGTCTTCAGTTTTGCGAGTAGGATGAGGACACGAGACTTGTATAAGGCCATCCTTTCTTCTTTGGCCTCGAATTCACCAAGAACTTGGTTGACAATGAGCTGGGAGTCGCTATGAATTAACAGATTCTGAATTGCGAGGATAATGGCCAGTTCGAGACCAACGATCAGGGCCTCATATTCTGCTTCATTATTTGAGACGCGAGAATCGAAACGTAGAGCATACTGGAAATGCGACCCGTCGGGAGCCACTAAAATCAGGCCCGCTCCGCTGCCAGTGGCCCGCGACGACCCGTCCACGAAGAGTGACCAAGAAGGCTGGTCGCTGGTCATGGTATTATCATCGGAGGAGTATGTGAATTCGGCGATGAAGTCAGCCACGGCCTGGCCCTTGACTGCGGTTCTGGGACAGAATGAGATATCGTGCTCGCTGATCTCGACCGCCAATTTAGTCAAGCGTCCGGAAGCCTCAGGTTTTTGGAGGACTTGCCGTAGTGGATGATTTGTTGGTACTAGAATAGCGTGAGCTTGGAAGTATGGTCGCAGTTTTCGAGCTGCCGTGACTAAGGCTAGAGCCAGCTTCTCCATATCAGAATACCTAGTTTCTGCATCAACCGTTGCTCGACTGATATAATAAATGGGCCTTTGCACCCCGGAATCTTCTCTTATTAAAGCGGCCCTAACGGCCGTAGAGGACACAGATAAATACAGAATGAGTTGCTCATGTGCTACAGGTTTAGATAAAATGGGGGGTGTGCTCATGTATAGCTTCAATTGTTGAAAGGCTTCCTCACATTGTGGCGTCCATTTCCAATCAGACTTGGCCGTTGCACGAAGGAGTTTGAAGAATGGTAAGCACTTGTCAGATGCTCGCGAGATGAATCTATTCAATGATGCGATGCGACCAGCCAGACGCTGGACGTCCTTCAGAGTGGTGGGGGGTTTCATCTCTACCAATGCTTTTATCTTTTCAGGATTTGCCTCAATTCCGCGCTGACCAACCATGAACCCGAGAAATTTTCCTGCAGACACTCCGAATGCACATTTTTCTGGGTTCAATTTCATTTGATACCTCCTCATTAGGTCGAAGGCTTCTCGAAGATCAGAAATATGATCATCTTCTACGGTGCTTTTCACGAGCATGTCATCGACATAAACTTCCATATTCCTACCGATTTGAGCGGCGAATATTTTGTTGACGAGACGTTGATAAGTGGCCCCTGCATTTTAAAGACCGAACAGCATTACCTGGTAGCAATATAATCCCCGATCTGTGATGAAGGCGGTATGCTGGCTATCAGGTGGATGCATCATGATCTGGTTGTAACCAGAATAAGCATCCATAAAACTGAGCAGAGCGTGTCCAGCTATTGAATCGACCAACTAGTCAATCCGCGGTGTCGGGAAGCTATCTTTGGGGCATGCTTTGTTCAAATCTGAATAGTCGACGCACATTCTCCATTTGCCATTAGCTTTCCGGACGAGAACCACGTTCGCGACCCACTCTGGGTAGTCTACTTCTTTTATGAAATTGACCGTGAGTAGCTTCTCGACTTCAGCTTTGATCGCCATTTGTCTTTCTGTAGTGAAGGCACGTTGACGCTGGTGTACGGGCTTATATTTCGGGTCGATATTGAGACGATGTACAATGACATTGGGGTCGATGCCTGGCATATCTTTATGAGACCAAGCGAACACGTCCTGGTATTCGGTGAGGAAACGGACCAGATCTTCATGATGGACACTGGTTAAAGAGGATCCAATGTATACGACCCTAGATGGGTCGCCTTTAGTTAAGTGAATCGCCACTGTTTCTTCCCCAGGAGTTCCTGATTGGAGAGTATTCTCTCTCGGATCCAACGAAGTGTTGGTGGGAAAGTTGGGTGAACCCTGTGCTATCTCCATAACGGGCGTCGCTTGAGCCTTCTTTCGATCTTGTAGGGCTATCTGGTAGCAAGACCGTGCCTCCTGTTGACTTCCTCGCACGACCCTGATACCATTTGGGGTAGGAAATTTGACACACAGATATGAAGGGTGCAAGGCTGCCCCAATCTTAGTAAGAGACGGCCGCCCCAAAATGGCGTTGTACACTGATTTTCGATCCACCATGAGGAAGTTTACGAAGACGGTAGTCTTCGTTGGATTTTCTCCAAAAGTAACTGGGAGATCAATGCTTCCTTCAGGTGTAACTACCTCACCTCCGAAACCGACGAGGGGGGTCGAAACTGGCTTGAGTAGGCTTCTGGCAAGTGCCATCTTGTTGAAAGCCTCCAAGTATAGAATATCGGCTGAGCTACCTGTATCCACCATAATTCGATGTGTCAGATAATTTGATACCTTCAATGTGACTACGATGGAGTCTTCGTGCGGGAAGTGAATTCCCATTGCATCTTCGAGAGTGAAGGAAATTGGAGGATGGCTGGTTTTTGACGAGCTAGACGTCTGTTCCAGCCAATAGATTTGCTGGGGTTCTTTGGACGCCTTTCGAGTGTATGCTTTTCTTGAAGCTTGAGAGTCGCCCCCGCAAGCTGGTCCTCCGACGATGGTGCGGATTTCTCCCGTAGGCTCAGCGTCCTCTTGGTCAGTTTGATGATGAGGTTGTTCCTTTTGGCGAGATGAGGTCTTCGCCCTTTCTGGTGATTGATTTTTACGAGCAACATAATCCTGGAGATGGCCTTTTCGAATAAGGGCTTCGATATGGTCTCGTAGAGAGATGCAGTCTTGGGTTCTATGCCCGTGATCTTTGTGGAAGTAACAGAACTTACTCTTGTCTCTCTTTTCAGGATCGGATTTGATCTTTGCAGGCCACTTTACATATGGCTTGTGTTTAATCTCCATTAGAACCTTTTCATGAGACCGATTAAGAGGAGTGTAGTTATGATATTTACTAGAATAAGGCTTCTTGAGAGAACGATCGCGTTGATCACGACGATATTTTTTATCTGTAGAAGAGGCTCCTTCTGGCCTGCGTTTCTTACCCTGTATTCCATGGCGTGTTAATGCGACTTCTTCTGAATTGATATACTTCTGAGCTTTGGCTTGGAACTCTGCCATAGTTTTTGGAGGGCTCTTATCTAAAGCAAACCTGAATTTCTCGCTAGTTATTCCAGCTATGAGGGCTGTAAGACCTTTTTCTTCAGTATAACCCTCAGTTTGAACGGCTTCGGCAGTAAACCGTACTGTGAACTCCTTTATTGTCTCCCCATGCTGTTATTTCAGATCCATCAGATGGGAGGCTGGCTTCTTAGTGTGAATGCTTCCCATGAATTGAGAAAGGAATATTTTCGATAACTGGGAAAAGGAGCTGATGGAACGAGGCTTTAATCCCCGGAACCACGTACGAGCTGCTTCCTTCAATGTTAGGGAGAAAGCCCTACACATGATTTCTGAGCCATGTCCCTCCAACTCCATGAGAGACCTGTAGTTTCTAGATGTTAAGAGGATCACCAGTACCTGTATACGGGGTGATAACAGGCGTTCGATACTTTTTAGGTAACGGTGCCTCCATAACCTCGCTAGTAAAGGGAGACTCGGATTGATGTATCGTCGCCATGATGGTAAATGGCCGATTTGCCTGGTATCGCTGTTCCATGACATCAAAACGATCATGGATTCTTTTGAGATCTCCTTCCCATGGTAGGGTATAGCCTGAAGTTTCGGCGGTGGAGCCCTGAGGTTGAGGTTGTCAAGACGAACTAGAATGTATAGAATGTGGAGACGGCACAGGGAGATGGCTGCCAAGTGGTGGGACCTGTGGTTCGTCCATAGAATGTCTGGATGCCACTGGTATGGGCTGCGGTGGTAACCCCTCGGAAGGTTATCTCTGCGGTTCGGGGAAATGCTGATCAAGCCGATTCGACAGGGCCTGAACTCCGGCATTTAGAGTTAGAAGAGTATTTTCGAGGAAACGCAGGACATCGTCTTGATTTCCAGAAGCCTCCAATAATGGGTTTGCTGATGGCATATTTGGGGCTCCTTGAGGGATATTCGTCGAAGTGGGTGGAAGAGCAGGTATGGAATCCGTCTCATCGAGCGGAGGTGGTACCTGCCTTGAAGTCGAAGGATGAACAGCCTTTTTAGGAGGAAGCATCGCAGAAGGATTTTAATCGGTGGTATGAACGATTGATTTTGACGATCAAGTCGTTTCCCACAGACGGCGCCAAACTGTTAACGTCAGATTTTGTAACAGGATCCTCCGGTCGTTCACCTTCTCTCCAACATGGATTTCCTCCGCCAGACCTGTAAAGAGACAGAAAGCAACTAAGGGTGGCTGATGTCCAGCCGTTAGCCCTCCGATGCTTAAGTCAGGCAAAGCAAGAAGAATAGCCAAGCAAAGCGAGACCAGGGATTGAATATTGTGTACCTTTCTCTTAATGGAGTCATCCCTTTATATAGATCTGAAGCGATCCAATCTGTTACGTAAGATATCGAGATCCTGCTGATTTCGCTGGATAAGATTCTTTTCCTTAGATAGAGGAGTGATTTTATCCAACAACTCATCAGTCAATTACGTTCCTTGATAGCAATCCCATGAGATTCGGAACCATTGAAGAAGGTAAGCCAGAATCGGCCTATACGGGCTGCTGGAACTATTATACGAAGACCGTCCAAACCAAAAGCAAAGACTCACGATTGCTCAGACGTCGGGAGCTACTCGTGTCAGAAATGCTCGCATTCAGGAGATGTGACCAGGAGATGCGACCCCTTATGACGAGCACGAGCTGAGCTGCTCGCACACAGGAGATGCGACCCTTTATCGCGAGCACGAGCTGAGCTGCTCGCACACAGTAGATGCGACCCTTCATCGCGAGCACGAGCTGAGCTGCTCGCACACAGGAGATGCGACCCTTCATCGCGAGCACGAGCTGAGCTGCTCGCACACAGGAGATGCGACCCTTCATCGCGAGCACGAGCTGAGCTGCTCGCACACAGGACACAGGAGATGTGACCCTTTATCGCGAGCACGAGCTTGACTGCTCGCATTCACTATGTGCCGCGATCCCTCACTTCTCGCTAAACTATATTTGCCTACAACATGGGTTAAAATAAGCCCCCCGATCATGGTGTGAACGTCTTACTCAATTTCTAATTGCTCACAAGTTTGTTAGGGGGAGTGTTGATAAAACCCTATTTGTTAAGAGGACGGCTGATTCCTTTCTCATTGCTCAGATTTATGTGGATGATATTGTATTTGGCTCAAACTGTGAAGAATTTTCTGGCTTATTTGCTGAATTAATGAAATCTGAATTTGAGATGAGTTTGGTAGGCGAACTAAATTTTTTCCTAGGATTGCAAGTTAAACAATTGAAAAATGGAATCTTCATCAACCAAACTAAGTATGCAAAAGATTTAGTCAAGAGGTTTGGACTAGACTCGGGTCGATCACACACCACGCCTATGGCCACTACCGTTAAACTTTCCAAAGACCTGTTAGGCAAAAGTGTTGATCAACATTTATATAGAAGTATGATTGGGAGCCTCCTCTACCTCACAGCAAGTAGACCCGATATTGCCTTTAGCGTAGGGGCATGTGCTAGATTTCAAGCCGATCATAGGGAATCACACCTCGTAGCTGCAAAAAGAGTGATAGATATGTGGCCTGCACAACTGAATATGGCTTGTGGTACCCCTTTGACACCTCAACCATCATTGCGGGGTACTCCGATGCCGATTGGGCTGGAAATATGGATGATAGAAAATCCACCAGCGGTGGCTATTTTTATGTCGGAAATTGCTTAGTTGCTTGGCATAGCAAAAAGCAAAACTCTATCTCATTGTCCACCGCTGAAGCTGAATATATTGCTGCCGGTAGTTGCTGCGCTCAACTACTTTGGATGAAGCAGATGTTGAAGGATTATGGTCTTAATCAGGACGAAATGACGCTCTTTTGTGACAACACAAGCGTCATTAAGATTTTAAAAAATCCTGTTCAACATTCTCGAACCAAGCATATCGACATCCGGCACCATTTTATAAGAGAACTAGTTGAAGAAAAACTGGTCAATCTTGAATACATCCAAACCGAGCGCCAATTGGCCGACATTCTTACTAAGCCGTTAGATTCCACAAGGTTTGAACACCTTCGGAAGTCTATCGGGGTATGCTCACTTTAGTCAATTGGAAACATCATGTGCATAGAGGTATATCTGAGGAATAAGCCTCATATAATTAAATGATCATTGATCTTCTCAAGCTTACATCCTTCCAAAATAGGTTGGGTAACCATTTGCAACAGGGAGGAAGGGTTTAACTGTCTAAATGTCACTGGAGACATTTCCGATTGATCGGACACTTCTCCGATCAATCAGAAATATTGGGGGTCTGATAGTTATATACGCGAGCTCTGTTCATTCTGCCCTATGTTTCTGTTTCTTTTCAAACTCTCCTGGTAGGGCATCTTCGTGCGATCAGACTGTAGCTCGGCAGGCCCTCCATCGGTCCTCATTTGCAGAAATAGTGGCCCCTCGTGTCTCCTAGGTAAGGTCTCAAAAGTTGTCAGTTCGATTGCTTCTTTCCCCTTTCCTCTATTAGCTTATCATTGGTAGGTATTTGAAGCTCTTCCTGCTACATCACTTCCTTTCTGTCCATCTTGGTGTGTTCATTGTTCAACCATTCCAACAATCTTGAAACACCATGCCTAAAGACCCTAAAGGCAAGTCCAAGATGGTTGCGGGGCCATCCACCGCCGCCAGGACTAAGAAGCTCTAAACTACTCGACCATCTCAGGGTTCTCCACCTCCTACTGCTCCTCCTGCCCAACCTGAGGGTCCATCTTCAATATCCCGCTTTCAGTCCCGCACCATCATCTATGAGCGGGAGGTCGCCCTGTCATGCATGGAGCCCTTCGGCATTCCAGCCCTCCTCGAACAGATTGGATGGGATGTGTGCTACGGTTTGGAGGCGTGGCACATCCCGAAGTTGTGTATGTATTTTTGTCCAAAATTATCAACCCTGTTGGAAATCCTCCATCGTGCGAGGTCATTGTCGGAGGACGTGTGGTGAAGATCACCGCCCAAACGATAGCGGACCTCATTGGGATTCCCATGTCCATAGCCCCTCAACCTAATGACAATCTTCTTGATTCTTCTCTACGGGCTGATTGGACACGATATTTATGTCGGGGTCCCAATCCCAAGTGGATAGATGGTAGTGCACTCCGGGCGTCCGAAATGTCCAACAGATTTCGAGTGCTCCACCAAATTTTCAGCACAAATGTCTACCCACGTAGTACCAACAAATCCGATCTCACAGCCAATATGGTCAATCTACTCTATCACGTTGGTCACGGGACGCGTCTGTGTCTTCCATCCATCATTTTGCATCATATTCTGGACTCTCTGCCCAACACTCGCAACACCATCCCTTTTGGCTGGATCATTACCCGTCTGGGCCAAGACTGCAGTTTCACAAATATTGTGGTTCATCCTATTCCTCGACGTACCTTCAAGGACCTCAATATAAAAAAGATGGCTCTACCAAGAGAGGATAACGTGGAAGATCGGGACTTCTCCCATACTCCCACACAAGTGTCTTCTGGCACCCATAGCGGGTCTTCAGCTCCAGCCCCGACGCCGGCCCTAGCTCGATGATCGGTCAAGCGGCGACTTCAGTCTGACGCCTCTTCCGCACCTCCTCCTCCAACTCGGAGCAGATCATTGCTCAACTAGATCATGTGGAGGGCGCTCTATCATAGCACGGTGAGCGGTTGACTGCGTCTTGAGAGCCTAATGCAGACCGTACATGATGCTGTTCAGCGCCTCACATCAGCTCTCTCGTGTCGACGCGATGACGTCTCCGGCCCTGCTCCATAGCTGTCTACATTTCTCTCTAGGATCCGTAGTGTGTGTGCAGTCGCGGATATCGTTTTGGGGCAACTTTAGCACCCAAGTTCAGCACCTTCATAGTTATATCTTTTGATACATTTTTCTTTGACACATTTTGATGCTCTCATTGCTGGATCTGACTCTATGATTCTTTTGTTTTGGATAGTTTGATGATCATTTTTTTTGGATATTTTAATGATCTTGTGTTGGATTTGGATATTTTGATATGACTTATTTTGTGTATCATTTCTCATCTATCTGACTCCTTTGCGTATATATATACTTGTGCGTAATTGGTTTATTCTTATTGGGATTCTTGCCCCATTTTGGGTTGTATATATGGGATGTTTGGTCATGATATACATTTCAGAAGGGGAGGTTGGCTGCTTGGGTTATATGCCCACTGTGCTTACTGTTATATACTTGTATATCCTTGCATGTACCATGTGTATTTGGCTTCCTCTCTCGGATCGTTAATGTCTATTTCCTCCTTCAGTCTATGACATATATGCTGCATTCTCATTTCGCTAACCTTTATCAATCACTGACAAAAAGGGGGGAGAAGTTATCCCACCAAAAGGTCCAGGTTATTTTTTTGTTGATCTTTTGTGTGCAGGGACAAAGGGGGAGTTCAAATGAAGCCTAGTCTGTACATTGAGTCTGTACATTTTGTATGTAATGAGTCATTTCTATGTGTAAAGCATTTATTTTCTTCGACATGATCAATGTATGTATGTATTTTGGTTTTGGTGTCTAGGAAAAGTCTGTGATATGCACCAAGACTTTTATAGGTTTGGTTTTGCCTGGTAATTGACAAAGGGGGAGATTGTTAATGCAAAAATTTGTCAATTACCATGGTTAGTGTCACGCCCCAAACCCGGGGACCGGGCTCACTAAATTCCCGATTGCTGACCTTGGTGCCAACAGCCTCCGTAGTACCCCATTCTCGGCTCCTAGCTCTCATGTGCCAAGTTCCGATCCTGGGATCCTACCAGGAGGATTTGCAGGGTAAATTTTTTTTTTTGTACAGGAGCATGATCAAAACCATAACACATCATCAAATATCCACTAATAAGTTCGTTGAGTACAGTGCTGGAAAGGGAAATGCAACATAAAGCAGAAGTCCAAAATATCAGGTACATAAACCGCGCTCAACGCTGCTGATATGCTCTAGTACCTGCAGTGTAAACAAACGCGCATGAGCTTCCTACGAAGCCCAGTAGAGTGCGTGTGTGCGCGTGTGATGCATATGACAAGTATACAGATATCAGAGTAAGCGAAAGTAGTAGAGGGCTAAGTTACTAAGCTCATGAATGCTATCAACCATCCCAAGGCTACGCGATGCAAGGGCCTACATGGCCGAGTGTTACATGCTAGAGATGCAATGCAAACACGTCAATCCTCAACTGACCTACATATCAAAATAGTTCTCATCTGGGACATCACCGGGGTCTAGTATACTCTAATATTGGCCGCCGCACATCGCGCGCATAACCAAGCGAGTAGAAAAGACCTCACTATCCGCCTCGTCAGTGGTATGTCAATGCCCACACGGCTCGCCGATAGCGGACCCATATCCATGAGCTGGTCAGACTCGACCTAGCTTACAGCCCACTTCACCCGGGCGAATAAGGTCACACCCCTTTCCAACCGACCTCGACACAGTGGGAGACGCGGCCTACTAGTATTTGGCACACGGGCGCTCATGTTATCCACTCGGTCTCGACGCTGGAGCATCCTACTGGTACCACAGGGTTTAGGGACTTTCACCCAAGGACATCTATAGCGCCCACGTACTAGAACAAGTTTTCGGTGTCCAATACTGCCAACCATGATGTGACTATGGTGGCCACCACCCTGATGCTGCTAGGGTGTGAAAAGCGATCGGACATACATAATGCGAAATGCATGAGTCATACAATCCAAATCATGCACCAAACTTACGCATACTGGCAATCATGTCGGGCGACCCTGTCACACACGGGTCCCCTAAGTATAACAAGCCAACTAGCATATGCTATGGTTAATCATGATCCATAACAAGCATACAAATGAAGCGTATTGGCATATGAATGAGCATGGTATTCATTATACTAAGCATGTTATCAGTGTGACATATCAAGCTAATCATACTAGCATGTTACCAAACATATCATGTAACATTGGCCTTAAAAGGGCCCAATATATATATAGAAAGTGGGACCCGGACTGTGGGTCCCATTGGAAATGTAAAAGTCTTCGTGGCATAGCCCACTTGAGACCACATCGGCCCCATACTTGGGCTTGCACATACAAGATAGGCAGCATGAATAAAACAGAGACACCATGGTGGAGCTAATAGATACATCACTTTGGGACCCATAGGGTGGGCCACCTGCTGGGCAGCGTGGTACCCATCTGGTCCCAATAAGTTTTAAATCAAACAGATACTTGTGTTTTCTCCTTCATCCATATCCATGTGATCTTATGAACAGGTTGGATGGCAAATAAACATCACTGTAGAACCTGGAAAGGTTTCAACGTTTGAAATCATTATTCCCACTGTGGCATGGTCCACTTGACATTAGGATATGCTTAAATTTTGGGCCCAGCCACTTATGAATAGGTTGGGTAACAAATAAACATCATTGCAAAACAGAGAAGCTTTCAACGGTGGAGATCATCATTCCCACTATTGTCCCGTGGCATGGCCCACTTACCGTTTGGATATGCTTAAAATTCGGGCTCAGCCACTAAAATGAGCTAGGAAAAACATATGGACGGGATAGGTAAAGCACATACATTCTAGGTGGGCCCAGCGAGTGGGGCCCATTGACAATGCCCAAGAGCTACGCTGCTGGGCAGCAGCGTCCCCTGGACGCTGTCTGTCCAGCAGCCAGCATATTTTTTACTATTATTTTTTATTTATTTATTTATTTTACTCTTTATAAGTGGGGCCCACAGGAGTTTCCGATCAAACCGATATTTTTGTTTTTCCTTCTTCCATGTCTGTGTGAACTTATGAACAGGTTGGATCTGAAATAAACATCATGGTGGGCCATAAGAAGGTTTCAACGGTAGGGCCACTGTCCCTACTGTTTTTTGTGGTGGGGCCCCCTCGAGACTTGGATCTGACTCATTCTTGGGGTCATGCCCTAAAATGATCTCCCCAACTGGATGGACAGTGTGGATACAGCACATGCATCATGGTGGGACCCACGACTGGGCCACCAGTCGGCACGAGCAGCGTACCTGGACGCTGGTATGCCCAGCGTCAGGTTCTGCCTCTTCTTCTTATTTTCTTTCTCCTTTTTTTTGTTTTCTTGAGTTCATATCAAGTGGGGCCCACAAGGGTCTGATCCACTCCGTTCATCAGGTTCCCCATCTCATGGGGGACCCAATAAGCCCAATATTGGGTATGCAAATCGGTCTAGAAACATTAAGGTGGGCCAAATGATTTCTGACAGTAGAATTCATTGTTTCCACTATTTTGTGCGGTGCGGTCCGCTTAAGATTTGGATCTGGCTCATCCTTGGGCCCTGGCCCTAAAATGATATGGGAAAACAAGTGGACGGCGTGGATGGAACACAAACATCAAGGTGGGTCCCACGAGTGGGGACCCCATTCATCGTCCTAAGTGACGCTGGACGTTCCAGCGTCAGAACGTCCAGACGCTGGACATCCAGTGCCTCTTTTGGTTTTGTTTCCTTTTTTTTATTTTTTTATTTTTATGATTATTTCATGTGGGGCCCACTTAGGGACAATCCACCCCATTCATCGTGTTCCCCAGCTCATTGGGGACCTAACAAGCCCAATATTGGGCAGGTGATGTGGTCCACAAACATCACGGTGGGTCCAAGAAGTCTCAACGGTCGGCTTTACTAACCTCATTTCTTTTTCAATGGTGTGGTCCACCTGAGATCTGGATCTTCTTCATTTCTAGGTCCCTGCCCTAAAATGGGATGGAGAAACAGATGGACGGCGTGGATTGCATGCAAACATCAAGGTGGGTCCCACCTGTGGGGACCTGTTCCACGCACAACGGCTTACCCTGCTGGGCAGCAACGTCCTCTGGACGCTGTCTGTCTAGCAGGGTAGACTTTCTTCTTCTCCTTTATATATATATATATATATATATATATATATATATATATATATATATATATATATATAGTATATATATATTGTTATAGGCAAAATGGTGGAGATAAGATTTCACGCGGAGATGCCCATTTGGCCCTCGAGATCATCTGATCAAGAGTCGCAGAACGGGTAAAAGTGGAGTGTGGGTTCGACTCTCGAGATCGTAAGCTCGGGAGTCGAAGAATGGATAAGTGCGGGACGTCCATTTGACTCTCGAGATCATATGATCGAGAGTCGAATATTGTATAAGTGTGGGACTTCCATTCGACTCTCGAGCTCACCTGATCAGGAGTCATAGATTGAAAAATACGGAGCAGCTATTCGCAAGTCTTGAGTCTTCATAACCGATAGTCAAATACGGCAAAGCTCGATCCGCGAGCAGACCTTCTCACAAGTCGTTGAAAGACGTTACATCTAAGTGTGTACTTGGACTCGCGACCACATTCTAAACATGCGAGCAGCTTTCCTGTGGTAATATCTCTTAGCCTTCAGTACTAGCACCCGATTCCCGTCGAGTAGCTTGTCCAATCCCTCTGCGACACCAAGCAGGGCTACATCCAGTTCGGTGGTTTCCGTCTCGTCGGCGTCTCCATCCTTTTCGAAGCTATGACTCCAACTACGGCTTCCAGTTTATCATGACATATCAGCGCTATTACCACGCTTACTGGCAGCCCGTATAGGTCGATTTTTGGGCTTATCTTCTCTAAATGGATCCGGATCTCAAGGGATTGTCATCAAGGAGCGTGATTGTTGAAATAAGTCATTGGGTTGGATCTGACTCAAAAGATAGGATCTTATCCCACGAAATCAGCAAGATCCCAGTATCGTATGCGACATCAGCGGGATTTCGACATCTTACGTAACAAATTGGATTGCCTCCAGATCTATATAAAGGGGTGGCTCCATTAAGAGCAGGTACGCACACAACATTCAATCTTGGTCCTGTTTTGCTTGGCTTCTCTTCTTACTGTGGCCTAACTTAAGCATCGGAGGGCTAACGGCTGGTCCCCAGCCACCCTTATTTGCTGTCTTGCTTCAGGTCTGGTGGTAGAAATCCCTGCTGGAGTGAGGGAGAAAAGTCGGAGGATCTCGTTACAAAATCTGACATTAACAGTCTGGCGCCGTCTGTGGGAACGACTTGATCATCAAAATCAATCGTGCTAACCACCGATCAAACTCCTTCGGCGATGCCTCCTAAAAAGGTTGTTCATCCTTCAACTTCAAGATAGGCACCACCTCCGCCTGATGAGACAGAATCCGTACCTGCCCTTCCACCTGCTCCGACGAATATCCCTCAAGGAGCCCCGAATATGCCATCAACAAACCCATTATTGGAGGCCTCTGGAAATCAAGATGATGTCCTACGTTTCCTCGAAAACACTCTCCTAACTCTAAACGCCGGAGTTCAGGCGCTGTCAAATGGGCTTGATCAGCACTTCCCTGAACCGCAAAGACAACCCTCCGAAGGGTTACCACCGCAACCCATACCGATAGCTTCCAGACATTCTATGGACGAACCACAGGTCCCACCACTCGGCGGCTATCCCCCTGTGTCGTCTCCACATTCTATACATTCCAGTTCGTCTCGACAACCTCAACCACAAGGCTCCACCGCCGAAACATCTAGCTATACCCTACCATGGGAAGGAGATCTCAAAAGAATCCAAGATCTTTTTGATGTCATGGAACAGCGATAACAGGCAAATCGGCCATCTGCCGTCATGGCGGCGATACATCAATCTGAATCTCCCTTCACCAGCGAGGTCATGGAAGCCCCGTTACCTAGAAAGTATCGAGCACCTGTTATCGCTCCGTACACAGGAATTGGCGACCCTCTGGAACATCTGGAAACATACAGGTCCCTCATGGAGTTGGAGGGACATGGTTCAGAAATCATGTGTAGGGCTTTTCACCTGACATTGAAGGATGCAGCTCGTACGTGGTTCCGGGGGTTAAAGCCCCGTTCCATCAGTTCCTTTTCCCAATTATCGGAGATATTCCTTTCTCAATTCATGGGAAGTATTCGCATTAAGAAGCCAGCCTCCCATCTGATGAATCTGAAACAGCAGCATGGGGAGACAATAGAGTTCACAGTACGGTTCACTGCCGAAGCCGTTCAAACTGAGGGTTACACTGAAGAAAAGGGTCTTACAGCCCTCATTGCCGGAATAACGAGCTAGAAATTCAGGTTTGCCTTAGATAAAAGACCGCCGAAAACTATGGCAGAATTCCAAGCCAAAGCTCAGAAATATATCAATGCAGAAGAAGTTGCATTGACACGCCATGGAGTACAGAGTAAGAAGCGCAAGCCAGAAGGAACCTCTTCTACAGATAAGAAATATCGCCGTGACCAGCGCGATCGTTCTCCCAGGAAGCCCTACTCTGGTAAATATCATAACTACACTCCTCTTAATCAGTCTCCTGAAAAGGTTCTAATGGAGATTAAACACAAGCCATATGTGAAGTGGCCTGCAAAGATCAAATCCGATCCCGAGAAGAGGGACAAGAGCAAGTTCTGTTACTTTCACAAAGATCACAGGCATAGGACCTAAGACTGCATCTCTCTACGAGACCATATCGAAGCCCTTATTCGAAAAGGCCATCTCCAGGATTACGTTGCTCGTAAAAATCGATCACCAGAAAGGGCGAAGACCTCATCTCGCCAAAAGGAACCACCTCATCATCAAACCGACCAAGAGGACGCTGAGCCCACGGGAGAAATTCACACTATCGTCGGGGGACCAGCTTGCGGAGGTGACTCTCAAGCTTCAAGAAAGGCATACGCTCGAAAGGCATCCAAAGAACCCCAGCAGATCTATTGGCTGGAACAAACGTCCAACTCATCGAAAGCGAGCCATCCTCCAATTTCTTTCACCCTCGAAGATGCAGCGGGAATTCACTTCCCTCATGAAGATTCCATCGTAGTCACATTGAAGGTATCAAATTATCTGACTCATCGAATTATGGTGGATACAGGTAGCTCAGCCGATATTCTGTATTTGGAGGCTTTCGACAAGATGGCACTTGCCAGAAGCCTCCTCAAGCCAGTATCGACCCCCCTTGTCGGCTTTGGAGGAGAGGTAGTAACACCTGAAGGAAGTATCGATCTCCCAGTCACTTTTGGCGAGAGTCCAGCGAAGACCACCGTCTTCGTAAACTTCCTCGTTGTGGATCGAAAATCAGCATACAATGCCATTTTGGGGCGGCCGTCTCTAACTAAGGTTGGAGCGGCCTTGCACCCTTCATATCTATGTGTTAAATTTCCTACCCCAAATGGCATCGGGGTCGTGCGAGGAAGTCAGCAGGAGGCACGGTCTTGTTACCAGATAGCCCTCCAAGATCGAAAGGCGGCTCAAGCGACGTCTGTCATGGAAATAGTTCAAGGATCACCCGTTCCCTCAACCACCTCGTTGGATCCGAGAGAAAATGCTCTGAAGTCGGGAACTCCGGGGGAGGAAACAGTGGCGATCCACCTGACCGAAGATGACCCATCTAAGATCGTGTACATCGGGTCCTCCTTGACCACTGACCATCGTGAAAATTTGATCCGTTTCCTCACCGAATACAAGGATGTGTTTGCTTGGTCTCATAAAGATATGCCAGGCATCGATCCCAATGTTATCGCACATCGTCTCAACATTGACCCAAAGCATAAACCCATACATCAGCGTCGACGTGCCTTTACTACAGAAAGACAAATGGCAATCAAAACTGAAGTTGAGAAGCTGCTCGCGGCTAATTTCATAAAGGAAGTTGACTACCCAGAGTGGGTCGCAAACGTAGTTCTCGTCCGGAAAGCTAATGGCAAATGGAGGATGTGCGTCGACTATTCAGACTTGAACAAAGCATGTCCCAAAGATAGCTTTCCGACACCGCGGATCGACCAGTTGGTCGACTCAACAGCTGGACATGCTCTCCTCAGCTTTATGGATGCTTATTCTGGTTACAACCAGATTATGATGCATCCACCTGATAGCCAGCATACTGCCTTCATCACAGATCGAGGACTATATTGCTACCAGGTAATGCCGTTCAGTCTTAAAAATGCAGGGGCCACTTATCAACGTCTTGTCAACAAAATGTTCGCTGCTCAAATCGGTAGGAATATGGAAGTGTATGTTGACGATATGCTCGTGAAAAGCATCGTTGAAGATAACCACATTTCTGATCTTCGAGAAGCCTTTGACCTGATGAGGAAGTATCAAATGAAATTAAACCCGGAAAAATGCGTGTTTGGAGTGTCAGCAGGGAAATTTCTTGGGTTCATGGTTGGCCAGCGTGGAATTGAGGCGAATCCCGAAAAGATTAAAGCATTAATAGATATGAAATTCCCCCGTTACTCTGAAGGACGTCCAGCGTCTGGCAGGTCGCATCGCATCATTGAACAGGTTCATCTCGTGAGCATCTGACAAGTGCTTGCCCTTCTTCAAACTCCTTCGTGCAACGGCCAAGTCTGATTGGAAGTGGACACCTCAGTGTGAAGAAGCTTTTCAACAACTGAAGCAATACATGAGCGCTCCCCCCATTTTATCTAAACCTGTAGCACATGAGCAACTCATTCTTTATTTATCTGTGTCTTCCACGGCCGTTAGCACCGCTTTAATAAGAGAAGATTCCGGGGTGCAAAGGCCCGTTTATTATATCAGTCGAGCAATGGTCGATGCAGAAACTAGGTATTCTGATATGGAGAAACTGGCCCTAGCCTTAGTCACGGCGGCTCGAAAACTGCGACCATACTTTCAAGCCCATGCTATTTTAGTACCAACAAATCATCTACTACGGCAAGTCCTTCAAAAACCTGAGGCTTCCGGGCGCTTAACTAAATGGGCGGTCGAGATCAGTGAGCATGATATCTCATTCTGTCCTAGGACCGCAGTCAAGGGCCAGTCCGTGGCTGACTTCATCGCCGAATTTACATATTCTTCTGAAGATAATGTCATGACCAACGACCAGCCTCCTTGGTCGCTCTTCGTGGACGGGTCGTCGCGAGCCACTGGCAGTGGAGCGGGCTTGATTTTAGAGGCTCCCGACGGGTCGCATTTTCAATATGCTCTGCGTTTCGAATCACGTGCCTCTAATAATGAAGCAGAATATGAGGCCCTGATTGTTGGCCTCGAATTGGCCGTTGTCCTCGCAGTCCAGAATTTAATAATTCATAGCAACTCCCAGCTCATTGTCAACCAAGTTCTTGGCGAATTCGAAGCCAAAGAAGAAAGAATGGCCTTATACAAGTCTCGTGTCCTCATCTTGCTCACCAAACTAAAGACTTATAAAATAATTCATATCCCTCGCGAGCAGAAACAACTTACCGATTCCTTGGCAAAGCTCGCTTCTGCAATGGAATCGGAGTTATCACATTCAACCCCCATCGAGCACCGTCAGAACTTGAGTATCGACCATGTGACTCTCGAGCAAGTTATATCGGTACAATCATCTCAATGCTGGATGGATCCTATCATCCTTTACCTCAGAGATGGATACCTACCAGAAGACAAGAAAGCTGCAAGAAAAATTCGGCTTCGAGCTGCCAGGTACACCTTACAAGATGGACTCTTATTGCGAAAAAACTTTTCATTGCCTTATGTAAGGTGTCTTCATCCAGAAGAAGCACTTCGTGTTCTCGATGAAATACACCAGGGGGCATGTGGTAACCATCCCAGGGGGCGATCCCTAGCATATAAAGCGATGAGGCAAGGATATTATTGGCCCACGATGAAAGCAGACGCCATCGAATTTTCTAAAAAATGCGACAAGTGTCAACGATATCTACCTATACCTCGTGTACCGTCTGAGCGGATGACCCTAGTTGATAGCCCTTGGCCTTTTGCTCAGTGGGGGATCGATATCATCGGGCCCTTACCTATGGGAAAGGGACAGAATAGGTTCGCGATCGTGGCGGTTGATTACTTCACCAAATGGGCCGAGGCAGAACCATTAGCCAAGATTACTGAAAAACAAACTACTAAGTTTATATGGAGAAATATCATATGTCGTTTCGGACTTCCTCATACTATAATCACCGATAACGGAACGCAGTTCGACAACGCGGCCTTTGATGAATTTTGCGACAAATGGAAAATACGTAATCTCTGCACTTCTCCATATCATCCTCAGGCGAATGGGCAGGTCGAGGCAGTGAATAAGATTATAAAGCATCATTTAAAAACCAAGCTAGGTGAATGTAAAGGGGTGTGGCCAGAACTTCTGCCAGAGGTATTATGGGCTTATAGAACCACGGCTTATACATCAACAGGTGAAACTCCTTTCTCCTTAGCATTTGGTGTTGACGCAGTGGTACCAGTGGAAATTCAAGTGCCCTCATATCGGATCGAGCAGTATGATCCCGCGAGCAATCATGAAAACCTCCGACTTCACCTCGATCTCTTGGAAGAGCGAAGAAATGCTTCCCAAGTACGAGTGGCAGCATATCAACAACGTATTGCTCGTTATCGGAATGCGAAGGTTCGGCCTAGATCCTTCCAGTTCAGAGATTTGGTCCTAAGGCAAAATCTTGGAGTTCCTGCTCGTTCGTTGGATCCGAATTGGGAAGGCCCGTATCGGGTTATCAGGGTTGTGCGACCCGGTACTTATTATCTTGAAGATATGCAAGGGAAGCCTGTACGTCGCCCTTGGCACGTGGAGCATTTGCTACGATACTACCCCTAGATTCGATGTAGCTTATTATAACGTTTTATGAATAAAGTGATCTTTTGGTCGCTACTCCATTTATATGGACCTGAATAGCCCTGAAGAGAATGCTTACATATCTTGGCCAATTGCCTACCTTTGGTAGGACTGAAACCATTGCTAGTTGGTTGCTTTTCCATTTATATGGACCTGAAGAGCCCCGAAGAGAATGTATACCATCGCTTGACCAACCTTCTGCCCTTGGTAGAATCAGAATCTCAATCGATAGATCAGTCTATCTCAACGCGGACACGGTCTCACGACCCCCGGATTGAGTCTAATTCATTTTTTCATGAGTTAGTTATTCGCGATTGGTGAGAGGAGGGATCGCACTCCGGAATGTGAGCACCGTAGCTCGCGCCCGAATATGTGGTCATACACCCTAAATGCGAGCAGCGCAGCTCGTGCTCAAATTTAAGGGTCGCATCTCTGATAAATCCATTCGAGATCAACATAAAGCAAAAAATGAAAGAAAAAGAGAGAACAACAAAACAGTAACACTTCCAAAAATATCTTTTCATTGATGATTAGATGATTACAGATACATGATCGCAGATATAAGAGTGAAGAAAATAAAAGGAAATCAATCGCTTGGAGGAGCCACGCTCTCGACTTCAGGGCCCATTTCAGGAGCCCCTCCAGCCTGCGTGGCTTCAGTCACCTCGTTCTCGGCAGCAGCTTGCTCTTCTGCAGCTATGATGGTCGCGACTCGACCGAATTCTCCCATATCGAAGGATGGGATCATTCGTTGCACTACTCTCAGTGCAAAGTCTCGACCAGCATCGTATGACTCATATCGTTCATCGTCATACAGCTGCGAAGTCCGGAACTCGGAAACCGCCCGAGCACCTTCCTCCGAGAGCATTTTTACAAGAGCGACTCTCTCCTCGTCCCAGTGGATCGAGTCGTCCTTAAGCTGCGCAAGAGCGGTGCGCTCCCTGGTCAAGTTGTCGTAGGCCTCCTTGAGCTGCGACCTGGCCCCCGCGAATTGCTCCTCTAACGAGATCTTGTCCTGCTGGAAGATCTCCCTCTCTCTCTCAGCCTTCTCCTTCAAACCCGTGAGCTTCACGTAGTCTGAGTCCAAGGCCTGATACCTGTCGTTCAGGACTTGGATCTTCTCGATGAGGATCTTTTTCTCCTCATCTCTCTTCGTGATCACCGCCTCACGAGCCTTGAGCAGTTGATCTCTTCCTTGAACTGCCTTTTCCAAGGCAGTCCTCTTTCCCTCAGCCTCCTCTATCGTGCGACGGGCGGCAACGATATCACGCCTCGTTCGCAGAATAAGATCTAAACCCTGCAAAAGAGATAAAAAATATAAGAGTATTCTGGAACGTAATAACAGATCGAAGCAGGTCTTGACGAAGTCTTACCTAAACCATCCTCATCCCCGCTTCGAGGATAAGGTTCTCAGGACTTGGCTCGGGAAGAGAGCCGAAGGCGTGAGGCGGGACGTTCTCGAACAAAAATTTACATACTGGATGGAGGTGGCGGGGAATAGAGTACGTCCCGCTCCCAGACGGTTGGGCAACGACCAACCCGGCCTGCTCGCGAGGTGGAGGCATTGACTCGCGAGCAGGTCCCTGCTCAGCAGCAGGGACCAGTTCGCGAGCAGGAGTCGGCTCTTGAGGCTCTACCTGCTCTCGAGCCTCTTCAGCTGGGGGGCAGCCGGACCCCACCCCATCTGGGGAATTATCAGCAATGTTAATCACTGGTGGCCCAGGTGCGACCACCAGTGAAGGAATAGTGGGCCCAGCTGGGGCCCCCGCCATGCTCGCGGGAAGGGCAGGCTGATCGCTGCCCGTGCGGATGGAAGATTGAGAAGGTTCGGCAGGGGTTCTCTTCTGCCTTTTGGAGACTGTGCCCTTCAGTCGGGGCAGTAGGCCTCTCTTCTCTCCAGCCTTCGTCATTTCAACTTCTCTTTTGGATATGAGGCCTGCTGCTGTAAGTCGCGAAGGAGACAAGCAAGCCTCGATATGCCTATCTCCGACAGGCACCTTGTACACTTTGACAATCTTCTCGTTGATCCCTCCTTTCAGATTCGGTTTTCTCAAGGCCGGGATACCTGCGAGCACAAACGGGGTCAAATGAAGCAAAACCCTAAAAACCATTCTGGGGAAATTGCACAATGCGGGATTGTGTCTACCTTCACAGAAAAACTGGGTCACTCCTGGACCCCTGGAGGAGGCAGACTCCCAGCTCCCGGAAGCATAGAACCACCGTTTCCTCCAGCCGGGATAGTTCGAGGAGGGCTTCCCCAACACGAAATTATCCCGGTGCCAATAACACAAATAATACCAGCCTTCGCTGGAGGGAGCTTTCTTCAGACGAAACATACGGAGGAACTCCTCCGCCGTGAGTTCCCCGTTGCCAGCCTGAGCCCAAAGGGCAAAGGAGCCCAAAACTACCCTCCCCGTTCACAATGAGTTGCCCAGGGGCAATCTTGTAACACCGGAGTACATCGCGAATGAAGGGATGGAGGGGAAGGCGTACCCCCAGGATAAGCTGGTACTCATAAAATGCTACGCATCCTGTGGGGGGGGGGGGGGGGGGGGAGTCTGGTGTTTCTCCACCTCCGGGCAAGCGGAGAGTTACTGAGTCGGGGATCAGGTATCTCTCCCGTAGCTCAGCCAGCCGGTCCTCCGATAAAATGGAAGGATATCCGGCTGCTGTGTATCTCCCTGCCGGAACCCTTGCACTGCTGGAGGCAGAGGATTCCGGAGTGGCATCACCAAGAGGGACAGTGGTCTCGTCAGAGTTCCCAGCCATGAGAAGATAAAAATAAAAGAAGGAGAAAAAAGGAAGTATACCAAAAACTGAAAAGAAAATGAACACCGGAGGAAGAAGAAGAATGGAAAGAAAAGACTGCAGGTTCCTTTCGAAAAAGCTTCTGTAGAAAATCAAAGAAATGGCGGACTCCATATATTTATAGGCAATCATTCTGCCGTATCTGATGGCACGTGGCAGTCCCTCCCTTGACACAGCGCTCGAGCAGGCACGCCCATTAACTCCTCAAACACGTGGCGAGCGCCCCTTCATTTTCCATCAGCGAAAAGGCTGCGGAAAGCTGGCACTCATTAATTCCAGCCCATCATGTGAGGTGCCGTTCTCGATGAAAGCAGCGGGCGGTTACGTGTGATAGTAAGCTAAGTCCTTTCCTTAAGAATTCTTGGCAGCAAGGACTTGGGGGGCATCTGTTATAGGCAAAATGGTGGAGATAAGATTTCACGCGGAGATGCCCATTTGGCCCTCGAGATCATCTGATCAAGAGTCGCAGAACGGGTAAAAGTGGAGTGTGGGTTCGACTCTCGAGATCGTAAGCTCGGGAGTCGAAGAATGGATAAGTGCGGGACGTCCATTTGACTCTCGAGATCATATGATCGAGAGTCGAATATTGTATAAGTGTGGGACGTCCATTCGACTCTCGAGCTCACCTGATCAGGAGTCATAGATTGAAAAATACGGAGTAGCTATTCGCAAGTCTCGAGTCTTCATAACCGATAGTCAAATACGGCAAAGCTCGATCCGCGAGCAGACCTTCTCACAAGTCGTTGAAAGACGTTACATCTAAGTGTGTACTTGGACTCGCGACCACATTCTAAACATGCGAGCAGCTTTCCTGCAGTAATATCTCTTAGCCTTCAGTACTAGCACCCGATTCCCGTCGAGCAGCTTGTCCAATCCCTCTGCGACACCAAGCAGGGCTACATCAAGTTCGGTGGTTTCTGTCTCGTCCACGTCTCCATCCTTTTCGGAAGCTATGACTCCAACTACGGCTTCCAGTTTATCATGACATATCAGCGCTATTACCACGCTTACTGACAGCCCGTATAGGTCGGTTTTTGGGCTTATCTTCTCTAAATGGATTCGGATCTCAAGGGATTGTCATCAAGGGGCGTGATTGTTGAAATAAGTCATCGGGTTGGATCTGACTCAAAAGATAGGATCTTATCCCATGAAATCAGCAAGATCCCAGTATCGTATGCGACATCAGCGGGATTTCGACATCTTACGTAACAAATTGGATTGCCTCCAGATCTATATAAAGGGGTGGCTCCATTAAGAGCAGGTACGCACACAACATTCAATCTTGGTCCCGTTTTGCTTGGCTTCTCTTCTTACTGTGGCCTAACTTAAGCATCGGAGGGCTAACGGCTGGTCCCCAGCCACCCTTATTTCCTGTCTTGCTTCAGGTCTGGTGGTAGAAATCCCTGCTGGAGTGAGGGAGAAAAGCCGGAGGATCTAGTTACAAAATCTGACATTAACATATATATATATATATATATATATATATATATATATTATTACTATTCTTATTATTATTAAGTTGTGGGGCCCATTCATGGATGATCCAATCCATCCATCAGGTTGTCCACCACTAGATGGGCCCAAAGAAAAGGAAAATGAAAGGAAAGAAGAAAATGGGGGATTTATGTACCCCTTGCACTCACCTCAAAGGATGGACGGTTGGATTGGATCGGGTTGAAAATCGGATGATCCGGACGGTCCGGATGATGGTTGAGGTCCTCCAAGCTTGGATCTACACCCTCAATCTCTCTAATCTCCCTCTACTTCTCTCAAATCTTTCTATTTCTCTCTCCTCTCAAATCTCTTTCTCTCTTTCTCTCTCCTCTCTCTCTCTCAAATCTCTAGAGTTGGAATGAGCTCTCCTCTCCCCCTACGTATGGACTTGTATGGGGGGGGGGGGGGGGGAGAGAGAGAGGAAGCATGGGGTCATGGGTGATGATGATGGTGCATGGGAGGGGGGTATGGGAGGTATGGTGAGAGTTGACTTTGGGAGGAGAGAGAGGGATGGGGGGTATGGGGTGTGTAGAGTAGGGGTATGGGTTTGATTGATTTGACATGGTCTTGGAATTTGTGCAAGTGGGGCCCATGCCACACGTGCGTTGCGCGGCCCATCTTGGATTACACAATCAATCATAACTTTCACACCGGGTATCGCAATGGGGAGTGCCGCACGGCGTTGGAATCGCAGCGCCTACGCGGTCGCCGAGGTATAAGTCTCGGGTCGATGCGGATACTAAAATAGGGTCGCGATCAAGGCTCGCTAATCTGGTCCATCCGGGACGTACCGGCACTGGAAATTAAGCGTACGGAAGGCAAATAAGGGTACGGGTCTTACAGTTAGTGTGTCGTCAAGTCTGCTTGTGGCTGAAGACAGAAGCTACTCAAAGAAGATCGCTCATCCAGGCAGCTTCATAGCCTCTCCATCCAAACCTTTGATCCCAAAACCCTTTTATAGATGGCCCAATCCTTCCTAGTTACATCCTTAGTCCCATCTATAGTCCACCTTCCATAAAAGTCAGCTATGGAAGGATCCATTAGGGTAGATGTTGCTTAAAAGATGAAAATCAGTATATCTGCTGTCTCCAATAGGTGTCCGATCCATCGGAGATGTGTCCGATTGGTGTCCGATCAATTGGACGATATGTCCGATCAATCGGAGATTTGTCCAGCAACATTGAAAATCTCTCTGGACACCTTTTCGATCAATTGGAGAATGATCCGATCCATCGGATGGAATTTCAGAAAATCTCATAAACTCTCTGGAAGAATTTACGGAACATCTATCCGATCAATCAGACGAGCTGCTCCGATCCATCGGAGGAAAATCCAAAAAAATACATAAACTCTCTGGAAGAAATTACAATCAATCGGACCATCTGTCCGATTAATCGGACAGGGTCTTCCGATCAATCGGAACTGAGTCCGATCAATCGGAGAACCTGTTTTTCAGCAAAAATTCAAATCAAGCTAATACTTATGTCCGATCGATCGGATCCTATCGAGGTGACCGTTTTCTGACCGTTGAATGTCATCTCTATATATGGAACTCGGTTGGATCTTGTGGAAACCACCTTGAGCATCATCTAGGGTTTGTTTGTGCTTTCTCCTTGAGATCCCCTTCTCTCATACCCTGAGATTTGTTGAGTTCATACTTCAATCCATGTTGATCTGACCAACATTGAAGAGCATTCAAAGCTTGGATTGAATCATGAACTCAACCCCTCTTTAATAGCATCTTGACCTACCTCTCAAAGTTATACTCTTGTCATCAAGGCCATTAATGGTGGGTTAGGTAAAAGCTACTCATATAAAAGCCATATCCCAATATAGCCTCAACCAAACCCTAATCCCTCACCTTGGAATCTACAAGGAGTCATCCGTAGCAAGGTTGCTGATCGAGGGAGCTGAAGAAGGTATCTTCCATGTAAGCCGAAGCTTCTTCAACAAAGGCACCATCAAGGGGCTCAATCAGCTAAGTATATTTAGTCTTCCGAGTCCAAGAAACCTCCTCAAGTTGAGATTTGGGTTTCAGAGTTTGAAGACCCAAACTCGTAAAAGTCCTTGCGTAGGACAAGCCCTTGTGGAGGATAAAGTGGTTTATGGATTAGTCCTATGGAAGGATGAATCCATGTGTTGAGTCTTAAGTCCTTTTGTAGGCTGTTAAGGTTTATGGTTAACCTCATTTAAAACCATAGTGATAGTGAAATCCGGCCACACAAGGAGTGAGTGGATCAGCCGGGAGTGGAGTAGGTACATAACCGAACCACTATAAAAATCTCTTGTTGTGTGATGAATGGATGAACTGATTTACTTCTTTCACTTGTGCTTTTATTGATTTATATTTTGCATATCTTGTGCTTGAAGAAAGTTCTCTAAGAATACTTTGCATGATTACAAGTGTGTAATTTTGTAATTTTAAAAAGTGTCCTACTCACCCCCCTATAGGACAAGGTAACTTGTTTCCTGCTTCTATAAAAGCAGTAACCAAACTTATACCGCATTTTCAAAAACTACACCTAATCCTAAACCTACAACCCTAACCTAAACCTAAACCTAAACTTGAAATCTTAAACCTAAACCCGATCCCGAACCTGAATCCTAAACCTAAACCTATAACCTAAACTTAAAGTCAATTCACCTAACCTAAACCTACACCTAATCGTAAACCTACAACCCTAACCTAAACCTAAACCTAAACTTGAAATCTTCAACCTAAACCTGATCTCGAACCCGAATCCTGGACCTAAACCTATAACCTAAACTTAAAGTCAATTCACCTAACCTAAACCTACAACCATAATTCTAAACCTACAACCCTAACCTAAACCTAAAACTAAACTCGAAATCCTCAACCTAAACTCTATCCTGAACCCAAACCCAAACCAGATTTCCTAAACCTAAACCTAAACTCGATCCACCTAACCTAAACCTACACCTAACCCTAAACCTACAACCCTAACCTAAACCTAAACCTAAACTCGAAATCCTAAACCTAAACCCGTTCCCAAACCTAAACCCAAACCCGATTTCCTAAACGTAAACTTAAACTGAATTCACCTAACTTAAACCTACACCTAATCCTAAACCTATAACCCTAACCTAAACCTAAACCTAAACTTGAAATCCTAAACCTAAACCCGATCCTAAACCCAATTTTCTAAACCTAAGCCTAAACTCAATTCACCAAACATAAACCTACATCTAATCCTAAACCTACAACCCTAACCTAAACCTAAACCAAAACTTGAAATCCTAAACCTAAACCCAATCCCAACCCAAATCCTAAACCAAAACCTATAACCTAAACTTAAACTCAATTCACCTAACCTAAACCTACACATAATCCTAAACCTACAACCCTAACCTAAACCTAAACCTAAACTTGAAATCCTAAACCTAAACTCGATCCTAAACCCAAACCTAAACCCGATTTCCTAAACCTAAACCTAAACTCAATTCACCTAACCTAAACCTACACCTAATCCTAAAACTACAACCCTAACCAAAACATAAAACTAAACTTGAAAACCTAAACCTTAACCGATCCTGAACCTAAACCTTAACCCGATTTCCTAAACCTAAACCTAAACTCAATTCACCTAACCTAAACCTATGCCTAATCTTAAACCTAAAACCCTAACCTGAACCTAGACCTAAACTCAAAATCCTAAACCTAAACCAGATCCCGAACTTAAACCCGAACCCAATTTCCTAAACCCAAACTTAAAGTCAATTCACCTAAACCTAAAACTACACTTAATCCTAAACCTACAACCATAACCTAAACCTAAACCTAAACCTAAACTTGAAATCTTAAACCTAAACCCGATCCCGAACCTGAATCTTATACCTAAACCTATAACTTAAACTTAAAGTCAATTCGCCAAACCTAAACCTACACCTAATTCTTAACCTACAACCCTAACCTAACTTAAGCCTAAACTCGAAATTCTAAACCTAAACCCAATCCCGAACTTAAACTCGAACCCGATTTCCTAAACCTAAACCAAAACTCAATTCACCTAACCTAAACCTACACCTAATCGTAAACCTATAACCCTAACCAAAACCTAAACCTAAACTTAAAATCTTATACCTAAACCTGATCCCGAACCCGAATCCTAGACCTAAACCTATAACCTAAACTTAAAGTCAATTCACCAAACCTAAACCTACAACCCTAATTCTAAACCTACAACCCTAACCTAAACCTAAAACTAAACTCGAAATCCTCAACCTAAACTCTATCCTGAACCCAAACCCAAACCAGATTTCCTAAACCTAAACCTAAACTCGAGTCACCTAACCTGAACCTACACCTAACCCTAAACCTACAATGTTAGTGCACTTTTCTGTGGCATACTAGTGCACCTTGTTTGTCAATTACTTAGGTCAGTGAGTCTAGTGTCGGTTGAGCTTAATGAAGACGAAGACCGAAGACTCAAGTGGCCCTGCTGCATCAAGGAAGAAGAAACAGGTAAAAGTGATGCCTTGGTGTGCCTTAACCTTGACCAAAACCTAACCCATAACCTCTTAGATGACTTGGACCAACTAGGTATACCCTTAGTCATCATTATTAGTCTTAGAACTCTATGAAAAACATGATAAGTTAGACTAATTTAAGAGGTGGAAGCTGCTGTAAACAAAACAGCTCAAAACAGATTGATCTCCGATCAATCGGACGTTGGCTCCGATAGGACTCCGATCAATCGGACAGAAGCTCCGATCAATCGAAATTTTTTCCAGCAACCTTGAAAATCCACTGGACATATTTTCGATCAATCGGACAGTCTTCCGACCCATCGGAAGGGGTCCCTCCGATCAATCGGACAGTGTTCCGATCAATCGAATATCTTCCAGAGACTTCACTGGATAGATTTCTGATCAATCGGACTTGTCTCCGATCAATCGGACAGGTCTCCGATCAATCGGACCTTCTTCCGATCAATCGGAGATGCGCGAATCTGCCCATTTTTTTACCGTTGGAAGAAAATCTATTTAAGATGGGGGATTCATTTTTGAGCTAATCGAGGGGATTTTGAGTAGATAGAAGCCACCATTGCTAGAGATCATTAGAGGCTCTATTCCAAACTCAAAGCAAGTCATTCTCCTTGTGTTTTCATAACAAGCTTGGGCCATTCAATGGCATCTTGAGAATGAACTTGTTCCCTCTTGATTCCTAGGGTTTGGACACCTTGATGATAGTTAAATCCTTTATCTAAACACTACTTAGGAGTCCAAATAGGTGTATTCCTCTAGGAAACCCATTTCCTACCATTTGTAGAGGTCTCACCATTCCCTATCACCTTGGGCTTCTCCAATGGAGCATCACATGCAAGGTAGCTGATCTTGGAGCTAAAGCCTTGGCAAAGCAGTGCCGTCAAAGATCGGGGGAGCACAAGGGGAGCTGATTCAAGCATGGGAGAGCGAGAAGAAGCAACCCAAAGCAGCGCTACAAAGGGGCTCAATCCGACAAGTAAGGTTGTCTTGTTAAGAGTCCATCCACTCAATTCTCTGTGGGAGTTGAGTGTAGAGTTTGTTTGACAAACTCGACCTAGGGTCATTTGCCGATCCTTGGCCTATTAGTTGGGCCTAAAATCTAGGGACGCCAGCCGTTCCTTGGTTGTTAGTCGGCCTAAACAAAGTCTTCAAGGGTGCAAACGTGTAGGTTGGGAGGAACCTGTAAACTCCCCGGTTGGGTGGATTCGATTTAAAACACCTTAGTTGGGAGGAACCAGATTTAAACTCCACAGTGAATGCCGGTGTGCTCAAAGGGGTTGAGTACTTCAACCGGGAGTGGAGTAGACAAGTAGTCGAACCACTATACATCGTTGTGTTTGTGATTGTTCTTGAGCACATTTCACTTTATGCATTATGTTCAATTGATTAATTATGAATGCTTAGTTAGGAATGTATGCTAGGCACTTGATAGGCACATCCACACTCACAAGATGTACTTTCACTACCTCATGTTGACTTGAGCATTTCTTGATCCATCCTCTCTAGTCCACATGAGTTGATTAGACTAGGTTGTTAATTGCTTTATCTTTTGCTAGTCTATTAATTGGACCCACTTAGGCTTGGAAGCCGAAGTGTTTATCGCTTACGTAGCTTAATTTGTTAAATCTGGCAAGTAGGCGAAAAGAATTTGAAAAGGTCCTAATCACCCCCTCCTATAGGTTTAGCCATAATTCTAGTTGCTCTTTAAGCTTCCGCACGTGTATGCATAGGGTGTCGTGTTAGACTACCCGACGCAATTTCATACAACCCTAACCTAAACCTAAACCTAAACTCGAAATCCTAAACCTAAACCCCTTCCCAAACCTAAACCCAAAACTGATTTCCTAAACGTAATATTAAACTGAATTCACCTAACCTAAGCCTACACCTAATCCTAAACCTATAACCCTAACCTAAACCTAAACCTAAACTCGAAATCCTAAACCTAAACCCGATCCCAAACCCAATTTTCTAAACCTAAACCTAAACTCAATTCACCTAACCTAAACCTACACCTAATCCTAAACCTACAACCCTAACGTAAACCTAAACCTAAACTTGAAATCCTAAACCTAAACGCGATCCCGAACCTAAACCCCAACCCGATTTCCTAAACCTAAACCTAAACTCAATTCACCTAACCTAAACTTACACCTAATAATAAACCTACAACCCTAACCTAAACCTAAACATAAACTTCAAATCTTAAACCTAAACCTGATCCCGAACCTAAACCCGAACCCGATTTCCTAAACCTAAACCTAAAGTCAATTCACCTAACCTAAACCAACACCTAATCCTAAACCTACAACCCTAACCTAAACCTACACCTAATCCTAAACCTACAATCCTAACCTAAACCTAAACCCAATCCCGAACCCGAATCCTAAACCTAAGCCTATAACCTAAACTTAAACTCAATTCACCTAACCTAAACCTACCCCTAATCCTAAACCTACAACCCTAACTTAAACCAAAACCTGAACTTGAAATCTTAAACCAAAACCTGAACTTGAAATCTTAAACCTAAACCCGATCCTGAACCCAAATCCTAGACCTAAACCTATAACCTAAACTTAACTCAATTCACCTAACCTAAACCTACACCTAATCCTAAACCTACAACCCTAACCTAAACCTAAACCTAAACTTAAAATCTTAAACCTAAACCCGATCCCGAACCCGAATCCTAGACCTAAACCTATAACCTAAACTTAAACTCAATTCACCTAACCTAAACCAACACCTAATCCGAAACCTACAACTCTAACCTAAACCTAAACCTAAACTCAATTCACCTAACCTAAAGCTACACCTAATCCTAAACCTGCAACCCTAACCTAAACATAAATTTAAACTTCAAAACCTAAACCTAAACTCAATTCACCTAACATAAACCTACACCTAATCCTAAACCTGCAACCCTAACCTAAACCTAAACCTAAACTTCAAAACCTAAACCTAAACCCGATCCCAATTTCAAACCCAAATTCCGAAACCTAAACCTAAACCTAAACCTAAACCTAAACCTACACCTAAGCCTAAACCCATAACCCTAACCTAATCCTAAGCCTAAACCCGAATTCCTAAACCTAGGCCTAAACCTAAACCTAATCTTAATTCACTTAACCTAAACCTGCACCTATTCCTAACTCAATTCACCTAACCTAAACCTAAACCTATACTTGAAAACCTAAACCTAAACGTAAACCCAATCCCGAACCCGAATTCCTAAACCTAAACCTAAACTTAATTCACTTAACCTAAACGTAAACTGACTCTAATCTTTGCATTGTAGATATGGATAAGAGTTGGATGCGAACTAAGAATAGGTTTGGCCTAGAGTATAAACAAGGTGTTAAAGAGTTCATGGAATTTGCGCGATATCGGGCATATTTAGGTAATAGGATTAGGTGTCAATGCTAAAAATGTAAGAACATGGTTCATAAGACTTTAGAAAAAGTAGAAGACGATTTGTTCATAGTTGGGATTGACCAGGGTTACACTTGGTGGATCCATCATGGTGAAGACTTCCACAAAACATTTGAGGCCACTGAAGTCCTTTCTCACCCAATTGTGCCGGATGACGAGGATGAAGACGTTGACGAAATGCAAGATATCATAGGGGATGTGTTAAGGGGAACAATTGTGGATATTGATTTTGCAGCGACAAGTAGTAGCCAGGATATTCTTCCTATGGGTGATGTCGAATCAGAAAAGTTTAGTAGGTTGTTGAGAGATGCGCAACGTCCACTCTATCCTGGGTGTGTGAACTTTTTCAAGTTGAATTTCCTTACAAGGTTACTTCATTTGAAGATAATAAATCATTGGAGTAACAAATCATTCGACATGTTACTTGGCTTGTTGAAAAAAGTATTACTGGACGGTGAGACATTGCCTAAGTCTCATTACGAAGCAAAATCCTTAATGAGAGACTTGGGACTTGGTTACATCCTCATACATGCATGTATAAATGATTGTGTATTGTATTGGAAGAACATGAAAATGTTGAAGAGTGTCCAGAATGTGGAGAGTCTAGGTGGAAGTATGACGAAGCCAAGCGTAAGAAAATTTCGCAAAAGGTGTTAAGGTACTTTCCATTGAAACCCAGATTGTAAAGATTATTTATGTCGAGCAAGACGACTGAAGATATGAGGTGGCATAAGGAGAAACTGTTCATGATGATAATACATTGAGGCACCCTGTTGACTCTGAAGCCTATCAAAATTTTGACAAGCAATATGACTGGTTTATAGAGGATTCTCGCAATGTTTGACTATGTCTTGCAAGTGATGGTTGTAATCCATTTGGTAATATGAGTAGATCGTACGGTATGTGTGTTCGCTTCCACAAGTGTAGGGTTGCGATGTAGTAATAATCTCGGTAAGACTGAGGTCGATCCATAGGGACTTGTGTAAGAACTCACAAAACACTTTCAATGGTTTCTAATTGAGAACTAACTAAACAGGATTTTGAAATTAAATGTAGATAAATATTTTAAACTAAAAGTGAATGTAATCAATAATAAAGAGCACTAGGGGGTCAAGGATCCACTTGTAGCAATCCTTGATGCTTAATTCGCTGTGGTTTCTCACTTACTCAACTAGAATCGAAATTAAATCCTATCTAGTCGGATGATAGAGCAGTTAAAACAAACAATCTGTCATATGTGTGATTCATGTACATGATTCCCTCAATTCAAGTTAGGACTTGAGCACACTCAATTGCATAGGTCATTCCTAGCTCCTATAGATTAAGATCACAATCATAATCATCATTAAACTCTGTCACAAAGCATAACTAGATCATAATTTGAACTTCATTCAAATTACTTACAAAATCACATATAATTCAAAAATTCCAGAAAAGTAGAACTGATAAGTACCTAATATTGTATAATTAACCCTGGTTGTTAAGGGCGTTATCATTGTTTCTCCGGTTAATTATCCCTTATTAGGTGAATTTTCTGTCTTCAGGTAATCAGGAGAAGTTGGACAAGATCTGAGCCAATTAGGACGTCCTAGAGCCTCAAAGTGATCAAAATCAAGTGTGAAGCGGTCCTGCAAGAAATCGGGCTGTAAAAATCGAAGATTAGACCAACTGTAGCATTCAGCAAGGCGGGCCACAGTTTCATGAAGCATCAATGGCCCTAATCATCTCGTACTGTGGACCCCTCACCTCCATCGACCATGGTGCTACATCCAAACACCATTAATCATCAATGGACAACTCATTCTAGCATCCTCTGATCATCAACCATTCACCCCAAGACCATCTTCCAAGACCCCATCAGCGTTCACTACGGCCATCCCAATCCGCAACCGTCCATCTCCACTTGAAATCACGCAACAGCTAGTGGACGTCCATCACAGCAGCAGTGGACTCCAACCGTCCATCTGCAAACATTAAGGTGGACCCCACCTGTTGAGCACGTCTTCATCTAAGTGGACCCCTCAATCACACAACATCCAGCCCATCTATAGCTGGAAATCCAGCCGTCCATCCGTCCAGCAAGATGGACCCCATTAGCGTTCACTACGGCCATCAAATCTCATCCATCCATCCCATCTTACATCTAGCAATCTGGACATCCTTCACACGTGCAGACTGAAATCCACCGTTCATCCAAACTCCAGCCATCCACCTTGCACGTGCAACCTCAACGTCCAAGGAACTCCAGCCGTTCATCAGGTGGATCACCTCTCTTCACACGTGCAGGGCTGGATGACAGCAACAACATTCATCCAAGCTCGTCCACAACATCATTCCAACCAATCCGACGGCCAGCCCACATGTGCAGCAACAACAGTGGACCGTCCATCTCTAGCCGTCCATCCATTCATCAACGTGGACCCCGGCATCAGATCATCTATCAAGATGATTCTGCAGCCGTCCAAAGCAGGTGGACCATCACCATGATCTTCAACCGTCCATCCAGAATCCACCTCCAGCTCCAGCTATCAACTGTCCATCTGCACAAGGAGCAGCTTCAACATCAGCCGTCCATGGTGTCTGGCCTCCAGCAAGATCAGCAGGCCCCACCTTGCACGTGCAGCTGAACCAGCACAGCCGTCCATTCAATCCATCTTCCTCCCACACATCAATCCATTCAATGGCTAGCAACAATCCCAAACAGTGGACGTGCCTCATCTCCACCATGGTTGCAAGAGAGGAGCTCTCTCTCTCTCTCTCTCTCTCTCTCTCTCTCTCTCTCTCCACACATGTGTAAGGCATGGAATGCCACCCCATCATCCAAGCCTCACTCCAAGACCAAACCTAAAAGAAAAGTTTGCTTTAGGCTTGGAGTGACACCTAGGATTGGAGTACTTTTCTTGCCACATGTCACTCCAAGCTTAACTCCAAGCCCAAACCTAAAAGCAAAGTTTGCTTTGGGCACTCCAAGCCTAACTCCATTCCCAAACCGAAAGAAACTTTTGGAGTGCCACCTAGGCTTGGGAGCTTCTCATGAGGCTATAAAAGAAGCTCCTCTCCCTCTCATTCTCATCATCCCATCTAAGAGTTCTCTTCTCTTCTTTAGTTTTTTTTCTTTCTTTTGTAGTATAGAGTAGTTTTCTCTTTTGTAGAGAATTTAGTCTTCCATTGTAACATGGTTGGCTAAACCTCTAGCTAAGGCTAGGGGTGAAGCCTTTGAAGAAATTTGCAAGATATGGTTCTTTTGGTTCAACATTGTGTGGTGTAAATGTTGGAGTTCTCTTTGGTTGATCGGTTTGGTTATCCACCTCGGCGGACGCTATTGTTGTGCAAGCCCCTTGATCCATCGTTGACTCCGGGCACGTTGGATGCTTGGGATCCCTTGCACACCAATTAGTTAGTTCATGATCGATAAAGTCCCTTGATCCATCGTCGACTCCGGGCACGTTGGATGCTTTGAATTCCCTACGGTCATTGAGCTAGTGCAGGTAAAGTCATCGATCTGTAAAATCCCTTGATCCATTGTAGACTCCGGGCACATTGGATGCTTTGGATTCCCTGCGATCGATAGACGAGATCTTAACGGTTGGATCGGTCAATCAAAGCCTCCTATCTTGTAAGTATGCATTTGATCGTATGAATTGTGATCTTATCGGTTGACTTGTTGGCAAAGTTGTTGATCTGTAAAATTCCTTGATCCATTGTCGACTCCGGGCACAGTGGATGCTTGGAATTCCCTGCGATCAACTAACGAGTGCTTCATGATCAATTCAATCGGTTCAGATCACTATCTTTTATGAAATATGCAAATGGTTTAACTGTTTCATCTTCCGATTGGAATGAATCTTTATTCAATTCCAGTTGAGTTATAGTTGGACCAATAAATCAAATCTTGTGAATGAATCAAAGATGGATCCCTAATGCCTTAGCCCCTTTTCTATTTTTGTCTTTCACCATACACAACTTACTCCACTCTCGTGGATAAACCAGATTTCATCTCACTCACCTAAACTAATTCCTCTAAGTGTTCTTAACCCCAATCCCTGTGGATCGACCTCGGTCTTACCGAGTATTTTACTACTTCGCTACCTGCACTTGGGTGTGCAATCTTCGGATTGTAGCAAGAACTCTTGGCATGAAGTTCCCACATGAGAATCCAAGGTCTAGAGTATATTGAATCCGATTCCTCGAAGCGTACAGGTCTAGAACCATTAAAAAATAATTAAAAACTCAAGCAATTCTTCTAAAGATCCATGAGCCATCATAAGATTAAGAAAAACTACTTAGAACTTTATTCAAACTTCAAACCATTGTTCTTCACTAATAATCCAACTTGAAACCAAAAAAATGAATTAAAACATCTTAGATTCACTACAAGCTTCACCTCTTAGCCCTATCTAAGAGGTTTAGCCGTTCATGATCCAAGGAAACATGAAAGCAACTAAGAAAAATATAAAAACTAGAAGAACAAACTAGGAGGAGTTGTAGAACTCCATATCCGATTTCTGCCGCCTCCCACCATGGTAATTCTCTTCTAGGATGCCTTAGGAATGAGCTAGAAGAGTCCTTTTATAGTTTTGAGGCCCCAGATGTGAAGAAACTTCGAGAAAATCCATAAAATCTGCGCTTTGTGCAACAAATTTTGGAGCTTGTAGAAGAAGCTCTGTTACACAGACGACCGGTTGGACGACCAGTCTGAGCTCGTGGACGACTGGTCGTAAAATGCTAAAAATCATCCAGTGAGTTTTTTGAAAATTCGAACCCAACTTTTTAATTTAACGACCGGTCTGAGTAGTGGACGATCGTTCATAATTGGTCCAGCAACGTTAGCAGCAGGGTTTCTCCTGTTGAGTGTTCGGACCGGTCGGACGACCGGTCTTAGACTATGGACTACCGGTCTTCAGTGCAATTTTCTCACTTCCTTCTTCTCTCCTTTGGTTTCTTTCTTCCACCCTTTGGCGCTTGGTCTTTTGATCTTCAATGCTTGTAAACAACATCTCTAAGCCTTCAATTGATGAATTCTCTCTCTCATTCCTACAACCACAAAATCATGCATTAGCTGGGTCTTTAATCATGTATTTCAAGCATAGTTAGTGATAAAATGGGGTTAGAATATACACATTTAAGAGCTTAACACACCCCCCAACCAGTATTTTGCTAGTCTCGAGCAAAACATGTGTGAAACGAATTTCATTCTTCAAAACCCAACTCTTCTTCAGAAACTATGCTTCTATACACTCAATGATACGCAAGTGTAAAAATTCTGAAATGCCCAGTGATAGAAGTTGAAACGTTGAACTTTCCAGAACATACCAAGTATTCACATGAAATTCCTACTGATTGATTGATAAATAGAAAAGTCCAAATAATTTAACCTAATGTGCTCAGTGAATGCTTATCTCATGGATTTCTGAGGTTACCTTCTTCATGAATTAGCTAAGGTATGGATTTAATAGTGTACAGATCAATGACAAGCCTTTGACAGGAATTTGCCTTACCGTCCTTCCGATGGCTTTTAAAGTACGTCCCATTTCCGGCTTTGGTTACGAGTAGACCATCCCCTAATTGGTAATAGGTAGCCCTTTTCAGAATTTTCCACCATATTTTCAATCATTTCCATATTTTTATCCTTCCTTTCCTTTTCACACACATTAGATAGGATTTTTAGAAATCCATATCTTTCGTTATTTTTCCATGGACAAGGATGGACAAAGTACCCTGGCTTGGTTCCTCAACACTTTAAATCTAAACCTAGCTAATCTACAATTCTAATAATCCTTTCAAAACATGAGAATCGTGTAAAGTGAACCAGGTGTAAAAGTGTTTAAAATTTCTATCAATCATAAAAATAGGGGAATTCGCATATAAAACTAGTATCTTAGAGATTGTTCAAGATATTCAACTTTACTCACTTTGCCTCTCCTTTCTTACACTTACACCATCTTAAATGCATAGAAACAAAGTTTTCCAATGGAGTTTTGAATTTGTAGAAAAAATCTGAAAAATGTTGAAAAATGTTCTTCATATTGCTCGAGATGTTACAAAACACTAGATTCGTCCTAGTGATCCCACACCCCCAACCAAATCTTGCATTGTCCTCAATGTAAAAGATATGCAATAAGCAAAACATGAGAGCAATCATAAAATAGAGGGAGTGAGGAATGAGAGTACCTGAGAGAACAAAAACTGAAATTCTACCTCTTTCAAACAAACCTATGAAAAATCAAACCAAAAGCTGTAAAATCCTAATCCTAACTACTCTATACCTCCATCAGACTAGGAGATCAAATACCTTGAAACAAAGGATCAATCAGAGGTATGGACATACCTTCTGAAGGAAAATTCTCAAAGAACGGCTTTAATCGCTGACCATTCGCTTTAAAGATATTACCGTTCCTTGGATTCAACAACTCAATAGTCCCATATGAATAAACAGTTTTCACAATGAAAGGACCGGTCCATCAAGACTTCAATTTTTCCAGAAATAAATGTAGCCGAGAATTATACATAAGGACCTTTTGATTAATCGTGAAGGTCTTACGAAGGATGTTCTTATCATGAAACACCTTCGTCTTGTCCTTGTAAATTCTCGCATTTTCATATGCCTCATTCCGGAGTTCCACAAGTTCATTCAATTGAAGTTTGCGCAACGAGCTTGGTTTGTCAGAATCAAAATTCATCTTCGTGATCACCTAATATGCCCTATGTTCCAACTCCACGGGCAAGTGACAAACTTTCCCATAGACAAGTCTATAGGGAGACATTCCAATGGGAGTCTTGAAAGCGGTACGATAAGCCTAGACTACATCGGTAAGTCGATGCGACCAATCTTTGCAATCAGGGTTCACTGTTTTCTTCAAAATATGTTTAATTTTCCTGTTGGATATCTCAACTTGTCCACTTGTTTGTGGGTGATTGGGAGTGCTCACCTTTTAATTTACGCCATATTTCTTCATTAAAGCTTCAAACGGGCGATTACAAAAATGAGATCCTCCATCGCTTATAATGACTCGAGGTGTTCTAAACCGGGAAAGGATATTTTCTTTTAAGAAACGAATGACTGTTTTGTGGTCATTGTTCCGGCATGGAATCACCTCGACCCATTTTGAAACATAATCAACGGCAAGCAATATATATAAATTTCTAAAAGAAGATGGGAATGGGACCATGAATTCGATGCCCCAATAATAACAAATTTTGATTGGTAAGATGGGATTGAGTGGCATCATATTTCTATGGGATATTCCTCTCAATTTCTCACAAGGCTCACACGTTTTACAAAACTCATGGGTATCTTTGAACATGGTGGGCCAATAAAACCCACATTACAGAATTTTGGCTATGGTGTTCTTAGCCAAGAAGTGGCCACCACACACCTAAGAATGACAAAAGGAGATGATACTGTGTTGCTCATCATCCGGCACACATCTCCTTATAACTTGATCGAGACAATACTTGAATAAGTACGAGTCGTCCCACAAGAATTTTCTCACCTCGTTAAAAAACTTATCCTTATCTTCCTTGTTCCAGTGTGTTGGAATTGTACCTATAGAAAGATAGTTAGCAATGTCCGCATACCATGGCAATTGGGAGACTTTAAAGAATTATTCATCAGGGAACATGTCATTGATTGTAGTCATCTCAGGGGAATCGATGAGAACAAGTCTAGATAGATGGTAAACCACTATATTTTCTACTCCTTTCTTATTACGTATTTCTATGTCAAATTCTTAGAGTAGGAGGATCCATCTTAATAAGAGTGGCTCAGCATCCTTCTTTGAGAGAAGGTACTTAAGCAGCGGCATGGTCGATGAATATGATGATCTTGGATCCGATCAAGTAGGACCTAAACTTGTCTAAAGCAAAAAACCACGGGTAAAAGTTCTTTTTCTGTAGTAGTGTAGTTTTCTTATGCCGAGTTTAAAGTTCTACTTGCATAATAGATGACGCATGGCTTCTTCTCTTTTCTTTGGCCTAACACCACCCCAATAGCGTAGTCGCTCGTATCACACATAATTTCAAAAGGAAGGCTCCAATCAGGTGGTTGCATTATGAGAGCACATGTCAATGTACCTTTTAGTTTGTCAAAGTCATTTTGACAATCTTCAGTCCACTCGAATAAGTTTTCCTTTTGAAGGAGGTTATATAAAGGACGAGAGAGTGAACTAAAGTCCTTTATGAATCGTCTATAGAATCTAGCGTGTCCCAAAAAGGACCGCACATCTCGTACGTTCTTAGGTGGTGGAAGGTTAGAGATAAGATCAATTTTAGCTTTGTCCACCTCGATTCCATTTTATGAGATGATGTGACCAAGTACTATTCCCTTTTGAACCATGAAGTTACATTTCTCCTAATTCAACATGAGGTTCTTTTCTTCACATCTTTACAAAACAGTTTTTAAGTGCATAAGGCACTCATTAAAGTTACAACCAAATACAGGGAAATAGTCCATGAAGACTTCGAGAATCGTCCCCACCATATCAGAAAAAATACTCAACATACAACGCTGAAAAGTGGCAGGGGCATTATATAATCCAAACGGCATCCTTCAATAGGCAAAGGTGCCGAATGGACATGTGAATGTTGTCTTCTAGGGCAGTCTCTATTTGGTTATACCCTGAATACCCATCAAGGAAGCAAAAATAGGAATGACCCGCCAACCTTTCTAAAATTTGATCAACAAACGGTAATGGGAAGTGTTAAACTTCCTGTAGTCAATGCACATTCTCCAACCGGTAGTGACTCTGATTAGTACGAGTTCATTATTGGCATTGGCTACGATGGTTATTCCGAATTTCTTAGGCACCACTTGAGTTGGACTCACCCATTGACTATCAGATATTGGGTAATTGATACCCACATCCAATAGTTTCACCACTTCGGCCTTAACCACCTCTTTCATGTTTGGATTGAGACGTCTTTGTGGTTGCCTAGATGTCTTGGCATTTTCCTCAAGGTGTATGCGATGAGTACAAATCAGTGGGTCTATGCCTTTGAGATCCGCAATTGACCATCCGATGGCGCTCTTATGCTCTATTAGAGTGGCTATCAGCTTACTCCCTTGTTCCTCATCCAAGTGGGAAGAAATCACCACTGGATATGTCTCATCTCGACCTAAATAAACATATTTCAAATTAGTGGGTAATGATTTTAGGTCGAGCTTCGGTGCCTTGATATTAGATGGAAGGGGCTTGTTCTCGCTTAAGGGCAAAGCCTCAAATGATGCCTTCCATCTTTTATTATCAAGTACCAGCATAATATCCAAAATGACATCCATCTCTCATATCGTGTCATCATTAATCTCATGAGAGTGGGCCAAACATGCCTCCAAAGGATCGGAATAGAATGCTAAGGGGGAAGTATTTTCCACGAATGATTCAATTAGATTTATTTTGTGGACTTCGTCATCAACTTTCTGTGGTTGTTTGCATAAATCAAATATATTCAGCTCGAGTGTCATATTTCCAAAGGACATTTGTACAAGCCCATTTCTACAATTGATAATCGCATTTGAAGTAGCTAGAAAAGGGCGGCCAAGTATGACGGGAATTTGAGCACCGGTACCTATCACGGGATGTCTATCCAAGACAATAAAGTCTACTAGGTAGTTGAATTTATCAACTTGGACCAAGACATCCTCAATCACTCCTCTCGATATCCGAATAGATCTATCAGCAAGTCGGAGTGTGGTTTTGGTGGGTTTCAATTCACTTAACCCAAGTTTTTCATAGACTGAGTATGGGATGAGGTTAACACTTGCCCCTAAATCAAGTAAGGTTTGTTTGATCTAGAAGTCACCTATGATGCATGAGATGGTTAACTACCCGGATCCTTGTATTTTTGGGGCACCTCTTATTTGATAATAGCACTGAAATTCTCAGTCAAAAGTACTTTGTTGTGAACATTGTGTTTCCTTTTAACTATACACAATTCCTTTAGAAATTTGACATAGGATGGTATTTGTTTTATAGCATCCAACAATGGAATGTTGATCTTCACCTGCTTAAAAACTTTTAAAATTTCCAGGTTTTTGTCTAAAGGTTTTGGTGAAATCAACCTTTGGGGAAACGGGGCAACCAGCTTCTATTGCCTTTCCGGTTCTTTCTCATGTGAAGTGTTATTCGGGCGATCATCCTCTTTGAAAATTTTTAGATCATTAGGCTTTGGGGCCTTCACCGGATTAGATTTATTGATTGTTTTTCCACTCCTCAAGATGGTGATAGCTTGAACATGATCCATATGTTGGGAGGACGAGCTTGGGTCTTGTATCTCAAATTGGGTTCTTGGGTTAGGGAGAGGTTGGGCAGGAAGTGTGCCTTTCTCCCTAACACTGAGATGAGATTCAACTCTAGCCATTGAGGTTTTCAAGTCATTAATGCTTGAGATGAATTTTGATTGAATTTCAGTTGCTCTTGCATGAACCCATCAATTTTCAAAAAATTAGTCTTGTTATATTCAGCTTGAACCGATACGAATGCACCAAACATCTCCTCTAGCGTAGCTTTTAGTGTGATTACTAGGGATGGACCTAGTAAAGGTTGAGCTTGGGGGGTGTTGTTTGCATTCGCAGTTGGTCTATTCCTCCAACTGAAGTTGGGATGGTTCTTCCAACTAGAGTTATACGTGTTTGAGTTTGGAGCACTAAATGGCCGTCGATAACTGTTTATGGCATTTTATTGTTCTTATAAGATATCTTGGAATGTGGAAATTGTGGGACAATCCTGTGTTGCATGTTGATTACCGGCACAAATTCCACAAACAATTTCAACGTCCTTTGAATTAATCGTCTCTCCTTTCTTTAATTATATGGCCTCGACTTTTCTTGTGATGCTAGCCACACGTGCACTTATGTTATCTTCTTCTGAGAGGACATAAATTCCTCCTTTTTTCCTTTTGTTGGCTTGTCTTGGGATTTGTTGGTTTAGATGTATCCCAAGACTATGCATTCTCAGCCAATTCATCAAAATAGTCCCATGCTTCCTCGGCTTCCTTATTCATGAATTCTCCATTACACATCATCTCTACGAATTGGCGCATGGGTGAAGTCAATCCTTCATAAAAAAAACTTATTACCCACCAAATTGTGTAGCCATGATGTGGGCATGCATTTAACAAGTCCTTGAACCTCTCCCAATATTGGAAGAAGGTCTCATCCTCTTTTTGAGCAAAATTCATGATAAGGCGCCTCAACATGATCATTTTGTGAGTAGGGAAGAACTTTTTAATGAACTCCCTAGTCATCTCAGTCCATGTGCCAATTGATCTTGGCCTCAATGCATGAAGCCAAGCCTTCTCTTCAAGGGAAAAAGGAAATAATTTGAGCCTCACCACATCATCAGTTATATTTGCAAAGTGCATTGTGGCTATCACCTCATCAAATTCCTTACGATGTTGACAAGCACTTTCACTGTCTAATCTATGGAATTTGGGAAGGAGTTGGATTACTCCTGATTTAAGATCTATGTTCCCTGCATTATGTGGAAAAACTATGTATGAGGGAGTGCTCGCTCTTGCAGGTTGCAAGTAATCACGTAGTGTTCTAGGTCGGGGAACATTCTCAACCTCATTCTCTCCCATTTCGGTTTGGCCTAGATTTTGATTGGCCATAGGGTTGGGTTGATTTCCAGCCATAATTTCAGACAAAATTGGAGAGTCTAAACGTTTCTTAGCACGTGGCTCCCTATCAATCCCTGTAACAATTCCCCCTTCACTAATGAGTCAGTCATTAGAATCCCGAACCCAATGTGGCATGCAAATCTCAGAAAAAGAAAAGAAAAAGGGTTAGAAAATCCTAATTTGAAGTGACTACTTTGACTCCTAGAATTCTGGTAAAAACAAAACAAAGCAAATAAACTAACTTAGTTAAGGACTCCTAAAAATCTCAAATAGAAACTGTTTTCAGAATTTTGAGAAAAATCGTCAAAGTCCCCAGCAACAGCGCCAAAAACTTGTTCGCTTCCCCAAGTGTAGGGTTGCGATGGAGTAATAATCTCGGTAAGACTGAGGTCGATCCACAGGGACTTGTGTAGGAACTCACAAAACACTTCCAATGGTTTCTAATTGAGAACTAACTAAACAAGATTTGGAATTAAATGTAGATAAATATTTTGAACTAAAAGTGAATGTAATAAATAATAAAGAGCACTAGGGGTTCAAGGATCCACTTGTAGCAATCCTTGATGCTTAATTCGCTATGGTTTCTCACTTACTCAACTAGAATCGAAATTAAATCCTATCTAGCCGGATGATAGAGTAGTTAAAACAAACAATCTGTCATATGTGTGATTCATGTACATGATTCCCTTAATTCAAGTTAGGACTTGAGCACACTCAATTGCATAGGTCAATCCTAGTTCCAATAGATTAAGATCACAATCATAATCATCATTAAACTCTATCACAAAGCATAACTAGATCATATTTGAACTTCATTCAAATCACTTACAAAATCACACATTACTCAGAAATTCCAGAAAAGTAGAACTCTTAGCATGAAGTTCCCACATGAGAATCCAAGCTCTAGAGCGTATTGAATCCGATTCCTCAGAGCGTATAGGTCTAGAACCATTAAAAAATAATTAAGAACTTAAGCAAACCTTCTAAACATCCATGAGCCATCATAAGATTAAGAAAAACTACTTGGAACTTTATTCAAACTTCAAATCATTGTTCTTCACTAATAATCCAACTTGAAACCAAAACAAACGTATTAAAACATCTTAGACTCACTACAAGCTTCATCTCTTAGCCCTGGCTAAGATGTTTAGCTGTTCATGATCCAAGGAAACATGAAAGCAACTAAGAAAAACATAAAAACTAGAAGAACAAACTAGGAGTTGTAGAACTCTGGATTTGACTTTCGCCGCCTCCCACCATGGGAATTCTCTTCTAGGACGCCTTAAGAATGAGCTAGAGGAGTCATTTTATATGTTTGAGGCACTAGATGCGAAGAAACTTCCAGAAAATTTGAAAAATCTGAGCTTTGCGTAGCAAATTTTGAAGCTTGCAGAAGAATCTCTGGTATGCAGACGATCGGTTGGACGATCGGTCTGAGCTCGTGGATGACCGGTCGCACGACCGGTCGTAAAAGGCCAGACGATCGGTTGGACGATCGGTCTGAGCTCGTGGATGACCGGTCGCACGAACAGTCGTAAAAGGCCAAAAATCGTCCAGTGAGTTTTATGGAAATTCGAACCCAACTTTTCAATTCAACGACCGGTCTAAGTAGTGGACGACCGGTCGGACGACCATTCGTAATTGGTTCAGCAACGTTGGCAGCAGGGTTCCTCCCGTTGAGTGTTCGGACCGGTCGGACGACCAATCTTCAGTGCAATTTTTTGCACTTCCTTCTTCTCTCCTTTGCTTTCTTTCTTCCACCCTTTGGCGCTTGGTCTTTTGATCTTCAATGCTTGTAAACAGCGTCTCTAAGCCTTCAATTGATGAATTCTCTCTCTCTCATTCCTACAACCACAAAACCATGCATTAGCTGGGTCTTTAATCATGTATTTCAAGCATAGTTAGTGATAAAATGGGGTTAGAATTACACATTTAAGAGCTTAACAATGTGGCTAGTGGTACTTATGCTCTATAATTTACCTCATTGGTTATGAAGGAGTCATTTTTCATGATGTCATTGCTTATTCTTGGACCCAGGTCACCAGGGAATGACATTGACGTGTATTTGCGACCGTTAGCAGATGAGTTAAATGAGTTGTGGAGTCAAGGTATCCAGACGTATGACACATTTGTAGGACAGACATTTCGATTGCATGCAGTAGTCTTGTAGACAATAAATGACTTCCCTGCATATGGAAATTTGTCTGGGTGGAGCACGAAGGGAAAGTTGACTTGTCCTACATGTAGTATTGAGACTTGTTCATTGTCATTGAAGCATGGTAAAAAAATGTGTTATATGGGCCATCATCACTTCCTTCCGAGGGATCATAGTTGGCGCAAGAAGACGATGCTCTTTGATGGCAAACAAGATCATAGGCCACCACCGAAAGAACTATCTGAAGAAGATGTGATACAACAACTGAGTAACATTGGAGAAGTTAGATTTGGTAAGGCACTGCACTTGAAGAAGAGGAAACGTACAATATTAGAGTATAATTGGAGAAACAAGAGCATTTTTTTAGTTGCCCTATTAGAGTGATCTAAAATTGCGACACAACTTGGATGTCATGCATATTGAGAAGAATATATGTGACAATGTCTTTGAAACATTGATGAACATAGAGAAGAAAACAAAAGATCGGAATGCCGATGAAGGGCAGGAGCATGAACAAGAACTCATATTTGTATTCGCACATAACGTCCGTCCTTTAGGATCACCAACGTTTCAGGATATGGAGCTTGGGGATCAAGCAAAGGTGAGATGGTACGTGTTGCATAATTGTGAAGAAATAGAGTCGTACTTAGAGTAAGTCTTCACTCAATAATTGTATATCTACATATGATGATCTTAATATTTCTTGCTGATGACGTGCCAATTATGTATAGCGAACATATCAAGGAGATGAAGTCCCAATACCCTATAAATTATGATCGAATGCATCAGGATCAGTTTCCAGAATGGTTCACAAAATGTGTAAGATTAATTCACCTTGTATCTCACCACACTTATAATTTTATTGTATTGCACAATATTTAAACCTAATCTCAAATTCATAAACAATTATATTCTGTACGTGATAATAGATGAAGACGTTGCGCGTTAGCAACTCTGCAGATGCGTCTGATGCACTTTACTCACTGGCATGTTGCCCTGATAGACGTGTATCTAGATATACAGGTTGTATTGTAAATGGGATTTGGTTCCACACTTAAGAGCATGAGAAGTATTGGACCACACAAAATAGTGGGGTGGTTGTGAAGGGAACGCATGAGGAGGTAAAAATTGACTTTTATGGCATTTTGACGGATATTATTGAGCTAAGTTATTGTATGAGAAAGCGGGTGTACTTATTTAAATGTGATTGGTGAGACATTGGAAATAAGAAGTTGCGAATACAAACTGACGACTACTTTACGAGCGTAAATTTATCTCGGAAGTGGTTTAAGGACGACCCATTTATCATAACCAGCCAAGCCGAACAAGTATTCTACCTCGCTGATACCAACTTAGGAGGCTCTTGGCACATGGTGAAGAAAATAAAGCCTAGGAACATATTTGACGTTCCCGATCTAGACGTTGAAAATAGCTAGGACGGGAGAAATGGAACGCTAGGGTTGAATAAGCATATTAAGAAGACATGCCATCTTGGGATAGAGGGAATGATCTAAATGTTGATATTGATGTGGTGCAAATAAATAGAGATGATGTGCCACCTGATCATGTTGATGCCTAAATCATACATGACATTGTTAGAGATGATAGCGATTTTATTGATGACGACATTGCAGACGGTAAAGAGGAAATACTGATCAGCAATAGTGATGGTGAAGAAGAAAGAGTCCTAAGCAATAATGATATAGATGATGATTATTAAATGTACACAGAATTTACATGTCATTTTTCAATTCGAATAATTTGATTATTACATGTACATGTATATATGTTTTACAAGTCATGATTTATTCCTTGAATTGACTTATTTATAATCCATATTTGTAGTTGAGTCACTTTCTGATCATGTCCTCCTCAAACCAAAGCGTAGCGGAAGTACACAGCATATTTTATCAGCCGTTGCGGATGGACTTTCTGGCCCTATCTTCTTCTGGTAGGGCCAAAGAGATACCCGGTCTGGTCAATGAGTGTAGAGAGGAATATATCGATGATAACTTAGATGAAAGATTATACAATCTCAAAGAAATTTTGGACCTGATGGATGAATATAACGGCGGGAAACTTCATATGGAAGATGCGGCATTGTCACTTGTACATCTGAATGGAGTCCCGAGAGATCAGATTTCTCCTATTACGACTGGCATGTTAGCTGTAACAATGTCGAGTGCTTCATTCAGCTTGACATATACTTCTACAACGTATGATAACTTACGCTGGGAGTACTTCGGATAGTTAATCCGAAGTTGTTTCGTATTACAATGAAATACATGCATTTAATATAGAATGACAATGTGTAATGGAATTTTCAACTTTTACTAGAATGTTTACGGTTTTATTATATGCTACTTGCATTATAGTGTAATGGTCTAATCATATTTTAATAACCTCTCTAAGCATAAGCACAAATTCATTCTACCATGAACACTACTTGTATAATGTTTTAGTATATTCCACTTGGACTATAAAGTTTAATTGTATTTATTATATTAATGTTCATAAACTTGTATTAACATTGTTTAAATTTATAAATTTATATTTCGGACATATTCAGTTATGGCACCAGGTGAGAGATCAGGTTGTTCGCGCACTTGATTTACCCCTTCCACCCGTGATGCGACGCAGGCAGCATCGATGTCGCATTATGCATCACAAGCGTCTGATCCTTCGGTTAAGCATACACCGGGCACTGCATGTAAGTCTAAACATATATTTATTTAGTGACTTATGTTTATGTTGTTACTTACATATGTTAACGTCAGATTTTGTAACAGGGTCCTTCGGTCGTTCACCTTCTCTCCAATAGAGACTCCCTCCGCCGGACCTGAAAGAAGACAGAAAGCAACTAAGGGTGGCCGGCGTCCAGCCGTTAGCCCTCCGATGCTTAAGTCAGATAAGGCAAGAAGGAGAATAGCCAAGGAGCCGAGGCTAGGAGTTGAAGATTGTGTACCTGTATCTTAATGGAGTCATCTCCTTATATAGATCTGAAATGATCCAATCTGTTACGTAAGATATCGAGATCCCGCTGATTTCGTGTGATAAGATTCTTATCCTCAGATAGAAGGGAGATCAAATCCAACGACTCATCCGATAGTTTCGTTCCTTGATAGCGATCCCTTGAGACTCGGAACCACTGAAGAAGATAAGCCCAAAACCGGCCTATACGAGCTGCTGGTACTGAGGGCTAAGGGGTGTCACCACAGAAAAAGCTGTTCGCATGTTGGAAGATGGTCGCGAATCCAAGTGCTCGCTCATTCAGATACGACACCTTTCAACGACTTGTGAGAAGGTCTGCTCGCAGGAAAAATACAACTCCTCTCGCCTTCCAGTATTTGACTATCGACCAAAACTTCTCGAAGCTTTGGTAATCGAGCATCGTTTTTCCTAATATGCGAGTCGCGAACAGACGTTCTCGATAGTCGGATAAAGGCGCTCGCGGGATCGGAGTATCTTCAGAATATGCGAGTTGCGAACAGACGTTCTCGATAGTCGGATAGACGTGCTCGTGGGGTCGGAGTATCATTAGAATATAATAAGAAGCCTCCAACAGATGATCTCCGCTATTTTTGACTATAACAGATGCCCCCCAAGTCCTTTCCGCCAAGAATTCTAAGGGAAGGACTTAATTTACTATCACAAGTAACCGCCTGCTGCCTTTATCGAGAATGAAACCGTACATGATTAGGCTAGAATTAATGAGTGCCAGCTTTTCGCAGCCTTTCCGCAGTCAGGAAGTGAAGAGACGCTTGTTGAGCTCTTAATTGTGCATATTCTAACCCCAATTCATCACTCATTATGCGTGGTTTTCATAATTTAAAGGCTAATCTAATGCATAGTTTTGTGGTTGTAGGAATGAGAGTTGTTTTGCTCAATTGATGACCAAAAGGGCACATTTAGGAACCTTGGATGAAGACCCAAGGTGGGCCAAAGAAAGAAGAAAGCAAGGAGAGAGAAGAGAGAAGAAAGAAAGAAGAAAACAATGCAGAAAATTGGGCTAGACCCGTCAAGACCGGTCGGCCAGGAGACCCACGACCGGTCAAGACCGGTCGGCCATGAGTAGAAAGTCTTCACATGTTGCTGGACTGCCATCCAGACAGGCTAGACCGGTCTTGACCGGTCGGCCAGCCCTGTCCGACCGGTCTTGACCGGTCGGCCATGCAAATTCCAGGTTCCAGATTTCAGACAGCAGGCCATTCCCGTTTCTGGTTTTTGAGACCAGTATTCTGGGCTGATCTTGATGATATTTGGAAATCCAACACATCCATGTCGAAGAGGAGCTCGACGCCGAACTAACCCAAGTAGTTTCGTGTCGATCGGAGCTACGGATTGATCGTGGTGGCCAAAACAATACGAACTGTCCAGAAAGTTCCAGATTCTGCCTACTCCACTCTGGGCCGGTCCAGGTGGCCCATCATTGATGATATAAAAAATCTACTTTGACCATATTTTAGACCACATCCATATATGAATAACCACAAAGTTTCAGATCAAAAGGATGTGTGGTTTGATCGTACCGGTTGAAGAAAGATGGACCATCCAGAAAGATCCAACTGCGCAGAGTTTATAAAAGCCCGAAGTGTTTTAATTTTCGGACCACATTTTGGGATTGTTTTGGATAATCTAATCCATCTATCATGTAGAGGAGGATGTTTTCTACTACTGTTCAAAATTTGAGATCAATCCGACCTCTATACACTCCGGAGCATTGAAAGCAAGATGACTAGTTCTAAAGGTACCCGAAGTGCGCGATTTTGAGAGGCGGTCGGTGATATGATTGGTGGCCCCATTCGGAAGATAATCTTGGAAATCTAAGTCATCTATGAGGAATATCACATTACAAGGAAGCTATAAATCAATTTTGAAGGCAATCCGACCATTGGTTAAGCCGTACCAAGCGAAACAAATTCTGCTACGTTGCTGTACTATTACTGCACTATAAAAGGAGGTGCTCTCTTCTATTCCAAAGCAACCAAGGACGTGGGGAGTAAGGAGTTCAAGTCATAGGAGGCTTCCTAGCCTCCTCCAGCTAGTTTTTCTTCCTTTTCTTAGTTCTAGTTTTATTTTTAATATGCTTTTCATTAGCTAATCTCTTAGCTAGAGCTAAGAGGTGAACCTTATAGTTTTCTTAGATTGTTTAATTCGTTTTATTGGTTTTAAGATTGGTATTCATGATTATGAACTATGGTTTGAAGTTTATACAAGCTTTAAGTAGTTTTTCTTAGTCTTATGATGACTCATGGATGTTTGGGAGAATTACTTAAATTCTTAATTGGTTTGCATCAGTCTAGACCTGTATGATCTGAGGAATTGGAGTGCGCTCTAGTACTATGATCTTCATGTGGGGACTTCCTACCAAAGTTCTACTTTTCTGAATTTCTGTAATATGTATGGATTGTGCATGTGATTTGAATCAAGTTCAAATCATGATCTAGCCTTGTCTTGTGACAGGACTTGAGGATGGTTATGATTGTGAACTGAACCTTTTGGAATGGGGAATGACCTATGCAATTGAGCATGCTCAGCTCAGCCTACATTGAGTGAATCCTATGCATTGAACTTACATATGACAGATTGTTTGGTTTAACAGCTCTATCATCCGACTAGATAGATCTTAATATCGATTCTAGTTGAGAAAGTGAGAAACTATAGCGAATTATGCATCTAAGGAGAGCTATAAGTGGATCCTTGATGCTCTAGTTATCTTTTCATTATCAGATTTTCTATTTTATGTTCAAAACCAATTTCACAAACCTCTTAAGATTCTAGTTATTAGGATAGTTGGAATTGTTTACTTCCTTCCCTGTGGATCGACCTCGGTCTTACCGAGATTATTACTACATCGCAACCCTACACTTGGGGAAGCAAACAAGTTTTTTGCGCCGCTGCCGGGGAAGAGGTTAAACGGTTCTAATTGTTCTAGTAGCTATAGAGTAGTTTTAGTTAGGTAGGATTTTTTGTTTTTATAGAAATAGATTTTCTGATTTTTTTTTTCTAGATTACTAACAATTTTTTGTTTGATTTTGTGGGACATTGTTGCTGACATAGCTCTCACCTTCACAGGTAACATCTCTCCATCTCCCTTTCTTCTTTTTGTTTTTCTTCCTAGATTAGGGATTATTTCAACTTCTTATAATTTCATTATGAATGATTGGACGGGTGGATTGTCTAAATACCTTTTGGAAGATGAGAGGATGAACCAAATAAAAAATCATTATGATTGGAACCATTACAAGCATGAATATTTTTCTAAGACTCAATCTTCTTCCAATACTCCCCCACGTAAGACAATGGGAGAGTATTGGAAAGAGATGAATAATGTTCCACCGGTTAGGACAATGTATGATCACTTGTATGGTTACACATATCAACAACCATCTAAAAGCCCAACATATGACATGCATAATCCAAATTGGTGGAAGCATCAAAATTTCAATTTGGGAGACGAGCCAACCATGGATGCCAACAATTATCCTCAAGAGTTTCTTTCTCATGAGCCACAACCGACATGAACTCTTGAGGATACACTGCGAGAGTTTATGGAAATAACTGAGCAATGCATACAAAACCTCTCGCCATCTCAAAATATTGAACCCAACATTGGGAACACCAAATCAATCCCCAACAATGAGGAGGATGAGGTTATCCAAACCCAACCTTCTCTAGATTTAATGACTAAACTTCTAGAGGATATTGATCTCAGTGATCCCACCATTACCATTGATTATGGTGAATCAACTATCTCTTTTAGCTATTCCGATTTGAATGATGAAGAGATTTCAAGGACGGTTGACGAACCCGAGGAATCTACAAAATCTAAAAGTGATAGTTTGATTGCCTACAATGAGGGTTTGAAGGATGATTGTGAGTCCATGATTTCTTCTTCCAAAGGGCCGAATGTTTTTGAGTCACCGGAAGATATTCTTGCTAGAGAGATGGCCGAAGTCGATATTTTTGAGTCCTTCCACCAACAACACATGCCGGATTCTATTGTGGAAGAACTCCCTTGGGTTGAAAATTCTGCTTCTTTGGATGATGGGGTGGAACAATCTGAAATTTCAAAAGATCAACCAATGCTAGATGATGTGCTTACCACTGAATCTAAAAAATTTTCTTTGGAAGACCTCCCCTCTATAGAGGAGGAATTCCTCACCCTTGAAACAGGATTTCCTCAATCACTTAGGGAGAACGAGGACCCTTTATCCCACTCTCTCGATTTCCTAGAAGAATGCATGACCCACCCCTATGATCTGGATGATGAGATGATTAAGGAGTTGGATAGTTTGTTAGACACGGTGTCGGTGCCTGAAGAACACCATTCCACTGATTTACACTCTTTACCATTATTTGTGGAAACACTGTACAATTCTGAATTCGTGGAGGAGACAACCCAAACTAAAAAATACTTAATGAATGTCTCTCCACCATCATGGGTTCTTCAACCCATTAAAAATTCTGATTGGGAGGACCCATTTTTAATCAATTACAACCCAATTCAGAACTTGAGGAGATATCTTTTTGCTGCTCTTATCTCCTCCTTACATGCGTGTGGTGCACACTATGATTGGACCTTCATGAAGAAACGCACCCATGTATACATTCGAGCAGGACTTTGGATGCTCCTCATGAGAAACCTATTGAAATTCATGAAGATCCTACTCAAATTTGATCATGTAGTCAATCAGACTAATCAAAGGTAGGTAGGTAGGTTAGGATTTCTTTCTGCATTTAGGATTGAATAAGTCTCATTGAGACAATGGAAGATGCTAGAATTGATCAACTTGCTACCTCAGGTACTCTCGTTCTCACTCTCCTTTGTTTTATGTCATTGCTCTCATGTCATGCATATTGCATATCTTATTACATTGAGGACAATGTAAGATTTTGGTTGGGGGTTGAGATTCCTTAGATGAATCTACTAGCTTTTGTGACATTTCGAGCAATTATGTAGAAAATTTTCGATTTTTCTAAAATTCAAAACTCTTTTGGAAAACGTTGTTTCTATGCATTCAAGATGATACGAGTATAAGAAGAGGAGATACGAAGTGAGTGATGTTGCAAGATTTGAACTTCTCTTAATATAATGGTTTTATATGTGAATTCACCTATTTATGTGAGTGATAGAAAATTTGAACACTTTTACACCTAGTTCACATTACACGATTTTCATGGGTTGAAAGGATTATGTGATTTGTGGATTAACTATACTTTGATTTAAGGTGTTGAGAAACCAAGCAGGGGTACTTTGTCCATCCTTGTCCATGGGAAAATAACGAAATTCTAAAAATCCTATCTAATGTAAAAGGAAAAGGAAAGGAAGAATGAAATTGGGAATGATGGAAAAATGGTGGAAAATTCCGATTAGGGCTACCTACTACCAACCGGGGGATGGTCTACCCGTAACCAAAGCCGGAAATGGGACGTAGTGTGAAAGCCGTCGGAAGGACGGTAAGACAAATTCCTGTCATAGGCTTGTTGTTTCTCTATACACCTTGAGATCTATAGTTTAGTTGATCTAAGAAGAAGATAATCCCCAAAACTCATGAGATGAACTTTCACTATGCACACTAGGGTGAATTTGTTCAAGTTCTTCTATTTATCAATCAATCAGCGGGAATTTCATATAAACACTTATTATGTTCTAAGAGTTTAAGGTTTCAACTTCTATCACCTAATTTCTCTGATTTTTATGCTTGTGTGTCTTGGAATGTATAGAAGAATAGTTTCTAGAGGAGAGTTGGATTTTGGAGAATGAAACTTGTTTCACGCATGTTTTGCTCGGGACTAGCAACATGCTGGTTGGGGGGTGTGTTGAGCTCTTAATTGTGCATATTCTAACCCCAATTCATCACTCATTATGCATGGTTTTCATAATTTAAAGGCTAATCTAATGCATAGTTTTGTGGTTGTAGGAATGAGAGTTGCTTTGCTTAATTGATGACCAAAAGGGCACATTTAGGAACCTTGGATGAAGACCCAAGGTGGGCCAAAGAAAGAAGAAAGCAAGGAGAGAGAAGAGAGAAGAAAGAAAGAAGAAAACAATGCAGAAAATTGGGCTAGACCCGTCAAGACCGGTCGGCTAGGAGACCCACGACCGGTCAAGACCGGTCGGCCATGAGTAGAAAGTCTTCACATGTTGCTGGACTGCCATCCAGACAGGCTAGACCGGTCTTGACCGGTCGGCCATGCAAATTCCAGGTTCCAGATTCCAAACAGCAGGCCATTCCCATTTCTGGTTTTTCGGACCAGTTTTTGGGTTGATCTTGATGATATTTGGAAATCCAACACATCCATGTCAAAGAGGAGCTCGACGCCGAACTAACCCAAGTGGTTTCGTGTCGATCGGAGCTACGGATTGATCGTGGTGGCCAAAACAATACGAACTGTTCAGAAAGTTCCAGATTCTGCCTACTCCACTCTGGGCCGGTCCAGGTGGCCCATCATTGATGATATAAAAAATCTACTTTGACCATCTTTTAGACCACATCCATATATGAATAACCACAAAGTTTCAGATCAAAAGGATGTGTGGTTTGATCGTACCGGTTGAAGAAAGATGGACCATCCAGAAAGATCCAACTGCGCAGAGTTTATAAAAGCCCGAAGTGTTTTAATTTTCGGACCACATTTTGGGATTGTTTTGGACAATCTAATCCATCTATCATGTAGAGGAGGATGTTTTCTACTAATGTTCAAAATTTGAGATCAATCCGACCTCTGTACACTCCGGAGTGTTGAAAGCAAGATGACTAGTTCTAAAGGTACCCGAAGTGCGCGATTTTGAGAGGCGGTCGGTGATATGATTGGTGTCCCCATTCAGAAGATAATCTTGGAAATCTAAGTCATCTATGAGGAATATCACATTACAAGGAAGCTATAAATCAATTTTGAAGGCAATCCGACCATTGGTTAAGCCGTACCAAGCGAAACAAATTCTGCTATGTTGCTATACTATTGCTGCACTATAAAAGGAGGTGCTCTCTTCTATTCTAAAGCAACCAAGGACATGGGGAGTAAGGAGTTCAAGTCATAGGAGGCTTCCTAGCCTCCTCCAGCTAGTTTTTCTTCCTTTTCTTAGTTCTAGTTTTATTTTTAATATGCTTTTCATTAGCTAATCTCTTAGCTAGAGCTAAGAAGTGAACCTTATAGTTTTCTTAGATTGTTTAATTCGTTTTATTGGTTTTAAGATTGGTATTCATGATTATGAACTATGGTTTGAAGTTTATACAAGCTTTAAGTAGTTTTTCTTAGTCTTATGATGACTCATGGATGTTTGGGAGAATTACTTAAATTCTTAATTGGTTTGCATCAGTCTAGACCTGTATGATCTGAGGAATTGGAGTGCGCTCTAGTACTATGATCTTCATGTGGGGACTTCCTACCAAAGTTCTACTTTTCTGAATTTCTGTAATATTTATGGATTGTGCATGTGATTTGAATCAAGTTCAAATCATGATCTAGCCTTGTCTTGTGACAGGACTTGAGGATGGTTATGATTGTGAACTGAACCTTTTGGAATGGGGAATGACCTATGCAATTGAGCATGCTCAGCTCAGCCTACATTGAGTGAATCCTATGCATTGAACTTACATATGACAGATTGTTTGGTTTAACAGCTCTATCATCCGACTAGATAGATCTTAATATCGATTCTAGTTGAGAAAGTGAGAAACTATAGCGAATTATGCATCTAAGGAGAGCTATAAGTGGATCCTTGATGCTCTAGTTATCTTTTCATTATCAGATTTTCTATTTTATGTTCAAAACCAATTTCACAAACCTCTTAAGATTCTAGTTATTAGGATAGTTGGAATTGTTTACTTCCTTCCCTGTGGATCGACCTCGGTCTTACCGAGATTATTACTACATCGCAACCCTACACTTGGGGAAGCGAACAACGCTCGCCACGTGTCCGGAGAGTTAATGGGCGTGCCTGCTCAACTGCCGCGCCGAAGGGGGGGCTGCCACGTATCACCAGATGCGTCGAAATGATTACCTATAAATATACGGAGTCCGCAATTTCTCTTGTTTTCTACAGAAGTTTTTCGAACGAAAGAATTCTCCCGTCATCTTCCTCTCATACTCCTTTCTCCGGTGTTCCTTCTTCCTCTTTCTTTTGTACTTGGGTACATTTCCTTTTTCCTCTTTTTCTTCTTTTAATCTTCTCATGGCTGGGAACTCTGACGAGACTATCGTCCCTCTAGGTGATGCTACACCGGAATCCTCTGCTTCTAGTAATGCGAGGGTTCCGGCAGGGAGATACACAGCATCCGGATATCCCTCTATTTTATTGGAGGACCGGCTAGTTGAGTTACGGGAGAGATCTGATCCCCGACTCAATCATTATCCGATTGCCCAGAGATGGAGAGACACCAGACTCCCCTCCCCCAGGATGCGTAGCTTTTTATGAGTACCAACTCATCCTGGGGGTACGCCTTCCCCTTCATCCCTTCATACGCGACGTTCTCCGATGTTACAAGATTGCTCCCGGGCAACTCATCGTGAACAGATGGAGGGTAGTTCTGGGCTCCTTTTCCCTCTGGGCTCAGGCCGGCAACGGGGAGCTCACGGCGGAAGAGTTCCTCCGTATGTTCCGTCTGAAGAAGGCGCCATCTAGCGAAGGCTGGTACTACCTGTGCTATTGGCACCGGGATAACTTCGTGCTGGGGAAACCCTCCTCGAACTATCCCGGCTGGAGGAAACGGTGGTTCTATGCTTCCGGTAACTGGGAGTCTGCTTCCTCCAGGGGTCCAGGGGTGACCCATCTTTTCTGTGAAGGTAGGCACAGTCCCACATTGTGCTGTTTCTCCAGTTAAGATTTTAGGGTTTCACTTCATTTTTTGACCTCTGTTTGTGCTCGCAGGTATCTCGGCCTTGAACAAACCAAATTTGAAGGGAGGGATTAACGAGAAGATAGTAAGAGTATACAAGGTGCCTGTTGGTGATAGGCACATCGAGGCCTGCTTGTCCTCCTCGCGACTCGCAGCAGCGGGATTAATATCCAGCGAAGAAGTCACGATGACAAAAGCTGGAGAAAAGAGGGGTTTGTTGCCTCGACTAAAGGGCACAAACTTGAAAAGGCAGAAGAAGTCTGCCGGACCTACTCAACCATCCGTCCGCAAGGGTGGCGACCAATCTGCTTCTCTCGCGAGCACGGTGGGGGCACCAGCAGTGCCCAACATCCCCTCACTGGTGGTCGCACCTGGACCGCCAGTGATTAACATTACTGACAACTCCCCTGATGGGGCAGGATCCAGCTGCCCCCCAGCTGACGAGGCTCGCGAGCAAACAGAACGCCGCGAGTCGGTGCCTGCTCGCGAGCTGACCCCTGCTGGAGAGCCGTGACCTGCTCGCGAGTCGGTGGCCCCACCTGTCACGAGCACGACTGGGTTAGTCGTCGACCAGCCATCTAGAGGTGGAACATTCTCTATTCCTCGCCACCTCCATCCAATTTGTAAATTTTTGTTCGACAACATTTCCGCCCAAACCTTTGGCTCTCTTCCCGAGCCAAACCCTGAGAACCTTTTCCTTGAGGCGGGGGTAAGGATGGTTCAGGTAAGACCTTGGAGCTTTTGTTTAACTTCCTTATTTTTGGGCTCTCAAGTATTTTTCTCACGTTTTCTTTTTCATTTTGCAGGGCTTAGATCTCATCTTGCGAACGAGGCGAGATATCGTCGCCGCTCGTTGCGTGATCGATGAGGCAGAAGGAAAGAGGATCGCCTTGGAGAAGGCGGTTCAGGGACAGGATCAACTCCTCAAGGCCCGCGAGGCAGTGATCTCGAAGAGAGATGAGGAGAAGAAGATCCTCATCGAGAAAGTCCAAGTCCTGACCAATAGGTATCAGGCTTTGGACTCTAACTTCGCGAAGCTCGCGGGGTTGAAGGAGAAAGCGGAGAGAGAGAGAGAGAGAGAGAGAGAGAGAGAGATCTTTCGTCAAGACAAGATCTCGCTGGAGGAGCGACTTGCGAAGGCCAAGTCGCAGCTTAAGGAAGTCACGAAAATTTGGAGAAGGAGCGCTCCAATCTCGCACAGCTCAAGGATGACTCGATCCATTGGGACGAGGAGAGAGTCGCCTTGGTAAAAAAGCTCTCGAAGGAAGGGCCTCGGGCAATTTCTGAGTTCCGGAACTCGCAGCTATATGACGATGAAAAATATGAGTCATATGATGCTGGTCGCGACTTTGCGCTAAGAGTAGTGCAACGAATGTCCCCATCTTTTGATATGGGGGAATTTGGACGAGTTGCGGCCATCATAGTTGCAGAGGAGCAAGCTGCTGCTGAGAATGAGGCGACCGAAGCCACGCAGGCTGGAGGGGCTCCAGAAATGGGCCCTGAAGTCGAGAGCACAGCTCCTCCCCCGAGAGATTGATGTTCTTTTTTGTTTTTCTTTCTCCTGTACTCGCGAGCAGACATTTGTAAACAATTGACATTAATGAAAAGATATTTTTGGGAATGTTCTCGTTTTTGTTTACCTTCTCTTTTTCCCTTCATGCAATGAATGCCTTCTCGTTTCAATGAGTTATGCTCAACCCGGGGGGTCGTAGTGACCCTGCCTTCGTGGAGATAGACTGATCTATCGATTGAGGAATGAGTTGTGCTCAATCCGGGGGGTCGTACTGACCATTCACTCGTAAAGATAGACTGATCTATCGATTGAGAAATGAATTGTGCTCAATCCGGGGGGTCGTACTGACCATTCCCTCGTGGAGATAGACTGATCTATTGATTGAGAAATGAATTATGCTCAATCCGGGGGGTGGTACTGACAATTCCCTCGTGGAGATAGACTGATCTATCAATTGAGCCTCCGAGTTTACCAAAGGTAGAAGAATGGTCGAGAGCACAAACGTGCTCTCCTTCAATGTTATTTTTTATCCATAAAATGGAAATGCGACCACCCAAGGTGAATTTATCCCTACCAAAGGTAGGCAATTGGCCAAGAGATTGTATGTATTCTCTTCAGGTCTCTTCAGGTCCAAATAAATGGAGTAGCGACCAAAAGATATCTTTGACTTTTTATTCATAAAATGTCGTTGTGAACTACATCGAATCTAGGGGAAGTATTGCAGCGAATGCTCCACGTGCCAAGGACGACGTGCGGGTTTTCCCTGCATATCTTCGAGGTAATAAGTTCCGGGTCGCACAATCTTAATAACCCGATACGGGCCTTCCCAATTTGGATCCAACGAACAAGCGGGAACTCCGAGTTTTTGCTTCAGGACCAAATCTCCGAGCTTGAAGGATCTAGGCCGAACCTTAGCATTTTGATAACGAGCAATACGTTGTTGATATGCGGCCGCTCGTACTTGGGAGGTATTTCTTCGTTCTTCTAAGAGATCGAGATGAAGTCGAAGATCTTCCTGATTACCCGCGGGGTCATACTGCTCGATCCGATACGAGGGCACTTGAATTTCCACCGGTACTACTGCGTCGACGCCAAATGCTAAGGAGAAAGGGGTTTCGCCTATTGATGTACGAGCCGTGGTTCTATATGCCCATAGTACTTCTGGCAGAAGTTACGGCCACATACCTTTACATTCACCTAGCTTGGTCTTTAAGTGGTGCTTGATGATCTTATTCACTTCCTCAACTTGCCCATTTGCCTGAGGATGATATGGAGAGGTGCGGAGGTTACGTATCTTCCATTTTTCACAAAATTCATCAAAGGCTGCGTTGTCGAACTGCGTTCTGTTGTCGGTGATTATAGTGTGAGGGAGTCCGAAACGGCATATGATATTTCTCCATATGAACTTAGTAGTTTGTTTCTCAGTAATCTTGGCTAATGGTTCTGCTTCGGCCCATTTGGTGAAGTAATCGACCCCCACTATCGCGAATCTGTTTTGTCCTTTTCCAGTAGGCAAAGGCCCGATGATATTGACCCCCCATTGCGCGAAAGGCCAAGGACTATCTACTGGAGTCATTCGCTCAGATGGTACGTGAGGTATAGGAGAATATCGCTGGCACTCGTCACATTTTTTAGAGAATGCAATTGCGTCTGCTTTCATAGTGGGCCAATAATATCCTTGCCTCATCGCCTTATATGCTAGGGATCGCCCCCTGGGGTGGTTACCACATGCCCCCTGGTGTATTTCATCTAGAACACGAAGTGCTTCTTCTGGATGAAGACACCTTAAATAAGGCAAGGAAAAACTTTTGCGTAACAATATTCCGTCTTGTAAGGTATACCTGGCGGCTCGATGACGAATTTGTCTTGCAACTTTCTTGTCGTCTGGAAGGTATCCATCTCTGAGATACAAGATAATGGGGTCCATCCAACATGGAGATGATTGTACCGATATTACTTACTCGAGAGTTGCTTGGTCGATACTTGGGTTCTGAAGATGCTCGATGGGGATTGAATGTGATAACTCAGATTCTGGTGCAGAGACGAGCTTTGCCAGGGAATCTGCGAGTTGGTTCTTCTCGCGAGGAATATGAATTATTTCATAAGTCTTCAGTTTTGCGAGCAGGATGAGGACACGAGATTTGTATAAGGCCATCCTTTCTTCTTTGGCCTCGAATTCACCGAGAACTTAGTTGACAATGAGCTGGGAGTCGCTGTGAATTAGAAGATTTTGGATTGAAAGGACAATGGCTAGTTCGAGGCCAACGATCAAGGCCTCATACTCTACTTCATTATTTGAGATGCGAGTATCAAAACGTAAAGCGTATTGGAAATGCGACCCGTCTAGGGCGACTAGGATTAGGCCTGCTCCGCTACCGATGGCCCGTGACGACCCGTCCACGAAGAGGGACCAGGAAGGCTGGTTGCTGGTCTTAGAATTGTCATCGAAAGAGGAATATGTGAATTCGACGATAAAGTCAGCCACGGCCTGGCCCTTGACAGCGGGCCTGGGGCAGTACGAGATATCGTGCTCGCTGAGCTCGACCGCCCATTTAGTTAATCATCCGGAAGTCTCAGGTTTTTTAAGGACTTGTCGTAACAGATGATTCGTTGGTACGAGAATAGCGTGGGCTTGAAAATATGGTCGCAGTTTTCGTGCTGCCGTGACCAAGGCCAGGGCCAGTTTCTCCATATCAGAATAACGGGTTTCAGCATCTACCATTGCCCGACTGATATAATAAACGGGCCTTTGCATCCCGGAGTCTTCTTGTATTAAAGCGGCGCTAACGGCCATGGAAGGCACAGATAAATAAAGGATGAGTTGCTCGTGCGCTACAGGTTTAGATAAAACAGGGGGCGTGCTCATATACTGCTTCAATTGTTGAAAAGCTTCTTCGCATTGTGATGTCCACTCGCAATTAGATTTTGCTTTAACACGGAGGAGCTTGAAGAAGGGTAAGCATTTGTCAAACGCTCGCGAAATAAACCTGTTCAATGATGCGATGCGACCAGCCAAACGTTGGACATCCTTAAGAGTGGTCGGGGATCTCATCTCTATCAATGCTTTTATTTTTTCGGGATTTGTCTCAATCCCTCGCTGGCCGACCATGAATCCGAGAAACTTTCCAGCAGATACTCCGAATGCACACTTTTCTGGATTCAACTTCATCTGATATTTCCTCATCAGATCGAAGGCTTCTTGAAGATCAGAAAGATTATCATCTTCTACGATGCTTTTCACGAGCATGTCGTCAACATAAACTTCCATATTCCTGCCGATTTGAGCAGCGAATATTTTGTTGACGAGACGTTGATAGGTGGCCCCTGCATTTTTAAGACCGAACGGCATAACTTGATAGCAATATAATCCCCGGTCTGTGATGAAGGCAGTATGTTGGCTATCAGGTGGATGCATCATGATTTGGTTGTAACCAGAATAAGCATCCATAAAGCTAAGTAGGGCATGCCCAGCTGTTGAATCGACCAGCTAGTCTATCCGCGGCGTCGGAAAACTATCTTTGGGGCATGCTTTGTTCAAATCTGAATAGTCGATGAACATTCTCCATTTGCCATTAGCTTTCCGGACGAGAACTACATTCGCGACCCACTCCGGGTAATCAACTTCTTTTATAAAATTGACCGTAAGTAGCTTTTCGACTTCAGCTTTGATTGCCATTTGCCTTTCTGCAGTGAAGGCACATCGACGCTGGTGTACGGGTTTACGCTTTGGATCGATAATCAACCGATGTGCGATAATGTTGGGGTTGATGCCTGGCATATCTTTGTGAGACCAAGCGAACAGGTCTTGATATCCCGGACGGCTCCCTTCAAAGAGGATCCCACGCTGACAACTCTGGACGAATCATCTTTAGCTAAGTGAACCGCCACTGTATCTTCCCCAGGAGTTCCTGATTGAAGGGCACTCTCTCTCGGGTCTAAGGAGTTGTCAGTCGAGGAGTTAGGTGAATCTTGTGCTATCATCATGACGGGTGCTGCTGGGACTTTCTTTCGGTCTTGTAGGGCTATCTCGTAACAAGACCGAGCCTCCTTTTGATTTCCTCGCACAACCCCAACGCCATTTGGGGTAGGGAACTTGATACATAAATAGGAAGGGTGTAAGGCTGCCCCAACCTTATTAAGCGATGGCCGCCCCAAAATGGCATTATATGCTGATTTTCGATCTACCACAAGGAAGTTTATGAAGAAGGTAGTCTTCGCTGGACTTTCTCCAAAAGTAACCGGGAGATCAATGCTTCCTTCAGGTATTACCACCTCACCTCTGAAGCCGATGAGAGGGGTTGAAACTGGCTTGAGTAGGCTTCTGACAAGTGCCATTTTGTTGAAAGCCTCCAGATACAGAATATCGGCTGAGCTACCTGTATCCACCATAATTCGATGAGTCAGATAATTTGATACCTTTAATGTGACTACGATGGAGTCCTCGTGAGGGAAGTGGATTCCCGCTGCATCTTCGAGGGAGAAGGAAATTGGAGGATGGCTGGCCTTTGACGCACTGGGTGCCTGTTCCAGCCAATAAATATGCTGGGGTTCTTTAGACGCCTTCCGAGCGTACGCTTTCCTTGAAGCTTGAGAGTCGCCCCCGCAAGCTGGTCCTCCGACGATGGTGCGGATTTCTCCAGTAGGCTCAGCGTCCTCTTGGGCAGTTTGATGATGAGACGGTTCCTTTTGGCGTGGTGAGACTTTCGCCCCTTCTGGTGATCGATTTTTACGAACAACATAATCCTGGAGATGGCCCTTTCGAATAAGGGCTTCAATATGATCTCGTAGAGAGATGCAGTCCTGGGTTCTATGCTCGTGATCTTTGTGGAAGTAACAGAACTTGCTCTTGTCTCTCTTCTCTGGATCAGATTTGATCTTTGCAGGTCACTTTACATATGGTTTATGTTTAATCTCCATTAAAACCTTTTCATGAGACCGATTGAGAGGAGTGTAGTTATGATATTTACCAGAATAAGGCTTCTTGGGAGAACGATCGCGTTGATCACGACGATATTTTTTATCTGCAGAAGAGGTTCCTTCTGGCTTGCGTTTCTTACCTTGTACTCCATGGCATGTCAATGCGACTTCTTCTGCATTGATATATTTCTGAGCTTTGGCTTGGAATTCTGCCATAGTTTTTGGAGGGCTCTTATCTAAGGCGGACCTGAATTTCTCACTCGTTATTCCGGCTATGAGGGCTGTGAGACCTTTTTCTTCAGTATAACCCTCAGTTTGGACGGCTTCAGCAGTGAACCGTACTGTGAACTCCTTTATTGTCTCCCCATGCCGCTGTTTTAGATCCATTAAATGGGAGGCTGGCTTCTTAATGCGAATGCTTCCCATGAATTGAGAAAGGAATAATTCCGATAACTGTGAAAAGGAGCTGATGAAACGAGGTTTTAGTCCCCGGAACCACGTACGAGCTGCTTCCTTCAGTGTCAGGGAAAAAGCCCTACACATGATTTTTGAGCCATGTCCCTCCAACTCCATAAGAGACCTATATGTTTCCAGGTGTTCAAGGGGGTCGCCAATACCTGTGTTCGGGGTGATAACAGGCGTTCGATATTTTTTAGGTAACGGTGCCTCCATAACCTCGCTCTTGAAGGGGGACTCGGATTAATGTATCGCCGCCATGACGGCAGATGGTCGATTTGCCTGGTATCGCTGCTCTATAACGTCAAAACGATCATGGATTCTTTTGAGATCTCCTTCCCATGGTAAGGTATAGCCTGATGTTTTGACGGTGGAGTCCTGAGGTTGAGGTTGGCGAGACGCACTAGAATGTATGGAATGTGGAGGCAGCACAGGGGGGTGGTTGCTGAGTGGTGTTCGGTTTGGCGGAGGATGATTTGGTTGAACCCGTGGTTCATCCACAGAATGTCTGGAAGCCACCGGAATGGGTTGCGGTGGTAACCCCTCGGAGGGTTGTCTCTGCGATTCGGGGAAATGCTGATCAAGCCGATTTGACAGGGCCTGAACTCCGGCATTTAGAGTTAGAAGAGTATTTCCGAGGAAACGCAGAACGTCGTCTTGATTTCTAGAGGCCTCCAATAATGGGTTTGCGGACGGCATATTTGGGGCTCCTTGAGGAATATTCGTCAAAGTGGGTAGAGGGACAGCTACGGATTCTGTCTCATCGGGCGGAGGTGGTGCCTGCCTTGAAGTCGAAGGATGAACAGCCTTTTTAGGAGGCATATTAGAAAGATTTTGATCAATGGTTAGAACGATTGACTTTGACGATCAAGTCGTTCCCACAGACGGCGCCAAACTGTTAACGTCAGATTTTGTAACAGGGTCCTCCGGTCGTTCCCTTCTCTCCAATAGAGACTCCCTCCGCCGGACCTGAAAGAAGACAGAAAGCAACTAAGGGTGGCCGGCGTCCAGCCGTTAGCCCTCCGATGCTTAAGTTAGATAAGGCAAGAAGGAGAATAGCCAAGGAGCCGAGGCTAGGAGTTGAAGATTGTGTACCTGTATCTTAATGGAGTCATCTCCTTATATAGATCTGAAATGATCCAATCTGTTACGTAAGATATCGAGATCCCGCTAATTTCGTGTGATAAGATTCTTATCCTCAGATAGAAGGGAGATCAAATCCAACGACTCATCCGATAGTTTCGTTCCTTGATAGCGATCCCTTGAGACTCGGAACCACTGAAGAAGATAAGCCCAAAACCGGCCTATACGAGCTGCTGGTACTGAGGGCTAAGGGGTGTCACCACAGAAAAAGCTGTTCGCATGTTGGAAGATGGTCGCGAATCCAAGTGCTCGCTCATTCAGATACGACACCTTTCAACGACTTGTGAGAAGGTCTGCTCGCAGGAAAAATACAACTCCTCTTGCCTTCCAGTATTTGACTATCGACCAAAACTTCTCGAAGCTTTGGTAATCGAGCATCGTTTTTCCTAATATGCGAGTCACGAACAGACGTTCTCGATAGTCGGATAAAGGCGCTCGCGGGATCGGAGTATCTTCAGAATATGCGAGTCGCGAACAGACGTTCTCGATAGTCGGATAAAGGCGCTCGCAGGATCGGAGTATCTTCAGAATATGCGAGTCGCGAACAGACGTTCTCAATAGTCGGATAGACGTGCTCGCGGGGTCGGAGTATCATTAGAATATAATAAGAAGCCTCCAGCAGATGATCTCCGCTATTTTTTACTATAACAACATATTTCTTTTGTGACAGCATCTTCGACCAACCGACGAGGACATGGACCCACACGTGGGTTAGTTTTAGAGCGACTTATGCATGAGGGTAGGGTGACGGTAGAGTTCCTACAGGACTGCCTTAGACCTTTTGGGGATAATTCCAGGTTGTTTACGTCTGAGGTCGGTGTCGTATGCCGATCTCTGATCCCCACCACCACCCCCTGTTGGACAGACGTGACAGATGATATGCGGCAGCTCATCCATCAACGCCTTCAAGTAAATTTTAGTAAATTAAAATTTTCTTTTGTGAAAGTTCAATTACGGTTAAGTGATTTTCTTAATAAGTTTATTGCCTTAATCTATTATTTACGAAATTGCAAGATAAATTTGTCTTAGATTTGAGTGTTCCTTACATTTCCCACGCTATAGACGACATGGTCAGGGAGCGGTTCAAGGAGTACCACAGAGAGTTACACCAACAATACAAGCAGTGTAGGACGCACGATGAGGCCGTACTGTTCGCACCGCCGCACGTGACTATAGACGATTGGCGGATACTCTGCAAGAGATTTTCGTCTGAGGCTTTTTAAGTAATATTTAAATATTTATGATATCTTAAGGTAACAATTAAATTCGCAATTAATAATAATGTATTATGAATAATGTGCTTAGAAGAGGAGCAGAATAAATTCTACGAACAGGAAAAAGTTACAAGTGAACCACGTAGCTAGTTCAAAGTCATTTGTACGACATCGTTACGACATGGTAAGAAATTACTAATGATTATTAAGTTGATATATTATTTTCATACATTTATAATAAGTCTACTTTCTTTTCAATTGCGCAGCGAGATTTTGTCACCGGCCAGGAACCTAGACCAGTGGACCTCTACAGAGGGACTCACTATCTGCAAGCAACGAGATCTTGGGTTCATCTTAGAGCCAGTGAGCATTGGGTAAAAATCATTACCTTGTAAAATTTAATTGCATTGATTTATAATAATGTTATTCATGTCATTCATTATGAAAATTCATATGTTTTCATTACAAGCGGCGATAGATACCATACGCAGTCAGCCCACTCCTGATAGTAGTCAACAAAGTGAGCCAGAAATCCTGAGCGAGGTGCTTCGCACCCGTTCTAGATATCTGCGTGGGCTTGGCCATGGTGCCAAGCTCATGGCACCCACTAGAGCTGGCTCCAGCTGATCCGTAGCTGGTGAGAGCGCCCTATGCCGAGCTAATATCACAGAGAGAGAGAGAGACAGAGGTTCAGCAGCTACGGGTCGTCGTTGATGAGATCAAAGAGCAACTGGAGAGGCAGAGAGAGGAGGAGTAGGGGCAGAGAGAGGAGGACGAGAGGGGATGGGAGGAGGAAAGGCGACGTGAGGAGCAGGAGAGGAGGATCGAGGAGTTGCGAGTAGAACATGAGCGACGGATGCAGGAAATGTTTCAGGCTCTAGCTACACACTTTGGCACAGATGCCCCACCACCTCCGCCTTCATCTTCGTGATTTTTTTTACTTCATATTAATAGTTACATGTTTGTACTATTTATTTAATTTTGTGTTTATGAATGTGTGGATGGATGTGTGTTTGTGTGTTGGATGGATGTGCGTTTGTGTTTGAATGGATGTGGATGTGAATATGATGAAAATGTATTGTAACAGGTGTTTTTACAGGTGAATATCAAGATTTTTTTCCTGAATTTTGAAAACAAATGGAACCAGTAAGAAAAAGACTATTACCGACAAAATATTTCATTAGTAATAGGAGGATTAAATCTTATACGACGAAATATTTAGTAGGTAATAGAAGAGCCAAAAGTTTTACCAACGGAATATTTCTTAGAAAAAGACTATTACCGACGAAATATTTCGTTGGTAATAGTAGGATTAAATCTTCTACCAATGAAATGTTTAGTAGGTAATAGAAGAGCCAAATGTTTTACCGACAAAATATTTCGTAGGTAATATGTTTTACCGATGAAATATTTCGTTGGTAAAACTTATTACCGATGAAATATTTCATTGATAAACATTATACCGACAAAAGATTTCGTCGGTAAAATCTGTGCTTACCGACGAATCACATTTTTTCGTACCAAAACTAAAATTTTTGGCCGATGGTTTTAATCGTCAGTATTTGTTTTATCATTGCCGACGAAGTGAACTTTCGTCGAGAAAATCCTTTGCCCACGATGTTTTTGCGACGATCTTAACAGCGACATATTTCGTCGGTAATAAGAATTACCGACGAAATATTATCAAATACCGACGAATTATGTCATCGATAAAAGATCAATTTCTTGTAGTGGTCCCACGAAGTCCCAAGCCTTCTATGATGCCTTAGCTACGATCCCTAAGTGTCCTTTTATAATGGAGAAGCTCCACCGCCCCAGAACCTCTTAGATTTGCGTAAGAGGTTACGCATTGCGCAACAATTTCTGGAACTTAAAGTACAAGCTGCTAGAGCTTGAATTTTTGAGTGGCTAACCAGTCTTGACCGATCAAGCTTGGCTGGCTGATGGTTCGGACCTATCTGATGAAGGTCCAGTGAGTGTGGGAAAGAGGGCCTATTTCTGGCCGACAGGTCTTGACCATTCGGACCAGTCTAGTCCTTGTTCCAACAGGTTGAGAGGGAGGGCAGCTTGGTAGCCAATGTTGAACCTCCAATTTATGCACTGCATTGCCCAGTACATCACATTATATGCACGGTTTTCATGCTTAAAAGGCCTATCTAATGCATGTTTTGTGATTTCAGGAATGAGAGCGGACTTCACCAAATTGGAGACTAAAAAGGGCCATTTGAAGCCATTGGATGAAGAAGAAAGAAGGACCAAAGAAAGTAGAAAGAGAGGAGAAGAAAGGAAGAAAGAAGCAAAAGGAGAAAAGCAGAAACAGAGGTTAAGACCGGTCGTGCGACCGGTTGTCCATCGCCAGGACCGGTCGTCCAACCGATCCGATTATGCACAGAATGAAAAATTTCAGAGAAGGTCACTGGACCATTCACCACCGGTCGTCAGGGGGCTCAGACTGGTCATCCGATGCCCAGACCGGTCGTGCGACCTGTCCTTCAATTAAATTTTAATATCAGAATTTTGGAAAAACTCGCTGGACTGTTTTTGGACGTTTTGCGACTGGTCGTCAGGGTGCTCAGACCGGTCGTGCGACCGGTCGTCTGCGTAATGAAGCTTCTCCGTGAAGCTCCGAGATTTTCTGCGCAGTGCGTAACCTTGCGCAATTTCTGGATGTTTCCAATGCAAGGGGCTTCCACACTATAAAAGGACACCTAGGGGCTCTTCCTAGGTCATCATAGAAGCAAAGGAAGGTCGTGGGAACGGACAGAAGTCGTCGTGGAGCGTCAGCAACCCTCCAATTTTTGGTTTTTCTAGTTTTTATGGTTTCTTATTTAAGTTCTAGTTGTAGTATGACAATGCTCGGCTAGAATCTCTCAGCTAAGGCTGAGAGGTGAAGCTTGTAGCTTATTTCATATTTGATTCAGTTTAATTCAAGTAATTTCAATTCAAGTTTGGATTTTTATTTATTTTAGTCCCTTGAGTTGGTACTTTGAGATGTTTTATGAGAGTTCATGTGCTCCGGACATGAATTCCTAGTAATTCTCTGAGATTATCATATGATGCTTGTTTAGATTTGAATTATAGTAATCCTTGAGCAGGCCTTAGTCCATAGGCATGGCTGTTACTCCGAAGGCTATGATTTTGAATTCTACATTGATTGAATGGGACTAGAACTTGGAAGTTCAGCTTGATTGGAATTGAATGTGTTTGAATGCTTTATTTTCCAACTAGATGAGAGATAGGACTTCGAATCTAGTTGTGTTCTCTACTTGGATTGATTGGATTGACATGGGATTGCTACAAGTGGATCCTTGAATGCCTTAGTACCTTAAATTACTGATTTATATTAAGTTACTGTTTTAGTTTAATTACTCAATTGAATTCTCATATCTATTGCAAACTAAGTTGCTGGAATATTTTGAAAGTTGTTTCCAATTCTCTGTGGATCGACCTCGGTCTTACCGAGTTTTATTACTACATCGCAGCCTTACACTTGAGGCGAGCGAACAAGTTTTTAGCGCCGTTTCCGGGGAACTTAGATAACGGTTTTCAAATTGTTTTAGTGGCTAAAGTAGATAGGTTTTCTGATTTTATCTAGAACTAACAAATTATTTCATTTTGTAGGATTTCTTCTCTAGTTAAAAGCGCATCAGGTGATACCTTTCTAACTTAGTTTTTTTTACAGATTTTCTATTTTCAGATTTCTAGGATTTAGGACTAGTTTAGTTTTTGTTGAGTGGTTTATGTCCCGTTGGGAACGTAACCACTCAAATCGTCTCCAATCTGAAGGTGGTTTAGTTGGACCATTGTCAGTCCATAGATGAGTCTGAAATTACCAAGAGCATTATGAAAGTTTGGGGAGTATGGATCAAACACCTTTAAGGAATCCTCCCCCCCCCCCCCCCCCCCCCCCCCCCCTACTCCAACTACAAACGCAAATCAAGGAGTAGGAGAGAATGAGGTACATAATGTCCCTCTACTGAGATCATTGCGGGATTACCTACAACCAGCCCGTGCAATTACACCCTCTTGTGTGGTTCTACCACCAAACGGGGGTAACATTGACATAAAGTCGGGTGTAATTCAACTCTTACCAAAGTTCCATGGGCTAGACTCTGACCACCCATACTTACACTTGAAAGAATTTGAAGAAGTGGTGGCTACCTTGCAGTATGCCAATGTTTCAGAAGATACCATTAGACTTAAACTTTTTCCCTTTTCATTGAAAGAAAGAGCCAAAGATTGGCTTCACTCTCTTAGACCATATTCGATTGGGTCATGGGTTAAGATGACCCGGGAATTCTTGAAAAAGTTCTTCCCGGCTCATAAAACGAACACCCTTCGAAGAGCCATAATGAATTTCTCGGCTAAAGAGGGTGAATCTTTTTTTCAATGTTGGGAGAGATTTAAGGATCTCCTACTTGCTTGCCCACATCATGGCTATGAGAGTTGGCAAATTATAAATTTTTTCAATGATGGATTAAGTTCCAATATGCGCCAATTTGTGGAGATGGTGTGTAATGGCGAGTTTATGAGTAAAAATCCAGATGAGGCTTGGAGTTATTTGGACATGTTGGCTGAAAATGCCCAATCTTGGGATACCTCGGATAAACCCGGATCTATGTCCTTAAGGAGGAAGACGACGTGAATGCAAGGATAGCCAACCTCACAAGGACGGTTGAGACCATGGAACTTAGTAAAAGTGGAGTTCCAAAGTCCAATGAAGCTATTGAAACCATATGTGGGATTTGCCTCACTGATTTACACGCTACGCAAGATTGTCCCACAATTCCTGCATTTCAAGAGGTATTACATGAACATGCAAACGCCACATATGGGTATCAATGGCCTTTCAAAGGACCAGTGGGTAATACGTACAATGAGAGTTGGAAGAACCACCCAAATTTTAGTTGGAAGAATGCTCCTACAGGCAATCCTACCAACTCTCAAAGAGGGCCACCCATGCAAAATATGGCCCCACCTCAGTTCTCAATGGAGGATACCTTGAAAGCGTTTATACAAGGGCAAACGCAAATCAATCAAATGAATCAGCAAATATTCCAAGAGCTTAAAGTCTCGAATGATGAGATTAAAGGATGCTTGAATGCTAGGGAAGGGACCTTTCCGGCCCAACCTCAGCCCAATCCAAAGCAAGTACATGAAGTGAGCATTCCTAATCCTTCTAACCATCACATGAAGCAAGCCAAATCCATCACCACTCTTAGAAGTGGTAAACAAATTGACAAATCTATTCCGGTGAAGGCCGATGAGCCTAATGATCCGGTAAATTCTGAGGATGAGGATGGATCTAACTTAGCCCCACAAGAACCGGAACGCATTTACAAGCCCGTAGCACCATTCCCTTCAAGATTGGTTGCCCCAAAATCTCTTCCAAACTCTCATGATATTCTAGAGATTTTCAGACAAGTCAAGATTAATATCCCTTTGCTTGATGCCATCAAACAAATCCCCTCTTATGCCAAGTTTCTAAAGGACCTGCACAACAAAACGCAAATATAATGTGCAGAAAAGGCCTTCTTAATTGAGCAAGTTAGTGCCATTCTCACTCAAAAGACTCCCCCAAAATTCAAAGATCCCGGTAGTCCCACCGTCTCATGTATCATTGGAGACTACCGGATTGAGCGTGCCTTGCTAGATTTAGGGGCGAGTGTGAACTTGATCCCATACTCGGTATACGAGCAATTGGGTCTTGGTGAATTAAAACCCACCAAAACCACGTTGCAACTCGCTGATAGATCTATCCGTGTACCAAGGGGGATAGTTGAGGATGTTCTAGTCCAAGTTGACAAATTCTACTACCCGGTAGATTTTATCGTCTTGGATACACAGCCGGTTTTGGATGCTAGCACTCCGATGATATTAGGCCGCCCATTCCTTGCCACATCAAACGCAATCATCAATTGCCGGAATGGGGTAATGCAACTATCCTTTGGAAACATGATGTTGGAGGTGAATGTGTTCCACTAAGGCAAGAGGCATAGGGATGATGATGATGTCCACGAGGTTGATATGATTGATTCAATCGTGGAAGAGGAGTTCGCTTTAAGGCAGAATTTTGATCCTCCAGATGTTGTTAGCTTTGATCCCTTTGAGGATTGGGACGACAATGATGGTCCCCATGAGGTAAACAAGATAGAATCCATGGATGATGGGGGGATTATCCAACATGACCTACCTGAAAGCTTGGGGACATGTTTGACACATTCTAAGGATGAATCTAATTCTCACTTTATTAAGACCTTGGAAGTGTCAATTTCTGAAAATTCATTTGACAAGTCGCCAATTTCTGATTTACACAAATTTGTTGTGCAGGATTTGGAAGAATTGGTGCTTGATTTGCCTACAGAGAGGCCAATTTCTGAAAGTGTAGAGGTTGAGGACCCACTCCAACCTACACAAAATTCTGAGAAGGAGGAAGACATAAAGGGTCCAAATGTGAAAATTTCCTCTGATGAGGTCTCTTACACACTTGAGGAGTGCCTAACGTACTTTGAGGATTGGGATGATCCCATGATTCAGGATATTGTCCATGCTTTGAGAGAGACCTCCCCGATGCCTAAAAAGGTTCCTTCCACAAAACACCAAACTGAAAATTCAATTGTGGAAGCACCGGTGAAATCTGATTTTGTGGAGATCATATCGACTTGTGAAGAAGAAATACATGTCTCCACATCTCTTTGGTTTGTTCAAACCGAAGAACACTTCTGAAATTATCCATATTTGAATAATTTTTTGCCAAACAAGAAGGAAAGGAGATCCATATTCAATGATTTCCAACCAATGAAATTCTCCTTTCCTAGTACATGTGACAATTTTGTTGAAGAACCCGCTAAAATTTTTCAGCAGGATTTTCCATGGGGTAGAATGATCGATGTCACTAATGTACTTTCCAAAGCAGGATGGTGGATAGTTCTACTAAAAAATTTGTTACACCACTTGATGATCCTGCTCAACTTTGTCCTTTTGGATGTTATAATGATTATCGATCTCCTAGTCTGATGGAGATCCGCTTTTTACAAGGACGGGTTAGTTATCTTTATTGCTTTCCGTATATTAGGTTTAGTTTTATTTAGTTTTATTGTTTTAGTAGGTTTTAGTTGTTGGGTTGTAGACTTCCATGATCGCTCTCTCAGGTACTACTGTTCTCACTCTCTCATATTTTACCATTGCTCTCATGTTCATGCTCATTGCATATCTTTTTACATTGAGGACAATGCAAGAATTGGTTAGGGGGTGAGATGAGATTCCTCATCTAACAGTTTGCAACATTTCGAGCCTTATATGCGCAAATTTTTTTTGAATTTTCTAAAATTTCAAAACTCTTTTAGGAAACCTTATTTCCATGCATTCGAGATGATAGGAGTATAGGAAGAGGAGTTACGAAGTGTGCGACGTTGTAAGTCTTGAATTTCTCCCAACATAATGGTTTTATATGTTAGTTCCCCTATTGTTGTGATTGATAGAAAATTTGAACACTTTTTACACCTAGTTCACATTACATGATTTTCATGAGCTGAACGGTTTATGTGATTTGTGGATTAGCTAGACTTTTATTTAGAGGTGTTGAGAAACCAAGCTGGGGTATTTTGTCCATCCTTGTCCATGGGAAAATAACGGAAGATATGGATTTTTAAAAATCCTATCTAAATCAAAAGAAAAAGGAAAAGAAAAGATGAAATTGGGAATGAAGGAAAAATGGTGGAAATTTTCGAAAAGGGCTACCTATTACCAACCGGGGGATGGTCGAACCGTAACCAAAGCAGGAAATGGGACGTAGTGTGAAAGTCGTCGGAAGGACGGTAAGGCAAATTCCTGTCATAGGCTTGTTGTTGCTCTGTGCACCTTAAAATCCTTGGTTTACCTAATCTATGAAGAAGGTAATCCTTGGTTTACCTCATGAGATGAACTTTCACTATGCACACTGGGTTGAAATTGTTCGAGTCTTTCTATTTATCAATCAATCAGCGGGAATTTCATGTAGACACTTCTTATGCTTTGAGAGTTTAAGTTTGCAATTTCTATCACCTAGTTTCTCCAAATCTTATACTTATATGTCTTGGAATGGATAGAAACATGGTTTCTGAAAGAGAGTTGGGTTTGGAGGTTTGAAATTGTTTCACGCATGTTTTGCTCGGGACTAGCAAAAAGCTGGTTGGGGGGTGTGTTGAACCTCCAATTTATACATTGCATTGCCCAGTACATCACATTATATGCACAGTTTTCATGCTTAAAAGGCCTATCTAATGCATGTTTTGTGATTTCAGGAATGAGAGCGGACTTCACCAAATTAGAGACTAAAAAGGGTCATTTGAAGCCATTGGATGAAGAAGAAAGAAGGACCAAAGAAAGTAGAAAGAGAGGAGAAGAAAGGAAGAAAGAAGCAAAAGGAGAAAAGCCGAAACAGAGGTTAAGACCGGTCGTGCGACCGGTCGTCCATCGCCAGGACCGGTCGTCCGACCGATCCGATTATGCACAGAAGGAAAAATTTCAGAGAAGGTCACTGGACCATTCACGATCGGTCGTCAGGGGGCTCAGACCGGTCGTGCGACCGGTCCTTCAATTAAATTTTAATATTAGAATTTTGGAAAAACTCACTGGACTGTTTTTGGACGTTTTGCGACCGGTCGTCAGGGGGCCCAGACCGGTCATGCGATCGGTCGTCTGCGTAATGAAGCTTCTCCGTGAAGCTCTGAGATTTTCTGCGCAGTGCGTAACCTTGCGCAATTTCTGGATGTTTCCGATGCAAGGGGCTTCCATACTATAAAAGGACACCTTGGGGCTCTTCCTAGGTCATCATAGAAGCAAAGGAAGGTCGTGGGAACGGACGGAAGTCGTCGTGGAGCGTCAGCAACCCTCCAATTTTCAGGTTTTTCTAGTTTTTATGCTTTCTTATTTGAGTTCTAGTTGTAGTATGACAATGCTCGGCTAGAATCTCTCAGCTAAGGCTGAGAGGTGAAGCTTGTAGCTTATTTCATGTTTGATTCAGTTTAATTCAAGTAATTTCAATTCAAGTTTGGATTTTTATTTATTTTAGTCCCTTGAGTTGGTACTTTGAGATGTTTTATGAGAGTTCATGTGCTCCGAACATGAATTCCTTGTAATTCTCTGAGATTATCATATGATGCTTGTTTAGATTTGAATTATAGTAATCCTTGAGCAGGCCATAGTCCATAGGAATGGCTGTTACTCCGAAGGCTATGATTTTGAATTCTACATTGATTGAATGGGACTAGAACTTGGAAGTTCAGCTTGATTGGAATTGAATGTGTTTGAATGCTTTATTTTCCAACTAGATGAGAGATAGGACTTCGAATCTAGTTGTGTTCTCTACTTGGATTGATTGGATTGACATGGGATTGCTACAAGTGGATCCTTGAATGCCTTAGTACCTTAAATTACTGATTTACATTAAGTTACTGTTTTAGTTTAATTACTCAATTGAATTCTCATATCTATTGCAAACTAAGTTTCTGGAATAGTTTGAAAGTTGTTTCCAATTCCATGTGGATCTACCTCGGTCTTACCGAGTTTTATTATACATCATAGCCTTACACTTGAGGCGAGCGAACAGCCAACCGGTCAAGACCAGTTGTGGCCTTCTTGGCCGACCGGTAAGACCGGTCAAGCCTCATTTGCTTTATTTATTTCTCTCTCTTCTATCCTTCTTTTTTCTTCCTTCTTTGGCCTACCTTTGGTCATAATCAAATGGCTTTAAAGTATGTTCTTTTAGTCATCAATTGGGTGAAGTCTCTCTCCCATTCTTATATCCACAAAACATGCATTAGATAAGTCTTTTAACATAGAAAGTATGCATAATATGTGATGTAATGGGTTAGGATATGTATAAATTAGGAGCTCAACAGAGCTCTGGTCTTATCTCGCCTTAGGTGACCACCGAGGCCACCTCCATGTCGCTCTTGGATAATTTACTCCCTCAAGGAATTTTGTGGAATGCATAGTTGATTTTCTCTTAACAGAAAACCATCATGGATATGTAGGTCACTAGGATGACCCTCCTGATATATAGACCCCACTTTCTTGAAGTCCCCATCTTCAAAATATAACTCCTTGAGGCAATCGAACCCGACAACCTTATTACTCATTGTAACCAGAAGCAATCCATGAAGACTTAGTGCATCAGCCACCTTATTCTACTACCCTGCCTTGTGCTTTAAAACGAATGTGAATTCCTGCAAAAATGAGATCAATCTAGCATGCACATAGTTCACACTAGTTTTTCTATTAATGAATTTAAGGGCTTGATGGTCAGTGTAAACAACAAACTCCTATTGAATCAAATAGTGTCGCCAATGTTGCAGCGCCTGAACCACTACATAAGCTCAAGCTCTTATGTCGACCATTTCTTTCGTGCTTCGCTGAGCTTTTCAATGTAAAAGGCTACTAGCCTGCCTTCTTGTGACAAGACAACCCCAATTATAACGTATGAAGTGTTACACTCAACCTCTAACAATTTATCAAAGCTAGGAAGTATGAGAATTGGGATCATGGACAATCTATGTTTGATCTTGGTAAAGCTACTCTCAGCTTCGTCTGTCTGCTGGAACGGTGCCTTCTTCATATAGTCAGTAATAGGAGCCATGATAGTGCTGAAATTCCACACGAATCGATAATAAAATATCGTCAATCCGTGAAAACTTCGTACCTCATGAATATTTATCGAAGTCAGCCATTATCTAATGGCTCGTACCTTCCCATGTCCACACGGATGCCTGTGGACATCACTACGAAACCCAAGAACAACAAGCCCTTAGTTAAGAAGTTGCACTTCTTTAGGTTGAGGTTTAACTTGTTATCTGTCATGACCTATAAAACCTACCTGAAATGTCCCATGTGATCTGCTTCGCTCTTACTGTAGATCAATATATCATCGAAGTACGCCACCACAAACTATCCAATGAATGGCTTTAAAACTTGGTTCATCAATGTTGAGTCATGAATTATACATATTTGTTCGCTGCCCCAAGTGTAGGGTTGCGATGTAGTAATAAACTCGGTAATACCGAGGTCGATCCACAGGGACTTATGTAGGATGTCACAAACTCATCCACAAGTTTCTATTGAAGCTAACAGTCAAAGTTTGAATAGAATGTGTGTGATTAACAGTTTAAGCTAAATTGAATGTAAACAATTATAAGAAGGCACTAGGGGTTCGAGGATCCACTTGTAGCAATCCTCGATGTTCAATCCGCTGTGGTTTCCCATTCTCTCAACTAGAATTACCAGTCAGGTCTATCTAGTCGGATGATAGAACTGTTAAACCAGAAGTCTTGAATATGTAAGTTCTGTGCATAAAGTTCACTCAACTCTAGGCTGATCTGAGCATGCTCATTGCATAGGTCATTCACCTCTTCTATAGGTCCAATTCCCAATTATAACCATCCTCAAGTCTTCTCACAAGACAAGGCTAGATCATGATTTGAACTGGATTCAAATTATATGCACAGTCCATACATATTCCAGATAATTAACCAAAACTAGAACTTTGGCATGAAGCCCCTTTATGAAGAGCTTGGTACTAGAGCGCACTCCAATTCCTCGGATCATACAGGTCTAGACCGTTGCAAACAAATTAAGAAGATAAGTAATTCATCCAAACATCCATGAGTCATCACAAGACTAAGAGAAATTACTTAAAAACTTGTATAAACTTCAAACCTTAGTTCATAATCATGAATTCCAAACTGAAAACCACTTAACTACGAATTAAAACATCTTGGATACACTACAAGCTTCACCTCTTAGCCCTAGCTAAGAGGTTTAGCTGCTCATGATCCAAGGAAACATGAAACAACTACAAAAAGCATGAAAACAGCAAAGCAAACCAAAAGGAGTTGTGAAACTCCAATCTTCACTTCCACAGCCTCCAACCTCGCTTGAACCCTTCCTGGATACCCTAGGAACAATCCCTAGGTGTCTATTTATAGTTTGGAGGAGTCCTTTACGCAAGAAAGATCCAGAATTTGAGTAATACTACGCACTTGCGCAGGAATTTTCGGAGTTCCCATAATAGAAAGAGGCAGTTTACGCTGGCCGACCGGTCGTGACCGGTCGGCCTCAATGTAAGGTCACTCCAGCAACGTTGTCCGACCGGTCATGACCGGTCGGAGGTCTTCAACAATGTTTCAGCAACCATGGCCATCAATCCAGTAGCTATGCCCGACCGGTCATGACCGGTCGGGCCTATGAACCCTTTAGTCCAGCAGCAGTAGCCGACCGGTCATGACCTGTCGGACTGGCTTGGCCGACCGGTCATCCGACCGGTCTGGCTTATTTTCCTTCATTCTTCCTTTCTTTCTTTCTTCTTTTCTCTTCTCTCCTTGCTTGTCTTTCTTTGATTCTTCTTCATGCTTCATCTAATGGTCTTTAACACTTGTAAGAAACTCCACTTAGCCTTCAAATGGTGAGCTCTCCATCTTGTCCCTACAATCACACATCATGCATTAAGTTAGTTCTTTAAACGTATATATCGTGCATAATGAGTGATGCATTGGGGTTAGAATATGCATAATTATGAGCTCAACACACCCCCCAACCAGCATTTTGCTAGTCCCGAGCAAAACATGCGTGAAACTAATTCCATCCTTTAAAACTCAACTCTCTTTTGGAAACCATCCTTCTATACATTCCAAGGTTCATAAGCTTAAGATTCAGAAACATTAGGCAACAGAGGTTGAAACCGTAAACTCTCAAAACATAATAAGCATTCATATGAAATTCCCGCTGATTGGTTGATAAATAGAAAGATTTGAACAAATTTAACCTAGTGTGGGTAGTGAAAATTCATCTCACGAGTTTCTAGGATTATCTTCTTCATAGATCAAGTAAACTATAGAACTCAAGGTCCATAGAGCCACATCAAGCCAATGACAGGGATTCGCCTTACCGTCCTTCCGACGACTTTCACACTACGTCCCATTTCCGGCTTTGGTTACGGGTAGACCATCCCCCGGTTGGTAGTAGGTAGCCCTAATCGGAATTCTCCACCATTTTTCCACATTCCCAATTTCATCCTTCCTTTTCCTTTTTTCTTTTTAAATTAGATAGGATTTTTAAAAATCCATATCTTTCATTATTTTCCCATGGACAAGGATGGACAAAGTATCTCGGCCTGATTTCTCAATACCTTAATTCAAAGTCTAGCTAATCCATAAATCACATAATCCCTTCAACTCATGAAAATCGTGTAATGTGAACTAGGTATAAAGGTGTTCAGATTTTCTATCAATCACAAAATAGGGAAGTTCACATATAAAAACCATTATGCTGTGAGGAATTCCAGACTTCCAGCCCTATACACTTCATATCTCCTCCTCTTATGCTCATATCAACTCGAATGCATAGAACTGGTGTTTTTCAAAAGAGTTTCAAATTTTTGAAAATTTGAAAAAATTTCCACATGATTGCTTGAAATGTTGCAAATCGCTGGATTCATCCAAGTGATTCTACACTCCCCCAACCAAATCTTGCATTGTCCTCAATGTAAAAGATGTGCAATGAGCAAAACATGAGAGCAATTTGAAAATAAAAAGGAAGTGAGGAATGATAGTACCTGAGAAAGTGAAAAGTGGAGATCTTCCTCCTTCTAACAAACCTATGAAAACGAAAACAAAAGCAGCAAAATCCTAATCCTAACTACTCTATACCTCCATCAGACTAGGAGATCAATCATCCTGATACACAGGATCATTCAGAGGTATGGACATACCTTCTGAAGGGAAGTTCTCAAAGAACGGCTTTAATCGCTGCCCATTTGCTTTAAAAAGGTTGCCGTTCCTTGGATTTAACAGCTCGACAGTCCCATATGGATAGACAGTTTGCACAAGGTAGGGACCGGTCCACCGAGATCTCAATTTTCCCGGAAATAGATGTAAGCGAGAATTATACATGAGGACTTTTTGATTTATCGTGAATGTCTTGCGAAGAATATTCTTATCATGGAATATCTTCATCTTGTCCTTGTAAATTCTTGCATTCTCATAAGCTTCATTCCGGATTTCTGCAAGTTCATTCAATTGTAGTTTGCGTAACGAGCTTGCCTTGTCAGGATTGAAATTCATCTTCTTAATAGCCCAATACGCCTTATGTTCCAACTCCACAGGCAAGTGACAAGCCTTCCCATAGACAAGTCTATAGGGAGACATTCCAATAGGAGTTTTAAAGGCAGTACGGTAAGCCCAAAGCGCATCGGTAAGTTGAAGTGACCAATCCTTGCGATCGGGATTCACCATTTTTTCTAAAATGTGTTTAATCTCCCTATTGGATATCTCAGCTTGTCCACTAGTTTGTGGGTGATAGGGAGTGCTCACTTTGTGCGTTACGCCATATTTCTTCATTAATGCTTCAAAAGGGCGATTGCAAAAGTGAGACCCTCCATCACTTATGATGACTCGAGGCGTTCCAAACCGGGAAAGAATGTTTTCTTTTAAGAATCGAATGACCGTTTTATAGTCATTATTCCGGCAAGGGATGGCCTTGACCCATTTGGAAACATAATCAACGGCAAGCAAGATGTATAAGTTTCCAAAAGAAGATGGGAATGGGCCCATGAAATCGATGCCCCAACAATAAAAAATTTCGATAATTAAGATGGGATTGAGTGGCATCATATTTCTACGGGAGATTCCTCCTAATTTCTGACAGGGTTCGCAAGCTTTGCAAAACTCATGTGTGTCTTTGAACATGGTGGGCCAATAAAACCCACATTGCAGAATTTTCGCTGTGGTCTTTTTAGCCGAAAAATGGCCACCACATGCTTGAGAATGACAGAAGGAGATGATACTTTGTTGCTCATCATCTGGGACACATCTCCTTATGATTTGATCGGGACAATACTTGAACAAGTATGGGTCGTCCCATAGAAATTTCTGTACCTCTGAGAAGAATCTATCCTTATCTTGCTTTTTCCAATATGTAGGAATTGTACCTGTAGCAAGATAATTAGCAATGTCCGCATACCATGGTAATTGGGAAACAGCAAAAAGTTGTTCATCAGGGAACATGTCATTGATTGCAGTCGTTTCAGGGGAATCAGTGAGGACAAGTCGAGAGAGGTGGTCAGCTACTACATTCTCTACTCCTTTCTTATCACGTATTTCTAAGTCGAATTCTTGGAGTAGGAGGATCCATCTTAATAACCGTGGTTTAGCATCCTTCTTAGAGAGAAGATACTTAAGCGCGGCATGGTCGGTGAATACGATGATCTTGGATCCAATCAAGTAGGATCTAAACTTCTCCAAGGCAAAAACTACTGCTAAAAGTTCCTTTTCAGTAGTGGTGTAGTTTGCCTGGGCTGAGTTTAGGGTTCTACTTGCATAGTAGATGACACACGGCTTTTTATCTTTTCTTTGGCCTAACACAGCCCCAATAGCATAGTCGCTAGCATCGCACATAATTTCAAAAGGAAGGCTCCAATCAGGTGGTTGCATTATTGGGGCACATGTCAACATACCTTTAAGGGTGGTAAATGCCTGTTGACATTCTTCATTCCACTCGAATGAATTTTTCTTTTGAAGTAGGTTACATAAAGGGCAAGAGAGTGAACTGAAATCCTTTATAAACCTTCTGTAAAATCCTGCGTGTCCTAAAAAGGACCGTATATCTCGTATGCTTTTGGGTGGTGGTAGGTTAGAGATAAGATCAATTTTTGCCTTGTCCACCTCAATTCCATTTTGTGAAACGATGTGACCAAGTACAATTCCCTTTTGAACCATGAAGTGACACTTTTCCCAATTGAGCACAAGGTTCTTCTCTTCACATCTTTTTAGCACAGATTTCAAGTGCTTGAGGCACTCATCAAAGTTACAACCAAATACAGAAAAATCATCCATGAAGACTTCGAGAATGGTCCCCACCATGTCAGAAAATATGCTCATCATACAACGCTGAAAGGTGGCAGGGGCATTACATAGTCCAAACGGCATTCGTCGATAGGCGAAAGTACCGAATGGACATGTGAATGTAGTCTTTTCTTGATCTTCACGGGCAATTTCTATTTGGTTGTACCCTGAATAGCCATCAAGGAAGCAAAAGTGGGAATGGCCCGCCAATCGTTCTAAAATCTGATCAACAAACGGTAGGGGAAAGTGGTCTTTCCTCGTGACAGTGTTTAGCTTCCTATAGTCAATGCACATTCTCCAACCGGTAGTGACTCTAGTTGGCACGAGTTCATTATTGGCATTGGCTACGATGGTTATTCCGGATTTCTTAGGCACCACTTGAGTTGGGCTCACCCATTGGCTATCAGATATTGGGTAAATGATACCTACATCCAATAGTTTCACCACTTCGGCCTTAACCACATCCTTCATATTTGGATTTAGTCGTCTTTGTGGTTGCCGGGATGTCTTTGCATTTTCCTCAAGGTGTATGCGGTGAGTACAAATCAGTGGGTCTATGCCTTTGAGATCCGCAATTGTCCATCCGATGGCACTCTTGTGCTCTAATAGAGTGGCTATTAGCCTACTCTCTTGTTCCTCATCCAAGTGGGAAGAAATCACCACTGGATATGTCTCATCTCGACCTAAATAAACATATTTTAGCTCACTTGGCAATGGTTTTAGGTCGAGTTTTGGTGCCTTAATGTTGGATGGGAGGGCCTTGTTCTCATTTATAGGCAAAGGTTCAATTGGGGCCCTCCATCTTTTATTTTCACGCACCAGCATCACATCTAGAATGGCATCCATCTCTTGTGTTGTATCATCATTCATATCATGGAGATGGGCCACACATGCCTCCAAAGGGTCGGAAAATAGTGACAAGGGGATTGTATCTTCCACGAATGATTCGATCATGTTTAATTCGTGGATATCATCATCAACTTCCCGCGGTTGTTTGCATAACTCAAATATGTTAAGCTCAAGGGTCATATTTCCAAAGGACATTTGTACAAGTTCGTTTCTACAATTGATAATGGCGTTTGAGGTAGCTAGAAACGGTCGTCCAAGTATGACGGGAATTTGAGTACCGGTGCCTATCACGGGATGTGTGTCCAAGACAATAAAATCTACTGGATAGTAGAATTTATCAACTTGGACTAGAACATCCTCTACCATTCCTCTCGGTATCCGGATGGATCTATCAGCAAGTTGGAGTGTGGTTTTGGTGGGTTTCAATTCACCTAACCCAAGTTGTTCATAGACCGAGTATGGAATGAGATTCACACTTGCCCCCAAGTCGAGTAGGGCTTGTTTAATCTGGTAGTCTCCTATGATGCATGATATGGTTGGACTACCCGGATCTTTGTATTTTTGGGGCACCTCTTGTTTGATGATGGCACTCAAATTCTCAGCCAAAAGCACTTTGTTGTGAACGTTATGTTTCCTTTTGATTGTACACAATTCCTTTAAAAATTTGGCATAAGATGGTATTTGTTTTATTGCATCCAACAGCGGAATGTTGATCTTCACCTGCTTGAAAACTTCCAGAATGTCCAGATTTTTATCTAAAGGTTTAGGTGAAATCAACCTTTGTGGAAATGGGGCAACCGGCTTGTATTGTCTTTCCGGTTCTTTCTCTTGTGGAATATTGTTTGGGCTATCATCCTCTTTGGGAATTTCCGGATCCTTAGGCTTGGGGGCCTTCACCGGATTAGATTTATCAATTTCTTTCCCACTTCTCAAAGTGGTGATAGCTTGGACATGTTCCGTATGGTGGGAGGATGAGCTTGCATCTTGTATCTCATATTGGGTCCTTGGGTTAGGAAGAGGTTGGGCAGGGAGTGTGCCCTTCTCTCTAACACTAAGGTGAGCTTCAACTCTAGCCTAAAGATGTTTTCAATTCATTGATGGCTTGGTTTGAGTTTTGATTGAATTTCAATTGCTCTTGCATGAACCCATCTATTTTTAGAGAATTTATTTTGTTATACTCATTCTGGACAGTTACGAATGCACCCAACATCTCTTCTAGTGATACTTTTGGAGTGTTGTTTGCATTTGCATTGGGCCCATTCTTCCAACTGAAGTTGGGATGGTTCTTCCAATTAGGATTATACGTGTTTGAGTTTGGAGCACCATATTGCTGCTGATAACTGTTTATGGCATTTGTTTGTTCTTGTAGGATGCCTTGGACTGCTGAAATTGTGGGACAATCTGGTGTAGCATGTTGATTTCCAGCACAAATTCCACAAACAGTTTCAACCTCAGTGGAGTTGATTGTTTCTCCTTTCCTTAATTCCATGGCTTCGACCTTTCTTGTAAGGCTAGCCAACCGTGCACTTATGCTATCTTCTTCTAATAAGACATACATTCCTCCCTTTTTCTTTTGTTGGCCAATCTTGGAATTTGTTGGTTTAGGTGTGTCCCAAGATTGTGCACTTTCAGCCAATTCTTCCAGATAATCCCATGCTTCATCAGCTTCCTTATTCATGAACTCCCCATTACACATCATCTCTATAAATTGGCGCATGGATGGAATCAGTCCTTCATAGAAAAAACTTATAATCCCCCAATTTTCATAGCCATGATGTGGGCATGCGTTAAATAGGTCCTTGAATCTCTCCCAACATTGGGAAAAGGTTTCATCCTCCTTTTGGGCAAAGTTCATGATAAGGCGCTTAAGCATGTTCGTTTTGTGAGTAGGGAAGAATTTTTTTATAAATTCTCTGTGCATATCATTCCATGATCCAATTGATCTTGGCCTCAATGCATAAAGCCAACCCTTGGCTTTATCCTTAAGAGTGAAAGGGAAGAATTTAAGTCTTACTACATCTTCAGTCACATTTGCAAAGTGCATGGTGGTGATTACCTCATCAAACTCCCTAAGGTGTTGATAGGCACTTTCACTGTCTAAACCATGGAATTTAGGGAGAAGATTGATCACTCCCGGTTTCAAATCCACATTCCCTGCATTTGGTGGAAATACTATGCATGAGGGAGTGCTCGTTCTTGCAGGTTGCAAGAAATCACGTAAAGTCCTAGGTCGGGGAACATTCTCAACCACATTCTCCCCTGTTTCAGTTTGATTTTGAACCGGGTTAGGTTGATTTGCAGCCATACTTTCAGATAAAATTGGAGAATCTAGATGTCTCCTAACACGTGGCTCTCTATCAAAGCCTTCTACTATCCCCCCTTCACTTATGAGTCGGTTATTGGAATCCCGAGTCCAATGTGGCATGCAAAACCAAAAATAAGAAACAAAAAGAAAGGAGAATTCTTCCTCCCTTTTCTTTACCCTTCTCTAAGACCGAAGCACAAGGTGTCTTGCAATGGCTAGGCCAGAAGCAAGGATAAAGACCGATTTCTCCTGGTCAATAGGGGTTCAGAAAACTCCCCACCCACTCTTTGAATCTTTTGAGAAAAAGTGCAGAAAAAGGAAAAAGAGGAGTAGAGATGAGAAAAGAAATCTCTGAGCACAAGGTGAACCAAGGCGGCTGAGCCGACCAATAGGAATCCAGGTGGCGAAAAGACCGACCTTTTAGAGATCCAAAAGGAATCTCCACCCACTCTACAAGAGATGAATAGGAATGAATAGGAGAAGGAGAAGAGTAAGGTTTAGAAAGATAAAACCCGATTCACACTTGAAATTCTTCTTCAGCTTCCTAGAAATCCCTGAAAAGAAAAAAATCAAATAAATAAACTAAGTTAGTTCTAAAAAATCTAAAAGAGTCCTAAATAGATACTAATTTCAGAAATTTGTGAAAACCGTCAAAGTCCCCGGCAACGGCGCCAAAAACTTGTTCGCTGCCCCAAGTGTAGGGTTGCGATGTAGTAATAAACTCGGTAATACCGAGGTCGATCCACAGGGACTTATGTAGGATGTCACAAACTCATCCACAAGTTTCTATTGAAGCTAACAGTCAAAGTTTGAATAGAATGTGTGTGATTAACAGTTTAAGCTAAATTGAATGTAAACAATTATAAGAAGGCACTAGGGGTTCGAGGATCCACTTGTAGCAATCCTTGATGTTCAATCCGCTGTGGTTTACCATTCTCTCAACTAGAATTACCAGTCAGGTCTATCTAGTCGGATGATAGAACTGTTAAACCAGAAGTCTGTAATATGTAAGTTCTGTGCATAAAGTTCACTCAACTCTAGGCTGATCTGAGCATGCTCATTGCATAGGTCATTCACCTTTTCTATAGGTCCAATTCCCAATCATAACTATCCTCAAGTCTTCTCACAAGACAAGGCTAGATCATGATTTGAACTGGATTCAAATTATATGCACAGTCCATACATATTCCAGATAATTAACCAAAACTAGAACTTTGGCATGAAGCCCCTTTATGAAGAGCTTGGTACTAGAGCGCACTCCAATTCCTCGGATCATACAGGTCTAGACCGTTGCAAACAAATTAAGAAGATAAGTAATTCATCCAAACATCCATGAGTCATCACAAGACTAAGAGAAATTACTTAAAAACTTGTATAAACTTCAAACCTTAGTTCATAATCATGAATTCCAAACTGAAAACCACTTAACTACGAATTAAACCATCTTGGATACACTACAAGCTTCACCTCTTAGCCCTACCTAAGAGGTTTAGCTGCTCATGATCCAAGGAAACATGAAACAACTACAAAAAGCATGAAAACAGCAAAGCAAACCAAAAGGAGTTGTGAAACTCCAATCTTCACTTCCACAGCCTCCAACCTCGCTTGAACCCTTCCTGGATACCCTAGGAACAATCCCTAGGTGTCTATTTATAGTTTGGAGGAGTCCTTTACGCAAGAAAGATCCAGAATTTGAGTAATACTACGCACTTGCGCAGGAATTTTCGGAGTTCCCATAATAGAAAGAGGCAGTTTACGCTGGCCGACCGGTCGTGACCGGTCGGCCTCAATGTAAGGTCACTCCAGCAACGTTGTCCGACCGGTCATGACCGGTCAGAGGTCTTCAACAATGTTTCAGCAACCATGGCCATCAATCCAGTAGCTATGCCCGACCGGTCATGACCGGTCGGGCCTATGAACCCTTTAGTCCAGCAGCAGTAGCCGACCGGTCATGACCGGTCGGACTGGCTTAGCCGACCGGTCATCCAACGGGTCTGGCTTATTTTCCTTCATTCTTCCTTTCTTTCTTTCTTCTTTTCTCTTCTCTCCTTGCTTGTCTTTCTTTGATTCTTCTTCATGCTTCATCTAATGGTCTTTAACACTTGTAAGAAACTCCACTTAGCCTTCAAATGGTGAGCTCTCCATCTTGTCCCTACAATCACACATCATGCATTAAGTTAGTTCTTTAAACGTATATATTGTGCATAATGAGTGATGCATTGGGGTTAGAATATGCATAATTATGAGCTCAACAATATTCTAACCCCTTTTCATCACACATTATGTATTGTTTCTATGTTTAAAAGCCCATCTAATGCATGCTTTTGTTGATGTAGGAATGAGATAGAGACAACACTAATTTAGTGTTAAAATGACCCTTTTAAACATCATTGAAGAACAAACAAAGAAAGACAAGAAGTGGAGTGAAGAAACAAGTGGAGAAGAGAAGGAAAAATTGGAAGAAATAGGCTAAAGTACACATCTGACCAGGTCATGACCGATCGGCCAGGCAAGCCAGACTGGTTAAGACCAGTCGGCCACACATCAACCCCACTACTGGACTTTACTGGACTAATGCATGATGGGTCCAACCGGTCATGACCGGTCGGCTACATACAGACAGTGTTAGTTGCGAAAATTGCAATTTCTAAATCCATTTTCAAGTATGAAAAGGATACCGGGTTTCGTGATTCTTCCAAGTTGGTGGCGAATCTAAACTAAAAAAGGACACCTTCACCCTCTTCCTAAGGCATCTAGCAATGTGGGGAGCAAAGAGATCAAGTCTTAGGAGGCTTCTTAGCCTCTTAGAACTAGTTCTTCTTCTTTTAGTTCTAGTTTAATATGTTTTCTTTTAGTTAATCTCTTAGTTAGAGCTAAGAGGCGAAATTTATAGCTAGTTTCAATGCTTAATTCGTTTATGCAAGTACCATTTTCTTAACTTTGAATTTTGAAGTTCTAGTTTGAATAAAGTTTGGACTTTTAGATGAATTATAAGAGTTTGTGTACTTTGGACATGAGTTCCTTGCAATTCTCTGAGGTTGTCATGATGAGATTCTTTAGATTTGAATTGTAGTAACGCTGGAGCATGCCATAATCTCCTAGTATGGCTGTTACTTTGAAGGCTACAAGTTCAAGTTCTATGTGCTTCATTAGAGCTAGAAATCTGTTTTATATATTTAAGTGGGACTGTTTGTGCTTGGATGTTATATCTTCCAATTAGATGAGAGATAGGACTTTGATTCTAATTGTGTTTGTACTTGAATGAATGGATTGGTATTGAACTACTATAAGTGGATCCTTGATGTTCTAGTTCTTCTCAAATCTTATATTTTATATTTTATGTTGAAAACTGATTTTCTAAACTTTCTTAGATTCTAGTTATTGGGATAGTTTGAATTCGTCTACCTCTTCCCTGTGGATTGACCTCGGTCTCATTGAGAATTATTACTACATCGCAGCCCTGCACTTGAGGCAAGCGAATAAGTTTTTGGCGTCGTTGTTGGGGAATAGGTTAAATGGTTCTAATTATTCTAGTAGCTATAGAGTAGTCTTAGTTAGGTAAGATTTTCAGTTTTTATATATGTAGATTTTCTAATTTTTCTAGATTACTAACAATTTTTTATTTTTATTTTTTGTAGGACTAGTTGTTGCCAACATAGATCTCACTCTATTGAGTAACATTTCCCCATCTCCCTTATTTTTGTTTTTTTTCCTATATAAGGGTAGTTTCCAATTTCCCTAAAAAAATTCATCATGGCTAATTTGATGGGCGGTGCATATGCATACCTTTTGGAAGATGAGATGTTGAATCATGAGATCCAAACTTATTATGATCGGAATCCCTCCAAGCGTGAATATTTTTCTGAAATTCAAACAACCTCCACTACCCGCCACGTAAGACGCTGCATGATTACATTAATGAAAACAATACATTGAGACACAGCATAAGGCAATGGGGGAGTACCAGAACGAAGCAAGATCAAATAATGATCAGCTGGGTAAAACACTACGCGATTATTGGACTGAAAATAACATTAATGTTCCATCGGGTATGGTAGAATGTGTGCTACAACAAAAGGAACGGGTGCATAATGTTCAGTCGATTAAGATAATGCGTGATTACTTGTATGGATATGCCTATCAACCATCATATAACTCTTCATCCTACAATGTATACGGTCTTAATTGGGGAAGCCACCTTTCACCTTGTTCAAGGGAAGAACCAACCGTGGTTATTAACAATCACCCTAAAATTTCTTCCTCCCATGATAACGAATACATAAAAATACTTGAGAAATTATGGAAAGAGTATGAATATGAACAATCAAATCAAAGTTGCTCGTCATCTTGTGAAGACGTTAAGCCCGAAATTAGGGGCATCGAATCAATCCCTTCTAATGAGGAGGATGAGACTATCCAAGTCCCACCTTCTTCAGATATAATGAATAAACTTCTAGAGGAGTTTGATCTCGATGATACCAATGTCATCATCGATTATGGTGAAGCCATTATCTTTTTTAGATGTTTTGATCTAAACTATGAAGAGATTCTAATGAAAGTTGATGAACCCGAGAAATCCATAAAATCTGAAAGCGATAGTGGGGTTATCTATAATGAGGTTCGGTGGATGTCTATGAGCCTATGATTTCTTTTTCCCAAGGGCATAATGATTATGAGTCTTTAGAGGATATGCATGCTAGAGAATTAGCGAAGTTGATCTTTTTGAGTCCTTCCACCAACATAACGTGTCAAATCTTATTATGGAAGACCCCCTTAGGTTGAAAATTCTGTTTCTTTGAATGATAAGGTGGCACAATCTAAAATTTCAAAAAAAATAACCAATTCTAAATTATGTGTTTACCTCTAAATCCGAAGAACTTTCTTTGGAAGACCTGGAATTCCTTGCCATTGAAACAAAATTTTTTCAATCATTACGGGAGGACGAGGACCCTTCATCCGACTATCTCGATTTCCTAGAGGAATGCTTGACCCACTCCTATGATAAGATGATTAAGAAGTTGGATAGCTTGTTAGACACGATGTCGGTGCCTAAAGAACACCATTCCACTGATTTAAACTCTTTACCATTGTTTATGGAAGCACTGTGCAATTCTGAAATTGTGGAGGAGTCAACTTTTACTGAAAAATACTTGATGAATAGCTCTCCACCACCATAGGTCATTCAGCCCATTGAGAATTCTGAATAGGAGGACCCGTTTTAAATCAATCTTAACCCAGTTCAAAATTTGAGGAGATATCTTTTTGCTGCTATTATCTCTTCCTTTCATGCATGTGGTGCCCATTACGATTGGACTTCAATGATGAAAACACCCATGTCTACTGTTGAGCATGACTTTGGATGGTCCTCATGAGAAATTTGTTGAAATTCATGAAGATCCTGCTCAAATTTGATCATGTAGTCGATCGGATTAATAAAGGGTAGGTAGGTAGATTAGGTAGATTAGGTAGATTAGGATTTACTTTTTTGCATTTAGGATTGAATAAGTCTCATGAAGACATGAAAGATGTTGGAATTGATCAACTTGTTACCTCAGGTACTCGCTTTCTCACTCTCCTTTGTTTTATTTCATTACTCTCATGTCTTGCATATTGCATATCTTGTTACATTGAAGACAATGTAAGATTTTGGTTGGGCGTGAGATTCCTAGATGAATCTATACTTGTTTTTATGACATTTCGACCAATTATGTAGAGTTTTTTTCATTTTTTTCTAAAAATTCGAAACTCTTTTGGAAAACTTTGTTTTTATACACTTGAGATATTACAAGTATAAGAGAGAGAGAGAGAGATGAAGTGATTGATTTTGAAATTCTCGAATTACCTATAATATGATAGTTTTTTATATGAATTCTCCTATTTATATGATCAATAAAAATTTTAACACTTTTGAGTCTAGTTCACATTACACAATTCTCATTATTAAAATGATTATGTAGATTTGTAGATCAGTTAAACTAAGACTTAAAGTGTTGAGAAACTAAGCTGGGGAACTTTGTCCATCCTTGTTCATGAGAAAGTAAGAAAAGGAATGGAAGATATGAATTTCTAAAAATCCTATCTCATGTGAAAGAAAAAGAAAGAAAAAAAAATGATTATTATTAAATATATGTTGAAAGTTCCGAAAAGGGCTACCTATTATCAACCAGGGGAAGGTCTACTTGTAACCTGAGCTGGAAATGAAAAGTAGTATGAAAGTCGTCGAAGGAATGGTAAGGCAAATTCTTGTCATAGGCATTTATGGTTGATCTATACACTTTTAGATTTTCAGTCTCACTAGTTTATAAAAAAGGTAATCTTGAAAATACATGAGATGAACATTCACTATGCACACAAGACCGCACTTGTTCAGATTCTTCTATTTATCAATCAAATAGTAGGGATTCTATGTGAAACACTTATTATGTTTAGGGAGTTTAACATTTCAATTTCCATCACTAAGTTTCTCTGAATTTTGTACTTATATGTCTTGGAGTTTATAGAAGCATAGTTTCCGAGAGAGAGTTGGGTTTTAGAAAGTTGAACTTGTTTCACCCATGTTTTTCTCGGGACTAACAAAATGCTGGTTGGGGGGTGTGTTGAGCTATGAATTATACATATTCTAACTCCTTTTCATCACACATTATGTATGGTTTCTATGTTTAAAAGGCCATCTAATGCATGCTTTTGTTAATGTAGGAATGAGAGAGAGACAACACTAATTTAGTGTTAAAAGGCCCATTTTAAACATCATTGAAGAACAAACAAAGAAAGACAAGAAGTGTAGTGAAGCAACAAGTGGAGAAGAGAAGAAAAAAATAGAAGAAATAGGCCAATGTACACGTCTAATCGGTCATGACCGGTCGGCCAGGCAGGCCAGACTAGTTAAGACCGGTCGGCCACACATCAGCCCCACTACTGGACCTTACTGGACTGATGTAAGGTCGGTCCAATCGGTTATGACCGGTCGGCCATATATAGAAAGTGTTAGTTGCAGAATTTGCAATTTCTAAATTTGTTTTCAACTCTCTTAGTGCGAAGAGGATATGTGTGTTGGAACTAGAAAAGTAGTGCTTGTCAGCAGTCTTTTTCCTGTGTTTCATTATGCTCGGGGAATACTGAGTATAGAGACATTCAGTAGACAATCATAAGCAATCACAAAGTATACACGAGAAAGCACTACGAGGTGAATTTTATTCCAGAGATTCCAAGATCTTTAACATTTCAGGCTGTGAACTGGTCACGAACCCTCAATTACATCAATGGATGATCACCCTTGATTAAAAGGCAAAAGTAAATGCATGCATGTGTCATGGATGAATTAAATAAAGCGTTAAAAGAGAACAAATATAAATAAAGCACAACATAGACAACACAAAGATTTTTACGTGGAAACCCTTACGGGAGAAAACCACGTCACAAAACGACAAGATTTCATTATGAATTGCAGTTATACAATAGATGGAATATCAAAGGGATGAAGCTCGGATAGATCGAGCAAGTAGTTTAAATCGTCAGGGATTATAATCTCGAGTTCATGGTCGCCGAGACCAAGTCTAGGATTTCTTATGGACCAAGCCATTGTTAAGACCAGTTAGATGTTGGTCCCATACTCTTTCGCGCGTTCTTAGTTGAGTAGCAATCAGGATTTTAATCGAGTTGTGTATCTCGGTGTCATGACATGTCTCTGTGAACGAAATGACTTTCAGGAATACACTCCACAGTTTCCATTTAGTGCAACCAGGGCCGGTGACCGTCTCGTGTTTGGATGGGTGACTTGCTAGAAGGCACTCCATGGGGTCTTAGTGCAACCAGGGTTTCAACCGAGTCGTATATCTCAGTGTCATGACGTGTCCCTATGGACGAAATGACTTTCAGGAATACACTCCACGGTTTCCACTTACTGCAACCAGGGCCAGTGACCATCTCGATTTGGATGGGTGACTTGCTGGAAGGCACTCCATGAGTTCTTAGTGCAACCTGGGTTTCAACCGAGTCGTATAACTCAGTGTCATAACGCGTCTCTATGGACAAAATGATTTTCAGGAATACACTCCACGGTTTCCACATACTGTAACCAGGGCCAGTGACCGTCTCGGTTTGGACGGGTGACTTGTTGGAAGGCACTCCATGGGTTCTTAATGCAACCAGGGTTTCAACCGAGTCGTATATCTTAGTGTCATGACGCGTCTCTATGGACAAAATGACTTTCAGGAATACACTCCATGGTTTCCACTTACTGCAACCAGGGCCAGTAACCGTCTCGGTTTGGACGAGTGACTTGTTGGAAGGCACTCTATGGGTTCTTAGTGCAACCAGGGTTTCAACTGAGTCGTATATCTCAGTGTCATGACACGTCTCTATGGGCGAAATGACTTTCAGGAATACACTCCACGGTTTCCACTTACTGCAACCAGGGCCAGTGACCATCTCCGTTTGGACGGGTGACTTACTGGAAGGCACTCATTACCTTAGCCAATCAACTGACTGATCCTACCTTGGATGGGACGCACACCAACTGGTCTTAACGATGAAGTATTTCAGACGTTTTAGAACTCTTTTATTATGGTTTTCGTTGATAACCATAGTCCCCTTCGATTTAGTTTCGTATCTCGATCCGGGATGAAATAAATACATGCAATGGATGCAAATGAGTACAGTACGAAGTAAATATGCTTTATGCATGCTCGAGAGAGGATTGCATTTATGCTAGATGTTCAGTGTATTAGACAAATTATGTATTTGATTTGATCAATTTTCTTCGCGTATATCTTTGTGTCATCGATATTTTGCCTTTGCGTCTTTGAGATCGCAATTGATTTCATTTAGCATTAGTAGATTTTCGGGCCATCAGGGCACTTCCCCAGGGCCTGTTTTCGATCCGATCGAAGGATTTGGTGAATACCTGTCACGATCGTCTTTAAATAGTGGTGGATCATGTCTATGAGAGTCGTAATGATGCCGGACCCACCTTAGTGTTAGTGTGATCGCACTCCATTTCGTTTAGTGTAAGTCAATTTCTGAGCCAACAGGGCACTTCCCCGGGCTAAAAAGGACTAAGTAGTGGACCTGTTGACCGTTTAATTAAGGTATTCGGGGCTGTGGAGTTTGGATAACCTCATTGTGGTGCATTATTATGATATATCATGTTATGGCGGAGAGAAGTTCCCCTCTCGGGGTCGGTTAAATTATGTCCCGGTTCCCCTCTATTTTGGTCATTTCCGGCTCTTTCGGAAGGATTTCAAGATTTGCAATTTTGACTAAGTGTTGGTTATTTTGATCAAACTACCGATTTGACCCACCTAACCTCGACCAGTTGACGAATCTGATCCGGGGGATGGATATACATTGTTGATGTGTGTCTATGATCATCGGTGGGATCGGGAAGCGGACCACATCGAAGGTGGGCCATATCATGAAAATCCCAAGCAGGTATGTTGAGCTCTTAAATGTGCATATTCTAATCCCATTTTATCACTAACTATGCTTGAAATACATAATTAAAGACCCAACTAATGCATGGTTTTGTGGTTATAGGAACGAGAGAGAGGATTCATCAATTGAAGGCTTAAAGGCGCTATTTACAAGCATTGAAGATCACAAGACCAAGAGTCAAAGGATGGAAGAAAGAAGTCAAAGGAGAGACGAAAAAAGGCAGAAGAATACACTGAAGACCGGCGTCCGACCAGTCGTCCGACCGGTCCGAATACTCAACAGAAGGGGCCATACTGTAGATCTTGCTGGACCATCCACGACCGGTCGTACAACCAATCGTCCACTGCTTCGACTGGTCGTGCGACCGGTCCTTGAATTAAAATTCTGGCATCGAATTTGTGAAAAATTCTCTGGACTGTTTTTGTATTTTTGAGATCGGTTGTGCAACCGGTCATCCAGGAGCTCAGACCGGTCGGACGACCGGTCGTCTGCGTAATAGAATGTGTTCTACAAGCTCCGATTTTCTCTGCGCAGTCCGGGATTTCTTACGCAATCTGTAACCTTCTGCTCTATTCTATAAAAGGGGACCTAGGGCTTCTTCCTAAGTCATCCTAGAAGAGATTAAGTATGGTGGGAGACGGCGGAAGTCAGATCCGGAGTTCTACAACTCCTCCTAGTTTGTTCTTCTAGTTTTTTATTTTTCTTAGTTATTTTCATGTTTCCTTGGATCATGAACGGCTAAACCTCTTAGCTAGGGCTAAGAGGTGAAGCTTGTAGTGAATCTAAGATGTTTCAATTCGTTGATTTGGTTTCAAGTTGAATTATTAGTGAAGAACAATGGTTTGAAGTTTAAATAAAGCTCTAAGTAGTTTTTCTTAATCTTATGATGGCTCATGGATGTTTAGAAGAATTGCTTGAGTTCTTAATTATTTTGAGTTATTCTAAACCTGTATGATCCGAGGAATTAGATTCAATATGCTCTAGACATATGATCCCCATGTGGGAACTTCATGCCAAAGGTCTATTTTTCTGGAATTTCTGGAGTATGTGAGACTGTGTATGTGATTTGAACTAAGTTCAAATCATGATCTAGTTATATCTTGTGATAGGATTTAATGATGATTATGGTTGTGATCTTAACCTATTGGAAATAGGACTGACCTATGCAATTGAGTGTGCTCAAGTCCTAGCTTGAATTGAGAGAATCATGTACATGAATCATGCATATGACAGATTGTTTGTTTTAACTGCTCTATCATCCGACTAGATAGAACCTAATTTCAATTCTAGTTGAGAAAATGAGAAACCATAGTGAATTGAGCATCAAGGATTGCTACAAGTGGATCCTTGAACCCCTAGTGCCTTTTTTATTATTGATTACAGTCGATTTACTTCAAAGCATCTATCTACATTAATTTCCTAAAAGTCTATTAGTTAGCTCTTCAGTAGAAACCATTAGAAGTGTTTTGTGAATTCCTACACAAGTCCATGTGGATCGACCTCGGTCTTACCGAGATTATTACTACATCGCAACCCTACACTTGGGGAAGCGAACAAGTTTTTGGCAAGATTACCGTGGACTTTGACGATTTTAACAGAATTTCTGAAGATAGTTTCTATTGAAATTTTTAGGAATAGTACTAACTTAGTTTGTTTTATTTTGATTTTTTTCTTTTGCAGGTATTTTAGGAAGTTGAAGAAGAAGTTAGGGATCTTAAGTTCTCAAATCAGGCTTTATCTTTCTAACCTTACTCTTCTTCTTTCCCTATTCATTCCTATCATATTCATCACTTGTAGAGTGGGTGGAGACTCCTTTTTGAATCTCTGATAGGTTGGCCTTGAGCCGCCTTGATTCCTATTGGTCGGCATTGCCATTTTGAATCACCTTGTGCTCAGAGATTTCTCTTCTCACTTCTATTCCTCTTTCTTCTTATTCTGCACTTTTCTCAAAAGATTCAAAGAGTGGGTGGGGGTTCTCTGAACCCTTATTAACCAGGAGAAATAAGTCTACATCCTTGCTACTGGCTCAGCCATTGCAAGACACCTTGTGCTTCGGTCTTAGAGAGAAGTAAAGGAAGGAAGGAAGAATTCTTTTTTCTTGTTTCATTCTTTTAGGATTTGCATGCCACATTGGGCTCGGGATTCTAATAACCGACTCATTAGTGAAGGGGGAATAGTTGAAGGAATTGATAGGGAGCCACATGCTAAGAGACGTTTAGATTCTCCAATTTTGTCTGAATGTGTGGCTGCAAATCAACCCAACCCTATGGCCAATCAAAATCTGGGCCAAAACCAAACTGAAACAGGAGAGAATGTGGTTAAGAATGTTCCCCGACCCAGAACATGACGTGATTACTTACAACCAGCAAGAGCGAGCACTCCCTCATGCATAGTTTTTTCACAAAATGCAGGGAACATAGATTTGAAACCGGGAGTAATCCAACTCCTCCCTAGATTCCATGGACTAGACAGTGAAAGCGCCTATCAACACCTTAAGGAATTTGATAAGGTTATAGTCACAATGCACTTTGCAAATGTAACCGATGATGTGGTGAGACTCAAATTATTTCCTTTTACCCTTAAAGAGAAAGCTAAAGGTTGGCTTCATGCATTAAGGTCAAGATCAATTGGCACATGGACTGATATGACTAAGGAGTTCATTAAAAAATTCTACCTACTCACATAACGATCATGTTGAGGCGCCTTATCACGAATTTTTCCTAAAAGGAGGATGAGACCTTCTTCTAATGTTGGGAGAGGTTCAAGGACTTGTTAAATGCATGCCCACATCATGGCTATGAAATTTGGCTGGTAATAAGCTTTTTCTATGAAGGACTGACTTCACCCATGCGCCAATTCGTAGAGATGATGTGTAATGGAGAATTCACGAATAAGGAAGCTGAGGAAGCATGGGACTATTTTGATGAATTGGTCGAGAATGCACAGTCTTGGGATACATCTAGACCAACAAATTCCAACACAAGTCAACAAAAGGAAAAGGGAGGAATTTATGTTCTCTCAAAAGAAGATAACATAAGTGCACGTGTGGCTAGCCTCACAAGAAAAGTCGAGGCCATGGAATTAAAGAAAGAGAGTCGATTAACTCAAAAGACGTTGAAACTATTTGTGGAATTTGTGCCGGGAATCAACATGTAACACAAGATTGTCCCACAATTTTAGGAGTCCAAGATATCTTACAAGAACGACCAAATGCCATAAACAATTATCAACGGACATTTAGTGCTCCAAACTGAAACACGTATAATTCTAGTTGGAAGAACCATCCCAACTTCAGTTGAAGGAATGGACCCACTGCGAATACAAACAATACTCCTCAAGTTCAACCTTTACTAGGTACATCCCTAGTGATTACAACAAAAGCTACGCTAGAGGAGATGTTGGGTGCATTTGTATCGATTCAAGCTGAGTATAACAAGACTAATTCTCTGAAAATTGATGGGTTCATGCAAGAGCAACTAAAATTCAATCAAAATTCATCTCAAGCCATTAATGAAGATCAATATCCCGTTGTTGGATGCTATAAAGCAAATACCATCCTATGCCAAATTTCTAAAGGAATTGTGTACAATCAAAAGGAAACACAATATTCACAACAAAGTACTTTTGACTGAGAATTTGAGTGCTATTATCAGGAAAGAGGTACCCAAAAAATACAAGGATCCGAGTAGTCCAACCATCTCATGCATCATAGGAGACTACCGGATTAAACAAGCCTTACTTGATTTAGGGGCAAGTGTTAACCTCATTCCATACTCGGTTTATGAACAACTTGGGTTAGGTGAATTAAAACCCACCAAAACCACACTCCAATTTCCTGATAGATCTATTCGTATACTGAGAGGAGTGATTGAGGATGTCTTAGTCCAAGTTGATAAATTCTACTACTCAGTAGACTTTATTGTCTTGGATACACATCTCATGATAGGCACCGGTGCTCAAATTCCAGTCATACTTGGCCGCCCTTTTCTAGCTACTTCAAATGCGATTATCAATTGTAGAAACAGGCTTGGACAAATGTCCTTTGGAAATATGACACTTGAGATGAATATATTTGGTTTATGAAAACAACCTCAGGAAGTTGATGACAAAATCCACGAGATAAACTTGATTGAATCATTCATGGAGGAGACATTCCCCTCGACATTATATTCCGACCCTTTGGAGGCATGTTTGGCCCACTCTCATGAGATAAATGATAACACAATACGAGAGATGGATGCCATTTTGGATGTAATGCCAGCACTTGATAACAAAAGATGGAGGGCACTATTTGAACCTTTACCCTTAAGTGAGAACAAGCCCCTCTCATCTAATATCAAGGCACCAACGCTCGACCTAAAACCATTACCAAGTGATTTGAAATACGTATATTTAGGTCGAGGCGAGACATATCCGGTGGTGATTTCTTCCCACTTGGATGAGGAACAAGAGAGTAGGCTAATAGCCACTCTAATAGAGCATAAGAGTGACATTGAATGGTCGATTGCGGATCTCAAAGGCATAGACCCACTGATTTGTACTCATCGCATACACCTTGAGGAGAATGCAAAGACATCCAGGCAACCACAAAGACGACTCAATCCAAACATGAAGGAGGTGGTTAAGGCCGAAGTGGTGAAACTATTGGATGTGGGTATCATTTACCTAATATCCGATAGTCAATGGGTGAGTCCAATTCAAGTTGTGCCTAAGAAATCCGGAATAACCATCATAGCCAATGCCAATAATGAACTCGTGCCAACCAGAGTCACTACCGGTTGGAGAATGTGCATTGACTATAGGAAGCTAAACACAGTTATGAGGAAAGACCACTTCCCCCTACCGTTTGTTGATCAAATTTTAGAAAGGTTGGCGGGTCATTCCCATTTTTGCTTCCTTGATGGTTATTCAGGGTACAACCAAATAGAGATCGCCCTAGAGGACCAAGAGAAGACAACATTCACATGTCCATTCGGCACTTTTGCGTATCGAAGGATGCCATTTGGACTATGTAATGCCCCTGTAAATTTTCAGCGTTGTATGCTGAGTATTTTTTCTTATATGATGGGGACAATTCTCGAAGTCTTCATGGATGATTTCTCAGTATTTGGTTGTAGCTTTGATGAGTGCCTTGTGCACTTGAAATCCGTGTTGAAAAGATGTAAAGAGAAGAACCTTATGTTGAATTAGGAGAAATGTCACTTCATGGTTCAAAAGGGAATTTTACTTGGTCACATCATCTTAGAAAATGGAATCGAGGTGGACAAAGCTAAAATCGATCTTACCTCTAACCTTCTACCACCCAAGAGCATACGAGATGTGCGGTCCTTTTTGGGCCACGCCGGATTTTATAGACGGTTCATAAAGGACTTCAGTTCACTCTCTCGTCCTTTATGCAACCTTCTTCAAAAGGAGAACTCTTTCGAGTGGAATGAAGATTGTCAGAATGCCTTTGACAAACTTAAAGGTAGATTGACATGTGCTCCCATAATGCAACCACCTGATTGGAGCCTCCCTTTTGAGATTATGTGCGATGCGAGCGACTATGCTATTAGGGTTGTGTTAGGCCAAAGAAAAGAGAAGAAGCCATGTGTCATCTACTATGCAAGTAGAACCTTAAACTCAACCCAAGCAAACTACACTATTACAGAAAAAGAACTTTTAGCCATAGTTTTTGCCTTGGACAAGTTTAGGTCCTACTTGATTGGATCCAAGATCATCATATTCACCGACCATGCCGCGCTTAAGTACCTTCTCTCTAAGAAGGATGCTAAGCCATGTTTGTTAAGATGGATCCTCCTACTCCAAGAATTTGACATAGAAATACGTGATAAGAAAGGAGTAGAAAACGTAGTGGCTGACCATCTCCCTAGACTTGTTCTCACCGATTCCCCTAAGACGACCACGATCAATGACATGTTTCCTGATGAACAACTTTTTTAGGTCTCCCATTTGCCATGGTATGCGGACATTACTAACTATCTTGCTACAGGTACAACTCCAACACATTGGAAAAAATAAGATGAAGATAAGTTCTTCAACGAGGTGAGAAAATTCCTATGGGATGACCCATACTTATTCAAGTATTGTCCCGATCAAATTATTAGGAGATGTGTGCCGGATGATGAGCAACATAGTATCATATCCTTTTGTCATTCTCAAGCGTGTAGTGGCCACTTCTCGGCTAAGAAGACCACAGCCAAAATTCTGCAATGTGGGTTCTATTGGCCCACCATGTTCAAAGATACCTATGAGTTTTATAAAACGTGTGAGCCATGTTAGAAATTGGGAGGAATATCCCGTAGAAATATGATGCCTCTCAATCCCATCTTACCAATTGAATTTTTTTATTGTTGGGGCATCGATTTCATGGGACCATTCCCATCTTCTTTTGGAAATGTGTATATTTTGCTTACCGTCGATTATGTTTCAAAATGGGTGAGGCAATTCCATGCCAGAACAATAACCATAAAATAGTCATTCGTTTCTTAAAAGAAACATCCTTTCCCGATTTGGAACACCTCGAGACATCATTAATGATGGAGGGTCTCACTTTTGTAATCGCCATTTGAAGCCTTAATGAAGAAATATGGCGTCAATCACAAAGTGAGCACTCCCTATCACCCACAAACAAGTGGACAAGTTGAGATATCCAATAGAGAGATTAAACATATTTTGGAGAAAACAGTGAACCCCGATCGCAAGGATTGGTCGCTTTGACTTACCGATGCACTCTGGGCTTACCGTACCACTTTTGAGACCCCCATTGGAATGTCTCCCTATAGACTTGTCTATAGGAAGGCTTGTCACTTGCCTGTGGAGTTGGAACATAGGGCATATTGGGCGATAAAGAAGATGAATTTGAATTCTGACAAAGCTAGCTCGTTACGCAAACTTCAATTAAATGAACTTGCAGAACTCCAGAATGAGGCATATGAAAATGCGAGAATTTACAAGGACAAGACGAATGTGTTCCATGATAAGACCATCCTTCGCAAGACCTTCACGATTAATAAAAAAACCTTATGTATAATTCTCGCTTACATTTATTACCGAGGAAATTGAGATCTCAATGGACCGGTCCCTACATTGTACAAACTGTCTACCCATATGGGACCATCGAGTTGTTAAATCCAAGGAATGACAACATCTTTAAGGTGAATGGTCAGCGATTAAAGCCGTTCTTTGAGAAGTTTCCTTCAGTAGGTATGTCCATACCTCTGACTAATCATGTGTATCAGGATGTTTGATCTCCTAATCTGATGGAGGTATAGAGTAGTTAGGATTAGGATTTTGTTGCTTTTGTTACTTTCTCATAGGTTTGTTAGAAGGAGGTAGAATTTCACTTTTTGCTCTCTCAGGTATTTTCATTCCTCACTCTCTTTATTTTAAAATTGCTCTCATGTTTTGCTCATTGCATATCTTTTACATTGAGGACAATGCAAGATTTGGTTAGGGGCTGTGGGATCACTAGGATGAATCCAGTATTTTGTAAAATCTCGAGCAATTATGTAGAAACTTTTTCAAATTTTCTATAAATTCAAAACTCCTCTGGAAAACTTTGTTTCTATGCATTTGAGATTGTGTGAGTATAAGAGAAAGGAAAAGTAAAGTGAGTGAAGTTGAATATCTTGAGCAATCTCTAAGATACTAGTTTTAGATGTGAATTCCCCTATTTTTATGATTGATAGAATTTCTAAACACTTTTACACCTAGTTCACATTACACGATTCTCACGCTTTAAAAGGATTATGTAAAATTGTGAATTGGTTAAGTTTGGATTTGAGGCATTGAGAAACCAAGCCGGGGTACTTTGTCCATCCTTGTCCATGGGAAAATAACAAAAGATATGGATTTCTAAAAATCCTATATAATGAAAAAGAAAACGGAAAGGAAGGATGAAAATATGGGAATGATGGAGAATATGGTGGAAAAGTTTTGAAAAGGGATACCTATTACCAACCGGGGGATGGTCTACCCGTAACCAAAGCCAAAAATGGGACGTAGTGTGAAAGCTGTCGGAAGGACGGTAAGGCAGATCCCTGTCATAGGCTTGTTGTTGATCTATACACCATTGAATCCATACCTTAATTAATTCACAAGGAAGGTAACCCCGAAAATTCATGAGATGAACATTCACCGAGCACACTAGGTTGAATTGTTGGGATCTTTCTATTTATCAATCAATCAGCGGGAATTTCATATAAGTACTTGTTATGTTATGAGAAGGTTAAGGTCTCAACTTCTATCACTAAGTGTTCTTAATTCTTGCACTTGCATATCATTAAATATATAGAAACAAGGGTTCTGAAGGAGAGTTGGGTTTTGAAGAATGAATTTGTTTCATGCATGTTTTGCTCAGGACTAGCAAAATGCTGGTTGGGGGGTGTGTTGAGCTCTTAAATGTGCATATTTTAACCTCATTTTATCACTAACTATGCTTGAAATACATAATTAAAGACCCAACTAATGCATGGTTTTATGGTTATAGGAACAAGAGAGAGGATTCATCAATTGAAGGCTTAAAGGCGCTATTTACAAGGATTGAAGATCACAAGACCAAGCGTCAAAGGATAGAAGAAAGAAGTCAAAGGAGAGAAGAAAGAAGGCAGAAGAATACACTGAAGACCGGTAGTCCATAGCCTAGGACCGGTCATCTAACTGGTCCGAATACTCAATAGAAGGGGCCATACTACAGATCTTGCTAAACCATCCATGACCGGTCGTACGACCGGTCGTCCACTGCTCAGACCGGTCGTGCGACCGGTCCTTGAATTAAAATTCTGGCTTTGAATTTGTAAAAAACTCTCTGGACTGCTTTTGCATTTTTGAGACCGGTCGTGCGACCGGTCGTCCAGGAGCTCAAACCGGTCGTACGACCGGTCTTCTGCATAACAAAACATGTTCTACCAGCTCCGATTTTCTCTGCGCAGTCCGGGATTTCTTGCGCAATCCGGAACCTTCTGCTCTATTCTATAAAAGGGGACCTAGGGCTTCTTCCTAAGGCATCCGAGAAGAGATTAAGCACGGTGGGAGACGGCGGAAGTCAGATCCATAATTCTACAACTCCTCCTAGTTTATTTTTCTAGTTTTATATTTTTCTTAGTTGTTTTCATGTTTCCTTGGATCATGAACGACTAAACCTCTTAGCTAGGGCTAAGAGGTGAAGCTTGTAGTGAATCTAAGATGTTTTAATTCGTTGATTTGGTTTCAAGTTGAATTATTAGTGAAGAACAATGGTTTGAAGTTTAAATAAAGCTCTAAGTAGTTTTTCTTAATCTTATGATGGCTCATGGATGTTTAGAAGAATTTTGAGTTCTTAATTATTTTGAGTTATTTTAGACCTGTATGATCCGAGGAATTGGATTCAATACGCTCTAGACATATGATCCTCATGTGGGAACTTCATGCCAAAGGTCTATTTTTCTGGAATTTCTGGAGTATGTGAGACTGTGTATGTGATTTGAACTAAGTTCAAATCATGATCTAGTTATATCTTGTGACAGGATTTAATGATGATTATGGTTGTGATCTTAACCTATTGGAATTAGGACTGACTTATGCAATTGAGTGTGCTCAAGTCCTAGCTTGAATTGAGAGAATCATGTACATGAATCATGCATATGACAGATTGTTTGTTTTAACTGCTCTATCATCCGACTAGATAGAACCTAATTTCGATTCTAGTTGAGAAAATGAGAAACCACAGCAAATTAAGCATCAAGGATTGCTACAAGTGGATCCTTGAACCCCTACTGCCTTTTTTATTATTGATTACAGTCGATTTAATTCAAAGCATCTATCTACATCAATTTTCTAAAAGTCTGTTAGTTAGCTCTTCAGTAGAAACCATTAAAAGTGTTTTGTGAATTCCTACACAAGTCCCTGTGGTTCGACCTCGGTCTTACCGAAATTATTACTACATCACAACCCTACACTTGGGGAAGCGAACAAGGTATCAACGTCTGGGCCCACCTGAGAGTGTATGGGCGCATGTGGAGTTGGAGGTGGGCGCATGTGCTCTAAAGTGGGCGCATGTACCCTGCCCCAAATGCATGTGAGGAGAGACAGTGAATGGAAGGGAGATGGGCGCTTGTCCCTCTCCCTTGGGCGCATGTGGCAGAGTGAAGAGAAAGAGAGAATCTTGAGAAAGATGGGCACATGTCCCTCTCCACTTAGGAATTTTTAAACTCTCTTCAAAGTAAGAGAGAGAAGGAAGGAGGAGGAGCTGGGCGCATGTGTTGCGCCTAGCCTCCTCTCCAGGCGCATGTCCACTAAGGACCTGGGGTAGTGAGCGCATGTGGCTTTGCCACTTAGGGATTTTATCCCTCTCCCCCTTCTGCATGTTGCCCCAGTGGGAGAAATCCCTTTTCCGGCGAGGGCATCCGGCGAAGGGATTGGCGCATGTCCCTTTCCGGTGAGGATTCCGGTGAGGAATTTTTACCTCTGCAAGAAGAGTGCTCTAGAGTGATGATGCCTACTTCTTTCAGCTGATGCATGTGGTACTTATAGTACGTTAATCGGGTCCCAGGTCCACCAAAAATTCAATTTGACTGAACGCATGTGATTGCAAGAGGGGGCCATGCGTATGTGCACTGGTGTGGGCGCATGTCCCACCGATGGTGGGCGCATGTGCCCCTGATATGGGCGCATGTTGCCACAATTAGCATCATTTTGATTCTTTTTATTATTTTTTATGATTTTGAAAACATTGAAAAGGGAGAGGGAGAGCTCTCATACGCATATGGTGAGAGGGCAAATGCATGTCTCCTCGTGGCATCCGCATGTGGAGAGAGAGGGCAAATGCATGAATGAGGTGGGGTATCGATGGTCCTCTGCTGAGAATTTTAGTAGTTCATTCCCAATTTGGACCCTCCCGATCTGTTATTTACAAAGGAATATTGTTCCGCGCACGTAGAAATATACATCGCAAGGACTTCAAACTTGCTAGTTAAGGTTGTTTGGGCATTCTGGATCATTTGACGGTCATCTGCATGTCTGATTCCACTCCAAAATGGTACCTGTAGGCTTTCAGGCCCTTTCGGTTAGCTCCGGACAGGGGTAGAACGCGTTTTGGTGCGCGCAGGTAAGGATATGCATCGCGCAACTTTGAAACTTGCAAGTTAAGGGTTTTAGGGCATTCCGGATCATTTGGCAGTAATCTGCATGTCCGATTTTTCTCCAAAATAGTATTTATAGGTTTCGATCATGATCGCGCATGTTAGGGTTGCACTGGCATTTTTTGAGTATTTCGAATCTCACAATCGGTCCAAATCATCATAGATGGATCACTGAATACTGTTTTATAATGGGTGTGAATTTGAGCCCCAACAATGTGGTTTTGCGATTCTTCCAAGTCAGTGATGAATCCAAGCTATAAAAAGACACCTCCACCCTCCTTCTAAGGCATCTAACAACGTGAGGAGTAAAGGGATCAAGACCTAAGAGGCTTTCCTAGCCTCCTAGAACTAGTTCTTCTTCTTCTAGTTCTACTTTAACATGTTTTCTTTTAGTTAATCTCTTAGTTAAAGCTAAGAGGTGAAATTTGTAGTTAGTTTTAATGCTTAATTCGTTTATGCAAGTACCATTTTCTTAACTTTGGATTTTGAAGTTCCAGTTTGAATAAAACTGGAATTTTTAGATGAATTATGAGAGTTTGTGTACTCCGGACATGAGTTCCTTACAGTTCTCTGAGATTGCCATGATGAGCTTGTTTGGATTTGAATTGTAGTAACCCTATAGCATGTCATGATCTTCTAATATAGTTGTTACTTCGAAGGCTACAAGTTCAAGTTCTATGTGCTTCATTAGAACTAAAAATCTGATTTCTAGATTTAAGTGTGACTGTTTGTGCTTGAATTCTATATCTTTCAATTAGATGAGAGATATAACTTTGATTCTAATTGTGTTTGTGCTTGAATGAATGATTGGTATTGAACTACTACAAGTGGATCCTTAATGGTCTAGTTCTTCTCAAATCTTAGATTTTTCTATTTTATGTTAAAAACTGATTTTCTAAACTTTCTTAGATTTTAGTTATTAGGATAATTTGAATTCGTTTACCTCTTCCCAGTGGATCGACCCCACTCTCATCGAGAATTATTACTACATCGCAGCCTTGTACTTGAGGCGAGCAAACAATCAACTGCATGAATGTACTTGGCGTATTCGAAAGACAAAAGGGCATGATCAACCATTCGTACAACCCCTCCTTGTTCTTAAAGGCCATCTTCTGAAATTGCGTCGGGTAGCCTAACACGACACCCTACGCATACGCGTGCGGAAGCTTGAGGAGCAACTAGAATTATGGCTAAACCTATAGGAGAGGGTGATTAGGACCTTATCAAATTCTTTTCGCCTACTTACCAGATTTAACAAATTAAGCTACGTAAGCGATAAACACTTCGGCTTCCAAGCCTAAGTGGGTCCAATTAATAGACTAGCAAAAGATAAAGCAATTAACAACCTAGTCTAATCAACTCATGTGGACTAGAGAGGATGGATCAAGAAGTGCTCAAGTCAACATGAGGTAGTGAAAGTACATCTTGTGAGTGTGGATGTGCCTATCAAGTGCTAAGCATACATTCCTAACTAAGCATACATAATTAACAATTAAACACAATGCATAAAGAGAAATGTGCTCAAGATCAATCACAAACACAAGGATGTATAGTGGTTCGACTACTTGTCTACTCCACTCTCGGTTCAAGTACTCAACCCCTTTGAGCACACCGGCATTCACTGGGGAGTTTAAATCTGGTTCCTCCCAACCAAGGTGTTTTAACTCGGATCCACCCAACCGGGGAGTTTACAGGTTCCTCCCAACCTACACGTTTGCACCCGTGTTGGTGGCTCCCCCTTGGAGATTTTGTTTAGGCCCGACTAACGTGCCAAGGAACGGCTGACGTCCCTAGATTTTAGGCCCAACTAATAGGCCAAGGATCAGCTAACGACCCCGGGGCGAGTTTGTCAAACAAACTATACACTCAACTCCCACAGGGAATTGAGTGGATGGACTCTTAACAAGACAACCTACTTGTCGGATTGAGCCCCTTGTTCAGAGCCACTTCGGGTTGCTTCTTCTCGCTCTCCCGTGCTTGAATCAGCTCCCCTTGTGCTCCCTCGATCTTTGACGCCGCCGCTTTGCCAAGGCTTCAGCTCCAAGATCAGCTACCTTGCATGTGATGCTCCATTGGAGATGCCCAAGGTGCTAGGGAATGGTGAAACCTCTACAAATGGTAGGAAATGGGTTTCCTAGAGGAATGCACCTAAATGGACTCCTATGTAGTGTTTAGACAAAGGGTTTAACTATCATCAAGGTGTCTAAACCCTAGGAATCAAGAGGGAACAAGTCCATTCTCAAGATGCCATTGAATGGCCCAAGCTTGTGATGAAAACACAAGGAGAATGACTTGCTTTAGGTTTGGGATAGAGCCTCTAATGATCTCTAGCAATGGTGACTTCTATCTCCTCAAAATCCCCTCTCTTAGCTCAAAAACGAATCCCCCATCTTAAATAGATTTTCTTCCAACGGTCAAAAAACGGGCAGATTCGCGCATCTCCGATTGATCGGAAGAAGGTCCGATGGATCGGAGACCTGTCCGATTGATCGGAGACAAGTCCGATTGATCGGAAATCTATCCAGTGAAGTCTCTGGAAGATATTCCGATTGATCGGAACACTGTCCGATTGATCGGACGGACCCCTTCCGATGGATCGGAAGACTGTCCGATTGATCGGAAATATGTCCAGTGGATTTTCAAGGTTGCTGGAAAAATTTTCGATTGATCGGAGCTTCTGTCCGATTGATCGGAGCTTCTGTCCGATTGATCGGAGTCCTATCGGAGCCAACGTCCGATTGATCGGAGATCAATCGGAAACTGCTATTTTGAGCTGTTTTGTTTACAGCAGGTTCCACCTCTTAAATTAGTCTAACTTATCATGTTTTTCATGGAGTTCTAAGACTAATAATGATGACTAAAGGTATACCTAGGTGGTGCAAGTCATCTAAGAGGTTATGGGTTAGGTTTTGGTCAAGGCAAGGCACACCAAGACATCACTTTTACCTGTTTCTTCTTCCTTGATGCAGCCGGTCCATCTTGTGTCTTCGTTGTTCGTCTTCATTAAGCTCAACCGACACTAGACCCACTGACCTAAGTAATTGACAAACAAGGTGCACTAGTATGCCACAGAAAAGTGCACTAACAATCTCCCCCTTTGTCAATTACTTACAAAAACCTAACCTACCAAAACAAATACATGTACAAGAGATTACATTAATATAAAATGAAATACAGGACTCTTGACATGCCTAATCTAAGCAGCTCCTCTTCAGTTTGCTCCCCCATAACCTGTCAATCCCTGCATCACAAAACATAGCAAACTAGTTTTGGTGGGACTTGATCTTTCTTCCCTTTTTGTTAGCAATTGACAAGCTATTCTCTCCCCCTTAATGATGCAACAATTAAGGTCAAGGTAAGAGAAGATAGTATGTCACAATTATAACTATAAACACATGCTAACAAGGAGAGTATAGGGTGCATGATACATAAATACATGGAGCATGCTAAGGAACATGATTAACAAGAAATGTATCTATCTAAGCATAGTTAATCATGCATAATTGGTCATCTATGATATACACTAAGCATTAAAGCTCAAGGGCTTATAGCCCAATCAACCAACCTCCCCTATTGGTATATCAAGACCAATACTAAGCAAAGATTAGCATACAATGAAGCATAAAACTCAAGTTGATTAACTAATCTAAGCATGGTGATAATCTAGCAAGCAAATGTATCAAATAAAAGCAAGGCTAAATTACCAAAATTTGGGCTCATGAGGCTTGAATCCTCTGATTTGCCCATACACATAGAAATGAGGCTGAAATCCTCAGATTTACCTATATAAGCATTTCTAGCTACCCTCACTAACTATGTTTAGTTTGATATGCCTAAGGGTAACTAATTTCCTCAACACCCTCATAAAATGTAGCATGAGGTGAGGGGTTGGGAACTCCTTCTATAACTAGAAGGGATAGCGGTTGGGATCCCCTCTTAGATAAGCGGGAAGAGGGGTAGTGGTGGAAGCCGAGAGAGCTAGATCATTATGTTGGCTACCATCACTAGCGGAGTCATCGGATTTGGAGTCCGACTCCTCCGTATTATCCCACGTGGCAGCCATTGCCTTTTTACCTTTCGGTTTAGGCATTTTCGGACAGTCTGGGGCAATATGGCCACGTTGACCGCAACCGTAACATCGGACGGATGAAGGTTTGGATGATTTCCCTTTATGTTTATCACCCTTCTTGTCCTTCTTGTCACGGCTATTCCCTCTATCAAATGTGAGGAATCTCTTGAATCTTTTGTTTAATTTTTCTTCCTCATCATCCTCATCATCGCTATCTTCCTCCGACTCACTCTTAATTTTCTTATGTTTGTGAGTGGACTTTAGGGCGATGTTTTTCTTCCTAGAGGGGGCCTTAAAGTGTAGTTCATGAGTTTGTAGGGAACCTATGAGTTCTTCTACTTTCATGTTATCTATGTCTCTACACTCCTCTAAGGCAACTATCTTGGAGTCAAATCTTTCCGGGAGGGACCTAAGTATTTTTCTACAAATCCTTCCTTCCGGAACCCGATCCCCCAAGACAAACATGGAGTTGCAAATATCTGACAATTTAGTATAAAACTCCATGAATGTTTCAGTCTCTTCCATCCTAATGTTTTCAAATTTGGTGGTTAAGAGCTGAAGCTTCGAGCGTCTTACTGTGCTAGTTCCCTCGTGGGTAACCTCAAGTATATCCCACGCTTCTTTTGCAGTTGCGCATGTGAGAATGCGCTGAAATTCTTCCGAGAAAACCGCACAGCAAATCGCATTGAGAGCTTTGGCATTTGCCATGTATTGAGCTCTCTCTATGTCATCCCATTTGGAATCATCTTTGGGAATGACAATATTTTTCCCATCAACCTCCACTTGCACGTGGGCAAGGTATATCCAGTTTGTGTGCTAAACCACACCGGACGGTCCATGGATTGGAGAAAAATTCTCATTCTCGCCTTCTAATAAGCATAGTTGGACCCATCAAAGAAGGGTGGACGGTTAGTGGTACTCCCATCTCGGTTAGACATGATGCTAGTGCTCCGGTATTGGATCTTACAATAGACGGTTACGTCCTTGAAGAGCAACCCTCTCTGATACCAAATGAAATTGCGTCGGGTAGCCTAACACGACACCCTACGCATACGCGTGCGGAAGCTTGAGGAGCAACTAGAATTATGGCTAAACCTATAGGAGAGGGTGATTAGGACCTTATCAAATTCTTTTCGCCTACTTACCAGATTTAACAAATTAAGCTACGTAAGCGATAAACACTTCGGCTTCCAAGCCTAAGTGGGTCCAATTAATAGACTAGCAAAAGATAAAGCAATTAACAACCTAGTCTAATTAACTCATGTGGACTAGAGAGGATGGATCAAGAAGTGCTCAAGTCAACATGAGGTAGTGAAAGTACATCTTATGAGTGTGGATGTGCCTATCAAGTGCTAAGCATACATTCCTAACTAAGCATACATAATTAACAATTAAACACAATGCATAAAGAGAAATGTGCTCAAGATCAATCACAAACACAAGGATGTATAGTGGTTCGACTACTTGTCTACTCCACTCCCGGTTCAAGTACTCAACCCCTTTGAGCACACCGGCATTCACTGGGGAGTTTAAATCTGGTTCCTCCCAACTAAGGTGTTTTAACTCGGATCCACCCAACCGGGGAGTTTACAGGTTCCTCCCAACCTACACGTTTGCACCCGTGTTGGTGGCTCCCCCTTGGAGACTTTGTTTAGGCCCGACTAACGTGCCAAGGAACGGCTGACGTCCCTAGATTTAAGGCCCAACTAATAGGCCAAGGATCGGCTAACGACCCCAGGGCGAGTTTGTCAAACAAACTCTACACTCAACTCCCACAGGGAATTGAGTGGATGGACTCTTAACAAGACAACCTACTTGTCGGATTGAGCCCCTTGTTCAGCGCCGCTTCAGGTTGCTTCTTCTCGCTCTCCCGTGCTTGAATCAGCTCCCCTTGTGCTCCCTCGATCTTTGACGCCGCCGCTTTGCCAAGGCTTCAGCTCCAAGATCAGCTACCTTGCATGTGATGCTCCATTGGAGATGCCCAAGGTGCTAGGGAATGGTGAAACCTCTACAAATGGTAGGAAATGGGTTTCCTAGAGGAATGCACCTAAATGGACTCCTAGGTAGTGTTTAGACAAAGGATTTAACTATCATCAAGGTGTCTAAACCCTAGGAATCAAGAGGGAACAAGTCCATTCTCAAGATACCATTGAATGGCCCAAGCTTGTGATGAAAACACAAGGAGAATGACTTGCTTTAGGTTTGGGATAAAGCCTCTAATGATCTCTTGCAATGGTGGCTTCTATCTCCTCAAAATCCCCTCTCTTAGCTCAAAAACGAATCCCCCATCTTAAATAGATTTTCTTCCAACGGTCAAAAAACAGGCAGATTCGCGCATCTCCGATTGATCGGAAGAAGGTCCGATGGATCGGAGACCTGTCCGATTGATCGGAGACAAGTCTGATTGATCGGAAATCTATCCAGTGAAGTCTCTGGAAGATATTCCGATTGATCGGAACACTGTCCGATTGATCGGACGGACCCCTTCCGATGGATCGGAAGACTGTCCGATTGATCAGAAATATGTCCAGTGGATTTTCAAGGTTGCTGGAAAAATTTCCGATTGATCGGAGCTTCTGTCCGATTGATCGGAGCTTCTGTCCGATTGATCGGAGTCCTATCGGAGCCAACGTCCGATTGATCGGAGATCAATCGGAAACTGCTATTTTGAGCTGTTTTGTTTACAGCAGGTTCCACCTCTTAAATTAGTCTAACTTATCATGTTTTTCATGGAGTTCTAAGACTAATGATGATGACTAAAGGTATACCTAGGTGGTGCAAGTCATCTAAGAGGTTATGGGTTAGGTTTTGGTCAAGGCAAGGCACACCAAGACATCACTTTTACCTGTTTCTTCTTCCTCGATGCAGCCGTTCCGTCTTGTGTCTTCGTTCTTCGTCTTCATTAAGCTCAACCGACACTAGACCCACTGACCTAAGTAATTGACAAACAAGGTGCACTAGTATGCCACAGAAAAGTGCACTAACATCTTCCACTCATCACCCAGCTGTATTCAAATCTGATGGTAGCAGCTTCTCAAGTGCAATTTGGAAAACAGCTTGGCACCCTCGAGCATGTCCAGCATGTTGTCCAACCATGGTATCAGAAACTGATATTTGATAGTGATTTTGTTAATTGCCTGGTTGTTGACACACATGTGCTAACTCCTGTCCTTCTTAGGAGTTAATGATGCTAGAACAACCCATGGGTTCATGCCCTCTTGCAATAAATCCTTACGGATCAATTCCTCCACTTGTCCCTGGAGGATCTCACGCTCCCTCAGACTCATTCGATAGTGAGAGCGATTAGGTGGACTAGCTCCCAGGACAAGATCTATGTGGTGCTGAATATCTCACATTGGGGGGGGGGGCAACCTATTAGGTAAGTCTTCGAGACAGATTTCTCTAAATCCATTCAACAATGGCTTCAAATTTATCGGAATATTCGAGGGCCCTACGTCTTCACGACTAAGGCATACACCTCTCCTGTTTCCTTGGATTCCTCAACAAAATCTCAAATGGTTAGGAGAGAATGCCCCTCCACTTTAGAAGCTTCAGGATGTGCTTCAGGTCTCATATGGGCAAGGATTGTTTTACAATAGTCTTTAATGAAAATATAAACGTTATCTCGTCCTTGGTGGGTTGTATCAAGTCTAATTGTCATGGTTGACTGAGTAACTTATAGTAAGCTTCCATGTCAACCACCTCACAAACTACTTGGTCTTTATAGTATTTGCCAATTGAAAATGAGATGGTGCACTGTTCGGTTACCTTAGTTTTGTTCACCTTCTAAATCCAACCGATCGAGTATGGGGCAAGGTGTTTCTTCTTCTTTAGGTACAATTTCTTCACATGACTCTCAAGATGATGTCCTTGCTACTATTGTTGTCTATGATCACATCAAAGACTTTGTCGTTCATGGTACACCATGTGAGAAATATATTGTGTCACTGTGGTTGCACCTCTTTCCTTGGGGTGTACAGGAGTCTTCTCATGACTAAAGAGTCGTTGTGATCTTTAACCACTCAATTTCCTTCTTTTACTTCTTCATAGGAAACCAGTTCATTTTCATCAAACTCAAGGTCTCCTACATCTTCAGTGTCACGCCCCAAATTCGGTTCTTGATGTCCATTTGCTGTAACCCGAATTCAGAGGTGGCAGCCTCCGTAGTACCCCGATCTCGGATCCTAACCCCACACGCAAGTTCCGATCCTAGGATACCACAAGGAGGATTTTAGTGTCTGAATTTTTTTTTTTGAAACATGAGCATCACCATATGAGTACCATAAAAGACAAACACAATATTTCCACTAAGTCATTTCGTTTACATACAGAACTGAAAGGTAAATACACAATGCGTAAATATAAAAAACTATGCACAATCCGACACCTCCTGCTACTGCACTCCCAACTCCAACTCAACGTTGCTGATACACTCTGGTATAACCTACAGCATAACAAATGCACATAAGCTTCGAACGAAGCTTTGTGAGTGCGTGTGTGCGTGAGCAATGCGTATGACAAGCATGATAAATATTAGAGTGAGCAGTAAAGCATGATGAGAAATTTAAACCAAAACTTAGCCTAATTAGGCTACACGATCATGTGATGTGGATAACCAGTCTACCACGGCTATGCAAGCATGCAATACATATAACTAGCCTACCATGGCTATGCAAGCGTGCAATATAGGTAACCAGCCTACCAAGGCTATATACTCATACTATGCAATGGCCTACAGGGCCTAATGTCACATACAATGATCCAATGCATGTATGCAAATCATCACCTCTCAGTACAGTGATCCAGATACGAACAGTCATAACGCGATCGCCTAAGCAATGCAGGACTCGGAACTGGTAGCTCGCCCAGGCTTACAGCCCCGCCCACATCACACCAGCCCACGTCAGGACCGTCCCACACCATACAGAACATCAGTCACATCACTGATACCAATACTATCTCTGAAACGGAACATCACCGGGGTCTCACAGACCTCACTACTCACCAGTAGAATGCCAAAGCCTATCTGGTGTAATAGCGGACCTACTCACAGCTGGTCAAACTCAACCCACTTTGCCAACACTCTTCCGGCAGGTTAGGTCAGACCTCCTTCCAAACTGACCACGTGCAGTGAAAAACACCGCCGTTTGGTATTCGGCATACTAGTGTATGATTAAACCACTCGGTCCTTGAATGGAGCACCCACCTTGGTACCAACGGGTTCAGGGACTTTCACCCAGGGACATCTTTGCCATCCAGTTTAAAGATCACATATTTTTGGTGTTCTACAAACCACGATGGAGCTGTGGTTGCAACGTAGTAACCATGCTATATGTGGCACAAGCAGACGGTGCGAAATGCAACCATGCATATAAACCCATGCAAGTCTCTAAAGAGCACCATAAAACTATAGAGTCTCAAATACAATGTCACCGTCAACTGGTAATGAACTGCACGACAACGCGACCGCTATGGCCGGTTGATACAAGACAATCAGATGAGCCAAGCATTCATGATGCATGAGCCAAGCATACAGTATGAGTGCCAATAAGTAGTCAATCTACCACGATGGCAATAAATCAATCTAATCCAACATATTTGAGATATGATTAAAATGAGGGGACACATATGAATGATCAAGTCATAGTGCGGGATGTCGCTAGCCAGGGAATCTCGCACCAAGGGCTACAAGGTATGCTAAGTTATTCCTACCATACAGTGTAAGTCAGGATGATAGATTCTTGTCCTCGAATAGTCTCATACCTATTGGAGAGGTTTGCGATAGAGAGCACATGAATTACATTTGCGCGACTACATCTCAAATGCTTTATGAATGCGTTTATGCCCTAGTGGTCCCCAACTAACAATGGTGATTCAGGATGCATACTCATTACACATGCATGGCGGTCATTGAAGCATATAGTATATAGATCGCATAGGAGCATTCCAAACAACACTACATGTTGCAACAGACATACTAAAAACATCATAAAAAGATAATTCACTTATAACACAAGTAAACACAAAGAGATAGGACCCTAAATGGATGGTATACAACAACACAGATGGTCCAACAATTGAACGGTGTGGATTAACCTTCAACATTCAGATAACCAAAATGGAAAGAAAATGATTGAATACATTACCGACACATCAAAGGTAGAACCTACTTGAGCGGCAAGAGTAGAATACCCAAAATCATGCCGAGACCCATAGTGCGGTAGTACAGTTGAGATAAACACAATAATGGTCCGTAAAAGGAATGTCATAGAACAGGTTGCAAGATAGACAGGTCATGACAGAGAATCATAAATGGTAGGGTAATCTGAGATAGATGATCAATACGATGAGGTCCAAAAAGGGACGATAGGTCTAACCTCATACTGCAAGAGAGGCTCCATATAATGGATGGCCTAGATGACATACTAACGTCGAGCATGAGCCCCACACTCGTCCTAAAGGTAAACGGACGGCGTGGATGAGATATATGCGATATGGTAGTCTTTAATAGTTGGGTACAAGGGTAGGAGGGGTGAGTCATATGAGTATACAACAAGCTGAGTTACCAGGATCAATCAACATGGTGAGTTGATAAGGCGGGTTGACGAGGCGGGTCAACATGGTGAGTTAACAAGGTGAATTGACGAGGCGGGTCAACATGGTGAGTTAACAAGGTGAATTGACGAGACGGTTCAACAAGGTGAGTTTAACAAAGTAGCCCTATGACTTTGACCGAGCGAACTTTAGGGATTCCCATGCATCCAGATCTATATGACCTTTCAATAAGGGTTTACACAACTAATCATCAAGGTGGATCCACGGGATGGACAACGCGGTCATTCGAACACGCACACTAAGGTGGTCCCAAGGCTGTCCTGTACATAACATGCTAGGGTCAATTCATTTGGATGGTTTGGATCAAGCACAAATTTAAGGCGGTCCTAATGGATGGCAAACATACATATCTTACCATAGTGGCCAATGACTGACGTGGATAGAACACATACATAACAAGGTGGACCCGTGGTTGGGGATAACCGCACAAAGGAGTGGGGAAGCCACATACATCAATGGGCCCCAACAGTTTGGGATCAACCCGATATTTGTGCTTTCCCACTAATCAAGTGAGATGGCAATCAAACACCATGGTGGGGCACGCACACCACACGTGTGGAACCCCACCCATGGCTGGGTGACTTATGAACAGGAAGAATAGCAAATAAACATAACAGATGGGTCCTGTAAAGTTTCCAATGGTAGGCGTTCAACCACCCTTATTTTCTACGTGTGGCCCACCCAAAACTGGGCCCACACCCCTGCCAAGAAGAACGACAAGGTATACCCAACATCCATCAAGGTGGGACCTAAAGTTGGGCCCCATCACCTTTGGTTAGATGGATAAATAAACATTACAATGGCCCCAAGGAAGGTTTCAAAGGTGGGCATCAATGACCACTGTTTTCTACAATGTGGTCCACTTGAGGTTTGTATTTACCTCAGTGTGCTGGCCCACGGCCCTAAAATAATATGGAAAAATAGATGGTCGGCATAGATAAAATAGATGCATCGTGGTGGGACTAAACAGATACATCACATTGGAACCCACAGGGTGGGCCACCTGCTGGGCTGCGTGGTACCCAGCTGGGTTCCAAGAGTTTTGAATGAAACTGATTTTTTTGTTTTCCCATTCATCCATATACATGTGATCTTATGAATAGGTTGAATGACAAATAAACATCACTATAGGGCTGGGAAGGTTTCAACGGTGGAAATCATTATTACCACTGTTTCCCGTAGCATGGTCCACTTGACATTTGGATATGCTTAAATTTTGGGCTCAGCCACTAAAATGAACTGGAACAACATATGGACGGAATTGATAAAGCACATACATTCTAGGTGGGTCCCACTAGTGGGCCACCTGCTGGGTAGCCCAGCCAACCCACGGCCAGCGCCCCCTTCCTTCCCTCTCTTCTTTACTTTATTTATTTATTTATTTATCTATTTATTTTTTTTATCTCATCAAGAGGGGCCCATAGAAGTTTTTGATCAAGCTGACATTTTTGTTTTCCCTTCCTGCACACGTGTATGAGCTTATGACCAGGTTGGATCTCAAATAAACATCATGGTGGGCCGTAGGAAGGTCTCAACGGTCTGTCACTGTCCCCACTATTTTCTCTCAAGTGGGGTCCACTGGAGATTTGGATCTGCCTCATTCTTCAGACCATGCCCTAAAACGATCTCCTCAAATGGATGGACTGTGCGGATATAGCACCCGCATCATGGTGGGACCCATAGAGTGGGCCACCAGCTGGGCAGCGAGCCCAGCGTTCGTGGACGCTAGTACTCCCAGCGTCAGCGACGCCTCTCCTCCTTCTTTTCTTTCTTTCTCTTTTTTTTCATGGTTTTGATCGAGTGGGGCCCACATAAGGGTGATCCACTCCGTCTATCAGGTTCCCCAGCTCATGGGGGACCCAACGAGCCCAATATTGGGTGGTTGGATTGGTCTACAAACATCAATGTGGGCTGAGGAAGTTTCGATAGTGGGCATCCTTACCTCCACTGTTTCATGTGGTTCGGTCCGCTTAAGATTTGGATCTGGTTCATATTCGGGCCCTGGCCCTAGAATGACTTGGGAAAATAGATGAACGGTGTGAATACAACATAAACATCAAGGTGGGTCCCATGAATGGGGACCCCGTGACGCTGGACTGTCCCAGCATCTCTGACGCTGTGAACGTCCAGCGTCTAACATTCACCTTTTTCTTTCTTTCTTTCTTTTTTCTCTTCTTTGTTCATAGCAAGTGGGGCCCACATGGGTATGATCCACGCCCTTCATCAGATTCCTCAGCTCATAAGGAACGCATAGAGCCCTATCTTGGGCATCTTACGAAGCCTAGAAACATCAAGGTGGCCCAAGGAAGTTTTAAACAGTAAGGCATCATTACCTACACTATTTTCTATGGTGTGGTCCACCTGATATCTAAATCTGCTTCATTTTTTTTTTTTTTGCGGTTAGTCCTAAAATGGGCTGTAGAAACGGACGGACGATGTGGATTGAATACATACATCAAAGGGGGTCCCACGAGTGGGCCCCAATGTCAACGCCCAAAAGGGGCCAGGTGCTACTGGGCAGCAGCGTCCTCTGGACGCTGACTGTCCAGCGGCCGGGCTTCCTCTTCCTTTTCTTTTCTTTTCTTTTTTTTATAATAATACTAATAATAATAATTATTATTATAGTTATCTGGGGCCCATTCATGGACGATCCAGCCCATCCATCTCATTGCCCATCACAAGGTGGTCCCAAGGAAATAAAATGAAAGGTAAATGAGAAAAAAGGGGGAAGTGTGCACTCACAATGATGGTTGGACGGTTGGATGGGGTCGGGTTGACGATCGGACGGTCCGGATGATGATCAGGGATCCTCCAAGCTTGGATCTCCTCCTTCAATCTCTCTCTTTCTCTCTTGATCTCCCTCTAAATCTCTCTACTTCTCTCTCTTCTCTCTCTCTCTCTCTCTCCCATTTCTCTCTTTCTCTATCTCTCTCCTTTCTCTCTTTCTCTTGCAAATATGAAAAAAAATGAGAAGGCCTCTTCTCCCCTACGTATGGACTTGTATGGGTAGAGAGGAGGGGTGCATGAGGTGATGATGATGATGATGGGAGAGGGCATGGGAGGTATGGGAGGCATGGTTAGAGTTGACTTTGGAGGTGAGAGAGAGATGGGGTGGGTATGGTGTGTGTAGGCTAGGGTGATGAGAGGGGTATGGTGATTGATTTGATTGATTGACATATTCTTGGGATTTACGCAAGTGGGACCCACTTCACATGCGCGTTGCGCGACCCACCTCGGATTGCGCAAAAGTACGCATCTTTCAAACTAAGCATCGAAACGGAACGTGCCGCGCGGCGTTGGAGTCGTGGCGCTCGCGCGGTCGCAAGGGTACAAGTCATAGGTCGTTGCGGTACTAAATCAGGGTCGCGATCAAGGTTCTCTAATTCAATCCATCCGGGACGTACCGGTACCGAAAATTAAATGCACGGAGGGCAATTCAGGGTCAGTGCCCCCATCATTGGTGGGCTTCAGGACGTTGAGAATAAGTATTGGAGAAGTGATCCAGCTAGCCACAAAAAAAACAATGGTCCGCGCTTGGCCGACCATAAGGGTTTGAGATCCTACTCGGACCAGGAATATTTGCCACTACACATTAGGGTCTCAATGGGCCACTTCCCATATCCCAGTTTATGACTGTAGGAGGTTGAGGACGTCCCCCTACCTGTTCCTCCCCCTTAACCAGTGAGGTGTTCTATGAAGGACCCACTGTGGGGGCCTGTGCCGTAGGGTAGGTTCAAATATTGGACCTCTCAAGCTGAGTTTTCGTGTAGGTGGCTAGCTTGACTACTTCGTCCATTGTCCAGATGGGATGCATCTGGACACAATCCTGAATCAACAATAGCAATCCTTCCATGAATAGAGTGACCTTTTGCAAATCTAGTTTCGCTAAATTATTTTGAGCCGCCAGACCATGGAACTCTTCGGTGTATTCTCGCTTCGATTGGCCTCCTTGCCGACAGTTCTGGTATTGTTGAAACAATACTTGGAAATATTCGCTAGGAAAGAATCACGCATGCAATAGGCATTTCATTCGTTGTCATGGTCGAATCGGCATCTTCAACTATCGTGTGCGTGTGAGCTGAAGTTGATCCCACCACGCCGAAGAGCCGCCCTTCAGCTTATAAGTGATAAGCTATACCTAGATCTCTTCCGGCACCTCCATATAGTTGAAGAAACGTTCACCTTCCATCTCCCAATCGAGGAACTCGTCGATGTGTAATTGACCATTAAAACTTGGGAGGTCAGCCTTAATCTTGAAATCTCGATCTGATCAATCCACCTCGATCATCTCCTCGTGTAGGTTGATTGACGATCACATCACCTACTTCCTCACCGCTTGAAATTGCTTCGTCAAGCATTGCCTTGTGACTCACCATTGGTAACGTCCCACGAATAATTTGATTTCATTGTCTAACGATCAATGGAAGTTGATTGCCACTCTGAACACGGGGTGGTAGTAGTGCCTCTACGATGTGGTCAAAGGTAGCCTGCAGCCCTTGCATGGCTAAGTGTTGAGCTCTTAATTGTGCATATTCTAACCCCAATTCATCACTCATTATTCAAGGTTTTCAAGATTTAAATACTAATCTAACACATGTTTTGTGATTGCAGGAATGAGAGTGGACTTCACCCAATAGGAGACCAAAAGGATCTACTTAGGAGCTTTAGATGAAGACCCAAGGTGGGCCAAAGAAAGAAAGAAAGAAATGAAGAAGAAAAGGGGCCAAGACCGGTCGTGACCGGTCGGCTAGGAGGGCCACGACCAGTCCAGACCTGCCTGCCATCTTCCCCTGACCCTCTGAACTCCCTAGACATCCAACCAATATGGTCCGACCGGTCTTGACCGGTCGGCCAACAGGCCCTATGCACGCTGGACACTGGATGCAACAAGGCCGACCAGTCTAGAAAGGTCGGCCAGAGCCTGCCCTCTGCCAGAAAGCTTGCTGGACAGTCCAAATTAATAGTCCGATCGGTCGTGACCGGTCGACCAGCCCAGTCCGACCGGTTTAGACCGGTCGGCTATGCATTCAAACAGCAGTTTCTATTCTAGGCTCCGATTTTCTCTGCGCAGTGCGTATTCTTACGCAATTTTTGGAAGATTCTGATGCTGCGGAGCCTCCCCACTATAAAAGGACACCTAGGGATCGTTCCTAGGGTATCTTAAAAGGGTTTGAGCACGGTGGGAGGTGGCGGAAGTGGATTTCGGACTTCCACAACTGCTACTTTGCTTTCTCGTTTTCATGTTTTTCTTAGTTGTTTCATGTTTCCTTGGATCATGAATGGCTAAACCTCTTAGCTAGGGCTAAGAGGTGAAGCTTGTAGTGAATCTAAGATGTTTCAATTCGTTTAAGTTGGTTTTAAGTTGGATTTCATGTTTAAGAACAATGGTTTGAAGTTTAATTCAAGTTCTAAGTAGTTTTTCTTAGTCTTATGATGACTCATGGATGTTTGGAAGAATTTCTTGAGTTCTTAATTGTTTTGAATTAATCTAGACCTGTATGATCTGAGGAATCGGAATACACTCTAGATTCATAATCTTCATGTGGGAACTTCCTACCAAAGTTCTACTTTTCTGGATTTCTGTTGTAAGTGGGACTGTGTATGTGATTTGAATCAAGTTCAAATCATGATCTAGCTTTGTCTTGTGACAGGACTTAATGATGGTTATGATTGTGAACTTAGTCTATTGGAATTGGGACTGACCTATGCAATTGAATATGCTCGTCTTAGCTTGCATTGAGTGAATCATGTACATTGATCTTACATATGGCAGATTGTTGGTTTAGCTGCTCTATCATCCGACTAGATAGATCTTAATTTCGATTCTAGTTGAGAAAGTGAGAAACCACAGCGAATTGAGCATCAAGGATTGCTACAAGTGGATCGTTGAACCCCTAGTGCCTTTCATTAATTGATTACTTCAGTTTAAGTTCAAAATTGCTATTTACATCAATCTTCTCAAATCTGGTTGTTAGCTTTTAAATAGAAGCTATTAGATGTGTTTGTGAATTCCTACATAAGTCCCTGTGGATCAACCTCAGTCTTACCGAGTTTATTACTCCATCGCAACCCTACACTGGGGGAAGCGAACAAGTTTTTGGCGCCGTTGCCGGGGACTTTAACGGTTGTTCACAAAATTTCTGAAAGTAGCATCTATTTAGGAATTTTAGGATTTTAGTACTAACTTAGTTTGTTTTGTTCAATTTTTCTTTTACAGGGATTTCTAGGAAACTGAAGAAGACATAAGGATTTCAAGTGCCAAATCAGGTTTTATCTTGCTAACTTTACTCTTCTTCTTCTCCTATTCATTCCTATCATATTCATCTCTTGTAGAGTGGGTGGAGACTCCTTTTTGGATCTCTGATAGGTAGGCCTTGTGCCACCTGGATTCCTATTGGTCGGCTCTGCCGTTTTGGATCACCTTGTGCTAAGAGATTTCTCTTCTCACCTCTACTCCTCTTTCTTATTTTTCTGCACTTTTCTAAAAATGATTCAAAGAGTGGGTGGGGAGTTCTCTGAACCCCTATTGACCAGGAGAAATTGGTCTCTATCCTTGTTTCTGGCCTAGCCATTGCAAGACAGCTTGTGCTTCGGTCTTAGAGAAGAGTAACGAAAGGAAGGAAGAATTCTTCTTTCCTTTTTGCTTCACTCATTTAGGTTTTGCATGCCACATTGGGCTCGGGATTCCAATAACCTGACTCATTAGTGAAGGGGGAATAGTTGAAGGGATTGACAGAGAACCACGTGCTAGAAGACATCTAACTTCTCCAATTTTGTCTGAAAATATGGCTGCAAATCAACCTAATCCGATGGGCAATCCTAATCTGGGCCAAAACCAAACCGAAACGGGAGAGAATGTGGTTGAGAATGTTCCTCGACCAAGAACATTACATGATTACTTGCAACCAGCAAGAGTGAGCACTCCCTCATGCATAGTCTTTCCACAAAATGCAGGGAATGTAGATTTGAAACCGGGAGTGATCCAACTCCTCCCAAAATTCCATGGATTAGACAGTGAAAGTGCCTATCAACACCTTAAGGAATTTGATGAGATAATAACTACCATGCACTTTGCAAATGTAACTGATGATGTGGTTAGGCTTAAATTATTTCCTTTCACCCTTAAAGATAAAGCTAAAGGTTGGCTTCATACATTAAGGCCAAGATCAATTGGTGCATGGACTGATATGCATAGGGAATTCATTAAAAAATTCTTCCCTACTCACAAAACGAACATGTTGAGGCACCTTATCATGAACTTTGCCCAAAAGGAAGATGAGACCTTCTAATGTTGGGAGAGGTTTAAGGACTTGTTAAATGCATGCCCACATCATGGCTATGAAATTTGGCGGGTTATAAGCTTTTTCTATAAAGGACTGACTTCACCCATGCGCCAATTCGTAGAGATGATGTGTAATGGGGAGTTCATGAATAAGGAAGCCGATGAAGCATGGGACTATTTGGAGGAATTAGCTGAGAATGCACAGTCTTGGGATACATCTAAACCAGCAAATTTCAAGACTAGCCAACAAAGGAAAAAAAGAGGAATTTATGTCCTATCAGAAGAGGATAGCATAAGTGCACGTGTGGCTAGCCTTACAAGAAAAGTTGAGGCCATGGAATCAAAGAAAGGTGAGATGATCAACTCCAATGAAGTTGAAACTGTTTGTGAAATTTGTGCTGGAAATCAATATATAACACAAGATTATCCCACAATTTCAGCGGTTCAGGACATCTTACAAGAACAATCAAATGCCATAAACAGTTATCAACAGTAATTTGGTGCTCCAAACTCAAACACGTTTAATGCTAATTGGAAGAACCATCCCAACTTCAGTTGGAGGAATGGACTCACTGCGAATGCAAACAATATCCCTTAAGCTCAACCTATACTAGGTCCATCTCTAGTCATTACTCTAAAACTTACGCTAGAGGAGATGTTGGGTGCATTTGTATCGGTTCAAGCTGAGTATAACAAGACTAATTCTCTGAAAATAGATGGGTTCATGCAAGAGCAATTAAAATTCAATCAAAATTCAACTCAAGCCATCAATGAATTGAAAACCTCAATGGCTAGAGTGAATCTCACCTCAATGTCCGGGAGAAAGGCACACTTCCTGCCCAACCTCTCCCTAACCCAAGAACCCAATTTGAGATACAAGACGCAGGCTCATCCTCCCAACATACAGAGCATGTTCAAGCTATCACCACTTTGAGAAGTGGAAAAATAGTTGATAAATCTAATTCGGTGAAGGCCCCAAAGCCTAAGGATCCAGAAAATTCTAAAGAGGATGATAGCTCAAACAATACTCTACAAGAGAAAGAACTGGAAAGGCAATACAAGCCGGTTGCACCGTTTCCCCAAAGGTTGATTTCACCCAAACCCTTAGACAAAAATCTAAAATTTTAGAGGTTTTCAAGCAGGTGAAGATCAACATTCCGTTGTTGGATGCCATAAAATAAATACCATCATATGCCAAATTTCTAAAGGAATTGTGTACGGTCAAAAGGAAACACAATGTTCATAACAAAGTACTTTTGACTGAGAATTTGAGCGCTATCATCAAACAAGAGGTGCTCCAAAAATACAAGGATCCGGGTAGTCCAACCATCTCATGCATCATAGGATACTACCGGATTAAACAAGCCTTACTCAATTTGGGGGCAAGTGTGAACCTCATTCCATACTCGGTTTACAAACAACTTGGGTTAGGTGAATTGAAACCCACCAAAACCACACTCCAACTTACTGATAGATCCATTCGTATACCGAGATGAGTAATTGAGGATGTTTTAGTCTAAGTTGATAAATTCTACTACCCATAGACTTTATTGTCTTGGATACACAACCCGCGATAGGTATCGGTGCTCAAATTCCCGTCATACTTGGCCGCCCTTTTCTAGCTACTTCAAATGCAATTATTAATTGTAGAAATGGGCTTGTACAAATGTCCTTTGGAAATATGACACTTGAGCTGAATATATTTGATCTATGTAAACAACCACGGGAAGTTGATGAGGAGATCTACGAGATAAACTTGATTGAATCATTCGTAAAGGAAACTTTCCCCTCAACATTATATTCCGACCCTTTGGAGGCATGTGTGGCTCACTCTTATGAGATAAATAATGACACAATACAAGAGATGGATGCCATTTTAGATGTGATGCCGGTACTTGATAACAAAAGATGGAGGGCCCTATTTGAGCCTTTACCCGTAAAAGAGAACAAAGCCCTCCCATCCAATATCAAGGCACCAACACTCAACCTAAAACCATTACCAAGTGAGCTGAAATATGTCTATTTAGGTTGAGATGAGACATATCCGGAGGCGATTTCTTCCCACTTGGATGAGAACCAAGAGAGTAGGCTAATGGCTACTCTATTAGAGCACAAGAGTGCCATTGGGTGGTCGATTGGCATAGACCCACTGATTTGTACTCATCGCATACACCTTGAGGAGAATGTGAAGACATCTAGGCAACCACAAAGACGACTCAATCTAAACATGAAGGATGTGGTTAAGGCCGAAGTGGTAAAACTATTGGATGTGGGTATTTGTTCGCTTCCCCAAGTGTAGGGTTGCGATATAGTAATAATCTCGATAAGACCGAGGTCGATCCACAGGGAAGGAAGTAAACAATTCAAATTATCCTAATAACTAGAATCTTAAGAGGTTTGTGAAATTGGTTTTGAACATAAAATAGAAAATCTGATAATGAAAAGATAACTAGAGCATCAAGGATCCACTTATAGCTTTCCTTAGATGCATAATTCGCTATGGTTTCTCACTTTCTCTCAACTAGAATCGATATTAAGGTCTATCTAGTCGGATGATAGAGCTGTTAAACCAAACAATCTGTCATATGTAAGTTCTATGCATAAGATTCACTCAATGTAGGCTGAGCTGAGCATGCTCAATTGCATAGGTCATTCCCCTTTCCAAAAGGTCCAGTTCACAATCATAACCATCCTCAAGTCCTGTCACAAGACAAGGCTAGATCATGATTTGAACTTGATTCAAATCACATGCACAATCCCTTACATGATTCAAAAAATCAGAAAAATAGAACTTTGGTAGGAAGTCCCCACATGAAGATCATAGTACTAGAGCGCACTCCAATTCCTCGGATCATACAGGTCTAGACTGATGCAAACCAATTAAGAATTTAAGTAATTCTCCCAAACATCCATGAGTCATCATAAGACTAAGAAAAACTACTTAAAGCTTGTATAAACTTCAAACCATAGTTCATAATCATGAAAACCAATCTTAAAACCAATAGAACGAATTAAACAATCTAAGAAAACTATAAGGTTCACCTCTTAGCTCTAGCTAAGAGATTAGCTAATGAAAAGCATATTAAAAATAAAACTAGAACTAAGAAAAGGAAGAAAAACTAGCTGGAGGAGGCTAAGAAGCCTCCTATGACTTGAACTCCTTGCTCCCCACGTCCTTGGTTGCCCTGGAATAGAAGAGAACACCTCCTTTTATAGTGCAGCAATAGTACAGCAACATAGCAGAATTTGTTTCTCTTGGTACGGCTTAACCAATGGTCGGATTGCCTTCAAATTTGATTTGTAGCTTCCTTGTAATGTGACCTTCCTCATAGATGATTTAGATTTCCAAGATTATCCTCTGAATGGGCCCACCAATCACATCACCGACCGCCTCTCAAAATCACGCACTTCGGGTACCTTCAGAACCAGTCATCTTGCTTTCAACGATCCGGAGTGTACAGAGGTCGGATTGATCTCAAATTTTGAAAATTAGTAGAAACCATCCTCCTCTACATGATAGATGGATTAGATTGTCCAAAAAAATCCCAGAATGTGGTCCGAAAATTAAAACACTTAGGGCTTTTATAAACTCTAGCGCAGTTGGATCTTTCTAGATGGTCCATCTTTCTTCAACCGGTACGATCAAACCACACATCCTTTTGATTTGAAACTTTGTGGTTATTCATATATGGATGTGGTTTAGAAGATGGTCAAAGTAGATTCTTCATATCATCAATGATGATTCACTTGGACCGGCCCAGAGTGGAGCAGTGAAATCTGGAACTTTCTGGACAATTCGTATTGTTTTGGCCACCACGATCAATCCGTAGCTCTGATCGACACGAAACCACTTGGGTTAGTTCGGCGTCGAGCTCCTCTTCGACATGGATGTGTTGGATTTCAAAGTATCATCAAGATCGGCCCAGAAAACTGGTCTGAAATACCAGAAACGGGAATGGCCTGCTGTCTGGAATCTAGAACCTGAAATTTGCATGGCCGACCAGTCAAGACCGGTCTAGCCTGTCTGGATGGCATTCCAGCAACATGTGAAGACTTTTCTACCCATGGCCGACCGGTCTTGACCGGTCGTGGGTCTCCTGGCTGACCGGTCTTGACCGGTCTAGCCAAATTTTCTGCATTGTTTTCTTCTTTCTTTCTTCTCTCTTCTCTCTCCTTGCTTTCTTCTTTCTTTGGTCCTACCTTGGGTCTTCATCCAAGGTTCCTAAATATGTTTCTTTTAGCTATTGATCAAGTGAACTCTCTCTCTCATTCCTGCAATCACAAAACCATACATTAGAATAATCTTCAAACATAAAATCCATGCATAATGAGTGATGAATTGGGGTTAGAATATGCACAATTAAGATCTCAACAGTATTATCTACCCAATATCTGATAGTCAATGGGTGAGTCCAACTCAAGTGGTGCCTAAGAAATCTGGAATCACCATCGTAGCCAATGCCAATAATGAACTCGTACCAACCAGAGTCACTACCAGTTGGAGAATGTACATTGACTACAGGAAGGTAAACACTGTCATGAGGAAAGACCACTTCCCCCTACCGTTTGTTGATCAAATTTTAGAAAAGTTGGCGGGACATTCCCATTTTTGCTTCCTTGATGGCTATTAAGGGTACAACCAAATAGAGATCGCCCATGAAGACCAAGAAAAGACTACTTTCACATGTCCATTCGGCACTTTTGCCTATCGACGGATGCCGTTTGGGCTATGCAATGCCCCTGCCACTTTTCAGCGATGTATGATGAGTATCTTTTCTGATATGGTGGGAACAATTCTCGAAGTCTTCATGGATGATTTCTCAGTATTTGGTTGTAGTTTTGATAAGTGCCTCGTGCACTTGAAATCTGTGCTGAAAAGATGTGAAGAGAAGAACCTTGTGTTGAATTGGGAAAAGTGTCACTTTATGGTTCGAAAGGGAATTGTACTTGGTCATATCGTCTCACAAAATGGAATCGAGGTGGACAAAGCGAAAATCGATCTTATTTCTAACCTTTCACCACCCAAGAGCATACAAGATGTGCGGTCCTTTTTGGGACACACAAGATTTTATAGAAGGTTCATAAAGGACTTCAGTTCACTCTCTCGTCCTTTATGTAACCTACTTCAAAAGGAGAATTCTTTTAAGTGGAATGAAGACTGTCAAAACGCTTTTACCACACTTAAAGGTATGTTGACATGTGCTCCCATAATGCAACCACCTGATTGGAGCCTTCCTTTTGAGATTATGTGCGATGCAAGCGACTATGCTATTGGGGCCGTGCTAGGCCAAAGAAAAGAGAAGAAGCCATGTGTTATCTGCTATGCAAATAGAACCTTAAACTCAGCCCAAGCAAACTACACTACTACAGAAAAAGAACTTTTAGACGTAGTTTTTGCCTTGGACAAGTTTAGGTCCTACTTGATTGGATCCAAGATCATCATATTCATTTACCAGGCCGCGCTTAAGTACCTTCTCTCTAAGAAGGATGCTAAACCACGGTTGTTAAGATGGATCCTTCTACTCCAGGAATTTGACATAGAGATACGTGATAAGAAAGGAGTAGAAAATGTAGTGGCTGACCATCTCTCTCGACTTGTTCTCACCGATTTCCCTAAAACGACTGCGATCAATGACATTTTCCCTGATGAACAACTTTTTACAGTCTCCCAATTGCCATGGTATGCGGACATTGCTAACTATCTTGCTACAGGTACGATTCCTACACATTGGAAAAAGCAAGATAAGGATAAATTCTTCATTGAGGTGCGAAAATTCCTATGGGACGACCCATACTTATTCAAGTATTACCCCGATCAAATCATAAAGAGATGTGTGCCAGATGATGAACAACAAAGTATCATCTCCTTTTGTCATTCTCAGGAATGTGGTGGTCACTTTTCGGCTAAGAAGACCAAAGCCAAAATTCTGTAATGTGGGTTTTATTGGCCCACTATGTTCAAGGACACACATGAGTTTTGCAAAACATGTGAACCCTGTTAGAAATTGGGAGGAATCTCCCGTAGAAATATGATGCCACTCAATCCCATCTTAATGATCGAAATTTTTTATTGTTGGGGCATCGATTTCATGGGTCAATTCCCATCTTCTTTTGGAAACATATATATCCTGCTTGCCATTGACTATGTGTCCAAATGAGTCGAGGCGATCCCATGTCGGAATAATGACCATAAAACAGTCATTCGTTTCTTAAAAGAGAATATTCTTTCCCGGTTTGGAACACCTTGAGTCATCATAAGTGATGGAGGGTCTCACTTTTGTAATCGCCCATTTGAAACTTTAATGAAGAAATATGGCGTCACACACAAAGTGAGCACTCCCTATCACCCACAAACTAGTGGACAAGCTGAGATATCCAATAGGGAGATTAAACACATTTTGGAGAAAACGGTGAACCCCGATCGCAAGGATTGGTCGCTTCGACTCACCGATGCGCTTTGGGCTTACCGTACCGCTTTTAAGACACCTATTAGAATGTCTCCCTATAGACTTGTCTATGGGAAGGCTTGTCACTTGCCTGTGGAGTTGAAACATAGGACATACTGGGCAATTAAGAAGATGAATTTTGATTCTGACAAGGCGAGCTCGTTGCGCAAACTACAATTGAATGAACTTGTAGAAATCCAGAACGAAGCATATGAGAATACAAGAATTTACAAGGACACGACGAAGGTGTTCCATGATAAGAACATTCTTCGTAAGACATTCACGATCAATCAAAAAGTCCTTCTGTATAATTCTCGCCTACATTTATTTCCAGGGAAATTGCGATCTCGATGGAGCGATCCCTACATTGTGCAAAATGTCTACCCATATAGGACCATCGAGTTGTTAAATCCAAGAAGGTATGTCCATACCTCTGACTGATCCTGTGTATCAGCATGATTGATCTCCTAGTCTGATGGAGGTATAGAGTAGTTAGGATTAGGAGTTGGTTGCTTTTATTTATTTTTCATAGGTTTGTTAGAAGGAGGAAGAATTCCACTTTTCACTCTCTCAAGTACTATCATTCCTCACTCCCTTTTATTTTTAAATTGCTCTCATGTTTTGCTCATTGCACATCTTTTACATTGAGGACAATGCAAGATTTGGTTGGGGGTGTAGGATCACTTGGATAAATCCAGCGTTTTGTAACATTTCGAGCAATTATGTAGAAAATTTTCAATTTTTCTAAAATTCAAAACTCTTTTGAAAAGCTTTGTTTGTATGCATTTAAGATGATATGAGCATAAGTGGAGGAGATATGAAGTGTATGAGGTTGTAGGTCTTAAACTTCTCATAGCATAATGGTTTTATATGTGAATTCCCCTAGTTAGGTGATTGATAAAAAATTTGAACACTTTTACACCTAGTTCACATTACACGATTTTCATGATTTGAAAGGATTATGTGATTTTTGGATTAGCTAGACTTAGATTTGAGGTGTTGAGGAACCAAACCGGGGTACTTTGTCCATCCTTGTCCATGGGAAAATAACGAAAGATATGGATTTCTAAAAATCCTATCTAATTTAAAAGAAAAAGGAAAAGAAAGGATGAAATTGGGAATGATGGAAAAATGGTGGAAAATTCTGATTAGGGCTACCTATTACCAACCGGGGGATGGTCTACCCGTAACCAAAGCCGAAAATGGGACATAGTGTGAAAGCCGTTGGAAGGACAGTAAGGCAAATTCCTGTCATTGGCTTGTTGTTGCTCTCTATACCTTGAGATCTATAGTCTAGTTGTTCTGTGAAGAAGATAATCCTGGAAACTCATGAGATGAACTTTCACAATGCACAATAGGTTGAATTTGTTCAAGTTTGTCTATTTATCATCCAATCAGCGGGAATCTCATGTGGACACTAATTATGTTTTGAGAGTTTACAGTTTTAACCTCTATCACCTAATTTTTCTGAATCTTACACTTGCATGTCTTGGGATGTATAGAAGAATGATTTCTAAAGGAGAGTTGGGTTTTGGAGAATGAAACTTGTTTCACGCATGTTTTGCTCGGGACTAGCAAAATGCTGGTTGGGGGGTGTGTTGAGCTCTTAATTGTGCATATTCTAACCCCAATTCATCACTCATTATACAAGGTTTTCATGATTTAAAGACTAATCTAACGCATGCTTTGTGATTGCAGGAATGAGAGTGGACTTCACCCAATAGGAGACCATAAGGCTCTACTTAGGAGCTTTGGATGAAGACCCAAGGTGGGCCAAAGAAACAAAGAAAGAAATGAAGAAGAAAAGGGGCCAAGACAGGTCCTGACCAATCGGCCATCTTCCCCTGACCCTCTGAACACCCTGGACATCCAACCAATATGGTCCGACCGGTCATGACCGGTCGACCAATAGGCCCTGTGCAGGCTGGACACTGGATGCAATAAGGCCGACCGGTCTAGACCGGTCTGCCAGAGCCTGTCCTCTGCCAGAAAGCTTGCTGGACAGTCCAAATTAACAGTCCGACCGGTCGGCCAGCCCAATCCGACCGTTCCAGACCGGTCGGCTATGCATTCAAACAGCAGTTTCTATTCTGGGCTCCAATTTTCTCTGCATAGTGCGATTCTTACACAATTTCTGAAGATTAGGATGCTGTGAAGCCTCCCCACTATAAAAGGACACCTAGGGATCGTTCCTAGGGTATCTTAGAAGGGTTTGAGCACTGTGGGAGGCGGCGAAAGTGGATTTCGAAGTTCCACAACTCCTCCAAGTTTGCTTTCTCGTTTTCATGTTTTTCTTAGTTGTTTCATGTTTCCTTGGATCATGAACGACTAAACCTCTTAGCTAGGGCCAAGAGGTGAAGCTTGTAGTGAATCTAAGATGTTTCAATTCGTTTAAGTTGGTTTTAAGTTGGATTTCATGTTTAAGAACAATGGTTTGAAGTTTAATTCAAGTTCTAAGTAGTTTTTCTTAGTCTTATGATGACTCATGGATGTTTGGAAGAATTGCTTGAATTCTTAATTGTTTTGAATTAATCTAGACCTGTATGATCAGAGGAATCGGAATACGCTCTGGATTCATAATCTTCATGTGGGAACTTCCTACCAAAGTTCTACTTTTCTGGATTTCTTTTGTAAGTGGGACTGTGTATGTGATTTGAATTAAGTTCAAATCATGATCTAGCTTTGTCTTGTGACAGGACTTAATGATGGTTATGATTGTGAACTTAGTCTATTGGAATTGGGACTGACTTATGCAATTGAGTATGCTCGTCTTACCTTGCATTGAGTGAATCATGTACATTGATCTTACATATGGCAGATTGTTGGTTTAGCTGCTCTATCATCCGACTAGATAGATCTTAATTTCGATTCTAGTTGAGAAAGTGAGAAACCACAGTGAATTGAGCATCATGGATTGCTACAAGTGGATCGTTGAACCCCTAGTGCCTTTCATTAATTGATTACTTCAGTTTAAGTTTAAAATTGCTATTTACATCAATCTTCTCAAATTTGGTTGTTAGCTTTTCAATAGAAGCTATTGGAAGTGTTTGTGAATTCCTACGTAAGTCCCTGTGGATCGACCTCGGTCTTACCGAGTTTATTACTACATTGCAACCCTACACTTGGGGAAGCGAACACTAAGCGATTCTCCCTTTGCGCCTCCTCGAAAATCATTGCCATTAAAGGATAGTTCCCAAGAGCGTTGTCTATGGGGTTGTTGTCTGAACCTTCGTTAATTGCTATCAATTCTAGGAAATTTCTGCTCTGATACCACTTGACGCTGGGAGGGACGCGATGAGGTCAATCACCATCTTCCTCAGGGAATAACTATTAAGATCTTAAATGTGTATATTCTAACCCCATTTCATCACTAACTATGCTTGAAATACATGATTAAAAACCCAACTAATGCATGGTTTTGTGGTTGTAGGAATGAGAGAGAGAATTCATCAATTGAAGGCTTAGAGACACTGTTTACAAGCATTGAAGATCAAAAGACCAAGCGCTAAAGGTTAGAAGAAAGAAAGCAAAGGGGAGAAGAAAGAGTGCAAAAAATTGCAGCTGAAGACCGGTCGTCCATAGCCCAGGACGGGTCATCCGACCGGTCCGAACACTCAACAGGCGGACCCCTGCTGCCAATATTGCTGGACCAATCACGACCAGTCGTCCGACCAGTCATCTGCTACTCAGACCGGTCGTTAAATTAAAAAGTTGGGTTTGAATTTTTAAAAAACTCACTGGACGATTTTTAGCCTTTCATGATCGGTCGTCCAGGAGCTCAGACCGGTTGTCCGACCGGTCGTCTATGTAATAAAGCTTCTTTTAGAAGCTCCAAAATTTGCTGCACAAAGCGCAGATTTTTCAGATTTTCTTGAAGTTTCTTCGCATATAGGGCCTCAAACTTATAAAAGGACTCCTCTAGCTCGTTCCTAAGGTATCCTAGAAGAGATTTACCATGGTGGGAAGCGGTGGAAGTCAGATCCGGAGTTATACAACTCCTCCTAGTTTGTTCTTCTATTTTTTTATGTTTTTCTTAGTTGCTTTCATGTTTCCTTGGATCATGAACGGCTAAACCTCTTAGCTATGGCTAAGAGGTGAAGCTTGTAGTGAATCTAATGATGTTTTAATTCGTTTGTTTTAGTTTCAAGATGGATTATTAGTGAAGAACAATGGTTTGAAGTTTGAATAAAGTTGTAAGTATTCTTTCTTAGTCTTATGATGGTTCATGGATGTTTAGAAGAATTGCTTGAGTTCTTAATTATTTTAAACGGTTCTAGACCTTTACGCTTTGAGGAATCGGATTCAATACGCTCTAGACCTTGGATTCTCATGTGAGAACTTCACGCCAAGAGTGCTACTTTTCAGGAATTTCTGCTTATGTGTGATTGTGTACGTGATTTGAATGAAGTACAAATCATGATCTAGTTATGCTTTGTGACAGAGTTTAATGATGATTATGATTATGATCTTAATCTATAGGAACTAGGATTGACCTATGCAATTGAGTGTGCTCAAGTCCTAACTTAAATTGAGGGAATCATGTACATGAATCACACATATGACAAATTGTTTGTTTTAACTGCTCTATCATCCGGCTAGATAGGATTTAATTTCGATTCTATTTGAGTAAGTGAGAAACCACAGCGAATTAAGCATCAAGGATTGCTACAAGTAGATCCTTGAACCCCTAGTGCTCTTTATTATTGATTACATTCAGTTTTAGTTCAAAATATCTATCTACATTCAATTCAAAAATTTTGTTAGTTAATTCTCAATTAGAAACCATTGAAAGTATTTTGTGAGTTCCTACACAAGTCCCTGTTGATCGACCTCGGTCTTACCGAGATTATTACAACATCGCAACCTTACACTTGGGGAAGCAAACAAATTTTTAGCGTCGTTGCCGAGGACTTTGACGGCTTTTTACAAAATTTATGAAAACAATTTCTATTTGAGATTTTTAAGAGTCATTTACTAACTTAGTTTGTTTGTTTTGTTTTGTTTTTACAGAAATTCTAGGAGTCAAAGTAGTCACTTCAAATCAGGTCTTTTGAACCCTTTTTCTTTTATTTTTCTGATATTTACATGCCAATTGGGTTAGGGATTCTAATAAACGACTCATTAGTGAAGGGGGAATTGTGGAAGGGATTGATAGGGAGCCATGTGTTAAGAAATGTTTAGACTTTCCAATTTTGTCTGAAATTTTGGCTGGAAATCATCCCAACCCTATGGCTAATCAAAATCTGGGCCAAACCGAAACGGGAGAGAATGAGATTGAGAATCTTCCCCGACCTAGAACACTATGTGATTACTTGCAACCTGCAAGAGCGAGCACTCCCTCATGTATAGTTTTTCCACATAAGGCAGGGAACATAGTTCTTATACCGGGAGTAATCCAACTCCTTCCCAAATTCCATGAACTAGATAGTGAAAGTGCTTATCAACATGTTAAGGAATTTGATGAGGTGATAGCCACAATGCACTTAGAAAATGTAATTGATGATGTAGTGAGACTTAAATTATTTCCTTTTTCCCTTAAAGAGAAAGCTAAGGCTTAGCTTCATGCATTAAGGCCAAGATCAATTGGCACATGGATTGAGATGACTAGGGAGTTCATTAAAAAGTTCTTCCCTACTCACAAAACGATCATGTTGAGGCGCCTTATCATGAATTTTGGGCAAAAAGAGGATGAGACCTTCTTCCAATGTTGGGAGAGGTTCAAGGACTTCTTAAATGCATGCCCACATCATGGCTACGAAATTTGGCGGGTAATAAGTTTTTTTTTTATGAAGGACTGACTTCACCCATGCGCCAATTCGTAGAGATGATGTGTAATGGAGAATTCGTGAATAAGGAAGCAGAAAAAGCATGGGACTATTTTATTGAATTGGCCGAGAATTCACTGTCTTGGGATACATCTAAACCAACAAATCCTAAGATCAGCCAACAAAAGGAAAAAAAAAGGAGGAATTTATGTCCTCTCAGAAGAAGATAACATAAGTGCACGTGTGGCTAACCTCACAAGCAAAGTCGAGGCCATGGAATTGAAGAAAGGAGAGACGATTAACTCAAAGGACGTTGAAAGTGTTTGTGAAATTTGTGCTGGAAATCAACATGCAACACAAGATTGTCCCATAATTTCTGCATTTCAGGAAATCTTACAAGAATAATCAAATGCTATAAACAGTTATCAATGGCCATTTAGTGCTCCAAACTTAAACACATATAACTCTAGTTGGAAGAACCATCCCAACTTCAGTTGGAGGAATGGACCAACTGCGAATGTAAACAACACCACCTAATCTCAACCTTTACTAGGTCCATCCCTAGTAATCACACCAAAAGCTACGCTAGAAGAGATGTTGAGTGCATTCATATCAGTTCAAGCTGAATATAACAAGACTAATTCTCTGAAAATTGATGGGTTCATGCAAGAGCAACTGAAATTCAATCAAAATTCATCTCAAGCCATTAATGACTTGAAAACCTCAATGGCTAGAGTTGAATCTCACCTCAGTGTTAGGGAGAAAGGCATACTTCCTGCCCAACCTCTTCCTAACCCAAGGACCCAATTTGAGATAGAAGACGCAAGCTCATCCTCCCAACATACGGAGCATGTTCAAGTTATCACCACTTTGAGAAGTAGAAAAATAATTGACAAATCTAATCCGGTGAAGGCCCCAAAGCTTAATGATCCGAAAATTTCCAAAGAGGATGATAGCCCGAACAACACTCCACATGAGAAAGAACCAGAAAGGCACTACAAGATGATTGGCCCGTTTCCCCAAAGGATGATTTCACCTAAACCTTTATACAAAAACCTGAAAATCGTAGAGGTTTTTAAGCAAGTGAAGATCAACATTCCGTTATTGGATGCTATAAAACAAATACCGTCCTATGCCAAATTTCGGAATGAATTGTGTACAGTCAAAAGGAAACACAATGTTCACTACAAAGTACTTTTGACTGAGGATTTAAGCACTATTATCAAAGAAGAGGTGCCCCAAGAATATAAGGATCCGGGTAGTCCAACCATCTAATGCATCATAGGTGACTACCGAATCAAAAAAGCCTTACTCGATTTAGGGGCAAGTGTTAACCTCATACCATACTCGATTTATGAACAACTGGGGTTTGGTGAATTAAAACCCACTAAAACCACACTCCAACTTGCTGATAAATCTATTCGTATACCAAGGGGGATGATTGAGAATGTCTTGGTCCAAGTCGATAAATTCTACTATCCAGTGGATTTTACTGTCTTGGATACACATCCCGTGATAGGTACGGGTGCTCAAATTCCTGTCATACTTGGCTGCCCTTTTCTAGCTACTTCAAATGTAATTATTAATTGTAGAAATGGGCTTGTACAAATGTCCTTTGGAAATATGACACTCGAGCTGAATATATTTGACATACGCAAACAACCACGGGAAGTTAATGACGAAGTCCACAAAATAAATCTAATTGAATCATTCATGGAGAATACATCCCCCTTAGCATTCTATTCCGATCCTTTGGAGACATGTTTGGCCCACTCTCATGAGATGAATGATAACACGATACGAGAGATGGATGCCATTTTGGATGTTACTGTTAAGTGCTTAAATGTGTATATTCAAACCCCATTTCATCACTAACTATGTATGGTTTTAAAGCTTAAAGACTATTCTAATGCGTGGTTTGGTGATTGGAGGAATGAGAGCAAGTTCACTCGATCGATAACTAAAAGATTGTATTTAGGAGCCTTGAATGAAGACCCAAAGAAGGACAAAGAAAGAAGAGAGCAAAGAGAGAAGAAAGAAAGAAGAAAATATGCAGAAAATCAGGTCCGACTAGTCATGACCGATCGGCCACTTCCTCTTTACCTCTCCGGACACCAAGCACAACAAGACCGACCGGTCATGACCGGTCGGCCAGGGTCCACCTCTCCACTCCTGCACGCTGGACACTCAACAGAAGGGGTCTGACCGGTCAAGACCGATCGGCCAGTGTATTGCAATGGGAATTCAGCAGCTTCTCATAGAAGCTCCGATTTTTGTGCGCAAGTGCGTAAGTACTGAGAAAATCTAGAAGATTCTGAGGCGGTAGAGCCCCTCCACTATAAAAGGGGACCTATGGATTGTAGCTAGGGCATCTTATAAGAGATCTACGAAGGTGGGAGGCGGTAGAAGTTGGAATCGGAGTTCCACAACTCTCTCTAGTTTGTGTTTTCTAGTTCATGTTTTTAGTTGTTTTCATGCTTCCTTGGATCATGAACGGCTAAACCTCTTAGCTAGGGCTAAGAGGTGAAGCATGTAGTGAATCTGAGATGCATTAATTCGTTTGTTTTGGTTTCAAGTTGGATTTATTGAAGAACAATGGTTTATAGAAGTTTGAATAAAGTTCTAAGTAGTTGTTCTTAATCTTTTGATAGCTCATGGATGTTTGGAAGAATTTCTTTAGTTTTAATTGATTTGCACAGTTCTAGACTTGTACGATCCGAGGAATTGGATTCAATATGCTCTAGACTTGGATTTCCATGTGAGAACTTTAACCAAAGTTCTATCTTCTTGTTCTAATTTCTGAATTATGTGTTGATTGTGTATGTGATTTGAATGAAAGTCAAGTCATGATCTATTTAGGCTTTGTGACAGAGTTTAATGATGATTATGATTGGGAACTTAATCTATTAGAACTAGGATTGACTTATGCAATTGAGTGTGCTAAAGTCCTAACTTGAATTGAAGGAATCATGTATATAAATCACACATATGACAGATTGTATGTTGCAACCGCTCTATCATCCGGCTAGATAGATTTGATTTCGATTCTAGTTGTGTAGTTAGGAAACCACAGCGAATTATGCATCGAGGATTTCTACAAATGGATCCTTGAACCCCTAGTGCTCTTTTATATTGATTACATTCACTTTTAGTTTAAGAATTATATCTATATCCAATTTTAGAAATCTGTTTGGTTAGCTCTCAATTAGAGAATATTAGAAGTAATTTTATGAATTCCTAACAAGTCCCTGAGAACGATCTCAGTCTCTACCGAATTTTTACTGCATTGCAACCCTACACTTGGGAAAGAGAACAAGTTTTTGGCGCCATTGCTGGGGATTTTCGACGGTTTTTACAAAATTTTTGAAAATATTTTCTATTTAAGATTTTTAGGAGTCCTACAACTTAGTTTGTTGTTTTGTTTTGTTTTCTTTTTGCAGGGATTCTAGGAGTCGAAGAAGTCACTTCAATTAGGTTTTTCTAACCCTTTTTTAACCTTTTACTTTTCTGAGATTTGCATGCCACATTGTGTTCAGGATTCTAATAACTGACTCAATAGTGAAGGGAGAATTGTTGAAGGGATTGATAAGGAGCCACATGCTAAGAAACGTTTAGACTCTCTAATTTTGTCTGAAAGATGGCTGAGAATCAACCCTACCCTATGGCCAATCAAAATTTGGGCCAAACCGAAACGGGAGAGAACGACGTTGAGAATGTTTCTCGACCTACAACTTTACATGATCACTTGCAACCTGCAAGAGCGAGTAGTCCCTCATGCATAATTTTTCCATTTAATGTAGGGAATATTGATCTAAAACCAGGAGTAATCTAACTCCTTCCAAAGTTCCTTGGTTTAGACAGTGAGAGCGCATATCAATATCTTAAGGAATTTAATGAGGTGATAGTTACGTTGCACTTTGCAAACGTATCTGATGATGTTGTGAGACTTAGGCTATTTCCTTTTTCTCTTAAAGAGAAAGCTAAGGCTTGGCTTCATGCATTAAGGCCAAGATCAATCGGCACATGGACTGAAATGACTAGGGAGTTCATTAAAAAGTTATTCCCTACTCATAAAACAAACATGTTGAGGCGCTTAATCATGAATTTTGCTCAAAAAGAGGATAAGACCTTCTTCCAATGTTAGGAGAGGTTTAAAGACTTATTAAACACATGCCCACATCATGGCTACAAAATTTGGTGGGTAATAAGCTTTTTCTATGAAGGACTAACTTCGCCCATGCGCCAATTCGTAGAGATGATGTGCAATGGAGAATTCATGAATAAGGAAGCCGAGGAAGCATGGGACTATTTTGATATCTTAGCCGAGAATGCACAATCTTGGGATACAACTAAACCAGCAAATCCCAAAATAAGCCAACAAAGAGAAAATGGAGGAATCTACATCCTCTCTCAAGAAGACAATATAAGTACACGGGTAGCTAGCCTCACAAGAAAAGTTGAGGCCATGGAATTAGGAAAGAGAGAAAAGACTAAGGAAGTTGAGAATATTTGTGGAATTTGTTTCGGTAACCAACATGCAACACAGGATTGTCTACAATTTCTACGTTCCAGGAAGTTCTATAAGAACAATCAAATGTGATAAATAATTATCAAAGACCATTTACCAATCCAAACTCGAACACGTACAATTCTGGTTTGAGGAACCATCCCAATTTCAGTTGGAGGAATGGGCCATCAGAGAATGCAAACAATAACCCAAAAGCTACGCTTGAGGAAATATTGGGTACATTCGTCTTGGCCCAAGCTGAGTACAACAAGAACAATTCTCACAAAATTGATGGGTTCATCCAAGAACAACTAAAATTCAATCGGAATTCATCTCAAACCATCAATGATTTGAAAACTTCAATGGCTAGAATTGAATCTCATCTTAGTGTTAGGGAGAAAGGCACACTTCCTGCCCAACCTCTCCCTAACCCAACAACCCAATTTGAGAAACAAGACCTCAGCCCATCCTCCCAAAATACGGAGCATGTTCAAGCTATCACTACTTTGAGGAGTAGCAAAACAATTGATAAATCCAATCCGGTGAAGGCCTCAAAGCCTAATGATCCGAAAATTACTAATAAGGATGATATCTTGAACAACACTCCACATGAGAAAGAACTGGAAAGGAAATATAAGATGGTTGCCCCGTTTTCCCAAAGGTTGATTTCACCCAAACCTTTAGACCAAAACCTAGAAATTTTAGAGCTTTTTAAGCAAGTGAAGATCAACATTCCATTGTCGGATGCTATAAAACAAATACCATCCTATGCCAAATTTCTAAAAGAATTGTCTACAGTCAAAAGGAAACATGATGTTCGCTACAAAGTACTTTTGACTTAGAATTTGAGCACTATTATCAAACAAGAGGTGCCCCAAAAATACAAGGATCTGGGTAGTCCTACCATCTCACGCGTAATAGGTGACTACCGGATCAAACAAGCTTTACTCGACTTTGGGGCAAGTGTTAACCTCTTCCCATACTCGGTCTATGAACAACTTGGGTTAGGTGAATTAAAACCCACCAAAACCACACATCAACTCGCTGATAGATCTATTCGTATAGCGAGAGGAATGATTGAAGATGTCCTTGTCCAAGTCGATAAATTCTACTACCCAGTAGATTTTATTGTCTTGGATACACATCCTGTGATGGGAACCGGTGCTCAAATTCCTGTCCTACTTGGCCGCCCTTTCTTAGCCACTTCAAATTCAATTATCAATTGTAGAAATGGGTTGGTACAAATGCCCTTTGGAAATATGACACTCGAGCTGAATATCTTTAATTTATGCAAACAACCACGGGATGTTGATGACGTGGTCCATGAAATAAATCTGATTGAATCATTCATTAAAGACACATCCCTCCTAACCTTCTATTCTGACCCCTTGGAGGCATGCTTGGCCCATTCTCATGAGATTAATGATGACATGATAAGAGAGATGGATGCCATTTTGGATTCTATGCCGGTACTTGATAATAAAAGATGGAAGGTACCATTTGAGCGTTTGCCCTTGAGCGAGAACAAGCCACTTCCATCTAATATCAAGGCACCAAAGCTCGACCAAAAACCATTACCATTTATTTGAAATATGTTTATTTAGGTCAAGATGAGACATATCCGGTGGTGATTTCTTCCCACTTGGATGAGGAATAAGAGAGTAGGCTGATAGCCACTCTAATAGAGCATAAAAGCGTCATTGGATGGTCAATTGCGGATCTCAAAGGCATAGACCTCCTGATTTGAACTCATCGCATACACCTTGAGGAGAATGCAAAAACATCTAGGCAACCACGAAGACTCCTCAATCCAAACACAAAGGAGGTGGTTAAGGCCGAGGTGTTGAAACTATTGGATGTAGGTATCATTTTCCCAATATCCGATAGTCAATGGGTGAGTCCAACACAGGTGGTGCCTAAGAAATCCGTAATAACCATTGTAGCTAATGCCAACAATGAACTCGTGCCAACCAGAGTCACTACCGGTTGGAGAATGTGCATTGACTACAAGAAGCTAAACACAGTTACAAGGAAAGACCACTTCCAAATTTTTGAAAGGTTGGCGGGTTATTCCCACTTTTGCTTCCTTGATGGGTATTTAGGGTATAACCAAATAGAGATTGCCCTAGTGGACCAAGAGAAGACAACATTCACATGTCCATTCGGCACTTTTGCTTATCGAAGGATGCCATTTGGACTATGCAATGCCCCTGCCACCTTTCAGCGTTGTATGTTGAGTATTTTTTCTGATATGGTGGGGACAATTCTTGAAGTCTTCATTGACGATTTCTCTATATTTGGTTGTAACTTTAATGAGGGCTTGGTGCATTAAACACTGTGTTAAAAAGATGTGAAGAAAAGAACCTCGTCTTGAAATGAGAGAAATGTCACTTCATGGTTCAAAAAGGAATTGTCCTTGGTCACATTATCTCACAAAATGGAATCGAGATAGACAAGGATAAAATCGATCTTATCTCTAACCTTCCACCCCCCAAAAGGGTACAAGATGTGCGGTCCTTTATAGGACATGCCGAATTTTATAGACGGTTCATAAAGGACTTTAGCTCACTCTCTCGTCCTTTATGTAACCTCCTTCAAAAGGGGAACTCATTCACGTGGAATAAGGATTGTCAAAATGCTTTTGACAAACTTAAAGGTATGTTGACATGTGCTCCCATAATGCAACTGCTTGATTGGAGCATTCCTTTCGAAATCATGTGTGATGCGAGTGACTATGCTATTGGGGCTGTGTTAGGCCAAAGAAAAGGGAAGAAACCATGTGTCATCTACTACGCAAGTAGAACCTTAAACTCGGCTCAAGAAAACCACACTACTACAGAAAAAGAACTTTTGGCCGTAGTCTTCGCTTTGGACAAGTTTTGGTCCTACTTGATCGGATCCAAGATTATCATATTCACCAACCATGTCGCGCTTAAGTACCTTCTCTCTAAGAAGGATGCTAAGCCTCACTTGTTAAGATGGATCCTCCTACTCCAACAGTTTGACATAGAAATACGTGAAAAGAAAGGAGTAGAAAACGTAGTTGCTGACCATCTTTCTAAACTTGTTCTCACCGATTACCCTGAGACGACCGCGATTAATGACATGTTCTCTGTTATAAGTGATGGAGGGTCTCATTTTGTAACCACCCGTTTGATGCTTTAATGAAGAAATATAGCGTAAATCACAATGTGAGCACTCCCTATCACCCACAAACAAGTGGACAAGCTGAGATATCTAACAGGGAAATTAAACATATTTTGGAGAAAGCAGTGAACCCCGATCGCAAAGATTGGTCGCTTCGACTTACCGATGCACTCTGGGCTTACCATACCGCTTTCAAGACCCCCATTGGAATGTCTCCCTATACACTTGTCGATGGGAAAGCTTGTCACTTGCCCGTGGAGTTAGAATATAGGCATATTGGGTAATAAAGAAGATGAATTTTAACTCTAACAAAGCAAACTCGTTTCGCAAACTTTAATTGAATGAACTTGCGGAACTCCGGAACATGGCATATGAAAATGCGAGAATTTACAAGGACAAGACGAAGGTATTCCATGATAAGAACATCCTTCGTAAGACCTTCACGATCAACCAAAAAGTCCTTATGTATAATTCTTGGTTACATTTACTTATGGGGAAATTGAAGTCTCGATGGACCGGTCCTTTCATTGTGAAACCTATTTATCCATATAGAACCGTCGAGTTGTTGAATCCAAGGAACAGTAATATCTTTAAAGCAAATGGTCAGCGATTAAAGCCGTTCTTCGAGAATTTTCCTTCAGAAGGTATGTCCATACCTTTGACTAATCCTATGTATCGGGATGTTTGATCTCCTAGCCTGATGGAGGTATAGAGTAGTTAAGATTAGGATTTTGTTGCTTTTGGTTTGTTTTTTCATAGGTTTGTAAGAAGGAGGTCGAATTCCAGTTTTTGTTCTCTCAGGTACTCTCATTCCTCACTCCCTTTATTTTATCATTGCTCTCATGTTTTACCTATTGCATACCTTTTACATTGACGACAATGCAATATTTCGTTGGGGGTATGGGATCACTAGGATGAATCTGGTGTTTTGTAACATTTCGAGCAATATGAAGAAGATTTTTCAGATTTTTAAAATTCAAAACTCCATTGGAAAACTTTGTTTCTATGCATTCGAGGATGGTGTAAGTACAAGAAAAAGAAAGGCGAAGTAAGTGATGTTGAATACTTTGAACAATCTTTAAGATACTAGTCTTGTATGTGAATTCTCCTATTTTTATGAATGATAGAACTTTTGAACACTTTTACACCTAGTTCACTTCACACGATTATCCTGTTTTAAAAGGATTATTAGATTTATGGATTAGCTAAGTTTGGATTTGAGGTGTTGAGAAACCAAGTCGGGGTACTTTGTCCATCTTTGTCCATGGGAAAATAACGAAAGATACAGATTTATAAAAGTCCTATCTAATATATATAGAAAAGGAAAGGAAGGATGAAAAATGGGAATGAATTAAAATATGATGAAAATTTCGAAAGGGGCTACCTATTACCAACCGAGGGATGGTCTACCCGTAACCAAAGCCAGAAATGGGAAGTAGTGTGAAAGCCATGGGAAGGACGGTAAGCCAAATTCCTGTGAAAGGATTGTTGTTGATTTGTACACCTTCAATTCCATACCTTAGTTGATTTATAAAGAAGATAATCCCGAATTTTCATGAGATGAGCATTCACTGAGCACACTAGGTTAAATTGTTCAAATTCTTGTATTTATCTATCAATCAACGGGAAATCCATATGAGTACTTGTTATGTTATTGAAAGTTTAATGTTTTAACCTCTATCACTTAGCTTTGCTGATTTTTGTACTTGTATGTCTTAGAGTGTATAGAAGCATAGTTTCTAAAGGAGAGTTGGGTTTTGGAGGAATGAATTGTTTTATACATGTTTTGCTCGGGAGTAGCAAAATGCTGGTTGGGGGGAGTGTTGAGTGCTTAAATGTGTATATTCTAACTCCATTTCATCACTAACTATGCATGGTTTTCAAGCTTAAAGACTATTCTAACGCGTGGTATGGTGATTGCCGGAATGAGAGAAAGTTCACTCGATCGATAGCTAAAAGATTGTATTTAGGAGCCTTAAATGAAGGCCCAAAGAAGGACAAAGAAAGAAGAGAGCAAAGAGAGAAGAAAGAAAGAAGAAAATATGTAGAAAATAAGGTCCGACCGGTCATGACCGGTCGGCCACTTCCCCTTTACCTCTCTGGACAACAAGCACAATAGGACTGACTAGTCTTGACCAGTTGGCCATGATCTACCTCTCCACTCCTGCACGCTGGACACTAAACAGAAGAGGTTCGAATGGTCAAGACAGGTCGGCACATGGACTGAGATGACTAGGGAGTTCATTAAAAAGTTATTCCCTACTCATAAAACAAACATATTGAGGCGCTTAATCATGAATTTTGCTCAAAAAGAGGATGAGACCTTATTCCAATGTTGGGAGAGGTTTAAAGACTTATTAACCACATGCCCACATCATGGCTACAAAATTTGGTGGGTAATAAGCTTTTTCTATGAAGGACTAACTTCGCCCATACGCCAATTCGTAGAGATGATGTGCAATGGAGAATTCATGAATAAGGAAGCCGAGGAAGCATGGGACTATTTTAATATCTTAGCCGAGAATGCACAATCTTGGGATACAACTAAACCAGCAAATCCTAAGATAGGCCAACAAAGATAAAAAGGAGGAATTTGCATCCTCTCTGAAGAAGATAACATAAGTACACGTGTAGCTAGCCTCATAAGAAAAGTTGAGGCCATGGAATTAGGTAAGAGAGAAAAGACTAAGGAAGTTGAGAATATTTGTGGAATTAATTCGGTAACCAACAATCAACACAGGATTCTCCTACAATTTCTACGTTCCAGGAAGTTCTACAAGAACAATCAAATGCGATAAATAATTATCAAAGACCATTTACCAATCCAAACTCGAACACGTACAATTCTGGTAGGAGGAACCATCCCAATTTTAGTTGGAGGAATGGGCCATCAGAGAATGCTAACAATAACCCAAAAGCTACGCTTGAGGAAATATTGGGTACATTCGTCTCGGCCCAAGCTGAGTACAACAAGAATAATTCTCACAAAATCGATGGGTTTATGCAAGAACAAATAAAATTCAATCGGAATTCATCGCAAACCATCAATGATTTGAAAACTTCAATGGCTAGAGTTGAATCTCATCTTAGTGTTAGGGAGAAAGGCACACTTCCTGCCCAACCTCTCCCTAACCCAACAACCCAATTTGAGATACAAGACCTCAGCCCATCCTCCCAAAATACGGCACATGTTCAAGCTATCACTACTTTGAGGAGTAGCAAAACAATTGATAAATCCAATCCGGTGAAGGCCTCAAAGCCTAATGATCCGAAAATTGCTAATAAGGATGATATCTTGAACAACACTTCACATGAGAAAGAACTGGAAAGGCAATATAAGCCGGTTGCCCCGTTTTTCCAAAGGTTGATTTCACCCAAACCTTTAGACAAAAACCTGAAAATTTTAGAGCTTTTTAAGCAAGTGAAGATCAACATTCCGTTGTTGGATGCTATAAAACAAATACCATCCTATGCCAAATTTCTAAAGGAATTGTGTACAGTCAAAAGGAAACATAATGTTCACAACAAAGTACTTTTGACTGAGAATTTGAGCGCTATTAACATACAAGAGGTGCCCCAAAAATACAAGGATCCGGGTAGTCCTACCATCTCATACATCATCGGTGACTACCGGATCAAACAAGCTTTACTCGACTTTGGGGCAAGTGTTAACCTCTTCCCATACTCGGTCTATGAACAACTTGGGTTAGGTGAATTAAAACCCACCAAAACCACACATCAACTCGCTGATAGATCTATTCGTATATCGAGAGGGATGATTGTAGATGTCCTTGTCCAAGTCAATAAATTCTACTATCCAGTAGATTTTATTGTCTTGGATACACATCCTGTGATGGGAACCGGTGCTCAAATTCCTGTCATACTTGGCCGCCCTTTCTTAGCCACTTCAAATTCAATTATCAATTGTAGAAACAGGGCTGGTACAAATGTCCTTTGAAAATATGACACTCAAGCTGAATATCTTTGGTTTATACAGACAACCACGGGATGTTGATGACGTGGTCCACAAAATAAATCTGATTGAATCATTCATGGAAGACACATCCCTCCTAACCTTCTATTCCGACCCCTTGGAGGCATGCTTGGCCCATTCTCATGAGATTAATGATGACATGATAAGAGAGATGGATGCCATTTTGAATTCTATGCCGGTACTTGATAATAAAACATGGAAGGTACCATTTAAGCCTTTGCCTTTAAGCGAGAACAAGCCACTTCCTATCTAATATCAAGGCACCAAATCTCAACCAAAAACCATTACCCATTGATTTGAAATATGTTTATTTAGGTCAAGATGAGACATATCCGGTGATGATTTCTTCTCACTTGGATGAGGAACAAGAGAGTAGGCTGATAGCCACTCTAATAGAGCATAAAAGCGCCATTGGATGGTCAATTGCGGATCTCAAAGGCATAGACACCCTGATTTGTACTCATCGCATACACCTTGAGGAGAATGCGAAAATATTTAGGCAACCACAAAGACTCCTCAATCCAAACAGGAAGGAGGTGGTTAAGGTCGAGGTGTTGAAATTATTAGATGTAAGTATCATTTACCCAATATCCGATAGTAATGGGTGAGTCCAACTCAGGTGGTGCCTAAGAAATTCGGAATAACCATTGTAGTCAATGCCAACAATGAACTCGTGCCAACCAGAGTCACTACCGGTTGGAGAATGTGCATTGACTATAGGAAGCTAAACACAGTTATAAGGAAAGACCACTTCCCCTTACCATTTGTTGACCAAATTTTAAAAAGGTTCGCGGGTTATTCCCACTTTTACTACCTTGATGGGTATTTAGGGTATAACCAAATAGAGATCGCCCTAGAGGACCAAGAGAAGACAACATTTCGATGTCCATTCGGCACCTTTGCTTATCGAAGGATGCTGTTTGGACTATACAATGCCCCTGCCACCTTTTAGCGTTGTATGTTGAGTATTTTTTCTGATATGGTGGGGACAATTCTTGAAGTCTTCATTGACGATTTCTCTATAGTTGGTTGTAACTCTCATTCCTCACTCCATTTATTTTATCTTTGTGCTCATATTTTACCTATTGCATACCTATTACATTGAGGACAATGCAATATTTCGTTGGGGGTATGGGATCACTAGGATGAATCTAGTGTTTTGTAACATTTCGAGCAATATGAAGAAGATTTTTTAGATTTTTAAAATTCAAAAATCCATTGGAAAACTTTGTTTCTATGCATTCGGGATGGTGTAAGTACAAGAAAAATAAAGGCGAAGTGAGTGATTTGAATACCTTGAACAATCTTTAAGATATTATTCTTGTATGTGAATTCCCCTATTTTTATGAATGATAGAACTTTTGAACACTTTTACACCTAGTTCACTTCACACGATTATCATGTTTTGAAAGGATTATTAGATTTGTGGATTAGCTAAGTTTGGATTTGAGGTGTTGAGAAACCAATCCAAGGTACTTTGTCCATCTTTGTCCATGGGAAAATAACGAAAGATACAGATTTCTAAAAGTCCTATCTAATATGTATAGAAAAGGAAAGGAAGGATGAAAAATGGGAATGATTGAAAATATGGTGGAAAATTCTGAAAATGGCTACCTATTACCAACCAGGGGATGGTCTACCCGTAACCAAAGCCGGAAATGGGAAGTAGTGTGAAAGCTGTCAGAAGGACGGTAAGCCAAATTCCTGTGAAAGGATTGCTGTTGATTTGTACACCTTGAATTCCATACCTTCGTTGATTTATAAAGAAGATAATCCCGAATTTTCATGAGATGAGCATTCACTGAGCACACTAGGTTAAATTGTTCAAATTCTTGTATTTATCTATCAATCAACGGGAAATCCATATGAGTACTTGTTATGTTATTGAAAGTTTAATGTTTCAACCTCTATCACTTAGCTTTGCTGATTTTTGTACTTGCATGTCTTAGAGTGTATAGAAGCATAGTTTCTGATGGAGAGTTCGGTTTTGGAGGGTGTGTTGAGTGCTTAAATGTGAATATTCTAACCCCATTTCATCACTAACTATGCAAGGTTTTCAAGCTTAAAGACTATTCTAACGCGTTGTATGGTGATTGCCGGAATGAGAGAAAGTTCACTCGATCAATAGCTAAAAGATTGTATTTAGGAGCCTTGAATGAAGACCCAAAGAAGGACAAAGAAAGAAGAGAGAAAAGAGAGAAGAAAGAAAGAAGAAAATATGCAGAAAATAAGGTCCGACCGGTCATGACCAGTCGGCCAAGAGGGCCACGACTGGTCTAGACCGGTCGGCCACTTCCCCTTTACTTCTCTGGATACCAAGCACAATAGGACTGACTGGTCTTGACCGGTCGGCCATGATCTACCTCTCTACTCCTGCACGCTGGACACTAAACAGAAGAGGTCCGAACGGTCAAGACAGGTCGGCCAGCCCAGTCCGACCGGTCTAGACCGGTCGGCTAGTGTATTGCAGCGGGAATTCAGCAGCTTCTCATAGATGCTCCGATTTTTGTGCGCAAATGCGTAAGTACTGCGTAAATCTAGAAGATTCTGAGGTGGTAGAGCCTCTCCACTACAAAAGGGGACCTAGGGATTGTAGCCAGGGCATCCTAGAAGAGATCTACGAAGGTGAGAGGCGGCGGAAGTCGGAATCGGAGTTCCACAACTCCCTCTAGTTTGTTGCTTTCTAGTTCATGTTTTTAGTTGTTTTCATGCTTCCTTGGATCATGAACGGCTAATCCTCTTAGCAAGGGCTAAGTGGTAAAGCTTGTAGTGACTCTGAGATACTTTAATTCGTTTGTTTTGGTTTCAAGTTAGATTTATTAAAGAACAATGGTTTATAGAAGTTTGAATAAAGTTCTAAGTAGTTTTTCTTAATCTTTTGATAGTTCATGGATGTTTGGAAGAATTGCTTTAGTTCTTATTTGATTTGCACAATTCTAGACTTGTACGATCCAAGGAATCGGATTCAATACGCTCTAGACTTGGATTTCCATGTGGGAACTTTAACCAAAGTTCAATCTTTTCATTCTAATTTCTGAATTATGTGTTGATTGTGTATGTTATTTGAATGAAAGTCAAGCCATGATATATTTAGGCTTTGTGATAGAGTTTATTGATGATTATGATTGGGAACTTAATCTATTAGAACTAGGATTGACCTATGCAATTGAGTGTGCTAAAGTCCTAACTTGAATTGAGGGAATCATGTATATAAATCACACATATGACAGATTGTATGTTACAACCGCTCTATTATCCGACTATATAGGATTTGATTTCGATTCTAGTTGTGTAGTTGGGAAACCACAGTGAATTATGCATTGAGGATTGCTACAAGTGGATCCTTGAACCCCTAGTGCTCTTTTATATTGATTACATTCACTTTTAATTTAAGAATTATATCTACATTCAATTTTAGAAATCTGTTTGGTTAGCTCTCAATTAGAGAATATTAGAAGTAATTTTATGAATTCCTAACAAGTCCCTGAGAATGATCTCTGTCTCTACCGAATTATTACTACATTGCAAACCTACACTTGGGGAAGCGAACAAGTTTTTGGCGCCGTTGCCGGGGATTTTCGACGGTTTTTACAAAAAATTTTAAAATAGTTTCTATTTAAGATTTTTAGGAGTCCTACTAACTTAGTTTGTTGTTTTGTTTTGTTTTGTTTTTGTAGGGATTCTAGGAGTCGAAGAAGTCACTTCAATTAGGTTTTTCTAACCCTTTTTTAATCTTTTACTTTTCTGAGATTTGCATGCCACATTGGGTTCGGGATTCTAATAACCGACTCATTAGTGAAGGGGAATTGTTGAAGGGATTGATAAGGAGCCACATACTAAGAAACTTTTAAACTCTCCAATTTTGTCTGACAGTATGGCTGAGAATCAACCCAACCCTATGGCCAATCAAAATTTGGGCCAAACCGAAACGAGAGAGAATGAGGTTGAGAATGTTTCTCGACCTACAACTTTACGTGATCACTTGCAACCTGCAAGAGTGAGTACTCCCTCATGCATAATTTTTCCATTTAATGCAGAGAATATTGATCTAAAACCAGGAGTAATCTAACTCCTTCCCAAGTTCCTTGGTTTAGACAGTGAGAGCGCATATCAATATCTTAAGGAATTTGATGAGGTGATAGCTACGTTGTACTTTGCAAACGTATCTGATGATGTTGTGAGACTTAGGTTATTTTCTTTTTCTCTTAAAGAGAAGGCTAAGGCTTGGCTTCATGGATTAAGGCCAAGATCAATCGGCATATGGACTGAGATGACTAGGGAGTTCATTAAAAAGTTATTCCCTACTCATAAAACAAACATGTTGAGGTGCATAATCATGAATTTTGCTCAAAAAGAGGATGAGACCTTATTCCAATGTTGGGAGAGGTTTAAAGACTTATTACACACATGCCCACATCATGACTACAAAATTTGGTGGGTAATAAGCTTTTTCTATGAAGGACTAACTTCGCCCATGCGCCCATTCGTAGAGATGATGTGCGATGGAGAATTCATGAATAAGGAAGCCAAGGAAGCAAGGGACTATTTTGATATCTTAGCCGAGAATGCACAATCTTGGGATACAACTAAACCAGCAAATCCCAAGATAAGCCAACAAAGACAAAAGGGAGAAATCTACATCCTCTCTGAAGAAGACAACATAAGTACACGTGTAGCTAGCCTTATAAGAAAAGTTGAGCCATGGAATTAGGTAAGAGAGAAAAGACTAAGGAAGTTGAGAATATTTGTGGAATTTGTTTCGGTAACCAACATGCAACACAGGATTGTCCTACAATTTCTACATTGCAGGAAGTTCTACAAGAACAATCAAATGCGATAAATAATTATCAACGACCATTTAGCAATCTAAACTCGAACACGTACAATTCTGGTTGGAGGAACCATCCCAATTTCAGTTGGAGGAATGGGTCATCAGAGAATGCAAACAATAACCCAAAAGCTACGCTTGAGGAAATATTGGGTACATTTGTCTCGGCCCAAGCTAAGTATAACAAGAATAATTCTCACAAAATTGATAGGTTCATGCAAGAACAACTAATTCAATCGGAATTCATCTCAAACCATCAATGATTTGAAAACTTCAATGGCTAGAGTTGAATCTCATCTTAGTGTTAGGGAGAAAGGCACACTTCCTACCCAACCTCTCCCTAACCCAACAACCCAATTTGAGATACAAGACCTCAGCCCATCCTCCCAAAATACAGAGCATGTTCAAGCTATCACTACTTTGAGGAATGGCAAAACAATTGATAAATCCAATCCGGTGAAGGCCTCAAAGCCTAATGATCCGAAAATTGCCAAATAAGGATGATATCTCGAACAACACTCCATATGAGAAAGAACTGAAAAGGCAATATAAGCCGGTTGCCCCGTTTTTCCAAAGGTTGATTTCACCCAAACCTTTAGACGAAAACCTGAAAATTTTAGAGCTTTTTAAGCAAGTGAAGATCAACATTCCGTTGTTGGATGCTATAAAACCAAGTACCATCCTATGTCAAATTTCTAAAGAATTGTGTACAGCCAAAAGGAAACATAATGTTCACAACAAAGTACTTTTGACTGAGAATTTGAGTGCTATTATCAAATAAGAGGTGCCCCAAAAATACAGGGGACTAGGTAGTCCTACCATCTCATGCATCATAGGTGACTACCGAATCAAGCAAGCTTTACTCGACTTTGGGGCAAGTGTTAATCTCTTCCCATACTCGGTCTATGACCAACTTGGGTTAGGTGAATTAAAACCCACCAAAACCACACTTCAACTCGCTGATAGATCTATTCGTATACCGAGAGGGATGATTGAAGATGTCCTTGTCCAAGTCGATAAATTCTACTATCCAGTAGATTTTATTGTCTTGGATACACATCCTGTGATAGGAACCGGTGCTCAAGTTCCTGTCATACTTGGCCGGCCTTACTTAGCCACTTCAAATTCAATTATCAATTGTAGAAATGGGCTGGTACAAATGTCCTTTGGAAATGTGACACTGGAGCTGAATATCTTTGATTTATGCAAACAACCACGGGATGTTGACGACGAGGTCCACGAAATAAATCTGATTGAATCATTCATGGGAGACACATCCCTCCTAACCTTCTATTCTGACCCCTTGGAGGCATGCTTCGCCCATTCCCATGAGATTAATGATGACATGATAAGAGAGATGGATGCCATTTTGAATTCTATGCCGGTACTTGATAATAAAAGATGGATGGTACCATTTGAGCCTTTGCTCTTAAGCGAGAACCAGCCACTTCCATCTAATATCAAGGCACCAAAGCTCGACCAAAAACCATTACCCATTTATTTGAAATATGTTTATTTAGGTCAAGATGAGACATATCCGGTGGTTATTTCTTCCCACTTGGATGAGGAACAAGAGAGTAGGCTGATAGCCACTCTAATAGAGCATAAAAGTGTCATTGGCTGGTCAATTGCGAATCTCAAAGGCATAGACCCCCTGATTTGTACCCATCGCATACACCTTGAGGAGAATGCGAAAACATCTAGGAAACCACAAAGACTCCTCAATCCAAACAGGAAGGAGGTGGTTAAGGCCGAGGTGTTGAAACTATTGGATGTAGGTATCATTTACCCAATATCCGATAGTCAATGGGTGAGTCCAACTCAAGTAGTGCTTAAGAAATCAGGAATAACCATTGTAACCAATGCCAACAATGAACTCGTGCTAACCAAAGTCATTGCCTGTTGGAGAATGTGCATTGACTACAGGAAGCTAAACACAGTTACAAGGAAAGACCACTTCCCCTTACCATTTGTTGACCAAATTTTTGAAAGGTTGGCGGGTTATTCCCACTTTTGCTTCCTTGATGGGTATTTAGAGTATAACCAAATAGAGATCGCCCTAGAGGACCAAAAGAAGACAACATTCACATGTCCATTCGGCATTTTTGCTTATCGAAGGATGCCGTTTGGACTATGCAATGCCCCTACCACCTTTCAGCGTTGTATGTTGAGTATTTTTTTCTAATATGGTGGGGACAATTCTTGAAGTCTTCATTGACGATTTCTCTGTATTTGGTTGTAACTTTAATGAGTGCCCGGTGCACTTAAACACTGTGTTAAAAAGATGTGAAGAAAAGAACCTCATCTTTAATTGGGAGAAATATCACTTCATGGTTCAAAAAAAAATTGTCCTTGGTCACATCATCTCACAAAATGGAATCGAGATGGACAAGGCTAAAATCGATCTTATCTCTAACCTTCCACCCCCCAAAAGCGAACGAGACGTGCTGTCCTTTTTAGGACATGCCAGATTCTATAGATGGTTCATAAAGGACTTTACTCACTCTCTCATCCTTTATGTAACCTCCTTCAAAAGGAGAACTCTTTCGAGTGGAATAAGGATTGTCAAAATGCTTTTGACAAACTTAAAGGTATATTGACATGTGCTCCCATAATGCAACCACCTGGTTGGAGCCTTCCTTTTGAGATCATGTGTGATGCGAGTGACTATGCTATTAGGACTGTATTAGACCAAAGAAAAGGGAAGAAACCATGTGTCATCTACTACGCAAGTAGAACCTTAAACTCGGCTCAAGCAAAGACACTACTACAGAAAAAGAACTTTTGGTCGTAGTCTTCGCTTTGAACAAGTTTTGGTCCTACTTGATCAGATCCAAGATTATCATATTCACCAACCATGCCACGCTTAAGTACCTTCTCTCTAAGAAGGATGCTAAGCCACGCTTGTTAAGATGGATCCTCCTACTCTAACAATTTGATATAGAAATACGTGAAAAGAAAGGAGTAGAAAACTTAGTTGCTGACCATCTTTCTAGACTTGCTCTCACCGATTCCCCTGAGATGACCGCGATCAAGGACATGTTCCCTGTTATAAGTGTTGGAGGGTCTTATTTTGTAACCACCCGTTTGATGCTTTAATGAAGAAATATGGCGTAAATCACAAGGTGAGCACTCACTATCACCCACAAATAAGTGGACAAGTTGAGATATCCAACAGGGAAATTAAACATATTTTGGAGAAAACAGTGAACCCCGATCACAAACATTGGTCGCTTCGACTTACCGATGCACTCTGAGCTTACCGTACCGCTTTCAAGACCCCCATTGGAATGTCTCCCTATACACTTGTCGATGGGAAAGCTTGTCACTTGCCCGTGGAGTTAGAATATAGGCATATTGGGCGATAAAGAAGATGAATTTTGACTCTGACAAAGCAAGCTCGTTTCGCAAACTTCAATTGAATGAACTTGCGGAACTCCGGAACAGGGCATATGAAAATGCGAGAATTTACAAGGACAAGATGAAAGTATTCCATGATAAGAACATCCTTCATAAGACCTTCACGATCAACCAAAAAGTCCTTATGTATAATTCTCGGTTACATTTATTTCTGGGGCAATTGAAGTCTCAATGGACCGGTCCTTTCATTGTGAAAACTGTTTCTCCATATAGGACCGTCGAGTTGTTGAATCCAAGGAACGGTAATATCTTTAAACCAAATGGTCAGCGATTAAAGCCGTTCTTTAAGAATTTCCCTTCAGAAGGTATGTCTATTCCTTTGACTGATCCTGTGTATCAGGATGTTTGATCTCCTAGTCTAATGGAGGTCTAGAGTAGTTAAGATTAGGATTTTGTTTCTTTTGGTTTGTTTTTTCATAGGTTTGTTAGAAGGAGGTCGAATTCCATTTTTTGTTCTCTCAGGTACTCTCATTCCTCACTCCCTTTATTTTATCATTGCTCTCATGTTTTACCTATTGCATACCTTTTACATTGAGGACAATACAATATTTGGTTGGGAGTATGGGATCACTAGGATGAATCTAGTGTTTTCTAACATTTCGAGCAATATGAAAAAGATTTTTCATATTTTTAAAATTCAAAACTCCATTGAAAAACTTTGTTTCTATGCATTCGGGATGGTGTAAGTACAAGAAAAAGAAAAGCGAAGTGAGTGATGTTGAATACATTGAACAATCTTTAAGGTACTAGTCTTGTATGTGAATTCTCCTATTTTTATGAATGATAGAACTTTTGAACCCTTTACACCTAGTTCTCTTCACACGATTATCATGTTTTAAAAGGATTATTAGATTTGTAGATTAGCTAAGTTTGGATTTGAGGTGTTGAGAAACCAAGCCGGGTACTGTTGAGCTCTTAATTGTGCATATTCTAACCCCAATTCATCACTCATTGTGCAAGGTTTGTATGGTTTATAGGCTAATCTAATGCATGTTTTGTGACTACAGGACTGAGAGTGGTTCCACCTAATTGAAGATAAAAAGGGCTCATTTGGGACTATTTTGATGAAGAACATTTGAGGAAGCAAAGAAAGAATAAAGCAGAAGAAAGAAAGGAAGAAAACAAGAAGGAAAAGAGGCCTGACCGGTCGTGACCGATCAGCCATGCAAGTTTGGAAGACTGCCGACCGGTCATGACCGGTCGGCCAAGAGGGCCAGACCGGTCAAGACTGGCCAGCTATGAACGCTGGAGCTTCAATGAAGACAGCCGACCGGTCATGACCGGTCGGCCATGGCTGCTGGAACATGAATGAAAACGTCTGACCGGTCATGACCGGTCGGACATGCTTGCTGGATTAACGTTGAACAAGGCCGACCGGTCATGACCGGTCGGCTATGCTTGCTGGAGTAACTGTCACTTGAGGCCGACCGGTCATGACCGGCCATGCGTAGAAGTTTCTAAATACAGCCCGATTTTCTCTGCGCTGCATAAGTCTTACGCAATTTCTCAATTCTTCCGAAGTTGTGGAGCCTCCAGACTATAAAAGGACACCTAGGGATCGTTCCTAAGGTATCCTAGAAGGGTTCAAGCGAGGTTGGAGGCTGCAGAAGTGAATTGTGGAGTTCTACAACTCCTTGGAGTTTGTTTTTGCTGTTTTCATGTTTTTATAGTTGTTTCATGTTTCCTTGGATCATGAGCAGCTAAACCTCTTAGCTAGGGCTAAGAGGTGAAGCTTGTAGTGGATCCAAGATGTTTTAATTCGTAGTTAAGTGGTTTTAAGTGTGGAATTCATGATTATGAACTAAGGTTTTAAGTTTATACAAGTTTTTGAGTAGTTTTTCTTAGTCTTATGATGACTCATGGATGTTTGGGAGAATTACTTAATTGCTTAATTGGTTTGTGACGGTCTAGACCTGTATGATCCGAGGAATCGGAGTGCGCTCTAGTACTATGATCTTCATAAAGGGACTTCATACCAAAGTTCTATTTTTCTGTTTTTCTGGAATATGTAAGGAACTGTGCATGTGATTTGAATCTAGTTCAAATCCTGATCTAGCCTTGTCTTGTGACAGGACTTGAGGATGGTTATGATTGTGAATTAGACCTTTTGGAAAGGGGAATGACCTATGCAATTGAGCATGCTCAGCTCAGCCTACATTGAGTGAATCTTATGCATAGAACTTACATATGACAGATCGTTTAGTTTAACAGCTCTATCATCTGACTAGATAGATCTTAATATCGATTCTAGTTGAGAGAATGAGAAACCACAGCGGATTGAACATCAAGGATTGCTACAAGTGGATCCTTGGAACCCTAGTGCCTTTTTATCATTAGTTACTTTAACTTAATTAAACTTTGTTACTCACATCAATTCTATTCAAAATCTGATTACTAGCTTTCAATAGACACTTTTTGATGTGTTTGTGAAATCCTACATAAGTCCCTGTGGATCGACCTCGGTCTTACCGAGATTATTACTACATCGCAACCCTACACTTGGGGAAGTGAACAAGTTTTTGGCGCCGTTGCCGAGGACCTTGACGGTTTATCATAAATATCTGAAATTAGTATCTATATAGGATTTTTAGGATTTTAGGACTAATTTAGCCTGTTTATTTGATTTTATTTTCAGGGATTTCTAGGAAGTTGAAGAAGATACAAGGGTTTCAAGTGCCAAATCAGGTTCTATCTTTCTAAACCTTACTCTTCTCCTTCTCCTATTCATTCCTATCTTATTCATCTCTTGTAGAGTGGGTGGAGACTCCTTTTGGATCTCTAAAAGGTCGGCCTTTTTGCCACCTGGATTCCTATTGGTCGGCTCTGCCGTCTTGGATCACCTTGTGCTCAGAGATTTCTTTTCTCATCTCTACTCCTCTTTCTCCTTTTTCTGCACTTTTCTCAAAAGATTCAAAGAGTGGGTGGGGAGTTCTCTGAACCCCTATTGACCAGGAGAAATCGATTTCTATCCTTGCTTCTGGCCTAGCCATTGCAAGACACCTTGTGCTTCGGTCTTAGAGAAGAGTAAAGAAAAGGGAGGAAGAATTCTTCTTTCTTTTTGTTTCTTATTTTTGGTTTTGCATGCCACATTGGGCTCGGGATTCCAATAACAAACTCATAAGTGAAGGGGGGATAGTAGAAGGAATTGATAGAGAGCCACGTGCTAGGAGACATCTAGACTCTCCAATTTTATCTGAAAATATGGCTGCAAATCAACCTAATTCGGGCCAAAACCAAACTGAAACTAGGGGAGAATGTGGTTGAGAATGTTCCCCGACCTAGGACTTTACGTGATTTCTTGCAACCTGCAAGAACGAGCACTCCCTCATGCATAGTATTTCCACCAAATGCAGGGAATGTGGATTTGAAATCGGGAGTGATTCAACTTCTCCCTAAATTCCATGGATTAGATAGTGAAAGTGCCTATCAACATCTTAAGGAGTTTGATGAGGTAATCACCACCATGCACTTTGCAAACGTGACAGAAGATGTGGTGAGACTTAAATTCTTCCCTTTCATTCTTAAAGATAAAGCTAAGGGTTGGCTTTATGCATTTAGGCCAAGATCAATTGGTGCATGGACTGATATGCACAGAGAATTCATAAAGAAATTCTTCCCTACTTACAAAACGAATATGTTGAAGCGCCTTACCATGAACTTTGTCCAAAAGGAAGATGAAACCTTTTTCCAATGTTGAAAAAGGTTTAAGGACCTATTAAACGCATGCCCACATCATGGCTATGAAATTTGGCGGGTTATAAGCTTTTTCTATGAAGGACTGACTTCACCCATGCGCCAATTTGTAGAGATGATGTGTAATGGGGAGTTCATGAATAAGGAAGATGATGAAGCATGGGATTATTTGGAAGAATTGGCTGAGAACGCATAGTCTTGGGACACATCTAAACCAACAAATTCCAAGACTGGCCAACAAAAGGAAAAGGGAGGAATGTATGTCCTATCAGAAGAAGATAGCATAAGTGCACGGGTGGCTAGCCTCACAAGAAAGGTCGAAGCTATGGAATTAAGGAAAGGAGAAACAATCAACTCCACTGATGTTGAAACTGTTTGTGGAATTTGTGCTGGAAATCAACATACAACACAAGATTGCCCCACAATTTCAGCAGTTCAAGGCATCCTACAAGAACAAACAAATGCCATAAACAGTTATGAGCAGCAATATGGTGCTCCAAACTCAAACACGTTTAATCCTAATTGGAAGAACCATCCCAACTTCAGTTGGAGGAATGGACCCACTGCAAATGCAAATAATACTCCAAAAGTATCACTAGAGGAGATGTTGGGTGCATTCGTATCGGTCCAAGCTGAGTACAACAAAACAAATTCTCTCAAAATAGATGGGTTCATGCAAGAGCAATTGAAATTCAATCAAAATTCAACTCAAGTCATCAATGAATTAAAAACATCACTGGCTAGAGTTGAATCTCATCTTAGTGTTAGAGAGAAGGGCACACTTCCTGCCCAACCTCTTCCTAACCCAAGAACCCAATTTGAGATAAAAGATGCAAGCTCATCCTCCCACCATACAGAACATGTTCAAGCTATCACCACTTTGAGAAGTGGGAAAGAGATTGACAAATCCAATCCGGTGAAGGCCCCAAAGCCTAAGGATCCGAAAATTTCCAAAGAGGATGATAGCCCGAACAATACCCCACAAGATAAAGAACCGGAAAGGCAATACAAGCCGGTTGCCCCATTTCCACAAAGGTTGATTTCACCTAAACCTTTAGACAAAAATCTGAAGATTCTAGAAGTTTTCAAACAGGTGAAGATCAACATCCCGTTGTTAGATGCAATAAAACAAATATCATCGTATGCCAAATTTCTAAAGGAATTGTGTACAGTCAAAAGGAAACACAATGTTCATAACAAAGTACTTTTGACTGAGAATTTGAGCGCCATTATCAAACAAGAGGTGCCCAAAAATACAAGGATCCGGGTAGTCCAACCATCTCATGCATCATAGGAGACTACCGGATTAAACAAGCCCTACTCGACTTGGGGGCAAGTGTGAATCTCATTCCATACTCGGTCTACGAACAACTTGGGTTAGGTGAATTGAAACCCACCAAAACCACACTCCAACTTGCTGATAGATCCATCCGTATACCGAGAGGAATGATAGAGGATGTTCTAGTCCAAGTTGATAAATTCTACTTCCCAGTAGACTTTATTGTCTTGGATACACATCCCGTGATAGGCACCGGTGCGCAAATTCCCGTCATACTTGGACGACCGTTTCTAGCTACTTCAAATGCCATTATCAATTGTAGAAACGGACTTGTACAAATGTCCTTTGGAAACATGACCCTTGAGCTTAACATATTTGATTTATGCAAACAACCACGGGAGGTTGATGATGATGTCCACGAATTAAACATGATTGAATCATTCGTGGAGGATACAGTCCCCTTGTCACTATTTTCCGACCTTTGGAGGCATGTGTGGCCCATCCTCATGAGATGAATGATGACACAACACAAGAGATGGATGCCATTCTAGATGTAATGCCGATGCTTGAGAATAAAAGATGGAGGGCCCCAATAGAGCCTTTACCTGTAAATGAGAACAAGGCCCTCCCATCCAACATCAAGGCGCCAACACTCGACCTAAAACCATTGCCAAGTGAGCTAAAATATGTTTATTTAGGTCAAGATGAGACATATCCAGTGGTGATTTCTTCCCACTTGGATGAGGAACAAGAGAGTAGGCTAATAGCCACTCTATTAGAGCACAAGAGTGCCATTGGATGGTCAATTGCGAATCTCAAAGGCATAGATCCACTGATTTGTACTCACCGCATACACCTTGAGGAAAATGCAAAGACATCCCGGCAACCACAAAAACGACTAAATCCAAACATGAAGGATGTGGTTAAGGCCGAAGTGGTGAAACTATTGGATGTAGGTATCATTTACCCAATATCCGATAGCCAATGGGTGAGCCCAACTCAAGTGGTGCCTAAGAAATCCGGAATAACCATTGTAGCCAATGTCAATAACGAACTCGTGCCAACTAGAGTCACTACTGGTTGGAGAATGTGCATTGACTACAGGAAGCTAAACACTGTCACGAGGAAAGACCACTTCCCCCTACTGTTTGTTGATCAGATTTTAGAACGGTTGGCTGGTCATTCCCACTTTTGCTTCCTTGATGGCTATTTAGGGTACAACCAAATAGAAATTGCCCGTGAAGACCAAGAAAAGACTACATTCACATGTCCATTCGGCACTTTCACCTATCGACGGATGCCGTTTGGACTATGTAATGCCCCTGCGACCTTTCAGCGTTGTATGATGAGCATCTTTTCTGACATGGTGGGGACCATTCTCGAAGTCTTCATGGATGATTTTTCCGTATTTGGTTGTAGCTTTGATGAGTGCCTTGAGCACCTGAAATCTGTGCTGAAAAGATGTGAAGAGAAGAACCTTGTGCTGAATTGGGAAAAGTGTCACTTCATGATTCAAAAGGGAATTGTACTTGGTCACATCGTTTCACAAAATGGAATTGAGGTGGACAAAGCGAAAATTGATCTTATCTTTAACCTTCCACCACTCAAAAGCATACGTGATGTTCGGTCCTTTTTAGGACACGCAGGATTCTACAGAAGGTTCATAAAGGACTTCAGTTCCCTTTCTCGCCCTTTATGTAACCTACTTCAAAAGGAAAATTCATTCGAGTGGAATGAAGAATGTCAAAAGGCCTTCACCACCCTTAAAGGTATGTTGACATGTGCCCCAATAATGCAACCACCTGATTGGAGCCTTCCTTTTGAGATTATGTGCGATGCTAGCGACTATGCTATTAGGGCCGTGCTAGGCCAAAGAAAAGATAAAAAGCCATGTGTCATCTACTATGCAAGTAGAACTCTAAACTCAGCCCAAGCAAACAACACCACTACTGAAAAGGAACTTTTAGCCGTAGTTTTTGCCTTGGACAAGTTTAGGTCCTATTTGATTGGATCCAAGATCATTATATTCACTGACCATGCCGCACTTAAGTATCTTCTCTCTAAGAAGGATGCTAAACCACGGTTGTTAAGATGGATCCTTCTACTCCAAGAATTCGACATAGAAATACGTGATAAGAAAGGAGTAGAAAATGTAGTAGCTGACCATCTCTCTAGACTTGTCCTCACTGATTCCCCTGAAACGACTGCAATTAATGACATGTTCCCTAATGAACAACTTTTTGCTGTTTCCCAAGTGCCATGGTATGCGGACATTGCTAACTATCTTGCTACAGGTACAATTCCTACATATTGGAAAAAGCAAGATAAGGATAGATTCTTCACGGAGGTGCGGAAATTCTTATGGGACGACCCATACTTATTCAAGTATTGTCCTGATCAAATCATAAGGAGATGTGTCCCAGATGATGAGCAACAAAGTATCATCTCCTTCTGTCATTCTCAAGCATGAGGTGGCCACTTTTTGGCTAAAAAGACCACAGCGAAAATTCTGCAATGTGGGTTTTATTGGCCCACCATGTTCAAAGATACACATTAGTTTTGCAAAGCATGTGAATCTTGTCAGAAATTAGGGGGAATCTCCCGTAGAAATATGATGCCACTCAATCCCATCTTAATAATCGAAAATTTTGATTGTTGGAGCATCGATTTCATGGGCCCATTCCCATCTTCTTTTGGAAACCTATACATCTTGCTTGCCGTCGACTATGTTTCCAAATGGGTCGAGGTCCATCCCTTACCGGAATAATGACCATAAAACAGTCATTCAATTTTTAAAAGAAAATATTCTTTCCCGGTTTGGAACGCCTCGAGTCATCATAAGTGATGGAGGGTCTCACTTTTGCAATCGCCCTTTTGAAACCTTAATGAAGAAATATGGCGTAACACACAAAGTGAGTACTCCCTATCACCCACAAACTAGTGGACAAGCTGAGATATCCAATAGGGAGATTAAACACATTTTAGAGAAAACGGCGAACCCCGATCGCAAGGATTGGTCGCTTCGGCTTACCGATGCGCTTTGGGCTTACCGTACAGCTTTCAAAACCCCTATTGGAATGTCTCCTTATAGACTTGTCTATGGGAAGGCTTGTCACTTGCCTGTGGAGTTGGAACATAGGGCATATTGGGCTATTAAGAAGATGAATTTCAATTCTGACAAGGCAAGCTCGTTACGCAAACTAAAATTGAATGAACTTGCAGAAATCCAGAATGAAGCTTGTGAGAATGCGAGAATTTACAAGGACAAGACGAAGATATTCCATGATAAGAATATTCTTCGCAAGACATTCACGATCAATCAAAAAGTCCTCATGTATAACTCTCGCTTATATCTATTTCTGGGAAAATTGAGATCTCGATGAACCGGTCCCTACGTTGTGCAAACTGTCTATCCATATGGGACTGTCAAGCTGTTGAATCCGAGGAACGGCAACATTTTTAAAGCAAATGGGCAGCGATTAAAGCCGTTCTTTGAGAAATTCCCTTTAGAAGGTATGTCCATACCTCTGAATGATCCTGTGTATCAGGATGATTGATCTCCTAGTCTGATGGAGGTATAGAGTAGTTAGGATTAGGATTTTGCTGCTTTTGTTTTCTTTTTCATAGGTTTGTTAGAAGGAGAAAGATTTCCACTTTTCACTCTCTCAGGTACTATCATTCCTCACTCACTTTTATTTTCAAATTGCTCTCATGTTTTGCTCATTGCACATCTTTTACATTGAGGACAATGCAAAATTTGGTTGGGGGGTGTAGGATCGCTTGGATGAATCCAGCGTTTTGCAACATTTCAAGCAATTATGTGGAAATTTTTCGATTTTTCAAAAATTCGAAACTCTTTTGGAAAACATCAGTTCTATGCATTCAAGTTGATATGAGCATAAGAGGAGGGGATATGAAGTGTATGGGGCTGTATGTCTGGAATCTCTCATAGCACAATGGTTTTATATGTGAACTCCCCTATTTTTGTGATTGATAGAAAATCTGAACACTTTTACACCTAGTTCACATTACACGATTTTCATGAGTTGAAGGGATTATGTGATTTATGGATTAGCTAGACTTTGAATTAAGGTGTTGAGAAATCAGGCCGGGGTACTTTGTCCATCCTTGTCCATGGGAAAATAATGAAAGATATGGATTTTTAAAAATCCTATCTAATTTAAAAAGAAAAAGGAAAAGGAAGGATGAAATTGGGAATGATGGAAAAACGGTGAAAAATTCTGATTAGGGCTACCTACTACCAACCGGGGGATAGTCTACCCGTAACTAAAGCCGAAAATGAGACGTAGTGTGAAAGTCGTTGGAAGGGCGGTAAGGCAAATTCCTGTCATTGGCTTGATGTAGTTCTATGTACCTTGAGTTTTATAGTCTAGTTGATTTATGAAGAAGGTAATCCTAGAAACTCCTGGGATGAATTTTCACTACCCACACTAGGTTGAATTTGTTCAAGTCCTTCTATTTATCAACCAATTAGCGGGAATTTTATATGAATGCTTATTATGTTTTGAGGATTTACGGTTTCAACCTTTGACGCCTAATCTTCCTGAATCTTACACTTATGAACCTTGGAATGTATAGAAGGATGGTTTCTGAAAGAGAGTTGAGTTTTGAAGAATGGGATTAGCTTCAGCGCATGTTTTGCTCGGGACTAGCAAAATGCTGGTTGGGGGGTGTGTTGAGCTCTTAATTGTGCATATTCTAACCCCAATTCATCACTCATTGTGCAAGGTTTGTATGGTTTATAGGCTAATCTAATGCATGTTTTGTGACTACAGGACTGAGAGTGGTTCCACCTAATTAAAGATAAAAAGGGCTCATTTGGGACTATTTTGATGAAGAACATTTGAGGAAGCAAAGAAAGAAGAAAGCAGAAGAAAGAAAGGAAGAAAACAAGAAGGAAAAGAGGCCTGACCGGTCGTGACCGGTCAGCCATGCAAGTTTAGAAGACTGCCGACCGGTCATGACCGGTCGGCCAAGAGGGCCAGACCGGTCAAGACCAGCCAGCTATGAACGCTGGAGCTTCAATGAAGACAGCCGACCGGTCATGACCGGTCGGCCATGGCTGCTGGAACATGAATGAAAACGTCTGACCGGTCATGACCGGTCGGACATGCTTGCTGGATTAACGTTGAACAAGGCCGACCGGTCATGACCGGTCGGCTATGCTTGCTGGAGTAACTGTCTGTGCGTAAGAACTTAGAAGTTTCTAAATACAGCCCGATTTTCTCTGCGCTGCGTAAGTCTTACGCAATTTCTCGATTCTTCCGAAGTTGTGAAGCCTCCAGACTATAAAAGGACACCTAGGGATCGTTCCTAAGGTATCCTAGAAGGGTTCAAGCGAGGTTGGAGGCTACAGAAGTGAATTGTGGAGTTCTACAACTCCTTGGAGTTTGTTTTTGCTGTTTTCATGTTTTTATAGTTGTTTCATGTTTCCTTGGATCATGAGCAGCTAAACCTCTTAGCTAGGGCTAAGAGGTGAAGCTTGTAGTGGATCCAAGATGTTTTAATTCGTAGTTAAGTGGTTTTAAGTGTGGAATTCATGATTATGAACTAAGGTTTTAAGTTTATACAAGTTTTTGAGTAGTTTTTCTTAGTCTTATGATGACTCATGGATGTTTGGGAGAATTACTTAATTGCTTAATTGGTTTGTGACGGTCTAGACCTGTATGATCCGAGGAATCGGAGTGCGCTCTAGTACTATGATCTTCATAAAGAGACTTCATAGCAAAGTTCTATTTTTCTGTTTTTCTGGAATATGTAAGGAACTGTGCATGTGATTTGAATCTAGTTCAAATCCTGATCTAGCCTTGTCTTGTGACAGGACTTGAGGATGGTTATGATTGTGAATTAGACCTTTTGGAAAGGGGAATGACCTATGCAATTGAGCATGCTCAGCTCAGCCTACATTGAGTGAATCTTATGCATAGAACTTACATATGACAGATTGTTTAGTTTAACAGCTCTATCATCCGACTAGCTAGATCTTAATATCGATTCTAGTTGAGAGAATGAGAAACCACAGCGGATTGAACATCAAGGATTGCTACAAGTGGATCCTTGGAACCCTAGTGCCTTTTTATCATTAGTCACTTTAACTTAATTAAACTTTGTTACTCACATCAATTCTATTCAAAATCTGATTACTAGCTTTCAATAGACACTTTTTGATGTGTTTGTGAAATCCTACATAAGTCCCTGTGGATCGACCTCGGTCTTACCGAGATTATTACTACATCGCAACCCTACACTTGGGGAAGCGAACAGGTACTTTGTCCATCTTTGTCGATGGGAAAATAACGAAAGATACAGATTTCTAAAAGTCCTATCTAATATGTATAGAAAAGGAAAGGAAGGATGAAAAATGGGAATGATTGAAAATATGGTGGAAAATTCCGAAAAGGGCTACCTATTACCAACCGGGGGATGGCCTACCCGTAACCAAAGCCGGAAATGAGAAGTAGTGTGAAAGCCGTGGGAAGGACGGTAAGCCAAATTCCTGTGAAAGGATTGTTGTTGATATGTACACCTTGAATTCCATACCTTAGTTGATTTATAAAGAAGATAATCCCGAATTTCCATGAGATGAGCATTCACTTAGCACACTTGGTTAAATTGTTCAAATTCTTGTATTTATCTATCAATCAACGGGAAATCCATATGAGTACTTGTTATGTTATTGAAAGTTTAATGTTTCAACCTCTATCACTTAGCTTTGCTGATTTTTGTACTTGCATGTCTTAAAGTGTATAGAAGCATAGTTTCTGAAGGAGAGTTGGGTTTTGGAGGAATGAATTGTTTTATACATGTTTTGCTCAGGACTAGAAAAATGTTGGTTGGGGGGTGTGTTGAGTGCTTAAATGTGTATATTCTAACCCCATTTCATCACTAACTATACATGGTTTTCAAGCTTAAAGACTATTCTAACGCATGGTATGGTGATTGCAGGAATGAGAGAAAGTTCACTCGATCGATAGCTAAAAGATTGTATTTAGGAGCCTTGAATGAAGATCTAAAGAAGGACAAAGAAAGAAGAGAGCAAAGAGAAGCAAGAAATAAAAAAATATATAGAAAATAAGGTCCGACCGGTCATGACCGGTCGGCCAATTCCCTTTTACCTCTCTGGACACCAAGCACAACAAGACTGAGTGGTCTTTACCAGTCGGCCACGATCTATCCTCTCCACTCCTGCACGCTGGACACTAAACAGAAGGGGTCCGACCGGTCAAGACCGGTCGGCCAGCCCAGTCCGACTGGTCTAGACCGGTTGGCTAGTGTATTGCAGCGGGAATTCATCAGCTTCTCATAAAGCTTTGATTTTTCTGCGCAAGTGCGTAAGTACTGCGTAAATCTAAAAGATTCTGAGGCAGTAGAGCCTCTCCACTATAAAAGGGGACCTAGGGATTCTTGCTAGGGCATCTTAGAAGAGATCTACGAAGGTGGGAGGCGGCGGAAGTCGGAATCGGAGTTCCACAACTCCCTCTACTTTGTTGTTTTCTAGTTCATGTTTTTAGTTGTTTTCATGCTTCCTTGGATTATGAACGGCTAAACCTCTTAGCTAGGGCTAAGAGCTGAAGCTTGTAGTGAATCTGAGATGCTTTAATTCGTTTGTTTTAGTTTCAAGTTGGATTTATTGAAGAACAATGGTTTATAGAAGTTTGAACAAAGTTTTAAGTAGTTTTTCTTAATCTTTTGATAGCTCATGGATGTTTGGAAGAATTGCTTTAGTTCCTAACTGATTTGCACAGTTCTAGACTTTTACAATTCGAGGAATCGGATTCAATACGCTCTAGACTTGGATTTCCATGTGGGAACTTCAACCAAAATTCTATCTTTTTGTTTTAATTTTTGAATTATGTGTTGATTGTGTATGTGATTTGAATGAAAGTCAAGTCATGATCTAATTAGGCTTTGTGACCGAGTTTAATGATGATGATGATTGTGAACTTGATCTATTGGAACTAGGATTGACCTATGCAATTGAGTGTGCTCAAGTCTTAACTTGAATTAAGGGAATCATGTATATAAATCACATATATGACAGATTGTATGTTACAACCGCTCTATCATCCGATTAGATAGGATTTTATTTCGATCCTAGTTGTGTAGTTGGGAAACCACAGCGAATTATGCATCAAGGATTGCTACATGTGGATCCTTGAACCCTTAGTGCTCTCTTATATTGATTACATTCACTTTTAGTTTAAGAATTATATCTACATTCAATTCTAGAAATCTGTTTGGTTAGATCTCAATTTGAGAATATTAGAAGTAATTTTGTGAATTCTTGACAAGTCCCTGAGAACGATCTCAGTCTTTACCGAATTATTACTACATCGCAACCCTAGACTTGAGGAAGCGAACAGTTACGCCGGTGCTTGATAATAAAAGATAGAAGGCACTATTTGAACATTTACCCTTAAGCGAGAACAAGCCTGTTCCATCTAATATGAAGGCGCCAAAGCTCGACCTAAAACCATTACCCACTGATTTGAAATATGTTTATTTAGGTCGAGATGAGATGTATTCGGTGGTGATTTTTTCCCACTTGGATGAGGAACAATAGAGTAGGTTAATAGCCACTCTAATAGAGCATAAGAGCGCCATCGGATGGTCAATTGCGGATCTCAAAGGCATAGACCCACTGATTTGTAATCATCGCATACACCTTGATGAAAATGCCAAGACATCTAGGCAACCATAAAGACGCCTCAATCCAAACATGAAGGAGGTGGTTAAGGCCGAAGTGGTGAAACTATTGGATGTGGGTATCATCTACCCAATATCTGATAGTCAATGGGTGAGTCCAACTCAGGTGGTGCCTAAGAAATTCGGAATAACCATCGTCGCCAATGCTAATAATGAACTAGTGCCAACCAAGGTCACTACCGGTTGGAGACTGTGCATTGACTACAGGAAGCTAAACACGGTCACAAGGAAACACCACTTCCCCTTACCATTTGTTGATCAAATTTTAGAAAGGTTGGCGGGCCATTCCCATTTTTGCTTCCTTGATGGGTATTCAGGGTATAACCAAATAGAGATCGCCCTAGAAGACCAAGAGAAGACAACTTTCACATATCCATTCAGTACTTTTGCTTATCGAAGGATGCCGTTTGGACTATGCAATGCACCGACCACTTTTCAGCGTTGTATGTTGAGTATTTTTTCTGACACGATGGGGACGACTCTCGAAATCTTCATGGATGATTTCTTAGTATTTGTTTGTAACTTTGATGAGTGCCTTATGCACTTAAAAACTGTTTTGAAAATCTGTGAAGAAAAGAACCTCATGTTGAATTGGGAGAAATGTCACTTCATGGTTCAAAAGGGAATAGTCCTCGGTCACATCATCTCATAAAATGGAATTGAGGTGGACAAAGCTAAAATCAATCTTATCTCTAACCTTCCACCACCCAAGAGCATACGAGATGTGCGGTCCTTTTTGGGACATGCCGGATTCTATAGACAATTCATAAAGGATTTTAGTTCACTCTCTCGCCTTTTATGTAACCTCCTTCAAAAGAAAAACTCATTCGAGTGGAATGAAGATTGTTAAAATTCCTTTAACAAGCTTAAAGGTATGTTGACATGTGCTCCCATAATGCAACCACCTGATTGGAGCCTTCCTTTTGAAATTATGTGTGATGCGAGCGACTACGCTATTGGGGCTGTGTTAAGCCAGAGAAAAGAGAAAAATTTATGCGTCATCTACTATGCAAGTATAACCTTAAACTCGGCTCAAGCTAACTACACTACTACAGAAAAATAACTTTTAGCCGTAGTTTTTACTTTAGACAAGTTTAGGTCCTACTTGATTGGATCCAAGATCATCATATTCACCAACCATGCCATGCTTAAGTATCTTCTCTCTAAGAAGGATGCTAAGCCATGCTTGTTAAGATGGATCCTCCTACTCCAAGAATTTGACATAGAAATACGTGATAAGAAAGGAGTAGAAAACGTAGTGGCTAACCATCTCTCTAGACTTGTTCTCACTAATTCCCTTGAGACGACCACGATCAATGACATGTTCCCCAATGAACAACTCTTTAAAATCTCCCAATTGCCATGGTATGCGGACATTGCTAACTATTTTGCTACAGGTACAATTCCAACACACTGGAACAAGTAAGATAAGGATAAGTTTTTCAACGAGGTGAGAAATTTTTTGTGGGACGACCCATACTTTTTCAAGTATTGTCCCGATCAAATTATAAGGAGATGTGTGCCGGATGATGAACAACACAGTATCATTTCCTTTTGTCATTCTCAGGCGTGTGGTGGCCACTTTTCGACTAAGAAGACCACAGCCAAAATTCTGCAATGTGGGTTTTATTGGCCCACCATATTCAAAAATACCCATGAGTTTTGTAAAACGTGTGAGCCTTGTCAGAAATTAGGAGGAGTATCCCGTAGAAATATAATGCCACCCAATCCCATCTTACCAATCGAAATTTTTTATTGTTAGGGCATCGATTTCATGGGTCCATTCCCATCTTTTTTTGGAAATTTATATATTTTGCTTGCCGTCGATTATGTTTCAAAATGGGTCGAGGTGATTCCATGCCGGAACAATGACCATAAAACAGTCATTCGTTTCTTAAAAGAAAATATCCTTTCTCGGTTTGGAACACCTCGAGTCATTATAAGCGATGAAGATCTCATTTTTGTAACTGCCTGTTTGAAGCTTTAATGAAGAAATATGTCGTAAATCACGAGGTGAGTACTCCCTATCACTCACAAACAAGTGGACAAGCTGAGATATCCAACATTGAAATTAAATATATTTTGGAGAAAACAGTGAACCCCAATCGCAAAGATTGGTCGCTTCGACTTAAATATGTCTATTCTAACCCCATTTCATCACTAGCTATGCGTGAAATACATGATTAAAGACTCAACTATTGCTTGGTTTTTGTGGTTGTAGGAATGAGAGAGAGAATTCATCAATTGAAGGCTTAGAGACACTGTTTACAAGCATTGAAGATCAAAAGACCAAGCGCCAAAAGGTAGAACAAAGTAAGCAAAGGGGAGAAGAAAGAGTGTAGAAAATTGCACTGAAGACAGGTCGTCAGATCGGTTGTCCATAGCCCAGGACCGGTCGTTCGACCGGTCCGAACACTCAAAAGGAGGACCCTTGTTGCCAACATTGCTAGACCAATCACGACCGGTCGCCCGACCGATCATCCGCTACTCAGACCGGTCATTGAATTAAAAAGTTGGGTTTGAATTTTTAGAAAACGCACTGGACGATTTTTGGCCTTTTACGACCGGTCGTGCGACATGGTCGTCCACGAGCCTCAAACTGGTCGTCTGTATAACAAAGCTTCTTTTACAAGCTCCAAAAATTGCTGCGCGAAGTGCAGATTTTTTGAATTTTCTCGAAGTTTCTTCTCATCTAGGGCCTCAAACCTATAAAAGGACTCCTCTAGCTCATTCCTAAGGTATCCTAGAGGAGATTTACCACGGTAGGAGGCGGTGGAAGTCAGATCCGGAGTTCTACAACAGCTCCTAGTTTGTTCTTCTAGTTTTTTTTTATGTTTTTCTTAGTTGCTTTCATGTTTCCTTGGATCATGAACGGCTAAACCTCTTAGCTACGGCTAAGATGTGAAGCTTGTAGTGAATGTAAGATGTTTTAATTTGTTTATTTTGGTTTCAAGTTGGATTATTAATGAAGAACAATGGTTTAAATTTTGAATAAAGTTCTAAGTATTCTTTCTTAGTTTTATGATGGTTCATGGATGTTTAGAAGAATTGCTTGAATTTTTAATTATTTTGAATGGTTCTAAACCTGTACGCTCCGAGGAATTGAATTCAATATGCTCTAGACCTTGGATTCTCATGTAGGAACTTCATGCCAAGAGTTCTACTTTTCTGGAATTTCTGCTTATGTGTGATTGTGTATGTGATTTGAATGAAGTTTAAATCATTATCTAGTTATGCTTTGTGAAAGAGTTTAATGATGATTGTGATTGTGATCTTAATCTATTGGAACTAGGATTGACCTATGCAATTGAGTGTGCTCAAGTCCTAACTTGAATTGACGGAATCATGTACATGAATCACACATATGACAGATTGTTTGTTTTAACTGCTCTATCATTTGGCTAGATAGGATTTAATTTCGATTCTAGTTGAGTAAGTGAGAAACCATAGTGAATTAAGCATCAAGGATTGCTACAAGTGGATCCTTGAACCCCTAGTGCTCTTTATTATTGATTACATTCAGTTTTAGTTAAAAAATCTATCTATATTCAATTTTAAAATCCTATTAGTTAATTCTTAATTCCATTGAAAGTGTTTTGTGAGTTCCTACACAAGTCCCTATGGATCGACCTCGGTCTTACCGAGATTATTACTACATCGCAACCCTACACTTGGGGAAGCGAACAATAACTATCTTGAATCCACAAGAGCTTCCTCGAATTCACGAGAGAAAATGACGAAAGTCGGGTAATTTGATTGAATAGTAAGAGAGTTCACCCTAAGAACGAAATTAAAAAGTGTTTAAATACTCTAAGAAAACCTTAAACATAACTAGGAAGTTACTAAACAAATAAGGAAACAAAAATTAAAATTGGACAAAACTCCCATCATCCATCAATGTGGTTGGGCGACTGACTTGAGCTTTCGGGCGATCAGTCGATCGATCGAAAGAGCCGGTTGCTCGACTGAAATAGCTTAAAAGAGTCTAGAGACCAAACTAGAATTCCCAGGATAGTTTCGAGCGACTGATAACGAATGATCAGTTGATCGAAATGACCCAAAAGCATCAGGAAGCTTCTAGACCTCCTGATGCAATTATGAGCGATTGACTAGAATCACTAGGTCAACCAATCAATACTAATTTCAATCGGCTTCTCTTGGGCTCCTTCCCTCTGTCCATTGTCAAACATGAATGCGTCGGGGACTCATTCTACATCAGCCGGTCACAATGCAATGGCAATTCCATCCATTGAAATTTGAAAAAGTTGATGGGAGGCTTAAAAGAATATTTGAAAAGAAAGGCTAAACACGTGCAACCATACCACGGCATTTTAACTCATTCTACATCAGCCAGTCACAATGCAAGAACAATTCCATCCATTGAAATTTGAAAAAGTGGTTTGGAGGCTTAAAATAATATTAGTAGAGAAAAGCTAAACACGTGCAACCATACCAGGGCATTTTGCTGAAATTTCCGTTTTAATATACGTAGGACGAAACTGTACCTAGGGGAAAGCGAAGCCCTTAATGATTAGACAACCTACAAAAGCAAGTATCACGGTGTTATTTAATTTACTCGTTAGGTGCGAGGACAAAGATGCCATTATTTGTTTGTTTGTTTGTGTGTGTGTGTGTGTGTTTTTAGCCACACAAGAATGGGTGATGTCACGGCTACTCTCATCACACGTGCAAGGAACATTTTGAGGTGGATCTAGATTACTCCTTCAGTGGGGTCATCGATGCTAAGGTAAAACAGTAAGGTAGGTCTGAATATCAGATACGCCACAAGGGCATGATAGGGTAACAAAACCTGTCGGAATCGATGGACCCGACCAATTTTAACGGGTCCGGGTATTCCTTTTTCCCGCCTGTTAAGCAATTGGGTTGGCTTTAAATATCACCTTTTGGACCCAATTAAAGATTGGGTAATATTCGGTTTGGGTGTAGTCCATGTGATGGACACAATTATATATCTTAAGTTACTTAAGATAAGTTACTTATGCAAGTAACTTATCTTTGTTTCTACTTGTTAAGCTGAAGTGATTAGGTAATTTTTTTATTAGGTAGCTTTAAGTAAAAAAGTTACTTGTAAGTGATCATAAACCAACCTTACTTATCTCAAATAAGTTACTTATCTATCATTGTAAGTAGAAAAAGCAACTTATTTTGTGGTATCCGCTTAAGATAAGCTACTTATCAGATAAGTAACTTATCTTGGTTTCTACTTAATTAACAAATAAGTATGTTTGATAAAGAACATGCTTATCAAACAAAAGGTAAAAATGTATATTAATTTGTTTCCAACATCATTCATCAAGTCTGTTTGGTCCCAGCACATCCACCATCCATCATTTGGGGCTAACCGTTGGTGTGTATTATTCATTGTGTGGACCCTGCCTTTGATGTGGGTAGGACATCATGTGGGGCCCACCTTGGATGTGGGCCATTTGCATCGTTCGTTATGTAGGGCCCACCTTTGATGTTGGTCATCCATCAAGTTGGCCCACCATCAATATCCACTGCCCATCATGTGAAGCCACCTTTAATGTGGATCGTCCCAAATGTGGGGCCCACCTCTAATGTGGGTCATCCATCATGCAGGGCCCACCTTGGATATGGGCCACTCATCATCAGGGCCAACCAATGGTGGGCGTCAATGACCACTGTTTCCTAAGGTGCAGTTTCTTTGAGATTGGATTATGTTTCATTTTTGGGATGGACCAACAAGGGTGGACGGTGTGGATTTCATGTGCAGCATGTGGCCCCCCACCCAATGGGCCATTCAAAACTAGTTGGAAAAACAGATGAATGGTATGAGTAAAACACATCACGCTGGGCCTAGGGAGGTTTCAATGGTGTCATCATTATCAATGTTGCTTCCTGATGTGGGGTCCACTTGAGATTTAGATCCGCCTCATATGCTAGCCCCACTCACATCCAAACCAAATGAATGGCGTGGATCAAATATATCGCAATGGGCCTAGCAAGCTGGATGGTCAATGTGGTCTGGGCGGGTGCCACAAAAATCAGCACTTTTACAACCATGGACTAGCACTTCATTATTTACCTTAAATAAGTTACTTAACTGCTACCATCACCAAGAAAAGCAACTTATTTGGTGGTATCCAAACTGGGCCCTTAATGACTGGCAAAAAAATAGGGTTTCTATGTCATAGGAAAAATTAGAGCCTGTCAATGCTTTTTGCGCGTATCAAAGTAATACACGTGTGTATACCCTCATCCATCGATCACATGTAAATACTCTTTATGCTTTCCAACCTAACTTGAAACCTAGATCCAAAGACTGACCTGAGTGGATCTAGGTCTGGGTCTTCAACAACTAGACGAGGACTCAAAAATACTGGACCCAGCAAGACACAAACCTAGGTACATGACTATAGCACCAGGACCATTGACAGCCCTCCATGGACGAATACAAAAAGTTTAAGAAATATTGGGACTAATTGTAAATACCTCTCTTTTGTTTTAAATTATTATTTCAAGTATATCTCAGGAAGCTTAGAGGAGTCTTTATTAAATTACCAAAATACCCTTTTATGAGGAGTTCGTTTTCTCATGTGGCCAGATAGGCAAATAATCCAACCCCTCGGGCGCTCCCTACACCGCAGATGTTGGATGCCTGAAGAAAAAAGCAAAGAAAAGAAAAAAGAGAGAAAAAGAAGACCTAAGCTACTCCAGTCATTGGGTGAGCCATGCATAAAATACAATGGACAACCACCTAAAAACTACCAAAGTCGTGTGATGGGCCACCAGATGGTTGGATGATCAGCCTATTTTTTTGATTGTCTGACCAAACCGAACAGGTTGAATGATACACGCGCACTACCTCACGCCCACGCATTCACAAGGGAAGTGGATTGGCTGGTGAACCCCACACCAACATGGCTGGTGTATTGACGTCAGCAAGTTCTGTAGGCCCCACAAAGAGGTATGTGTTATATCTAAACCATCTGCTCATTTTTTGTGGTTGATATACAGCTTTATACTTAAAATGAGATGGGTCCAAATCTCAAGTGGACCACATTTTCAGAAAGCAATGTAGATTGAACGTCTACCATTGAAACCTTCTGGGGAGTCACAGAAGTTTTGGACCAATCTGATATTTATTTTTACTCTTTATCCACGTCCGTGTGACCTTATGAACAGTTTGGATAGCAAATAAACATCATGGTGGGCCCTGGTAAAGTTTTAATGGTGAGAATCATTTCCCTACTTCCTTTTGTGGTGTGGTCCACTTGAGCTTTGGATATGACTCGTTTTTTTCTTAATGACATAAAATGATCTCGCCAAATGTATGGACGGTGATGATGTATTAAATACACCATTGTGGTGACCATAGAACTTTGATCTTCTTTGGACCATACGTACGTTTATGGTACTCGAGGACTGACACACTCGTCTGCGCACCCTGTACCAGCCGCTTCCATTCACAACTAGTTACATTTGAGAGATAGGGTAAAACAGTCAATTTTTTACGGCCATAATGGGGAATACCCCACTCAGAATGCAATAATCATAACCAGGACTAATCACCTACCATTATTTGACGTTTTTTGCCATACGTTGCCAATGGCACTTAGAATCATCACAAAACTGAGGGAAGTTGTTTACAATTATTATCCCTGGCGATTAATTACCACTTAAGGTGCGCATATGGGCCACTTCACAAAAGACTAGCGTGATTTTTCAGGGCCGTGAAACATGCCATGCGGGGCCCACCCGATGTTACTAGCGAAATTATCCATCACACAACCACTCTGGATAATGACAGCCAACATGAAGGATCTTCCCAGCCATTCTATAAGTAGGATAAGGCTCGAACAGCTTCCCATTATTAGTTATACACGAGAGAAAGAGAAAGGGAGCAGCCATGGTCGCTCAAAGCAAGATACTCATCTTTGGTGCAACTGGGTATCTTGGAAAATACGTTGTCAAAGCAAGCGTGTCCATGGGTCATCCTACGTACATTTATGTGCGGCCAACCACCAATGCCACCAACTCTTCCAGGCTAGAGTTGCTCGAGGAATTCGAATCCATGGGAGTGAAGGTTTTTCAGGTACTGTCTTCTCTTTATTTTTTTGTGATCCAAACCATTGCTCTGATGGACACCCCTACACCGAAAATCTCCCTACTGTAACATTATTGACCTTCTAACATTGGCCTGGACGGTTAACAGAATGGTACACCAGTAGACGTCAGTATAAGATGAAGATAGGACTGAGATTGGACAGCTAGGATCTCTTAAATGGGAGATTTTCAAGCACGGTTGATTCACAATAGCGCAAGATCATTGGTCTGGAAACTAATGATTTTAAAGACTCTCATAGATTTTCGAAGCACGGTTGAGTCAGGACCTTTCTTAGGAAATTTCCCTTTTAAACTCCGTGTAATTGCAATAAACTTGTATAATTGATTAAGCACTTAAAACTCCATATAATTCAAAAAATAGCTAAAATTTTGGGCAAACCAATTAAATAAGTCTTCGTTTTCAAAACAATTATGGGGGCAATTTAAAAACTAGAGCTTCATAGTCACCGAACTTTGATAGAATTGAATAGAAGGTGAAAGTTTTTAGCGGAGACACAATTTATATGAAGATTACTTGAAAAGGAATGATTTAAGAGAGAGAGAGAGAGAGAGAGAGAGAGAGAGAGAGAGATGATTCAATTATCTAAATGCATTAATGGTCATAGGTATAGAAATATCAAATATTTTAATTGAAGTTTCCTAATTTTCACCTTAGGATTTTTTACAGAAAATTCTTCATAAATCCCAAATTATACCATAGATCCCTTAACGAATTAAAATACAGGATGTGCTCTTGGAGAAGAGAATTAGCCAAGTACCCTAGTACATTGGTTTCTTTAAAATGTAACGAAGCACAGGGCCTACTATGTTTTCTTTTTTGGCTTGGCGTTTACGTTTGGTTGTGCGAAACCTTTCCAAGAACGATCGAACAACGTTCTTGGACTTGGTATATTAGAAAGAGTCGCCACCAGTTGAAAAGGGGCTTCAGAATCCACGATCGGCTAGAACCCGTGAAAATACCAAAATGCCGAGGGTATTCTGAAGAATCCCCGGTCTCAAAATGACTCCTGTTTGGATAATTTGGTCTACGCCGTGGATTCTGAGTAAGGGTCGCAGTTACGACAGGGGAAGATGTTAGGCACCCCCTGACCGCCCGTGCAACACATAATCTCTATTTGATGGGGTTTAACGATTTATAGGGGGATTCTAATTAGTACTCAAACCTACAGGGTTAGGCCATACTTCGTAGGATTTTTAGGGCCTGAGTTGGTAAAATAGCAAAAGTAACAGTAACATGATAGGGTTAGGCCAAACTTTGCAGGCTTTTAGGGCCTAGGTTGGCAAAAACTGAAAAGAAGTGAAAGCAATGTGAATGTGTGAGTGGGTGTAGATGTGATAGAAGTGTAGGGAATGTGTGGAGTAGAATACGATTTGATTTGAGATGTGAGAAGAAGAACAGGAAAGTCAGACACTCTTTACAAGAGAAGAGATGGTCGGACGTACCTGCCTCCGACCCTACTCGTGGATTTTAGCATTGGCAGTGGCTTTTGGCTTTATCTATTGAAAGAAATGGAATCAGATGAGAGGTCGACAGAGAGGATGACAAGGGAATAGATGGTCAGAGAGCCATGATCTCGGCTTGTAGGAGAGTTGTCGGGTAGAGCTCAGAATTATATTAGATGATGCACACTCCCAACGTCTGTCTGTTTGGTTATGACGCCGGGAGGTTGGCCGTTAATTGAGCAAAGCTTCCTGGCAACCCTTCCTTCTCTCTGATCACTCGAGTTACTGGCACTCTTTTTGCTCTTCGATCAGTCAATGAAACCTACGACCACTGTTGGTATCTCTCTCTTTTTCTCTGGGCCCTTGGTCATTCCTCCTCTATTCGTCCAATCTGATCGGCCTTAAATAAACCATTGGCATTTGGTTCATTGCGTCTAATGGAGGGCGGGCCACACCTAAGAAGCAAGCGTCGAGTTATGATTAGATGACTGAATGGTGGGAGATAGGTGGTGAGCACAGATTTTTGGTGGAATTCGAATGCATTTACTGAGTAACCGCAGCCATGAATGTGGTTACTGAGTAAGCACATCCAAAATATTTGTCTTGTGGGTGCCCTCAAGGTTATACTCTACCATATTTGTTCTCGTTGTTGTGTCCATGTTCTGATCGATCTGCACTGATGGGTGACCTCACTGTAGAATTTAAGTCGTATACTACCATTGCCACAATCCACAATGAGTAGGATCGGATGCATTAAAAGGTGGGGCGTCGACACGTTAATATGGCCTGAACCACAAGGACCGCATCCGCATCCATGGATGTGGTGACCCAAGTGGGGTATCTACAGATGCCCCTCTTTAGCAGAGGCTGGATACAACCGAATGCCAAAGCAAGTGGACACCCCACCCTGGATTAGACATAGTGGCGATCGGCTTTGTTATTTGTCGTAGTGACGTTAATCGATAGATTCATGTGGTCTAAAGATTAATTCAAATACCTCACGAGGGTCAGAGAAGGTGGTAATTGAGTTTATGAATTTGAATTGAGAGTAGTTAGAGCTCCTGCGCATTTTACGGCCTTACGAGGATAACACACTTTGAACTAAGAAATTGATTTGAACTGGAGAGGTGAGTTAGAAGACTTACGTGTCCCTAGGCTCGCTTGCAAGAAAGGTCATTGTAACAGGCAGTTGCCTGCGCATTTTGCGGCTTTACGGATCTCCCACGTTACAGTACGTTAGGCTTGCAAGTGTCCTGGTCTAGCGTTATCCAGATTATTCTTTATGCCATTTGAGCCTTTCAACTTGGTCACCTTGGTTCGTAACAGAGTTTTTCGCTATTTGAAGTGCAATTGCAGCTAATTTAGGAGATAATCATTCTGTATTTCAAGACGATCGAGCTGACACTGAGAGTTCAAGCCGACCGTCCCATGTTCCGCGTATGATCTCAGAGCAATTCGACAAGTCGGGTAAAACCAAAATCAATTATTGTTGTTGTGTCGACACCCACCGGGGAGTATGAAAGACTGCCTAGTGCCTCAGATGTCGTGCATGTTAATTTTTTGAAAGTTTTGAATTTTTGAAAATGATCCCCATCTGTAGTACATAGTCCCATAGGGTTTTATTGCAAAGATTTTTTTGAAGAAGATCCCCACCTATAGAACATGGTTCCATGAGGTTTTTATTGCAAAGATTTTTGAATTTTTTTTTATTTTTGGGCTTTTATTTTGAAGATCTCCGCCCGATCTCGCGAGTGGGCGTCGTTAGATGGGTTTTATTTTGCCTCTTTTTTTTTTGCTTTTTTTGCAAAGGGAAATACTACTCTGCTTGGGGATGCACCTTTTCTGATCTGTCGTCCCCTGACCAGATGGTCATGGTCAAGATCGGGTGGCGTGAGTCATTTACATCGCACCTTATATTTTTTCTTCTTTTTTTTGTTTTTGTAATTAGACCCGTCATTCCCAATCTGGAGGGTCTTGATTGGGTCTAGATGGTCAAGATTTGAAATTATTGCATGGTTCTTGAAAATGGTCCTTTCCGTCGTCCTATCTTAGGGATCTCTATTGGAGAAGTGTGAAATTTCCATCCACTCTCAGCTTCTACTACTGATAAGGCATCCGATCCATTTTACGTAAGCGAGCAAGACGAGCACACACAGTTAAGTGTCGTAGTTTTACGTCTTCGGACGAAATGATTGAGGGTTTACAGCCAACACACCCACAAAGTTGCCTGTTTTTTGTACAATGCACATAGACCACGTATCATCGGACGGACTCCTTCGGCCACAAGATAGACCACATCGTCACATTTCCCATTATCAATCTAGTTTGGGGTCTTATGCTGCTCATAATGCCATGAGGGTGTGTTTCATCTCCCAACTGCCTTAATCCCCTTCATGACTTCTGAGAACAGGGAATGTTCGTCGGCTTCAATAGCGATTTCCAAATCAAGGTTATCTATTATGGTGCGTTCAATACGAACGGGATTGCGGAACTTCCATCCACTCTTGACTTAACTGTCAATAAGCTCCAGACACCCATACAAACAAATGTCAGCCGTGTCCGGAAGAGATTTGGAAAGCCCCAGAGAAATTAATCCCAGTGTAGTTTAAGGTCTTTGGACCATGATTTTGATGATCCAGTTCGTTGTCCCAAATCTGGATAGTTTGATCAGACCCAAAGTGTTCAAGAGATGGATTTATTGCATTTTTAAGTGATCGAGTCCATCATCCCTAGTTTGGATGGTCTAATCAGATCCAAATTGGTAAAGAGATGGATTTATTACTTGTGTTTTTTTTTTTTTTTTTTTTTTTGCAGTATCAAACTTAACTTCTAGATGGTTTATACCTGAGGTTTTTTATAGAAGGGTTGATAGATAGCCTTGTCATCCACCTTTTGTGGGATCGAATCGGCCCCCATTGATGATTCATGATAGCACACATTAGTAGTTTTGTTCTAAGCCTCGGTTGATTTTGAGAGTTCCTGAACGTTACGATTTTCCTACTTTGCCTTCACAACACGTATCTTAGCTGAGGTCGAGTCGAGAATTCTTGAATGTCATTGTTTCGGTACCTTGTCGTCATGACACTTTTCTTGGTCGAAGTTAAGTCATCGCCTGATTTTGGCCATTTTTCTCTTTTTTCTTCCACTTTTACCCGTAGCGCCCTTTCGGGTTTTCACTACGTCCAGATTGCTCGTCGTTTTTGCCCGTGGCGCCCTTTCAGGTTTTCACAATGTCCCGGGTATTTGATCTTACTTGCCCCTTGACAACTTTGCCTTTTTGCCCCTAGTGCCCTTTCGGGTTTTCACTAGGTCCGCTGTGCGTCCGTTGTTTTTACTCGAGGTGGCCTTATGGGTTTTCGCCTTGCCCATTCTGCTTTGGATACATTTTTTTTCCTTTTTTTTTATTGCCTCTGAGGTGCCGCTTGTTGTCGGATTTTTCCATCATTGTCGGCCGATAAGTAACCTGGGTAGCACGAAGATTTCGAAATGTGTCTCTTGAGGTTGGATTTTGGGGAAGGAAGGCGGGATTTTTGCCCTCGATTTTTTATTTTTTCTTTTATTTTTTTTTTTATTATTTTTTTTTCTCTTTGGCTCTCTTTCTTTTCTCATACCCTTATTGGTTACTGAGATTTTGGGACTGCTTTTTTTTGTTTTTCTTTCTACACACTTTTTTTTTGTTTTCTCTATACACGTTTTTCTCTTCTTCTTTTTTTCTTCTCTTGTACATACATCTCTTTTTTTTTTTTTTTTCTGTACACATACTTTTTTTCGGGTTTTCTCTGTACACACTCTTTTTTCTAGGGCATATTGGGTGGATGAGGGTGTGCGTTTTGACTTTAGGTGACGTTTCACAACCTTCGTGCTAACCGTGGTGAATTTTGACGTGATCGGCGTTGATTGACTCAGGAAGATCTTCTCTGTCCATGTTGGTGAGGTGGAGTGCGCCTCCTGGAAGCACCTCTCGTATGATGAGTGGACCTTCGTAGGTGGGCTTGAATTTGCCCCTTGGATCAGGCAGGTGTGGGGGCAATATCTTTTTCCTAACTATATCTCCCACCCCGAATACTCTTGTACGTACCCATTTGTTGTATGCTCGTGCGATCCTTTTCTGATACGTTTGGGAATGACATAGGGCTCGCATTCATTTTTCGTCTGCCAGGTGCAATTGATGGTAGCGAGCTTGTAGACACTCTCCCTCTTCAACTTCACTTTCGAGCAGTATACGCAATTAGGGGATTTTTATTTCAACAGGTAGGACAGCCTCTATTCCGTATGTCAGCTCATATGGGGTAGCATCTGTCGCAATGCATATGGAAGTTCGGTATGCCCATAATGCATATGGTAGCTGTTCGGCCCAGTCGTGGTACGTCTTCACCATTTTCTTAAGGATACGTATGAGTGTCTTGTAAGCAACTTCCACACCTCTATTCATTTGTGGCCAATAGGGATTGGATCGATGTCTTTTGATTTTAAACTGCTCGAGGAGGTGTTCCACCTTTCGATTTACGAAGGGTGTCCTCTTGTCGGTGATGATGGTTTGCGGGACCCCGTAGCGGCTGATAATGTTATTCTTCAAGAATCGTACAAAGTGCGAGGCTGCTATGGTGGTGTAAGATGCTACCTCTACCTACTTTGTGAAGTAATCGACGGCCACCAGGATGTATTTATGGCCGTTTGATGCTTTGGGGCTGATTTTGCCGATGATGTCGATGCCCCACATAGAGAAGGACCAGGGCGTCGTCATGTTGTATAGCTCAGATGCCAGGGCGTGGATTCGATTGGCATGCTCCTGACATTTGAAGCATATTTTATCATGCTGGCAGCAATCAGTTTCCATGGTCATCCAGTAGTACCCTTGCCGAAGAATCTTTTTAGCCATCATGTGGCCATTCATGTGTGGATCACAGGTTCCTTCATAGATCTCGAACATGATCTTCACAGCTTAAGCCTCATTCACACACTGCAATAAGATTTGATTGAAGGACCGTTTATAAAGAGTTTTGTCACAGATTTTGAACTGTGCGGCTAGACGTTGAATGGTGCGACGGTCCGTTGCTGTAGCATCGACTGAATAAGTCCGATCATCTAGGTATTTTTTTATGTCGGCATACCATGGCTGCTTATCGGGCGGGGTTTCTGCTTCTTTGATTTGCAGGCAGAAGGCTGGCTCTTCCTGAAGCTTTACAATGAGTTCCCATTGAGCTGCTCCATCGGGAAACTCTAACATTGATGCCAACGTGGCCAGGGCGTCGGCAAATTGATTCTTGGCGCTAGGCATATATGTGAACGTGACTTTGTGAAATTCTTCGATGAGGTTTTTGAGGTAGACGTGATATGGCACCAGCTTCTCATCTTTCGTTTTCCAGTCACCGTTGATTTGATTGATAGTAAGCCGCGAGTCACCGAAAACTCATAACTTCTTTATGCCCATAATGATTGCCTCGTTGAGGCTTGTTATACATGCCTCGTACTCTACGATGTTGTTCGTGCATGTGAATGCCAATCTTCTTGATATGGGCATGGGGATGTCATTAGGGGAATAAAGGATTGCCCTTACTCCATTTCCTTTACTATTCGATGCACCGTCGAAATATAGGGTCCATTCGTTGGACTTGGTATATTGGACGGAGTCGACACCAGTCGAAAAGAGGCTTCAGAATCCACGATCGGCTAGAACCCGTGAAAACACCAAAATGAGGAGGGTATACCAAAGAATTCTCAGTCTCAAAATGACTCCTATTTGGATAAGTTGGTCTCCGCCGTGGATTTTGAGTAAGGGCCGCGGTTACGACAGGGGAAGGTGTTAGGCACCCCTTGACTTCCTGTGCAACGCACAATCTCTACTTTATGGAGTTTAATGATTTATAGGGGATTCTAAATAGTACTCAAACCTGTAAGGTTAGGTCATACTTCATAGGTTTTTTAGGGCCTGGGTTGGCAAAAACTAAAAAGAAGTGAAAGCAATGTAAATGTGTGAGTGGGTGTAGATGTGGTAGAAGTGTAGGGAATGTGTGGAGTGGAATACGGTTTGATTTGAGATGTGAGAAGAAGAACGGGGAAGTCAGACACTCTTTACGAGGGAAGAGATGGTTGGATATCCCTACCTCCGACCCTACTTGTGGATTTTAACATTAGTAGTGGCTTTTGGCTTTATCTATTGAAAGAAATGGAATCAGATGAGAGGTCGATAGAGAGGATGACAGGGAATAGATGGTCAGAGAGCCGTGATCTCGGCTTCTAGGAGAGTTGTTGGGTAGAGCTCGGAATTATAGTAGATGATGCACACTCCCAACGTCTGTCTGTTTGGTTGTGACGCTAGGAGGTTGGCCATTGATTGGGCAGAGCTTCCTAGCAACCCTTCTTCTCTCTAATCACTTGAGTTACTGGCACTCTTTTTGCTCTTTGATCACTCAGTGAAACCTACGACTACTATTGGTCTCTCTCTCTTTTTCTTTGGGCCCTTGGCCGTTCCTCCTCTGTTCGTCCAATCTAATTGGCCTTAAATAGACCATTGGCATTTGGTTCGTTGTGTCTGATGAGGGGCGGGCCACACCTCGGAAGCAAGCGTTGAGTTATGATTAGATGACCGAACGGTGGGAGACAGGTGGCGAGCGTAGATTTTTGGTGGAATTCGAATGCGTTTACTTAGTTACTAAGTAAGCGCATCCAAAATATTTGTCTCGTCGGTGCCCTTAAGGTTATACTCCACCATATCTGTTCTCATTGTTGTGTCCATGTTTTGATCGATCTGCACCGATGGGTGACCTCAGTGTAGCATTTAAGCCGTATACTGCCATTGCCACAATCCACCATGAGTAGGATCGGATGCATTGAAAGGTGGGGCGTCGACACGTTAATATGCCTGAACCACAAGGACCACATCCATGGATGCATACTACACAGTCACCACATCCATGAATGCGGTGACCCAAGTGGGGTGTCTACAATATGTTATGTCAAACATCGCATCCAACCATAATAATCACATGGACCAAAAAAATTTCTAACCGATCAATCACCCAAATAATGCACGTACATTTTGAAGTTTTGCAGTAGTGTATACTACTTCTTTTATGGTGTGGCTCACCTTAAAATTAACTTTTTTTTTTGTTCATTTGAACATCACGGTTGATTACATTTATTGGACGGTTTGGACATCATAAAAATACCAATTGAGTTTTTCACTTTATCACTTTCTAAAGAAAAGCATGACAGTGGGCATTATGTTAATTTTACCGCTCAAAACACTTCCCTAGCATTTGAGTCCATTGAAGAATTATTTGGTAAAATCCTAATTTGTGACGAATTTTGCAAAAAAAATTCCTCAACCTTATTTATATATAATATATAGACACTTGTACTCCCATGTATAACCCTACCCAACCGTATAGACACTCTGTCACCACTTAAGACATGCAATGACTTGACGTGGACCCAACCCCAACCATATGTGGAGCCCACCTTGATGTCAGTGAGAAATCCACCCTGTCCATTTATTTTCCCAGCTCATTTTTGGAAATGGGTCCAAAAATGAGGAAGATCCAATGCTCAAAGTGGGCCTATGACGGCCTTGCAATGACTTGATGTGGACCCAACCCCAACCACGTGGGGCCCACCATGATGTTAGTGACAAATCCACTCCGTCCATCTATTTTTTCCAGTTCATTTTCGGGAATGGGCCCAAAAATGAGGAAGATCCAATGCTCAAAGGGGCCTGTGATGGGTCCGAGATGTTTCAATGGTGCATTTAGATCGACGTCATTTTTGGGCCATGACTTAATGAGATTGCAAAATAGATGAACAAGGTGGGTTTGTCATAAACATTAAGTGGGCCCCACTGTGTACGGCCGTGGAGTTTTACTCCACAAATTACTATGTCGTCGCCCAGGACATGCAATTACTTGACGTGGGACCCAACCCCGATCATTTGTGGGGCCACCTGATGTTTGTGAGAAATCCACCAGTTCATTTATTTTCCGATCTCACTTTAGGGCATGGGTCCAAAATGTGGCAGACCGAACGCTCAAAGTGGCCCCATGATATTTCAACAGTGCCCTTTAACCCAACTGTTTCTTGTCATGTGGCGCACCTTTGGATTGACCATATGTTTGGGCCATGCCCTTATATGAGATGGCAAAACAAATGAAGCGGGTGGTTTTCTCACAAACATCAAGGTGAGTCTCACTATTTATGGCCATGGAGTCATGACTCCACGCTACACTGACAATCAGGTTTGCTTATCCTACACGCTTGTATAAGAGAGCTCATCTTCATGCCACCCCATATGTCAGTTGTGTGTGGAATCCATCCTTTCCATAAGATGGGCCCCATGTGTAGATGCTTTTATCAAATAACCACTTGATTCTCTCAGAAAATGAGCCACAACTTCATGAATTGAAGAACGGCTTAGAAACACTTAACTTTTTTCTATCTGACCATTTATTTTAAAAACTATAGCTCACCTGATAAATGGACCCCCTCCAGTGTTGGTCAAGGGCATCTGCACGGTGTGGTCGCATACATGGCTTGGATCACACACTGGCCGACACATTGGCACATGGATAGGCACCATTTTACACTCATGAAGAATGGCCCAGGTCTCGTATACAAAAGTAGGTTCGGTAGTGACTCCAACACCATCCAACTAGGTGGTGTTGGCCACTATGAAGGCCACATATTTTATATCCACGCCCACCGTTGAAATTTTCCTAAGGCCCACTATGATGTATTTGTGTGATCAATGCCATAAGTTAAAAAAATGAGGCAGATCCCTAGCGTAGGTGCACTGCACCAAACAGAAGAGGGGGATATTAATGCGCACCGTCGAAACTTCCTAGGCTACATTGTCATGTGTGTGTCTGATCGACCCCATCCATCCATTTGCTAGTAGATGAGGCAAAAATGAGGCAGATCGCGGATTTGCCTCATTTTTTGGGTGATGGTCCAAAATGAGACGGCAAAATGGGGACGCGTCTGACCTTTGGTCGGACTTGTGTGGGAGGAAACCGTGATGTATTGGTTTATCCACGCCGTACATTCCTCTTCTAAAATCATGTTAAGGTCTGGGACAAAAAATAGGAAGATCTGACACTTTATTGGACCACACCAGAGATGACTCTGGCATTTAATGCAACTTACCTTTAACCCTTTGTGCATTTAATGCAACCAAGATTACTGTTTGGTGTGGTCTACTAAAGCATTGGATCTTCTTCATTTTTGGGATCATATCCTAACATGATCTTAGAAGATGAATGGACGGTAACATGATCTTAGAAGATGAATGGACAGCGTGGATAAACCGATTCATTACGGTGGGATCCCACACAGATCTGGTCAGATGCTTAAAGGACCGACCAGGGTACACTGCGTCTGCAAAATGGATGTACAAAGTCAATCAAACACATACATATTTGTGGCATCATTGAGTCTTCCACATGCCCAGTCGCTTCACATGGGGCATACAGTAAAAGAGAAAGGGCATAGGAGTAAATAGGGATGTAAATGGGTCAGCGGACCCGATGGGGTACCTGGACCCAACCCATTTAGACCCAACCCAGACCCGACCCATTTGTTAAATGGTACGGGTCTGGGTCCAAGAACAGATCCAGTTGCTAAACGGGTCTGGGTCTGGTTTCCTTTATATTAGGCCCGACCCGACCCGACCCGACCCGAACCCATATAGTAAGTGGGCAGGTTTGGTCTATGTTTCAAGGGACCCGTCCAGCTCAAACCCGTCCAGACCCGGTTTTAAGCCTTGTAAAATGCTTACATACTTGATCCAGACCCGGACCCATTAGACCCTGACTCATTTATAAACGGGTCTGGGTGGATCTCCCTCTACCAGACCCGGACCCATTTATAAATGGGTCTGATGGGTTTGACTCGGACCCGACCCGGACCCGCCCATTTAGTAAAAAGGTCCGGGTCTAAAATTTAGACCCAGACCCGTTTAGTAAATGAGCGGGTCTGGTTTTGGTTAAACCCGGCCCGAACCCGACCATTTACAGCCCTAGGAGTAAACCGACTTTGTAACATGTTTTCGGTGCTTTTCTGTCAACTTATTTGTATATGCAAGCATGAGGTGGATTACTTTAAATATATTGAAAGTTGGCATTTTTTTTATTTTTATTTTTTTTTTTGTTGATAGCCCTAAGACAATTATATGGAAAAGGAAATACCTAGTATTAAACCCGATCATTTCATTCTCCCAATTTTTTGCATTTCCATTTTTTGTCCAAATTTTGATAGTCTTTTTAACAATGGAAAACTAATTAAATACAAACATTTCCCTTTTGTTCTTTTGTTGTCGTATGCTATTTGGATATGGGAGTGAATATGGGAGTGACTTAGCCAAGTCAGGCAAAATCACCCCATTTCCAATTCTGACTAGCAGTGTCAAATCTGGCCTAGTGTGAGTTAACTTGAATGAGTCGCAGAGGGTTCATTCGATTCATGAAACCCTAGGATGGCTAAGCCCTGCTTTTACGAGCCCCCTGCCAAACAGAGAAGTTCCTTTTACTCCCAATAATAGGGAGCTGATCCAGTACTTGCTCCAGTGTCTCACTCACATCCTCTGCCGTGCACCGGGTATGTGCCAAACACATAAATCATGCATTTATGAGGTGCAATACTGAATGGGACATGGAAAATCACACTGATCAGATCATTCTAATTAATTAGTCAATGGTGCACAAAAGGACACTGAGAGACAAAAGTCGTCAATAGCTCACATTCCATGAGTAAAAAGTTCATTCGATTTATGGATTGGATTGTTTGATCAAGCTAGTTTTTCGTCACCTGTCAAACAATTCTTTGACCCCTGAGATGCAAGGTCTGGATGAAAATGGGGTGCACTTGCTCTATTATTGTATTGCACATGAAACGTAAAAGGAGGATTTATTCTTAATTTATAACAATGATTTATACAATGCTGATGCCCAAAAGGAGTTGCCTATTTCAAGCATATAATATGTTGTTGAAAAACTATGTAACAGCTCTTGGTGTTAACCAATGCCAAAACTAGTCATTTTAGAAGTTGTAAACAAGATGAAGTGTTAATCAGAACTCGTGATTACCCTTTTATCCTCTTTCTATTTGTATTAATGAAATACTTTAAAAATGTGGTAGTTTGTAGGACTACAGACCCAAGCATAATATACCCTCACTCCAAAACTCTCCCATGAGTTAGAGCATAAGTATCAGTAATACTCTTCTGGAAATCAAGTAAAGAGAATTGTGCATATATTAAGGCTTTAGAAAGAATATATGCAATACAAAAATTAGACTAAATGTCGGCTATTATAACCTCCTTAGAAATAATCTTCTCTCGCATGAAGTGACAATCAACTTTTATGTGTGCAGTCTTTTCATGGAAGACTAAATTATTTGTAATGTTGGCAATTGCATTATTATTGAAATATAACATAATAAAATTACCTTCAAATAATTTGAGCTCATGTAATAAAAACTTTAGCCGTAACAACTCATAAACATCATGACCCATAGTTCTATACTTTGCTTCTACGCTGAAATCCACATCATTCTACTTCTTACTTTTCCCAGTGATCAAAGTCCTCAAACACAGTATATTACCTGAAGTAGATTGTCGATTTGTGATGGAACTTGTTTAATCAACATCAACAAATGCCTCTACTTGAAGATGATTGTTAGCTAGATATAAGATCCTCTGATTAGGTGGTTTCTTTAGATATCAGAGAATAGTAAAAATTGTCCCCCACCTTGGAGCTCTTATAGCTAATGCATGTATATATACTCATAATGTGGACGACGAATGAAAAATCTGATTGAGTGAATGTAAGATGTATCAACTTACCAACTATCCCCCCATATTTACCTAGGTTATCAAATAAATTTTTTTTCATCATCAAATTTTTTGATCATCAAATAACTTCTGACTAATCTTTATAGGCGTCTCAACCCGTTTACACTCAAGTATGCCAATTTCCTTCAATAAACCAAAACAATGAACAAATCTTTTCTAGTATAATCAAGATGAATAGTACATCTTGCAAGCTATTGATCAAAAGATTGGTATCAACGGATTAAAGTTATTTTTCAGAGAGTTGGGAGACCAAAGATGGACTATGATAGATAATCCTAATAAATAGTCACACTTTTTAGTAAAATAAATATGGGTTGTCCATCCTCCAAATCATTGATGAGATGGTTAGGATCGCCCAATCAAAGTGTTTTGTGACATAGGTGATCAGCCACATCAAAGGATTTGCAAACATGATGGATGGTCCAGATCAATGATCAAACCATTTCTACTATAATTGGTATGATCATCTATTTTCCAACCCATTGATCATATCGTTACAATCATCCTTGAATTGATTTTTGACAGGGATGGGTCATCAAAAGGTGGGATACCAATGATGTACAAAGTCATCCATATTGATTTTGGAGATGAAAAATTGGTCTCTTCCAAGAAAGTATGTAAGCTCCACTTTTGGGGTGAAATTCAGCAATGTTACAATGTTTGCCGGATTAAAATTGGGTTGAAATAGATATTCATACTCATCATATTGGAAAGAACCATGAAAAATACACTAAAATAATGAACATGGTAAAATACTTAAAAGGTTAAACACTCCTATTGTAGAAAGGTATGCATAGTAAATAATTTAAGGTGTAAAGCATTTCTAGGTACAAATGTTGCGTAGATAGACGTAACCTTACTCCATTTTGTGCATCAAAGCGTGTCTAAGTAGTGTTAAGTTTGGTGCATTTAAGTGGATAAGGTTGACCATATGTTGAATCAAAGACACTGTTAGATCCACTTAGTGCACTCAGCACCTATTGTAAGCTTAAAGCGCAAATCTTCGTAATGGACCCATATACTAGCTCTAAAAAATATTGTGGCTCGCCTTTTCAAGAGGACCAACTTCATTTTTGGGCGGGAACATATATGTGACTGAACCCACCTGATGGGATTTGATATTTGATGATGGCCATTCGTATCGTTGATGGTCACCACAAATATCAATGTTGAGGGTGAAAATTGATGATGCAGGTCACCCGTTGATAAATGAACTTCGTGGATCCGCGAACATCAACTCGGTGGCAAATCAGCAGCAGTTGAGTTCACCATTATAACCTGGTCAATGATCACTTTACTACACAGGAGAACCATCTTGGGAAAATAAGTGGAGACACCCAGGTGGATCATTATTGTGGGGCTCACTTTGATGTATTTGTCTTATGTCTATGCCCTCCATCCTTTTCGCCAGCTCAGCGGATGGACGGCATAGATATAAGACAAATACATCATAGTGAGAGCTGGCGAAACAGATGAACGGCATAGATATAAGACAAATACATCACAGTGAGCCCCATAATCAGGGATCCATGGAAGCCGCTTACGCATCCTCCAACTTCTCAAGGCATAATGCCTGGCCACGCCAGCTAGCAAGGGTGCAGTTTGCAGGACGCGATGCCTGTGACTCCACCCACATAAAGTTCCTGTGACCAGAAGCTATGTGGGGCCCACAGGGATGGCAGTGAGAAATCCAACTCCATCCATCAGTTTCCCAAGATCACAATAGGACAGGAGTCTAAAAATAGGCAGATCCAAAACTCAGGTTGGCTACACGAAGGTAAACTGTGAGAATGGAAACTTCAAACCTTCCTGAAGGCAACCATGATACTTATATACCATCCAAAACCATCGTAAGGTTATACTATTGGGATAAGCTATAGGCATTAGTATCACTCTGGTCCAAAAATTCTGTAGCCCCCACAAAGTTTCCAATGGTTGGCATTCAATCCCTGCTCTTTTATGTGGTGTGGTCCACCTGACTTTTAGATCTGCCTGATTTTTTAACCACTTCACTATTATAAGCTTTAGCAACCAATGGAAGAAATGGATTTATTACGGGAATCTTTGTGGGCCCAACATAGCTTCTCACCACATAAGAACCTGGGGAGCACCAGATAGTGGGAACTAGTTTCTAGTTTGATGAGTTTGAAGAGGCTGCAGTGACAGAAGGGATCCAAGTATAACAATAGGCTGGTTACAGCCGTTAACAATACATCCTGGCGTGTTTGTGTTTTTTTTATATTTTATATTTTTATTTTAACACACCCACAACTAGCCTTGGCTTTCTTCCAGTTTAGGGTTGGAAAATTTGACCCGAATTCAATTTTTGAGTTGACCCGACTCGACCTGAATTTTTATGGTTAGGTTAGGGTTAAAGGTGACCCGACCTGACCTGACCCAACCCAAATTATATAGGGGTTAAGTAGACTATTTTATATTGATTTTCTTATTAGTTAAATAATACATAGTTTTTTTTTTTTTCTCACACACCTTGCTGGATGATGGATAGAGTGGATTTCACTTTTGATGAAAGTGGGCCCCATTTTTTTGTGAGTGTGCACTAACATTTGGTGCATACGTTGTACACCAAATTGGGTGGATGGGTTCACATCTGTTGACCTGATCAAAACCAAAATTCTTCTCTCCCTCCGTTTCTGTTGAAACGTTTCAAATGGACACTATACGTTTTCAAGATCATGCGGCCTACTTTCGAACAGCGTTTCGGCTGATCTAATCCGTTCATATGATTCAGACATTGGAGTCTAGAAAACCTCAGGTGTTTGCATTGGAGGTATTAATGTATGGTGTACACAGTTAGAAGCCAAAGATGACAGTGAGTAACTGATTTTCTATTTTCAGGCCCTTTAAAACCTGACCACTAAGACCAATATGGCCTACCTTGGCCAATCCAAACCGTTTATCAGTTTCTAACATCATTTTTAACTAGAACCCAATTAATATCACGTGTGAACACTCATGCGTGTAACCATTATTTCGCGTATAAGTTAGTTGATTATTAAAATGCAGGTCAACCCGACCCGACCCGGTTTAATTTGGGTTAGGTAAGGGTTGGAAAAATCCAACCCGAATTCAATTTGGGTCGGGTTAGGGTTGAGGTGGAAACGACCCGACCTAAACTCGAACCCAAACGGAACCTGACCGACCCATACCCCCCACAAAGTTTCCAATGTTGGGCAATCAATCCCTGCTGTTTCATGTGGTGTGGTCCACCTGAGTTTTGTATCTGCCTGATTTTTGAACTTCTTCCCTATTATAAGCTTTAACAACTAATGGGCGGAATGGATTTATTACGGGTATCTTTGTGGGCTCAACATAACTTTTCACCAAATAGGATCTTAGGGGAGCACCAGATTGTGATCAAACAAGGAATTAGTTTCTAGTTTGATGAGTTTGAAGAGACTGCAGTGACAGTAGGGATCCAAGTTAAACAACATATAGACTCTTTACAGCCCGTAACAACACATCCTTGAGTTGTGTTAGAACCGAATCCTATGAATTTTGCATCCCAATTTGCAAGAGAAACGAACAGAAGGGACCAACGAAAAATAAAATAAAATAATAAAGCGACATGTTTACATGTTTACACATGCATCTGGGGCATCGTGGCGTCCCTCATCCCCACTGGGTCGTACTTTGATCCGATCCATTGGATCAACAATGACTGTCAATTAGCTACATTGGCAGGCCTCCCTTTGATCGGCATGCCCAAATTCGTTGAGGACAATGATGATTGCCCCACCATTGAAGGGATGGACCGTTGAAGACACGTCTGGTACATTTGGATCCTAGATAGCAATTCTTTCATCATTCCACCAGAACTTTGCCCCTTGAATGGCCCAATCGTGGGTCCCACAGAAATTGACAGCGGAGGATGATTGGATCCAAATGCTGCTACATCAATATTGCAAGTGACAACCTTTTATACTGTGCAAGAGTGTGATGGTTGATAACCAAACACATTTGCATGAAATTACCTGCCCTCTTTTACCTTGTAAAAGAACAAACAGGTGAGCGACTCGATTTCAATAGTCCTGAACCATATTAACCCGATCCATTTAATTAGTTGCCTCAACATGTCTCTTTGAGTTGACATCGCGCAAGAGTCAGAACTGAGTCTCCTCATGACTTGCTCAAAATCTCATCGAGGCAAGTTGACTCGGCCAAGCTTTGAGTCAAGTCACCAACTAGAACTGTGGTCATGACCATCCGACCAATGGAATAAAAAATGAACAGTTAAAATCAAGCAGAAATGACAAAATAGGATTATCTTCGCCTTGATCAAGAATCTATAAAATTGGCTTTCCAGGATTCTTTTTAAAACATATCGAAGGGTTTTAAATTTCACGTTGGATTATGACATGGTTTAAAAATACAAAAAACTCATACTTGGAACCTAGTTGAGTCAATTCAACTCGAACAAAACTCATACTTGGAGCCTAGTTGAGTCAATTCAACTCAAACACTTCGTTGAGTTCCTTAAAAGGTCATACGAGTTTTTCTGAGTTCATTTTTTTCAGTACTATTAAATATTTGCAAGTATAAAAAATTATATTTATAATGTCAAGTGGTGCCTAGTCAGGTAGATTTTTGTCAAGTTATGCCGAGATTATGCTTAGGAAGAAGCATTAGGCTTAAAAATGGAGGTGAATGTTGCTGCATTATGTTTTTTTATTTCTATATTTATTTTAAGAGTGCATTTGGTTGCACCAAATATCATGAAATCTCACAATAATTAGCACGAAATTAGATTTTTGGTGCAACCAAACTCACCCTTAATCTTATAAAGTTTTTGGTTATTTGTTGAAACTAATTGTTTGGTGTGATAGGGTGAATTGCATGAGCACGATAAACTTGTGTCTGTAATTCAACAAGTAGACGTGGTGATCTCTACACTCCCAGTTCCTCAATACCTTGAGCAACTTAAAATCATCGATGCCATCAAAGATGCTGGGACCATCAAGGTAAATCACCTTTACATTTTGCTAACCCCACCGAGCACATGCAGCACACGTACTAATTACTTGCAGGTGTGGAAACATCCAAGCTTCACCTTTTTGCTGATCGGGTGTAAAATCAGGCCGGGCCCACTACTCTTGTGGGCCACGAATGTACCTTGAATGTGGACTTTGGCAATTTTATTATTCTTCTTTTCTAAATGTCCATTATTTTCGAAAATTTGTGGCCTACCTTTATTACTGTCACATGTAGATTTCTTTTTTCTTTTTTCTTGTTAAACCATAATGCATTGCTTTGATGTTCTTAACGTGTGCAGCTGGGACTAGCAGATTTAATATTCGCTCCTGTGATTTAACATTTGCTTGTCTGAAACAGAAATCTACATGTGACAGTAATAAAGAGATCTGGACCGCTCATTGTTGGGTATACATGGATGTAGGGCTGTAAATGGCCGGGTTCGGGGTGGGTTTAGCCAAAACCAGATCCGCCCATTTACTAGATAGGTCTGGGTCCAAATTTTAGACCCAAACTCTTTTACTAAATGGGCGGGTTTATGTCGGGTCTGACTCAACCCATCAGACCCATTTAGGTCTGGCATAGGGAGATCCACCCAGACCCATTTATAAATGGGTCGGGTCTAATGGGTCTGGGTCTAGATCTAGTATGCAAGCATTTTAAAAAGGATTAAAATCGGGGTCTAGACGGGTTTGGGCTGGATGGATCCCTCGAAACATAGACCAAACTCATCTACTTACTAAATGGGTTAGGGTTGGGTCAGGTCAGGCCTAATATAAAGGAATCCAAACCTAAACCCGTTTAGCAAATGAGTCTATTCTTGGACCCAGACTCGTACCATTTAACAAATGGGTTGGGTCTAAGTTGGGTCTAAATGGGTTGGGTCTAGGTACCCCATCGGGTCCATTGACCCATTTACAGCCCTACATGGATGGGTGTACACTTGCTGCTGATTGTAAGAATTCCTAGTATTTCAGATAGGTTGGCAGAAAAAGAAAAAAAGAAAAAAAGGAAAAAAGGTCCAACGATGGGCAATGATGATCATTTGATCCGTGTATTTTCACTTATGGCCCTTCCATGGTATAGCCCAACAAATCAATGAACAAATCTCATGCACGTATGTCATGCTTACTAAGATCAATTGCTTGATAACTTAGATATTAGTTATTTATATTTGAATTTGGAACATGACACTTGTCCTACAAGTCTCCCATTCGATAATTTTTTTTATAATAAATAAAAATATTACTAATAGTAAATAAAATAAAATAAAAACTCTCATTTGTTTTCTTACAGAGGTTCATTCCATCTGAGTATGGCAACGAAGTGGACAGGGTTTCTGTACTCCCTCCCTTCCAAGCAGTTCTTGATATCAAGAAAAGGATCAGAAGGACCACCGAAGCGGCGGGAATCCCACATACTTTTGTTTCTGGAAATTCCTTCGCGGCATACTTCGTAGATTACTTCTTGCATCCACATGAGGGAGGAGATGAAGTTTTGGTCTATGGAAGTGGTGAAGCAAAAGGTATTCAAAACTTGAAATTACCAAAACTTTCCTTCTACTTAAATTTTTTTTTTTTAAGAAAATCTAGTTGTTTTTGGAAAATATTTCCCAAATCAAGAGTTGGGTTGGATGAATATTTGTAGCATGCCAGTACCTGTTAGTAAATTCCCAACTCCCAAGTAGGTTTTCAACAATAAGTACGTTTGGCATTTATTATTATTTTCTCTAAAAAAAAAAAGAAACAAAAAATAAAAACATTTCAGTTTTCCCTACTAATTAGGCTAAAGGGCACGTTTGCTAATAAATTCAGATTAGAAAATAGACTAGAGAATGATTTTCTTACTAATCTTCATTTGAGGAAGTATGGCGTAAAAGTAATGGTATCTGAATGCAAATACTCTAGAAAAAAATGTTCTAGACTTGCTTTTGGTATCATGGGTTTCATATACTTCCATAGACATCCATATTCACAAGTACACATAATGAAAGGATCACCCAGATGAAAGAGATTTATCAAACGGGATTCTTGTACATTTCGGCTGTGATTGAGTACAAGCCTTTAATTACATTCTAGGAAAAAAAAAAATACTTTGATTTTGAGATAGAGCCAACAACCGAAGTATCAATAGATATTTAAATAGAGTGGAGTAAGAAAGATCATGGATGCAATAATGACTTCGACCTCTCTCCCGTCCATGGAGGAGCTGGAGTGCCTCTGCCACTCTTTCATGTTACATTCTGATCCCTACCTATGATGAATTATTACTTGTCCTCCACTAGCACATGCATGGTGGAGATATGTTCTATGAATTGATCCCAAACACAGACACACTTATGGAGGTATGGGTAGGGATGTTATTCCGCAGGCTTAGACACACTCCCAGAGGCATGGAAGCAGGAGATGGAAGTTTCATTGCCAGGGCGCAGACGCTCTCCGATGTCCCTCCCTGAGAGTAGACGTGCTTGTAGGGACAAGAGATAGTAATGCCCTAAGAGTAGACGGTCCCCATCTCTCATTCCCGCCCCATTAAACCACTCTTCTCACCACCCGACATTCCCTTTTTTCAAATCCCGTCAAACCTAACCCCCCTACAACCCCCCCTGCACATCTCTTTCCCATTCCCGGGGGGGGATGGAGGGTATTGGGTGACGGAGTGAAGGTTGGAGGGGGGTGTTGGAATGGGAGTTGGGAGATTGGCGGAGAATGGGAGAGAGGGTTGAGAGTTTGGGTTTGTCAAGTTGGGGTTATCGGGAATGGGAAAGTGATGTAGGACGGGTCGCTGACTATTTCATGGCTCAGATGGAGCAAAAGAAGACCGGATGGGGCCGAAAGTGATCCGGACCGTCAGAACCGTGAATCGGTCGTATCTCACAATCCGGAATGAGTTACGGGACGTATAATATATCAATTTGGGGTAGCTCGAGCTACTTTAGCCAACCAACCCACCTATGCCGGGTTGCCCAACCCGGAATCGCGAGAATCAACCGTATCGACGGTCATTAGGCTAGTTTATTTTCATTTTTACTATTTATAGTAAGTTTTAATTCGATCATAACTTTGCATCTGTAGGGTTTTAGAGTTAGTGCCCAACATGAAAAGGGCTTAGAATATTTCGTAGAACAACGTGGTTGAGGCCGTTTGATAACTTTCTATTTTTGTCCGAAAACCAAGAGTTCTAGTAGGATTGAATGACTTCTATAAATAGTAAGTTTACTATTTATAGTAAGTTGCGTTTTCTAGGAGTTTTAGTTGGAGTTGGATTTTGATACTTTACCTAGGGTTTAGTTTCCTATTTATATGCATTGTAATTCCTTTATTATTCATTTAATTATCAATAAATCAATTATTCGGAATTTATTTCCTCTTTTTATCTTTTATTTCTTCTCGTGGATTCGAGAAACTATCGGTTAGGGAGACGGTGATCGACCTACCACGTCCTCCCTGCGTCAGAAAGAGAGGTGCAGGGGGGGTTGTAGGGGGGTTAGGTTTGACGGGATTTGAAAAAAGGGAATGTCGGGTGGTGAGAAGAGTGGTTTAATAGGGCGGGAATGAGAGATGGGGTTTGTCGGGGGACGTGCTGAGTCACAATGTAGACAACGCACTCAAGAAGACTTGAGACATGCTCCGCTCAACTGATCAATGCCCAGCAGAAGCGATCATGGATCTAGGCCAATGATCTTATGACCCCACCACCGATTCCTTCACAGCTCTCAAGAATGGCCTGACACGAAGATCTTCAGCCATTTGATTAATGGCCAACAATTCTGGATCTTTTATGACAAAAAACCATCTAGTCGTGGATATAGACCACCCATATTCTGGAGCCAACCTGTGCTTCACCATTTCTTTCAATAATCAATTTGATCTAGAACGTCCATCCTGTGGGTCCCATTTTTAATTTCCCTTTCCTCCCAAGAATCACTTTGATCTGACAATCCTAATTTACCAATCAGTTGGCAACAAAATAAATAGTCTTAATCTTTTCATCAGGAAGTTTTATTCATGGATCTAGACACCATCTTGTATGCCCACATAAGCAGCTTTCTGGGAGTGAGAGAAAGATTCTTGAGAGATCCCAAACGCACCTCAAACCTCGTACCATTGAAATAGGAAATAAGCTTTCGGGTTGATCATTCATAGGTTTTTAATGTTGAAATTAATAAAAAATCATCTCCATCGTTAACAATCTTGCAAGATGCTTATTGACTAAGGATCAGCAGCATCTGTTGCCCCGGAGGGGCTCACAAGGTGAGATGGCTTAACGATGGGAACCATCCATGTTCTAGATGCAATGCTGTGTGGACCCATGTGTCAAACAACCACTTTATCTAAAAGCTAGGACTTTTAGAGGATGGCGTATCAATGTATATCGAGGGACTTCAACACCATGTTGAAAGGAAGATTTTGACCATCACAGTGTAAAAGAACGTAGAGCATTGTAAGGAAAACATTCAGTTGGCCCACATGGTTTGAATGATTTGGATAGAGGTTCATTTATGCAAGTAAATGGAATGATACTACTCAATGTTTGATGTCTAATAAAACCAACAAAATGTCTTGTACAGCTGTGCTGAATTTTGAGAAAGATGTGGCCGCTTATACTATCATGGCCGCAGACGATCCAAGGACATGCAATCGTTTGATCATCTATAGACCCCCAGGAAACATCATCTCTCTGCAAGATTTGATCTGTTCATGGGAGAAGAGGACCGGAAGAACTTTCAAGAAGACTTTCATCCCCGATGAAGAAGTGGTGAAGCTCAGTGAGAGTAAGAACATAAAAACTGTGGTCCATTTCTTTACAGTAGTCTTAGATTAGAGTTGTTGTATGTAGAATTGCGTTGGCAGAGATTGAAGCGACGACTCAATGCCTACGTCTCAACATGGTATGCGTGTGCAAGGATTATCTAGACTGTTCATTATGTGTGGCCTACCAAATGACTGGCCCGCCAGCTCATCTGGTGGGCCCACATAATTATGAGATAATGCTTACGGAAAAGGGGGTTAATGGATTTATATTAAATCTACACGTCTGACCACCTGGTGGGTCAACTGAGTTGCTCAGTTACCTGAATCTGGCACATGTACACCATGCTGGCCCATTGGTTGTGAATAGTACGCTTCTTCAATCTCTTATTGCACGGATCCCAGTGTGAAAAAAAGGGAGCGGATTAGGTGAGACCCCGGATCCACCGAGGTGGGTGGGACCCCTGACTGTGGGGCAAACAGTGATGTATGTGTCTTAAATCCACACCGTCCAACCATTTTGAAAGATCATTTTAGGAATGATCCCAAAAATGAAGTTGACTCGAATCTTAGGTGGACCACACTAAGGAAAAAGTTGTGATTCAATCCCTACCATTAAAAACTTCATGGATTCCACCGGAATGCTTATTTTCCATCCAACCTGTTGATAAGGTCACAAACACCTAGATGAAGAGACCACATAAATATCAACTTGATCCAAAGATTTTGTGGCCCACACGAAGTTTTTAATGGTCAATCACCTCTTATTCCTGTACTATGTATTTATTTTGTGACCACTGTCCTTACAGTGGGGCCCACCTTGATATATGTATTTTATATCCATGGCTTCCATCTATTTTGAGCCCAAAAATGAAACATATCTAAATACCAGGTGGACCATACTGTGGGAAAGATTGGTGACTGACCATTAAATACTCCTTGCGGGCCACAAAAGTTTTGTATCAAGCTGATATTTGCTGTCTCCCCTCATTCTGTTTTGTGCGGCCTTATCAACGGGTTGGATGGCAAATAAGAATCACCAAAACTTCCAAACATTATAGTGGGCCTCAGGAAGTTTTAATGGTTGGGCATTCAATCACTACTATTTCTCACTGAGTAGTCCACATTTTGATCTGTTACATTTTTGCGCTCATGCCCTAAAATGATCCCGGCAAACCGATGGACAGTGTGGATATATATAACCAAGTGGGCCCAATGTTAAGGACTGCATGTTTTGGTTGGGCCCGGGTCTGGGCCACACCTAAATGCTCCCTTTCGAGACTACATCAGCTTATCGTTTTTAAGGGTCCTTACCGGCCCGCAGCTAATTGCTCCCTTTCAAGACTAGACCATTGATCGTTTTTAAAGGCCCTTACATAGTCCTTTTTTAATGGTACTCCTTACTCATGGCTTAGTGGTAGACTCACAAGAGTTTCAACACTAAGGTCATGGTTCAAGTACTCATTGAGGGGTGTGTGGCTGTGCCTGAAAAAAAAAAAAGAAAAAAAGAAAAAAAAAAATCTTCGTTTTTATGCTATGGCTCATTATTGCCTGTGGCATTCATGAACATACATATGGGCCGTGGAGCAAACAAACTGAGCTGTCCGATCTTAGCCATTGAATTGATACTGTGACGTGACCATCCGTTGGAAATTAATGTGATTTCCGGGCTACGCTCCATCTGCCGTGTGTTCAAGAGTTGACATGAATGTATGCTGCTTGTATGGTGGATAAGGCGATAAAACTAGTAGCCATGATATCACCACAATTTAGGATTTTTTAACATTCAGTAACGTATTTTTATCCATGATTCGCAGCTTTACCGTATCCTGACAACATTCCAATGAGCATCCTTCACAGCATTTTCATCAAGGGCGATCAAACGAACTTTGAACTGGAAGAAAACGACTTGGAAGCTTCCAACTTATATCCGGAATATAAATACACTTCCATTGATCAATACCTTGATCTTTGCGCCGTGGATCCCCCCAAAACTCAGCGTGCTGCATTTGCATGACCTCGCTCTTCAATATTATATGATCTGATCTTGATGATATGCATACTTTCCTCTATTTTGTTGTATTTATAAGTGGGTCACATGGTTAAGTGATCCATCTCCAGTATAAGGGGATCCGTCTCCAGTATTAGGGTCATCCTTTTTTCTCATTGGCGTATTAGGGTTGTCCTATTGAAAATATCTTTTTGTGCAATGCATGATCTATCTACGGTATTTCCCGTCCAATAAACCAACAACATAGGCCACTAAACTATGGGCTCTGGTTTATACATGTTAGAACTTGACTGCAGAATTAAAGGACTAATCAGTGCATTGAGTATGGAGATTGGATAATCTGAATAATAGCTGGCATATCTGATTAGGTTATCTGATGTGTGATCTAAATCTTCCACTCCTGGAACCGCTACAGTGAAAATCCGAAGATGAGAGGTGATTTTCTATATGTTTCAGATTGGGGACCCAGCATCCCTTCTATAGGAATTGTTGATGGGTATTGCAGTGTTTGAAACTCATCAAAACATTGAATGCCTGCTTTACATGAATTTGCTATCTCGGTGTTTATGTCCAACTACAATACTGTCATAGGCAGTTTAGACACACCACCCCACTATTGTTCTTAAGAAATCACAACTGTAGTGGGCTCCACTGATCAGACCACATGAATTTAACATCTGTATTAATTTTGGGCCATTGATCGGTTGGGCCCACTGTATAGAAAATTTACATTCTCTCACTTGGGTCATACTATTTAATGTCACGGATTTCAATTCTACTTAGATGGTTAATTGATATGTCAGATTCTTTGGACAACGCCTTTTTCCAATCTAGTCCATCAAGATAATTAATACCGAATCGTGGTAGTCTACACAATATTAATTGAGGCGAAGTGAGATGAATTACGGTCACTAGTATTACCAATCTTAATGATATAGATTGTGAACATTGTCGTGTGGTATGAAGGTTACATTCAAGTGTGATCGAAAGTTCCTACCTTCAAGAGGTTCTTGAAGCTTTCTTAAGATGTCTCCAATGAGATAATATTAAAATTCTACTATTTTCAAAATACATTGTGCACACTAAAGGAGAGAAATAGTATAAACTAACAATAGAATCATCAAAGTAAATGAGATCTCTATGAGTGTCTGGATAAAATAAACCAAAACTAAATATGAAAACTCCTATTAACTAAATATATACGTGAGGTCAATGACTTCTATCAACATAACATGCTTCTAACATGACACCACAGGAAGCCCTTTAGTGAGAGGATTTGCTATCATCTCTTTAGTACCGATAAGTAGAATAGACACTTGATGATCCCGCACTTTATCCTTTACAACATAATACTTTACGTTGATATGCCTCGACCTTGATGAGTGTTTTTTGTTGTACGAGAAACTCACCAAGGAGCTGTTACAAAATATTCTTATAGGTTTCGGGATATGCTCCAAGACCCGTAAATCAGTGAAAAAACTATGTAGCCACATTCCTGATTTGTAGCTTTGTGACATGCGATGAATTCTGCCTCCATAGTGGATGATGCTATGATAGATTGTTTTACACTTTTTCAAGACACAACTCCTCCACCCACGAGAAAAATATAACTGGACGTGAACTTTCTCGTGTCGACGCAGCCAGCATAATCTGCGTTTGAATATTCGACCAAATCCAAATGATTGGTTCTCCTCAAAGTGAGTGCGAAGTCTTTCATCCATTGCAAGGAGTGCAACACTTTCTTTACCACGGTCTAGTGTTGAATCCTTGGATTAGATAGTCCCTACCCAACATTCTAACCGCAAAGGCAATATCCGGGTGCATACAGACTTGAGCATGCATTATACTCCTCACTGCTGACGCGTGCCTTCATTCGATTCGTTTTTAAATCATTCTTAGGGCACCGAAAACTCCCGAATTTGTCACCTTTCACAATGAGTGATTGACTAGAAGCGGAATTATGCATGCCAAATCGCTTGAGTATCCTACCAATGTAGGCTCTTTGCGACAAACCAAGCAATTCTGGATATCTATCCTTATGAATCTCGATGCTTATGACAAAGGAAGCATCCCAAGATCTTTCATCTCAAACATTTGAGACAGAAATTTCTTGGTACCATGTAACATCCCTAGCTATGTCACTGCTGGCCAACAATATGTCATCAACGTATATAATCAAAATGATGAACTTGCTCCCATTGATTTTAATATAGATACACTTATCAGCTGTCTTTTCTATAAAATCGTATGAGAAAATCACCTTATGAAACTTTAGGTACCATTGATGTGACGCTTGTTTCAATCCGTATATGGACTTCTTAAGTTTACAAACCAGTTATTTTGAGCTTTCAACTTCAAAATCTTTTGGTTGTAACATGTATACGTTCTCATCTAGATCCTCATTAAGAAACATAGTCTTCACATCCATTTGTTGTAGTTCCAGATTTATATGAGCTACGAGAACCATAATGATTTTAAATGAGTCTTTCTTTGAAACAGGAGACAAGGTCTTTTTTGTAGTCAATGCCTTCTCGTTTGTTGAAACCCTTGGCAACAAGTCTGACTTAATACCTTTCGATGTTCCCTTTGGAGTCCCACTTGATTTTAAATACTCATTTATAATTCCAACCAGCTTAATTTCTTCGGGTAACTCAACAAAGTCCTAGACTTGGTTGTCCTAATGGATTTCAACTCATCTTTCATGACATTATACCACTAAGAATAATTAATGCTTAGTTTGGCTTGTGTGAAGGATTTATGATCATTTTTCACCTGTTCCTCAACCCCAATGTAATGTTGCGATTTAGTAATAATTCAAGGGAGACCGAGATCGTCTTTAGGGATAAACCGGGATTTCACAAAATTTTTCTAAATAACTTTAATTGAAATCCAACTAAAAAAACTAAATCTGAAAATCGATGTATTATGAACGACGAAAAATGTAAACTAAAAGATGAATATAATGATTTAAAAATACTAGAGCGCCGATGATCCAGTTACAATTATCCTTAATGCATAATCCAACTTGGTTTCTCAACTTCACAACTAGAATTAAAATCCAATTCTATCTAGTCGGGATATGGAGCAGTTAAATCACATCAACATTGTTCGCTCGCCTCGAGTGCAAGGCTTGCGATGTAGTAATAACACGGCAAGACCGAGGTCGATCCATAGGGAATTAGGGTAAACTAATTCGAACCATGCTAGTAACTTCAAATTCAACAATTTTAGATTTCAATTAAGAAAAACTAAGTAAAACAGTAACTTTTAGAAAAATCTGATAATTAAAGGAACTAAAGCCTCAAGGATCTACTTATATTAGTTTCACATGAATTCATTATCCAAGCATAAACACAACTAGATTCGAAGTTCTATCTCTCATCTAGTTGGAAGATTAAACATTCAAACATAAACAATCCCACTTAATTAGAAAATAAGATTCTAGTTCTAATAAAGCATATAAAATTCAAACATGTAGCCTTCAAAGTAACAGCCATGCTAAGAGACTATGGCATGTTTTAGGGTTACTACAATTCGAATATAATCAATCCAAACATGGCCATGTCAGAGAATTGTAATGAATTCATGTCCAAAGCACATAAACTCTCATAAGACATATAAAAATACCAACTTTATTCAAACTATAACTTACAAATTCAAACTTTAAGTACTTGAATCAAACAAATTCTACATGAGAACTAACTATAAGCTTCACCTCTTAGCCTTAGCTAAGATGTTCTAACCGAGCATCATCATGCTACAACTAAAAACAATGAAATACAACTAAAAAATATGAAAAACCAGATTTGGGTTGCTTCTTCTTGCTCTCCCGTGCTTGAATTAGCTACCCTTGTGCTCCTCCGATCTTTAATGCCGCTGCTTTGCCAAGGCTTCAGCTCCAAGATCAGCTACCTTGCATGTGATGCTCTATTAGAGATGCCCAAGGTGCTAGGAAATGGTGAATCCTCTACAAATGGTAGAAAATATGTTTTCTAGAGGAATACACCTATTTGGACTCCTAGGTGGTGTTTAGACAAGTGATTTAACTATAGTCAAGGTGTCTAAAACCCTAGGAATCAAGAGGGAACAAGTTCATTCTCAATATGCCATTGAATGGCCTAAGTTTTTGATGAAAACACAAGGAGAATGACTTGCTATGGGTTTAGGATAGAGCCTTTAATGGTCCTTAACAATGGTGGCTTCTATCTCCTCAAAATCCCTTCTTATATCCCTAAAAACGAATTCCCCCGCTTTTATAAACTTTCTCCAACGGTCAAATAACGGGCAGATTCGCGCAGGGTCAGGCGCCTGGAATCTGGTCCATTATACAGATTTGGTCGTTGGACGCATTTAGAGTTGGTCGGGTGCTCAGTCAAGGTGTGGTCGAGTGCTCGATGACCATACTTTCACTGGTCGGGCGCCCAGTGGTCACTTTGGTTGGGCGTCCGGAATTCAATCCAGAATTTGGTCTGTGCTGCTGGACATGTTTTGCACTGGTCAGGCGCCCGGTGAACACTAGGTTGGGCGTGCGATGACCATTTGGATATATGGCCAACTCTCTAGATGGATTTCTCTATAGGTCGGGCGCCCGGTCAAGGTGTGGTTGGGCGCCCGATCAGGCATGATTTTCTGCTGTTTTGCAGTAGATCATGCAACCTTTTAGCCATTATTTTGGTGGTCTTTTGGGACACCTAAGGCCAATCTAAGATGATTAATGGTATGCCTATTGGTCATGTCATCTAGAGTTTATGGTTTTGGATAGGTACAAGGTTGAGGCTCACCAAGGCATCACTTTTGCCTGTTTCTTCTTTATTAATGCAGTCGGTCCGTCTTGAGTCTTCGGTCTTCGTCTTCGTTAAGTTCAACTGACTCTAGACTCACTGACCTAAGTAATTGACAAACCAGGTGCACTAGTATGCCACAGAAAAGTGCACTAACAATCTCCCACTTTGTCAATTACTTAAAAAAACCTATCCTACCAAAACAGAATACATTACATGTCAAAATTCAAATAAATTTTACAACTCGAAACAGTAAGACATGTAACTAAGCAAGCTCCTCTTGAATGCTCCCCCATAACTTGTCAATCCCTGCATCACAAAATATAGCAAACTAGTTTTTGTGGGACTTAAACTTTCTTACCCTTTTTTGTCAACAATTGACAAACTATTCTCTACCCCTCAATGATACATCAATTTAGGTTAAGGTAAGAGAAGATAGTATGTTGCAGTTATAACTATAAGCACATGCTAATTAGAGAGAATATAGGGTGCATGAACATATAAGACATGGAGCATGCATGAGAACATGATTAATAAGAAAATGTATTATTCTAAACATACTTAATCATGCAAAATTGGTCATCTATGATATACATTAAGCTTTGAAAGCTCAAGGGCTTATATATAGCCCAATCAACCAACCTCCCCAAAAATGGTATATCAAGACCTATATTAACCGAAGATTAGCATACAATGAAACATAAAACTTAAGATGATTAGCTAATCTAAGCAGAAAAATAATCTAGCAGTAAATATATCAAATAAAAGTAAGGCTAAATTATCAAAATTTGGGCTAATGAGGCTTGAATCTTTTGATTTTCCTATTAAAGCATTTTTAGCTACCCTTACTAACTATGTTTAGTTTGATTTGCCTAAGGGTAACTAATTTGCACAACACCTTCATAAAATGTAGCATGAGGTGAGGGGTTGTGAACTCCTCCTTCTCCTAGAAGGGAAAGCGGTTGGGATCCTCTCTTAGATTAGGGGGAAGAGAGGTAGTGGTGGAAGCCATGAGAGCTCCCACCATATCTTGGTTCTCATCACTATTAGAGTCGTTAGATTCAGAATTTGACTCATCTGTATCATCCCATGTAGCTACCATGGCCTTTTTACCTTTCGGCTAAGCGTTTCCAGATAATCCGGGGCAATATGGCCACGTTGACCGCAACCGTAATATCGGACGGATGAAGTTTTGAATAACTTTCCTTTATGTTTATCACCCTTCTTATCCTTCTTGTCACGGCTACTCCCTCTATCAAATTTGAGGAATCTCTTAAATATTTTGTTAAGATCATCATCCTCATCATTGCTATCTTCGGACGACTCACTCTTAATTTTCTTTTGTCTATATGAGTGTCTATGTGAAGATTTCAAAGAAAAGTTTTTCTTCTTAGAGGGGGCCTTAAAGTGTAATTCATGTGTTTGTAGGGAACCTATAAGTTCCTCTACTTTCATGTTATCTATGTCTCTACACTCTTCTAAAGCTACTACCTAGGTACCGAATCTTTCCGGGAGGGATCTAAGTATTTTTCTATATAACCTTCCTTCTAGAACCCTTTTCCCCCAAGGTAAATATAGGTTGCAAGTATCAGAAAGTTTAGTATAAAATTCCATGAAGGTTTCAGTCTCTTCCATCCTAATATTTTTAAGTTTGGTGGTTAAGAGTTGAAACTTTAAATGTCTTACTGTGCTAGTTCCCTCGTGGGTTACTTCAAATATATCTCACACTTCTTTTGCTGTTGCGCATGTGAGAATGCGCTGAAATTCTTCCGGGGAAACACCACAACAAATCACATTAAAAGCTTTGGCATTTGTCACATATTGAGCTCTCTCAATATCATTCCATTTCTCATCATCTTTGAGAATGATAATGATCTTACCATCAACCTCCACTTGTTCAGTGGGCAAGGAATATCCATTTAATGTTGCTGCCCGTACAGATCGGTCGATGGATTGGAGAAAAATCCTCATTCTAACCTTCTAATAGGCATAGTTGGATCCGTCAAAGTATAGTGGACGGTTGATAGTATTCCCATCTCGGTTAGACATGATACTAGTGCTCCGGTATCGGATCTTACTCTAGACGGTTAAGTCCTTGAAGAGCAACCTGCTTTGATACCAATTGAAATTTCGTCGGGTAGTCTAACACGACACCCTACGCATACGCGTGCGGAAGCTTAATGAGCAACTAGGATGATGGCTAAGTGTGGGTCTAATCAAATGACTAGTAAATGATAAATGCAATAAACAACCTAGTCTAAATAACACATGTAGACCATAGAGGATGAATCAATAAGAACTCAAGTCTACATGAGGAGTGAAAGTATATCTTGTGAGTGTGGATGTGCCTATCAAGTGCCTAGCATACATTCCTAACTAAACATTCATAATTAACCAATTAAACACAATGCATAATGAAGAATGTGCTCAAGAAAAATCATAAACACAGGTTGTATAATGGTTCGACTACTTGTCTACTCCACTCCCCGTTCAAGTACTCAACTCCTTTGAGCACACCGGCATTCACTAGGGAGTTTAAATCTGGTTCCTCCCAACCAATGTGTTTTAACTCGAATCCACCCAACTAGGGAGTTTACAGGTTCCTGCCAACCTACACGTTCACACCCGTGTTGGTGGCTCCCTTTGGAGACTTTGTTTAGGCCCGACAAATGTGCCAAGGAAACGGCTAACATCCCTAAATTTAGGTACAGCAAATGAGCCAAGGAGTGTCGAACAACTCCTAGTCTTTAGGTCGACAAATAGGGCAAGGAACGGTTAACGTCCCTAGACTTTAGGCTGACAAATAGGCCAAGGATCGGCAAACGACCCTAGTTCGAGTTTGTCAAATAAACTCTACACTCGAATCCCATAGGGAATTGAGTAGATGGACTCCTAACAAAGACAACCTTACTTGTCAGATTGAGCCCCTTTGTAGCGCCGCTTTGGGTTGCTTCTTCTTATTTTCCCGTGCTTGAATCAACTCCCCTTGTGCTCCCCAGATCTTTGATGTCGCTGCTTTGCCAAGGCTTGAGCTCCAAGATCAGCTACCATGCATGTGATACTCCATTCGAGATACCCAAGGTGCTAGGGAATGGTGAATCCTCTACAAATGGTAGGAAATAGGTTTCCTAGAGGAATACACCTATTTGGACTCCTAGGTGGTGTTTAGACAATGCATTTAGCTGTAGTCAAGGTGTCTAAAACCCTAGGAATCAAGAAGGAATAAGTCCATTCTCAATATGTCATTGAATGGCCTAAGCTTGTAATGAAAATACAAGGAGAATGACTTGCTATGGGTTTCGAATAGAGCCTCTAATGGTCTTTAGCAATAGTGGCTTCTATCTCCTCAAAATTCCCTCTTATATCCCAAAAAATGAATCCCCCTGCTTTTATAAACTTTCTCCAATGGTCAAATAATGGGCAGATTTGCGCAGGGTCAGGCGCCCGAAATTCAGTCCATTATACAGATTTAGTCGCTGGACACATTCAGAGTTGGTCGGGCGCCCAGTCAAGGTGTGGTCGGGTGCTCGATGACCATACTTTTCATTGGTCGGGCGCCCAGTGGTCACTTTGGTCGGGCGTCCGGAATTCAATCCAGAATTTGGTCTGTGCTGCTGGACATGTTTTGCACTGGTCAGGCGTCCGGTGAACACTAGGTCGGGCGCCCGATGACCATTTGGATATATGGCCAACTCTCTAGATGGATTCCTCTATAGGTTGGGCGCCCGGTCAAGGTGTGGTCGTGCGTTTGATCAGGCATGATTTCTTGTTGTTTTGCAGTAGATCGTGTAACCTCTTAGCCATTCTTTTGGTGGTCTTTTGGGACACTTAAGACCAATCTAAGATGATTAATGGTATGCCTATTGGTCATGGTCATTTAGAGGTTTATGATTTTGGATAGGTACAAGGTTGAGGCTCACCAAAGCATCACTTTTACAGGTTTGTTCTTTCTTGATGCAGCCGGTCCATCTTGAGTCTTCGGTCTTCCTCTTCAATAAGCTCAACCGACTCAAGACTCACTGACCTAAGTAATTGACAAACAAGGTGCACTAGTATGCCACAGAAAAGTACACTAATAATATGGCCAACCAGTCTTCACCTGTCGTGGTCTTGGCCGACAGGTCAGGATCGGTCTTAGACCATTGTGGCTCCACTTCTCTCTCTCTCTCTCTCTCTCTCTCTCTCTCCTATCCTTGGTTCTTTCTTTCTTCTTTGGCCCACCTTCAATCATCTTTGAAAGGCTTTAAAATGTGTTCTTTAGTCATCAATTGGGTGAAGTCTCTCTCTCATTCCTACAACCACAAAACATGCATTAGATAGGTCTTTTAACATATAAATTATGCATATGATGTGATGTAATTGGTTAGAATATGTATAAATTAATAGCTCAACACACTCCCCAACCAACATTTTGCTAGTCCTGAGCAAAACATGCGTGAAACAATCTACTTCTCTAAAAACTCAACTCTCTCTTAGAAACTATACTTCTATAATAGGTAGCCCTTTTCAGAATTTATCAACAAATATTTAATGAATAATTATACTTTTCCTTCAAAATTAGATAGGATTTTTAGAAATCCATTTCTTTCATTCTTTTCTCTTATTTCAGATGAGTAAGGATGGACAAAGTTCCCTGCCTTGGTTCCTAAACACTTCAAATCTTCAGAATAACCAATCTACACATCTAATAATCTGTTCAAAATATGAGAATCGTTCAATGTGAATTAGACTAAAAAATGTTGAGATTTTCTATCAATCAACTCAATGGGGGAATTCATATAGAAAATAATTATATTTAAAATAATTCAGAAATCTTAAAATCATATCAATTAATCTCTCATCCTTTCATACTGATAGCATCCCAATTGCATAGAAACAAGGTTTTCCAAAAGGGTTTTGATGTTCAAAAAAAAATTGAAAAATTTCTACAAAATTTTGCTCGAAATGTTATAAATTACTAGATTTTAGGAATCTCAGTCCCTACCAAATCTTGCATTGTCCTCAATGTAAAAGATATGTAATGAGTAATAACATGAGAGTAATGATAAAAATAAAAGAGGGTGAGTACGAGAGTACCTGAGTGAATCGATCACGGGGATCTATTTCCGACATCAAAATCTACTAAAGCAATAAAACTAAAATAGAAAAAACAATTAAACCTGATCTACTCTATACCTCCATCGGACTAGGAGATCAATCATCCTAATATACAGGATCCTTCAGAGTGATGGACATATCTTCTTAATCAAATTTCTCAATAAATGGTTTAAGGCGTTGTCTGTTCACTTTAAAACAATTACCATTCGCTGTATTTTCTATCTCAACAACCTCATGAGGAAAAAATTCTTTAGCAATGTATGGGCTAGTCCATTGAGATCTCAATTTTCTAAAAAAAGATGAAGTCAGGAATTGTGCAAGAGTACTTTTTGGCCTACATGAAATTTTTTCCTGAAAATGTGTTTGTCAGGAAAGGCTTTCATCCTACTCTTGTAAATTCTCGAGTTCTTGTAAGCATCGTTACTGATCTTGTCAAGCTCATTCAATTGGAGTTTGCGAAGCGAGCTAGCCTTATCAATGTTAAAGTTCAATGCCCGAATTGCCCAATATGCTTTGTGTTCAAGTTTCACAGGCAAGTGACAAACTTTTCCATAGACAATTCTATAGGGAGACATTTCAATTTGGGGGGGGGGGTCTTATAAGCGGTATGGTGAGCCCAAAGAGCATCGTCTAATCTCAGTGACTAATCTTTGCGATCAGGCCTCAAAGTCTTCTCCAAAATTTGTTTGATTTTTCAGTTAGAAATTTCAACTTGCCCACTTGTCTATGGGTGGTATGGGGTACTCACTTTATGCATAATGCCATATTTCTTCTTTGTGGCCTTGAAAGGTCTATTGTAAAAGTGAGAGCCACCATCACTTATGATGGCTCGAGGCGTTCCAAATCTGGAAAGTATGTTTTTTTTAAGGAACTTTAGAACCGTGTGATGATCCTTGGTTCTATGGAATAACCTCTATCCACTTGGACACAGTCTATGGCAAGCAATATGTAGACATGTCCAAAAGATGAGGGGAATGGTCCCATGAAATCGATGCCCCCACAATCGAAGACTTCAAGATGTTAAATTGGGTTGAGAGGCATCATATTCCAATGGGACAATCCTGCTAGCTTTTGACAGCGCTTTCACGCTTTGCAAAACTCGTAGGTCTCTCTAAACAAGGTAAGCCAATAAAAACCACACTGTAGAATTTTTGCAATAGTTTTCTTGTCGAAAAAATGACCCCCACATGCCTGACTATGAAAAAAGGAGACGACAGAATTTTGTTTATTATCAAGGACACATCTCCTAATTATTTGATTTGGGCAATATTTGCAAAGTAATGGTTCATCTCAGAAAAATCTGCGCACTTCCCTTAGAAATTTTCGTTTATCCTGCGCAGTCTAATGGGTCGGCATCGCACCCGATTCGTTTGAACTAGAAGTGATTCCTACAAAACAAAACAATTGATGTTAGTTCTAGAAAATTAGAAATTAGTCATAAGAAAATAGTAAAACCTAACTAATTCTAATTCTATAGCTACTAAAACAATTTAGAATCGTTTAACCTAGAGTTCCGGGCAGCGGCGCTAAAAACTTATTCGCTCGCCTCAAGTGCAAAGCTTGCGATGTAGTAATAACTCGGTAAGACCAAGGTCAATCCATAGGGAATTAGGGTAAAATAATTCAAACCATTCTAGCAACTTCAAATTCAGCAATTTTGGATTTTAATTAAGAAAAACTAAAGTAAAATAGTAACTTTTAGAAAAATATAATAATTAAAGGAACTAAGGCCTCAAGGATCCACTTGTAGTAGTTCCATATGAATTCATTATCCAAGCATAAACACAACTAGATTCGAAGTTCTATCTCTCATCTAGTTGGAAGATTAAGTATTCAAACACAAACAATCCCACTTAAGTCAGAAAATAAGATTCTAGTTCTAATCAGGCACATAGAATTCAAACATGTAGCCTTCGAAGTAATAGCTATGCCAAGAGACTATGGCATGCTCTAGGGTTACTACAATTTGAATATAATCAATCTAAACATGGCCATCTCAGAGAATTGTAAGGAATTCATGTCCGAAGCAAATGAACTCTCATAAAACATCTAAAAATACCAACTTTATTCAAACTAGAACTTAAAAAATCCAAACTTTAAGTAAAGTACTTGAATCAAATGAATTCTACATGAGAACTAGCTACAAGCTTCACTTCTTAACATTATGTTGAGCTCTTAATTTATACATATTCTAACTCTATTGCATCACATTTTATGCATGATTACATGTTTTGTGATTGTAGGATTGAAAGAAAGACTTCACCTATTTGAAGGCTAAAAGAATACATTTGGAAACCATTTGATGATGATTAAAGGTGGGCCAAAGGAGAAAGAAGAAGCAAGGGAAGAGGAGAGAAAAGGAGTGAAAAACACCATTTTCAATGAGCTAGACCGATTAAGAGGTAGCTATAGTGCCTCGACAGGTTAAGATCGGTAGGCCAGCCTCTACAGACCACTCTAGATGTTGCTGGAGCTTCTTGTACCTCTTTCATAACCGGTACGACCGGTCAAGACCAGTCGACCATGTACAAAATTTCAGATTTTTGTACTTTTCCAGCACCTTGCTCTACAAGCTCCGATTTTTCATGCGCTGCGTAAGTAATATGAGGATTCTGGAAGTTTCTGAATCAGTGGAACTTCTCCATTATAAAAGGACACCTAGGGTTCGTTCCTAAGACATCATAGAAGGCTTGGGAAGTCGTGGGAGGTGAAGGAGATCGCTGTGGAACGTCTACAACTCTTCCAAACTCTATTTTTTTTATGTTTTTCATTAGTTTTCTTTTAAGTTTTAATTTAACCTTTTGATGGTTGGCTAAATCTCTTAGCTAGGGATAAGAGGTGAAGCTTTTAGTTGTTTACAATGCTTAATTCGAATTAGTTCAAGTATTTTTTGTTTAATGAAGAACACTTCTAGTTCAAGTTTGAAATAAAGTTAATATTTTTAGTTTATCTTCTATCTCTTGTGATTTCTCTTACATGGGATGTTTTAATTACTGAAATTGTTTAATGGGGTGTTGATTGATAGGATTTTGTGTTGTAGAGATCGCAGATCCATCATGATATATTGAATGCTAGGGGATCTTACAAACTAAGTTTTCTAGGAGCTTATATAGAACTAAACTAGAAAGGGTTCTTATCTTTTGATTGGATTTGAGATATATAGTTGTTTATATATTGATTTTGGTTCAATAAAATTCTAATTCATGCTTCTAAATCAAGTCTAGTGATAAAGCTTAAGAAAGAATCATGAATGTGATCTTAATTGTTTTGTGAAGGATTTGTTAGTGCACTTATCCGTGGCATACTAGTGCACTTTATTTGTCAATCACTTACGTCAGTGAGTCTAGTGTCGGTTGAGCCCAATGAAGACGAAGACCGAAGACTCAAGACGGACTGGCTGTATCAAGGAAGAAGAATCAGGTAAAAGTGATGCCTTGGTGCCTTAACCTTGACCAAAACCCAACCCCTTTGCTTCTTTGATGACCTTGACCACATTAGGAAACCATTAGTCATCATAGATTGGACCTAGGTGTCCCTGAACATCACCCAAAACATGGCCTAAAGAGAGTGGGTTGGTATGTACTAAGTTCAGCAAAATACAGAGCTGAACCAAGCCTGTCCGACCGGTCAAGACTGGTCGGCAAGACTCCACAGCAACTTGCTGTGTTGAAAGAAGCTGGGCAGCCAACCGGTCAAGACCGATCGGCCTTCACAGTCTATTTGTTCCAGCAAGCATAGCCGACCGGTCAAGACCGGTCGGCCTGTATTCTTCAGGCTGTCCAGCAAGGTGAGCCGACCGGTCTTGACCGGTCAGCCTGTGTAATTGATATCCTTCAGCAAGGGGATCCGACCGATCGGGACCGGTCGGGACAGGTCGGCACAGAGCCGTTTTTAACCCGTTTTATGACCGTTGGAGCTCTCCTTTCTTACATATAAAGCTCGGTTTTTGGGCATTGTGAGGGGATTTTGAGAGGAGTAAAGCCACCATTATTGGAGACCATTTGAGGCTCATTCCCAACCCATGCAAGGCATCTTCCTTGTGCTTTAACACAAGATTAGAGCATTCCAAGCTCATGAAGAAGATGACCTTCATCCCCTCTTGATCTTTAGAGTTTAGAGCTTTCTTGATTGGCATATTCTTGTCCAAAACTCTAAGATGAGATCATTGTAGGAGAGAGACTATAGGCAAACAATTCCCACTAAGTTGTAGAGCTCTCAAACCTACCCTCCTAGCACCTTGGGCATCTTAAAGGCATCGCATGCAAGGTGTTTGATCAAGTGTGGCTGTGGCATTGGCGACGCAACGGCAGCACAATCGAGGGAGCAAGGGAAGCTGATTGAAGCATGGGAGAGCGGAGATCAAGCAACCCAAACCGGCGCTAAACAAGGGGCTTATCCGACAAGTATGTTGTATTTATTGAGAGTCCATTTAGAGTTTGTTTGTCGAACTCGACCTAGGGACGTTAATCGTTCCTTGGCCCGTTAGCCGGGCCTAAACTAAGTCTCCAAGGGGGAGCCTCTGACACGGGAGTAAACGTGCGTTGGGTTGAGAGTTAGCCTATGTCTAAAACTCCGGTTATGGTTGAGAGGTGAACCAGTAAAACCTCCGTGTAAAGGTTGAGAGGTGAACCTCATTTGAAACCTCCGATAGTGAATGCCGGTGTGCTCAAAGGGGTTGAGTACTTGAACCGGGAGTGGAGTAGACAAGTAGTCGAACCACTATACATCCTTGTGTTTGTGATTGTTCTTGAGCACATTTATATCTTAGCATTGTTAGTTTAATTGTCTAATTATGAATACTTGATAGGAATGTATGCTAGGCACTTTCTAAGCTCATCCACACACAAGATGTACCTTCACTAGTTGTGTAGACTTGAGCTCATTGATCCACTCTCATAAGTCTACACAAGTTGCATAGGTTAGGATCTTGTTTTGTTGAATCATTTATTTACCTATGCATGCTTTAGACTAGGATTGCTTATTGATTAACCATATGCTAGTCTTGTGATTGGACCCACTTAGGCTTGGAAGCCGAAGTGTTATTGCTTACTTTGTTTTAGTTGATAAAATATGTTAGGAGGTGAAAAGATTTTGAAAAGGTCCTAATCACCCCCTCTCTAGGTCCTTAGACATATCTCCGAGTATCTTTATAAACGGTAAAACCGCAATTTCAATTGGTATCAGAGCGGGTTCCTCTTTAAGGGCTTAATTGCCTAGAGGTAGATCCTAAGAGAAACTTGAAAATATGTCTAGAGAGGACTCTTCATCCGTCACTAATCCTCCTTTCTTTGATGGGTCAAACTATCCATATTGGAAAGCCCGAATGCGCATCTTCTTGGAATCTATTGATTCGGACGTGAGGGACATGGTTGATAGTGGTTATGTACCCCCCAATGGACATTATTCATATGGAAGGTGAACCGGATGTTCTCAGGCCAAAAGATAAGGCAATGTGGACTAATCATGATAAAGCTCAACGTATCCATAATGCCAAAGTCCTGAATGCCATTTTTTGTTCAGTACCTAAAGAAGAATTTGGTTGGATTCAAAATTGCACAACCAGTAAACAGGCATGGGATATCCTTGAAGTTACCCATGAAGGTACAAATGTTGTTAAAAACTCTAAACTTCAGCGCTTCTCTACTCTATTTGAAAACATTACTATGGAGGAGCATGAAACATTTACCGAATTCTATACCAAGCTGAACAAGATCACAAATGATATGTGGGGCTTAGGGGATCCTGTTCCGGAGAATAGACTATGTAGGAAAATTCTAAGATCCCTTCTAGGAACGGTTCTCTTCTAAAGTTACCACCATAGAAGAATGTAGGGATCTAAATACCATGAAAGTTGAAGAACTCATAGGTTCTCTACAAACTTTTGAACTAGGCTTTAAGGCCCCCTCTAAAAAGAAAAGTATCGCTCTTAAGTCTTCTCACAAACATAAGAAAATTAAGAGTGAGTCGGAGGTAGATAGTGATGATGAGGATGATGAGAAAGAGAAATTAAACAAAAAATTCAAGAGATTCCTCAAATTTGATAGAGGGAATAGCCGTGACAAGAAGGACAAGAAGGGTGATAAACATAAAGGAAAATCATCCATACCTTCATCCGTCCGTTGTTACGGTTGCGGTCGTCGTGGCTATATTGCCCCGGAATGTCCGGAAGGGCCTAAACCGAAAGGTAAAAAGGGAATGGCTGCCACTTGGGATAATACGGAGGAGTCCGATCTGGTGACTCCACTTGTGATGAGAGCCAACATAAAGATCTTGCTCTCTCGGCCTCCACCACAACCCCTCTACCAGCTTATCTAAGAGGGGATCCCAACCGCTATCCCTTCTAGGAGAAGAAGGAGTTCCCAACCCCTCACCTCATGCTACATTCTATGAGGGTGTTGTGGAATTTAGTTACCCTTTGGCTTATCAAACTAAACATGGTTAGTGAGGGTAGCTAGAAATGCTTAAATAGAAAAATCTGAGGATTTCAACCTCATTTTTGGGTGTATGGGCAAATCAGAGGATTCAAGCCTCATTAGCCCAATTTTCGATAATTTAGCCTTGCTTTTAATTGATACATTTGCTTGCTAGATTGTCATCATGCTTAGATCGATTAGCTAATCATCTTGAGTTTTATGCTTCATTATATGCTAATCTTTGTTTAGTATTGGTCTTGATATACCAATAGGGGAGGATGGTTGATTGGGCTATAAGCCCTTTGTGCTTTCATTGCAAATATATATCCTTGACCAATATTGCATGATTAACTATGCTTAGATAGTTACATCTTCTTGTTAAATCATGTTTCCTTAAGCATGCTCCATGTATTTATGATTCATGCACCCTATACTCTCCTTGTTAGCATGAGCTTATAGTTATAACTGCGACATACTATCTTCTCTTACCTTAGCCTTATTGACATATCATTAAGGCGGAGAGAATAGTTTGTCAATTACTAACAAAAAGGGGGAGAAAGATCAAGTCCCACCAAAACTAGTTTGCTATGTTTTGTGATGCAGGAATTGACAGGTTATGGGGGAGCAAACTGAAGAGGAGCAGCTTAGATTAGGCATGTTAAGAGTCCTGTATTTAATGATTTATCTATGTAATATCTTGAACATGTAATTTATTTTGGTAGGTTAAGTTTTTGTAAGTAATTGACAAAGGGGGAGATTGTTAGTGCACTTATCCGTGGCATACTACTGCACCTTGTTTGTCAATCACTTACGTCAGTGAGTCTAGTGTCGGTTGAGCCCAATGAAGACGAAGACCGAAGACTCAAGACGGACCGGCTGCATCAAGGAAGAAGAATCAGGTAAAAGTGATGCCTTGGTGCCTTAACCTTGACCAAAACCCAACCCCTTTTTGCTTCTTTGATGACCTTGACCACATTAGGAAACCATTAGTCATCATAGATTGGCCCTAGGTGTCCCTGAACATCACCCAAAACATGGCCTAAAGAGAGTGGGTTGGTATGTACTAAGTTCAGCAAAATGCAGAGCTGAACCAAGCCTATCCGACCGGTCAAGACCGGTCGGCTGGACTGGTCCGACCGGTCAAGACCGGTCGACCAGACCCCCAGCAACTTGCTGTGTTGAAAGAAGCTGGGCAGCCGACCGGTCAAGACCGGTCGGCCTTCACAGTCTATTTATTCCAGCAAGCAAAGCCGACCGGTCAAGACCGGTCGGCCTGTATTCTTCAGGCTGTCCAGCAAGGTGAGCCGACTGGTCTTGACTGGTCGGCCTGTGTAATTGATATCCTTCAGCAAGGGGATCCGACCGGTCGGGACCGTTGGAGCTCTCCTTTCTTACATATAGAGCTCGGTTTTTGGGCATTGTGAGGGGATTTCGAGAGGAGTGAAGCCACCATTGTTGGAAACCATTTGAGGCTCATTCGCAACCCATACAAGGCATCTTCCTTGTGCTTTAACACAAGATTAGAGCATTCCAAGCTCATGAAGAAGATGACCTTCATCCCCTCTTGATCTCTAGAGTTTGGAGCTTTCTTGATTGGCATATTCTTATCCAAAACTCTAAGATGAGATCATTGTAGGAGAGAGACTATAGGCAAACCATTCCCACTAAGTTGTAGAGCTCTCAAACCTACCCTCCTATCACCTTTGGCATCTTAAAGGCATCGCATGCAAGGTGCTTGATCAAGTGTGGCTGAGGCATTGGCGACGCAACGGCAGCACGATCGAGGGAGCAAGGGAAGCTGATTGAAGCACGGGAGAGCGGAGATCAAGCAATCCAAACCGGCGTTAAACAAGGGGCTCATCCGACAAGTAGGTTGTCTTTATTGAGAGTCCATTTAGAGTTTGTTTGTCGAACTCAACCTAGGGACGTTAACCGTTCCTTGGCCCATTAGCCGGGCCTAAACTAAGTCTCCAAGGGGGAGCCTCCGACACGGGAGTAAACGTGCGTTGGGTTGAGAGTTAGCCTATGTCTAAAACTCCAGTTATGGTTGAGAGGTGAACCAGTAAAACCTCCGTGTAAAGGTTGAGAGGTGAACCTCATTTGAAACCTCGGATAGTGAATGCCGGTGTGCTCAAAAGGGTTGAGTACTTGAACCGGGAGTGGAGTAGACAAGTAGTCGAACCACTATACATCTTTGTGTTTGTGATTGTTCTTGAGCACATTTATATCTTAGCATTGTTAGTTTAATTGTCTAATTATGAATGCTTGATAGGAATGTATGCTAGGCACTTTCTAAGCTCATCCACACATAAGATGTACCTTCACTAGTTGTGTAGACTTGAGCTCATTGATCCACTCTCATAAGTCTACACAAGTTGCATAGGTTAGGATCTTATTTTGTTGAATCATTTATTTACCTATGCATGCTTTAGACTAGGATTGCTTATTGATTAACCATATGCTAGTCTTGTGATTGGACCCACTTAGGCTTGGAAGCCGAAGTGTTATTGCTTACTTTGTTTTAGTTGATAAAATATGTTAGTAGGCGAAAAGATTTTGAAAAGGTCCTAATCACCCCCTCTCTAGGTCCTTAGACATATCTCCGAGTATCTCTATAAGCGGTAAAACCGCAATTTCAAGATTGAGCTGTGTGATTGAATATGCCCAATGCCTTAGTTGATTATGAGAGAACCACATCAGTAGATGATTCATCTATGTTAGACATGTTGTGATGATTTGATTTCTTTATATTCCAATTAGATAGGGATAGAACTCTGATTTCGATTGAGTTATTGGCTTGAATTGACATTGTGAATGATTATAAGTGGATCCTTTACGCTCTCGTACATATTTCTCTGATTTAATAAATAGTTTCATGTTCTTAATTTTCATCCATCGATACAGATCTGAATTTAGACCATCCTAGTTATAAAGTTTAGAATTATTACTACAATCCCTGAGGATCGACATCGGTCTTACCGGGTATTATTACTACATCGTAGCCTTGTACTTGAGGCTAGCGAACAAGTTTTTGGTGCCGTTGTCGGGGATTAGGTTAATGGTTCTGAATTTTGTAATTAGGGCATAATTAGGTTAAATAAGTTAAGTTAGGATTTATTGTTTTAATGGGTTTTTCTCAGAATTTTTGTACTAACGAATTTTGTTTGTTTTTTAGTTTTTTTTTTTAGATTTAGTTAATTTTTGTATGTTTTATGCCCCATTGGGAGCGTGATCATACATCGCGACTTCTAACTGAGGGAGATTTACTTGGAGAATTAATCAATCACAGACGAGTTAGAAAACGTTTAGGAAGTCCTAAATCGTTTGAAATCATGGCTGAGAACGAACCACATAATGTTGAAAACGTTGAGCATGATGCACCACCAATTAGGTCGGAATATAATGTGAATGAGGAATGCTATGTTCCTCCGGTTAAAACATTGAGAGATTATCTACAATCGAAGAGAACAACCACATCTTCCTGCATTGTTTTTCCAACGAATGCAGGAAACATGGACCTTAAATTAGGAATTATCAAGTTACTTTCGAAATTCATAGACTTAATTCTAAAAGTCCATATGCTCATCTTAGTGAATTTGAGGAGATAACCAATACCTTTCAATTTAATGATGTCTCTCAAGATGTAATCAAACTGAAATTATTCCATTTCTCTTTAAAAGACAAAGCTAAATTATGGCTTTAATCTTTTAAACTTAGAAGCATCATGACATGGGCTGAAATGACTCGGGAGTTTCTTAAAAAGTACTTCCCGGTTCATAAAACCAATGCACTAAGGTGGACCATAATGAATTTCTCCCACATTTTTTCAATGTTGGGAAAGGTTCAAAGACCTTTTATTAGAGTGCTCACATCATGGTTATGAAAAGTGACGCTTAATTGACTTCTTCCATAATGGATTGAGTTCAAACATACACCAATTTATTCAAATGATGTGTGTTAACGTCAGATTTTGTAACAGGATCCTCCGGTCGTTCACCTTCTCTCCAACAGAGACTTCCTCTGCCAGACCTGAAAGAAGACAGAAAGCAACTAAGGGTGGCTGGCGTCCAGCCGTTGGCCCTCCGATGCTTAAGTCAGGCAAAGCAAGAAGAAGAATAACCAGGCAAAACGAGGCTAGAGATTGAATATTGTGTACCTGTATCTTAATGGAGTCATCTCCTTATATAGATCTGAAATGATCCAATCTGTTACATAAGATATCGGGATCCTGCTGATTTCGTGGGATAAGATTCTTATCCTCTGAATCAAATTTCTCAACAAATGGTTTAAGGCGTTGTCCATTAACTTTGAAACAGTCACCATTCGCTGCATTCTCAATCTCAACAGCCCCATGAGGAAAAACTTCTTTAACAATATATGGGCCGGTCCATCGAGATCGTAATTTTCCCGGAAAAAGATGAAGTCGGGCATTATACAAGAGCACTTTCTATCCTTCATGGAAAGATTTCCTTAAAATGTGCTTGTCATGAAAGGCCTTCATCTTGCTCTTGTAAATTCTCGAATTCTCATATGCATCGTTCCGGATCTCATCAAGCTCATTTAATTGAAGTTTGCGAAGCGAGCTAGCTTTGTCTATGTCGAAATTTAGGGCCCGAATTGCCCAATAGGCTTTGTGTTCTATCTCCACAGGCAAGTGGCAAGCTTTCCCATAGACAAGTCTATAAGGGGACATTCCAATGGGTGTCTTGTAGGCAGTACGGTGAGCCCAAAGTGCATCATCTAATCGTAGGGACCAATCCTTGCGATCCGGTCTCACCGTCTTTTCTAAAATCTGCTTGATTTCCCTATTGGAGATTTCAGCTTGTCCACTTGTTTGTGGGTGGTATGGGGTACTCACTTTGTGCCTAATACCATATTTCTTCATCAAAGTTTCAAAAGGTCTATTGCAAAAGTGAGAACCACCATCACTAATAATGGCTCGAGGTGTCCCAAATCTAGAAAGTATATTTTCTTTGAGAAACTTGAGAACCGTACGATGATCGTTGGTTCTACATGGGATAGCCTCTATCCATTTAGACACATAGTCTACGGCAAGCAGAATATAGACATGTCCAAAAGATGAGGGGAATGGTCCCATGAAATCGATGCCCCAACAGTCAAAGACTTCAAGATGTTGAATTGGGGTGAGGGGCATCATATTTCGACGGGATAATCCTCCTAACTTCTGGCAGCGCTCGCAAGCTTTGCAAAATTCGTGGGTGTCCTTAAATAACGTGGGCCAATAAAAACCACACTGCAGAATTTTTGCAGTTGTTTTCTTGGCTGAAAAATGACCCCCACATGCTTGATCATGACAAAAGAAGATGACTGAATTGTGTTCATCATCGGGGACGCATCTCCTTATAATTTGGTCTGGGCAATATTTAAACAATAGAGGTTCATCCCAGAAAAATCTGCGCACTTCCCTTAGAAATTTACGTTTGTCTTGCGCAGTCCAATGAGTCGGCATTGCACCTGTGGAAAGATAATTGGCTATATCAGCGTACCATGGTGGATGCATAGCAACAAAGAGTTGCTCATCAGGGAATGAGTCCTCAATAGGTGACTCGTCAATGGAATTTGGTAGGACTAGACGGGATAAATGATCCGCCACCACATTTTCTACCCCCTTCTTATCTTTGATCTCCAAATCGAATTCTTGAAGGAGTAGGATCCATCTTAGCAAACGGGGCTTAGCATCCTTCTTGGAAAGAAGGTATTTCAGCGCCGCATGATCTGTATAAACAATAACTTTGGATCCTATTAAATATGGCCTGAATTTGTCTAAGGCAAAAATGACAGCTAGGAGCTCTTTCTCCGTAGTCGAATAGTTAACTTGGGCAGGATTCAAGGTCCTACTTGCGTAGTAGATGACATGGGGCTTTTTATCCTTCTTTTGGCCTAACACCGCCCCAATAGCAAAATCGCTTGCATCGCACATCAACTCAAAAGGAGTGGACCAATCTGGTGGTTGCATGATAGGAGCGGTTGTTAACATGTCTTTTAGCTTTGAAAAAGCTAATTGACATTCGGCACTCCACTCAAATTGGTTTTCCTTTTGTAGAAGGTTGCATAAAGGCCTTGAGATGTGACTAAAGTCCTTTATAAACCTTCGATAGAAACCGGCATGTCCAAGGAAGGACCGCACATCGCGTATGCTTTTGGGTGGTGGTAGATTGGAAATTATATCAATTTTCGCCCGGTCTACTTCTATTCCATTGGACGAGATGATGTGTCCAAGGAATATTCCTCTTTGTACCATGAAATGGCATTTTTCCCAGTTTAATACAAGTTGTTTTTCCTCACACCTCCTCAAGACCAACTTCAAGTGTTCGAGACACTCATCAAAAGTACAACCAAAAACAGAAAAGTCATCCATGAACACCTCAAGAAACTCACCCACCATGTCCGAGAAAATACTCAACATGCATTGTTGGAATGTGGCGGGTGCATTGCATAACCCGAATGGCATCCTTCGGTAAGCGAAGGTACCAAACGGGCATGTAAATGTGGTTTTCTCTTGGTCTTCCGGAGCTATCTCAATTTGGTTGTATCCGGAATAGCCATCTAGGAAGCAATAATAGGGATGGCCTGCCAACCTCTCCAAGATTTGATCCGTAAATGGGAGAGGGAAGTGGTCTTTCCTAGTGACCGTATTGAGCTTCCTATAATCAATGCACATACGCCAACCGGTGGTCACCCTAGTCGGTATAAGCTCGTTGTTGGCGTTTTCAATGATGGTAATACCGGATTTCTTGGGGACAACTTGGGTAGGACTCACCCATTGGCTATCTGAGATGGGGTAGATGATACCCACATCCAATAGCTTTAACACCTCGGCTTTGACAACCTCCATCATGTTTGGATTTAACCGTCTTTGAGGTTGTCTAGTCGTTTTTGCGTTTTCTTCAAGGTGTATACGGTGAGTGCAAACCGAAAGATCTATCCCTTTGAGATCCGCTATTGTCCAACCTATGGCTTCCCGGTGTTTTTTGAGTAACTCAATCAACTTGAGCTCTTGGTCTTTTTCTAGGTGGGAGGCAATGACAACTGGGAAAGTTTCGTCTTGACCCAAATATACATATTTAAGCTCTGATGGCAATGGTTTGAGGTCAAGCTTCGGTGGTTTGATGCTAGACGGTAGAGGCCTTGATGTGGTTGGTGGCAATTTTTCAAAGTGGTGCCTCCACCGGCTAGTATCAACTACCGGTCTTTCTATATTTAATGCCTGCACAATCTCGCTACTGATGGGATCTTCGGAATCCATGATATGTGCTAAGCATGTCTCCAAGCTTTCTAGTGGTTCAAGTTGGAGGAGTTCTTCTTCTTCAAAAGTTTCGAGCATGTTCACATCGAAGAACTCATCATCATTGACATCCCTATGTCTTTTGCCCAAATGAAACACATTTACCTCTAGTGTCATGTTTCCAAAAGATATTTGCATCACCCCATTCCGGCAATTGATGATTGCGTTTGATGTGGCAAGGAATGGGCGGCCTAATATCACCGGTATTTGGGTGCTAGCATCCAAAACCGGTTGTGTGTCCAAGACTATAAAATCTACCGGGTAGTAGAATTTGTCAACTTGGACTAGAACATCCTCAACTATCCCCCTTGGTACACGGATAGATCTATCAGCGAGTTGTAATGTGGTTTTGGTGGGTTTTAATTCACCAAGGCCCAATTGCTCATATACTGAGTATGGGATCAAGTTTACACTCGCCCCCAAGTCTAACAAGGCACGTTCAATCCGGTAGTCTCCAATGATACATGAGACTGTGGGACTACCGGGATCTTTGAATTTTGGGGGAGTCTTTTAAGTGAGGATGGCACTAACTTGCTCAGTTAAGAAAGCCTTTTGCTGCACATTATATTTGCGTTTTGTTGTGCATAGGTCTTTTAGAAACTTGGCATAAGAGGGAATTTGTTTGATGGCATCAAGCAAAGGGATATTGATCTTGACTTGTCTGAAAATCTCTAGAATATCTTGAGAATTTGGGAGAGATTTTGGGGCAACCAATCTCGATGGGAATGGTGCTATGGGCTTGTAAATGCGTTCCGGTTGTTGTGGGGCTAGGTTAGATCCATTTTCATCCTCAGAATTTACCGGATCATTAGGCTCATCGGCCTTCACCGGAATAGTTTTGTCAATTTGTTTACCACTTCTAAGGGTGGTAATGGATTTAGCTTGCTCCATGTTTTGGTTGGAAGGATTAGGGATGCTTACTTCATGTACTTGCTTAGGATTGGGCTGAGGTTGGGCCGGAAAGGTCCCTTCCCTAGCATTCAAGCGTCCCTTAATCTCATCAACCGAGACTTTCAGCTCTTGGAACAATTGCTGATTTAATTCATTTATTTGCGCTTGCCCTTGCATAAACGCTCTCAAAGTATCCTCCAATGAGACTTGAGGTGGGGCCATATTTTGCATGGGTGGCCCTCTTTGGGAGTTGGTAGGATTGCCCGTTGGGGCATTCTTCCAACTGAAATTCGGGTGGTTCTTCCAACTCTCATTGTACGTATTACCTACCGGTCCATTGAAGGGACGTTGATAACCATATGTGGCATTGGCTGTCTCTTGCAGCACTTCCTTAAATGCAGGAATTGTGGGACAATCTTGCGTGGCGTGTAAGTCGGTGAGACAAATCCCACATGTGGTTTCAACAGCTTCCTTGGGCTTGGAAACTCCATTTTTGCTAAGTTCCATGGCCTCAACCTTCCTTGTGAGGTTGGCTATCCTTGCATTTACGTCGTCTTCCTCTTTAAGGACATAAATCCCTCCTTTCTCTTGAGTAGGCTTGGGGTTCTTGGGTTTATCCGAGGTATCCCAAGATTGGGCGTTTTCAGCCAACATGTCCAAGTAACTCCAAGCATCATCTGGATTTTTACTCATAAACTCGCCATTGCACATCATTTCCACAAATTGGCGCATATTAGAACTTAATCCATCATTGAAAAAATTTATAATTCGCCAACTCTCATAGCCATGATGTGGGCAAGCAAGCAGGAGTTCCTTAAATCTTTCCCAACATTGAAAGAATGATTCACCCTCTTTAGCTGAGAAATTCATTATGGCCCTTCGAAGAGTGTTTGTTTTATGAGCCGGGAAGAACTTTTTCAAGAATTCCCGGTTCATCTCAACCCATGACCCAATCGAATATGGTCTAAGAGAGTGAAGCCAATCTTTGGCTCTTTCTTTCAAAGTGAAGGGAAAAAGTTTAAGTCTGATTGTATCCCCAGAAACATTGGGATAATGCAAGGTGGCCAACACTTCTTCGAATTCTTGCAAGTGTAAGTATGGGCGGTCAGAGTCTAGCCCATGGAATTCAGGTAAAAGTTGGATTACTCCCGGTTTTATGTCAAGGGTCCCACCGTTAGCTGGTAGAACTATGCAAGAAGGTGTAATTGTACGAGCAGGTTGTAGGTAATCCCGTAGTGATCTCATTGGAGGAACGTTATGTACCTCATTCTCTCCTACTCCTTCCTGATTTGCGTTTGTGGTTGGAGTAGGGGGGGGGGGGGGGGGGGGGGGGGGGAGGATTCCTTAAGGGTGTTTGATCCATACTCCCCAAACTTTCACAATGCTCTTGATAATTCCGGACTCGTCCATGGACTGACAAAGGTCCAACTAAACCACCTTCAGATTGGAGACGATTTGAATGGTTACGTTCCCAACGGGACATAAACCACTCAACCAGAAACTGAAACTAATCCTATTCTAGAAAACTAAAATCTGAAACTGAAAGAAAATTCTGCAGGAGCTAAGTTAGAAGGGTATCACCTGATGTGCTTGAACTAGAGAAAAACTCCTACAAAACAGAAAAACTTGTTAGTTCTAAGAAAATCAAAAATCCTAACTATTTCTACTTCTACAGCCACTGAAATTATTTGAAAATCGTTATCTAATTTCCCCGGCAACGGCGCCAAAAACTTGTTCGTTCGCCTCAAGTGTAAGGCTGCGTGTTCGCTCGCCTCAAGTGTAAGGCCGCGATGTAGTAATAAATCTCGGTAAGACCGAGGTCGATCCACAGGGAAAAAGTAACAGCTTCCTAATTACTTCAGCAACTCAGTTTAATAGAGCAAATTCAATTTCAATAGGATGTTTAATTAAAACAGTAACTTAATGAAAAATCAGAGATATAATGTACTAAGGCTTTCAAGGATCCACTTGTAGCAATTCTATGTCAATTCAGTCAATCCAAGTAGAGAACACAACTAGATTTGAAGTCCTATCTCTCATCTAGTTGGAAAATAAAGCATTCACACACATTCATCCAATTCAAGTTGAACTTCCAAGTTCAAGTCCATTCAATCAATGTAGAATTCAAATTCATAGCCTGCGGAGTAACAGCCATGCCTATGGACTATGGCCTGCTCAAGGATTACTATAATTCGAATCTAAACAAGCAACCTGTGATAATCTCAGAGAATTAAAAGGAATTCATGTCCGGAGCACATGAACTCAGATAAGACATCTCAAACTACCACCTATTGGACTGAAACATAAGAAAAATCCAACTTTGAATTAAAAGTACTTGAATCAAACTGAAATTAACATAGAACTAGCTACAAGCTTCACCTCTCAGCCTTAGCTGAGAGGTTTTAGCCGAGCATAGTCATGCTACAACTAAAAACTCAAAAATAAAGCATAAAACTAGAAAAACCCGAAATAGATGTTGCAGACGCCCCACAGTCGCCTTCAGCCTCCAAACTCACGTTCCTTCTCCTCTCTGATACCTTAGGAAGAGCCCCTAGGTGTCCTTTTATAGCAACAAACCCCCCCTTGCGTCGGATCCTGCGAAAGACTTCGCATTGCGCAGTGAAATTCGGAGTCCCAATTTAGAAAGGACTCATCCTTACGCAGAGCCGACCAGTCACGACCGGTCGGGCTGATTTCCAAGCATTCCAGTGAGTACAGCCGACCGGTCATGACCGGTCGGGCTGATTTCCATTCATCCAGCGCACATGCCCGACCGGTCATGACCGGTCGGGCTGATCTCCCTCTCATCCAGCGTGCATGGCCGACCGGTCATGACCGGTCGGCCTCTCTTCTTCTTGTTCATGTGATGTGGCTGACCGGTCGGACGACCGGTCAGCCTTGTATTCCTTCATCTTTTTCTTCTTTTCTTCATTCTCTTTTCTCTCTCTTTCTTCTTCTTTCCTTGGTCCATCTTAGGACTTCATCCAATGCCTTCAAATGTAATCTTTTGACTCTAATTTGATGAAATCCCCTCTTATCTCTACAATCACAAAACACATGTTAGGTGGGCCTTTTAACCATGAAAATCATGCAAATTATGTAGTGTAATGGGCAATGCAATGTATAAATTGGAGGTTCAACACACCCCCCAACCAGATTTTTGCTAGTCCCGAGCAAAACATGCGTGAAATAGTTTCAAACCTCCAAATCCAACCCTCTTCCAGAAACCATGTTTCGATCCATTCCCAGATGTATAAGTGTAAAATTTGGAACAATTAGGTGTTGGAAGCTGAACCTTGGACTCTCAAAACATAAGAAGTGTTTACATGAAATCCCCGCTGACTGATTGATAAATAGAAGAATTCGAACAAATTCAACCTAGTGTGCATAGTGAAAGTTCATCTCATGAGTTCCTGGAACCATCTTCTTTATAGATTAAGTAGACCAGGGATTTCAAGGTGCACAGAGCAACAGCAAGCCTATGACAGGAATTCGTCTTACCGTCCTTCCGACGGCTTTCACACTACGTCCCATTTCCGGCTTTGGTTACGGTTCGACCATCCCCCGGTTGGTAATAGGTAGCCCTTTTCGAAATTTTCCACCATTTTTCTTTCCTTCCCGATTTCATCCTTTCTTTCCTTTTTCTTTTAACTTAGATAGGATTTTTAGAAATCCATATCTTTCATTATTTTCCCATGGACAAGGATGGACAAAATACCCCGGCTTGGCTGCTCAACACCTCTAAACCACAGTCTAGCTAATCCACAAATCACATAAACCTGTCACTCATGAAAATCGTGTAATGTGAACTTGGTGTAAAGGTGTTCAAATTTTCTATAAATCACAACAATAGGGGAATTAACATATAAAGCCATTATGTTGGAAGAAATTCCAAACTACAACATCACACACTCCGTTTCTCCTCCTCTTCTACTCATAGCCTCTCAAATGTATAGAAACAAAATTTTCTAAAAGAGTTTTGAGATGTTAGAAAATTCGAAAAAATTTTGTGCATATGAAGCTCGAAATGTTGCAATATGCTAGATGAGGAATCTCATCTCACCCCCCAACCAAATCTTGCATTGTCCTCAATGTAAAAAGATAATTAGTTAGCATGAACACGAGAACAATGGTATAATATGAGAGAATGAGAATCAATAGTACCTGAGAGAATGATCATGGAGGTCTGCAATTCCAATAACTAAATCCTACTAAAACAGTAAAAAAAAACTAAACCTACCTATGCTATACCTCCATCAGACTAGGAGATCAATCATCCTGATAGACAGGATCATTCAGGGAGATGGACATGTCCTCTGAATCAAATTTCTCAACAAATGGTTTAAGGCGTTGTCCATTAACTTTGAAATAGTCACCATTCGCTGCATTCTCAATCTCAACAGCCCCATGGGGAAAAACTTCTTTAACAATATATGGGCCGGTCCATCGAGATCGTAGTTTTCCCGGAAAAAGATGAAGTCGGGCATTATACAAGAGCACTTTCTGTCCTTCATGGAAGGATTTCCTTAAGATGTGTTTGTCATGAAAGGCCTTCATCTTGCTCTTGTAAATCCTCGAATTCTCATATGCATCGTTCCGGATCTCATCAAGCTCATTTAATTGAAGTTTACGAAGCGAGCTAGCCTTGTCTATGTCAAAATTTAGGGCCCGAATTGCCCAATAGGCTTTGTGTTCTATCTCCACAGGCAGGTGACAAGCTTTCCCATAGACAAGTCTATAAGGGGACATTCCAATGGGTGTCTTGTAGGCAGTACGGTGAGCCCAAAGTGCATCATCTAATCGTAAGGACCAATCCTTGCGATCCGGTCTCACCGTTTTTTCTAAAATCTGCTTGATTTCCCTGTTGGAGATTTCAGCTTGTCCACTTGTTTGTGGGTGGTATGGGGTACTCACTTTGTGCCTAATACCATATTTCTTCATCAAAGTTTCAAAAGGTCTATTGCAAAAGTGAGAACCACCATCACTAATAATGGCTCGAGGTGTCCCAAATCTAGAAAGTATATTTTCTTTGAGAAACTTGAGAACCGTACGATGATCGTTGGTTCTACATGGGATAGCCTCTATCCATTTAGACACATAGTCTACGGCCAATAGAATATAGACATGTCCAAAAGATGAGGGGAATGGTCCCATGAAATCGATGCCCCAACAGTCAAAGACTTCAAGATGTTGAATTGGGGTGAGGGGCATCATATTTCGACGGGATAATCCTCCTAACTTCTGGCAGCGCTCGCAAGCTTTGCAAAACTCGTGGGTATCTTTAAATAATGTGGGCCAATAAAAACCACACTGCAGAATTTTTGCAGTTATTTTCTTGGCTGAAAAATGACCCCCACATGCTTGATCATGACAAAAGGAGATGACTGAATTGTGTTCATCATCGGGGACGCATCTCCTTATAATTTGGTCTGGGCAATATTTAAACAATAAAGGTTCATCCCAGAAAAATCTGCGCACTTCCCTTAGAAATTTACGTTTGTCTTGCGCAGTCCAATGAGTCGGCATCGCACCTGTGGAAAGATAGTTGGCTATATCAGCGTACCATGGTGGATGCATAGCAACAAAGAGTTGCTCATCAGGGAATGAGTCCTCAATAGGTGACTCGTCAATGGAATTTGGTAGGACTAGGCGGGATAGATGATCCGCCACCACATTTTCTACCCCCTTCTTATCTTTGATCTCCAAATCGAATTCTTGAAGGAGTAGGATCCATCTTAGCAAACGGGGCTTAGCATCCTTCTTAGAAAGAAGGTATTTCAACGCCGCATGATCCGTATAAACAATAACTTTGGATCCTATTAAGTATGGCCTGAATTTGTCCAAGGCAAAGATGACAGCTAGGAGCTCTTTCTCCGTAGTTGAATAATTAACTTGGGCAGGATTCAAGGTCCTACTCGCGTAGTAGATGACATGGGGCTTTTTATCTTTCTTTTGGCCTAACACTGCCCCAATAGCAAAATCGCTCGCATCGCACATCAACTCAAAAGGCATGGACCAATCTGGTGGTTGCATGATAGGAGCGGTTGTCAACATGTCTTTTAGCTTTGAAAAAGCTAATTGACACTCAGCACTCCACTCAAATTGGTTCTCCTTTTGTAGAAGGCTGCATAAAGGCCTTGAGATGTGACTAAAGTCCTTTATAAACCTTCGATAGAAGCCTGCGTGTCCAAGGAAGGACCGCACATCGCGTATGCTTTTGGGTGGTGGTAGATTGGAAATTATGTCAATTTTCGCCCGGTCTACCTCTATTCCATTGGACGAGATGATGTGTCCAAGGACTATTCCTCTTTGTACCATGAAATGGCACTTTTCCCAGTTTAATACAAGTTGCTTTTCCTCACACCTCATTAAGACCAACTTCAAGTGCTCGAGGCACTCATCAAATGTACAACCAAAAACAGAAAAGTCATCCATGAACACCTCAAGAAACTCACCCACCATGTCCGAGAAAATACTCAACATGCATCGTTGGAATGTGGCGGGTGCATTGCATAACCCGAATGGCATCCTTCGGTAGGCGAAGGTACCAAACAGGCATGTAAATGTGGTTTTCTCTTGGCCTTCCGGAGCTATCTCAATTTGGTTGTATCCGGAAAGCCATCTAGGAAGCAATAGTAGGGATGGCCTGCCAACCTCTCCAAAATTTGGTCCATAAATGGGAGAGGGAAGTGGTCTTTCCTAGTGACCGTATTGAGCTTCCTATAATCAATGCACATACGCCAACCGGTGGTCACCCTAGTCGGTATAAGCTCGTTGTTGGCGTTTTCAATGATGGTAATACCGGATTTCTTGGGGACAACTTGGGTAGGACTCACCCATTGGCTATCTGAGATGGGGTAGATGATACCCACATCCAATAGCTTTAACACTTCGGCTTTGACAACCTCCATCATGTTTGGATTTAGCCGTCTTTGAGGTTGTCTAGTCATTTTTGCGTTTTCTTCAAGGTGTATACGGTGAGTGCAAACCGAAGGATCTATTCCTTTGAGATCCGCTATTGTCCAACCTATGGCTTCCCGGTGTTTTGTGAGTAACTCAATCAACTTGAGCTCTTGGTCTTTTTCTAGGTGGGAGGCAATGACAACTGAGAAAGTTTCCTCTTGACCCAGATATACATATTTAAGCTCGGATGGCAATGGTTTGAGGTCAAGCTTCGGTGGTTTGATGCTAGACGGTAGAGGCCTTGATGTGGTTGGTGGCAATTTTTCGAAATGGGGCCTCGACCGGCTAGTATCAACTACCGGTCTTTCTATATTTAATGCATGCACAATCTCACTAATGATAGGGTCTTTAGAATCCATGAAGTGTGCTAAGCATGTCTCCAAACTTTCTAGTGGTTCAAGTTGGAGGAGTTCTTCTTCTTCAAAGGTTTCAAGCATGTTTACATCGAAGAACTCATCATCATCGACATCCCTATGTCTTTTGCCCAGGTGAAATACATTCACCTCTAGTGTCATGTTTCCAAAAGATAATTGCATCACCCCATTCCGGCAATTGATGATTGCGTTTGATGTGGCAAGGAATGGGCGGCCTAATATCACCGGTATTTGGGTGCTAGCATCCAAAACCGGTTGTGTATCCAAGACTATAAAATCTACCGGGTAGTAGAATTTGTCAACTTGGACTAGAACATCCTCAACTATCCCCCTCGGTACACGGATAGATCTATCAGCGAGTTGCAATGTGGTTTTGGTGGGTTTTAATTCACCAAGACCCAATTGTTCATATACCGAGTATGGGATCAAGTTCACACTTGCCCCCAAGTCTAACAAGGCACGTTCAATCCGGTAGTCTCCAATGATACATGAGACGGTGGGACTACCGGGATCTTTGAATTTCGGGGGAGTCTTTTGAGTGAGGATGGCACTAACTTGCTCAGTTAGGAAGGCCTTTTGCTGCACATTATATTTGCGTTTTGTTGTGCATAGGTCTTTTAGAAACTTGGCATAAGAGGGAATTTGTTTGATGGCATCAAGCAAAGGGATATTGATCTTGACTTGTCTGAAAATCTCTAGAATATCTTGAGAATTTGGGAGAGATTTTGGGGCAACCAATCTCGATGGGAATGGTGCTATGGGCTTGTAAATGCGTTCCGGTTGTTGTGGGGCTAGGTTAGATCCATTTTCATCCTCAGAATTTACCGGATCATTAGGCTCATCGGCCTTCACCGGAATAGTTTTGTCAATTTGTTTACCACTTCTAAGGGTGGTAATGGATTTAGCTTGCTCCATGTTTTGGTTGGAAGGAATAGGGATGCTTACTTCATGTACTTGCTTAGGATTGGGCTGAGGTTGGGCCGGAAAGGTCCCTTCCCTAGCATTCAAGCGTCCCTTAATCTCATCAACCGAGACTTTCAGCTCTTGGAACAATTGCTGATTTGATTCATTTATTTGCGCTTGCCCTTGCATAAACGCTCTCAAAGTATCCTCCAATGAGACTTGAGGTGGGGCCATATTTTGCATGGGTGGCCCTCTTTGGGAGTTGGTAGGATTGCCCGTTGGGGCATTCTTCCAACTGAAATTCGGGTGGTTCTTCCAACTCTCATTGTATGTATTACCTACCGGTCCATTGAAGGGCCGTTGATAACCATATGTGGCATTGGCTGTCTCTTGCAACACTTCCTTAAATGCAGGAATTGTGGGACAATCTTGCGTAGCGTGTAAGTCGGTGAGACAAATCCCACATGTGGTTTCAACAACTTCCTTGGACTTGGAAACTCCATTTTTGCTAAGTTCCATGGCCTCAACCTTCCTTGTGAGGTTGGCTATCCTTGCATTTACGTCGTCTTCCTCTTTAAGGACATATATCCCTCCTTTCTCTTGAGTAGGCTTGGGGTTCTTGGGTTTATCCGAGGTGTCCCAAGATTGGGCATTTTCAGCCAACATGTCCAAGTAACTCCAAGCATCATCTGGATTTTTACTCATAAACTCGCCATTGCACATCATTTCCACAAATTGGCGCATATTAGGACTTAATCCATCATTGAAAAAATTTATAATTCGCCAACTCTCATAGCCATGATGTGGGCAAGCAAGCAGGAGTTCCTTAAATCTTTCCCAACATTGAAAGAATGATTCACCCTCTTTTGCTGAGAAATTCATTATGGCCCTTCGAAGAGTGTTTGTCTTATGAGCGGGGAAGAACTTTTTCAAGAATTCCCGGTTCATCTCAACCCATGACCCAATCGAATATGGTCTAAGAGAGTGAAGCCAATCTTTGGCTCTTTCTTTCAAGGTGAAGGGAAAAAGTTTAAGTCTAATTGTATCCCCAGAAACATTGGGATAATGCAAGGTGGCCAACACTTCTTCGAATTCTTGCAAGTGTAAGTATGGGCGGTCAGAGTCTAGCCCATGAAATTTAGGTAAAAGTTGGATTACTCCTGGTTTTATGTCAAGGGTCCCACCGTTAGCTGGTAGAACTATGCAAGAAGGTGTAATTGTACGAGCAGGTTGTAGGTAATCCCGTAGTGATCTCATTGGAGGAACATTATGTACCTCATTCTCTCCTACTCCTTCCTGATTTGCGTTTGTGGTTGTAGTAGGGGGTGGAGGATTCCTTAAGGGTGTTTGCTCCATACTCTCCAAACTTTCACAATGCTCTTGATAATTCCGGACTCGTCTATGGACTGACAATGGTCCAACTAAACCACCTTCAGATTGGAGACGATTTGAATGGTTACGTTCCCAACGGGACATAAACCACTCAATCAAGACTAATCCTAACCTAGAAAACTGCAATCTAAAAATTCTAAAAAAAACTAAGTTAGAAAGGTATCACCTGATTCGCTTGAACTGAAAGAAGAATTCCTATAAAACAGAAAACGTTGTTAGTTCTAAAAAAAATCAGAAAAACCTATCTACTTCTACAGCCACTGAAACTATTTGAAAACGATTATCTAATTTCCCCGGCAACGGCGCCAAAAACTTGTTCGCTCGCCTCAAGTGTAAGGCCGCGATGTAGTAATAAATCTCGGTAAGACCGAGGTCGATCCACAGGGAAAAAGTAACAGCTTCCTAATTACTTCAGCAACTCAGTTTAATAGAGCAAATTCAATTTCAATAGGATGTTTAATTAAAACAGTAACTTAATGAAAAATCAGAGATATAATGTACTAAGGCTTTCAAGGATCCACTTGTAGCAATTCTATGTCAATTCAGTCAATCCAAGTAGAGAACACAACTAGATTTGAAGTCCTATCTCTCATCTAGTTGGAAAATAAAGCATTCACACACATTCATCCAATTCAAGTTGAACTTCCAAGTTCAAGTCCATTCAATCAATGTAGAATTCAAATTCATAGCCTGCGGAGTAACAGCCATGCCTATGGACTATGGCCTGCTCAAGGATTACTATAATTCGAATCTAAACAAGCAACCTGTGATAATCTCAGAGAATTAAAAGGAATTCATGTCCGGAGCACATGAACTCAGATAAGACATCTCAAACTACCACCTATTGGACTGAAACATAAGAAAAATCCAACTTTGAATTAAAAGTACTTGAATCAAACTGAAATTAACATAGAACTAGCTACAAGCTTCACCTCTCAGCCTTAGCTGAGAGGTTTTAGCCGAGCATAGTCATGCTACAACTAAAAACTCAAAAATAAAGCATAAAACTAGAAAAACCCGAAATAGATGTTGCAGACGCCCCACAGTCGCCTTCAGCCTCCAAACTCAAGTTCCTTCTCCTCTCTGATACCTTAGGAAGAGCCCCTAGGTGTCCTTTTATAGCAACAAACCCCCCCTTGCGTCGGATCCTGCGAAAGACTTCGCATTGCGCAGTGAAATTCGGAGTCCCAATTTAGAAAGGACTCATCCTTACGCAGAGCCGACCAGTCACGACCGGTCGGGCTGATTTCCAAGCATTCCAGTGAGTACAGCCGACCGGTCATGACCGGTCGGGCTGATTTCCATTCATCCAGCGCACATGCCCGACCGGTCATGATCGGTCGGGCTGATCTCCCTCTCATCCAGCGTGCATGGCCGACCGGTCATGACCGGTCGGCCTCTCTTCTTCTTGTTCATGTGATGTGGCTGACCGGTCGGACGACCGGTCAGCCTTGTATTCCTTCATCTTTTTCTTCTTTTCTTCATTCTCTTTTCTCTCTCTTTCTTCTTCTTTCCTTGGTCCATCTTAGGACTTCATCCAATGCCTTCAAATGTAATCTTTTGACTCTAATTTGATGAAATCCCCTCTTATCTCTACAATCACAAAACACATGTTAGGTGGGCCTTTTAACCATGAAAATCATGCAAATTATGTAGTGTAATGGGCAATGCAATGTATAAATTGGAGGTTCAACACTGCGATGTAGTAATAAATCTCGGTAAGACCGAGGTCGATCCACAGGGAAAGAGTAATAGCTTCCTAATTACTCCAGCAACTCAGTTTAATAGAGTAAATTTCAAATTCAATGGGATGTTTAATTAAAACAATAACTTAATGAAAAATCAGAGATATAATGTACTAAGGCTTTCAAGGATCCACTTGTAGCAATCCTATGTCAATTCAGTCAATCCAAGTAGAGAACACAACTAGATTTGAAGTCCTATCTCTTATCTAGTTGGAAAATAAAGCATTCACACACATTCATCCAATTCAAGTTGAACTTCCAAGTTCAAGTCCATTCAATCAATGTAGAATTCAAATTCATAGCCTGCGGAGTAACAGCCATGCCTATGGACTATGGCCTGCTCAAGGATTGCTATAATTCGAATCTAAACAAGCAACCTGTGATAATCTCAGAGAATTAAAAGGAATTCATGTCCGGAGCACATAAACTCAGATAAGACATCTCAAACTACCACCTATTGGACTGAAACATAAGAAAAATCAACTTTGAATTGAAAAATACTTAAATCAAACTGAAATTAACATAGAACTGGCTACAAGCTTCACCTCTCAGCCTTAGCTGAGAGGTTTTAGCCGAGCATAGTCATGCTACAACTAAAAACTCAAAAATAAAGCATAAAACTAGAAAAACCCGAAGATAGATGTTGCAGACGCTCCACAGTCGCCTTCAGCCTCCAAACTCACGTTCCTTCTCTTCTCTGATACCTTAGGGAGAGCCCCTAGGTGGCCTTTTATAGCAACAATCCTCCCTTGCGTCGGATTCTGCAAAATCCTACGCCTTGCGCAGCAATTTTCGGAGTCCCGAATTAGAAAGGACTCCTTCTTACGCAGAGCCGACCGGTCGTGACCGGTCGGCAATTTTCCATTCATTCCAGCGTGCATGCCCGACCGGTCATGACCGGTCGGGCTCTTTTTGCCTTGATCCAGTATACATGGCCGACCGGTCGTGACCGGTCGGCCTATCTTCAACTTGCGAAGCCTTCATACAGTGTGCATGGCCGACCGGTCACGACCGGTCGGCCTCTCTTCTACTTGATTCCTTTGATGTGGCTGACCGGTCGGACGACCGGTCAGCCTTATATTTCTTCATCTTTTTCTTCTTTTCTTCATTCTCTTTCCTCTCTCTTTCTTCTTCTTTCCTTGGTCCATCTTAGGACTTCATCCAATGTCTTCAAATATAATCTTTTGGCTCCAATTTGATGAAATCCACTCTTATCTCTACAATCACAAAACACATGTTAGGTGGGCCTTTAAACCATGAAAATCATGCAAATTATGTAGTGTAATGGGCAATGCAATGTATGAATTGGAGGTTCAACAGTCATCTCCTTATATAGATCTGAAATGATCCAATCTGTTACATAAGATATCGGGATCCCGCTGATTTCGTGGGATAAGATTCTTATCCTCAGATAGAAGGGAAATCTAATCCAATGACTCGTCTGATAGTTTCGTTCCTTGATAGCGATCCCTTGAGACTCGGAACCACTGAAGAAGATAAGCCCAATCTCGGCCTATACGGGCTCCTGGTACTGAGCGCTAAGAGATGTCACCACAAAAAAAGCTGTTCGCATGTTGGAAGATGGTCGCGAGTCTAAGTTCTCACTCATTCAGATACGACACCTTTTAACGACTTGTGAGAAGGTCTACTAGCAGGAAAAATACAACTCCTCTCGCCTTCCAGTATTCGACTATTGATCACAACTTCTCGAAGCTTTGGTAATCGAGCATCGTTTTTCCTAATATGCGAGTCGCGAACAGACGTTCTCGATAGTCGGATAAATGTGCTCGTGGGATTGGAGCATCATCAGAATATACGAGACGCGAACAGACGTTCTCGATAGTTGGATAAATGTGCTCGCGGGATCGGAGCATCATCAGAATATACGAGACCCGAACAGACGTTCTCGATAGTCGAATAGACGTGCTCGCGGGGTCGGAGTATCATTAGAATATAATAAGAAGCCTCCAGTAGATGATCTCCGCTATTTTTGACTATAACAGATGCCCCCCAAGTCCTTTCCGCCAAGAATTCTAAGGGAAGGACTTAATTCACTATCACACGTAACCGCCTGCTGCCTTTATCGAGAATGAAACCGTACATGATTAGGCTAGAATTAATGAGCGCAAGCTTTTCGCAGCCTTTCTGTAGTCAGAAAGTGAAGAGACGCTCGCCACGTGTCCGGAGAGTTAATGGGCGTGCCTGCTCGACTGCCGCGCCGAAGGGGGGGCTGCCACGTATCACCAGATGCGGCAGAATGATTGCCTATAAATATACGGAGTCCGCCATTTCTTTGGTTTTCTACCGAAGTTTTTCGAACGAAAGAATTCTCCCGTAATCTTCCTCTCATACTCCTTTCTCCGGTGTTCCTTCTTCCTCTTTCGGTGTTTCTTCTTCTTCCTTTCTTTCGTACTTGGGTACATTTCCTGTTTCCTCTTTTTCTTCTTTTATCTTCTTTAACCTCTTATGGCTGGGGACTCTGATGAGACCACCATCCCGCTGGGAGATGCTACACTGGAATCCTCTGCTTCTAGTAATGCGAGGGTTCCGGCAGGCAGATATACGGCGGCCGGATACCCCTCCATTTTATTGGAGGACCGGTTGGTTGAATTACGGGAGAGATATCGGATCCCTGACTCCGTCACTCTCCGGTTGCCCGGAGATGGAGAAACACCGGACTCTCCTCCCCCAGGGTGTGTGGCCTTCTATGAGTACCAGCTCATCCTGGGGGTATGCCTTCCTCTCCATCCTTTCGTTCGGGATGTACTGCGAAGCTATAAGATTGCCCCCGGGCAACTTATTGTGAATGGATGGAGGGTGGTCCTGGGCTCCTTCGCCCTTTGGGCTCAGGCCGGCAACGGGGAGCTCACAGCTGAAGAATTCCTCCGTATGTTCCGCTTGAAGAAGGCGCCCTCCAGCGAAGGCTGGTACTACCTGTGCTACTGGCACCGGGATAACTTCATGCTGGGGAAACCCTCCTCGAACTATCCCGGCTGGAGGAAACGGTGGTTCTATGCTTCCGGTAACTGGGAGTCTGCTTCCTCCAAGGGTCCAAGGGTGACCCGTCTTTTCTGTGAAGGTAGGCACAGTCCCACATTGTGCTATTTCTCCAGTTAAGATTTTAGGGTTTCACTTCACTTTTTGACCTCTGTTTGTGCTCGCAGGTATCCCGGCCTTGAACAAACCAAATTTGAAGGGAGGGATTAACGAGAAGATAGTAAGAGTATACAAGGTGCCTGTTGGTGATAGGCACATCGAGGCCTGCTTGTCCTCCTCGCGACTTGCAGCAGCGGGATTAATATCGAGCGAAGAAGTCACGATGACAAAAGCTGGAGAAAAGAGGGGTTTGTTGCTTCGACTAAAGGGCACAAACTCGAAAAGGCAGAAGAAGTCTGCCGGACCTACTCAACCATCCGTCCGCAAGGGTAGCGACCAACCTGCTCCTCTCGCGAGCACGGTGGGGGCACCAGCAGTGCCCAACATCCCCTCACTGGTGGTCGCACCTAGACCGCCAGTGATTAACATTACTGACAATTCCCCTGATAGGGCAGGATCCAGCTGCCCCCCAGCTGACGAGGCTCGTGAGCAAACAGAACCTCGCGAGTCGGTGCCTTCTCGCGAGCTGACCCCTGCTGGCGAGCCGGGACCTGCTTGCGAGTCGGTGGCCCCACCTGTCGCGAGCACGACTGGGTTGGTCATCGCCCAGCCATCTGGGGGTGGAACATTCTCTATTCCTCGCCACCTCCATCCAATTTGTAAATTTTTGTTCGACAACATTTCCGCCCAAACCTTTGGCTCTCTTCCCGAGCCAAGCCCTGAGAACCTTTTCCTTGAGGCGGGGGTAAGGATAGTTCAGGTAAGACCTCGGAGATTTTGTTTAACTTCCTTATTTTTGGGCTCTCAAGTATTTTTCTCACGTTTTCCTTTCCATTTTGCAGGGCTTAGATCTCATCTTGTGGACGAGGCGAGACATCGTCGCCGCTCGTTGCGTGATCGATGAGGCCGAAGGAAAGAGGATCGCCTTAGAGAAGGCGGTTCAGGGACGGGATCAACTCCTCAAGGCCCGCGAGGCAGTGATCTCGAAGAGAGATGAGGAGAAGAAGATCCTCATCGAGAAAGTCCAAGTCCTGACCAATAGGTATCAGGCTTTGGACTCTAACTTCGCGAAGCTCGCCGGGTTGAAGGAGAAAGCGGAGAGAGAGAGGGAGATCTTTCGTCAAGACAAGATCTCGCTGGAGGAGCGGCTTGCGGAGGCCAAGTCGCAGCTTAAGGAAGTCAGCGAAAATTTGGAGAAGGAGCGCTCCAATCTCGCACAGCTCAAGGACGACTCGATCCACTGGGACGAGGAGAAAGTCGCCTTGGTAAAAATGCTCTCTGAGGAAGGGCCTCGGGCAATTTCTGAGTTCCGGAACTCGCAGCTATATGACGATGAAAGATATGAGTCATATGATGCTGGTCGCGACTTTGCGCTAAGAGTAGTGCAACGAATGTCCCCATCTTTTGATATGGGGGAATTTGGACGAGTCACGGCCATCATAGCTGCAGAGGAGCAAGCTGCTGCTGAGAATGAGGTGACTGAAGCCACGCAGGCTGGAGGGGCTCCAGAAATGGGCCCTGAAGTCGAGAGCACGGCTCCTCCTCCGAGAGATTGATTTTCCTTTTTGTTTTCCTTTCTCCTGTACTTGCGAGCAGATATTTGTAAACATTTGACATTAATGAAAAGATATTTTTAGAAGTGTTCTTGTTCTTCTTGTTTACTTTCTCTTTCCCCTTCATGCAATGAATGCCTTCTCGTTTCAATGGGTTTATGCTCAACCCGGGGGTTTGTAGTGACCATACCTTGGAGATAGACTGATCCATCGATTGAGAAATGAATTGTGCTCAATCCGGGGGGTCGTGGTGACCATACCCTCGTGGAGATAGACTGATTTATCGATTGAGAAATGTATTATGCTCAATCCGGGGGGTCGTGATGACCATACCCTCATGGAGATAGACTGATCTATCGATTGAGAAATGAATTGTGCTCAATCCGGGGGGTCGTGATGACCATACCCTCATGGAGATAGACTGATCTATCGATTTAGACTCCAAGTTTACCAAGGGTAGAAGGATGGTCGAGAGTACAAACAGGCTCTTCTGCAGTGTTGTTTTTTATCCATAAAATGGAAATGCGACCATCCTAGGTGAATTTAACTCTACTAAAGGTAGGTAATTGGCCAAGAGATTGTATGCATCCTCTTCAGGGCTATTCAGGTCCAAGTGAATGGAATAGCGACCAAAAGATATCTTTGACTTTTTATTCAAAAAATCTTGTTGTGAACTACATCGAATCTAGGAGAAGTATTGCAGCAAATGCTCCACGTGCCAAGGGCGACGTACGGGTTTTCCCTGCATGTCTTCGAGGTAATAAGTACCGGGTCGCACAATCTTAATAACCCGATACGGGCCTTCCCAATTTGGATCCAGCGAACGAGCGGGAACTCAGAGTTTTTGCTTCAGGACCAAATCTCCGAACTTGAAGGATCTAGGCCGAACCTTAGCATTCCGATAGCGAGCAATACGTTGTTGATATGCGGCCGCTCGTACTTGGGAGGTATTTCTTCGTTCTTCCAAGAGATCGAGATGAAGTCGAAGATCTTCCTGATTACCCACGGGGTCATACTGCTCGATCCGATACGAGGGTACTTGAATTTCCACTGGTACTACTGCGTCGGCACCAAATGCTAAGGAGAAAGGGGTTTCACCTGTTGATGTACAAGTCGTGGTTCTATATGCCCATAGTACTTCTGGCAGAAGTTCCGGCCATATACCTTTACATTCACCTAGCTTGGTCTTTAAGTGGTGCTTGATGATCTTATTCACTGCCTCAACTTGCCCATTTACCTGAGGATGATATGGAGAGGTGCGGAGGTTACGTATCTTCCATTTTTCACAAAATTCATCAAAGGCTGCGTTATTGAACTGCGTTCCGTTGTCGGTAATTATAGTGTGAGGGAGTCCGAATCGGCATATGATATTTCTCCATATGAACTTAGTAGTTTGTTTCTCAGTAATCTTGGCTAATGGTTCTGCTTCGGCCCATTTGGTGAAGTAATTGACCCCCACTATCGCGAATCTATTTTATCCTTTTCCAGTAGGAAGGGACCAATGATATCAACCCCTCATTACGCGAAAGGCCAAGGACTATCTACTGGAGTCATTCGCTCGGATGGTACATGAGGTATAGGAGAATATCGCTGGCACTTGTCACATTTTTTGAAAAATGCAATTGCATCTGCTTTCATAGTGGGCCAATAATATCCTTGCCTCATCGCCTTATATGCTAGGGATCGCCCCCTGGGGTGGTTATCGCATGCCCCCTGGTGTATTTCATCGAGAACACGAAGTGTTTCTTTTGGATGAAGACACCTTAAATAAGGCAAGGAAAAACTTATGCGTAACAATATTCCATCTTGCAAGGTATACCTAGCGGCTCGATGACTAATTTGTCTTGCAACTTTCTTGTCGTCTGGGAGGTATCCGTCTCTGAGATAAAGGATAATGGGGTCCATCCAACATGGAGATGATTGTACCGATGTTACTTGCTCAAAAGTTGCTTGGTCGATACTCGGGTATTGAAGATGCTCGATGGGGATTGAATGTGACAACTCAGATTCTGGTGCAGAGGCGAGCTTCGCCAGGGAATCTGCGAGTTGATTCTTCTCGCGAGGAATATGAATTATTTCATAAGTCTTTAGTTTCGCTAGTAGGATGAGGACACGAGACTTGTATAAGGCCATCCTTTCTTCTTTGGCATCGAATTCACCGAGTACTTGGTTGACAATGAGCTGGGAGTCGCTATGAATTAGTAGATTCTGAATTGAGAGGTCAATTGCTAGTTCGAGGCCAACGATCAAGGCCTCATATTCTGCTTCATTATTTGAGATGCGAGAATCGAAACGTAGAGCATGTTGGAAATGCGACCCGTCGGGAGCCACTAAAATTAGGCCGGCTCCGCTACCAGTGGCCCGTGACGACCCATCCACGAAGAGTGACCAAGAAGGCTGGTCGTTGATCGCGGCATTATCATCGAAAGAGTATGTGAATTCGGCGATAAAGTCAGCCACAGCCTGGCCCTTGACTGCAGTCCTGGGGCAGAATGAGATATCGTGCTCGCTGATCTCGACCGCCCATTAAGTTAAGCGTCCGGAAGCCTCAGGTTTTTGAAGGACTTGCCGTAGCGGATGATTTGTTGGTACTAGAATAGCATGGGCTTGAAAGTATGGTCGCAGTTTTCGAGCTGCCGTGACTAAGGCCAGGGCCAGCTTTTCCATATCAGAATACCGAGTTTCTGCATCAACCATTGCTTGACTTATATAATAAACGAGCCTTTGCACCCCGGAATCTTCTCTTATTAAAGCGGCGCTAACGGCCGTAGAGGACACAGATAAATAAAGAATGAGTTGCTCATGTGCTACAGGTTTAGATAAAATGGGGGGTGTGCTCAGGTATTGCTTCAGTTGTTGAAAGGCTTCTTCACACTGTGGTGTCCATTTCCAATCAGACTTGGCCGTTGCACGAAGGAGTTTGAAGAATGGTAAGCATTTGTCAAACGCTCGCGAGATGAACCTGTTCAACGATGCGATGCGACCAGCCAAACGCTGGACGTCCTTAAGAGTGGTCGGGGATTTCATCTCCATCAATGCTTTTATTTTTTCGGGATTTGCCTCAATTCCTCGCTGACCGACCATGAATCCGAGGAATTTTCCAGCAGATACCCCGAATGCACACTTTTCTGGATTCAACTTCATCTGATATTTCCTCATCAGATCGAAGACTTCTTGAAGGTCAGAAAGATGGTCATCTTCTACGATGCTCTTCACGAGCATGTCGTCGACGTAAACTTTCATATTTTTGCCAATTTGGGCAGCGAATATTTTGTTGACGAGGCGCTGATAGGTGGCCCCTGCATTTTTAAGACCAAACGGCATTACCTGGTAGCAATATAATCTCTGATCTGTGATGAAGGCGGTATGCTGGCTATCAGGTGGATGCATCATGATCTGGTTGTAACCAGAATAAGCATCCATGAAACTAAGCAGAGCGTGTCCTGCTGTTGAATCGACCATCTGGTCGATCCGCGGCGTCGGGAAGCTATCTTTGGGACAGGCTTTTTTCAAATCTGAATAGTCGACGCACATTCTCCATTTGCCATTAGCTTTGCGGATGAGAACTATGTTCGCGACCCACTCTAGGTAGTCAACTTCTTTTATGAAATTGACCGTAAGCAGCTTCTCGACTTTAGCTTTGATCGCCATTTGCCTTTCTGCAGTGAAGGCACGTCGACGCTGGTGTACGGGTTTATGATTCGGGTCGATATTCAGACGATGTGCGATGACATTGGGGTCGATGCCTGGCATATCTTTATGAGACCAAGCAAAAACGTCTTGGTATTCGGTGAGAAAACGGACCAGAACTTCACGATAGACACCAGTTAAAGAGGATCCAATGTATACAACCTTGGACGGGTCGTCTTTGGTTAAGTGAATCGCTACTGTCTCTTCCCCAGGAGTTCCTGATTGAAGGGCGTTTTCTCTCGGATCTAACGAGGTGTTTGTTGAAGAGTTGGGTGAATCTTGTGCTATCACCATAACGAGTGTCGCTCGAGCCTTCTTTCGATCATGTAGGGCTATCTCGTAGCAAGATCGAGCCTCCTTTTGATTTCCTCGCACAACCCCAACACCATTTGGGGTAGGGAACTTGACGCATAAATAGGATGGGTGTAAGGCTGCCCCAACCTTATTAAGCGATGGCCGCCCCAAAATGGCGTTATATGTTGATTTACGATCCACCACGAGGAAGTTTACGAAGACGGTAGTCTTCGCTGGATTTTCTCCAAAAGTAACTGGGAGATCAATGCTTCCTTCAGGTGTTACCACCTCACCTCCAAAGCCGACGAGAGGAGTCGAAATTGGTTTGAGTAGGCTTCTGGCAAGTGCCATTTTGTTGAAAGCCTCCAGATACAGAATATCCGCTGAACTACCTGTATCCACCATAATCCGATGAGTTAGATAATTCGATACCTTTAATGCGACTAAGATGGAGTCTTCGTGAGGGAAGTGAATTCCTGCTGCATCTTCGAGGGAGAAGGAAATTGGAAGATGGCTGGCTTTTGACGCGCTGGATGCCTGTTCCAACCAATAAATATGCTGGGGTTCTTTAGACACCTTCCGAGTGTACGCTTTCCATGAAGCTTGAGAGTCGCCCCCGCAAGCTGGTCCTCCGATGATGGTACAGATTTCTCCAGTTGGCTCAGCGTCCTCTTGGGTAGTATGATGATGAGATGGTTCCTTTTCGTGTGGTGAGGATTTCGCCCTTTCTGGTGATCGATTTTTACGAGCGACATAATCCTGGAGATGGCCCTTTCGAATAAGGGCTTCAATATGATCTCGTAGAGAGATGCAGTCCTGGGTTCTATGCCCGTGATCTTTGTGGAAGTAACAGAACTTGCTCTTGTCTCTCTTCTCGGGATCAGATTTGATCTTTGCAGGCCACTTTACATATGGCTTGTGTTTAATTTCCATTAGAACCTTTTCATGAGACCGATTGAGAGGAGTGTAGTTATGATATTTACCAGAATAAGGCTTCTTGGGAGAACGGTCGCGTTGATCATGACGATATTTTTTATCTGTAGAAGAGGTTCCTTCTGGCTTGCGTTTCTTACCCTGTACTCCATGGCGTGTCAATGTGACTTCTTCTGCATTGATATATTTCTGAGCTTTAGTTTGGAATTCTGCCATAGTTTTCGGAGGGCTCTTATCTAAGGTAAACCTGAATCTCTCACTCGTTATTCCAGTTATGAGGGCTGTAAGACCTTTTTCTTCATATAACCCTCAGTTTGAACGGCTTCGGCAGTGAACCTTACTGTGAACTCCTTTATTGTCTCCCCATGCTGCTGTTTCAGATCCATTAGATGGGAGGCTGGCTTCTTAATGCGAATGCTTCCCATGAATTGAGAAAGGAATAACTCCGATAACTATGAAAAGGAGCTGATGGAACGAGGTTTTAGTCCCCGGAACCACGTACGAGCTGCTTCCTTCAATTTTAGGGAAAAAGCCCTACACATGATTTCTGAGCCATGTCCCTCCAACTCCATAAGAGACCTATATGTTTCCAGGTGTTCAAGGGGGTCGCCAATACCTGTGTACGGGGTGATGACAGGCGTTCGATATTTTCTAGGTAACGGTGCCTCCATAACCTCGCTGGTGAAGGGGGACTCGGATTGATGTATTGCCGTCATGACGGCAGATGGTCGATTTGCCTGGTATCGCTGCTCTATAACGTCAAAACGATCATGGATTCTTTTGAGATCTCCTTCCCATGGTAAGGTATAGCCTGATGTTTCGACGGTGGAGTCCTGAGGTTGAGGTTGGCGAGACGCACTAGAATGTACGGAATGTGGAGGCAGCACAGGGGGGTGGTTGCCGAGTGGTGTTCGGTTTGACAGAGGATGATTTGGTTGAACCCGTGGTTCGTCCACAGAATGTCTGGAAGCCACCGGAATGGGTTGCGGTGGTAACCCCTCGGAGGGTTGTCTCTGTGGTTCGGGGAAATGCTGATCAAGTCGATTTGACAGGGCCTGAACTCCGGCATTTAGAGTTAGAAGAGTAGTTCCGAGGAAACGTAGAACGTCGTCTTGATTTCCAGAGGCCTCCAATAATGGATTCGCTGACGGCATATTTGGGGGTCCTTGAGGGATATTCGTAGAAGTGGGGAGAGGGACAGGTACGGATTCTGTCTCATCTGGAGGAGGTGGTGCCTGCCTTGAAGTCGAAGGGTGAACAGCCTTTTTAGGAGGCATATCAGAAGGATTTTGATCAGTGGTTAGGACGATTGACTTTGACGATCAAGTCCTTCCCACAGACGGCGCCAAACTGTTAACGTCAGATTTTGTAACAGGATCCTCCGGTCGTTCACCTTCTCTCCAACAGAGACTTCCTCCGCCAGACCTGAAAGAAGACAGAAAACAACTAAGGGTGGCTGGCGTCCAGCCGTTGGCCCTCCGATGCTTAAGTTAGGCAAAGTAAGAAGAAGAATAACCAGGCAAAACGAGGCTAGAGATTGAATATTGTGTACCTGTATCTTAATGGAGTCATCTCCTTATATAGATCTGAAATGATCCAATCTGTTACATAAGATATCGGGATCCCGCTGATTTCGTGGGATAAGATTCTTATCCTCAGATAGAAGGGAAATCTAATCCAATGACTCGTCCGATAGTTTCATTCCTTGATAGCGATCCCTTGAGACTCGGAACCACTGAAGAAGATAAGCCCAATCTCGGCCTATACGGGCTGCTGGTACTGAGGGCTAAGAGATGTCACCACAGAAAAAGCTGTTCGCATGTTGGAAGATGGTCGCAAGTCCAAGTGCTCGCTCATTCAAATATGACACCTTTCAACGACTTGTGAGAAGGTCTGCTCGCAGGAAAAATACAACTCCTCTCGCCTTCCAGTATTCGACTATCGATCACAACTTCTCGAAGCTTTGGTAATCGAGCATCGTTTTTCCTAATATGCGAGTCGCGAACAGACGTTCTCGATAGTCGGATAAATGTGCTCGTGGGATCAGAGCATCATCAGAATATACGAGACGCGAACAGACGTTCTCGATAGTCGGATAAATGTGCTCGCGGGATCGGAGCATCATCAGAATATACGAGACGCGAACAGACGTTCTCGATAGTCGGATAGACGTGCTCGCGGGGTCGGAGTATCATTAGAATATAATAAGAAGCCTCCAGCAGATGATCTCCGCTATTTTTTACTATAACAATGTGTAATGGTGAATTTTTTTAATAAAGCGTCTGATGAGGATTGGGATTACTTTAATATGCTAGCCGAGAATGCCTAATCTTGGGACATCTCCACTCCAACTAATAATCCCAAGTCAGCCTCAAGAGATAAAAGAGTACATGCATTAAATGGGGAGGATGATTTAAATACAAAGGTGGTGGGTCTCACAAAGAAGGTTGAGGCCATGGAATTGAGGAGTGTTTACATGATAACCATCGATGAGGCTGCTGAAAGTGTTTGTGGTATTTGTAAGAGTGATGTTCACTTAACAAAGGATATTGTCTAACAATCCCTGTGTTTCAAGACATCTTGCAAACTCAATTGAATGCTACAAACGCTCACCAACGCCCTTGTTGGGGCTCAAATTCGTACCCATTACAAAACAACATCCCGCGGTCCATCGACAATGATTTGAATTAATTTCGAGACCGAAAAAACTCAAAAAATGCCGGTGCAACCCTAACCACTCGATAGCGACCAAAATTCATAAACAGCATTTCGGAGCAGAAGCGAACATGCGGATCATCGCCAAATGGTCTGGAATGTCCTGAAACCCTTAACCTGTAAGTTTCAAAGTCATGTGGCGTGTATCTTTACCTGCGCACCTCAAAATGCGTTTCATCCCTGTTTGGAGCTGACCAAGAAGGGTCCGTCAGCCTACGGCTACCATTTTGAAGCGGAATTGGACATTCATACCACCTCCTAATGATCCAGAGCACTCTAAAAGCCCTTAAATAGCAAGTTTGAAATCTGTGCGGTATGTGTTTCCATGTGCGCGTTTCCCGTAACAACATTCCTATGCGACGAGCCAACCCGGAGGCTCTAAATTAGGAAGGAAGTACCAAAATTTGCAACACCTGGACCTCCACACCCCATCCCGTTTATTCAGGTGGTCCATTCCAGCCTAAAAGTGGCTTGGTGATAGTGAGCGCATCCCCAGAAAAGGTAGCTGTCCTCTGGAGGTCTCCCGTCGGAGCCTGAAATCTTGAAATATTCGAAGTCTGGAAATTTTCTCTCTCACAAAAGTCCAAAATCTGAAATTTGGCTAAGTATTGGAAAAAGTGAGAATTCTTAAGAGAGACATCCGCCCGGCCTTCCACCACATGCACCCGCACCCTATGTTCGAAAGAAATCGATCCGAACACTTTCCCGAAAACCGCGTGAAAAATCCACTGAAAATGACATGCGCCCAGCTGGAAAAACACATGCGCTCGGCCTGGAATGACATGTGCCTAGACCCTTGCACTCAGCATTTTCGCATGGCACATGCACCGGAAAACACTCCAAAAACACATGCGCTGGAAAATACCCGTCGGGTCGGACCCGAACTCGATTGCACTGTTATAAATAGTAGGGCCACCTTATGACATGAAGCGACATCACATTCTTTTAATCTTAGAGCAATGCAAGAGGTACATGTGTCCGCTACGTAATCCCTCGTCGGATGCCCTCGCCGGATTGGTTTCCCTCGCCGGAATCCCTCGTCGGAAAGGGATTTCCTAACCGAAACCCAAAATTGCACTATCGTTGGATAGGTATCCCTCGCCAGAAAGGGATTTTCCCCGTTGGAGCAAAGTGCAGAGAAAAAATCTTGAAATTCTTTAAGTGCCGGGACTTCCCCACTTCGTAGAAGCACATGCGCTGGCTTTTTCTTGCCGGGAAAGGCAAAATGCACTAAGTGCTGGACCACATGCGCCCACTCTTTTCGGGGCCGAAAAACATGAAAAATCACCAATTGCTAGAGGCACATGCGCCCACTATTTGGGACTGGGTGCATGTGTAGTGAGACATGCGCCCGGGACTTTGTTTCCCTTAAATTTTTTATAAGGCATAGGGCACATGCGCCCGGGAGATGGGCAAATGCGCCCACCTCCCAATCACATGCGCCCACCAGCCCATTACAAGCACCATATGCGCCCACACACCCCCCTCCATGCACCTGGACGCTGGTTGGAGGGGTGGACCTTCCGCTGTGTGGCCCGCCTTCGTCAAAACTCAGTTTTCGATCAAACTGCCTCTCCTAAATGCACACCGACGAGATCTTTCCATCTCCCAGATCAGATTCTCCAACGGTCAATGATAAATGGCCCAAATCAGTATTTTGATAAAAAATGACCAACACTTAGCCAATTTGGCAACTCCGAAAATCCTCCCGAAGGAGCAAAAAACGGCCGAAATAAAGGAGAATCGGACGAAATTGGACCGAGCCCAAGAGGGAAACTTTTCTTCTTTATGACATGATATATCATAATCATGCACTACGATGAGGTTATCTAAACTCAGGAACCCCGAATACCCTAATTAAGCGGTCGGCAGGCCCAATACTTAGTCATTTTCAGCCCTAGGAAGTGCTCTGTCGGCTCAAAAATTGACCTATGCTAAGCGAATCGAAATGCGATCGCACTGTGACCCTCGTGGATATAATCCACCCTTGTTCAAAGATGGTTATCGATGATGTTCACTGAACGCTCTGATTAGACCGCAAACAGGTCCACTACTTAGTCATTTTCAGCCCTGGGAAGTGCCCTGTTGGCTCGAAAACTGACTAATGCCAAATGAAATCAACCGCGATCTCAAAGACGCTGAAGCAAAGCCAAAGTGCTCAGGCTATGAAATAGCCGTGTTAAAACATCTATGGGGCACCGATCCCCATCATTCATCATGAATTGGCATATGCGGGCATCTATCGGACCTGACACTTAGCCATTTGCAGGCATTAAAAACGATCAATCCAGCTCATTGGATTCGAATCCTCAAAGGATCTCGACTCGATATAGCCTCTTCGATCTCAAATAGATCATCAGAAAACACTCAGAAGAGGGGATGTTCTCGAAGATGAGTCACCCGACTCCAGAAGAAACACATTTACTTTACTGTATAAAGCTCCATTCATCCCGGATAAAGGTCCGAGGTTAAACCTAAGAGATTATGGTTACTACGAGAAACCACAAACAAAAGAGTTCTAATAAAGCTTGAAACATCCTGTTCTGGATTGCCATTATGAAAAAGATAGTTGATGCCCTACCCATCGATAACAGCTTTGTCGGTTGAGCTGATGAGGTAGTTGCGAAGTGCATTCCTAAGGTCAGCCGTCATAAAAATATGGACGTGGGCCTTGGGTTATGCCGACCAACATTTCTATGTTCATGTATTCCAGAGGCTAATGGCCCAGAGTTGCACCACTCGATTAAAAACGTCGCTTAGGAAGTTGCGGAGTGCGTTTCTAAGGTCACCCGTGATAAAAATACGGGCCCGGGCCTTAGGTTATGCCGACCAACGTTCGATGCTCATGTATTCCAGAGGCCAATGGCCTAGAGTTGCACCACTCGAATCCTGACAGTCCTTCAACCCGGACAATCTGAAAGAAAATGGGACATAGACATCCGACTTGTCTAAGAAATGTGGCTCAGTCCATAACAAGAAAACAAATAGGTCTATACGACCACGAACTCATGACCATAATCCCCGACGGATTAGTCTTTTGCCTTCTAATCAAGGGTGATCAACCATTCATGTAATTAAAGGCTCATGACTAGTATCACAGCCTGAATGTAAAAGATCTCAGAATCTCTGGAATAAAATTCGCCTTGCGATACCTCTCTCGTGTACACTTTATGATTGCTTATGATTGTCTATGAATGTCTCTATACTTAGAATCCCCCCAGAATAATGAAACATAGGAAAAACTACTGACGAGCACGATTTTTCTAGTTTTAACAAACTGGCGACTCTGCTGGGGATTATACAATACCAGAATCCCTGATTATTTCTGAGTAAATAGACATTCTAAGATAAATCATTTGTAGACACTGATGTGTATATGAGAAAGGCTACCGCAAGGAGAAATGTTCGGTGCCTTCACGAGCGCCAAACTGGCAACTCTCAACGGGAATGTTCTTCCCTTCATCTTTAAGGTAAAAGAATTTCCAAGCTTCGCATAGCATGCATGTGGTTCATACTTGTATGTTTCTTTCTATCCATTGTCGAGCCATATCGCGATTGGTAAGGTCGCGTCCCCTCTTTTTTCCAGATGCACAGAATATTCTAATGCATATATGACTGTGCAGAGAGAGAGAGAGAGAGAGAGAGAGAGAGAGAGAGAGAGAGAGAGAGAGAGAGAGAAACCAACCAAACGGCATCTACAATGACTTTCCTAGCGTCCGGAGGATTCTACTTCCCTCATCTTGCAGCAACCTCTGAAGCCGCATGGCAGGTTGTGCAGAAGCACAGGACAGTCAAGAAGACTAAGAACAAGAAGGTTATTCCAGCTGAAACAGGGTGACGGCAAGGGTACAGGGCAGAACAAAGAAACAGTGGAAGCCAGTCTGCAGGAACGAGGCACGCAGTATCAGCAGAACCACCGTGCCAGTCAAGCCAGAGTTCTCCTTCGCCGCTATCGACTTCCCAGCGATGCTAAAGACAACACTGTCAGCCAAGATACCGAAAGGGTCTGCTGTTTGACAATTGACTAAGGCGACGATGAAGATAACCCCTATTAAAGCTGCCGTAACTAAGACAAGGCCGCAGCGAGTGCAAGTGATGATGGTACAAGTCGTCGAAGGAGAGACGAGTGAGCGATACCCAAAGCTGCCTCCAATCCAAGAACAGATAGATGAGATCATCCAAGTCCAAGAGGACACGGCCAGAGAGATGAGAGAGATGAAAGAAGCACTATTGGCTCTAATTGCCTAGGGGGCAAACAGAAGCCCGGCTGTCCCTACTCGACAGTTTGTAGAAGAATGCCAGGGAGCAATAGGAGAACCAACTGCTGCTGAACCACAGGTTCGCTCGAGAAACGTCGCATTCGAATGTGTACCGCCATTGCCATCTAAAGCCACGAGAGAAGAGCTGTCTCACATAGTTGCAAACTTGATGCGTTAGGAAAGAGAAAAGGAGAAGAGAGGAAAATATATATATCGGGTGCCGTATTTACCCGAGGTCGATGACGTTCCGTTTCCCAGCAATTTCAAGCGTCTGAATTTTTCCAGATTTGATGGCAGAGGATTGCCAGAGGAACACATGGCTTAGTTCATGACAATGATGGGCAACTTGTCAACAATTCCCCAATATTGTCTCAGATTGTTTGGCTCGACCCTCACAAGCAAAGCATTCCAGTGGTACATGTCACTGCCTGCAGGGTTAGTCAAGTCCTGGGATCAGATGCAGGACCTGTTCATCACCAAATTCTTCTCTACTGAGTGAGAAGTCTCGCTGATAGATTTAGCCTTGGTTCGTCAGAGTCAGGGGTGTCAGTTGAGAAGTTCATCGACAAGTGGGGGACTATAGCAGCACAGTGCCGAGAGCTGCCCAGCGAATTCGAGCAGGTCAAGATGTGCATGCAGGCCTTGGATGCAATGATTTCGTTTAGCCTATCTGGACACAACTTCTCAACGTTTCGAGACCTAGCCACAAAAGCCCACTTGGTGGAAGGAGCCGCGTTCAGAGCGCAGTTCAAGGCAGAGATGCCCAGGAGAGAAGCCGGAAGGATGATAACATCTAACTACGTCGACAAAGGAAATGGTTCGAATGACAGGAAATGCCCAAACACTGAGCATAGAGTCGAGGCCAGGCCAATAACCACGACACAAGACAAAGGTAAGAGTTTTTAGAGGCTGCGACATATTACGATAGAAGAGAGTAATCAAGCAAACGAACCTTACACCTTCGACATGGAAGATCTAGTTCCGATCATGGAACAGTTGGTAGAAGAGAGGTTAATAAGACTGTTGGAATGCAAGCGTCTAGAGGAAGTGAAGATGGTCGTTCATCCCAACTACTGCAAGTATCATCGCGTGATCACCCACAAGACTGAAGACAACTTTATCCTAAAAGGCAAGATCCAATGGATGATCAACGACGACACCATCAATATGAAGGCAAAAGAGCCAAGCTGGAACACCGCGACAGTGGTGTCTGCCCTCCCTGCACTAGCGCAAATTCGAACGGCGAATCCGTTCCCAGAACTGGAAGAGTCGTGGACACTTGTGAGCAGCAAGAAGAGGCTAGAAAATAAAAGAAGACTCTTGGAGAGAGAGGAAGATGAAGAACAAAAGGGGAAGAAGAAATGTTGGACAGAAACAGCTGCGTGCACAGCCCGTTTAGTGCGCCATGGTCTCGGTGATCGCTCAGTCAGAGGCCAGTGACAAGGACCAAGTCTTAGAGAGAGAAGAAGTCAATGTAGTGGCTTTGTGGTTCGAAAAACAGGTCGTGCAGGGAGAATTTTCAAGACGACCACAGCCCAGAAGAACGAATGTGGTCGTAGGTGAGCCATCAGAGACACCTTGAGAAAAAGAACCGACAGAAGCAGTCAACGAGCCAATAGCTGACCAACGAGATCACGCTTGAGATAAGGCATCGGTGATTTTTTATGTGGTGTCTCATCTGAAGAAGGTCCTAGCCCGACTCAGCATCTACGATGCCCTGTGCCTTTCAAAGAAATATCGAGAAATGCTGCTCAATGCATTGCTTGATCAAGAAGCTTGTGACGTCATGATGGCAGAGATCGAGTTAGAGATGGAAGAAATGAAGATAACGGGAACTGAAAATCGACCCACAGAACAAGTCATGCGGATTGATCGATCATCCATGATCACATTCTCTGAAGAAGATAGAACGATCAGCTTAACAGACCACAACCGCCCGTTGATGGTGACAGCTCATTGATGGTGACAGGTCTCATCCAAGACATAGAGGTCCGAAGATGCATGCTAGACGATGGATCCGCTGTGAATATTATGTCTCTGAAGACATTACAGCAGTTGGGTTTCAGACAGACAGCACTTCGCCCAAGCGCCATGGTTATCCAAGGGTTCAATCAGGACGGCCAGCGTGTCCTAGGATTCATCACTGTCATGCTGGAGATAGAAGAATTGAGTACTAAAGTCACCTGTTAGGTAATCGATGCGATGACGACATACAATATCTAGTTGGGACGACCGTGGCTTCATCAATACGGTATCATTCCCTCGAGATACCATCAATGCTTCAAGTACAATAGGGATGACGTCCAGTATAGAGTGGCAGGTGGACCCGAGGCCTACTCCGTCATTGAATCCTTCCTAGCAGATGCGCAATACTATCAGGAGAGTGATGAAACTGAGACTACTAGAAAAGCCAGCAAACTGACAGAGGTGGCACAGGGGGCAGAACCCCGGGGTGAGAATTTAAGACAAGAGGGCGAAACTCCGCAAATAGTCGCTGAAGCGACAAGGGCTTACGGAGAGAATTTATTATGAAAGAAGAAGTTCTACCTAATCCCGAAGCACCCCCGGAAGGTAGGACAGTCAGTGTTGAAGCAGATGACAAGCCAATAGATGAGCGTGTTACAGTCCAGCTTTAATATGCAGATGACAAGCCAACAGATGAGCGTGTTACAAGCCAATAGATTCCTCCCTTCCCTAAAGCTCCGAGCCAGTTCTGCGTACCGCCGACGATGGGAGCCAGCCACGAGATAAGGTTTCATGCTGGACCCCGCAACCTGTTACAGATTGAAGAGAATGCCAAGAGAACGCCGGTAGAGACACCGCCCATTGAAGAGGAAAGATATAGTAAGGCAAGTAAACACATCATGAGAAAATATGGGGTTCATTTGTTCATAACCACCACCTTAGAAAGGCATGCTAGCACCCTTCGAAGTAAAGAAGAAGGTATACAGAGGAAAGGAAACCCTGGGGACAGGATATGAAGTCAGACACATTAACATGGTGACGATCAGTCCCGTAGAAGAGGTAAGGCCCGCTGGACCAGATGAAGTCATACAACCGAGTGCCGGACCAGAGCAGGTCGAAGATGGGGTCAGCCCACAATAGATGAGTTACAGGAAGTCAATCTGGGGACTCCTGAAGAGCTGATGAATACTTATATCAGCAAGAACATCCCAGAAGAAGAGAGGGAGAGCTACATTCAACTCCTGAAAGAGAACATAGATGTGTTCGCATGGACCTATTCTGAAATGCTAGGACTGAACCTAGCAATTGCGATGCATAGGTTGAATATCGCAAAGGAGAAGAGGTCAGTCAAGCATCCATAGAGGCGCTTCCATCCCGACATTGTACCAAAGATAGAAGAAGAGGTGAAGAAGCTGCTTCATGCCAGTTTTATCAGGGAAGTTCAGTGTTATAGGCAAAATGATGGAGATAAGATTTCACGCGGAAATGCCCATTTCGCTCTTGCTCTCGAGATTATATGATCGAGAGTCGAATATTGGATAAGTGCGAGACGTCCATTCGACTCTCGAGATTATCTGATCGAGAGTCGAATGTTTGATAGGTGCGGGACGACCATTCGACTCTCGAGCTCACCTAATCAGGAGTCATAGATTGAAAAATACGGAGCAGCTATTCGCAAGTCTCGAGTCTTCATAACCGATAGTCAAAAACGGCAAAGCTCGATCCGCGAACAGACCTTCTCACAAGTCGTTGAAAGACGTTACATCCAAATATGTACTTGGACTCGCGACCACATTTTAACCTGCGAGCAGCTTTCCTGTGGATTACAACCAGTTCGGAGGCTATGACTCCAACTACGGGCGTCTCCTTCCTTTTCGGAGGCCATGACTCCAACTACGGGCGTCTCCTTCCTTTTCGGAGGCCATGACTCCAACTATGGCTTCCAGCCGGATTTCAAGGGATTACCATCAAGGGGCGTGATTGTTGGAATAAGTCATTGGGTTGGATCTGATTAAAAAGATAGGATCTTATCCCACGAAATCAGCGAATTCTCAGTATCGTATTCGACATCAACGGGATTTCGACATCTCACGTAACAGATTGGATTGCTTCAGATCTATATAAAGGGGTGGCTCCATTGAGAGCAGGTACGTACACATCATTCAATCTTGGTCCCGTTTACTTGGCTTCTCTTCTTACTGTGGCCTAACTTAAGCATCGGAGGGCTAACGGCTGGACCCCAGCCACCCTTATTTGCTGTCTTGCTTCAGGTCTGGTGGTGAAAATTTCGGCTGGAGTGAAGGAGAAAATCCGGAGGATTTCGTTACAAAATTTGACATTAACAGTTTGGCGCCGTCTGTGGGAACGACTTGATCATCAAAATCAATCGTGTTAACCACCGATCAAAATCCTTCGGTGATGCCTCCTAAAAAGACTGTTCATCCTTCAACTTCGAGGCAGGCACCACCTCCGCCCGGTGAGACGGAATCCGCACCTGCCCTCCCACCTGTTCCGACGGATATCCCTCAAGGAGCCCCAAATATGCCATCAACAAATCCATTATTGGAGGCCTCTGGAAATAAGGATGATGTCCTACGATTCCTCGGGAACACTCTCCTAACTCTAAACGCCGGAGTTCAGGCACTGTCAAATCGGCTTGATAAGCACTTCCCTGAACCGCAAAGACAACCCTCCGTAGGGTTACCACCGCCACCCATACCAGTTGCTTCCAGACATTCTATGGATGAACCACAGGTCCCACCACTTGGCGGCCATCCCCCTGTGCCGTCTCCACATTCTATACATTCCAGTTCGTCTCGACAACCTCAACGGCAAGGCTCCACCGCCGAAACGTCTAGCTATACCTTGCCATGGGAAGAAGATCTCAAAAGAATCCAAGATCGTTTTGATGTCATGGAGCAGAGATACCAGGCAAATCGGCCATCTGCTGTCATGGCGGCAATACATCAATCTGAATCTCCCTTCACAAGCGAGGTCATGGAAGCCCCGTTGCCCAGAAAGTATCGAACGCCTGTTATCGCTCCGTATACAGGCATTGGCGATCCTCTGGAACATCTGGAAACATATAGGTCCCTCATGGAGTTGGAGGGACATGGTTCAGAAATCATGTGTAGGGCTTTTCCCCTTACATTGAAGGAAGCGGCTCGTACGTGGTTTCGGGGGTTAAAGCCTCTTTCCATCAGTTCCTTTTCCCAATTATCGGAGATATTTCTTTCTCAATTCATGGGAAGTATTCGCATTAAAAAGCCAGCCTCCCATCTGATGAATCTGAAACAGCAACATGGGGAGACAATAAAAGAGTTCACAGTACGGTTCACTGCCGAAGCCGTTCAAACTGAGGGTTACACTGAAGAAAAGGGTCTCACAGCCCTCATTGCTGGAATAACGAGCGAGAAATTCAGGTTTGCCTTAGATAAAAGCCCACCGAAAGCTATGGCGGAATTCCAAGCCAAAGCTCAGAAATATATCAATGCAGAAGAAGTCGCATTGACACGCCATGGAGTACAAAGTAAGAAACGCAAGCCAGAAGGAACTTCTACAGATAAGAAATACCATCGCGATCAGCGCGATCGTTCTCCCAGGAAGCCTTACTCTGGTAAATATCATAATTACACTCCTCTTAATCGGTCTCCTGAAAAGGTTCTAATGGAGATAAAACACAAGCCATATGTGAAGTGGCCTGCAAAGATTAAATCCGATCCCGAGAAGAGAGATAAGAGTAAGTTCTGTTACTTCCACAAAGATCACGAGCATAGGACCCAGGACTGTATCTCTCTACGAGACCATATCGAAGCCCTTATTCGAAAAGGCCATCTCCAGGATTATGTTGCTCGTAAGAATCGATCACCAGAAAGGGCGAAGACCTCATCTCGCCAAAAGGAACCGTCTCATCATCAAACCGACCAAGAGGACGCTGAGCCCACGGGAGAAATTCGCACTATCGTCGGGGGTCCAGCTTGCGGGGGTGACTCTCAAGCTTCAAGAAAGGCATACGCCCGAAAGGCGTCCAAAGAACCCCAGCAGATCTATTGGCTGGAACAAACGTCCAACTCATCGAAGGCTAGCCATCCCCCAATTTCTTTCACCCTCGAAGATGCAGCGGGAATTCATTTCCCTCATGAAGATTCCATCGTAGTCACACTGAAGGTATCAAATTATCTGACTCATCGAATTATGGTGGATACAGGTAGCTCGGCCGATATTCTGTACTTGGAGGCTTTCGACAAGATGGCACTTGCCAGAAACCTCCTCAAGCCAGTATCGACCCCTCTTGTCGGCTTTGGAGGAGAAGTGGTAACACCTGAAGGAAGTATCGATCTCCTAGTCACCTTTGGGGAGAGTCCAGCGAAGACCACCATCTTCGTAAACTTCCTCGTCGTGGATCGAAAATCAGCATATAACGCCATCTTGGGGCGACTGTCTCTAACTAAGGTTGGAGCGGCCTTGCACCCTTCATATTTATGTGTTAAATTTCCAACCCCAAATAGCATCGGGGTCGTGCGAGGAAGTCAGCAGGAGGCACGGTCCTGTTACCAGATAGCCCTCCAAGATCGAAAGAAGGCTCAAGCGACACCTATCATGGAAATAGTTCAAGGTTCATCCGACGTTCTCGCCACCGCGTTGGATCCAAGGGAAAATGCTCTGAAATCAGGAACTCCAGGGGAGGAAACAGTGGCGATCCGCTTGACCGAAGACGACCTGTCTAAGATCGTGTACATCGGTTCCTCCTTAAACAGTATCCACCGTGAAGATTTGATCTGTTTCCTCACTGAATACCAGGACGTGTTTGCTTGGTCTCATAAAGATATGCCGGGCATCGATCCTGATGTCATCGTACATCGTCTCAACATTGACCCGAAGCATAAACCCGTACATCAGTGTCGACGTGCCTTTACTGCAGAAAGACAAATGGCGATCAAAACTGAAGTTGAGAAGCTGCTCGCGGCAAATTTCATAAAAGAAGTTGACTACCCACAGTGGGTCGCAAACGTAGTTCTCGTCCGGAAAGCTAATGGCAAATGGAGGATGTGCGTCGACTATTCAGACTTAAACAAAGCATGTCCCAAAGATAGCTTCCCGACACCACGAATCGACCAGTTGGTCGACTCAACAGCTGGACATGCTCTCCTCAGTTTTATGGATGCTTATTCTGGTTACAACCAGATTATGATGCATCCACCTGATGGCCAGCATACTGCCTTCATCACAGATCAAGGACTATATTGCTACCAGGTAATGCCGTTCGGTCTCAAAAATGCAGGGGCCACTTATCAACGTCTTGTCAACAAAATATTCGCTGCTCAAATCGGTAGGAATATGGAAGTATATGTTAACGATATGCTCGTGAAAAGCATCGATGAAGATGACCACATTCCTGATCTTCGAGAAGCCTTTGATCTGATGAGGAAGTATCAGATGAAATTAAATCCAGAAAAATGTGCGTTTGGAGTATCTGCAGGGAAATTTCTTGGGTTCATGGTTGGCCAACGTGGAATTGAGGCGAATCCCGAAAAGATTAAAGCATTGATAGAGATGAAATCCCCAGTGACCCTGAAGGACGTTCAGCGTCTAGCTGGTCGCATCGCATCATTGAATAGGTTCATCTCGCGAGCATCTGACAAGTGCTTGCCCTTCTTCAAACTCCTTCGTGCAACGGCCAAGTCTGATTGGAAGTGGACACCTCAATGTGAAGAAGCTTTTCAACAACTGAAGCAATATATGAGCGCTCCCCCCATTTTATCTAAGCCTGTGGCACATGAGCAACTCATTCTTTATTTATCTGTGTCTTCCACGGCCGTTAGTGCCGCCTTAATAAGAGAAGATTCCGGGGTACAAAGGCCCGTTTATTATATCAGTCGAGCAATGGTTGATGCAGAAACTAGGTATTCTGATTTGGAGAAACTGGCCCTAGCCTTAATCACGGCAGCTCGAAAACTGCGACCATACTTTCAAGCCCATGCTATTTTAGTACCAACAAATCATCCACTACGCCAAGTCCTTCAAAAGCCTGAGGCTTCCGGGCACTTAACTAAATGGGCGGTCGAGATCAGCGAGCATGATATCTCATTCTGTCCTAGGACCGCAGTCAAGGGCCAGGCCGTGGCTGACTTCATCGCCGAATTTACATATTCTTCTGAAGATAGCGTCATGACCAGCGACCAGCCTCCTTGGTCGCTCTTCGTGGACGGGTCGTCACGGGCCACTGGCAGTGGAGCGGGCCTGATTTTAGTGGCTCCCAACGGGTCGCATTTTCAATACGCTCTGCGTTTCGAATCACGCGTTTCCAATAATGAAGCAGAATATGAGGCCCTTATTGTTGGTCTCGAGCTAGCCGTTGTCCTCGCAGTCCAGAATTTGATAATTCATAGCGACTCCCAGCTCATTGTCAACCAAGTTCTTGGCGAATTCGAAACCAAAGAAGAAAGAATGGCCCTATACAAGTCTCGTGTCCTCATCCTGCTCGCCAAACTGAAGACTTATAAAATATTCCATATCCCTCGCGAGCAGAACCAACTTGCCGATTCCTTGGCAAAACTCGCTTCTGCACCGGAATCAGAACTATCACATTCGATCCCCATCGAGCACCGTCAACACTTGAGTATCGACCAAGTGACTCCCGAGCAAGTTATATCGGTACAATCGTCTCCATGCTGGATGGATCCTATCATCCTTTATCTCAGAGATGGATACCTACCAGAAGATAAGAAAGTTGCAAGACAAATTCTACTTCGAGCTGCCAGGTACACCTTACAAGATGGAATCTTGTTGCGAAAAAGCTTCTCCTTGCCTTATTTAAGGTGTCTTCATCCAGAAGATGCACATCGTGTTCTAGATGAAGTACACCAGGGGGCATGTGGTAATCATCCCAGGGGGCGATCTCTAGCATATAAAGCGATGAGGCAAGGATATTATTGGCCTACTATGAAAGCAGACGCCATAGAATTTTCTAAAAAATGCGACAAGTGTCAACGATATCAACCTATACCTCGTGTACCGTCTGAGCGGATGACCCCAGTCGACAGCCCTTGGCCTTTTGCTCAGTGGGGGATCGATATCATCGGGCCCTTACCTATGGGAAAGGGACAGAATAGGTTCGCGATCGTGGCGGTTGATTATTTCACCAAATGGGCCGAGGCAGAACCATTAGCCAAAATTACTGAAAAACAAACTACTAAGTTTATGTGGAGAAATATTATATGTCGCTTCGGACTTCCTCATACTATAATTACTGATAACGGAACGCAGTTCGACAACGCAGCCTTCGATGAATTTTGCGACAAATGGAAGATACGTAATCTCCGCACTTCTCCATATCATCCTCAGGCGAATGGGCAGGTCGAGGCAGTGAATAAAATTATAAAGCATCATTTAAAGACCAAGCTAAGTGAATGTAAAGGGGTGTGGCCAGAACTTCTGCCAGAAGTGTTATGGGCCTATAGAACCACGGCTTGTACATCGACAGGTGAAACTCCTTTCTCCTTAGCATTTGGTGTTGACGCAGTAGTACCAGTGGAAATTTAAGTGCCCTCATATCGGATCGAACAGTATAATCCCGCGAGCAATCAGGAAAATCTCCGACTTCATCTCGATCTCTTGGAAGAGCGAAGAAATGCTTCCCAAGTACGAGTGGCGGCATATCAACAACGTATTGCTCGTTATCGGAATGCGAAGGTTCGACCTAGATCCTTCCAGTTCGGAGATTTGGTCCTAAGGCAAAATCTTGGAATTCCTGTTCGTTCATTGGATCCGAATTGGGAAGGACCGTATCGGGTTATTAGGGTTGTGCGACCCGGTACTTATTATCTTGAAGACATGCAAGGGAAGCCTGTACGTCGCCCTTGGCACGTGGAGCATTTGCTAAGATACTACCCCTAGATTCGATGTAGTATATCATAACATTTTATGAATAAAGTGAAAGATATCTTTTGGCTGCTACTCCATTTATATGGACCGGAATAGCCCTGAAGAGTGCTTACACATCCTCTTGGCCAATTGCCTACCTTTGGTAGGACTGAAATCATTACTAGTTGGTCGCTTCTCCATTCTCATGGACCTGAACAGCCCCGAAGAGAATGAATACCATCTCTTGACCAACCTTCCGCCCTTGGTAGAATCAAAATCTCAATCGATAGATCAGTCTATCTCAACGCGGACATGGTCTCACGACCCCCGGATTGAGTCTAATTCATTTTTTCATGAGTTAGTTACTCGCGATTGGTGAGAGGAGGGATCGCACTCCAGAATGCGAGCACCGCAGCTCGTGCTCAAATTAGGGCAGCGATCGGGGTCACATCCTGATCACGGGCAGCTTAGCTCATGCTCGAATTAAAGGGTCACATCTCTGACGAATCCATTCAAGATTAACAAGCAAAAAATGAAAGATGAAGGGAGAACAGCAACGAAACAGCAACACTTCCAAAAATATCTTTTCATTGATAATTAGATGATTACATATACATGAGCGCAGATACAAGAGAAGAAAATAAAAGGAAATCAATTGCTTGGAGGAGCCACGCTCTCGACTTCAGGGCCCATTTCAGGAGCCCCTCCAGCCTGCGTGGCTTCAGTCACCTCGTTCTCGGCGGCAGCTTGCTCTTCTGCAGCTATGATGGTCGCGACTCGACCGAATTCCCCCATATCAAAGGATGGGATCATTCGTTGCACTACTCTTAGTGCAAAGTCTCGACCAGTGTTCGCTTCCCCAAGTGTAGGGTTGCGATGTAGTAATAAACTCGGTAATACCGAGGTCGATCCACAGGGACTTATGTAGGATGTCACAAATTCATCCACAAGTTTCTATTGAAGCTAACAATCAAAGTTTGAATAGAATGTGTGCGATTAACAGTTTAAGCTAAATTGAATGTAAACAATTATAAGAGGGCACTAGGGGTTCGAGGATTCACTTGTAGCAATCCTCGATGTTCAATCCGCTGTGGTTTCCCATTCTCTCAACTAGAATCACCAGTCAGGTCTATCTAGTCGGATAATAGAACTGTTAAACCAGAAGTCTGTAACATGTAAGTTCTGTGCATAAAGTTCACTCAACTCTAGGCTGATCTGAGCATGCTCATTGCATAGGTCATTCACCTTTTCTATAGGTCCAATTCCCAATCATAACCATCCTCAAGTCTTCTCACAAGACAAGGCTAGATCATGATTTGAACTGGATTCAAATTATATGCACAGTCCATACATATTCCAGATAATCGACCAAAACTAGAACTTTGGCATGAAGCCCCTTTATGAAGAGCTTGGTACTAGAGCGCACTCCAATTCCTCGGATCATACAGGTCTAGACCGTTGCAAACAAATTAAGAAGATAAGTAATTCATCCAAACATCCATGAGTCATCACGAGACTAAGAGAAATTACTTAAAAACTTGTATAACTTCAAACCTTAGTTCATAATCATGAATTTCAAACTGAAAACCACTTAACTACGAATTAAAACATCTTGGATACACTACAAGCTTCACCTCTTAGCCCTAGCTAAGAGGTTTAGCTGCTCATGATCCAAGGAAACATGAAACAACTACAAAAAGCATGAAAACAGCAAAGCAAACCAAAAGGAGTTGTGAAACTCCAATCTTCACTTCCACAGCCTCCAACCTTGCTTGAGCCCTTCCCGGATACCCTAGGAACAATCCCTAGGTGTCTATTTATAGTCTGGAGGCTCCACGACTTCGGAAGAATCGAGAAAGTGCGTAACACTTACGCAGCGCAGAGAAAATCGGACGTTACTTAGGAGTTTCTAAGTCAGTACACCTGGCCGACCGGTCACGACCGGTCGGCCTCAATACACGTTCATTCCAGCAAGCATGGCCGACCGGTCATGACCGGTCGGCCTTGTAAAGCATTAGTCCAGCAAGCTTGTCCGACCGGTCATGACCGGTCGGACGTTTTCCTTTATACTCAAGCAGCCATGGCCGACCGGTCATGACCGGTCGGCCTTGTAAAACCTTCCTCCAGTGACTGTGTCCGACCGGTCATGACCGGTCGGATGTCTTCAGCACTTCCCCCATGTACATGGCTGACCGGTCACGACCGGTCAGCTCCCTTTTCTTCTTGTGTTCTTCCTTTCTTTCTTCTGCTTTCTTCTTTCCTTACTTCTTTCTTTGTTCCCTTCTTCCTTCGACTCTCTTTGGATCTTCATTTCAGGTTCTAAATCAGCCCTTTTTATCTTCAATTATGTGGGGCCACTCTCAGTCCTGTAGTCACAAAACATGCATTGGATTAGCCTACAAACCATATAAACCTTGCACAATGAGTGATGAATTGGGGTTAGAATATGCACAATTAAGGGCTCAACAACCAGCATCGTATGACTCATATCGTTCATCGTCATACAGCTGCGAAGTCCGGAACTCGGAAATTGCCCGAGCACCTTCCTCCGAGAGCATTTTTACAAGGGCGACCCTCTCCTCGTCCCAGTGGATCGAGTCGTCCTTAAGCTGCGCAAGAGGGGTGCGCTCCCTGGTCAAATTGTCGTAGGCCTCCTTGAGCTGCGACCTGGCCCCCGCGAATTGCTCCTCTAACGAGATCTTGTCCTACCGGAAGATCTCCCTCTCTCTCTCTGCTTTCTCCTTCAGACTCGTGAGCTTCACGTAGTCTGAGTCCAAGGCCTGATACCTGTCGGTCAGGACTTGGATCTTCTCGATGAGGATCTTTTTCTCCTCATCTCTCTTCGTGATCACCGCCTCACGAGCCTTGAGCAGTTGATCTCTTCCTTGAACTGCCTTTTCCAAGGCAGTCCTCTTTCCCTCAGCCTCCTCTATCGTGCGACGGGCGGCAACAATATCACGCCTCGTTCGCAGAATAAGATCTAAACCCTGCAAAAGAGATAAAAAATGTAAGAGTATTCTGGAATGTAATAACTGATCGTAGCAGGTTTTGACGAAATCTTACCTGAACCATCCTCATCCCCGCTTCGAGGATAAGGTTCTCAGGACTTGGCTCGGGAAGAGAGCCAAAGGCGTGAGGCGTGACGTTCTCGAAGAGAAATTTGCATACAGGATGAAGGTGGCGGGGAATAGAGTACGTCCCGCTCCCAGACGGTTGGGCAACGACCAACCCGGCCTGCTCGCGAGGTGGAGGCATTGACTCGCGAGCAGGTCCCTGCTCGGCAGCCGGGACCAGTTCCCGAGCAGGAGTCGGCTCTTGCGGCTCTACCTGCTCTCGAGCCTCTTCAGCTGGGGGGCAGCTGGACCCCACCCCATCTGGGGAATTATCTGCAATGTTGATCACTGGTGGCCCAGGTGCGACCACCAGTGAAGGAATAGTAGGCCCAGCTGGGGCCCCCGCCATGCTCGCGGGAAGGGCAGGCTGATCGCTGCCCGCGCGGATGGAAGATTGAGACGGTTCGGCAGGGGTTCTCTTCTGCCTTTTGGAGCCTGTGCCCTTCAGACGGGGCAGTAGGCCTCTCTTCTCTCCAGCCTTCGTCATTTCAACTTCTCTTCTGGATATGAGGCCTGCTGCTGCAAGTCGCGAAGGAGATAAGCAAGCCTCGATATGCCTATCTCCGACAGGCACCTTATACACTCTGACAATCTTCTCGTTGATCCCACCCTTCAAATTCGGTTTCCGCAATGCCGGGATACCTGCGAGCACAAATAATGGTCAAACGAAGCAAAACCCTAAAAATTATTCTAAGGAAACTGCACAATACGGGATTGTGTCTACCTTCACAGAAAAACCGGGTCACTCCTGGACCCCTGGAGGAGGCAGACTCCCAGCTCCCGGAAGCATAGAACCACCGCTTCCTCCAGCCGGGATAGTTCGAGGAGGGCTTACCCAACACAAAATTATCCCGGTGCCAGTAACATAAATAATACCAGCCTTCGCTGGATGGAGCTTTCTTCAGACGAAACATACGGAGGAACTCCTCTGCCGTGAGTTCCCCTTTGCCAGCCTGAGCCCAAAGGGCAAAGGAGCCCAAAACCACCCTCCACCCGTTCACAATGAGTTGCCCAGGGGCAATCTTGTAACACCGTAGTACATCGCGAACGAAGGGATGGAGGGGAAGGCGTACCCCCAGGATAAGCTGGTACTCATAAAATGCTACGCATCCTGGGGGGGGGGGGGGGGGGGGGGGGGAGTCGGGTGTTTCTCCACCTCCGGGCAAGCGGAGAGTTACAGAGTCAGGGATTTGGTATCTCTCCCGTAGCTCAGCAAGCCGGTCCTCCGATAAAACGGAAGGATATCCGGCTGCTGTGTATCTCCCCGCCGAAACCTTGGCACTGCTGGAGGCAGAGGACTCCGGAGTGGCATCACCAAGAGGGACAGTAGTCTCGTCAGAATTCCCAGCCATGGGGAGATAAAAATAAAAGAAGAAGAAAAAGGAAGTATACCGAAAAAAGGAAAGAATGAGCACCGGAAGAGGAAGAAGAATGGAAAGAAAGGACTACAGGTTTCTTTCGAAAAAACTTCTGTAGAAAATCAAAGAAATGGCGGACTCCGTATATTTATAGGCAATCATTCCGCCGTATCTGATGGCACGTGGCAGTCCCTCTCTGGACACAGCGCTCGAGCAGGCACATTAACTCCTCAAACACGTGGCGAGCGCCCCTTCATTTTCCATCAGCGAAAAGGCTGCGGAAAGCTGGCGCTCATTAATTTCAGCCCATCATGAGGGGTGCCGTTCTCGATGAAAGTAGCGAGCGGTTTCGTGTGATAGTGAGCTAAGTCCTTTCCTTAAGAATTCTTGGCGGCAAGGACTTGGGGGGCATCTGTTATAGGCAAAATGATGGAGATAAGATTTCATGCGGAAATGCCCATTTCGCTCTTGCTCTCGAGATTATATGATCGAGAGTCGAATATTGGATAAGTGCGGGACGTCCATTCGACTCTCGAGATTATCTGATCGAGAGTCGAATGGTTGATAGGTGCGGGACGACCATTCGACTCTCGAGCTCACCTGATCAGGAGTCATAGATTGAAAAATACGGAGCAGCTATTCGCAAGTCTCGAGTCTTCATAACCGATAGTCAAAAACGGCAAAGCTCGATCCGCGAACAGACCTTCTCACAAGTCGTTGAAAGACGTTACATCCAAAATATGTACTTGGACTCGCGACCACATTTTAACCTGCGAGCAGCTTTCCTGCGGGTTACAACCAGTTCGGAGGCTATGACTCCAACTACGGGCGTCTCCTTCCTTTTCGGAGGCCATGACTCCAACTACGGGCGTCTCCTTCCTTTTCGGAGGCCATGACTCCAACTATGGCTTCCAGCCGGATTTCAAGGGATTACCATCAAGGGGCGTGATTGTTGGAATAAGTCATTGGGTTGGATCTGATTAAAAAGATAGGATCTTATCCCACGAAATCAGCGAATTCTCAGTATCGTATGCGACATCAACGGGATTTCGACATCTCACGTAACAGATTGGATTGCTTCAGATCTATATAAAGGGGTGGCTCCATTGAGAGCAGGTACGTACACATCATTCAATCTTAGTCCCGTTTACTTGGCTTCTCTTCTTACTGTGGCCTAACTTAAGCATCGGAGGGCTAACGGCTGGACCCCAGCCACCCTTATTTGCTGTCTTGCTTCAGGTCTGGTGGTGAAAATTCCGGCTGAAGTGAAGGAGAAAAGCCGGAGGATTTCGTTACAAAATTTGACATTAACATTCAGTATCCCAAATGGATCTCGAACATAGTACCTGTGAAGAAGAAGAGCGGCCAGATTCGGGTGTGCGTTGATTTTCATAACTTGAATGAGGCTTGTCCCAAAGACGACTTTCCTCTACTTATCCCAGAACTCTTGATCGATAGCATGTCAGCATATACGACGATGTCCTTTATGGATGGCTACTCGGGGTATAATCAGATTCGAATGGCTCCAGAAGACGAAGCGTCCACTGCCTTCCGCACATCTCTCGAGATATTCTGTTATCGGGTGATGCCGTTTGGGCTGAAGAATGCGGGCGCCACGTATCAGAGAGCGATGTAGGTAATCTTCCAAGACATGATGAACAAGCATGTCAAATGCTACGTTGATGATCTGGTAGTGAGGTTTGACGGGCATCAGCATCACCGCGAACATTTGAAGTAAGTATTTCAGAGGTTAAGGAAGAAAAGCCTCCGCATGAACCCGTTGAAGTGCACCTTTGGGCTGTCCTTTGGAAAATTCCTAGGCTTCGTAATCAGATATCGGGGCATCAAAATTGACCCCGCGAAGATCAAGGCAATCCGAGAAATGCCTCCTCCAAAGAACTTGAAAGAGCTGAAGAGCTTCTAAGTGAGAGTCGCTTACCTGCGACGTTTCATCTCGAACCTGTCAGGTCGATGCAAGCCTTTCGCTCGGCTGAACAAGAAAGTCGTCCGCTTCGAGTGGGACGAAGCGTGCCAGAAAGCCTTTAATTCTCTCAAAGAGCTACTCGGGAAAGCTCCAGTTCTCCCAGCGCCGATCGAGGGAAAGCCTCTGATACTATATGTAGCAGTGGGAGAAAAATCCCTGGGGGCACTGCTCGCCTAGAAGAACGAAGAAGGAAAAGAGAATGATATGTACTACTTGAGCCGCACGCTCGTTGGTGCTGAGTTTAATTACTCACCGATTGAGAAGATATGTCTGGCCTTGATATTTACTGGGAAGAAGCTGAGGCATTATTGCTTATCATACCAGATTACATTGATCTCTAGAGCAGATCCTATCAAGTTCCTGATGAATCGGCCTATGTTGTCCAGGCAATTAGCCAAATGGGCTTTACTGCTATCCGAGTTCGATATTAAGTACCTGCCATCTCAAGCTGTTAAAGGGCAGGTGATAGCCGATTTTCTGGCAGCCCACCCGATACCAGATAACATGGAAATGGAATGTGATCTTCCCGACGACCAAGCCATGACGGTAAGGATCGCGAGACAGTGGCAAATGTATTTTGACGGAGCCTCTAGGGCTGTGGATCAGGGGCCGGTGTGATCTTCATCAGTCCTTAAGGTGACTTATTGCCTTACTCATTCACGATAGTGCCGTCGTGCACAAACAATGAGGCAGAGTATCAGGCCCTCATTGTTGGGTTACAGTTGGCACGAGACATGCAAATCCGATCACTCAAGTTTACGGTGATTCTCGGTTAGTTGTGGGACAGCTTACGACGGAATATGAAGTCCACAAGATAGAGCTATCATCTCTTTGCCATCGGGCCCGAGCTCTGTTCGATCATTTCCGGGATTAGTACAGTGTCGCACGTTCCTAGAGCTGAAAATTCTTAAGCAGATGCATTGGCTAACCTGGCCGCGGCTCTCGCGCACCCAGGGGGCAGCCCACTTCAAGTAACCATAGAAGAAAGGAGGATATTGCCGTCCCTCACAATGACCGAGAATGTCACGAGCACAAACCCTGTCCATTGCTTTGAGATCACAGAAGAAGAAGATTGGCGAAGGCCATTCTTTGATTACTTGAAATACGGGTTCTTACTCGAGGATCTGCAAATGCGCACTCAAGTCAGAAGGTGCGCCAGCTCGTTCGTCCTCGTAGAAGAGGTTCTATATCGACGCTCTAACTATGGAACGCTGTCAAGATGCCTAGCCCGAGAAGAAGTTCGTGATACGCTGAGAGAGGCACACGAAGGAGAATGTGGTGCCCACTAAGGCGGCCGGAACCTGCATCATCGAGTGCGGTATATGGGTTATTATTGGCCCATCATGGTGAAAGACGCGATGGACTACGTCAGGAAATGCCATCAGTGTCAGATATAAGCCGACATTATATATGTACCTCCAGAAGAATTGCATCAGTCAGTGATGTCTTGGCCTTTCGCAGCCTAGGGTATGGATGTGATAGACTCCATTAGCCCCTCTTCCTCTCAAGGGTACTAGTACATATTGGCAGCAACAGATTACTTCTTTAAGTGGGCTGAGGCTGTGGCCTTGAAGAACGTGAAAGCTAAACAAGTGGAGGGTTTCATCTGGAACGCTATCATATACAGACATGGTATTCCCGATCGGATCGTTACGGACAATGACACGCCCTTCCGAAATGCCATGATCCACAAGTTGTGTACTAAGTTCAAGATCAAGCATTGCTACTCGACACCCTATTATCCTCCTGCAAATGGACTCGCTGAGGCATTTAACAAAACCATCATGAAGATTTTGAAGAAAACGGTGGCAGAAAATAAGAAAGATTGGGACAAACGGCTGCCCGAAGTGCTCTGGGCATATCGTACTACGCACCGCATGGCAATGCGGGCTACTCCCTATTCACTAGTATACAGCACAGAGGCTATCGTCTCGATGGAAGTTCAGGTCGAGTCCCTGCGAGTAGCACTTCGGAACTCCCTGACAGAGGAACATAATGCCGAACTCAGAATGGCCGAGCTCGATGCCTTGGACGAGAAGAGGCTCGCGGCACAACAACGGCTAGAGATGTACCAGAAGCATATCTCAACAGCGTATGACAAGCGAATCAAGGGTAGATCCTTGAAGAAGGGTGACTTGGTACTCGTAATGAAGCGACCGATAGCCGCGCACACTACAAAGAGCAAGTTCGACCCGAGTAGGACCCGATATGCATCATAGAAGAAGTTTACTCCAATGGGGCCTACCGTTTAATGAATTTTGACGGTGGGGGAGCCGGTTTTGCAATTAATGGGAAGTTTCTAAAGAGATATTACCCCTAACAGTTAACCTGTTACTTTCTTTTACAAAAATATGAGAAATGTAAACTCCCCAAAAGAGGGAATGTAATAAGTAAGGATAGAAATGGAGAATGAAATGAAGTAGAATACAGTAGATAAGCTTGTGGTTACAAAAGCTAATCAGTTACTCCGTATTCTTACAAGTCTTCCTTGCCCTTGCTATAGAGAAATAACCAAGAAAGACCATTCGTCTACGACACGATTGTATCCTGAGTTTAGAAACCCAGGACACTCCCGAAATCGACGACAAAGGGAAGTATTACTTTTTTCATTTCATTCCACATTCATCACTTATTAGAATTGTGATTATTATTATTGCAAACCATTCTAACACACATCAAACAAACATTACACGATAGAAAAAGTAATTACTATCATTTAACAAAAGTATGGTTGACATCTTTTTGATGCCATATACATGAATGGTCAGAAGGTGAGAATTTCTTACACCAATTACAAAAATCCTAAAGGTAAGGCCCTACGATCATTTTATACATTTAAAGTAAAAAAGAGAGCATCGGGAGTGAAAGATCAAAGCTTCTGCAAACATCTCGATATCAGCCTGATCACAGCCACCCTGGCGGTTTTCATCGCTGACTTCGTTGCAAACAACACCTCCGCAGGATCGGGAACATGTTAAAGTTCAACAGTCAAATCTTCCAGCTGCTTGCGCACTACTTCGCCCTCGCTTTCGAGCCATGTGATAGCTATCTGGCCCTGACCGACTACCGACTCAAGACGGGCAGCTTCGAAGCTTACGGCGATCTTCTCCACCTGCAGACTTTAGATCTCGACGTCAATTTCAGCTAGGCGACCCAAGCACCCTTCATACTGAATCTTATTATTTTGTAGGGATTCTCGCACGTTCGCCGTTGAATGCGCGTGGCACTGCAAGTTTTAAAGACTCCGTAATCCTCCACTTCTCCTCGATAGCAGGATCGGGCTCGGCACGCTCAGCAGCCGCTACGTTCGCGAAGGAGCTTTCGAATGCAGAAATGTGATCGACAACCACGAGCGCATTAGACCCAACCACTCCGACACAAGCTTTCAATGCTTTCATGCCAACGCTCAGCATATGCCATTCGCGTGGATCGGCCAATGCCTTCGTGAGGCTAGATAGCAGGCCCTTCAGCACGCTCTGCCCAAAATAGTTTAGATGCTCAAACGCAGGAATGTCCGACATCATAATAATGACGACGTCAGAATCAACGGTAGCTGCAAGAAAGAATGCAAGACAAACAAATGACGCGTTAGCAAACATGAAAGCAAAAGCTACAAGTTGTAATCTAATGTAAATTACGAAAGAGTCGTATCAGGAATGGCAGGAAGATCAATAGCAGGCTCCGAAGGCCCCGCAATGCATGTCCCAGCATCAATGACTGTTTCCAAAACTTCGCCCGGCAGTTCAGTAATCACAACCGGAGACGATGCGACGGAAGTGGCAGAGGTAGATATCGGCTCAATAGGGTATGTAGAAATAAGATAATAATGACTGTTGGGGTCCCAAAAGTCAGGGTCTTCAAAACAATGATTATGAGTGTCCAAATCATTACTTGATTGGATTTAGGGCCAATGCATCAGCAAAACTCGACAAAACCGCAACACACATCAGACGTGACCAAAAATGAAAATTAAGCTAGTGGTGGACCCCACCGTTCATCATGATCAGAACCTCCCGAATTTGGGAGGGTTACTTCGATCATGAAAAATAGGGCTAGTGCATCGACATCCATCGCAAAGCAGGTCCCGCAAGCCCTTCGTTTCGCAAAACTCAATTTTGTAAAACACGAGTACGTCGGCGCATCGAGAAATTCATGATCAGCGCATCTAGAAATTCAGACTATTTTATAAAGTGAATTTCAGGACGCACTGCCCTCAGCGCATCAAGAAATTCACCCAGCGCATCAAGAAATTCGGACTATTTTACAAAGTGAATTTCAGGACGCACTGACCCCCAGCGCGTCCAATAAATCAGGCATTTTCAGGAATTTCAGGACGCACTGGCAGCCAGTGCACCTTAAAAATAAGCATTCGAACTAAGGCATTTTTAGACGCGTCGAGTGATTTTCTCGACGCGCCGGCATGTTTTCTCGACGCGCTACACGTGGCGGTCTCCTATTGGCTGACTTCGGGTATAAATATCCCTCCCTTCGCCTCATTTGGATGGATCAAGAGAATGAGAGAGTTTTGGGTTTTGAGATCGCCGGAATCCCTTTTCCGACCGCCGGAAACCCTTTTCCGATCACCGAAAATCCCACTTCCGACTACAACAGGTCTAGTGGAGAAATAACCTAAAATTATACAAGTGTAGTGGCGCATCAAGAAATACGTTGAACCAAACTTATTTTTGGATGCACTAGCCCCAGCGCATCGCAAAATAAAACAGCGGATCAGAAAAATACACATCTTAAAACATGTCATTTTTGGACGCACTGGCCCCAGCGCATCATAAAAATCGGCTAGCGGATCAGGAAAATCAAACATTTTTAACAATCATTTTGGATGTGCTAGCCTCAGCGCATCAATAAAATCAGGCCAGCGGATCATAAAAATCAGAACTTTGAACGTTCATTTCAGCACCTTTAAATCTTCATTTTATGACGTTTGGGCCTATCTTTGGTATTTCGAGCGTTCCGGACTCAATGAAGTAGTCAAATAACTCATTTGAGCCACCCAATGAGCAGAATGCAAGCCTTTGGAGTCCAATCCAATCCAACGAGATGAACGAAGTAACTTCTCGAAAAGAGGCCGCCAGTGCCCAGAATCATACTAATGTATCATCATTACATATATTATCATAATATGACCCGGATTCAGGTCCGGACTAAGCAAAGGGGATTATGGTCAACACGATAAACCATATAGAGAGAGTTCTGAGCTATTACACAGAATTTGTTAAAGACTGACACTTCAAGAACAGTCGATGCCTTACCCATCCAAACGGCATCCTCTGGTTGAGCTGCTCAGGTACATACAATTGCAGATTAGTCTTCCCGCGGTCACCCATCACAAATGACGGGCGCAGGCCCAGAGTCGCACCCCTCGGTTAAAAACCCTGACAGTCTCTGCCCGGATCTCCGGTCAAAATATGGGATATGGACATTTGACTCGTACAAAGATGGATCAGTCCATAACAAAACACAACAAACACAGGTCTCCGTGACCATACAAATACAGGTCTCGTCGACCACAAAAAACACAGGTCTCTACGACCATGAAATCTGAGACCATAGTCCCCGCTAACTAGTCTTTTACCTTTTAATCAAGGGTCATTGATCATTCGATGTAATTAAGGGCTCGTGCCAGATCACGACCTGGAATGTACAAGATCTCAGGATCTCTGGAATAAAATTTGCCTTGCGATATCTCTTCTCTTGTGTACTTTTGTGAATGTTTGTGACTGTCTATAAATGTTTCTATTATTAAGAACCCCAGAACAACAATACACCAAAAAACTGTGTCACAGGCATTTTTCTAGTTCTAACAAACTGGCGACTCTGCTGGGGATCGAACCATACCAAAATCTCTGGTTATATCTGAATATAGGAACACTCTAAGATCAACTACTTACAAACACGAATCTACGCATAGGAAAGCTACCGTGAGGCGTAATGTTTCGGTGCTCTCGGGTGTCAAACTGGCGACTCTCAACGGGACGTTCTTCCCTTCATCTCTAAGGCAATAGACGTTTAAAAGGTTTTCGAACCCACAAACTTTCACAACTACACGCATTTGTCCCCTTCTTGCTTATTTTTGTCGGTTTATGCACTGCAATCGATGGGCTCATACTCCCGACTGCACTTGTGAACTGTTCTAATGATTTTTATGACGCAGCAGAATTAGCAAGATACTAAGACAGACAAAAGAAATGGCGTGCTCAATGAACAGTTTGTGCACCTTCCTTGCCAATGGAGGCTTCAGCTTCCCTCGCTTCGTCCCAACCACGGCAGCTGCTTCCAACTCAGGATGGCAATTAGTTGAAACGCGCCAACAGAAGAAAGAGCACAAGAAGGCAGCCGTCCTAGCAGCACGCAAGAAGGCCAACATTGCAAGACCTCGCCCTGCGATCAAGAGACAATGGCAACCGAAACAGGGGCAGAAGATCCCTATCAGCAATCAGGTCACATCAACCAGGCCCTCAGTGCCTAGGATGACAATCGAGCAGTTTCCACCATTGTCAATGGCTACCTGCATTACACGAAAGTCGACCGAGGCTGCACATGTGGAGAGCTCCAAGCCCGTGACAGTTCTCGACCCAAGACAGGGGCAGGTTCAGAAAGTACGACCGATGCTAGTAGCAATGGTTCAAGTAGCAGAGGCAGAAGAGGGATCATATGAAGCAGACGAATTGCCGACAGTCCAAGATCAAATCGACAGATTAGTTCAGGCTAATCGTGAGACGAATGAACGAATGAGGATCATTCAGGAAGCATTAACCACTCTGATAGCCCAGAACGCTACCAGAAGTCCTGTACCACCTACACGCCAATCAGCCGAAGAATCTCACGGGGCGGCGGAAGGGCCAGCTAACGCCGAACAGCTTACCCAGGGCAGAAGAGTTCCAGCAGAGTGAATGCCAGCCCCGACTGCGCAAATGTCAAGAGAGGAACTGTCGCAAACGATTACGAGTCTCATGCGGCAAGAGAAAGAGAAAGAAAGAGGGACCGGGTATAAATATCAAGTCCCGTATCCACTGGAAATAGAAGAGATACCTTTCCCGGTCAATTTCAGATGTCCGGATTTCGAAAAATTTGACGGTAGAGGATCACCAGAGGAGCATATTACTCACTTCCTCACATCGTTGGGTAATTAGTCGGCTGTCCCCCCTACTGCATGCGGCTATTTGGGTCGACGCTGACAGGGAAAACTTTTCAATGGTACATGTCGCTACCAGCCGGATCAGTGAGATCGTGGGAGCAAATGTGAGACGATTTTATCTCGAAATTCTTCTCTACAGAGAGAGAAACATCAGTGACAGACCTGGTCTTGATCAGACAAAGATAGGGCGAACCCGTGGAAAAGTTCATGGACCGATGGGGGACGATAGCTGCTCAATGCCAAGAGTTGCCCAATGAGAAAGAACAGATGAAGATGTTTATGCGAGCCCTGGACCCAATGTTATCATACGGATTATCGGGGAATAGTTTTCACTCTTTTCGAGAACTGGCCACCAAAGCACACCTGGTAGAAGAAGCCACAACACGGGTGAACTTCAGGTCCGAAAGGCAAAGAAGAGAAGGAGAAGGATTGCAGAAATACACAATATAAACAAGGGCAAAGGTATGATAGATCGGAAATGGCCCATCGTGGATTCTAAGACAAACACGAAAGCAACACCTACCCAAGACAGAGGCAAGAGGTCTTACGTTTCTCGAGGAATAACAATAGCCAAGAGAGAAAGAGCCAATGGCCCGTACACATTCGACATGGCCGATCTGATCCCCATCATGGAACAACTAGTGGAGGAGAATGTGATCCGCTTACCAGGAACCAATTCGTCCACACGAAGTTAGGGAGGGTGAATGATCCCCGATATTGTAAATACCATCGATGTCTGAGCCACAAGACAGAAGACTGTTTTAGTCTAAAGGGAAGAATACAAGGGTTGATCAACTAAGGGGTGATCAATATGAAAGTCACCAGAAACAACAACGAAGGAAACATCTGGGGTAGTTTCAGCCTTCCCCTCAGAAGAAAGCATCCGATCGCACTGTCCCGTTTCCTGAACTTGAAGAACCCTGGACTTTGGTTAGCAGCCGGAAGAGGCTCGAGAATCGAAGAAGACTCCTCAACCGCAAGAAGAAAGGGACGAGAAAGAAGAATAGCCAAGAGAAGAGATGACTTACAGAGGCTCAAGTACATTGCGCAATGGTATCATTCACGGAACAACCGTCAGCGGGAGAGACATTACGAGCAGGTGAGGAAGAAGTCAATGCCGTCATTCTCTGATCCGGAAGGCAAATGCCGGAACGTGTTCGACCCGAACCAGTTGACCCGATGCAAGAAGACGAAAACCCGGATATACCATCAACAAGACCCCAGGGGCAGAAGTTGAAAGAGAGAGTTGTCGAAGCCACATCCAGTCGGCCGGAGCCAAGGCAAGGGGCAGCACCAGTATCATATGATGTTGTGTCACACCTGCGAAAGGTCCCAGCTTGCTTGAGCATATACGATGCCTTATGTCTCTCAAAGGTATATAGGGAGATGTTGATCAATGCGCTGCTAGACAGTGAAGTCAGAGAAGTGATGATGACAGAAATTGAAACAGAAATGAACGATCTAGATAAGTTTTGGGAAGGAAATGCACCGATTTAGTAAACAATGCAGATAGATCACCCCTCTGTAATCACATTCTCTGAAGAAGACCGCATGATTGAAGCAACAGACCACAATCGCCCGTTGATGGTTACAGGGACGATTAGAGACACAGAAGTTAAGCGGTGTATGCTTGACGATGGGTTCGCAGTAAACATCATGTCGTTGGAGACACTATAGAGGTTGGGATATAGACCGTCAGCTCTGCGTCCCAGCGCTATGGTTATTCAAGGGTTTAATCAAGATAGCCAGCGCACTCTAGGGTCGATCACCGTGATGCTAGAAATTGAAGACATAATGAAGAAAGTAACGTGCCAAGTAATCGACGCAGTAACAACGTATAATCTCCTCTTAGGGAGGCCATGGCTCCATCAGAACCACGTCATTCCCTCAACCTATCATCAGTGCTTCAAATACAACAGAGAGGGAGTTCAGTACAGAGTGGCAGCAGACCCAAAGCCGTATACGATCGCGGAATCATTCTTGGCCGATGCCCGGTACTATGACCTGGTCGACGAAAGAGAGGTCAAGAAGAAGCTCGATGTAACGCAGAAAGGGCAAGGGGCAAAACCTAGAGTCAACAAATTCGAATAGAGAAGCAAACCTCAGTTCATCACTCAAAAAGAAACCGCAAGTCAGTCAGCCGAAGAACCTCAAAAGACTACCAAGAAATTTTATATTATCCCGAAACACTTACGACAACCAGGGCAATCTGTCCTAGAGATGATATCGAATCAGCACATGAGTGTACTCAAATCTAGCTTCAACATGCCAGTACCGAAAATAGAAAGAGTTAAGCCTTTCCCAAGGGCTCCTAGTCAGTTTTTGGTACCACCAAGTGCCAATGCGAAGAAAGAAATCAAATTTTATTCAGTACCAGATGAGACTGTGCAGTCTAAGGGTGAGGTCAAAAAATCATTCCGTCTACCTCAACCGATAGAAGAAGAAAGATACAGTGAAGCCAGCTGCAACATCATGAAGAATATGGGCTTCTGTTACTCAGAATCAGCCTCGAATGGTAGAATGTTAGCACCGTTCGAAGAAAACACCGAACCTTACCAAGGAAGAGAAGGGTTAGGGGCAAAAATGAAAGTTAGACACGTCAACATGGTGACAATCAGTCCCACAGAAGAGGTGCAGCTATAAGAAGTAGTCAACACCATTCAACCCAGTGCTGCACCCGCACAGATAGAAGACGGGGGATAGCCCATGATAGATGAGCTTGAAGAAATAAATCTGGGAACCCCAGAAGAGCCTAGAAATACATACCTAAGCAAGAACGTCCCAAAAGAAGAGAGAGAGGGATACATTCAACTGTTGAAAGAAAACAAAGATGTATTCGCTTGGACATACTTAGAAATGCCAGGGCTCAGTCCAACAATTACGATGCACAAGCTGTGCATCATGAAAGGGGAAAAAGCGGTCAAACAACCCCAACGACGATTCCATCCAGATGTAGTGCCCAAAATCAAAGAAGAGGTTGAGAAGTTAATCCAAGCTGGGTTCATCCGAGAAGTCAAATACCCACGATGGATTTCGAATATTGTGCCGGTCAAGAAAAAGAGCCGTCAAACCAGAATCTTCGTAGACTTTCAGAACCTCAATGAAGCATGTCCTAAAGATGATTTTCCACTGCCTATCCCAGAACAACTGATTGACAGCATGACAGGATACGCTGTGATGTCCTTTATGGACGGTTACTTGGGGTATAATCAGATTCGTATGGCCCTAGAGAATGAAGAATCGACAGCATTCCGTACGACGTTGGGCATATACTGCTATCGTGTAATGCCGTTTGGGTTGAAAAATGCAGGGGCAACATATCAGCGTGCGATGCAAATAATCTTCCAGGACATGATGCATAAGCACGTCGAATGCTATGTAGACGATTTAGTAGTGAGGTCGGCCGGACATGAGCACATAGAGAGTATCTACGACAAGTGTTTCAAAGACTAAGAAAGAAAAGCCTCCGTATGAAACCCGTTGAAATGCGTGTTCGGGGTTTCCTCTGGCAAGTTCTTGGAGTTTGTTATCAGACACTGAGGCATAGAAATCGACCCTGACGAAGATTAAGGCAAGCAGGGAGATGTCACCACCAAAGAATCTCAAAGAGCTGAAAAGTTTCCAAGGCAGGGTCGCGTACTTAAAAAGATTCATCTCGAACTTATCAGGCCGTTGTCAGCCATTTTCACGTCTTAACAAGAAAGGAGTCCAGTTTGAGTGGGATGATGCTTGTTAGAAAGCGTTTGACTCTCTGAAAGACCTGCTCGAAAAGTCTCCAGTCCTCACAACACCGATCAAAGGAGAGCCACTAATCCTCTACATTGCCGTCGGTGAAAATTCACTGGGAGCCCTCTTAGCCCAGAAGAACGAAGAAGGAAAGGAAAGCGCACTCTATTACTTGAGCCGCACATTAGTGGGAGCCGAGTTTAACTACTCAGCGATTGAAAATATTTGTCTGGCATTGATCTTTGCCGTCAAGAAACTCAGACATTACTGTCTCTCTCACCAGATAACGTTGATATCCAAAGCGGATCCCCTCAAGTTTCTCATGAACAGACCCATGTTATCTAAGGCAGTTGGCCAAGTGGGCCCTTCTCTTGTTAGAATTTGACTTGACATACATGCCGGCTCGGGCTATCAAGGGGCAGGCAATTGCAGACTTCCTGGCAACACATCCGGTACCAAGTGGTGAAGAAATAGAATATGACCTCCCAGATGATCAAGTTATGGCAGTTAATGAAGCAAGCCATTGGGAGATGTATTTCGATGGTGCGGCCAGAGCAATAGGGTCAGGGGCAAGAGTTATATTCATCAGTCCGCAAGGGGACCTATTACCCTATTCGTTCACGATAGTCCCAGATGCACCAACAATGAGGCGGAGTACCAGGCTCTTATTATCGGGTTACAATTGGCCCTGGAAATGCAGATCAAGGAAATACGTATCTATGGAGACTCTAGGCTTGTCATCGGACAGCTGACGACAGAATACGAAGTCCGCAAACCCGAGTTATCGCCACCAAGCGCAGTCATGTTTGATCAGTTTCGAAACAGCAGTATCTCACATATACCAAGACAGGAGAATGTACAAGCAGATGCACTCGCTAGTTTAGCCGCTGCTTTGGCCAACCCTGGGGGCAGCTCACTTCATGTAACAATTGAAGAGAGGAGAATTCTGCCGACAACCACGCTGCGTAGTGGAGAATTGAGTGCCAATCCCATTTGTTGCTTCGAGACCACAGAAGAAGACGATTGGAGAAGGTCATTCATCGATTATCTAAAGTACGGATTTTTGCCAGAGGATCCCAAAATGCGCACACAAGTCAGAAGACGTGCCAATTCATTTATACTCCAGAATGATGTACTATACAAACGGTCATACGAAGGAGTACTATTGCGATGTCTAAGTCAAGACGAAGCACACGACACGTTGAGAGAAGCTCACGGAAGAGAATGTGGTGCTCACCAGGGGGGAAGAATTTACATCATCGCGTGCGAGACATGGGTTACTACTGGCCCACAATGATGAAAGACGTAATAGGATACGTCAAGAAGTGCCACTAGTGTCAAATCCATGTGGATATCATACATTCACTACCGGAAGAATTACATCAGTCGGTGATGTCCTGGCCTTTTGCAGCCTGGGGCATGGACGTGATCGGGCCGATTAGTCCACCATCCTCCCAGGGGCATCAGTACATCCTTGCGGCAGTCGATTATTTCTCCAAATGGGCAGAAGCAGTCGCCCTGAGAAATATGAAAGCTCGACATGTCGAGAGTTTCATTCGTCACACCATATTGTACCGGCACAGTATCCCTGAGAAAATTACCACGGACAATGGGACACCCTTCAAGAACGCTACTATTGACAAGCTGTGCGCAAAGTTCAAAATCAAGCACTGCTATTCATCGCCTTATTACCCTCTTGCGAATGGATTGGCCGAGGCATTCAATAAGACTATCGTGAAGATTCTGAAAAAGACAGTGGCAGAAAATAAGAAAGACTGAGACAGACGATTACTCGAAGCATTATGGGCATACCGAACTACACACTGCACAGCCACTCGAGCTACACCCTACTCACTGGTGTATGGAACAGAAGCTGTAATCCCGATGGAATTCCAAGTCGAGTCACTACGGGTCGCACTTTGGCATTCCCTGACAACTGAGCACAATGCCAAAATCAGAATGGCCGAACTCGATGATTTAGATGAAAAGAGGCTCGCTGCCCAACAAAGGCTTGAAATGTACTAGAAGCAAATTTCAGCCGCTTACGATAAACGTGTCAGGGACAGATCATTCAAGAAGGGTGATCTCGTACTAATGATGAGACGTTCGGCACCGACCCAAGGATCGAAAAGTAAATTCAACCCGAAATGGGATCCCGTCTGCATCATCGACGGATTATATTCAAACGGAGCCTATCGGGTAATAAATTGCAAAGGACAGGGCATCAGTTCGCTGGTGAATGGCCGATTTTTGAAAAGATATTACACCTAACATAAGCTTATCGTCGCAAGCTGTAAACACCCCAGTAGAGTGAAAGTGTAATAAAGGTAGACACCGAAAGAAATGACACCATACAATGATTAAATCAAAATACTAATCATCCACTTTGTGCTTGCACAGGTATCAGGAAAGTCGATAAGACTCAGGACACGTCAAGCATGCATCCTATCCTTTTCCAGACCCTCGAGAATCGGGATAAAACCCAAACTAAGACTCGGTTACATCTTCGTTTACATAAGTGTAGGTTTGAGTCCTAACAGGGGGACGTTCCTTTCCAAATGGCACAATCTATTTGCATTCAAACTCAAATAAACGGGCATATAGGCTAAAGACACAGCATAACTTTAAAAGTACAATAGTATACATATTGTTACAACATCCATTACAACATATTCCAGCATGTTCCAAATTACAAGCGAAGATCATTACAGTTCAACTATCTAAAGTCTTCAAACATTGTTCTAATAAGTTGACTGTAGATTTTGCGATCGCCTTCTATCTTGCCTCAGCCTCGGCCAAGACCTAGGCAGGATCTGGAGTATCTTGAAGAGAATGCTCCAATTCAGCAACCTGTGCCCTTACAGCAGTACATTTCGCTTCGTGCTGGTCGATGGAGGACTGCAGACGTGTCTTCTGACCGCTGAACTTCGAGAGTTTAAGATGAACGACAGAGTGTTCAGCTCGTAACCGGGCCATCTCATTCTCAATCTCTGCAAGACGTTCAGTCACTTGTTAGCACTCAACATCGGCAGCCTGCCAATCTTTCCTTACTGCAGCCGCATCCGCCTCATGTAGTTCAAGCTTCGGGAGGAGAGACCGCAAGTGATCGCGCTTTTCCTCGATGGAAGGATCAACCTTGAGGTGCCTCGCGTCGTTCACTTGAGCCATCCCTTCCTTGAACTGAGCAACATGACCGATTATCAAAAAAATGTCAATTCCGAGCCATGTAGCATTGAGTTCTAGTGCCTGCAGTGCTTCGTCCAAAATGGACCATTCGTCTCCGTTCTTTAATGAATCGGCGATGTCAGACAGGAGGCTCTTCAGCAGATTTGCTTTGGTCCTTGACAAGCCTCGGAGAGATGAAGCAAATAAATCAGGCAAAACTGCAGGAACTGGGACACTAATGGGAGAAGCTGCCAACCAAAGAAATGATAAACATTAGCACACTAAAGAAAGAAAAAGAAGCAAGCAAGGCAATAAGGCAAGTAGTATACCAGTAGGAACTTCATCAACCGGAACACTGGTGGAAGCAACGGGCACTGATAATGCTGGGACGCATTCAATTATGATCTCCGTGGATGGTGCAGACAATTCAGGAGAAGAAGGTATGATGATCTCAAGGGCAGTGGTGGCTTGAATTGATTCAACAACAGGAGGTGCTTCCGTGACAGGCTCCGGTGCACTAGCAACATCAGAGGGCATAGTCTCTTGAGCGGGAGGTGCTGCCTCTTCCGTAACAGTAGCAGGTCCTGCCTCAGGGGTAGGGTTAGGGTTAGTTGCAGCTACAGTACTAGCAGGGTCGGCAAGAGGAGGATCTTCAGCATGTAACCCACTGTCAAGGTCCATAGGGACGGGTTCTGCGTCTGCTTGGGGAACAGATCTATCGTATATCCGCTCATTATCTTCACCCTCCCCTGTGGGGCGATTCCCACTTAGGTCCTCCTATGAGCTCATCTCCCCTTCCTCCCTCGGTCCACTCACGTCGTCAATCAGGACGCTGCTGGCAACCCCGTAGAGTCGACTCCGTGGTTTCTCAACCTTGTACAGCTTCCACATATCTTTTATTTTCTTTCCTCCATTAGCAACGGGGACGCGATGAGTGGTCTTCACTCAAGGCCCAGAACGCTCAGGAGACGGTTCGGAATCACTATCCCCGGGAGCAGAGCGTCTGGATAGACTCGTCCGACTAGCTGGGCTCTGACCATGACCTTCTTGACCGCTAGTCGATGGGGTCCCTGCTACAACTCCTCTGCCCTCGCCATCACCCTCTCCACCCTTTCTGATGATCTCCTCACCACCATCACTCCCTTCATCATTGCCATCGCCAACAACATCATCATTATCATCCTCACCATCATCACCACCGGCACCTTCCTCTTCACCAGCATCACCTGCCTGGTCAGCCTCGTCGTCATCATCACCAATGTCATAATGTTCCCTCTGACCCTCTGTCATGGGACCAACGAGTGGTGAATCCGGGTTCCCTTGTAGTGTGACCCTCTGCCCGTAAGCGATCCACCCTTCAAGTGTATGCTCAGGCTTCTCGTGATCTATTATTACATTCAAAGAGGTCACGAACTTCTGCACACCCGGAGTGGCCAGTTGATGGAGCGGCTCTGACACGTAGCCCAAGCCGTCAGTAGGAGCAGGGTTGACGATCGGAGGAGAGATAAAAACAGGATCAGCTACGTGACAATTGTTCCGGATTAAGGAATATTGGTGAGCCCACCACCTCATCCACCCGTACGTAGCGCCGGGAGTATATTCCGTGCCCGGAATGATGAAAGAACAACCCGACTTGGTTAGTAAGAGCTATCGCCAGATCCATTTCCAGTGTATCGGCCCTGTGCCATAAGCCCATTGTTCTCTTGTCACCGGCTCAAGCGTTTCCGGCACCCCTTGGTCATAAGCGAATTGTCTGGTGAATCTGTTTGGGTAGTATGGCTCCCTCCAAAACTCGGCTCCCTCCCTTAAAGGCAGTGAACTCGGGTGGATCGATATAAAAAACGAACGCTGATAGGAACCAAGACTTTCATCATCGTCAAGCAATTTCGAGTCTTCACTGTCAGTGCCCGAGAAGAGGAAGAAATCGACGTCATCGTGGCGAGCTATCTTTGCCTCGATAGTCGTCAAGTTGCTGCTGTTCATCCTCCGCCTCTGGAAAGCATGCAGTGGGACCGACCCTCTCTGAATGAAGTCCTTGAGCTCCATGCCGTACACCCAAGGGAAATACACCCCAAGCCAACCCGAGAAGAAGTGCCATCCGCAATAGGAAGAATTCAGTCCGAAGGAGGCAGAAACCCTTGTTGCTGATAACACCGCCGAAGGCTCTGTAGATAGAGCACAATACCACCGGGGCCAATGCATAACGATGGCCGTTGGCCAGACTCCCTGCTACGGCAAAACAGGAGACTCTCACACTGTCTGCCTGCTTAGAGCTCGGGAGGGCCACACAACATAGCCAGTAGGCTAAAAATCCGGCAAGCTCGCTGGTGGGAGACAGCTTGTTCGGCTACAGGAACTTCTTCTTCATCTTAGCCTCCAAGACCAATTTATCCCGGCGGCCTTCATCATACGACACATAATCCAGGCTGAAAAGAGAAAGGAAAACATCAATAAAAGAGAGAAGACAAAATGAAATAAAGGCACAGGACTCAAGTCGAGAAACTCACTTCAGACCATGGCTGAAGTAAATCAGCCAGTCCTCAAAAGGCACCTTGTCCTTGAAGCCCAGAAACTGCGGCAGCTCCGCGAATAACTCGTAACAGGCTTTAGAATAAAAGCCTTCATCAACACCCTTCTTCTTTTATGACAGCTCCTCATCAGTAGGAGTCCACTCATCATAGATCCGGCAGCGTATGGGGAGGCCTGCTATCCGGTACAGGTCCTAGAGGGAGATACTCATTTCTCTGCAAGGCAAGTGGAATGAGTTGGTAATGGAGCTCCAGTGATTCAGAAACCCCTTATAGACGCACGGCTCCCGGGAGAAGTAGCTCGACGTGGCCTGAATGGCTCTTAGAAGACCCACCTGCTTTAGGGTATCTTCATGTTGTTCGATTATCCGGTTAGCCCAAGCCTCATAACCTGGATGAGGGCTCAAATGACCTCGGGTCCGGAAACCCCCTGTTGGCCAAATTTCCGCATCTGACAGAGGGCGAAACCTTTGACCTAAGGTCTCGTAATAGTGGGTTGGAAATGGTAGATGTGGGTCGTGGTTTGGCTCTAAAAAGATCATGTCCTTCTCCCCAAGGACAGACTGAAGCGTACCGTTCTTAGATACGGCACAGTTGAGGAATGTCTCTGGGACGGACGTCTAGGATTTGACGCTATAAAATGAATTTGAGCGACACACATCGGACGACTAGATGCCTGGTAGGGAGCGATATCTCTGGAAACTCTTAGGGAATCGGATGAATTGCTTTGTGTAAGGGTTACGAATCACAAGAGACGACACCGCCAGCTTCATGGAGGACCAGACAACCCTCATTCTATCAAACTTCAACTTAGCCTGATTCTCCATGTACACCTGCTTGGCACTTTTTCCAGTCGTCTTCGGGCGACCTCATCTGGCAGATTGAACAGGCGCGATCGGGCTAGCTTTGTCCCCTTTGGACCCAACGACCTCGTCAGTCTGGAAACCTTGCAAGAGAGCGTACCACGCGTCCCATTCTTCTTGAGTACCCTCATCAGGAGGGGCCGGTAGGGCTTTGTCGCAGAGTATCTTCTATTGTACGTTCTTCGGAAGTGTTAAAATGCGCTCGTAAAAGTTGAACTTCTCCGGTGGATGGAACCACTGTGGGTTTTGGTCAGATGGCCGTACGACCTGGGGAGAGTTGCGCTTGCGTTTCCGCATAGCCACCTTGTGACCGGAAGGGCCAGCGTTGGAAGCACCACCAGCCATGAAGATCTGCACAAACCCGTCAAGGCATTAGACAAAGCACAAGCACGAGAATCAGAAAAGACACATCCTGGTATGCTCAAACTTTGAACAACTTAAGTTAAATAAGAGCATTATGTCTAGTTCAACGTGATCTAAGAGTTTTAGATGTACGGGATCCAACAGATCCTCGAAACTATAAGTATCATGACCGATTCGAAAGAGGAGTATCAAACCCCGTACGCTCCGAAATGACAACCCAGTATCATGGGGGGATGATCAGTTGAACCAACGTGCGAGCATATTAATAAATACTAAACATGTTAAAGTGAAAAGTCCAAAATTGAGCAAACTTAAACCTTGGAAGCCAATCCGCGCCAGCCCTGGCGCATCCAGTAAATGGACAATTTCTAAGTTTGAAGAATGGTGCGCGCCAGTCCTGGCGAGTCCAAAAATTGGGAAGAATTTCCAAGTCCAAACATGCGCATGCCAGCCCTGTCGTGTCCAATAAATTGAATTTTTACAAGTCCAGAATATGTGAACACGCTGGGCCTAGCGCGCCCTTTTATCCAGGAATAAGTATGTGCTATCCTCAGCGTGTACATAAAATCAAAAACATTTCAAAGTGTTACGCGCTACATGTAGCGCGTTGATAAACCTACAAAGCACGTGAGTACGCGCTGGACCCAGCGCGTCAAGGAAATGGAATAAAGTCAAAAAATGTAACGAGCTAGACCCAGCGCGTCAACTAAATATGCGCAGAGGACCTTGGCGCATCGAAAAAATCTAAAAAATTTTCAAGTTCCTTTTTAGGACGCGCTGGGTGTAACGCGTCAAATAAATCACCCACCTCGAGTTAATCGACGCGCGAGAGAATTTTTCTACGCTCTGGCGATAATAAATCGACACGCTGGGAATAAAGTGACGCTGCTGGCGACGAGACTATTCGCTGAAAATATGTGAAATGACTGAAATGACCTAGACCCTTCTATTTATAGTGGGACCCGAAAAATCCGATGTGCCGCAATGGACGATCGTGTCCATCCCAACCCATCGGAGGGGCATCTGTTGGGGTCCCAAAAGTCAAGGTCTTCAAAATAACTGATTATGAGTGTCCAAATCATTACTTGATTGGATTTAGGGCCAGTGCATCAGCAAAACTCGACAAAACAGCAACACACATCAGACGTGACCAAAAATGGAAATTAAGCTAGTGGTGGACCCCACCGTTCATCATGATCAGAACCCCCCGAATTTGGGAGGGTTACTTCGATCATGAAAAATAGGGCCAGTGCATCGACATCCATCGCAAAGCGGGCCCCGCAAGCCCTTCGTTTCGCAAAACCTAATTTTGTAAAACACGAGTACGTCGGCGCATCAAGAAATTCATGGTTAGCGCATCTAGAAATTCAGACTATTTTATAAAGTGAATTTCAGGACACACTGCCCTCAGCGCATCAAGAAATTCACCCAGTGCATTAAGAAATTCGGACTATTTTATAAAGTGAATTTCAGGACGCACTGACCCCCAGCGCGTCCAATAAATCAGGCATTTTCAGAAATTTCAGGACGCACTGGCAGCCAGTGCACCTTAAAAATAAGCATTCGAACTAAGGCATTTTTAGACGCGCCGAGTGATTTTCTAGACGCGCCGGCATGTTTTCTCGACGCGCTACACGTGGCGGTCTCCTATTGGCTGACTTCGGGTATAAATACCCCTCCCTTCGCCTCATTTGGACGGATCGAGAGAAGGAGAGAGTTTTGGGTTTTAAGATCGCCGAAATCCCTTTACCGACCACCGGAAACCCTTTTCCGATCACCGAAAATCCCACTTTCGACTACAGCAGGTCTGGTGGAGAAATAACCTAAAATTATACAAGTGTAGTGGCACATCACGAAATACGTTGAACCAAACTTATTTTTGGACTCACTGGCCCCAGCGCATCGCAAAATAGGCCAGCGGATCAGAAAAATACACATCTTAAAACAAGTCATTTTTGGACGCACTGGCCCCAGCGCATCACAAAAATCGGCCAGCAGATCAGGAAAATCGAACATTTTTAACAATCATTTTGGATACGCTAGCCCCAGCGCATCAGTAAAATCAGGCCAGCGGATCATAAAAATCAGCACTTTGAACGTTCATTTCAGCACCTTTAAATCTTCATTTTATAACGTTTTCGGGCCTCGTTTGGGCCTATCTTGGGTATTTCGAGCGTTCCGAACGCAATGGAGCAGTTAAATAACTCATCTGGGTCACCCAATGAGCAGAATCCAAGCCTTTGGAGTCTGATCCAATCCAACGAGATGAACAAAGTAACTTCTCGAAAAGAGGCCGCCAGTGCCCAGAATCATACTGATGTATCATCATTACATATATTATCATAATATGACCCGGATTCAGGTCCGGACTAAGCAATGGGGACTATGGTCAACACGATAAACCATATAGAGAGAGTTCTGAGCTATTACACAGAATTTGTTAAAGACCGACCCTTCAAGAACAGTCAATGCCCTACTCATCCAAACGGCATCCACTGGTTGAGCTGCTCAGGTACATACAACTGCGGGTTGGTCTTCCCGCGGTCACCCGTCACAAATGACGGGCGCAGGCCCAGAGTCGCACCCCTCGGTTAAAAATCCTGACAGTCTCAGCCCGGATCTCCGGTCAAAACATGGGGCATAGACATCTGACTCGTACAAAGATGGATCAGTCCATAACAAAACACAACAAATACAGGTCTCCGCGATCATACAAATACAGGTCTCTTCAACCACACAAAACACAGGTCTCTATGACCACGAACTCTGAGACCATAGTCCCTGCTGACTAGTCTTTTGCCTTTTAATCAAGGGTCATCGATCATTCGATGTAATTAAGGGCTCGTGCCAGATCACGGCTTGGAATGTACAAGATCTCAGGATCTTTGGAATAAAATTCGCCTTGCGATATCTCTTCTCTTGTGTACTTTTGTGAATGTTTGTGATTGTCTATGAATGTTTCTATTATTCAGAACCCCAAAACAACAAAACACCAAAAAACTGCGTCACAGGCATTTTTCTAGTTCTAACAATGACAAAACATGGTTAGTATGATTATGCAGGAATAAAAGAAGAAAAGTATAAAGCAGAATTACAATCGCATTTCTTACCTTATGCTTGTGGGCGGGTTCGACCTCAACCGTAGGAGAATGTGGCGTATCCACGACTTCCAAGTCAACAAGACAGTTTACTTGCAATGAATAGCCTGATAGAAGGATCGAAGAAGGATCGATGTTCCCCTCACGCACCTCAAGCTCAGGAACGAATTCCTCTGCATTATCAGCACGAATAGGCGAGCAAGGATGAACATCCGTCGGCAACCCCATGGTCGGTACCGCGACAGCCTGAGAAACGAAGACTAAGGGCTCAGAAGAGGGTTGGACCCCGACATTGTCATAGAGTTATGCTTCGATCGCGGCTATGACAACATCATCAAGATCACCTACACCCCCGATACCAGCATCATTTTCATAATAATTCACGAGTGAAACATCGTTGCTTGTGATCATTAGCACGATCCACTTCCCAGTCATCGCGAGAATAATCAACAGGTTCATCTTTAAGCTGTGACCATGAATCATCAAGGTGTGCCGCTCCCTAACCATCACCGGCTTCAGAACTGCCTTCAACATTGTCCCTCTCGAATCTGCGGGGCCGGACTCACCTCCGTCACGATTATCAGCAATCCTATCTTCTTCGTCTGCAATCTCCTCTGTAGCGCCGGACCGGATCTCACCTTCTTCGCGACTATCAGCAACAGTGGCACCCACTACATCATCGCCCACTGCTTCTGGAGGATTGATCTACAACAAAGGATCCAAACTCCCACACTTCTTGATGTGTAATTATTTCTGCCTGTTTTAAGTTTTTCTCAGGTGCTGATGGGCGAACCCTCGGAGTGAGCCTTATCTTGACTCTCAACTGATCTCTCGGAAGGCACAGTGGAAGATCGTCAACGAAATCATCAGAAGGTCTAACTCCTGCCATGCCTTCCGTAGGCTCACCCTCTTTCGCAGACGGAGGAACAGTCCCTGCTGGAGGATGTGAAGATCTGACCTCCTGCTGAGGCCTTTGTATAGGGACCCCGAGGCAATACCATCCGTCTAACGCTCCATCGTCTTTCCTACGAGTGATTGACACATTCAAGGAAGTCAGATGGTTGGAACCAGGAACTCTAACAGCCTCACGCTGCTCATGAAGATAACCAAGACCGTCCTCAGGAATGTCAGTCAACCTCGGAGGAGAGAGATAGAGAGGGAAATCGACAGGCTTAGCATCTCGGATGCTAGCGTATTGATGCCTCCACCATCTTATCCAACCATAAGAAGTCGCAGAACGTCGTTTGCGGCAAGGCAACACGAACCTCGCATCAGTTCGCGTCAGTAAAAGCTGGTCCCACATCCACTCCCAATGAACATGACCTGTGCCATATGCTCGTTCTACCCTCGTCACGCTTGGAAGAGTCGACGGAACACCTTGATCGTAGCTAAACTGTCTTGCGAACCTGCTCGGATAATAAGGCTAGCGCCAGAACTCGATGCCTTCTCGAAAAAGGAGAGAAGCAGTCCGAATCGATATCAAGAATTTCCTGTCAGAAGAATCAACTGATCCTCATCATCGACGACTTCGAGATCTTCATCAGCAATAGAAATGGGAAAATGGTAGAAGTCAACTTTGTCTTCACGACAGATCCTCGAAGACACCCATTCCGGCGTCTTAATCATTATCTTAACCCTCATGAATCTGAGAAGAGGCACTCGATCTGGAAAGAAGTAAGCATGAGGCTTCATGTCGTACACCCACAGGAAATAAACGCCTAACCAACCACAGAAATAATGCCACGGGCAATAGGCCGCATCCATTCCATTAGCAGGTTTGTCCGGATTACTGGCAACGTTGATCATTGGCAAGGGCACTCGTCATGACGAAATAAGAAACCCTGACACATCAGCACTCTTGGAGCTAGGAAGCGCGACCACGGACAACCAATAAGCAAGGAAGCCTGCTAGTTCGCAAGTAGAAGACAATACGTTCGGGCAAGGAAAGTTACGTTGGAACCGTTGTCATAAGGCCCTTCTTCTTATAAAGCTAACTTTATACTTCTTGTAGTCGATCCTGAAAGAGAGAAAGGAGAGAGAACTTCACATAAGAAGCTATGCAGGAGAAAAGATCATACATTATGAAAAGAAAGAAAGAAACATCCTGTGAAGACTTACTGCAAGCCGTGGCTGAAGTAGACCAACCAATCTTCGTAGTGTATCTTTGTAATGCAGTTGAACTGTTACAATTCATAGAACAGCTCCAAACATGCCTCAGAATGATAAGCCTTCCGATCATCTTCGCGTCTGAAGCCAGATAATTCTTTATCAGAGGGGATGTACTTGTGATAATATCCGCCGCGGATGGGTAAGCACACCATCATCTTAAGATCCCAAAGAGTTATGCTCATCTCTCCTTGAGGAAGATGGAATGAATTGGTAACGGAACTCCAATAACTTAAGAAGCCCCTGAGAATTGTCGGATCTCGTGGAAAGAAGCCATCAATCGCTTCGATGGCATGGAAGAGCCCAACCTCCCTCAGCATACCCTCGTCCCGGATCAGAATCTCCTTCGCCCATGGTATGTACCTGACACGACGACTCAGATGCCCTCGTGTACGGAAGCTCGAAGTCTCCCACATTGCGGACGTGCTCATTGGAAGGAATCTTTGATGGACCGTCTCAAAGAAATGAGTCGGGTAAGGTGCATGAGGATCGCATGTAGGCATGAGGAAAGTCATCTCTTCAACCTCACTAACCTTCTGTTGCCTCCCGTTGCTCTTTAGAGTGGCAGTGAGTAATCTCTCAGGAACTGAAGCCCATCTCTCCACTCCATAGAACTGGCTAGGTCTACGAACATCAGACGGCTCGATGCTCGAAAAAGGTTTAGACCTCATAAGAGACTTCTCGTGCAAGATGACCTCACGATTTTAAGGGTTCGTGATGCGGAGGCCACGCTCAGCAACGATCTTGTTGCTCTCCTATCCAATCTTCATCCATTCATATTTTAAATTGAGGAGCTGTGTCAATCGCTCCGCTTGACTAAGCGCTTCAAGCGGTTGTTTTTCTCGTCCTCCTCGCCTCTTGCCTTTCTGATCCACTGAATTTTCTTCTGTATTTTGGACAGGTAAATCTTAAGGACCCGCCTCGATGGCACTCGCCACGCTAGTAATTGGGTATACTAAAACTAGTCATTTTAGAAGTTGTAAACAAGATAAATGGTTAATCAGAATTCGATATTACCCTTCTATCCTCTTTCTATTTGTATTAATAAAATATTTTTAAAATGTGGTAGTTTGTAGGACTACGTACCCAAGCATAATATACCCTCACTCCAATACTCTCCCTTAAGTTAGAGCATAAGTATCAGTAATACTGTAATGCCCCGAAATTTCGGCTCTCGTGGACAACACAATGGGCCGAGTTTTCGGGTGTTATCTGGAATGTGTTAAGGATATATTTCCACACATTCATCTTTATTTCCTGCATTCATGGTATTCATAGCAAAATGACGGAGTTTAAGGTTCTTATTCGAAGTTTTTCTACTCTACGTTATCAAGATAATGTCCTTAAATCATACAAATCATATAATATTCTACTTTCTAGTCTTAATAAGAGGCTTATTACAAGTTACATGAAAATAAATCTACTCTACAAAGATAATAAATATAATCCATCTTCAAGCCGCTTCGGTTTCATCGTCTATCATTTGTTGCCACGAGCCTTCGAACACCTCATCGTAGTGTTCGACTCTCTTACTAGATCTTCACCTGGATTATCTGAGATATGGTTGGATAGCGTTAAACGCTATCATAGTGGGGAGTATCTCTTTAAGACAATCATGATAATAATAGCACAGAGTAAACGCAAGCAGGATATTATCATTTAATCAAATCAAAATAATTTAGTAAAAGATCTCGGTTAATGCAGTGCATGACATGGATGCTCTGGCTAAGGCACCCTGACCAAATGAGACGGGATCACTCCACTCTTCTCACCAGCCACTAGTTACCAGAGGTTCTAGTTAGGACGGGATCACTCCACTCTTCCCATGCACCAAAACCCAACTAGTGAAACGGGGCCATGCACACTTTCACTAAATAGCGAGAGAGAAACGGGCCTATGCACACTTTCTCTAACGCCCGAGGGGCTGACCCACCAAGACGGGTCCAGTGAATGCATGATTAGTTTCACATTTAATTAAGTCAGTTTATCATTCAGCCCATTAAATGATGTACACGTCTAATGATCACTCCTTACCCCAATCAATTCAAGAGTCTTCATATTCATCAATTTCATTCTTCAGTGGATCCATCATAGGTAGCAAATCAATAAAGATCCCTTGGCACGTATCCAACAATACGCACACGGTAGTGCCAAACTCAACATCATGGCATATGCACCCAACAACACATACACGGTAATGCTAATACTAAATTTTCACGTCAAAGCATTCAATAAGACACATAGTAATGCCGACTTTCATAATAAGGCATATTCATCCAAAACATCCTCATGGTAATGCCAACGTAACAAGGCCTCGCACGGCTTTTTCTCTTGACAACAAACGGTTACATCAGTATGGGGTTGAGGAGTGTTCATTAACGTAACATCTATATATAATATCTCAAAGCAAACAACACATCAATCATCACGAGCATGTGACCACGTAAATCACGTATAAACTCCACATAAGCATGTACATCATCACAATTCTTTCTCTAAACAAATAAGCATATCTCATGATTCACATAAAAAATATTCAGAGTACATATTAAGGGACACCATATAAATCATATTTACATGGAAAGATTTCAACAAGCACGGGTTCAGAAAATTACGTAACAAAATCATAATTTCTAAGCATAAAATCAACATAAAAATTTAATATTATCTTAGATGGGCTTAAAGGAATCCCCACCTCTTAAAATTTGATGCTTTGGAGCATCGATAGATCTGTGCAATCCTACTTGATCCAAACCTATAATATTTTATGGGAAACATGAGATTAGGGTGTAGATAGACATACTTTTCATCGTTAAGATCACCTAGGGTTGGGATTTCACATAGGATTAGGGTTTACATTAGGTCTAGCAAACAAAACCCAATGTTAAATGGGTCTTACCTCTTCCAGTAACGGTTCGATGTGGGAACCCAACCGAGTCGACTCAATTTGACTCATCTCTTTCTCTCTCTCTCATTCTTTCCTTTTTCTTCTTTTCCCTCTTCTTCTTTCTCCTTCTTTCTTCTCTTTCTTTCTTCTTCTTCTTTCTTCTATTGGTCTGCTATGAAACTCCAACGGCAGCAATATAGGGGTAAGAGATCCCTCTCGCATGGCACTCTCTCTCTCCACACAAACTCTCTCTCTCTCTCTCTCTCTCTCTCTCTCTCTCTCTCTCTCAAACGACTCTCACCTTCTTTCTTTCCTTCCACGATCTCTCTCTCTCTCTCTCTCTCTCTCTCTCTCTCTCTCTCTCTCTCGTTGAGTAATCTCTGAAGGAGGGGGAACGAATGGACGAGCCTTACAAAAGGTCGGTGGGTGCGCACGCAGATCCGGTTTTTCAACTCAAGTGGGAGACTATGCGAATCCCACCCCTAGCGATCTATGTCGCATGGGGACCATTGGGGTGATAGGTTGGGTCCACATAAAGGTTTGGGAGAAAGATGGGCCGTCCATGCAAGGCAGACCGGAAGATCTTGATGAATCTTGGTTTGGACGGTGATTTGGAGCGGGTCGTACGAGCGACAGATGACCATAAAACTTTGAATGGCTAGGTTTGGGTGGGGTGCTGTCACGATGGACGGAGTGGATTTGGCATTGGGGTCCACTTTGATGGACGGTGTGGGGTGCACGGACGGCAGCGCCCGTCCGCTGTTGTAGTGGGGAAGAAGAAAAAAGGAAAACTCTTTCTTTACGTGATTCTCGGTCAAACGTATTTGACCGAGATGTGAAATAGGTGGGTTTCAAGTGTGTGGTCCACTGAGGTGGAGCAGAGTCGTATGCACCGTTCAATCGGTGGGAAATACAAAAACAACCATTGACATGAAAAATGAGGCAGATCCGAGTGAAGATGGGCCACTTATGATCAACTTTCTAATTAGGGCATTTGTAGGATGAACGGAAGGCTGAAATTCGACGTGTACGGCTAAAATGTGTCAAAAAGCTCATATACGAAGTTTTGTGTGAAAGTGATCGTCAGAAATCATAATACTTAAAAATGTCAAGTTAACTTAAGTTTATCCAATGGCATTTTCGTAATTATCTAAAAAATGTGAGATTTTCAAAATCCGATCTTTCTATGATGTTTATGGGATCATTTTGAGCAACTTTTGTAAATGGTCCTCTATCGAATCTCCTACAAATATTCCGTTGGTTTTAAAACAAGGTAAACGCTCGATAAAAAATCAAAATAAATTTTTAAAATTCTGAAATAAATCTCAAAAATTCGGGGCGTTACAAATACCCAGCTGAAAATCAAGTAAAGAGAACTGTGCATATATTAAGGCTTTAGGAAGAATATATGCAATATAAAAATTAGACTGAATGTAGGCTATTATAACCTCCTTATAAGTAATCTACTCTCGCATGAAATGACAATCAACTTCTATGTGTGCAGTCTTCTCATGGAAGACTAAATTATTTGTAATGTTGGCAATTGCATTATTATTGAAATATAACAACATAAAATTACCTTCAAATAATTGGAGCTCCTGTAATAAGAACTTTAGCCGTAACAACTCATAAACATCATGACCCATAGTTCTATACTTTGCTTCTATGCTGAAATCCACAACATTCTACTTCGTACTTTTCCAAGTGATCAAAATCCTCAAACACAGTATATTACCTGAAGTAGATTATCGATTTGTGATGGAACTTGTTTAATTAGCATCAGCAAATGCCTCTATATGAAGATGACTGTTAGCTAGATATAAGATCCTTTGATTAGGTGCTTTCTTTAGATATCTGAGAATAGTAAAAATTGTCTCCAACCTTGGAGCTCTTATAGCTAGTGCATGCATATATACTCATAATGTGGACGACGAATGAAAAATCTGATTGAGTGACTGTAAGATATATCAACTTACCAACTATCCTCCTATATTTACCTAGGTTATCAAATAATTTTTTTGATCATCAAATAACTTTTGACTAGTCTTCATAGGCGTCTCAACCAGTTTACACTCAAGTATGCCAATTTCTTTCATTAAACTAAAACAATGAACAAATCTTTTCTAGTATAATCAAGATGAAGAGTACATCTTGCAAGTTATTAATCAAAAGATTGGTATCAATGGATCAAAGTTATTTTTCAGAGACTTGGGATACCAAAGATGGAGTATGATAGATAACCCTAATAAATAGTCACACTTTTTAGTAAAATCAATATGGGTTGTCCATCCTCCAAATCATTGATGAGATGGTTAGGATCGCCCAATCAAAGTGTTTTGTGACAAAGGTGAGCCACATCTAAGGAGTTGTAAACATGATGGATGGTCCATATCAATGATCAAACCATTTCTACTATAATTGGTATGATCATCTATTTTCCAACCCATTGATCATATCACTACAAGAAAAATGACATTTCCCAGCGGCCAAAACCGCCGGTAGAAGTCGAAAAAACCGCTGGTAAACATTTCCCAAGCGGTCATGTAAACGCTGAAAAAAGCTGCGTCGGCAAATCATTTACCAGCGGCCAGCATGATTTAACAGCGTTTCCCTGGCCGCCGGGATAAGTTAACTTTTCCCGGCGGCCAGAATCATTTTCCAGCGTTTTCTAGCTGCTGGTAAAAGCCTGACGAGGCGCCGGAGAAGTCCTCTAAAGCGCTGCGAAAGGCCTGACAAAGCGCCGGTAAACATCTGAGAAGTGATGGAAAATATATGAGAAGCGCCGGAAAAAGTCCATTGAAACGCTGGAAAAGGTCTGTCGAAACTCATATTGAGGTGCTGGTAGAAGTCTATTAAAGCACTGGTAAAAGAGTCCCAACATGCAAGCCAGCTGGGTAGTTAAAAAGAACCTGTATTTTTTTTTTTTAATATTTAAAACCTAAAGAATGTTGCACAATTCAAGTAAAATTGAATACCAAACAATAATTGTATTACTTTACAATAGAAAAATATATAATATTTATTACAATGAGTTGAAAATTTGTTCGAATACATCTAAAAAAAAAACGCCATCCAGCCCTCATTCATCTTTTGCTTAGAACCTGCAAATCAAAATAGCCAAAAAAAAAAAAAAAAAACATCCCAAATCTGCCATTCAGCCCTCATCCATTTTTGCTTATAACCTGCAAATCAAAATAACAAAAAAATTAATTACATTCCAAATAACCCGCAAATCAAAATAACAAAAAAATTAATTACATTCCAAATAACCTGCAAATCAAAATAACAAAAAAAAAAAATTAATTACATCCCAAATCCACTATTCAGCCCTCATCCACCTTTGCTTATAACCCACAAATCAAAATAACAAAAAAAATTACTTACATCCCAAATAACCAAAGTTGCACATAAGCCAAGCTGAACTGAGTTTCACTCAAGTTTGGTTTGACTTGTTATTATGTGGGTCCATCTGTTTTACTAGCTCATTTGGGGCATGGGCCCAAAAATATAGCAGATCCAAACCTCAGGTGCACTACACCACAAGAAACGAGGTAATTGAATACCCGCCATTGAAAACTTCCTAGGGCCTACCATAATGTTTATTTGCCTTTTAACCTCTAAAGATCATACAGCTATGGATGAAGGGAAAACATAAATAAAAACTTGATCCAAAAAATTTATGGCTCACAACTATTCAATCACTACTATTTCTTATGGTGTGGTCCTGCTGAGAATTGGATTTACTTCATTTCTTCAGCCCATGCCTTAAATTGAGCCAGCAAAACAAACGGATGGCATGTCTATGCAGCATGTACATCAAGGTGGGCCCATGGTCATGGCCTCACCAAATCCATGTTCCTCTGGGAATATCCATGGAATTGGATGTGACCCAAGCTCTTTGAGCCACAACATATCATTATCCACGCCATCCATCCATTTTGCTAGCTCATATGTTTTGTCCACGTCATCCATGTCTTGCCAGCTTCTAGGACATGAGTACCTTGATGAAGCAAATCCAAAGCTCAATGGACCACAACACGGAAGATGGTAGGAGTGAATGCTCATCATTAAAAACTTATCGAGGCACAAAGAAGTTTTGGGTGAAGCTAACATTTGTGTTTTCCCTTCATCCTGGTCTAGTTCATCTTATGAAGAGATTGGTGAACCATTAAGGTGAAATTACATGGGAAGGTTTTAACAGTGAGCTTTAGAGCTCATGTAGTGTGGTCCACTTAAGATTTGGAGCTGCCTTATTTTTGTCTCATCATGCTCTAAATGAGCTGGCAAAATGGATGACAGCATGGAGAGAAGTGGCATTGTCAATGGAGGATGAGTCTGGTGCACCTTGTTATTTGGATCTACGATTCGCTATAGCTGCCTTGCATACAAATACCTCTCCTCATCAGTGGCATTGTCAATTAGGTCATCCATTAGGTGCTATTTGAATGTATTAGAATGGGAAGCATGTGAATTTAGTAAACCTTAGTCTCATTTCCATCACGTATGGACAAACATAGTTCAGTTCCTTTTTGTTTTTCCATTTTGATAATTGGGGCACTATCCCGGGTTCCAAGTCTGTCAGGTATAAAGTATTCAGTTAGGTTTATAGACAGTATTTAAAGAATAATTGGCTTTATTTAATGAAAGACATATCTAAAATCTTCTCTATTTTTCAGTTGTTTTGTATGGAAATCACAAATGAGTTTAGTTTGAATCTGTGTTATGCTCGGATATGCAAATGAATATCTGTGCTGGGATTTTCAGACTTTTGGTAAACATGGAATCTTACATCAGACTTCATGTGCTCATAACACTCGATAAAACAGAACCGTAGATAGGAGAAATTAACATTTAATTGAAGCTGTGCATGCTTTGTTGATACACATGAGTGCTTCGGACACCTTAATAACCGACGGAATTACCTGAAAATACTGACGGATGCATATAGTATATGTCTCTCTTCGATAAGTGCTTCTTTTCTTGCAACAGTTGCTGAATGATAAGTAGCACCCTTAGTAAGACGTCTGGAAGAGAGAGACACAAGTGAGACTTGAATAAATAGATCCAAATCCATCTTTCTAAATATCATGAAAAGAAACTCTAAAGGGTAGCTCACCCAGTCTATGAGCATGGCCTTCTTTTTCAATGGAGAGTATCTCCTTACCCTTGATCGAGTAGGAACTACAACAGCTGCACGCAGTAACATGCACACATGAAATAAGACCATACTGCTTTGAAGATGACATGCCTGGAACCATGACTTCAATCTTCAATAATAATCTCAATGAAAAATATTGCGGCCTAATAGGAAAGGGCATGTTCGGGAGCAGAGATTCATAAATATTTTACAATAAAAAAATAAAAATAAAAAGTATTTTTCTCTATTTGGGAAGCTAAAGAGGTGTGGATCTTCATTAAATCTGCATTTTCCAAGAAATTGCATCAGACTTTTTCTCATCTCATACCATGGTTTTTTTTTTCTTTTTTTGATTTTCAAGATTCTATTTTCTTTCCAAAAGCTTCTATTTGAGGCCAGTGCATGCCGCAAGTGATCGCTACCACCCATCTAGTGGGCCCTACCATGGATGGAGCAAAGTTCAAAACCTAAGGCTTGAAAATGATCCCAGCTACATTTCCCTACTAATGTAGATTTCCCTAGCTATGTTCCCAAACAGAATACATGGAAAAGGGCACATATTTTCCAAGAAAATTTTATTTCCTATCGATCAAGCAAGATAAACACTTTTCTTTCCACCTTTTCCAAAGGAAAAAAGGAATCAATGGTAACCCCACTTCCCTTGTATTTTCTTTCCAAGTACCCAAACAGATCCAAAAGCGATTTTTGCAAGTAAAACTAGCAATGATTTACTTCTAGAAAAATCAATAATTTTCTAGAAAGATTTAAGTATGAATAATCTAAATATTGTATAAACAAATCCATGATAGTAAAACGTCACATCCCTACAATGGCGATACATGCATGAAGACATCAATGCTCGATTGAAAATATAAAATGTGCAAAATGCTGAATTTTCAAACCAAGGGGCATGTTCGGTTGCACCAAATATCATGCAATTTTGCACCAAATTTTTTGTTTTTAAGATGAGGATTTTAGTAAGCTGCACAAAAACTACAAAGGACAAAAGCAAATAAAAAATAAAAATAAAAAGACACCAGCGAAAGAAAAGGAAAAAAAAAATACAGCAGGCTGCCCCATGGCTGCACAGAACCAGAAAAAACAAAAACAAAAACAAAGCATGAGGAGCCTAGTCTCTGAAAAGAACTAAAACTCTAGAGAACACCCCAGCCGAAGAGATGCTAATATTCTTAAAGCAATAATTGTTCCTTTTAGCCCACAGCCCACATAATTGTTCCCATACTAGAAGATCCTGTATTTCAATCTTAGCCCACAGATAGATGGTTAAGGAGAGAGACCAATAATCCATATTTTAGTCGGAAAAAAAGGACAGATGGGGCAGCTATGATCTTCCAGTATGGGAGATTTTGGAGGCCATCATCAGATCAGTGGCTTGGATGGGCGCCAGACAAGCTAAATGCACGGTTGTCATGACCAGTGGTGTAAATACTCCCACAAACCCACATCAAAGTCATGATATAAAAAATTTGATACTTTGGCTGTGTGATAGATGATACACAGTAGCAATCGCTTGCACATTGCATACTTGGCATGCAAGTAACTCAAACTGCCCATATCTTGGGTCCCAGTATATATATCATGAACCAAAAATTACAGATTTTTTATTATCTAATCACCATCTATTGGATGGCTGAAAAAATGGAAAGCAATCATCTGATTTCAACAAACATGCATCCAAAAATTAGTGGTTAGGATTGTTCAAAGAATCCTGTTTTGGTACAAGTAACAATTTCTTGAGCCTGCATATCAAGCATCATGCTCGGCCAGAGTATGAAATAAACTCCTCTAAAATCAAAGAACATCCTTGGATAGCCTATAGCCTAAATTTGTACCAAGAGGAAAATCCTAGCCACTGTTTCTAAATGTACTCTGTTTATTCTTTCTGCTTGTTCTTGGATATTTATAATTTATATTAAGGTGGAAAAGGATGTAAAATAGAGAGAAGGCAAAGTTTTTAGGCATTGCCAATGGAAAATATTATTTTTAAAGCATGATTGGTTATTGCTGTTGTGTTTTGTTTATTATTTCTTATAAGGCATGCTGTTTCTGTTTTCTTTTCTACCAGTTTCATCAAGCACAGCATTTTTTTAGGTGGCAACTTGTTGAAAAACAGCTTTTTTTGGTTGTGTATGTGCAGGTTGATCTTGATGAATGGTTGCTATTTGGCCCAGTTATAGTTCACATGCAAAATAACCTACGGAAGTTGGATTTTTCAAAGTCTATAGCACTGGCTGAAGTTGGGCTAATAAGAGACTGACCGTCCGATCGTAACTGTAAGTGGCGGCTGGGCTGATGTGTTGAAGAGTGCTATTCTGTTGCATGATCCCTTATTACTATATCATTTATAGTGGAGATCTTCATTAGATGGAATGGGTTTAGTTTCACTTGGTATTAGTCATTTGTCCTCGTGCATGCTAAATAATGGATCTTCCAATATCTACATCTGGTAACATTGACGATAACGTGGGTATTCCTGAAGATTTGCGTTGTAAGAGGTCGGATGGAAAGCAATGGAGATGTAGTGCATTGTCTATCGGATAAAACTGTATGTGAAAAACATTACATTCAAGCAAAGAAAAGAGCAGCAAATTCTGCATTACGAGCTAGTTTGAAGAAGGCCAAGAGAAAACCGATTGATGATAGTGATATTTACTTGGAAAGTAAGAATGATGAATTAGATCTCTCTCTCATGAATGCAAGCAGTGGGGAACTTTGACCAGCATATCTACAAAATCTGAAACACGACAGAAAAAAGAAAATATGTAAAATCCAACTACTCATTGAGGCTCATTGACAATCCAAATGAAAATAGTTCATGTAGAAAATTTCACTGACCATTTAATTAGATTTTGAGAGAGAGAGAGAGAGAGAGAGAGAGAGAGAGAGAGAGTACATATATATACCTCAATCTGATGGCCTAAATTCACCACAAATGCATTAGGAAGAGCTTCCACATCCATCCATTCACCATCCTCGAAGACTTGGAGGCCACATACTTCACTTAGAAGAAGAAGGCATGTTTATTGTGGCCCAAATGAAGAAAATCATCCGCTTTGCAAAATGATTAATTAATCCTAGCCCAAATTCACGTGCTTATGATCCCATAGATGCAAGATGATCAAAAAATCAAATCATAGATAGGGATATATACTCTAGGATTTTAAAGTAAGAAGTAAGACAAGTCAAAATATATTGTATCTTCATTAGTAGAGATCTCACTCCTAACAGCAAAATATAGAAAGTTTAGATGTGCCTAGCTTATCCAAATCCCCCAAATCATGGCACTCCACTTCTCCCACGTCTTAGTGTGCGACTAATGGTTGGGACCCACAAGGGAAAGGAGAATTCTTTGTTAAGTTTAAGATAACATGATTCTTTCTATTTATCTTTTTTTCATTCTTTGATATAATCCGTTACCAGCTTTGTTAAGTCCAGACACATGTGGAAGTCTACTAATGCAAATACTAACCATGTGCAGTGTGGGTGACAGGTGCAATATCCAAGCCATCCATTAGGTGGTTTTGATTCCATGCTTTTTTAAAGATGCATTCATGAATGGTAGAGTAGTGAACTAAACTAAGTAAACTGGGTTCACTGAGAATCCTATCAATCATGAACTGCAAGACAAACCCAAACCAACAATAAATCGAACTGAATAAATTGGGTTCACTAAGGATCCCATGAATCATGAACTGCAAGACGAAGCCAAACCAAGCAAATCAAGATTTCACAGAGTATCTCATGGGGACTGAAATCAGTCCCAATTAAATGAAAATTGATCTCATGATGGGCCCTGTTTTGGTCCACACATGCTATCCAAGCGTGGGTCCATACTCTAGACAAATTTGAGAAGGTTTTTGGGCCCTCATGCTAGAAAGATTTGAGAAGCTTTCGGAATCCACATGCTTTACAGATTGAAGGCTCGCTGGACTGTACACGTTGAACAGTTTTCAGCCCACATGCTGTTCATAATTTTGGACAGAATTATGTAGTTTAAAATCATGAAAATGATAGACATGATTCTCATCAAGATTATGGAAAATGAATGTCCACTAATCATAGAGTCAATAATCAAATAAGCTTAGGTTTTTGTTAATGATACATCTAAACAGTAAAACTTAATTTGGACAATTTAACTTCGAGTTATTCTATGCCCACATGCAATTTCTGCCTGCAGATCATGAAAAGCATGGCACTCTTCCCTAATATCAATGTTTTTTTAAATAAAAAAATTGTATATTTTTGCATGTTACTAATTGTTTGGCAGAGTCTATGGCAGCCTGTTCACTCAAAATTTGCACATGGGCAGCATCCACAATGCATTCAACCACAATTATAATATCTAGGACAAGCTCATTGGCAGTGGAATTAAAAGAGAATTTTAGACTTTTCCTAGGTTTGCCGAGGGTAACGTGGTGTACCAAAAACTTTAATCATTCCCGAGGAAATACTAGGCCACCTGTCCCCAAGAAACATAAAAACCAGGAAATGAATTCCCCAACAGCCAAACAGGCCCTCATTGAAAATCTTCATCTCATACTTCTCAATTCATCTACAAATAGTGATGGTAACAATCATCTGTTGAGCGAAAGTTTTGTAAGGTGGTCTGAGTTGAACAGATATCACAACATGGACTGTTCAGATCATTAAAGAATTCAGCATGTGGGCCCTATTGGGAGACAATAGATGCTTGATCTGGAGTTGCGACAGAGGCAAAACAAACTCGTGCAAGATGTATTAGTATTACAGAGTATTTCATGATTCTGGGAAGTTATTTGATACTACAGCTGCCTATGACTCTTGATACATAGGCACTAACAAATTGTACATGAGGCATACATTAACTCACATTCAATCAACTAAATTGAGGGACTCAACTATCATTAAGTCACAGTCCCAAAATCAGGTTTCTCAAAAAATCCTAACCTCTGTTCAGTGGACACTTGTTTGCTGAAATATGACTGTTGGATATTTTCATTTATAACCATACATGTATAAATGTAATAGAAAGGTATTATCCAAAAAAAGAAAAAAAAAAAGGGTAATATGCAATTGGGTTTGGGTTGCCCAGCCTGAGTGTTAAACCAACCTGACCTGACCCGACCTAAATTTTGGGTTGCGCCAGTGTTGTTTGGGTTGGGCTCAACTCAAGTTGCACTCCTAATCTGCAGCATATCAACAACTACAAACCTAACAGGTATGGTGGTAACTAGATTTAGCATTTTGGAAGAATCTGTTGTTCATTAGGCCTATTTGTTGCTGCCCAAAAATGACTGTTCCCTCTGATTCTTCTCCATAATCCTTCATAATCCTTCACCACGACACAGGAACAACCAACAACCTTCCTTGCCTTTCCCTCTGAGTCAATCTTGCAGAGCCCAGCCCACTCGCCAAGGGTTTTAGCACTTGGGACCGATATCAAGCTCACATCGTGGTCAGCACAGGGAGCCCTGTAAGGAATCTGACTTGCCAACAATGTTGCCCTGCAAATGTAGTTAGGACACCCCCAATCAGCGTGATAGGGGCCCCATTTTCATGAAGGGGCAAACCTTTTTTTTTTTTTTTTTATCAATCAACATTTTTTTTTTTTAAACAACGATATTCAACAAATATAATCAAATATATTGCTCAATACATGAGATATTCAAAAGAGCGATTACCACACAACACAAATGTGTAATAAAAATTAAAAAAATAATAATGATAAATAAATAAACAAATAAAATCTCAATCAAAAGTGTTCATCTGGTGGACCCTACTATAGATATATCCTGCTATAAAAAGTTCATTGGGGGCATGCAATCATAGCTATTTGTGGCTAATCAAACGAATGGTTACAATAACGCTGCCAGCAGTTCAGATTCAGACAGGAAAGTCTATTAACAATAATAGATTTCGTACCATCCATCATCCATAGTGGCCCACCATCTGGACCCTTGACTGTATACATATGGTTCAGTGGCAACAAACCACCAACGGTTCGGGACACTACAAGTAGGAAGGCCTTGTGGGTGTGGTGGTGTGACTGGTCCATGGATGATGATGAGCCACTGGAGTATCCCATTGCTCAAGATCGTTGGGGATGGATATGGGTATCAGATATCCGGCAATTGGGTGCCGTCCGATGAGCAGATTTTCGCAATGTGTCTGATCTTCTGGCGATTTAGAGCTGGCCCACCAAGTGATTTTCACTATGGTGATCAGATGAAATCAGAAGGAAGATGGAGGAGATGTGTGAAGGGGTAAACCTGTTGGACAGGTATGGCAAACACCACTGTGTGCCCCATACACAACCAGTAACAGGAAATAAACATCCACAACCAGCACATGTGCATCTCTAAAAAGATCAATCAATGGAAGAGACTATAGAAAGGATATGAACAATAACAAACTTGAATCAAAGTACAATATTAAACATCCACATGCCAGTTCAAAAGCCCTAGTAAAATTGAAGAAGAATAGGAAAAAGGGGGTCGAAAGCAAGAAATTGAGGACTTACAGAGCTTTTTCCAAGCCCACAATGAAGCTCTGTTACCAGCCGCAGCAGAGAGCTATAGAAATCGAGAGAAGAAGAGAAGGGCGATGGGATTTTTGGAGATGAGACGTTAGGGATATCAGAGATGGGGACTTGAGAGATTTTAGAGATGGGTGCCTTGGGGTTTTTGGAGATGGGGGCCTTAGGGTTAAGAGAGAGAGAGATTTTGGAGATGGGGGCCTTAGGGTTGAGAGAGAGAGAGAGAGAGAGAGAGAGAGAGAGATTTTGGAGATGGGGGCCTTAGGGTTGAGAGAGAGAGAGAGAGAGAGAGAGAGAGAGATTTTGGAGATGGGGGCCTTAGGGTTGAGAGAGAGAGAGAGATAGAGAGAGAGAGAGAGGAATCAGGCCGGGGTAATAGAGATGGGAGCGGGGTAGTGAGAGATAGCGCGGGAATGAGAGGCGCGCGCGGGCGCCTTATATATGGGGTTTTTTTTTTAGACTTGCCAGCGGTTTTTAATTACCGCTGGCATATGTTACCGTAAAAACCACCTTCGTAGGCGGTTTCTCTTTTAATCAGCAGCGGACATATGTACCGCCGATTATTATTACAATTCCCAGCGGAATACGTTGGCCGCTGAGAAAAATGCGCTGCCAATTCCACCTTTTGTTGTAGTGTATCGTTACCATCATCCTTGAATTGATTTTTGACGGTGATGGGTCATCAAAAGGTGGGATACCAATGATGTACAAAGTCATCCATATTGATTTTGGAGATGAAAAATTGGTCTCTTCCAAGAAAGTATGTAAGCTCCACTTTTGGGGTGAAATTCAGCAATGGTACAATGTTTGCCGGATTAAAATTGGGTTGAATTAGATATTCATGATACTCATCAGATTGGAAAGAAACATGAAAAATACACTAAAATAACGAACATGGTAAAATACTTAAAAGGTTAAACAATCGTATTGTACAAAGGTATGCATGGTAAATAATTTAGGGTGTAAAGCATTTCTAGGTACAAATGTTGCGTAGATAGACATAACCTTACTCCATGTTGTGCATCAAAGTGTGTCTAAGCAGTTTTAAGTTTGGTGCATTTAAGTGGATAAGGTTGACCATATGTTGAATCAAAGACACTGTTAGATCCACTTAGTGCACTCAGCACCTATTGTAAGCTTAAAGCGCAAATCTTCGTAATGGACCCATATACTAGCTCTAAATAATATTGTGGCTCACTTTCAAGAGGACCAACTTCATTTTTGGGCGGGAACATATATGTGACTGAACCCACCTGATGGGATTTGATATTTGATAATGGCCATTCGTATCGTTGATGGTCACCACAAATATCAATGTTGAGGGTGAAAATTGATGATGCAGATCACCAGTTGATAAATGAACTTCGTGGCTCGGTGAGCATCAACTCGGTGGCAAATCAGCAGCGGTTGAGTTCACCATTATAACCTGGTGAATGATCACTTTGCTACACAGGAGAACCATCTTGGGAAAATAAGTGGAGACATCCAGGTGGATCATTACTGTGGGGCTCACTTTGATGTATTTGTCTTATATCTATGCCGGCGAAACGGATGGACGGCATAGATATAAGACAAATACATCACGGTGAGAGCTGGCGAAACGGATGAACAGCATAGATATAAGACAAATACATCACAGTGAGCCCCATAATCAGGGATCCATGGAAGCTGCTTACGCATCCTTCCAACTTCTCAAGGCATGATACCTGGCCACGCCAGCTAGCAAGGGTGCAGTTTGCAGGACGCGAATTGCCTGTGACTCCACCCACGTAAAGTTCCTGTGATCAGAAGCTATGTGGGGCCCACAGGGATGGCAGTGAGAAATCCACTCCATCCATCAGTTTCCCAAGATCACAATAGGACAGGAGTCTAAAAATAGGCAGATCCAAAACTCAGGTTGGCTACACGAAGGTAAACTGTGAGAATGGAAACTTCTACCATTGAAACCTTCCTTAAGGCAACCATGATACTTATATACCATCCAAAACCATCATAAGGTTATTACTATTGGGATAAACTACAGGCATTAGTATCACTCTGATCCAAAAATTCTGTAGCCCCCACAAAGTTTCCAATGGTTGGCATTCAATCCTTGCTCTTTCATGTGGTGTGGTCTACCAGACTTTTGGATCTACCTGATTTTTTAACCACTTCCCTATTATAAGCTTTAGCAACTAATGGAAGGAATGGATTTATTACTGGAATCTTTTTGGGCCCAACATAGCTTCTCACCACATAGGAACTTGGGGAGCACCAGATAGTGGGAACTAGTTTCTAGTTTGATGAGGTGGAAGAGACTGCAGCAGGGATCCAAGTATAACAATAGGCTGGTTACAGCCGTTAACAATACATCCTTGCGTGTTTGTGTTGTTTTTTTTTTATTATTATTTTAACACACCCACAACTTGACTTGGCTTTTTTCCAGTTTAGGGTTGGAAAATTTGACCCATATTCAATTTTTGAGTTGACCCGACTCAACTTGGATTTTTATGGTTAGGCTAGGGTTAAAGGTGACCCGACCCGACCCAACCCGGCCCGCCCAGCCCAACCCAAATTATATAGGGGTTAAGTAGACTATTGTATATTGATTTTCTTATTAGTTAAATAATACATAGTTTTTTTTTCTCACACACACACTGTTGGATGATGGATGGAGTGGATTTCACTTTTGATGAAAGTGGGCCCCATTTTTTTTGGCGAGTGTGTACTAACATTTGGTGCCCACGTTGTACACCAAATTGGGTGGATGGGTTAACATCTGTTGACCTGATCAAAACCAAAACTCTTCTCTCCCTCCATTTCTGTTGCAACGTTTTAAACGGACACTATACGTTTTTAAGATCATGCGGCCCACTTTCGAACATCGGTTCGGCTGATCTAATCCGTTCATACGGTTCGGACATTGGAGTCTAGCAAACCTTAGGTGTTTGTATTGAAGGTATTAGTATATGGTGTACACAGTTAGAAACCAAAGATGATAGTGAGTAACTGATTTTCTGTTTTTAAGCCCTTTAAAACCTGACCACTAAGACCAATATGGCCTACCTTGGCCAATCCAAACCGTCCATCAATTTCTAACATCATTTTAACTAGAACCCAATTAATATTAGGTGTGGATACTTATGCGTGTAACCATTGTTTCGCGTATAAGTTAGTTGATCATTAAAATGCGGGTCAACCCGACCCAACCCGGTTTAATGTGGGTTGGGTAAGGGTTGGAAAAATCCAACCTGAATTCAATTTGGGTCGGGTTAGGGTTGAGCTGGAAATGACCCGACCCGAACTCGAACCCAAACCGAAGCCGACCCGACCCATAGCCCCCACAAAGTTTCCAATGTTGGGCAACCAGTCCCTGCTGTTTCATGTCGTGTGGTCCACCTTAGTTTTGTATCTGCCTGATTTTTGAACTTCTTCCCTATTATAAGCTTTAACAACTAATAGACCGAATGGATTTATTACGTGCATCTTTGTGGGCTCCACGTAACTTCTCACCACATAGGATCTTGGGGGAGCACCAGATTGTGATCAAACAAGGAACTAGTTTCCAGTTTGATGAGTTTGAAGAGACTGCAGTGACAGTAGGGATCCAAGTAAAACAACATATAGACTCTTTACAGCCGGTAACAACACATCCTTGAGTTGTGTTAGAACCGAATCCTATGAATTTCGCATCCCAATTTGCAAGAGAACCCAACGAAGGAAAAAAAATAAAAATAAAAAAAATTCCACATGTTTACATGTTTACACGTGCAGCTGGGGGCAACGTGGCGTCCCTCATCCCCATTGGTCATACTTTGATCTGATCCATTGGATCAACAATGACTGTCAATTAGCTACGTTGGCAGGCCTCCCTTTGATAGGCATGCCGAAATTCGTTGAGGACAATGATGATTGCCCCACCATTGGAGGGATGGACCGTTGAAGACACGTCTGGTACATTAGGATCCTAGATAGCAATTCTTTCATCATTCCACCAGAACTTTGCCCCTTGAATGGCCCAATCGTGGGTCCCACAGAAATTGACAGCGGAGGATGATTGGATCCAAATGCTGCTGCATCGATATTGCAAGTGACAACCTTTTATACTGTGCAAGAGTGTGATGGTTGATAACCAAACACATTTGCATGAAATTACCTGCCCTCTTTTTCCTGTAAAAGAACAAACAGGTGAGCGACTCGATTTCAATAGTCCTGAACCATACTAACCGGATCGATTTAATTAGTTGCCTCAACATGTTTCTTTCAGTTGACACTGAGCAAGAGTCAGAACTGAGTCTCCTCATGACTTGCTCAAAATCTCATTGAGGCAAGTTGACTCGGCCAAGCTTTGAGTCAAGTCACCAACTAGAAGAACTGTGGTCATGATCATCCGACCAATAGAATAAAAAATGAACAGTTAAAATCAAGCAGAAATGACAAAATAGGATTATCTTCGCCTTGATCAAGAATCTATAAAATAGGCTTTACAGGATTCTTTTTAAAACAAATTGAAGGGTTTTAAATTTCACGTTGGATTATGGCATAGTTTAAAAATACAAAAAACTCATACTTGGAACCTAGTTGAGTCAATTCAACTCGAACAAAACTCATACTTGGAGCCTAGTTAAGTCAATTCAACTCAAACACTTCGTTGAGTTCCTTGAAAGATCATACGAGTTTTTCTGAGTTTATTTTTTCAGTACTATTAGATATTTGCAAATATAAAAAATTATATCAATAATGTCAAGCGGTGCCTAGTCAAGGCGATTTTTGTCAAGTTATGCGGAGATTATGCTTAGGAAGAAGCATTAGGCTTAAAAATGGAGGTGAATGTTGCTGCATTATATTTCTTTAGTTCTCTATTTAATTTAAGGGTGCATTTGGTTGCACCAAATATCATGAAATCTCACAATAATTTGCACGAAATTAGACTAATTAATCATAAAATTTCATTATATTTGGTGCAACCAAACTCACCCTTAATCTTATAAAGTTTTTAGTTATGTGTTGAAACTAATTGTTTGGTGTGATAGGGTGAACTGCACGAGCACGATAAACTCGTGTCTGTAATTAAACTAGTAGACATGGTGATCTCTGCACTCCTAGTTCCTCAATACCTTGAGCAACTTAAAATCATCGATGCCATCAAGGATGCTGGGACCATCAAGGTAAATCACCTTTACATTTTGCTAACCCCACCGAGCACATGCAGCACACGTACTAATTGCTTGCAGGTGTGGAAACATCCAAGCTTCACCTTTTTGCTGATCGGGTGTAAAATCAGGCCGGGCCCACTACTCTTGTGGGCCACGAATGTACCTTGAATGTGGACTTTGGCAATTTTATTATTCTTCTTTTTTTTTTAATGTCCATTATTTTCGAAAAATCGTGGCCTGCCTTTATTACTGTCACTAGTAGATTTCTTTTTTCTTTTAATGCATTGCTTTGATGTTCCTAACGTGTGCAGCTGAGACTAGCAGATTTAATATTTGCTTCTGTGATTTAACATTTGCTTCAGTGTCTGAAACAGAAATCTACATGTGACAGTAATAAAGAGATCTGGACCGCTCATTGTTGGGAATACATGGATGTAGGGCTGTAAATGGTCAAGTTCAAGGTGGGTTTAGCCAAAACTAGACTCACCCATTTACTAAATGGGTATGGGTCCAAATTTTAGACGCAAACCATTTTACTATATGGGCGGGTTTGGGTCGGGTCTGAGTCAAGCCATCAGACCCATTTATAAATGGGTTTGTCTGGTATAGGGAGATCCAATTAGACCCATTTATAAATGGGTTGGGTTTAATGGGTCTGGATCTGGATCTAGTATGCAAGCATTTTAAAAAGGCTTAAAATCGGGTTTGGATGGGTTTGGGCTGGATGGGTCCCTTGAAACATAGACCAAACCTGCCTACTTACTAAATGGATTCGGGTCGGGTCCTAATATAAAGGAAACCAAACCTAAAACCGTTTAGCAAATGTGTCTATTCTTGGACCTAGCCCCGTACCATTTAACAAAAGGGTTGGGTCTGGGTTGAGTCTAAATAGGTTGGGTCTGGTACCCATCGGGTCCGCTGACCAATTTACAGCCCTACATGGATGGGTGTACACCTGATTGTAAGAATTCCTAGGATTTCAAATAGGTCGGCAGAAAAGGAAAAAAAGAAAAAAGAAAAAAAGGTCCAACGATGGGCAATCATGATCATTTGATCCGTGTATTTTCACGTATGGCCTTTCCATGGTATGGCCCAACAAATCAATGAACAAATCTCATGCACGTATGTCATGCTTACTAAGATCAATTGCTTGATAACTTAGATATTAGTTATTTATATTTGAATTTGGAACATGACACTTGTCCTGCAATTCTCCCATTCAATATTTTTTTTAATAATAAATAAAAATATTACTAATAGTAAATAAAAAATCTCTCATTTGTTTTCTTACAGAGGTTCATTCCATCTGAGTATGGCAACGAAGTGGACAGGGTTTCTGTACTCCCTCCCTTCCAAGCAGTTCTTGATATCAAGAAAAGGATCAGAAGGACCACCGAAGCGGCGGGGATCCCATATACTTTTGTTTCTGGAAATTCCTTCGTAGATTATTTCTTCCATCCACATGAGGGAGGAGATGAAGTTTTGGTCTATGGAAGTGGTGAAGCAAAAGGTATTCAAAACTTGAAATCACCAAAACTTTCCTTCCACTTCTAAGAATTTTATTTTTAATAAAATCTACTTGTTTTTGGAAAATATTTCCCAAATTAATCAAGAGTTGGGTTGGATGAATATTTGTAGCATGCCAGTACCTGTTAGTAAATTCCCAACTCCCAAGTAGGTTTTCAACAATAAGTATGTTTGGCATTTATTATTATTTTTTCTAAAAAAGAAAGAAACAAAAAATAAAAACATTTCAGTTTTCCCTACTAGTTAGACTAAAGGGCGCGTTTGCTAATAAATTCAGATTAGAAAATAGACTAGAGAATGATTTTCTTACTAATCTTCATTTGAGGAAGTATGGGGTAAAAGTAATGGTATCTGAATGCAAATACTCTAGAGAAAAATGTTCTAGACTTGCTTTTGGTATCATGGGTTTCGTATACTTCCATAGACATCCATATTCACAAGTACACATAACAAAAGGATCACCCAGTTGAAAGAGATTCAGTTGAAAGAGATTTATCAAACTGGATTCTTGTACATTTCAGCCGTGATTGAGTACAAGCCTTTAATTACATTCTAGGAAAGAAAAAAAAAATACTTTGATTTTGAGATAGAGCCAAGAACCAAAGTATCAATAGATATTTAAATAGAGTGGAGTAAGAAAGATCATGGATGCAATAATGACTTCCACCTCTCTCCCGTCCATGGAGGAGCTGGAGTGCCTCCGCCACTCTTTCATGTTACATTCTCCCTACCTATGATGAATTATTACATGTCCTCCACTAGCGCATGCATGGTGGAGATATCTTTTATGAATTGATCCCAAACACAGACACACTTATGGAGGTATGGGTAGGGATATTATTCCGCAGGCTAAGACACACTCCCAGAGGCATGGAAGCAGGAGATGGAAGTTTCATTGTCAGGGTGCGGACGCTCTCCGATGTCCCTCCCTGAGAGTAGACGTGCTTGTAGGGACGAGATAGTAATGCATCCCCGCGAGAGGGACGTGCTGAGTCACAATGAGGATGCACTCATCAATGCGAGGGACGTGCTTAACAATGTAGACAACGCACTCAAGAAGTTGAGACGTGCTCAGCTCAACTGATCAATGTACAACAGAAGCGATCATGGATCTAGACCAATGATCTTATGACCCCACCACGGATTCCTTCACAGTTCTCAAGAATGGCCTGACACGAAGATCTTCAGCCATTTGATTAACAGCCAACAATTCTGGATCTTTTCTGAAAAAAAAAACCATCTAATCGTGGATATAGACCACCCATATTCTGGAGCCAACCTGTGCTTCACCATTTCTTTCAATAATCAATTTGATCTAGAACGTCCATCCTGTGGGTCCCATCTTTAATTTCCCTTTCCTCCCAAGAATCACTTTGATCTGACAATCCTAATTTACCAATCAGTTGGCAACAAAATAAATAGTCTTAATCTTTTAATCAGGAAGTTTTATTCATGGATCTAGACACCATCTTGTATGCCCACATAAACAGCTTTTTGACGGATAATCAATTCTTTCGAGGAGAAGTGAGTGAGAGAAAGATTCTTAGGAGATACCAAACGCACCTCGAACCTCGTACCATTGAAATAGGAAATAAGCTTTCAGGTTGATCATTCATAGGTTTTTAATGTTGAAATTAATGAAAAATCATCTCCATCGTTAACAATCTTGCAAGATGCTTATCAACTCAGGATTAGCAGCATCTCTTGCCCCAGAGGGGCTCACAAGGTGAGACGGCTTAACGATGGGAACCATCCATGTTCTAGATGCAATGCTGTGTGGACCCATGTGTCAAACAACCACTTTCTATAAAAGCTAGAACTTTTAGAGGATGGGGTATCAATGTAGAGTGCGGATCGTCTGTGTTGAAGGCGCAAGAAATTCCAGCGCCATTGCTTCTCATTGGTCCACGTCATATCAGAGGACTTTGGCTGACGAGATACGCGGGTTTTTTCTCTCCCAAATACAACGCGTGCTACACAACATCATTTTTAGCGTGTGTAACTTCTTTGGGTCCCACAATAATTTATGTTTCATATCCACACCGTCCATCAATTTTTAAAGATGATTCTAGAGCATTAGCCCAAAATCGAGGCATATCCAAAATTCGAGTAAACCACGTCAAAGAAAGTAGCCAAGATTGAATGGAAACCGTTGAAACCTTCCTAGGGTCTACTGTTACGTTTATTTGCTATCTAGCCTTTTAATAATGTTACACATACCTTCATGAAGGGAAAACACAAATATAAGTTTGATAAGAGCCTCCTATAGCCCCAAGAAGTTTTCAATAGTAGGCGTTCAATTCAGACTGTTTCTGTAAGGTGGCTCGGTTGAGCTTGGTTCTACCTCATTTTTTTGTCTAGTTCAATAAAATGGTATGAAAAAATGGCTGGACGATGTGGATCTGATAAATACATCATAATAGGGCCCACTGAAGTTTCACATATAAATACTTTCCGTTTTCTTCTCTCACCGGAATGTGCTGCACCACGGGAGAATATTAGGTGAGACCCAGGCCTCACCTAAGACTGTACGGCCCTTACAGTGGTGCCCACCTTGTCATGTATATTCTATATCCACACCGTTCATCCGTTTTTCCGGATCATTTTAAAGAATTATCCAAAAAATAAACAGTGGTAGCTTACCATTACCTATGCCATAGGAAACATTGGTGACTTACCAACAACGGGCCACAAAAGTTTTGTATCAAGCTGATATATGTTTTTCCTATTCATCCAGGCTTATGTGAACTTATCAACAGATTGGATGTCAAATAAAAACCATAGAAACATTAAGTTGATTCCCAAGAAGTTTTTAATAGTAGGACGGTCAATCACAACTTTTTCCTAGAGTATGGTCCACCTGATGATTGGATATTCTTAAATTTTAGCAGAATGCTCTAAAATGATCTGAAAATTCGGATCTACCGAGTGGATGTAGAATAAACAAATCAAGGTGGGCCCCACGGTAAGGGTTGCACCGTCTTGGGTGATGCCCGGTCTAACCTAATCCGCTCCCCTGCATCACACAGCAAGCGCCGGAGGTGTGAAATTTAAGTGGGCTCCACGATGATGTATTTGTTAGATCCACACCGTCAATTCATTTTTTCATTTCATTATAGGCTATGAACCCAAAAACAATGCAGATTTAAAGTTAAAGTGGACCACATCATTGAGGACAGTAAAAATTAATGCTACCATTGAAAACTTCTTGGGGCCACATAATGCTCATATCAAGCTGATATTTTTATTTTAACTTCATCTAGGCATGTGTGATCTTATGAACAGGTAAGAAGGAAAATAAGCCTCGATGTTGGCCCTAGAAAGTTTCAACGGAAGTTTGTTCAATTCCGACTGCTTTATGTGATGTGATCCACTTGAGGTTTGGATGTACCTCGTTTTTGGGATCGTGCTCTAGATTTATCTGGAAAAATTGATGGACGGTATGGATTTAACAAAAAAATCATGGTGGGACACAAAAAAAGTTTCACACGTTAAAAGTGGGTTGTGTAGTTAGCAATGTATATGGAAGAGAAAAATCCGGCGTATATTAGTAGATGGAGTCATCGAAAATGACGTGGACTAATGAGAAGCAATGGCGCTGGAATTTCTTGTGTCTTCAACACAGACGATCCGCACTCATCAATGTATATCGAGGGACTTGAACACCATGTTGAACGGAAGATTTTGACCATCACAGTGTAAAAGAACGTAGAGCATTGTAAGGAAAACATTCAGTTGGCCCACATGGTTTGAATGATTTGGATAGAGGTTCATTTATGCAAGTAAATGGAATGATACTCCTCAATGTTTGATGTCTAATAAAACCAACAAAATGTCTTGTACAGCTGTGCTGAATTTTGAGAAAGATGTGGCCGCTTATACGATCATGGCCGCAAACGATCCAAGGAAATGCAATCGTTTGATCATCTATAGGCCCCCCAGGAAACTTCATGTCTCTGCAAGATTTGATCTGTTCATGGGAGAAGAGGATCGGAAGTACTTTCAAGAAGACATTCATCCCCGATGAAGAAGTTGTTGGGTGCGTTCTACATCTACACGTGTCGAATCCTAGCAACAACCCATTCCATAGAATAGATATTTGGGCTGGAATTGACGAACAACCAATACCCATATTAGTGTTATTAGTGTCAAATAGAAATCTCAATGGGGCGTGGCCAAGCAGTAAGGCAACGGGTTTTGGTTCCGTTACTCGGAGGTTCGAATCCTTCCGTCCCAGACCGATTCTATCAGAACAAAAATTGTGTTCTTTTCTTTAACAATCTTCTGTTTAAGAGGTCTGTCTATAAAATGGTATGGACAATGGATTATGTATCAAACCATAGGTATTTCGTTGGTCCATAAGAATAAGTACCAAACTAATCGAATATGCCGAGAAAAAAATATGTTGATGAGAATTATTTCGATAGATCCATTGCACAACATGGAAAGGACGAACTAGCTACCAACTGAGCTCCCCTAGATGTAGTAGTAAATCGACGATGGGTGCCGGACATTCAAAGAAGGCCTGGCCCCTTCTTCTTCTCGGCAGCAAACGGGCGGGCTCTGCTCTATCTGAGGCTCGTACTGGGCCGGAGCAAGGCGTCTGGTCTTGTCGGTCATTTCAGATAGGATGACTACTTAGTATCGGCAATGGGTCTGAAAAAGTATCAAAAAGGGTGAAATTTAGATATTTGCACCCTGTCGAAGTAAGGAACCATGGCATATATGTTTGGAACAGATTCCATTTTGAGAGATTTGAAAAAGCACTATCTCGTTGAAAGGTTCTATACATCTGCCGTTTCTCAACGCATTTCTTTAGACAAAGACTCCGTTTTTTCCTCTTTCCTGATGGTAAATCTTTTCACACAAACCTTCAGATCTCACCCCCCGATACACTAGAATTATGGACTATGCTAATGTAATAATCAAGAATAAACATCAACCACACGAACACAAGGAGTTTTTACGTGGAAAACTCTCAAAAGAGGTAAAAACCACGGGACCTAGTCCAGATCAACAATCCACTATCTCAGGGAACTGTTACAACTGATCTCAAGCACACACCGCTTGGATCAAACCTTCCTCACCCACTTGGGATGGATAAACAACAAGAGAATAACAAAGGAGAAACGATCTCACCGATCCCGAGGACGTAGAAGTGCTGAGACGACGATTGCGCAGAAGAATCCCTCTTCAAGCAACTTTTCCCTTCTACAAGCTTCCTCTTTCTCTCTCTTCTCTTTGTCTCTTCCTCTATTTCTCTCTTTCTCACCTTGGACGTGTAAACCACACAATGGGATGCTCTAATTCCGTTTTAGAACTCCTTAAGTACGAAAACGGAGCAATTAGAGCCCAAATAGGAAGTCCGCGCCGGGTCGGGCGCCCGGCCATGCCCAAAAACTGTCAGTGAGAAAACATGGGAAAAATCCCAATTTCAGGCGCCCGGACCAACATGGTCCGGCGCCCGGCCAAGTCATCGGGCGCCCGGTCATATTGACCGTCGGGCGCTCCGCTGTAGCAAAAAATGTCCAGCAGCATTGCTGCCCAAAAACACCCTCCTGATGGAATTTCGGTCGTCCGGCCAAAAATGGTCCGGGCGCCCGACCATCCAGTGGAGGAAAATCCAACAAATCTCCCCATTTCTGACTCAAGAGAAATTCATCTTCTTCAAGCCAGCCAGGTTTCTGCAAACCTCAAACTTGCCCTTGAGCAAAGCCTTGGTCATCATGTCTAACCCGTTATCATCCATATGGACCTTCTCAAGCTGTAACACCTTCTGTTCCAAAGTATCTCTGATCCAGTGATACCGAATCTCTATGTGCTTCGACTTGGAATGCTGACTTGGATTCTTGTTCAAGTGTATAGCACTTTGACTATCGCAATAGACCATGTGTTCCTCCTGCTTCAGGCTGAGTTCCTGTAGGAACCTCTTTTCATCCAAATCATCTCTTTGCATGCTTCTGTGACCGCAATGTACTCGGCCTTTGTCGTCGACAATGCTACGACCTTCTGTAGCTTTCTCTGCCAAGAGACCGTTCCCCCTGCAAACGTGAACATGAACCCCGATGTAGACTTCTTGGAGTCTATGTCACTTGCCATATCTGCATCTGTGTAGCCTTCTAACACAGGTTTTCCGTCACCATAGCATAGGCTCAACTTGGATGAACCTCTCAGATACCGCAGTATCCACTTCGCCGCTGCCCAATGTTCCTTTCTAGGATTGGCAAGATACCGGCTGACAACCCCAACCGCATATGATATGTCTAGGCGCGTACACACTATAGCATACATCAAACTTCCTACCACTGGCGCGTAGGGTATCTTCCGCATCTCTTCAACTTCCGTTTTCATCTTGGGACACTGCTTGTCGCTCAATTTGAAGTGACCATCCAATGGAGTACTGACCGGCTTCGCTGCATTCATGTTGAACCGCTCTAGGACTTTCTCAATATACCGCTCTTGTGACAACCAAAGCTTCCTGCTGCTTCTGTCACGGGTTATCTCCATTCTTAGGATCTGTTTGGCTGGGCCCAAGTCTTTCATCGCAAACGACTTACCCAACTGCTGTGTCAGCCTGTCAATCTTCTTGATGTCTTTTCCCATGATGAGCATGTCATCAACGTACAATAGCAAAACTAAGAAATCACCATCTGAGAACTTGCGAGTGAACACACAGTGGTCCGACTCCGTTCTGTCATATCCATGCTTCAACATGAACGAGTCGAACTTCTTGTACCATTGCCTAGGAGCTTGCTTCAGCCCATACAAGATCTTCCTAAGCCTGCACAACATATGCTCTTTGCCCTTGACTTCGAACCCTTCTGGTTGGCGCATGTAGATCTCTTCTTCCAGGTTACCATGGAGAAAAGCAGTTTTGACATCTAACTGCTCTATCTCTAGATCCATGCTAGCTGCCAACCCAAGCAACACCCGTATGGATGTCATCTTTACCACTGGTGAGAATATCTCCTCGAAATCTATCCCTTTTCTCTGACCAAACCCTTTCACCATAAGTCTGGCCTTGTACCTTGTCTGTGAATTCTTCTGCTCATTCTTCTTTCTGAATATCCACTTGTTGCTCAGAGCTTTCTTGCCCTTAGGAAATTTCACCATATCATAGGTGTAGTTCTTATGCAAGGATTCCATCTCCTCTTGCATAGCTTTCAACCACTCCCTCTTATGCTCGTCGGCTAGGGCCTTAGAATAGTCTTCTGGCTCTCCCCCATCAGTGAGCATAATGTACTCATGCAGCGAGTACTTCTTGGATGGATGTCTGTCCCTTGATGTCCTCCTCACCTGTGGCTCAACAGGTGGATCAAGTTGGGGGTGCTCCCCCTGTCCATCTTCTGTAGGGACTCTCTCATCCTCTGCACCTTGTTGTACTCCCCCGTCATCAGGCACCATGGGAGGAGTAACCAGATCCATGTCTTCTAGTTCACCTGAACTCGGTTGGGTCTTCTCTGGCTTTTCAATGTCTTCTATACACTGATCTTCAATGAAAACCACACATCTATGCTCCTGACGAGGTTCTTCTCGGTCGGATCCCACAACCTGTAACCGAACTTTTCATCACCGTACCCTAAGAACACACACTGCCTGATCTTCATATTGAGCTTGGACCTCTCGTCCTTTGGTACGTGAACAGATGTCTTGCATCCAAACACCCTAAGATTACTGTACGATGGATCACGTCCAGTTCACACCTTCTCAGGTACTTCTCCATTCAACGGGGTTGATGGAGACCTGTTTATCAAATACACCGCCGTGTGCATTGCTTCTCCCCAGAACATCTTAGGCAACTTTGCATGAGATAACATGCATCTGATTCTCTCTACAATGGTGCGATTCATTAGCTCAGCCACACCATTATGTTGGGGGGTCTTGGGAACAAACTGTTCATGCCGTATACCCAGTGACTTGCAATACTCGTGGAAGTCACCTATGTATTCACCACCATTGTCAGTGCAGATGCACTTCAATGATCTGCCTGTCTCTCTCTCGACCATAGCTTGAAACAGTTTAAACACACCAAAGACCTCGTCCTTGGATTTCAAAGCATACACCAAAACCCTCCTAGATGCATCATAACAAAATACAATGCCCCACCCAAGGTTTTTGTCCTCATAGGACCACAAACATCAGAATAAACCAAATCTAATGCGTGTACTTTATTAGTATGAGAAACAGTTTTAACAAAGGAAACTCTATGCTGTTTCTCAGATAAACAGTCAATACAGGTTATGAGAGGTATACCTGTCACGTCTGGAAGAAGCCGCTTATTCGCTAGTAACTGAAGCTCTTTTTCATTCATGTGGCCTAGACGCCTGTGCCACACGTCAGTAGCTGAATCTTCCGCTGCGTTCAATCCACCCTTGCACACACTGACACTTGCCTTGTAAAGGGTGCAACACTTCTTTCCTCTTGCAGCAATCAACGAACCCTTGATGAGCTTCCAGCGCCCACTAACAAACCGGCTTTCATAACCATCATCATCCAGCCTTCTCGTCAACATCAAGTTGAGGCGAAGGTCTGGAATGTGTCTCACATCCCTAAGAACCAATGTGCAGCCTACATCGGTCTTCAGAAAAATATCACCGACCCCTACGATCTTCGAAACACCAGAATTTCCCATCTTCATTGTCCCATAGTCACCTGACTTGTAGCTTGTGAAGAAATCTCTGTGTGGAGTCGCATGAAACGAGGCTCCCGAGTCTATCACCCAATCGGTGTCCTAACTCGAAGCCGTGAGACAAGTATCGTGATCTGCCGAAAGAATAACAACAACGTCACCATCTGAGGCGACTGCAGTAGAATATGATTCATCTTCCTTCCCCTTTCCTTTACCCTTATTGTCACTCTTCTTCTTGTGACATTCATGCTTACAGTGGCCCTTCTTGCCGCAATTCCAGCATTCAACATCTTTCTTGGCAACTGACTTGCCTCTTGATTTATCTCGGGTCTTTCCACCATTTCTGTTCTTTTCTCTCCCCCGATCTTGTGTCACAAGGGCCTCTTGTTGAGCAAGCCCTAGGGACTTCCTCCTTGTCTATTCATCGAAGAGACAGCTTGTTACCTGATCCATGGATACTTTTTCATCTAGCGCAGAGTTACTTAGAGACAGCACCAATGTCTCCCAACTGTCAGGCAATGAGCTAAGCAGTAGCAAAGCCTGAAGTTCATCATCCAGGACCATTTTCATGGCGGAGAGCTGGTTCAGTATGTTGCTTACTTCATTCATGTGTTTAGCCATAGAACCACCATCTTTGAACTTGAGATTCACAAGTCGTCTTATCAGGAATATCTTATTGCCGGCTGTCTTCCTCTCATACAACCCTTACAATTTCTGTCATAGGCTAGCGGCTGAGGTCTCTGTAGACACATGGTGGAAAACCGAATCATCCAACCATTGTCTAATGAACCCCACCGCCTTCCGATACACTTTCTTTCAATCATCATCTGACATATCCTTTGTCTTCGCCGATACGCCTAGAATTGGAGCATACAAGTCCTTGAAATAAAGCAAGTCCTCTATCTTAGCCTTCCATATGGTCCAGTTAGAACCATTGAGGTTGATCATCCTTGATGAGCCACCTTCCATAATTCAGAACCGATCCCACACCGTTCAAACAACCTGAACTCTCTGATACCACTTTGTTGGGTGCGTTTCACACAAACCTTCGGATCTCGCCCCCCAATACACTAGAATTATTGATTATGGTAATGCAATAATCAAGAATAAACATCAACCACACGAACACAAGGAGTTTTTACGTGGAAAACTCTCAAAAGAGGTAAAAACCACGAGACCTAGTCCAGATCAATAATCCATTATCTCAGGGAATTGTTACAACCAATCTCAAGCACACACCGCTTGGATCAAACCTTCCTCACCCACTTGGGATGGATAAACAACAAGAGAATAACAAAGGAGAAACGATCTCATCGATCCCGAGGACGTAGAAGTGCTGAGACGACGATTGCGTAGAAGAATCCCTCTTCAAGCAACTTCTCCCTTCTACAAGCTTCCTCTTTCTCTCTCTTCTCTTTTTCTCTTCCTTTTTTTCTCTCTTTCTCACCTTGGACGTGTAAACTACACAATGGGATGCCCTAATCCCGTTTTAGAACTCTTTAAGTACGAAAACGGAGCAATTAGAGCCCAAATAGGAAACTGCGTCTAAGCAGTCCATGTCGGGTCGGGCGCCCGGCCATGCCCAAAAACCATCAGCGAGAAAACATGGGAAAAATCCCAATTTCGGGCACCTAGACCAACATGGTCGGGCGCCCGGCCAGGTCATCGGGCGCCTAGTCATATTGACCGTCGGGCGCCCGGCTGTAGCCAAAACTGTCCAGCAGCATTGCTGCCCAAAAACACCCTCCTGATGAAATTTCGGTCACCCGGCCAAAAATGGCCCGGGCGCCCGACCATCCAGTGGAGGAAAATCCAATAGAAGTGGTGAAGCTCACTGAGAATAAGAACATAAAAACTGTGGTCCATTCCTTTACAGTAGTCTTAGATTAGAGTTGTTGGATGTAGAATTGCGTTGGCAGAGATTGAAGCTACGATTCAATGCCTACGTCTCAACATGGTATGCCTGTGCAAGCATTATCTAGACTGTTCATTATGTGTGGCCCACCAAATGACTGGCCCGCCAGCTCATCTGGTGGGCCCACATAATAGTGAGGTAATGCTTACGGAAAAGTGGGTTAATGGATTTATATTAAATCTACACGTCTGACCACGTGGTGGGTCAACTGAGTTGCTCAGTAACCTGAATCTCGCACATGTACACCATGTTGGCCCATTGGTTGTGAATGGTACGCTTCTTCAATCTCTTATTGCACGGTTCCCAGTGTGAAAAAAAGAGCGGATTAGGCAAGACCCCGAATCCACCAAGGTGGGTGGGACCCTGACTGTGGGGCAAACAGTGTGTATGTGTCTTAAATCCACACCGTCCAACCATTTTGAAAGATCATTTTAGAGAATGATCCCAAAAATGAAGTTGACTCGAATCTTAGGTGGACCACACTAAGGAAACAGTTGTGATTGAATCTCTACCATTAAAAACTTCATGGATTCCACCGGAATGCTTATTTTCCATCCAACCTGTTGATAAGGTCACAAACACCTAGATGAAGAGACCACATAAATATCAACTTGATCCAAAGATTTTGTGGCCCACACGAAGTTTTTAATGGTCAATCACCTCTTATTCCTGTACTATGGGTCATCTGGGATTTGAAACTGCTTCATTTTTTGGATCATGCCCTAAAATGAACTTTCATCGGTAACTTTCAATATGGATGAACGGAAGTGAACGTAGTCACATGCATCACAGTGGCCCCACCACCCACAACGGTTGATCTGGGGTCTCACCTAATCCGCTCCCAAGGGGTCTCACATAATCCGCTCCCAAAACAAAGGTTTTCCGAGACGGGGAGCCGATTAGGTGGGTCCCCACCTCACCCAAGACGGTGCCGTCCTTACAGTGGGGCCCACCTTGATATATGTATTTTATATCCACGGCTTCCATCTATTTTGCGGGATCATTTTAGGGCATGAGCCCAAAAATGAAGCATATCTAAATACCAGGTGGACCATACCATGGGAAAGATTGGTGACTGACCATTAAATACTCCTTGCGGACCATAAAAGTTTTGTATCAAGCTGATATTTGCTTTCTCCCCTTATCCTGGTTTGTGCGGCCTTATCAACAGGTTGGATGGCAAATAAGAATCACCAAAATTTCCAAACATTACAGTGGGCCTCAGAAAGTTTTAATGGTTGGGCATTCAATCACTACTATTTCTTACCGAGTAGTCCACATTTCCATCTGTTTCATTTTTGCGCTCATGCCCTAAAATGATCCGGCTAAACCGATGGACAGTGTGGATATATATAACCAAGTGGGCCCAATGTTAAGGACTGCATGTTTTGGTTGGGCCCGGGTCTGGGCCACACCTAAATGCTCCCTTTCGAGACGACACCAGCTAATTGCTCCCTTTCGAGACCAGACCACTGATCGTTTTTAAGGGTCCTTACATGGTCCTTTTTTAAGGCTACTCCTTACTCATGGCTTAGTGGTAGACTCACAAGAGTTTCAACACTAAGGTCATGGTTCAAGTACCCATTGAGGGGGTGTGTGGCTGTGCCTGAAAAAAAAAAAGAAAAAAAAAAAAAAAAAATCGTCGTTTTTAAGCTATGGCTCATTGGCCTGTGGCATTCATGAACATACATATGGGCCGTGGAGCAAACAAACTGAGCTGTCGGATCTTAGCCATTGAATTGATGACGTGACCATCCGTTGGAAATTAATGTGATTTCTGGGCTACGCTCCATCTGCCGTGTGTTCAAGGGTTGACATGAATGTATGCCACATGTATGGTGGATAAGGCGATAAAACTAGTAGCCATGATATCACCACAATTTAGGGTTTTTTAACATTCAATAACGTTTTTTATCCATGATTCGCAGCTTTACCGTATCCTGACAACATTCCAATGGGCATCCTTCACAGCATTTTCATGAAGGGCGATCAAACGAGCTTTGAACTGGAAGAAAACGACTTGGAAGCTTCCAACTTATATCCGGAATATAAATACACTTCCATTGATCAATACCTTAATCTTTGCGCCATTGATACCCCCAAAATTCAGCGTGCTGCATTTGCATGACCTCGCTCTTCAGTATTATATGATCTGATCCTGATGATATGCATACTTTCCTCTATTTTGTTGTCTTTATAAGTGGGTCACATGGTTAAGTGATCCATATGAAAAAACAAAAAGTGGGTCACATGGTTATGTAGGTGCTGGTCAGATGGACTTCATCATTAAGTCGAGGGTATGGTCTCCTCTTCAAGCCCAACTTATCTATGAATTAAAAAGATTAAAAATAAAATAAAAGGTCCGTCCTTTTTTCTCATTTGGTGTATTAGGGTTGTCCTGTTGAAAATATTTTCTTGCGCAATGCATGATCCATCTACGGTATTTCCTGTCCAATAAACCAACAACATAGACCACTAAACTATGTGCTCTGGTTTATACATGTTAGAACTTGACTGCAGAATTAAAGGACTGATCAGTGCATTGAGTATGGAGATCGGATAATCTGAATAATAGTTGGCGTATCTGATTGTGTCATCTGATGTGTGATCTAGATCTTCCACTCCTGGAACTGCTACAGTGAAAATCCGAAGATGAGATGTGATTTTCTATATGTTTCAAATTGGGGACCCAGCATCCCTTCTATAGGAATTGTTGATGGGTGTTTCAGTGTTTGAAACTCATTAAAACACTGAATCCCTGCTTTACATGAATTTGCCATCTTGGTGTCTATGTCCAACTACAATACTGTCATAGGCAGTTTAGACGCACCACCCCTCTATTGTTCCTGAGATATCATAATTGTAGTGGGGTCCACTGATCGGACTACATGAATTTGACATCTGTATTAAATTTGGGCCATTGATTGGTTGGGCCCACTGTATAGAAAATTTGCATTCTCTCACTTGGGTCATACTATTTAATGTCATAGATTTCAATTCTAGTTAGATAGTCAATCGATATGTCAGATTCTTTGGACAATGCCTTTTTCCAATCTAGTCCATCAAGACTATTAATATCGAATCGTGGTAGTCTACACAATATTAATTGAGGCGAAGTGAGATGAATCACGGTCATTAGTATTACCAATCTTAATGACATAGATTGTGAATATGGTCGTGTGGTAACATTCAAGTGTGATTGAAAGTTCCTACCTTCAAGAGGTTATTGGAGCTTTCTTAAGATGTCTCCAATGAGACAATACTGAAATTCTACTATTCTCAAAATGCATTATGAACACCAAAGGAGAGAAATAGTATAAACTAACAATGGAATCATCAAAGTAAATAAGATCTCTATGAGTGTCTGGATAAAATAAACCAAAACTAAATATGAAAACTCCCACTAACTAAATGTATACGTGAGGTCAATGACTCCTATAAACATAACATGCTTCTAAAATGACACTACGGGAAGCCCTTTAGTGAGAGGATTTGCTATCATCTCTTTACTATCGATAAGCAAAATAGACACTTGATGATATCGCACTCTATCTTTTACAACATAATACTTTACGTTGATATGCCTCGACCTTGATGTGAATTTTTTGTTGTACGAGAAACTCACCACGGAGCTGTTACAAAATATTCTTATAGGTTTCAAGATATACTCCAAGACTTGTAAACCAGTGAAAAAATTATGTAGCAATATTCCTAATTTGTAGCTTTGTGACATGCGATGAATTCTGCCTCTATAGTGGATGATGCTATGATGGATTGTTTTACACTTTTTCAGGACACAACTCCTCCACCCATGAGAAAAATATAACTGGACGTGAACTCTCTCGTATCGACGCAGCCAGCATAATCTCCGTTTGAATATCTTACCAAATTCAGATGATTGGTTCTCCTCTAAGTGAGTGTGAAGTCTTTCGTCCATTGCAGGTAGCACAACACTTTCTTCACTACGGTCCAGTGTTGAATCCTTGGATTAGAGAGGTACCTACCTAACATTCCAACCGCAAAGGCAATATCCGAGTGCATACAGACTTGAGCATGCATTATACTCCCCACTGCTGACGCGTGCCTTCATTCGATTCTTTTTTAAATCATTCTTAGGGCACCGAAAACTCCCTAATTTGTCACCTTTCACAATAGGTGATTAACCAGAAGCGGAATTATGCATGTCAAATCGCTAAAGTATCCTACCAATGTAGGCTTTCTGAAACAAACCAAGCAGTTTTCGATATCTATCCTTATGAATCTCGATGCTTATGATAAAGGAAGCATCACCAAGATCTTTTATCTCAAACATTTGAGACAGAAATTTCTTGGTATCACGTAACATACCTATGACACTGCTAGCCAACAATATGTCATCAACATATATAATCAAAATGATGAACTTGCTCCCATTGATTTTAATATAGATACACTCATCAGCTGTCTTTTCTATAAAACCGTATGAGAAAATCACTTTATGAAACTTTAGGTACCACTGACGTGACGCCTGTTTCAATCCGTATATGGATTTCTTAAGTTTACAAACTAGTTGTTTTGAGCTTTCAACTTCAAAATCTTTTGGTTGTAATATATATATATATATACGTTCTCATCTAGATCCTCATTGAGAAATGTAGTCTTCACATCCATTTGTTGTAGTTCCAAATCTATATGAGCTACGAGAGCCATAATGATTTTAAATGAGTCTTTCTTTAAAACAGGAGAGAAGGTCTTTTTTGTAGTCAATGCATTCTCGTTGGTTGAAACCCTTAGCAACAAGTCTGACTTAATACCTTTCGATGTTTCCTTTGGAGTCCCACTTGGTTTTAAATACTCATTTACAATTCCAACCAGCTTAATTCCTTCGGGTAACTCAACAAGGTCCCAGACTTGGTTATCTTACGTAGATTTCAACTCATCTTTCATGACATTATACCACTGAGAATAATTAATACTTAAATTGGCTTGTGTAAAGGATTCAGGATCATTTTTTACCTGTTCGTCAACCCCAATGTAATGTTGCGATTTAGTAATAATTCAAGGGAGACCGAGATCATCCTTAGGGATAAACTAAGAATTCACAAAACCTCTCTAAATAAATTTAATTGAAATCCAACTAAAAAAACAATATTTGAAAATCTATGTATTATGAACGATAAAAAATGTAAACTAAAAGATGAATGTAATGATCTAAAAATACTAGAGCGTCGATGATCCACTTACAATTATCCTTAATGCATAATCTAACTAGTTTCTCAACTTCATAACTAGAATTGAAATCCAATTCTATCTAGTCGGGATATGGAGCAGTTAAATCACATCAACATTATTCGCTTGCCTTAAGTGTAAGACTTGCGATGTAGTAATAACACGCCAAGACCGCGGTTGATCCACAGGGAATTAGGGTAAACCAATTCAAACTATTCTAGTAACTTCAAATTCAGCAATTTTAGTTTTCAATTAAGAAAAACTAAGTAAAACAGTAACTTATAGAAAAATCTGATAATTAAATGAATTCATTATCCAAGCATAAACACAACTAGATTCGAAGTTCTATCTCTCATCTAGTTGGAAGATTAAACATTCAAACACAAACAATCCCACAATTCAAACATGTAGCCTTCAAAGTTACAGCTATGCTAAGAGACTATGGCATGCTCTAGGGTTACAATCTAATCAATCCAATCATGGCCATCTTAGAGAATTGCAATGAATTCATGTTTGAAGCATATGAACTCTCATAAAACATCCAAAAATACCAACTTTATTCAAACTAGAACTTAAAAATTCAAACTTTAAGTACTTGAATCAAACGAATTCTACATGAGAACTAACTACAAGCTTCATGTTCGCTTCCCCAAGTGTAGGGTCGCGATGTAGTAATAATCACGGTAAGACCGAGGTCGATCCACAGGGACTTATGTAGGAATTCACAAATACTTACGATAGTTTCTATTGAAAAGCTAACAACCAGATTTTGAGAAGATTGATGTAAATAATAATTTTGAACTAAATTGAAGTAATCAATTAATAAAAAGGCACTAGGGGTTCAAGGATCCACTTGTAGTAATCCTTGATGCTCAATTCGCTGTGGTCTCACACTTTCTCAACTAGAATCGAAATTAAGATCTTTCTAGTCGGATGATAAATCAGTTAAACCAACAATCTGCCATATGTAAGATAAATGTATATGATTCACTCAATGCAAGCTAGGACGAGCATACTCAATTGCATAGGTCAGTCCCAATTCCAATAGGCTAAGATCACAATCATAACCATCATTAAATCCTGTCACAAGACAAAACTAGATCATGATTTGAACTTGATTCAAATCATACACACAGTCTCACATAGTTCAGAAATCCAGAAAATAGAACTTTGGTAGGAAGTTCCCACATGAAGATCATGAATCTAGAGCATATTCCGATTCCTCAAATCATACAAGTCTAGATTAGTTCACAACAATTAAGAACTCAAGCACTTCTTCCAAACATCCATGAGTCATCATAAGACTAAGAAAGACTACTTAGAACTTGAATTAAACTTCAAACCATTGTTCTTAAACATGAAATCCAACTTAAAACCAACTTAAACGAATTGAAACATCTTAGATTCACTACAAGTTTTACCTCTTAGCCCTAGCTAAGAGGTTTAGCCGTTCATGATCCAAGGAAACTGAAACAAACTAAGGAAAACATAAAAACAACAAACAAACTAGGAGGAGTTGTGGAACTCCGAAATCCACTTCTGCCGCCTCCCACCATGCTTAATCTGTTCTTCGATGCCCTAGGAACAATCCCTAGGTGTCCTTTTATAGTTGGGAAGCTCCGCAACGTCAGAATCTTTCAGAATTTGAGTAAGGTTACGCAGTGCGCAGAGAAATCCAGAACAGAATAGGAAAGTTTTCTGTTTTACGCATGGCCGACCGGTCACGACCGGTCGGACTGGCTTATCAGCATGTCCAGAGTGCACAGGGTCGGTTGGCCGACCGGTCAAGACCGGTCAGACCACATTGTTTGTGTGTCCAGAGAGTTTAGCAGGGTCACCAACCCGTTGGCCGATCAGTCATGATCGGTCTTGGCCCTGTTCTTCATCCTTTCCTTCTTCTTTTCTTCTCTCCCTGCTTCCTTCTTTCTTCGACCCACCTTGGGTCTTCATCCAAGGCTCTTAAAGAGGTCTTTTTAGTCTTCAATTGGGCCGAGTCCCTCTCATTCCTACAATCATGAAATCATGCATTAGGTTAGTCTTTAAATCATGAAAACCGTGCATTATGAGTGATGAATTGGGTTTAGAATATGCACAATTAAGAGCTCAACACAACCCCCCAACCAGCATTTATGTTGAAAGTAACCCGCTCTAGACGGTCACTTCCTTGAAAAGCAACCCGCTCTGATACCAATTGAAAGTACGTTGGTAGTCTAATACGACACCTACGTATGTGCGGAAGCTTAAAGAGCAACTAGAATTATGGCTAAACCTATAGGAGGGGGGTGATTAGGACCTTTTTGAAATTATTTTCGCCTACTTACACAATTCAACAAATTGAACTAAGTAAGCCAGAACACTTCGGTTTCCAAGCCTAAGTGGGTCTAATCACAAGACTAGCATATGGTTAAGCAATAAACAATCCTAATCTAAGCATGCATAGGTAAATAAATGATTAAACTAATCAAGCTCCTAACCTATGCAACCTATGCAGACTTATGAGAATGGATCAATTAGCTCAAGTCTACACACCTAGTGAAAGTACATCTTGTGTGTGGATGTGCCAAACTAGTGCCTAGCGAACATTCCTATCAAGCATTCATAATTAAACAATTAAACATCCAATGCTAAGATATCAACGTGCTCAATACAATCACAAACACAATGATGTATAGTGGTTCGACTTTGGGTCTACTCCACTCCTGGTTCAAGTACTCAACTCCTTTAAGCACACCGGCAATCACTATCGGAGGTTTTAAATGAGGTTCACCTCTCAACCTTTACACGAAGATTTTACCGGTTCACCTCTCAACCATAACCGGAGTTTTGGACAAAGGGCTAACTCTCAACCCGAACGGAGTTTTGGACATAGGCAAACTCTCAACTCTCACTCTCATGTCGGAGGCTCCCCCTTGGAGACTTTGTTTAGGCCCAGCTAACGGGCCAAAGAACGGCTAACGTCCCTAGATCGAGTTTGACAAACAAACTTTAAGTGGACTCTTAATAAAGACAACCTTACTTGTCGAATGAGTCCCTTGTTCAGCGCTGGTTTGGGTTGCTTAATCTCTGCTCTCCCGTGCTTCAATAGGCTTCCCTTGCTCCCACGATCGTGTTGCCGTTGCGTCACCAATGCCTCAGCTACACTTGATCAAACACCTTGCATGTCATGCCTTTGAGATGCCCAAGGTGATAGGAGGGTAGGTTTGAGAACTCTACAACTAATGGGAATGGGTTGCCTAGAGGTTCTCTCCTACACCGATCTCATCTTAGAGTTTTGGACAAGGATTTGCCAATCAAGAAGGTTCCAAACTCTAGAGATCAAGAGGGGATGAAGGTCATCTTCTTCATGAACTTGGAATGCTCCAATCTTGTGTTAAAGCACAAGGAAGATGCCTTGCATAGGTTGGGAATGAGCCTCAAATGGTCTCCAACAATGGTGGCTTCACTCCTCTTGAAATCCCTTTCATTACCCCTCAAAATGAGCCAAGACCCTTTATAAAAGAATGTGCAATGGTTTGAAAACGGACAAAAAGCGGTTAGTGCCGATCGGTCGTGACCGGTCAGCCAGGGGTCCACGACCAGTCGGCCATAGGCCAACTAAAGACAGAAAACATTGCTGTCTTAGCGGGGGAGTCTACCCGACCGGTCGTGACCGGTTGGCCCAATGGCCATCCACTCCAGTAGGCTGCTGTCACGCTGGACTGTCTGTCCGACTGGTCATGACCGGTCGGCCAGGAGTCCATGACAGGTCGTGACCGGTCGGACAGGCCTGGGTTCAGCCATTCTGATTGCTAACCCATCCATTTCACAACCCTCATCAAAGGCCAAGGTTTTAGGTGATCTTTTGAGACACCTAGGGCCAATCTATGATGACTAAAGGATTCCTAATATGGTCAAGGTCATCAAGGAGGTTAAAAGGTTGGGTTTTGGTCAAGGTTAAGGCACATCAAGGCATCACTTTTACCTGTTCCTTCTTCCTTGATGCAGCAGGGCTACTTGAGTCTTCGGTCTTCATCTTCATTAAGCTCAACCAACACTAGACTCACTGACCTAAGTGATTGACAAACAAGGGGCACTAGTATGCCATAGAAAAGTGCACTAACAATCTCCCCCTTTGTCAATTACTTGCAAAAACATAACCTACCAAAATAAAAATACATGTATAAGATATTACATTGATAATGAATTAAATATAGGACTCTTGACATGCTAAACTAAGCAGCTCCTCTTCAGTTTGCTCCCCCATAACCTGTCAATCCCTGCATCACAAAACATAGCAAACTAGTTTTGGTGGGACTTGATCTTTCTCCCCCTTTTTGTTAGCAGTTGACAAACTATTCTCTCCCCCTTAATGATATATCAATAAGGTTAAGGTAAGAGTAGATAGTGTGTTGCAGTTATAACTATAAGCATATGCTAACAAGGAGAGTATAGGGTGCATGATACATAAAAACATGGAGCATGCTAAGGAACATGATTAACAAGAGAACGAACTATCTAAGCATAGTTAATCATGTATAATTGGTCAAAGATATACATTAGCAACAAAAGCACAAGGGCTTATAGCCCAATCAACCAACCTCCCCTATTGGTATATCAAGACCAATACTACGCAAAGATTAGCATATAATGAAGCATATGATTCAGAAAAATTAGCTAATCTAAGCATGATGATAGTCTAGCAAGCAAATATATAAGTTAAAGGCAAGGATAAACTACCAAATTTGGGCTCATGAGGCTTGAATCCTCTGATTTGCCCATAAATAAAGAAATGAGGCTGAAATCGTCAGATTTTCCTATTAAAACATTTCTAGCTACCCTTACTAACTATGTTTAGTTTGATTAACCTAAGGGTAACTAATTTCCTCAACACCTTCGTTGAGCTCTTAATTGTGCATATTCTAACCCCAATTCATCACTCATTATGCATGGTTTTCATGATTTAAAGGCTAATCTAATGCATAGTTTTGTGGTTGTAGGAATGAAAGAGAGACTTCATCTTTCGGATGCTTTGAGACCCTTCTTACCAGAAGAAAGGAAGAATAAAAAAGGAAAGAAGAAAGGAAAGAAGAGAAAGAAGAAAGGAAAGAAAAAGGAGCCCCAAAACGTGGTCCGACCGGTCGGATAGGGCTGGCCGACCGGCCATGCAAATTCCAGATTTCAGATTGCAGACAGCAGGCCATTCCCGTTTCTAGGTTTTTGGACCAGTTTTCTGGGCCCATATTAATGATATTTGGAAATCTAACACGTCCATGTTGAAGAGGAGCTCGACGCCGAACTAATCCAAGTGGTTTCGTGTCGATCGGAGTTACGGACTGATCGTGGTGGGCAAACCAATACGAACTGTCCAGAAAGTTCTAGATTCTGCCTACTCCACTCTGGGCCGGTCCAGGTGGCCCATCATTGATGATATGAAGAATCTACTTTAACCATGTTTTAGACCACATCCATATATGAATAACCACAAAGTTTCATATCAAAAGGATGTGTGGGTTGATCGTAGCGGTTGAAGAAAGATGGACCATCCAGAAAGATTTAACTGCGCAGAGTTTATAAAAGCCCTAAGTATTCTAATCCACATTCTGGGATTGTTTCGGACAATCTAATCCATCTATCATGTAGAGGAGGAATTTTTCTACCAATGTTCAAAATTTAGGATCAATCCGACATCTTTACACTCCGGAGCGTTGAAAGCAAGATGACTGGTTCTGAAGGTACCCGAAGTGAGCGATTTTGAGAGGCGGTCGATGATATGATTGGTGGGACCATTCAGAGGATAATCTTGGAAATCTAAATCATCTATGAGTAAGATCACATTACAAGGAAGCTATAATCAATTTTGAAGGAAATCCGACCATTGGTCAAGCCGTACGAAGCGAAACAAAATCTGTTACGTTGCGGTACTCTTGCTACACTATAAAAGGGGGTGCTCTCTTCTATTCCAGGGCAAGCAAGGATGTGGGGAGCAAGGAGTTAAAGTCATAGGAGGCTTCCTAGCCTCCTCCAGCTAGTTTTTCTTCCTTTTCTTAGTTCTAGTTTTATTTTTAATATGTTTTTCATTAGCTAATCTCTTAGCTAGAGCTAAGAGGTGAACCTTATAGTTTTCTTAGATTGTTTAATTCATTTTATTGGTTTTAAAGTTGGATTTCATGTTTATGAACAATGGTTTGAAATTTAATTCAAATACTAAAGTAGTTTTTCTATGTCTTATGATGACTCATGGATGTTTGGAAGAATTACTTGAGTTCTTAATTGTTGTGTGTTAGTCTAGACCTGTATGATCCGAGGAATTGGAGTACACTCTAGTACTATGATCTTCATGTGGGAACTTCCTACCAAGGTTCTACTTTTATGGATTTCTGAAGTATGTTTGAGACTATGTATGTGATTTGAATCAAGTTCAAATCATGATCTAGCTTTGTCTTGTGACAGGACTTAATGATGGTTATGATTGTGAACTTAGTCTATTGGAATTGGGACTGACCTATGCAATTGAGTATGCTCGTCCTAGCTTGCATTGAGTGAATCATGTACATTGATCTTACATATGGCAGATTATTGGTTTTAACAGCTCTATCATCCGACTAGATAGATCTTAATTTCGATTCTAGTTGAGAAAGTGAGAAACCATAGCGAATTATGCATCTAAGGAGAGCTATAAGTGAATCCTTGATGCTCTAGTTATCTTTCCATTATCAGATTTTCTATTTTATGTTCAAAACCAATTTCACAAACCTCTTTAGATTCTAGTTATTAGGATAATTTGCATTGTTTACTTCCTTCCCTGTGGATCGACCTCGGTCTTACCGAGATTATTACTACATCGCAACCCTACACTTGGGGAATCGAACAAGTTTTTGGCGCCATTACCAAGGAAGAGGTTAAACGGTTCTAATTGTTCTAGTAGTTATAGAGTAGTTTTAGTTAGGTAGGATTTTTTTTTTATAGAAGTAGATTTTCTGATTTTTTTTCTAGATTACTAACAAATTTTTTTTTGATTTTGTAAGCCATTGTTGCTGACATAGCTCTCACCTTCACGGGTAACATCTCTCCTTCTCCCTTTCTTCTTTTTGTTTTTCTTCTTAGATTAGGGATTATTTCAACTTCTTATAATTTCATTATGAATGATTGGACGGGTGGATTGTCTAAATACCTTTTGGAAGATGAGAGGATGAACCAAATAAAAAATCATTATGATTGGAACCATTACAAGCATGAATATTTTTCTAAGACTCAATCTTCTTCTACTACTCCCCCACGTAAGACAATGGGAGAGTATCGGAAATAGATGAATAATGTTCCACTGGTTAGGACAATGTATGATCACTTGTATGGTTTCACATATCAACAACCATCTAAAAGCCCAACATATGACATGCATAATCCAAATTGGTGGGAACATCAAAATTTCAACTTGGAAGATGAGCCAACCATGGATGCCAACAATTATCCTCAAGAGTTTCTTTCTCATGAGCCGCAACCGACACGAACTCTTGAGGATATGCTGCGAGAGTTTATGGAAATAACTGAGCAATGCATACAAAACCTCTCGCCATCTCAAAATCCTGAACCCGACATTGGAAACACCGAATCAATCCCCAACATAGAGGAGGATGTGGCTATCCAAGCCCAACCCTCTTCCGATTTGATGATTAAACTTTTAGAGGATGTAGATCTCAGTGATCCCACCATTACCATCGATTATGGTAAATTAACTATCTCTTTTAGCTATTCCGATTTGAATGATGAAGAGATTTCAAGGACGGTTGACGAACCCGAGGAATCTACAAAATTTGAAAGTGACAGTTTGATTACCTACAATGAGGGTTTGAAGGATGATTGTGAGTCCATGATTTCTTCTTCCAAAGGGCCGAATGTTTTTGAGTCACCGGAAGATATTCTTGCTAGAGAGATGGCCGAAGTCGATATTTTTTAGTCCTTCCACCAACAACACATGCAGGATTCAATTGGGGAAGAATTCCCTTGGGTTGAAAATTCTGTTTCTTTGGATGACGGGGTGGCACAATCTAAAATTTCAAAAGATCAACCAATGCTAGATGATGTGCTTACCACTGAATCTAAAAAAATTTCTTTGGAAGACCTCCCCTCTATAGAGGAGGAATTCCTTACCCTTGAAATAAAATTTCCTCAATCACTTAGGGAGAACGAGGACCCTTCATCCGACTCTCTCGATTTCCTAGAGGAATGCATGACCCACCCCTATGATCTTGATGATGAGATGATTATGGAGTTGGATAATTTGTTAGACACGATGTCGGTGCCCGAAGAACACCATTCCACTGATTTACACTCTTTATCATTATTTGTAAAAACACCGTGCAATTCTGAATTTGTGGAGGAGACAACCCAAACTGAAAAATACTTAATGAATGTCTCTCCACCATTATGGGTTCTTCAACCCATTGAAAATTCTGATTGGGAGGACCCGTTTTTAATCAATTACAACCCAATTCAGAACTTGAGGAGATATCTTTTTGCTGCTCTTATCTCCTCCTTACATGCGTGTGGTGCACACTATGATTGGACCTTCATGAAGAAACGCACCCATGTATAAATTCGAGCAGGACTTTGGATGGTCCTCATGAGAAACCTATTGAAATTTATGAAGATCCTGCTCAAATTTGATCATGTAGTCGATTGGACTAATTAAAGGTAGGTAGGTAGGTTAGGATTTATTTTCTACATTTAGTATTGAATAAGTCTCATTAAGACAATGGAAGATGCTAGAATTAATCAACTTGCTGCCTCAGGTATTCTCGTTCTCACTCTTCTTTGTTTTATGTCATTACTCTCATGTCATGCATATTGCATATCTTATTACATTGAGGACAATGTAAGATTTTGGTTAGGGGGTAAGATTCCTTAGATGAATCTACTAGCTTTTGTGACATTTTGAGCAATTATGTAGAATTTTTTTATTTTTCTAAAATTCAAAACTCTTTTGGAAAACGTTGTTTCTATGCATTCAAGATGATACGAGCATAAAAAGAGGAGATATGAAGTGAGTTATGTTGCAAGCTTTGAACTTCTCTTAATATAATGGTTTTATATGTGAATTCCCCTATTTATGTGAGTGATAGAAAATTTGAACACTTTTACACCTAGTCCACATTACACGATTTTCATGAGTTGAAAGGATTATGTGATTTGTGGATTAGCTCTACTTTGATTTAAGGTGTTGAGAAACCAAGCCGGGGTACTTTGTCCATCCTTGTCCATGGGAAAATAACAAAAGATATGGATTTTTAAAAATCCTATCTAAAGTAAAAGAAAAAGGAAATGAAGGATGAAATTGGGAATGATGGAAAAATGGTGGAAAATTCTGATTAGGGCTACCTACTACCAACCAAGGGATGGTCTACCCGTAACCAAAGCCGGAAATGGGACGTAGTGTGAAAGCCGTCGGAAGGACGGTAAGACTAATTCCTGTCATAGGCTTGTTGTTGCTCTATACATCTTAAGATCTATAGTTTAGTTGATCTATGAAGAAGATAATCCCGAAAACTCATGAGATGAACTTTCACTATACACACTAGGTTGAATTTGTTCAAGTTCTTCTGTTTATCAATCAATCAGCAGGAATTTCATATAAACACTTATTATGTTCTGAGAGTTTAAGGTTTTAACCTCTATCACCTAATTTCTCTGATTTTTATGCTTGTGTGTCTTGGAATGTATAGAAGAATAGTTTCTAGAGGAGAGTTGGATTTTGGAGAATGAAACTTGTTTCACGCATGTTTTGCTCAAGACTAGCAAAATGCTGGTTGGGGGTGTGTTGAGCTCTTAATTGTGCATATTCTAACCCTAATTCATCACTCATTATGCATGATTTTCATGATTTAGAGGCTAATCTAATGCATAGTTTTGTGGTTGTAGGAATGAAAGAGAGACTTCATCTTTTGGATGCTTTGAGACCCTTCTTACATACCTTGAAGATCAAAGGAAAGGAAGAACAAAAGAGGGAAGAAGAAATGAAAGAAGAGAAAGAAGAAAGGAAAGAAAAAGGAGCCCCAAAAAGTGGTCCGACCGGTCAAGACCGGTCGGCGGCCAACAATTCTTCCTATACAGAAGCTGCTGGACCAAACTAGACAGGTCTTGACCGGTCGGCCATGCAAATTCCAGATTTCAGATTGCAGACAGCAGGCCATTCCCATTTCTAGGTTTTTGGACCAGTTTTCTGGGCCCATATTAATGATATTTGGAAATCCAACATGTCCATGTTGAAGAGGAGCTCGACGCCGAACTAATCCAAGTGGTTTCGTGTCGATCGGAGTTACAGACTGATCGTGGTGGGCAAACCAATACGAACTGTCCAGAAAGTTCTAGATTCTGCCTACTCCACTCTGGGCCGGTCCAGGTGGCCCATCATTGATGATATGAAGAATATACTTTAACCATGTTTTAGACCACATCCATATATGAATAAACATAAAGTTTCAGATTCAAACGATGTGTGGGTTGATCGTACCGGTTGAAGAAAGATGGACCATCCAGAAAGATTCAACTGCGCAGAGTTTATAAAAGCCCTAAGTATTCTAATTTTCGAACCACATTCTGGGATTGTTTTGGACAATCTAATCCGTCTATCATGTAGAGGAGGAAGTTTTCTACTAATGTGCAAAATTTGGGATCAATCCGACATCTTTACACTCCGGAGCGTTGAAAGCAAGATGACTGTTTCTAAAGGTACTCGAAGTGCGCGATTTTGAGAGGCGATCGGTGATATGATTGGTGGGACCATTCAGAGGATAATCTTGGAAATCTAAATCATCTATGAGGAAGATCACATTACAAGGAAGCTATAATCAATTTTGAAGGCAATCCGACCATTGGTCAAGCTGTACGAAGCGAAACAAAATCTGTTACGTTGCGGTACTCTTGCTGCACTATAAAAGGGGGTGCTCTCTTCTATTCCAGGGCAAGCAAGGATGGGGGAGCAAGGAGTTCAAGTCATAGGAGGCTTCCTAGCCTCCTCCAGTTAGTTTTTCTTCCTTTTCTTAGTTCTAGTTTTATTTTTAATATGCTTTTCACTAGCCAATCTCTTAGCTAGAGCTAAGAGGTGAACCCTATAGTTTTCTTAGATTGTTTAATTCGTTTTATTGGTTTTAAAGTAGGATTTCATGTTTATGAACAACGGTTTGAAGTTTAATTCAAATACTAAAGTGGTTTTTCTTAGTCTTATGATGACTCAAGGATGTTTGGAAGAATTACTTGAGTTCTTAATTGTTGTGTGTTAGTCTAGACCTGTATGATCTGAGGAATTGGAGTACGCTCTAGTACTATGATCTTCACGTGGGAACTTCCTATCAAGGTTCTACTTTTATGGATTTCTGAAGTATGTTTGAGACTATGTATGTGATTTGAATCAAGTTCAAATCATGATCTAGCTTTGTCTTGTGATAGGACTTAATGATGGTTATGATTGTGAACTTAGTCTATTGGAATTGGGACTAACCTATGTAATTGAGTATGCTCGTCCTAGCTTGCATTGAGTGAATCATGTACATTGATCTTACATATGGCAGATTATTGGTTTTAACAGCTCTATCATCTGAGTAGATAGATCTTAATTTCGATTCTAGTTGAGAAAGTGAGAAACCATAGCGAATTATGCATCTAAGGAGAGCTATAAGTGGATCCTTGATGCTCTAGTTATCTTTCCATTATCAAATTTTCTATTTTGTGTTCAAAACCAATTTCACAAACCTCTTTAGATTCTAGTTATTAGGATAATTTGCATTGTTTACTTCCTTCCCTGTGGATCGACCTCGGTCTTACCAAGATTATTACTACATCGCAAACCTACACTGGGGGAATCGAACAACCTTCATAAAATGTAGCATGAGGTGAGGGGTTGGGAACTCCTTCTTCTCCTAAAAGGGATAACAGTTGGGATCCCCTCTTAGATAAGCAGGAAGGGGGGTTATGGTGGAGGCCGAGAGAGTTAGATCTTTATGTTGGCTCTCATCACAAGCGGTGTCACCAGATTCGGACTCCTCCGTATCATCCTAAGTGGCAACCATTGCCTTTTTACCTTTCGGTTTAGACCCATCCGAACATTTCGGGGCAATATGGCCACGACGACCACAACCGTAACAGCGGACGGATGAAAGAATGGATGATTTTTCTTTATGTTTATCACCCTTCTTGTCCTTCTTATCACGGCTACTCCCTCTATCAAATTTGAGGAATCTCTTGAATTTTTTGTTCAATTTCTCTTCCTCATCATCCTCATCATCACTATCTTCCTCCGACTCACTCTTAATTTTTTTATGTTTGTGAGAGGACTTAAGAGCGATGCTTTTCTTTTTAGAGGGGGCCTTAAAGTGTAGTTCATGAGTTTGTAGGGAACCTATGAGTTCTTCTACTTTCAAGTTATCTATGTCTCTACACTCTTCTAAGGCTACTACCTTGGTATTAAATCTTTCCGGGAGGGACCTAAGTATTTTTCTACAAATCCTTCCTTCCGGAACCCGATCACTCAAGACAAACATGGAGTTGCAAATATCTGAAAATTTAGTATAAAACTCCATGAAGGTTTCAGTTTCTTCCATCTTAATGTTTTCAAATTTGGTGGTTAAGAGCTGAAGCTTCGAGCGTCTTACTGTACTAGTTACCTCGTGGGTAATCTCAAGTATATCCCACACTTCTTTTATAGTTACACATGTGAGAATGCACTGAAATTCATCCGGGGACACCGCACAGCAAATCGCATTGAGAGCTTTGGCATTCGCCATATATTGAGCTCTCTCTATGTCATCCCATTTGGAATCATCTTTGGGAATGACAATGTATTTCCCATCAACCTACACTTGCTCAGTGGGCAAGGTATATCCATTTTGAGTGCTTAGCCACACCGGATAGTCCACGGATTGGAGAAAAATTCTCATTCTAGCCTTCCAATAGGCATAGTTGGACCCGTCAAAGAATGGTTGACGGTTGGTGGTGCTCCCATCTCAGTTAGACATTATGCTAGTGCTCCGGTACCGAATCTTACTCTAGACGGTTACGTTCTTGAAGAGCAACCCACTCTGATACCAATTGAAAGTACGTCAGTAGTTTAATACGACACCTACGTATGTGCGGAAGCTTAAAGAGCAACTAGAATTATGGCTAAACTTATAGGAGGGGGTGATTAGGACCCTTTTGAAATTCTTTTCGCCTCCTTACACAATTCAACAAATTAAACTAAGTAAGAACACTTCGGCTTCCAAGCCTAAGTGGGTCCAATCATAAGACTAGCATATAGTTAAGCAATAAACAATCCTAGTCTAAGCATGCATAGGTAAATAAATGATTTAACTAATCAAGCTCCTAACCTATGCAACCTATGTAGAATTATGAGAATGGATCAATGAGCTCAAGTCTACACACCTAGTGAAAGTACATCTTGTGTGTGGATGTGCCAAACTAGTGCCTAGCAAACATTCCTATCAAGCATTCATAATTAAACAATTAAACATCTAATGCTAAGATATCAACGTGCTCAATACAATCACAAACACAAGCATGTATAGTGGTTCGACTTTGGGTCTACTCCACTCCCGGTTCAAGTACTCAACTCCTTTGAGCACACCGGCATTCACTATCGGAGGTTTTAAATAAGGTTCACCTCTCAACTTTTACAAGGAGGTTTTACCGTTTCACCTCTCAAGCATAACCGGAGTTTTGGACAAAGGGCTAACTCTCAACCCGACGCACGTTCACTCCCATGTCGAAGCTCCCCCTTGGAGACTTTGTTTAGGCCCAGCTAACAGGCCAAAGAACGGCTAACATCCCTAGATCGAGTTTGACAAACAAACTCTAAATGGACTCTCAATAAATGTAAGACCCGTACCCTTATTGCCCTCCGTACGCTTATTTTCCAGTGTCGGTACGTCCCGGATGGACCAGATTAGCGAGCCTTGATTGCGACCCTATTTTAGTACCGCATCGACCCAAGACCTATACTCCGGCGACCGCGTAGGCGCTGCGATTCCAACGCAGCGTGGCACGCCCCATTGCGATACCCGGTGTGAAAGTTATGATCGATTGCGTAATCCAAGATGGGCCGCACAACGCGCGTGTGGCGTGGGCCCCACTTGCACAAATTCCAAGATCATGTCAAATCAATCAAATCTATCACCATCATTCTCACCTATACCCATCCCATAACCCTACCCTACACACCCCATACCCCCCATCCCTCTCTCTCCTCCCAAAGTCAACCCTCACCCATACCTCCCATACCCCCTCCCATGCACCATCATGACCCCATGCTTCCTCCCCCCCCCCCCCCCCATACAAGTCCATACGTAGGGGGAGAGGAGAGCTCATTTCCAAATTTCTATAGCTAGAGAGAGAAAGGAGAGAGAAAGAGAGAAAGAGATTTGAGAGGAGAGAGAAAGAGAAAGATTTGAGAGAAGAGAGAGATTTGAGTGATCAAGAGAGAGATTAGAGAGATTGAGGGTGGATATCCAAGCTTGGAGGGCCCCAACCATCATCCGGACCGTCCGAATCGTCCGATCGTCAACCCGATCCAATCTAACCGTCCATCCTTCGAGGTGAGTGCAAGAGAGACATAAATCCCCATTTCCTTATTTCCTTTCATTTTCCTTTTTTTTTTGGCCCACCTGGTGGTGGACAACCTGATGGATGGATTTGATCATCCATGAATGGGCCCCACAGCATAATAATAATAATAATAGTAATAATAATAATATATATATAAAAAAAAGAGGAAGTTCACCCGCTGGACAGACAGCGTCCAGAGGACGCTGCTGCCCAGCAGGGCAAGCTTCTTTCGGGCGTTGGGCAGGGTCCCCACTCATGGGGCCCACCTTAATGTATGAGTTGATCCACACCGTCCAGCTGTTTCTCCATCCCATTTTAGGGCAGGGAGCCAAAAATGAAGTAGATCCAGATCTTAGGTGGACCACACCATTGAAAACAGTGGGGCTAATGAAGCCGACTGTTGAGACTTCTTGGGCCCACCGTAATATTTGTGGACCACATCACCTGCCCAATATTGCGCTTGTTAGGACCCCAACGATCTGGGGAACATGATGAATGGGGTGGATTGTCCCTAAGTGGGCCCCACTTGAAATAACCACAAAAAAAAAGAAAAGGACGTCCAGCGTCTGGACGTTCTGACGCTGGAACGTCCAGCGTCACTTGGAAGCGGTAATGGGGTCCCCACTCGTGGGACCGACCTTGATGATTATGTTCCATCTGCGCCGTCCATCTGTTTTCCCAGATCATTTTAGGGCCAGGGCCAAAGTATGAAGCCGATCCAAATCTTAAGTGGACCGCACCACATGAAACAGTGGAAACAATGATTCCTACTGTCAGAAATCCTTTGGCCCACCTTAATGTTTCTAAACTAATTTACATATCCAATATGGGGCTTATTGGGTCCCCCATGAGATGGGGAACCTGATGAATGGAGTGGATCAGACCCATGTGGGCCCCACTCGATGAAAAGCATGAATATAAAAAAAAAGAAGAAGAAAAAGGAGAGGAGGCAGCGTCGCTGACGCTAGTAGTACCAGCGTCCAGGACGCTGGCTCGTGCCAGCTGGTGGCCCACTCGTGGGTCCCACCATGATGCATGTGCTGTATCCACACCGTCCATCCTTTTGGGGAGATCATTTTAGGGCATGACCCCAAGATTGAGTCAGATCCAAGTCTCAAGGGGGCCCCACCACAGAAAACAATAGGGACAGCGGCCCTACCATTGAAACCTTCTTATGGCCCACCATGATGTTTATTTGAGATCCAACTTGTTCATAAGTTCACACATGCAGGGGAGAAGGGAAAACAAAAATATCAGCTTGATCGGGAACTTCTATAGGCCCCGCTTGTAATAATAACAAAAAAATATATATATAAAAAAAAAACAGGTGGCTGGACAAATAGCGTCCAGGGGACGCTGCTGCCCAGCAGCCTTGTGGGCGCCACCCTATGGGCCCCATTCGTTGGGCCCACCTAGAATGTATGTGCCTTACCTATTCCGTCCATATGTTTTTCCCAGTTCATTTTAGTGGCGGAGCCCAAATTTTAAGCATATCCAAACGGCAAGTGGGCCATGCCACGGGACAACAGTGGGAATGATGATCTCCACCGTTGAAACCTTCTCCGTCCTACAATGATGTTTATTTGTTACCCAACCTATTCATAAGTGGCTGGGCCTAAAATTTAAGCATATCCTAATGTCAAGTGGACCATGCCACAGTGGAGATAATGATTTCAAACATTGAAACCTTTTCAGGTTCTACAGTGATGTTTATTTACCATCCAACCGGTTCATAAGATCACATGGATATGGATGAAGGAGAAAACACAAATATCTGCTTGATTCAAAACTTCTTGGAACCAGTTGGGTACCACGCTGCCCAGCAGGTGGCCCACCCTATGGGTCCCAACATGATGTATCTATTAGCTCCACCATGATGTATCTGTTTTATTCATGCTGCCTATCTATTTTTCCATATAATTTTAGATACAGCCCCAACAATGAGGCAAATTAGATGTTAGATGGACCACACCCGTAGGAAATAGTGGTCATTGATGCCCACCATGGTTTCTTCTTTGATATATATGATTTATCCATGCCGTACACACATTTTGACGGCCTATCTTGTATGTGCAGGCCCAAGTATGGGGCCGATGTGGTCTCAAGTGGGCTATGCCATGAAGACCTCTACATTTCCAATGGGACCCACAGTCCGGGTCCCACTCTCTATGTATATATTGGGCCTTTTAAGGCCAATGTTACATGATATGTTCGGTAACATGCTAGTATGATTAGCTTGATATGTCACACTAATAACATGCTTAGTATAATGAATACCATGCTCATTCATATGCCCATATGCATCATTTGTATGCCTGTTATGGATCATGATTAACCATAGCATATGCTAGCTGGCTTGTTATACTTAGGGGACCCGTGTGAGACAGGGTCGCCCCACATGATTGCGCAGTATGCGTAAGTTTGGTGCATGATTTGGATTGTATGACTCATGCATTTCGCATTATGTATGTCACGATCGCTTTCACACCCTAGTAGCATCGGGGTGGTGGCCACCATAGTCACATCATGGTTGGCAGTATTGGACACCGGAAACTTGTTCTAGTACGTGGGTGCTATGGATGTCCTTGGGTGAAAGTCCCTAAACCTTGTGGTACCAGTAGGATGCTCCAGCATCGAGACCGAGTGGATAACATGAGCGCCCGTGTGCCAAATACTAGTAGGCCGCGTCTCCCACTGTGTCGAGGTCTGCTGGAAAGGGGTGTGACCTTATCCGTCCGGGTGCAGTGGGCTGTAAGCTAGGTCGAGTCTGACCAGCTCATGGAATGGGTCCGCTATCGGCGAGCCGGGTGGGCATTGGCATACCACTGACGAGGCGGATAGTGAGGTCTTTTCTACTCGCTTAGTTATGCGCGCGATGTGCGGCGGCCAGTATTAGAGTATACTAGACCCCGGTGATGTCCCAGATGAGAACTATTTTGATATGTGGATTAGTTGAGGATTGACATGTTTGCATTGCATCTCTAGCATGTAACACTCGGACATGTAGGCCCTTGCATTGCATAGCCTTGGGATGGCTGATAACATTCATGAACTTGGTAACTTAGCCCTCTACTTCTTTCGCTTACTCTGATATCTGTATACGTGTCATATGCATCACACACGCACACACGCACTCTACTGAGCTGCGTAGGAAGCTCATGCGCGTTTGTTTACACTGCAGGTACTAGAGCATATCAGCAACGTTGAGCGCGGTTCATGTACCTGATATTTTGGACTCCTGCTTCATGTTGTATTTTCCTTTCCAATGCTGTACTCAACAAACTTATTAGTGGATATTTGATGATGTTTTATGGTTTTGATTATGCTCCTGTGCAAAAAAAAATTTACCCTGAAAATCCTCCTGGTAGGATCCCAGGATCGGAACCTGGCACATGAGAGCTAGGAGCCGAGAATGGGGTACTACGGAGGCTGTTGGCACCAAGGTCGGCAATCGAAAATTTAGTGAGCCCGGTCCCCGGGTTTGGGGCGTGACAATAAAGACAACCTTACTTTCGGATAAGCCCCTTGTTCAGCGCCGGTTTGGGTTGTTTGATCTCTGCTCTCCCGTGCTTCAATCGGCTTCCCTTACTCCCACGATCGTGTTGCCGTTGTGTCGCCAATGCCTCAGCCACACTTGATCAAATACCTTGAATGTGATGCCTTTAAGATGCCCAAGGTGATAGGAGGGTAGGTTTGAGAACTCTACAACTAATGGGAATGGGTTGCCTAGAGGTTCTCTCCTACACCGATTTCATCTTAGAGTTTTGGACAAGAATTTATCAATCAAGAAGGTTCCAAACTCTAGAGATCAAGAGGGGATGAAGGTCATCTTCTTCATGAGCTTGGAATGCTCCAATCTTGTGTTAAAGCACAAGGAAGATGCCTTGCATAGGTTGTGAATGAGCCTCAAATGGTCTCCAACAATAATGGCTTCACTCCTCTCGAAATCCCTCTCATTGCCCCTCAAAATGAGCCAAGCCCCTTTATAAAAGAATGTGCAACGGTTTGAAAACGGGCAAAAAAGGGCTAGTGCCGACTGGTAGTGACCGGTAGGCCAGGGGTCCACGACCGGTCGGCCATAGGCCAACTGAAGATAGAAAATATTGTTGTCTTAGCGGGAGAGTCTACCCGACCGGTCGTGACTAGTCGGACCAGCCCTGCCGACCGGTCTTGACCGGTCAGCCCAATGGCCATCCACTCCAGTAGGTTGTTGTCACGCTGGACTGTCTGTTCGACCGGTCATGACCGGTCGGACAGGAGTCCACGACTGGTCGTGACCGGTCGGACAGGCCTGGGTTCAGCCAGTCTGATTGCTGACCCATCCATTTCACAAACCTCATCAAAGGCCAAGGTTTTGAGTGATCTTTTGAGACACCTAGGGTTAATCTATGATGACTAAAGGATTCCTAATATGGTCAAGGTCATCAAGGAGGTTAAAGGGTTGGGTTTTGGTCAAGGTTAAGGTACATCAAGGCATCACTTTTACCTGTTCCTTCTTCCTTGATGCAGCAGGGCCACTTGAGTCTTCGGTCTTCGTCTTCATTAAGCTCAACCAACACTAGACTAACTAACCTAAGTGATTGACAAACAAGGAGCACTAGTATGCCATAGAAAAGTGCACTAACAAAACTCTCAAGACATAATAAGTGTCCATATGAAATTCCCGCTGACTGGTTGATAAATAGAAGAACTTGAACAATTTCAACCCAGTGTGCATAGTGAAAATTCATCTCATGAATTTTCAGGATTATCTTCTTCATAGATCAACTAGACTACAGATCTCAAGGTATATAGAGCAACAACAAGCCAATGACAGGAATCTGCCTTACTGTCCTTCCGACGGCTTTGGTTACGGGTAGACCATCCCCCAGTTGGTAATAGGTAGCCCTAATCAGAATTTTTCATCATTTTTCCATCATTCCCGATTTCATCCTTCCTTTTCCTTTTTCTTTTTAAATTAGATAGGATTTTTAAAAATCCATATCTTTCGTTATTTTCCCATGGACAAGGCTGGACAAAGTACCCCGGCTTGGTTTCTCAACACCTTAAATCAAAGTCTAGCTAATCCACATATCACATAATTCTTTCAACCCATGAAAATCGTGTAATGTGAACTGGGTGTAAAAAGTGTTCAAATTTTCTATCAATCACATAAATAGGGGAATTCACATATAAAACCATTACGCTAAGAGAAGTTCAAGACCTACAACTTCGTACACTTCGTATCTCCTCTTCTTATACTCATATCATCTCGAATGCATAGAAACAAAGTTTTCCAAAAGAGTTTTGAATTTTAGAGAAATTGAAAATTTTCTGCATAATTGCTCGAGATGTTACAAAACACTAGATTCATCCTAGTAATCCTACACCCCACAACCAAATCTTGTATTGTCCTCAATGTAAAAGATGTGCAATGAGCAAAACATGAGAGCAATTCGAAAAATAAAAGGCAGTGAGGAATGATAGTACCTAAGAGAGTGAAAAGTGGAATTCTTCCTCCCTCTAATAAACCTATGAAAAAATAAATAAAAGCAACAAAAGCCTAATCCTAACTACTCTATACCTCCATCAGACTAGGAGATCAATCATCCTGATACACAGGATCAGTCAGAGGTATGGACATACCTTCTGAAGGAAACTTCTCAAAGAATGGCTTTAATCGCTGACCATTCGCCTTAAAGATGTTGTCGTTCCTTGGATTTAACAACTCGATGGTTCCATATGGGTAGAAAGTTTGCACAATGTAGGGACCGGTCCATCGAGATCTCAATTTTTTCAGAAATAAATTTAGGCGAGAATTATACAGAAGGACTTTTTGATTGATTGTGAATGTCTTACGAAGAATGTTCTTATCATGGAACACCTTCGTCTTGTCCTTGTAAATTCTCGCATTTTCATAAGCTTCGTTCCGGATTTTTGGAAGTTCATTCAATTGTAGTTTGCGCAACGAGCTTGCCTTGTCAGAATCAAAATTCATCTTCTTTGTTGCCCAATATGCCCTATGTTCTAACTCCACAGGTAAGTGACAAGCCTTCCCAAAGACAAGTCTATAGGGAGACATTCTAATAGGGGTCTTAAAAGCAGTACGGTAAGCCCAAAGCGCATCGGTGAGTCGAAGCGACCAATCCTTGCGATCGGAGTTCACTGTTTTCTACAAAATGTGTTTAATCTCCCTATTGGATATCTCAGCTTGTCCATTAGTTTGTGGGTGATAGGGGGTGCTCACTTTGTGTGTTACGCCATATTTTTTCATTAAGGTTTCAAATGGGCGATTACAAAAGTGAGACCCTCCATCACTTATGATGACTCGAGGTGTTCCAAACCGGGAAAGAATATTCTCTTTTAATAAACGAATGACTTTTTTATGGTCATTATCCCGGCATGGGATCGCCTCGACCCATTTGGACACAATCAACAGCAAGCAAGGTATATACGTTTCCAAAAGAAGATGGGAATGGTCCCATGAAATCTATGCCCCAACAATAAAAAATTTCAATTATTAAGATGAAATTGAGTGGCATCATATTTCTACGGGAGATTCCTTCCAATTTCTGACAAGGCTCACATGTTTTACAAAACTCATGTGTGTCTTTAAACATAGTGGGCCAATAAAACCCACATTGCAGAATTTTGGCTGTGGTCTTCTTAGCCGAAAAGTGGCCACCACATGCCTGAGAATGATAAAAGGAGATGATACTTTGTTGTTCATCATCTCACACACATCTCCTTATGATTTGATTGGGACAATACTTGAATAAGTATGGGTCGTCCCATAGGAATTTTTGCACCTTAGTAAAGAATTTATCATTATCTTGCTTTTTTCTATGTGTAGGAATCGTACCTGTAGCAAGATAGTTAGCAATGTCCGCATACAATGGTAATTGGGAGACTTTAAAAAGTTGTTCATTAGGGAGCATATCATTGATCGCAGTCATTTCAGGGGAATCGGTGAGAACAAGTCGAGAGAGATGGTCAGCCACTACATTTTCTACTCCTTTCTTATTACGTATTTCTATGTCAAATTCTTGGTGTAGAAGGATCCATCTTAACAACCGTGGTTTAGCATCCTTCTTAGAGAGAAGGTACTTAAGCGCTGCATGGTCAGTGAATATGATGATCTTGGATCCAATCAAGTAGGACCTAAACTTGTCCAAGGCAAAAACTACAGCTAAAAGTTCTTTTTCTGTAGTAGTGTAGTTTGCTTGGGTTGAGTTTAAGGTTCTTGCATAGTAGATAACACATGGCTTCTTCTCTTTTCTTTGGCCTAGCACGGCTCCAAGAGAATATTCGCTTGCATCGCACATAATTTCAAAAGGAAGGCTCCAATCAGGTGGTTGTATTATAAGAGCACATGTCAACATACCTTTAAGTGTGGTAAAGGCATTTTGACAATCTTCATTCCACTCAAATGAATTTTCCTTTTGAAGTAGGTTACATAAAGGACGAGAGAGTGAACTAAAGTCCTTTATGAACCTTCTATAAAATCATGTGTGTTCCAAAAAGGACCGCACATCTCGTATGCTCTTGGGTGGTGGGAGGTTAGAGATAAGATCAATTTTCGCTTTGTCCACCTCGATTCCGTTTTATGAAACGATGTGACCAAGTACAATTCCCTTTTGAACCATAAAGTGACACTTCTCCCAATTCAATACAAGGTTCTTCTCTTAGCATCTTTTCAACACAGATTTCAAGTGCTCAAGGCACTCATCAAAGCTACAACCAAATACTGAGAAATCATCCATGAAGACTTCGAGAATTGTACCCACCATATTAGAAAAGATACTCATCATACAACGCTGAAAGGTGGCAGGGGCATTACATAGTCCAAATGGCATCCGTCGATAGGCAAAAGTGCCGAATGGACATGTGAATGTAGTCTTTTCTTGGTCTTCACGGGCGATCTATATTTGGTTATACCCTGAATAGCCATCAAGGAAGCAAAAGTGGGAATGACCCGCCAACCGTTCTAAAATCTGATCAACAAACTGTAGGGGGAAGTGGTCTTTCCTCGTGACAGTGTTTAGCTTCCTGTAGTCAATGCACATTCTCCAACCGGTAGTGACTCTAGTTGGTACGAGTTCATTATTGGCATTGGTTACAATGGTTATTCCGGATTTCTTAGGCACCACTTGAGTTGGGCTCACCCATTGGCTATCAGATATTGGGTAAATGATACCTACATCCAATAGTTTCACCACTTCGGCCTTAACCACATCCTTCATATTTGGATTTAGTCGTCTTTGTGGTTGCCGGGATGTCTTCGCATTCTCCTCAAGGTGTATGCGATGAGTACAAATTAGTGGGTCTATGCCTTTGAGATCCGCAATCGACCACCCAATGGCACTCTTGTGCTCTATTAGAGTGACAATTAGCCTACTCTCTTGTTCCTCATCCAAGTGGGAAGAAATCACCATTGGATATGTCTCATCTGGACCTAAATAGACATATTTCAGCTCACTTAGTAATGGTTTTAGGTCGAGTGTTGGTGCCTTGATATTGGATGGGAGGGCTTTGTTCTCGTTTATGGGTAAATGCTCAAATAGGGCCCTCCATCTTTTGTTATCAAGCATCGGCATCACATCTAAAATGGCATCCATCTCTCGTATTGTGTCATCATTTATCTCATGAGAGTGGACCACACATGCCTCCAAAGGGTCGGAATATAATGTTGAGGGGAATGTATCTTCCACGAACGATTCAATCATGTTTATCTTGTGGATATCATCATCAACCTCCCATGGTTGTTTGCATAAATCAAATATATTCAGCTCAAGTGTCATATTTCCAAAGGACATCTGTACGAGCCCGTTTCTATAATTGATAATCGCATTGGAAGTAGCTAGAAAAGGGCGGCCAAGTATGACGGGAATTTGAGCACCGGTACCTATCACGGGATGTGTATCCAAGACAATAAAGTCTACTGGGTAGTAGAATTTATCAACTTGGACTAAAATATGTTCAATCACTCTTCTCGGTATATGAATGGATCTATCAGCAAGTTGGAGCATGGTTTTGGTGGGTTTCAATTCACCTAACCCAAGTTGTTCGTAAACCGAGTATGGAATGAGGTTCACACTTGCCCCTAAATCGAGTAAGGCTTGTTTAATCCTGTAGTCTCCTATGATGCATGAGATGGTTAGACTACCCAGATCCTTGTATTTTTGGAGCACCTCTTGTTTGATAATAGCGCTCAAATTTTCAGTCAAAAGTACTTTATTGTGAACATTGTGTTTCCTTTTGACTGTGCACAGTTCCTTTAAAAATTTGGCATAGGATGGTATTTGCTTTATGGCATCCAACAACGGGATGTTGATCTTCACCTACTTGAAAACCTCCAAAATTTTCAGATTTTTGTCTAAAGGTTTGGGTGAAATCAACCTTTGGGGAAACGGGGCAACCGACTTGTATTGCCTCTCTGGTTCTTTCTCTTGTGGAGTGTTGTTTGAGCTATCATCCTCTTTGGAATTTTCTGGATCCTTAGGCTTTGGAGCCTTCACCGGATTAGATTTATCAACTATTTTCCACTTCTTAAAGTGGTGATAGCTTGAACATGCTCCGTATGTTGGGAGGATGAGCTTGCATCTTGTATCTCAAATTAGGTTCTTGGGTTAGGAAGAGGTTGGGCAGGAAGTGTGCCTTTCTCCCTAACACTGAGGTGAGATTCAACTCTAGCCATTAAAGTTTTCAAGTCATTGATGGCTTGAGTTAAATTTTGATTAAATTTCAATTGCTCTTGCAAGAACCCATCTATTTTCAGAGAATTAGTCTTGTTATATTCAGCTTGAGCCGATACGAATGCACCGAACATCTCCTCTAGCATAGCTTTTGGTGTAATGACTAAGGATGGACCCAGTAAAGGTTGAGCTTGAAGGATATTGTTTGCATTCGCAGTGGGTCCATTCCTCCAACTGAAGTTGGGGTGATTCTTCCAACTAGAATTAAACGTGTTTGAGTTTGGAGCACCAAATTATCATTGATAACTGTTTATGGCATTTGTTTGTTTTTGTAAGATGTCTTGAACCGCTGAAATTGTGGGACAATCTTGTGTTATATGTTGATTTCCGGTACAAATTCCACAAATAGTTTCAACGTCATTAGAGTTGATCGTCTCTCCTTTCTTTAATTCCATGGCCTCGACTTTTCTTGTGAGGCTAGCCACCCGTGTGCTTATGCTATCCTCTTCTGATAGGACATAAATTCCTCCTTTTTCCTTTTGTTGGCCAGTCTTGGAATTTGTTGATTTAGATGTATCACAAGACTGTGCATTCTCAGCCAATTCCTCCAAATAGTCCCATGTTTCATCGGCTTCCTTATTCATGAACTCCCCATTACACATCATTTCTATAAATTGGCGTATGGGTGAAGTCAGTCCTTCATTGAAAAAGCTTATAACCCGCCAAATTTCATAGCCATGTGGGCATGCATTTATCAAGTCCTTAAACCTCTCCCAACATTAGAAGAAGGTCTCATCTTCCTTTTGGGCAAAGTTCATGATAAGGCGCCTCAACATATTCGTTTTGTGAGTAGGGAATAATTTTTTAATGAACTCCCTATGCATATCAGTCCATGCACCAATTAATCTTGGCCTTAATGCATGAAGCCAACCTTTAGCTTTGTCTTTAAGAGTAAAAGGAAATAATTTAAGCCTCACCACATCATCAGTTACGTTTGCAAAGTGCATGGTGGTTATTACCTCATCAAATTCCTTAAGGTGTTGATAGGCATTTCACTGTCTAATCCATGGAATTTCGGTAGGAGTTGGATTACTCCCGGTTTCAAATCTACATTCCCTGCATTTTGTGGAAAAACTATGCATGAGGGAGTGCTCGCTCTTGCTGGTTGCAAGTAATCACGTAATGTTCTTGGTGTTGAGCTCTTAATTGTGCATATTCTAACCCCAATTCATCACTCATTGTGCAAGATTTGTATGGTTTGTAGGCTAATCCAATGCATGTTTTGTGACTACAGGACTGAGAGTGAACTCCACTCAATTGAAGACAAAAAGGACTCATTTGGGATCATTCTGATGAAGATTATTTGAAGATCAAAGAAGAAAAGAAGAGAGAAAGCAAAGGAAGAAGTAAGGAAAGAAGAAAGCAGAAGAAAGAAAGAAAGAAAATAATGAGAAAAAGAGGCTGACCGGTCATGACTGGTCGGCCAAGGAAGCCAGACCGGTCAGGGACCGGTCTGCCATGCATGTTAGGATGTTGCTGAAGACGTCCGACCGGTCATGACCGGTCGGACATGGTCACTGGAGTTTCAATGAAGAGGACCGACCGGTCATGACCGGTCGGTCATTGCTGCTGCAATATGAATGAAAACGTCCGACCGGTCATGACCGGTCGGACGTGCTTGCTGGACTGATGATTGAACACGGCCGACCGGTCATGACCGGTCGGCCATACTTGCTGGAATGATTGTATATCGAGACCGACCAGTCGTGACCGGTCGGCTGTGCGTAAGAAGTTAGAAACTTCCAGATATAGTCCGATTTTCTCTGCGCTGCGTAAGTATTACGCAATTTCTCTATTCTTCCGAAGTTGTGGAGCCTCCAGACTATAAAAAGACACCTAGGGATTGTTCCTAGGGTATCCTAGAAGGGTACAAGCGAGGTTGGAGGCTGTGGAAGTGGAGATTGGAGTTTCACAACTCCTTTTGGTTTGCTTTGCTGTTTTCATGCTTTTTATAGTTGTTTCATGTTTCCTTGGATCATGAGCAGCTAAACCTCTTAGCTAGGGCTAAGAGGTGAAGCTTGTAGTGGATCCAAGATGTTTTAATTCGTAGTTAAGTGGTTTTAAGTGTGGAATTCATGATTATGAACTATGGTTTGAAGTTTATACAAGTTTTTGAGTAATTTTTCTTAGTCTTGTGATGACTCATGGATGTTTGGGAGAATTACTTAACTTCTTAATTCGTTTGTAACGATCTAGACCTGTATGATCCGAGGAATCGGAGTGCGCTCTAGTACTATGTTCTTCATAAAGGAACTTCCTACCAAAGTTCTACTTTTCTGATTTTTCGGTAATGTGTATGGACTGTGCATGTGATTTGAATCCAGTTCAAATCCTGATCTAGCCTTGTCTTGTGACAGGACTTGAGGATGGTTATGATTGTGAACTATACCTTTTGGAAAGGGGAATGACCTATGCAATTGAGCATGCTCAGATCAGCCTACATTGAGTGAATCTTATGCATAGAACTTACATATTACAAACTGTTTGGTTTAATAGCTTTATCATCCGACTAGATAGACAGGAATGTCGATTCTAGTTGAGAGAATAAGAAACCACAGCGGATTGAACATTGAGGATTGCTACAAGTGGATCCTTGAACCCTTAGTGCCTTTTTATAATTAGTTACTTTCGATTTAATTCAACTTTTGTTACTCATATCAATTTCATACAACATTCTGGTTAATAGATTTCAATAGATACTTGTGGATGAGTTTGTGAAATTCTACATAAGTCCCTGTGGATCGACCTCGGTCTTACCGAGTTTATTACTACTTCGCAACCCTACACTTGGGGAAGCGAACAAGTTTTTGGCGCCGTTGCCGCGGATTTTGACGGTTTTCACAAAATTCTGAAATTAGTATCTATTTAGGATTTTTAGGATTTTAGGACTAATTTAGTTTATTTATTTGATTTTTCTTTTCAGGGATTTCTAGGAAGCTGAAGAAGATACAAGGATTTTAAGTGCGAATCAGGTTCTATCTTTCTAAACCTTACTCTTCTCCTTCTCCTATTTATTCCTATCTTATTCATCTCTTGTAGAGTGGGTGGAGACTCCTTTTGGATCTCTAAAAGGTCGGCCTTTTTGCCACCTGGATTCCTATTGGTCGGCGCTGCCGTCTTGGATCACCTTGTGCTCAGAGATTTCTTTTCTCATCTCTACTCCTCTTTCTCCTTCTTCTGCACTTTTTCTCAAAAGATTCAAAGAGTGGGTGGGGAGTTCTCTGAACCCCTATTGACCAGGAGAAATCGGTCTCTATCTTTGCTTTTGGCCTAGCCATTGCAAGACACCTTGTGCTTCGGTCTTAGAGAAGAGTTAAGAAAATGGAGGAAGAATTCTTCTTTCTTTCTGTTTCTTATTTTTGGTTTTGCATGCCACATTGGGCTCGGGATTCCAATAACCGACTCATAAGTGAAGGGGGGATAGTAGAAGGAATTGATAGAGAGCCACGTGCTAGGAGACATCTAGACTCTCCAATTTTATCTGAAAATATGGCTGCAAATCAACCTAACCCGGTCCAAAATCAAACTGAAACAGGGGAGAATGTGGTTGAGAATGTTCCCCGACCTAGGACTTTACGTGATTTCTTGCAACCTGCAAGAACGAGCACTCCCTCATGCATAGTATTTCCACCAAATGCAGGGAACGTAGATTTGAAACCGGGAGTGATTCAACTTCTCCCTAAATTCCATGGATTAGATAGTGAAAGTGCTTATCAACACCTCAAAGAGTTTGACGAGGTAATTACCACCATGCATTTTGCAAACGTAACGGAAGATGTGGTGAGACTTAAATTCTTCCCTTTCACTCTTAAAGATAAAGCTAAGGGTTGGCTTTATGCATTAAGGCCAAGATCAATTGGTGCATGGACTGATATGCACAGAGAATTCATAAAGAAATTCTTCTCTACTTACAAAACGAATATGTTGAAGCACCTTATCATGAACTTTGCCCAAAAGGAAGATGAAACCTTCTTCCAATGTTGGGAGAGGTTTAAGGACCTATTAAACGCATGCCCACATCATGGCTATGAAATTTGGCGGGTTATAAGCTTTTTCTATGAAGGACTGACTTCACCCATGCGCCAATTTATAGAGATGATGTGTAATGGGGAGTTCATGAATAAGGAAGCTGATGAAGCATGGGATTATTTGGAAGAATTGGATGAGAGTGCACAGTCTTGGGATACATCTAAACCAACAAATTCCAAGACTGGCCAACAAAAGGAGAAGGGAGGAATGTATGTCTTATCAGAAGAAGATAATATAAGTGCACAGTTGGCTAGCCTCACAAGAAAGGTCGAAGCCATGGAATTAAGGAAAGGAGAAACAATCAACTCCACTGAAGTTGAAACTGTTTGTGGAATTTGTGCTAGAAATCAACATGCTACACTAGATTGTCCCACAATTTCAGCAGTCCAAGGCATCTTACAAGAACAAACAAATGCCATAAACAGTTATCAACAGCAATATGGTGCTCCAAACTCAAACACGTTTAATCCTAATTGGAAGAACCATCCCAACTTCAGTTGGAGAAATGGACCCAATGCAAATGCAAACAACACTCCAAAAGTATCACTAGAAGAGATGTTGGGTGCATTCGTATCAGTCCAAAATGAGTATAACAAGACAAATTCTCTAAAAATAGATGGGTTCATGCAAGAGCAATTGAAATTCAATCAAAATTCAAACCAAGCCATCAATGAATTGAAAACATCTCTGGCTAGAGTTGAAGCTCACCTTAGTGTTAGAGAGAAGGGCACACTTCCTGCTCAACCTCTTCCTAACCCAAGGACCCAGTATGAGATACAAGATGCAAGCTCATCCTCCCACCATACGGAACATGTCCAAGCTATCACCACTTTGAGAAGTGGGAAAGAAATTGACAAATCTAATCCGGTGAAGGCTTCAAAGCCTAAGGATCTGGAAATTCCCAAAGAGGATGATAGCCCAAACAATATTCCACAAGAGAAAGAACCGGAAAGACAATACAAGCCGGTTGCCCCATTTCCACAAAGGTTGATTTCACCTAAACCTTTAGATAAAAATCTGGAGATTCTGGAAGTTTTCAAGCAGGTGAAGATCAACATCCTGCTGTTGGATGCAATAAAACAAATACCATCTTATGCCAAATTTCTAAAGGAATTGTGTACAGTCAAAAGGAAACATAACGTTCACAACAAAGTTCTTTTGGCTGAGAATTTGTGCGCCATCATCAAACAAGAGGTGCCCCAAAAATACAAGGATCCAGGTAGTCCAACCATCTCATGCATCATAGGAGACTACCAGATTAAACAAGCCCTACTCGACTTGGGGGCAAGTGTGAATCTCATTCCATACTCGGTCTACGAACAACTTGGGTTAGGTGAATTGAAACCCACTAAAACCACACTCCAACTTGCTGATAGATCCATCCGAATACCGAGAGGAATGATAGAGGATGTTCTAGTCCAAGTTGATAAATTCTACTACTCAGTAGATTTTATTGTCTTGGACACACATCCCGTGATAGGCACCAGTGCTCAAATTCCCGTTTTACTTGGACGACCGTTTCTAGCTACCTCAAACGCCATTATCAATTGTAGAAATGGACTTGTACAAATGTCCTTTGGAAATATGACCCTTGAGCTTAACATATTTGAGTTATGCAAACAACCGCGGGAAGTTGATGATGATGTCCAAGAATTAAACATGATCGAATCATTCGTGGAGGATACAGTCTCCTTATCACTATTTTCCAACCCTTTGGAGGCATGCATGGCCCATTCTCATGAGACAAATGATTACACAATACAAGAGATGGATGCCATTCTAGAGATGATGCCAGTACTTGACAATAAAAGATGGAGGGCCCCAATTGAACCTTTGCCTGTAAATGAGAACAAGGCCCTCCCATCCAACATCAAGGCACCAACACTCGACCTAAAACCATTGCCAAGTGAGCTAAAGTATGCTTATTTAGGTCGAGATGAGACATATCCAGTGGTGATTTCTTCCCACTTGGATAAGGAACAAGAGAGTAGGCTAATAGCCACTTTATTAGAGCACAAGAGTGCCATCGGATGGTTAATTGCGGATCTCAAAGGCATAGATCCACTGATTTGTACTCACCGCATACACCTTGAGGAAAATGCAAAGACATCCCGGCAACCACAAAAACGACTGAATCCAAACATGAAGGATGTGGTTAAGGCCGAAGTGGTGAAACTATTGGATGTAGGTATCATTTACCCAATATCCGATAGCCAATGGGTGAGTCCAACTCAAGTGGTGCCTAAGAAATCCGGAATAACCATCGTAGCTAATGCCAATAACGAACTCGTGCCAACTAGAGTCACAACCGGTTGGAGAATGTGCATTGACTACAGGAAGCTAAACGCTGTCACGAGGAAAGATCACTTCCCCCTACCGTTTGTTGATCAGATTTTAGAACGGTTGGCAGGTCATTCCCACTTTTGCTTCCTTGATGGCTATTCAGGGTACAACCAAATAGAGATAGCCCGTGAAGACCAAGAAAAGACTACATTCACATGTCCATTTGGCACGTTCGCCTATCGACGGATGCCCTTTGGACTATGTAATGCCCCTGCCACCTTTCAGCGTTGCATGATGAGCATCTTTTCTGACATGGTGGGGACCATTCTCGAAGTCTTCATGGACGATTTTTTCGTATTCGGTTGTAGCTTTGATGAGTGCCTTGAGCACTTGAAATCTGTGCTGAAAAGATGTGAAGAGAAGAACCTTGTGCTCAATTGGGAGAAGTGCCACTTCATGGTTCAAAAGGGAATTGTACTTGGCCATATCATTTCACAAAATGGAATTGAGGTGGACAAGGCGAAAATTGATCTTATCTCTAACCTCCCACCACCCAAAAGCATACGAGATATCCGGTCCTTTTTAGGACACGCAGGATTTTACAGAAGGTTTATAAAGGACTTCAATTCACTCTCTCGCCCTTTATGTAACCTACTTCAAAAGGAAAATTCATTCGAGTGGAATGAAGAATGTCAAAAGGCCTTTACCACCCTTAAAGGTATGTTGACATGCGCTCCAATAATGCAACCACCTGATTGGAGCCTCCCTTTTGAGATTATGTGCGATGCTAGCGACTATGTTATTGGGGCCGTGTTAGGCCAAAGAAAAGATAAAAAGCCATGTGTCATCTACTATGCAAGTAGAACCCTAAACTCAGCCCAAGCAAACTACACCACTACTGAAAAAGAACTTTTAGCCGTAGTTTTTGCCTTGGACAAGTTTAGATCCTACTTAATTGGATCCAAGATTATTATATTCACTGACCATGCCGCGCTTAAGTATCTTCTTTCTAAGAAGGATGCTAAACCACGGTTGTTAAGATGGATCCTTCTACTCCAAGAATTCGACATAGAAATACGTGATAAGAAAGGAGTAGAGAATGTAGTAGCTGACCACCTCTCTCGACTTGTCCTCACTGATTCCCCTGAAACGACTGCAATCAATGACATGTTCCCTGATGAACAACTTTTTGCTGTTTCCCAATTACCATGGTATGCGGACATTGCTAACTATCTTACTACAGGTACAATTCCTACATATTGGAAAAAGCAAGATAAGGATAGATTCTTCTCGGAGGTGTGGAAATTCCTATGGGACGACCCATACTTATTCAAGTATTGTCCCGATCAAATCATAAGGAGATGTGTCCCAGATGATGAGCAACAAAGTATCATCTCCTTCTGTCATTCTCAAGCATGTGGTGGCCACTTTTCAGCTAAAAAGACCACAGCAAAAATTCTGCAATGTGGGTTTTATTGGCCCACGATGTTCAAAGACACACATGAGTTTTGCAAAGCTTGTGAACCTTGTCAGAAATTAGGGGGAATCTCCCGTAGAAATATGATGCCACTCAATCCCATCTTAATAATCGAAATTTTTTACTGTTGGGGCATCGATTTCATGGGCCCATTCCCATCTTCTTTTGGAAACCTATACATCTTGCTTGCCATCGACTATGTTTCCAAATGGGTCGAGGCTATCCCTTGCCGGAATAATGACCATAAAACGGTCATTAGATTTTTAAAAGAAAATATTCTTTCCCGGTTTGGAACGCCTCGAGTCATCATAAGTGATGGAGGGTCTCACTTTTGCAATCGTCCTTTTGAAGCCTTAATGAAGAAATATGGCGTAACACACAAAGTGAGCACTCCCTATCACCCACAAACTAGTGGTCAAGCTGAGATATCCAATAGGGAGATTAAACACATTTTAGAGAAAACGGTGAACCCCGATCGCAAGGATTGGTCGCTTCGGCTTACCGATGCGCTTTGGGCTTACCGTACAGCTTTCAAAACCCCTATTGGAATGTCTCCCTATAGACTTGTCTATGGGAAGGCTTGTCACTTGCCTGTGGAGTTGGAACATAGGGCATATTGGGCTATTAAGAAGATGAATTTCAATTCTGACAAGGCAAGCTCGTTACGCAAACTACAATTGAATGAACTTGCAGAAATCCAGAATGAAGCTTATGAGAATGCGAGAATTTATAAGGACAAGACGAAGATATTCCATGATAAGAATATTCTTCGCAAGACATTCACGATCAATAAAAAAGTCCTCATGTATAATTCTCGCTTACATCTATTTCTGGGAAAATTGAGATCTCGATGGACCGGTCCCTACATTGTGCAAACTGTTTATCCATATGGGACTGTCAAGTTGTTGAATCCAAGGAACGGCAACATTTTTAAAGCAAATGGGCAGCGATTAAAGCCGTTCTTTAAGAATTTCCCTTCAGAAGGTATGTCCATACCTCTGAATGATCCTGTGTATCAGGATGATTGATCTCCTAGTCTGATGGAGGTATAGCGTAGTTAGGATTAGGATTTTGCTGCTTTTGTTTTCTTTTTCATAGGTTTGTTAGAAGGAGGAAGCTTTTCACTTTTCACTCTCTCAGGTACTATCATTCCTCACTCCCTTTTATTTTCAAATTGCTCTCATGTTTTGCTCATTGCACATCTTTTACATTGAGGACAATGCAAGATTTGGTTGGGGGGTGTAGGATCACTGGATGAATCCAGCGTTTTGCAACATTTCAAGCAATCATGTGGAAATTTTTTCGATTTTTCAAATATTCGAAAATCTTTTGGAAAAACACCGGTTCTATGCTTTCAAGTTGATATGAGCATAAGAGGAGGAGATATGAAGTGTATGGGGCTGGATGTCTGGAATCTCTCATAGCATAATGGTTTTTATATGTGAACTCCCCTATTTTTGTGATTGATAGAAAACCTGAACACTTTTACACCTAGTTCACATTACACGATTTTCATGAGTTGAAGGGATTATGTGATTTATGGATTAGCTAGACTTTGAATTAAGGTATTGAGAAATCAGGCCGGGGTACTTTGTCCATCCTTGTCCATGGGAAAATAATGAAAGATATGGATTTTTAAAAATCCTATCTAATTTAAAAAGAAAAAGGAAAAGGAAGGATGAAATTGGGATGATGGAAAAAACGGTGGAAAATTCCGATTAGGGCTACCTACTACCAACCGGGGGATGGTCTACCTGTAACCAAAGCCGGAAATGGGACGTAGTGTGAAAGTCGTCGGAAGGACGGTAAGGCAAATTCCTGTCATTGGCTTGATGGATCTATGTACCTTGAGTTCTATAGTCTAGTTGATCTATGAAGAAGGTAATCCTAGAAACTCATGGGATGAATCTTCACCACCCACACTAGGTTGAATTTGTTCAAATCCTTCTATTTATCAACCAATCAGCGGAAATCTCATATGAATGCCTATTATGTCTTGAGGATTTACGGTTCCAACCTTAGACGCCTAATCTTTCTGAATCTTACGCTTATGAACCTTAGAATGCATAGAAGGATGGTTTCTGAAAGAGAGTTGAGTTTTGAAGAATGGGATTAGTTTCACGCATGTTTTGCTCGGGACTAACAAAATGCTGGTTGAGGGGTGTGTTGAGCTCTTAATTGTGCATATTCTAACCCCAATTCATCACTCATTGTGCAAGGTTTGTATGGTTTGTAGGCTAATCCAATGCATGTTTTGTGACTACAGGACTGAGAGTGAACTCCACTCAATTGAAGACAAAAAGGACTCATTTGGGATCATTCTGATGAAGATTATTTGAAGATCAAAGAAGAAAAGAAGAGAGAAAGCAAGGGAAGAAGTAAGGAAAGAAGAAAGCAGAAGAAAGAAAGAAAGAAAACAATGAGAAAAAGAGGCTGACCGGTCATGACCGGTCGGCCAAGGAAGCCAGACCGGTCAGGGACCGGTCTGCCATGCATGTTAGGATGTTGCTGAAGACGTCCGACCAGTCATGACCGGTCGGACATGGTCACTGGAGTTTCAATGAAGAGGACCGACCGGTCATGACCGGTCGGTCATTGCTGCTGCAATATGAATGAAAACGTCCGACCGGTCATGACCAGTCGGACGTGCTTGCTGGACTGATGATTGAACACGGCCGACCGGTCATGACCGGTCGGCCATACTTGCTGGAATGATTGTATATCGAGACCGACCGGTCGTGACCGGTCGGCTGTGCGTAAGAAGTTAGAAACTTCCAGATATAGTCCGATTTTCTCTGCGCTGCGTAAGTATTACGCAATTTCTCGATTCTTCCGAAGTTGTGGAGCCTCCAGACTATAAAAAGACACCTAGGGATTGTTCCTAGGGTATCCTAGAAGGGTACAAGCGAGGTTGGAGGCTGTGGAAGTGGAGATTGGAGTTTCACAACTCCTTTTGGTTTGCTTTGCTGTTTTCATGCTTTTTATAGTTGTTTCATGTTTCCTTGGATCATGAGCAGCTAAACCTCTTAGCTAGGGCTAAGAGGTGAAGCTTGTAGTGGATCCAAGATGTTTTAATTCGTAGTTAAGTGGTTTTAAGTGTGGAATTCATGATTATGAACTATGGTTTGAAGTTTATACAAGTTTTTGAGTAATTTTTCTTAGTCTTGTGATGACTCATGGATGTTTGGGAGAATTACTTAACTTCTTAATTCGTTTGTAACGGTCTAGACCTGTATGATCTGAGGAATCGGAGTGCGCTCTAGTACTATGTTCTTCATAAAGGAACTTCCTACCAAAGTTCTACTTTTCTGATTTTTCGGTAATGTGTATGGACTGTGCATGTGATTTGAATCCAGTTCAAATCCTGATCTAGCCTTGTCTTGTGACAGGACTTGAGGATGGTTATGATTGTGAACTATACCTTTTAAAAAGGGGAATGACCTATGCAATTGAGCATGCTCAGATCAGCCTGCATTGAGTGAATCTTATGCATAGAACTTACATATTACAGACTGTTTGGTTTAACAGCTTTATCATCCGACTAGATAGACAGGAATGTCGATTCTAGTTGAGAGAATAGGAAACCACAGCGGATTGAACATTGAGGATTGCTACAAGTGGATCCTTGAACCCCTAGTGCCTTCTTATAATTAGTTACTTTTGATTTAATTCAACTTTTGTTACTCATATCAATTTCATACAACATTCTGGTTAATAGATTTCAATAGATACTTGTGGATGAGTTTGTGAAATTCTACATAAGTCCCTGTGGATCGACCTTAGTCTTACCGAGTTTATTACTACTTCGCAACCCTACACTTGGGGAAGCGAACACTTGGTCGGGGAACATTCTCAACCACATTCTCTCCCCTTTCGGTTTGGTTTTGGCCCAGATTTTGATTGGCCATAGGATTGGGTTGATTTACAGCCATACTTTTAAACAAAATTGGAGAATTTAGATGTCTCCTAGCACGTGGTTCTCTGTCAATTCCTTCAACTATTCCCCCTTCACTAATGAGTCGATTATTAGAATCCCGAGTCCAATGTGGCATGCAAATCCTAAAAGTATGAAGCAAGAAAGAAAGAAGAATTCTTCCTTCCTTTCTTTACTCCTCTCTAAGACCGAAGCACAAGGTGTCTTGCAAAGGCTAGGCCAGGAGCAAGGATAGAGACCAATTTCTCCTACTCAATAGGGGTTCAGAGAACTCCCCACCCACTCTTTGAATCTTTTGAAAAAAGTGCAGAAAAAGAAGAAAGAAGAGTAAAGGTGAGAAGAGAAATCTCTGAGCACAAGGTGATCCAAGACGGCAGTGCCGACCAATAGGAATCAAGGCAACACAAGGCCAACCTATCAGAGATCTAAAAAGGAGTCTCCACCCAATCTACAAGAGATGAATATGGTAGGAATGAATAAGAGAAGAAGAAGAGTAAGGTTAGAAAGATAGAACCTGACTTGGCACTTGAGATCCTTTTGTCTTCTTCAGCTTCCTAAAAATCCCTGCAAAAGAAAAATCAAACAAAACAAACTAATTAGTACTAGAATCCTAAAAATCCTAAATAGATACTATTTTCAGAAATTCTGTGAAAAACCGTTAAAGTCCCCGGCAACGGCGCCAAAAACTTGTTCGCTTCCCCAAGTGTAGGGTTGCGATGTAGTAATAATCTCGGTAAGACCGAGGTCGATCCACAGGGACTTATGTAGGAATTCACAAATACTTTCAATAGTTTCTATTGAAAAGCTAACAACCAGATTTTGAGAAGATTGATGTAAATAGCAATTTTGAACAAAACCGAAGTAATCAATTAATAAAAAGGCACTAGGGGTTCAAGGATCCACTTGTAGTAATCATTGATGCTCAATTCGCTGTGGTCTCACACTTTCTCAACTAGAATCGAAATTAAGATCTATCTAGGCAGATGATAAATCAGTCAAACCGACAATCTGCCATATGTAAGATAAATGTATATGATTCACTCAATGCAAGCTAGGACGAGCATACTCAATTGCATAGGTCAGACCCAATTCCAATAGGCTAAGATCACAATCATAACCATCATTAAATCCTGTCACAAGACAAAACTAGATAATGATTTGAACTTGATTCAAATCACACACACACAGTCTCACATAGTTCATAAATCCAGAAAATAGAACTTTGGTAGGAAGTTCCCACATGAAGATCATGAATCTAGAGCGTATTCCGATTCCTCAGATCATACAGGTCTAGATTAGTTCACAACAATTAAGAACTCAAGCACTTCTTCCAAACATCCATGAGTCATCATAAGACTAAGAAAGACTACTTAGAACTTGAATTGACTTCAAACCATTGTTCTTAAACATGAAATCCAACTTAAAACCAACTTAAACAAATTGAAACATCTTAGATTCACTACAAGGTTCACCTCTTAGACTTAGCTAAGAGGTTTAGCCGTTCATGATCCAAGGAAACATGAAACAAACTACGGAAAACATAAAAACAGCAAACAAACTAGGAGTTGTGGAACTCCGAAATCCACTTCCTCCGCCTCCCACCGTGCTTAATCCGTTCTTCAATGCCCTAGGAACAATCCTTAGGTGTCCTTTTATAGTGGGGAAGCTCCGCAACGTTAGAATCTTCCAGAATTTGCGTAAGGTTACGCAGTGTGTAGAGAAATCCGGAACAGAATAGGAAAGTTTTCTGTTTTACGGATGGCCGACCGGTCTGGACCGGTCGGACTGGCTTATCAGCATGTCCAGAGTGCACAGGGCCTGTTGGCCGACCGGTCAAGACCGGTCGGACCACATTGTTTGTGTGTCCAGAGAGTTCAGCAGGGTCACCGACCCATTGGTTGACCGGTCTAGACTGGTCGTGGCCCTCCTGGCAGACCGGCCACGACCGGTCTTGGCCCTGTTCTTCATCCTTTCCTTCTTCTTTTCTTCTCTCTCTGCTTCCTTCATTCTTCGGCCCACCTTGGGTCTTCATCCAAGGCTCTTAAAGAGGTCTTTTTAGTCTTTAATTGGGCAGAGTCCCTCTCATTCCTACAATCATGAAATTATGCATTAGATTAGTCTTTAAATCATGAAAACTGTGCATTATGAGTGATGAATTGGGGTTAGAATATGCACAATTAAGAGCTCAACACTTCACCTCTTAGCCTTAGTTAAGACGTTCTAGCGGAGCATCATCATGCCACAACTAAAAATAATGAAAAACAATTAGAAAACATGAAAAACCGGATTTGGGAGAGTTATAGATGCTCGGTGATGATCCTCTTCACCTCCCACGAGTTCCCAAGCCTTCTATGATGCTTAGGAACGAACCCAAGGTGTCCTTTTATAATGGAGAAGCCTCACCGACTCAGAAACTTTCAGAATCCGCGTAGTACTTACGCAGTGCATGAAATTTCGAAGCTTGTAGAACAAGCTTCTGAAAAATTCAAAAATCCTGAAAATTTGTACATGGTCGACCGGTCTTGACCGGTCGGACCAATCTGGTGGACGTATAGTAAGCTCCAGCAGCTGCTGGCTATTTTGTAAAGAGTTGGTCGACCAGTCTTAATCGGTCGGACCCATCTGATGGTTGGTCCAGCATGAGACAAACGAGGGGCTATTTATGGCCAACCGGTCTTGACTGGTCGTGGCCTTCTTGGCCGACCGGTCAAGATCGGTCTTAGACCATTGTGGCTCCACTTCTTCTTCTTCTTCTTCTTCTTCTTCTCTCTCTCTCTCTCTCTCTCTCTCTCTCTCTCTCTCTCTCTCCTATCCTTGGTTCTTTCTTTCTTCTTTGGCCCACCTTCAATCATCTTTGAAAGGCTTCAAAATGTGTTCTTTAGTCATCAATTAGGTGAAGTCTTTCTCTCATTCCTACAACCACAAAACATGCATTAGATCGGTCTTTTAACATATAAATTATGCATACGATGTGATGAAATTGGTTAGAATATGTATAAATTAATAGCTCAACACGCTCTCCAACCAGCATTTTGCTAGTCTCGAGCAAAACATGCGTGAAACAATCTACTTTTCTAAAAACTCAACTCTCTCTTAGAAATTATACTTCTATAAACTTTAAGACACATAAGTGCAAAATTCATAAATACTGAGTGATAAGAAATTGAAGTCCTAAGCTCTTCAAACTTAATAAGTGTTCACATAGAATCCCCACCAATTTATTGACAAATAGAAGAATCCTAACATGTATGGTCTAGTGTGCATTGTGCATATTCATCTCATAAATGTCCAAGATTACCTTCTTCATAAATCAGTGAAACAAGAGATCTAAAAGTGTACAGATCAACCAAATGCCTATGGCAATAATTTGCCTTACCGTTCCTTCTACGACTTTCACACTACTTCCCATTTCCAGCTTTGGTTACGGGTAGACCATCCCCTAGTTGGTAATAGGTAACCCTTTTCAGAATTTATCAACAAATATTAATGAATAATCATACTTTTCTTTCAAAATTAGATAGGATTTTTAGAAATTCATATCTTTCATTCTTTTCTCTTATTTCAGATGAGTAAGGATGGACAAAGTTCCTCAGCTTGGTTCCTAAACACTTCAAATCTTCAGACTAGCCAATCTACAAGTCTAATAATCCCTTTAAACCATGAGAATCGTGCAATGTGAATTAGACTAAAAAATGTTAAAATTTTCTATCAATCAACTCAATAGGGGAATTCATATAGAAAATAATTATATTTAAAATAATTCAGGAATCTTAAAATCATATCAATTAATCTCTCATCCTTTCATACTTATAGCATCTCAAGTGCATAGAAACAAGGTTTTTCAAAAGAGTTTTGATGTTTCAAAAAAAATTGAAAAATTTCTACAAAATCTTGCTCGAAAGGTTACAAATTACTAGATTCTAGGAATCTCACCCCCTAACAAATCTTGCATTATCCTCAATGTAAAAAATATGTAATGAGTAATAACATGAGATTAATGATAAAAATAAAAGAGGGTAAGTACGAGAATACCTGAGTGAATCGATCATGGGGATCTATCTCCGACATCAAAATCTACTAAAGCAGTAAAACTAAAACAGAAAAACAACTAAACCTAATCTACTCTATACCTCCATCAGACTAGGAGATCAATTATCCTTGATATACAAGATCCTTCAGAGTGATGGACATATCTTCTGAATCAAATTTCTCAACAAATGGTTTAAGGCGTTATCCGTTCTTTTTAAAAAAATTACCATTCGCTGCATTCTCTATCTCGACAACCCCATGAGGAAAAACTTCTTTAACAATGTATGGGCTGGTCCATTGAGATCTCAATTTTTTTTTCGAAAAAAGATGAAGTCAAGAATTGTACAAGAGTACTTTTTGGCCTACATGAAATTTTTTCTTGAAAATGTGTTTGTCATGAAAGGCTTTCATCCTACTCTTGTAAATTCTCGAGTTCTCGTAAGCATCATTACTGATCTACTCAAGCTCATTCAATTGGAGTTTGCGAAGCAAGCTAGCCTTATCAATGTTAAAGTTCAATGCCCGAATTGCCCAATATGCTTTGTGTTTAAGCTTCACAGGCAAGTGACAAACTTTCCCATAGACAAGTCTATAGGGAGACATTTCAATAAGGGGTCTTATAATCGGTACAGTGAGCCCAAAGAGCATCGTCCAATCTCAGCGATCAATCTTTGCGATCAAGCCTCAACGTCTTCTCCAAAATTTGTTTGATTTTTCGGTTGAAAATTTCAACTTGCCCACTTGTCTGTAGGTGGTATGGGGTACTCACTTTATGCGTAATGTCATATTTCTTCATTAAGGCTTTGAAAGGCCTATTGCAAAAGTGAGAGCCACCATCACTTATGATGGCTTGAGGCGTTCTAAATCTGAAAAGTACGTTTTCTTTAAGGAACTTTAGAACCGTACGATAATCCTTGGTTCTATATGGAATAGCCTCTATCCACTTAGACACATAGTCTATGGCAAGCAATATGTAGACATGTCCAAAAGATGAGGGGAATGGTCCTAGAAATCAATGCCCCCACAATCGAAGACTTCGAGATGTTGAATTGGGTTAAGAGGCATCATATTCCTACGGGACAATCCTGCTAGTTTTTTATAAGGCTCGCACGCTTTGCAAAACTCGTGGGTGTCTCTGAACAAGGTAAGCCAATAAAAACTACACTGTAAAATTTTTGCAGCAGTTTTTTAGGGAAAAAATTGTTAGTGCACTTTTTGTGGCATACTAGTGCACCTTGTTTGTCAATTACTTAGGTCAGTGAGTCTAGTGTCGGTTGAGCTTAATGAAGATGAAGACCAAAGACTCAAGTGGCCCTGCTGCATCAAGGAAGAAGAAACAGGTAAAAGTGATGCCTTGGTGTGCCTTAACCTTGACCAAAACCTAACCCATAACCTCTTAGATGACTTGGATCAACTAGGTATACCCTTAGTCATCATCATTAGTCTTAGAACTCCATAAAAAACATGATAAGTTAGACTAATTTAAGAGGTGGAAGCTGTTATAAACAAAACAGCTCAAAACAGCAGTTTCCGATTGATCTCCGATCAATCGGACGTTGGCTCCGATAGGACTCCGATCAATCGGACAGAAGCTCCGATCAATCGGACAGAAGCTCCGATCAATCGAAAATTTTTCCAGCAACCTTGAAAATCCACTGGACATATTTCCAATCAATCGGACAGTCTTCCGATCCATCGGAAGGGGTCCGTCCGATCAATCGGACAGTGTTCCGATCAATCGAAATATCTTCCAAAGACTTCACTGGATAGATTTCCAATCAATCGGACTTGTCTCCGATCAATCGGACCTTCTTCCGATCAATCGGAGATGCACGAATCTGCTCATTTTTTTACCGTTGGAAGAAAATCTATTTAAGATGGGGGATTCGTTTTTGAGCTAAGAGATGGGATTTCGAGGAGATAAAAGCCACCATTGTTAGAGATCATTAGAGGCTCTATTCCAAACCCAAAGCAAGTCATTTTCCTTGTGTTTTCATCACAAGCTTGGGCCATTTAATGGCATCTTGAGAATGGACTTGTTCCCTCTTGATTCCTAGGGTTTAGACACCTTGATGATAGTTAAATCCCTTGTCTAAACACTACCTAGGAGTCCAAATAGGTGTATTCCTCTAGGAAACCCATTTCCTACCATTTGTAGAGATTCACCATTCCCTAGCACCTTGGGTATCTCCAATGGAACATCACATGCAAGGTAGCTGATCTTGGAGTTGAAGCCTTGGCAAAGCAGTGGCGTCAAAGATCGGGGGAGCACAAGGGGAGCTGATTCAAGCACGGGAGAGCGAGAAGAAGCAACTCAAAGTGGCGCTACAAAGGGGCTCAATCCGACAAGTAAGGTTGTCTTGTTAGGAGTCCATCCACTCAATTCCCTGTGGGAGTTGAATGTAGAGTTTGTTTGACAAACTCGACCTAGGGTCGTTAGCCGATCCTTGGCCTATTAGTTGGGCCTAAAATCTAAGGATGTCAGCCGTTCCTTGGCACGTTCGTCGAGCCTAAAACAAAGTCTCCAAGGGGGAGCCACCAACACGGGTGTAAACGTGTAGGTTGGGAGGAACCTGTAAACTCCCCGGTTGGGTGGATCCGATTTAAAACACCTTGGTTGGGAGGAACCAGATTTAAACTCCCCAGTGAATGCCGGTGTGCTCAAAGGGGTTGAGTACTTGAACCGGGAGTGGAGTAGACAAGTAGTCGAACCACTATACATCCTTGTGTTTGTGATTGATCTTGAGCACATTTCTCTTTATGCATTGTGTTTAATTGTTAATTATGTATGCTTAGCACTTGATAGGCACATCCACACTTATAAGATGTACTTTCACTACCTCAAGTAGACTTGAAATTATTGATCCATCCTCATTCAAGTTTATTTGAGTAGCATAGATTAGGTTCTTCATTAGCTTAATCATTTATTAATCTATGCTTGTTTAGACAAGGTTGTTTATTGTTTAACCATATGCTAGTCTTTTGATTGGACCCACTTAGGCTTGGAAGCCGAAGTGTTAATCGCTTACGTAGTTTAATATTGTTGAATTGTTTAAGTAGGCGAAAAGAGTTTTAAAAAGGTCCTAATCCCCCCTCCTATAGGTTTAGCCATAATTCTAGCTTGCTCTTTAAGCTTCCGCATGTGTTAGCGTAGGGTGTCGTGTTAGACCACCCGACGCACTTTCAAAAATGACCCCCACATGCTTAACTATGACAAAAGGAGATTGAAATTGCGGTTTTACCGCTTGTAGAGATACTTGGAGATATGTCTATGGACCTAGAGGGGGGTGACCTTTTCAAAATTCTTTTCGCCTACTTACACAATTCAACAAATATAACAAAGTAAGCAAGAACACTTAGGCTACCAAGCCTAGGTGGGTCCAATCACAAGACTAGCAAGAGTATAAGCAAGAAATAATCCTAGTCTAAGCATGCATAGGTAAAGAAAATATTCAACTAATTAAGCTTCTAACCTATGCATCTTGTGTAGACTTATGAGAGTGGATCAATGAGCTCAAGTCTACACAAGTAGTGAAGGTACATCTTGTGTGAGAATGCCTAAAAAGTGCCGAGCATGCATTCCAATCAATCATTCATAATTAAGCAATTAAACTAACAATGCAAAGATAGAATGTGCTCAAGAACAATCACAAACACAAGGATGTATAGTGGTTCGACTACGTGTCTACTCCACTCCCGGTTCAAGAACTCAACCCCTTTGAGCACACCGGCATTCACTATCAGAGGTTTTAAATGAGGTTCACCTCTCAACCTTTACACAGAGGTTTTATCGGTTCACCTCTCAACCGTATCCGGAGTTTTAGACATAGGCTAACTCTCAACCTTATCGCACGTTTACTCCCGTGTCGGAGGCTCCCCCTTGGAGACTTAGTTTAGGCCTGGCTGACGGGCCAAGGAAGGACTAACGTCCCTAGGTCGAGTTCGAAAAACAAACTCTAAAATGGACTCTCAAATAAGATAACCTACTTGTCGGATGAGCCCCTTGATTAGCGCCGGATTGGGTTGCTTGATCTCCGCTCTCCCGTGCTTCAATCAGCTTCCCTTTGCTCCCTCGATCGTGCCGCCGTTGCGTTGCCAATGCCTCAGCCACATTCGATCAAACACCTTGCATGCGATGCCTTGAAATGCCCAAGGTGCTAGGAGGATGGGTTTGAGAACTCTACAACTTAGTGGGAATGGGTTTCCTAGAGTCTCTTACCTACAACGATCTCATCTTCGAGTTTAGGACAAAGGATTTACCAATCAAGAAGCTTCCTAACTCTAGAGATCAAGAGGGGATGAAGGTCATCTTCTTCATGAGCTTGGAATGCTCTAATCTTGTGTTAAAGCACAAGGAAGATACCTTGCATAGGTCAAGGAATAAGCCTCAAAAGAACTCCTTCAATGGTGGCTTTCCTTCCTCAAAAATCCCTCAAACAAAGCCCAAAACCGGAGCTCTATATATAGGGAAATAGAGCCCCAACGGTCAGAAAACGGCTATATGCCGACCTGTCCCGATCGGTCATGACCGGTCGGACTCCCCTGCTGAAGGATTCCATCAATGCAAGCCAACTACATGGGCCGACCGGTCATGACCGGTCAGACCCCCTCACTGGATAGCCTAAACGTGCCAGGCCGACCGGTCATGACCGGTCGGCCCCTCTTGCTGGTTGGCTGATCAATGTAGGAAGCCAAAACTGGCCGACCGGTCATGACCGGTCGGCCCACCTTGCTGATCCCTTGGCATAATAGAAGGCCGACCGGTCATGACCGGTCGGCTGTCCATTGAAAAGGCAGCCAAGCTGCTGGCCGACCGGTCATGACCGGTCGGACCAACCTGGTTCTCCCCACATGAATTCTGAAGTCCACTCTCTCCAGCCTATTCATATTGTCCTAGGTTAGGGTAATCAAATGGGACACCTATGGCCTATCTATGATGACTAAATGTACTCCAATATGGTCAAGGTCATCAACGATACAAAGGGGTTGGGTTTTGGTCAAGGTTAAGGCACCAAGGCATCACATATACCTGAATCTTCTTCCTTGATGCAGCCGGTCCGTCTTGAGTCTTCGGTCTTCGTCTTCTTTGGGCTCAACCGACTTTAGACTCACTGACGTAAGTGATTGACAAACAAGGTGCACTAGTATGCCACGAAAAAGTGCACTAACAATCTCCCCCTTTGTCAATTACTTACAAAAACCTAACCTACCAAAACAAATTACATGTTCGAGATATTACAATGATAATCAATAAATTACAGGACTCTTGACATGCCTAAACTAAGCTGCTCCGCTTCAGTTTGCTCCCCCACAACCTGTCAATTCCTGCATCACAAAACATAGCAAACTAGTTTTTGTGGGATTTGATATTTCTCCCCCTTTTTGTTAGCAATTGACAAACTATTCTCTCCCCCTTAATGATATGCCAATAAAGTTAAGGTAAGAGGAGATAGTGTGTCGCAGTTATAACTATGAGCACATGCTAAAAGGAGAGTATAGGGTGCATGAATCATAAATACATGGAGCAAGCAAAGAAAACATGATTTAACAAGAAGATATAACTATCTAAGCATAGTTAATCATGTAATATTGGTCAAGGACATACATTTGCAATGAAGTACAAAGGGCTTATAGCCCAATCAACCAACCTCCCCTATTGGTATATCAAGACCAATACAAAGCAAAGATTAGCATATAATGAAGCATAAAACTCAAGATGATTAGCTAATCTAACCAGGATGACAATCTAGCAAGCAAATGTATTAATTAAAAGCAAGGCTAAATCATCAAAATCTGGGCGAATGAGGCTGGAATCCTCTGGTTTGCCCATACACACAGAAATGAGGCTGAAATCCTCAGATTTTCCAATAAAAGCATAACTAGCTACCCTCACTAACCATGTAGAGATTAAAATGCCAAAGGGTAGCTAAATTCCTCAACACCCTCATAGAATGTAGCATGAGGTGAGGGGTTGGGAACTCCTTCTCCTCTTAGAAGGGATAGCGGTTGGGATCCCCTCTTAGATAATCTGGTAGAGGGGTCGTGATAGAGGCCGAGAGAGCAAGATCTTTATGTTGGCTCTCATCACAAGTGGAGTCACCAGATTCGAACTCCTCCGTATCATCCCAAGTGGCAGCCATTGCCTTTTTACCTTTCGGTTTAGGCCCTTCCGGACATTCCGGGGCAATATGGCCACGACGACTGCAACCGTAACAACGGACGAATGAGGATATGGATGATTTTCCTTTACGTTTATCACCCATCTTGTCCTTCTTGTCACGGCTATTCCCTCTATCAAATTTGAGGAATCTCTTGAATTTTTTGTTCAATTTCTCTTCCTCATCATCCTCATCATCGCTATCTTTCTCCGACTCACTTTTGATTTTCTTGTGTTTGTGAGAGGACTTAAAGGCGATGTTTTTCCTTCTAGAAGGAGCTTTAAAGCCTAGCTCAAAGGTTTGTAGGGAACCTATGAGTTCTTCAACTTTCATTGTATTAAGATCCCTACACTCTTCAATGGTGGTGACTTTAGAAGAGAACCGTTCCGGAAGAGATCTCAGAATTTTCCTACAAAGCCTATGTTCCGGAACCGGATCCCCTAAGCCCCACATATCATTTGTGATTTTGTTCTGTTTGGTATAAAATTCAGTAAACGTTTCATCCTCCTCCATAGTAATATTTTCAAAGAGAGTGGAGAGGCGCTGGAGTTTAGAATTTTTAACAACATTTGTTCCTTCATGGGTAACTTCAAGAATATCCCATGCTTGTTTACTGGTAGTGCAGTTTTGGATCCGACCAAATTCTTCTCTCGATACTGAACAAAATATGGCATTCAGGCCCTTGGCATTATTAATACGTTGAGCTTTTTCATGATCAGTCCACAATGCCTTGTCTTTTGGCCTGAGAACATCGGGCTCACCTTCCTTAGAAATAGTGACCATTGGGGGTTCATATCCAAAATCAACCATGTCCCTTACATCCGAATCAATGGATTCCAAGAAGATGCGCATTCGGGCTTTCCAATATGGATAATTTGACCCATCAAAGAAAGGAGGCTTAGTGACGGATGAAGAGTCCTCTCTAGACATATTTTCAAGTTTCTCTTTAGGATCTACCTCTAGGCAATTAAGCCCTTAAAGAGGAACCCGCTCTGATACCAATTGAAATTGCGGTTTTACCGCTTGTAGAGATACTTGGAGATATGTCTATGGACCTAGAGGGGGGGTGAATAGGACCTTTTCAAAATTCTTTTCGCCTACTTACACAATTCAACAAATATAACAAAGTAAGCAAGAACACTTAGGCTACCAAGCCTAGGTGGGTCCAATCACAAGACTAGCAAGAGTATAAGCAAGAAATAATCCTAGTCTAAGCATGCATAAGTAAAGAAAATATTCAACTAATTAAGCTTCTAACCTATGCATCTTGTGTAGACTTATGAGAGTGGATCAATGAGCTCAAGTCTACACAAGTAGTGAAGGTACATCTTGTGTGAGGATGCCTAAAAAGTGCCTAGCATGCATTCCTATCAATCATTCATAATTAAGCAATTAAACTAATAATGCAAAGATAGAATGTGCTCAAGAACAATCACAAACACAAGGATGTATAGTGGTTCGACTACGTGTCTACTCCACTCCCGGTTCAAGTACTCAACCCCTTTGAGCACACCGGCATTCACTATCGGAGGTTTTAAATGAGGTTCACCTCTCAACCTTTACACGGAGGTTTTATCGGTTCACCTCTCAACCGTATCCGGAGTTTTAGACATAGGCTAACTCTCAACCTTATCGCACGTTTACTCCCGTGTCGGAGGCTCCCCCTTGGAGACTTAGTTTAAGCCCGGCTGACGGGCCAAGGAACGACTAACGTCCCTAGGTCGAGTTCGAAAAACAAACTCTAAAATGGACTCTCAAATAAGACAACCTACTTGTCGGATGAGCCCCTTGATTAGCGCCGGATTGGGTTGCTTGATCTCCGCTCTCCCGTGCTTTAATCAGCTTCCCTTTGCTCCCTCGATCGTGCCGCCGTTACGTTGCCAATGCCTCAGCCACATTCGATCAAACACCTTGCATGCGATGCCTTGAAATGCCCAAGGTGCTAGGAGGATGGGTTTGAGAACTCTACAACTTAGTGGGAATGGGTTTCCTAGAGTCTCTTACCTACAACGATCTCATCTTCGAGTTTAGGACAAAGGATTTGCCAATCAAGAAGCTTCCTAACTCTAGAGATCAAGAGGGGATGAAGGTCATCTTCTTCATGAGCTTGGAATGCTCTAATCTTGTGTTAAAGCACAAGGAAGATGCCTTGCATAGGTCAAGGAATAAGCCTCAAAAGAACTCCTTCAATGGTGGCTTTCCTTCCTCAAAAATCCCTCAAACAAAGCCCAAAACCGGAGCTCTATATATAGGGAAATAGAGCCCCAACGGTCAGAAAACGGCTATATGCCGACCTGTCCCGACCGGTCATGACCGGTCGGACTCCCCTGCTGAAGGATTCCATCAATGCAAGCCAACTACATGGGTCGACCGGTCATGACCGGTCGGACCCCCTCACTGGATAGCCCAAACGTGCCAGGCCGACCGGTCATGACCGGTCGGCCCCTCTTGCTGGTTGGCTGATCAATGTAGGAAGCCAAAACTGGCCGACCGGTCATGACCGGTCGGCCCACCTTGCTGATCCCTTGGCATAATAGAAGGTCGACCGGTCATGACCGGTCGGCTGTCCATTGAAAAGGTAGCCAAGCTGCTGGCCGACCGGTCATGACCGGTCGGACCAACCTGGTTCTCCCCACATGAATTCTGAAGTCCACTCTCTCCAGCCTATTCATATTGTCCTAGGTTAGGGTGATCAAATGGGACACCTAGGGCCTATCTATGATGACTAAATGTACTCCAATATGGTCAAGGTCATCAACGATACAAAGGGGTTGGGTTTTGGTCAAGGTTAAGGCACCAAGGCATCACATATACCTGAATCTTCTTCCTTGATGCAGCCGGTCCGTCTTGAGTCTTCGGTCTTCGTCTTCTTTGGGCTCAACCGACTATAGACTCACTGACGTAAGTGATTGAAAAACAAGGTGCACTAGTATGCCACGGAAAAGTGCACTAACAGAGATGACATAATTTTGTTCATCATCAAGGAAACATCTCCTAATTATTTGATCTGGGCAATATTTGAAAAGTAATGGTTCATCCCAGAAAAATCTACGCACTTCCCTTAGAAATTTTCGTTTATCTTGCGCAGTCCAATGAGTCGGCATCACACCTGATTCGTTTGAACTAGAAGTGATTCCTACAAAACAAAACAATTGATGTTAGTTATAGAAAATTAGAAATTAGTCCTAAGAAAATAGTAAAACCTAACTAATTATAATTTTATAGCTACTAAAACAATTTAAAACCGTTTACTTAGAGTCTCCGGCAGTGGCGCCAAAAACTTGTTCGCTCGCCTCAAGTGCAAGGCTTGCAATGTAGTAATAACTCGGTAACACTGAGGTCAATCCATAGGGAATTAGGGTAAACCAATTCAAACCATTCTAGCAACTTTAAATTCAGCAATTTTAGATTTCAATTAAAAAAACTAAGTAAAACAGTAACTTTTAGAAAAATCTGATAATTAAAGGAACTAAAGCTTCAAAGATTCACTTGTAGTAGTTCCATGTGAATTCATTATCCAAGCATAAACACAACTAGATTCAAAGTTCTATCTCTCATCTAGTTGGAAGATTAAGCATTCAAACACGAATAATCTCACTTAAGTTAGAAAATAAGATTTTAGTTTTAATGAGGCATATAGAATTCAAATATGTAGTCCTAGAATTAACAGTTATGCCAAGAGACTATGGCATGCTCTAAGGTTACTACAATTCGAATATAATCAATCCAAACATGGCCATCTCAGAGAATTGTAAGGAATTCATATCCGAAGCAAATGAACTCTCATAAAACATCCAAAAATACCAATTTTATTCAAACTAGAACTTAAAAATCCAAACTTTAAGTAAAGTACTTGAATCAAACAAATTCTACATGAGAACTAGCTACAAGCTTCACTTGTTATCATTATGTTGAGCTCTCAATTTATACATATTCTAACTCCATTGCATCACATTTTATGCATGATTACATGTTTTGTGATTGTAGGAATGAAAGAGAGACTTCACCTATTTAAAGGTTAAAAGAACACGTTTGAAAACCATTTGATGATGACTGAAGGTGGACTAAAGGAGAAAGAAGAAGCAAGGGAAGAGAAGAGAGAAAAGGAGGGAAAACACCATTTTCAATAGGCTAGACCGATCAAGAGGTCGCTATAGTGCCCTGACCGGTTAAGACCGGTTGGCCAGCCTCTACAAACCACTCTAGATGTTACTGTAGCTTCTTGTACCTCTTCTAGAACCAGTACGACCGGTCAAGACCGGTCGGCCATGTATAAAATTTTAGATTTTTGTACTTTTCCACTAGCTTGCTCTACAAGCTTCGATTTTTCATGCACTGGGTAAGTAATATGCGGATTCTGGAAGTTTCTGAGTCAGTGGAACTTCTCCATAATAAAAAGACACCTAGGGTTCGTTCCTAAGACATCATAAAAGGCTTGGGAAGTCATAAGAGGTGAAGGAGATCACTGTGGAACGTCTGCAACTCTTCCAAACTCGGTTTTTCTATGTTTTTCATTGGTTTTCTTTTGAGTTTTAGTTTAACCTATTGATAGTTGGCTAAACCTCTTAGCTAGGGCTAAGAGGTGAAGCTTTTAGTTATTTACAATGTTTAATTCGAATTAGTTCAAGTATTTTTTATTTAATGAAGAACACTTCTAGTTCAAGTTTGAAATAAAGTTAGTATTTTTAGTTTGTCTTCTATCTCTTGTGATTTCTCTTACATGGAATCTTTTGATTACTGAGATTGTTTAATGAGGTGTTGATTAATAGGATTTTGGGTTGTAGAGATTATAGATCTATCATGATATATTAGATGCTAGGGGATCTTACAAACTAAATTTCCTAATAGCTTATCTAGAACTAAACTAGAAGGGGTTCTTATCTTTTTATTCGATCTGAGATAATTGTTTATGTATTGATTTTGGTTCAATAGAAGTTCAATTCATGCTTCTAAATCAAGTCTAGTGACAAGGCTTGAGAAAGATCATGAATGTGATCTTAATTGTTTTGTGAAGGATTGAGCTGTGCGATTGAATATGACCAATGCCTTAGTTGATTATGAGAGAACCACATCAGTAGATGATTCACCTATGTTAGACATGTTGTGATGATTTGATTGCTTTATATTCCAATTATATAAGGATAGAACTCTGATTCTGATTAAGTTATTGGCTTGAATTGACATTGTGAGTGATTATAAGTGGATCATTTACGCTCTAGTGCATATTTCTCTGATTTAATAAATAGTTTCATGTTATTAATTTCAATCCATCGATATAAATCTAAATTTAGCCCATCCTAGTTATAAAGTTTAGAATTGTTACGACAATCCCTGAGGATCGACCTCAATCTTACCGAGTATTATTACTACATCACAGCCTTGTACTTGAGGCAAACGAACAAGTTTTTGGCGCCGTTGCCAGGGATTAGGTTAATGGTTCTGAATTTTGTAATTAGGGCATAGTTAGGTTAGGTAGGTTAGGTTATGATTTATTGTTTTAATAGCTTTTTCTCAGAATTTTTCTACTAACGGATTTTATTTATTTTGTAGGATTTTTTTCATTAACATAGTTCTCCAATCTGGTAACCCCGTTTTAACTTAGACTCCTTCAATTTTTATTTTTTTTAGTTTCATTTTTAGATTTTTTTTTAGATTTAGTTAATTTTTGTGTGTTTTATACCCCATTGGGAGCGTGATCATATATCACGACTTTTAAGTGAGGGAGGTTTACTTGGAGAATTAATCAATCACAGACGAGTTAGAAAATGTTTAGGAAGTCCTAAAACGTCTGAAATCATGGCTGAAAACGAACCACATAATGTTAAAAACGTTGAGCATGATGCGCCACCAATTAGGTCTGAACATAATGTGAATGAGGAACGCTATGTTTTTCTGGTTAAAACATTAAGAGATTATCTACAACCGGAGAGAACAACCACGTCTTCCTATATTGTTTTTCCAACAAATGCAAGAAACGTGGACCTTAAATTGAAAATTATCAAGTTACTCCCGAAATTCATGGACTTAATTTTGAAAGTCGATATGCTCATCTTAGTGAATTTGAGGAGATAACCAATACCTTTCAATTTAATGATGTCTCCCAAAATGTAATCAAACTGAAATTGTTCCCTTTCTCTCTAAAAGACAAAGCCAAATTATAGTTTCAATCTTTTAAGCCTAGAAGCATCAGGACATGGGCTGAGATGACCAGTGAGTTCCTTAAAAAGTACTTCCTGATTCATAAAATCAATGCACTAAGACGGACCATCATGAATTTCTCCCAAAACTGAGATGAAACATTCATTCAATGTTGGGAGAGGTTCAAAGACCTTTTATTAGAGTGCTCATATCATGGTTATGAAAAGTGGTACTTAATTGACTTCTTCCATAATGGATTGAGTTAAAAAAAAGCACCAATTTATTCAAATGATGTGTAATGGTGAATTTTTAAATAAAGCGCCCGATGAGGCTTGGGATTACTTTGATATGCTAGTCGAGAATGCCCAGTCTTGGGACATCTCCACTCCGACTAATAATCCCAAGTCAGCCTCAAGAGATAAAAGAGTACATGCATTAAATGGGGAGGTGTAAACACCCCACCTTCGGCTACAAAGTGGGTAGAGATAACTGAATGAATGGAGGACCATACCCCCAAATCCCATGTTCAAACCCAGCCAAACTCACCTTTGTAAGCCCCAATCTATAGCCCAGCTCAAACCTGAACCCAGTCAACTCACCCCTAAACATCAACCTGAAAAACCCCCCATAAGAAAAATCAGTAAAAAAATCCTTAAAAAGTCAAACTTGGTGAGTCAACCCGCTGATTCCAATCACCGAGTCAACCCGCTGAGTCAACCCGCTGTGTCAACTCACCATGTCAACCCATCTTCCAAACCCAGTCAACTCATCGAGTTCCAAACCACATCCTCGGAGCAGGTCTAGACTCCGAACCTGGGGCTTTTTTGCTTCAGGTTCGGAGGCCGTATGCTCCGAAGCCTAAGCAAAACGGCCGTACGGGCGGCCCTCAAGGTGCCGCCCAAACATATTTACGCAAGCTGCCACCGTTCGCAGCTATAAATACCCCTTCTCCCCTTCACATTCAGCAACCACCTCCCCTCAATCCAGCCCGAGAGCTCCGAGTCCATCTCCACCCCTTTAGCCCATTCCTCCACCAAGGAGAGCCCGAGTGAGAAGAGCCTAGCCTTGGTCCAGCCCAGCTTGACCCTGGTCTAAGTCTCTCAAGCCACCCAAGTCTTGATCTAGCCACTCGAAGCAAACCCTTGCGACACCCCCGTCCATCCAGCTACTCTTTACCAGCATCATCTCATTCGCATCTAGCATAAGTGCAACATTTACTTTTCTTCCAACCCCCCCTGCTTATCATGTCACTACAAGCACTTTGATTATTCAAACACACAGCATGCATCCCGCATAAAGCACATGTCAGTTCGAGCGTATGCTCTAGGCTAGCCTGTTAATGGAAACATGCCCATCATAAACTCTTACTGTTCAGACCTGCATTCATGCATCATGTCATCCGTGAGAATGTACGAGGATTAAATCAGACTTTCAAGTATTAGTTCGATTCTTTGAAGTAGAGACCATACCTTGGTTCAGGCAGTGTGTGGGGTGCTTAACCTCTTCCCACCCTGTAACCGTGATCCCTTACCTCGAATCTCTGGCTGCAAATCAAAAGGAATCATTTTAGAGGAAGGAATCTTCAGATCCCCTTCTCTAACTTTTCTACGGGGTCCAGTCGACTGTAGATTCGAAGTAACTGGCTAGTGGCGACTCTGGTGTTACACAAACTCATTCAACACATCCAGCTTAAAACGACAATCGACACAAAGCTCTCGAGAACGAGGCAAGCCAGTGGCACAAACAGCGATTCACGCGCACGCACCCCTCTTCTTTTCCGAAAGGAAGGGAGAACGTCTGGGAGCGCAGAACGACGAGCGTCCACAGAATGACGACTCTGCTGGGGATATGCTCGTCACACTAGTCGTGATCCAACTTGAAAAATAGAATCCCTCCTGTACTTAAGAGTATTAGTCCTCATACAATCTCATTTGCATAGCATTCTACCCAAAAATAAAAAAATTAGAAAATCACAAAGCCTAAAAAGAGTAGAGTATAGTCCTCACCATTGCACCTCCTCAGGCTCAACATATTCGGAAACAACTTCCCTTCCACAGAATAATTCGCACTCAGGTTCAGGAAGCCATGTCCGACCATGAAGAGGAAACTCACCTCTTCCCCGCTCTCGAGTTGGTCGAAGCGCAACCTCCAGCGCAGCAACCAATTGAGAATATGCCAATCATGCAAGAATTGGCACAAGGAATGAGAGCAATGCAAGAAATGCTCTTGCAATTCATCCAAGCACAAGCCACCACAGCAGTCAACCAAGCTGGCCCAGTTCAGCAATTTCAACAGCCATGCCAAGTCCCTCCGGCCTCTAGTTCAAATTAAGCACAACCATCGGAGTCTGCCCAGGACTACCGACAACAGTTATCACGCCCCCAAACCCGGGGACCGGGCTCAATAAATTTCCGATCGCCGACCTTGGTGCCAACAGCCTCCGTAGTACCCCATTCTCAGCTCCTAGCTCTCATGTGCCAGGTTCCGATCCTGGGATCCTACCAGGAGGATTTTCAGGGTAAATTTTTTTTTTTGTATAGGAGCATAATCAAAACCACAAAACATCATCAAATATCCACTAATAAGTTTGTTGAGTACAGTGCTGGAAAGGGAAATACAATATGAAGCAAAAGTCCAAAATATCAGGTACATGAACCGCGCTCAACGCTGCTGATATGCTCTAGTACCTGCAGTATAAACAAACGCGCATGAGCTTCCTACGAAGCCCAGTAGAGTGCGTGTGTGCGCATGTGATGCATATGACAAGTATACAGATATCAGAGTAAGCGAAAGTAGTAGAGGGCTAAGTTACTAAGTTCATGAATGCTATCAGCCATCCCAAGGCTATGCAATGCAAGGGCCTACGTGGCCGAGCGTGACATGCTGGAGATGCAATGCAAACACGTCAATCCTCAACTGATCCACATATCAAAATAGTTCTCATCTGGGACATCACCAGGGTCTAGTATACTCTAATACTGGCCGCCGCACATCGCGCGCATAACCAAGCGAGTAGAAAAGACCTCACTATCCACCTCGTCAGTGGTATGCCAATGCCCACCCGGCTCGCCGATAGCGGACCCATTCCATGAGCTGGTCAGACTCGACCTAGCTTACAGCCCACTGCACCCGGGCGGATAAGGTCACACCCCTTTCCAACCGACCTCGACACAGTGGGAGACGCGGCCTACTGGTATTTGGCACACGGGCGCTCATGTTATCCACTCGGTCTCGACGTTGGAGCATACTACTGGTACCACAGGGTTTAGGGACTTTCACCCAAGGACATCCATAGCACCCACGTACTAGAACAAGTTTCTGGTGTCCAATACTGCTAACCATGATGTGACTATGGTGGCCACCACCCCGATGCTGCTAGGGTGTGAAAGCGATCGTGACATACATAATGCGAAATGCATGAGTCATACAATCCAAATCATGCACCAAACTTACGCATACTGCGCAATCATGTCGGGCGACCCTGTCTCACACGGGTCCCCTAAGTATAACAAGCCAACTAGCATATGCTATGGTTAATCATGATCCATAACAGGCATACAAATGATGCGTATGAGCATATGAATGAGCATGGTATTCATTATACTAAGCATGTTATCAGTGTGACTTATCAAGCTAATCATACTAGCATGTTACCAACATATCATGTAACATTGGCCTTAAAAGGCCCAATATATATATAGAGAGTGGGACCCGGACTGTGGGTCCCATTGGAAATGTAAAGGTCTTCATGGCATAGCCCACTTGAGACCACATCGGCCCCATACTTGGGCCTGCACATACAAGATAGGCCGTCAAAATATATGTACGGCATGGATAAAACATATACATCATGGTGGAGCTAATAGATACATCACATTGGGACCCATAGGGTGGGCCACCTACTGGGCAGTGTGGTACCCAACTGGTTCCAAGAAGTTTTGAATCAAGCAGATATTTGTGTTTTCTCCTTCATCCATATCCATGTGATCTTATGAACTGGTTGGATGGCAAATAAACATCACTGTAGAACCTAGAAAGGTTTCAACGTTTAAGATTATCATTTCCACTGTGGCATGGTCCACTTGACATTAGGATATACTTAAATTTTGGGCCCAGCCACTTATGAATAGGTTGGGTGATAAATAAACATCATTGCAGGTCTAGGAAGGTTTCAATGGTGGAGATCATTATTCCCACTGTTGTCCCGTGGCATGGCCCACTTGCCGTTTGGATAAGCTTAAAATTTGGGCTCAGCCACTAAAATGAGCTAGGAAAAAGAAAAACATGTGGACGGAATAAGTAAGGCACATACATTCTAGGTGGGCCCAGCGAGTGGGCCCATAGGGTGGCGCCCACAGGGCTGCTGGGCAGCAGCGTCCCCTGGACGCTGTCTGTCCAGCGACCCCCATTTTGTTTTCTTTTCTTTTTTTATTATTATTATTTTTATTTTATAAGCGGGGCCCACAGAAGTTTCCGATCAAGCTGATATATTTTTGTTTTTCCTTCTTCCATGCACGTGTGAATTTATGAAGAGGTTGGATCTCAAATAAACATCATGGTGGGCCATAATAAGGTTTCAATGGTAGGGCCACTGTCCCTACTGTTTTCTGTGGTGGGGCCCCCTTGAGACTTGGATCTGACTCAATCTTGGGGTCATGCCCAAAAATGATCTCCCCAAAAGGATGGACGGTGTGGATACAACACATGCATCATGGTGGGACCCACGAGTGGGACACCAGCTGTCAGTACGCCCAGAGTCCAAGGACGCTGGTACGCCCAGCGTCAGAGGCTCTGCCTCCTTTCTTTCCTTTTTCTTCTTCTTTTCTTTTTTTTTTCTTCTTGTACTTATATCAAGTGGGGCCCACATGGGTCCGATCCACTCCGTTCATCAGGTTACCCTTCTCATGGGGGACCCAACAAGCCTAATATTGGGTATATGATTCGGTCTAGAAACTTCAAAGTGGGCCGAAGAATTTCTGAGAGTAGAAATCATCATTTCCACTGTTTTATGCGGTGCGGTCCACTTAAGATTTAGATCGGTTTCAAATTTGGGGCCTGGCCCTAAAATGATATGGGAAAACAAGTGGACGGCATGGATGGAACACAAACATCAAGGTGGGTCCCACGAGTGGGGACCCCACTAACTGTCCAAGTGACGCTGGACGTTCCAGCGTCTTCCTATAATTTTTTTTTTCTTTTTTTTGTTTTCTTCTGATTATTTCATGTGGGGCCCACTTAGGGACGATCCACCCCCTTCATCATGTTCCCCAGGTCGTTGGGGACCCAGCAAGCCCAATATTGGGCAGACGATTTAGCCTACAAACATCACGGTGGGCCCAAGAAGCTTCGACAGTGGGGCTTCATTATCTCCACTGTTTTCTATGGTGTGGTCCACCTGAGATCTGGATCTTCTTCATTTTTGGCGTCCTGCCCTAAAATGGGATGGAGAAACAGCTGGACGGCATGGATTGGATGCATACATCAAAGTGGGTCCCACGTGTGGGGACCTGTCCACGCCCAAAGGCTTGCCCAGCTGGGCAGCAGCGTCCTCTGGACGCTGTCTGTCCAGCGGGTAAGCTTCCCTCCCTTTTTTGTATATATATACATATATATATATATATATATATATATATATATATATTATTACTATTATTATTATTATTGAGTTGTGGGGCCCATTCATGGATGATCCAATCCATTCATCTAACTGTCCATCACAAGGTGGGCCCAAAAGAAAAGGAAAATGAAAGGAAGGAAGAAAATGGGGGATTTATGTACCCCTTGTACTCACCTCAAAGGATGGACGGTTGGATTGAATCGGAATGATGATCGGATGATCCGGACGGTCCAGATGATGGTTGAGGTCCTCCAAGCTTGGATCACCACCCTCAAACTCTCTAATCTCTCTCTACTTCTCTCAAATCTTTCTCTTTCTCTCTCCTCTCAAATCTCTTTCTCTCTTTCTCTCTTTCAAATCACTTCTTGCAAATATGGAAAGGTGAGGAGGCCTCCTCTCCCCCTACGTATGGTATTGTATGGGGGGAGAGAGAGAAGGAATCATGGGTGATGATGGCTAGCATGGGAGAGGGGTATGGGCCTTAGTTGACTTTGGAGGAGAGAGAGGGATGGGGGGTATGGTGTGTGTAGAGTAGGGGTAATGAGAGGGGTATGGGTGAGGTGATGGTGATGGATTTGATTGATTTGACATAATCTTGGGATTTGTGCAAGTGGGGCCCACGCCACACGCGAGTTGCGCGACCCATCTTGGATTACGCAATCGATCATAACTTTCACACCGGGTATCGCAATGGGGCGTGCCGCTCGGCGTTGGAATCGCAGCGCCTATGCGGTCGCCGAGGTATAGGTCTTGGGTCGATGCGGTACTAAAATAGGGTCGCAATCAAGGCTCGCTAATCTGGTCCATCCGGGACGTACCAGCACCGAAAATTAAGTGTACGGAAGGCAAATAAGGGTACGTGTCTTACAACAGTCATCTCAACCCTTCGCTATGGGGCATCCCCTTTAGTATCTTCCTGCGATAATAAGACCATCTTAGAGTGTTCCTGTCGCAGGAACTTTCAGTCAGCCTCCAGTCAATCTTACAAGCAACAATCCCAGTAGATTTCAGCATGTCCCCACCGATGGGACCTTTACTCAATTTCCGCACTGTTGGGGCTCAAATTTGCACCCATTATAAAATAGTATTCGGCGATCCATCTACGATGATTTGGACTGATTTCGAGATCCAAAATACTCAAAAAATGCCAGTGCAACCCAAACATGCGCGATCGTGACCGAAACCTACAAATGCTATTTCGGGGTGAAATCAGACATGCAGATTACCGCCAAATGATCCAAAACGCCCTAAAGTTTCAAAGTCGCATGATACATATCTTTACCCGCACGCTTCCAAATGCATTTTACCCATATGGAGCTGACCCAAAGGGCCCGGAAGCCTACAAGTACTATTTTGGGCTGGAATTAGACATGCGGATGGCCGCCAAATGATCCAGAATGCCCGAAAAACCTTAAGTAGCAAGTTTGAAGTCCTTGCGATGTATATTTCTACGTGCGCGCTTCCCGGAATAATATTCTTGTACAAATAGCCGATCGGAGGGTCCAAATTGGAAAGGAACTACCAAAATTCATAGCAGATGACCATCGGTACCCCACCCCGTTCATTCAGGAGGTCGATCATGGCCTAAACACGGCTTGGCGTCAGTGACTTCGGTCTTCGAAAAGGTAGCCCCCCTTTGGAGGTCGCCCGTCTGAGCCTAAAACCTGAAATATTCTAAGTGTTGGAACATGCATTTGCCCACTCTCTCTCCACATGCGGATGCCATGAGGATACATGCATTCATCCACTCTCTCTCCACATGTGGATGCCATGAGGAGACATGCTGTTGTAGGCAAATATAGTCTGACAAGAAGTGAAGGGTCGCGACCATATGAATGCGAGGAGTCCAGGTCGTGCTCGCGATAAGGGGTCGCGTCTCCTAGATGCGAGCAGCTCGGCTCGTGCTCTTCAGAAGGGGTCGCGTCTCCTGGATGCGAGCAGCAAGGCTCGTGCTCTTCAGAAGGGGTCGCGTCTCCCGGATGCGAGCAGCTCGGCTCGTGCTCCTCAGAAGAGGTCGCGTATCCCTGATGCGAGCAGCTCGGCTCGTGCTCTTCAGAAGAGGTCGCATCTCCCGGATGCGAGCAGCTCTGCTCGGGCTCGTCAGAAGGGGTCGCACCTCACGAAAGCGAGCATCCCTGACACGAGCAGCTCCCGACATCAGAATAGCCCTGAGTCTTCGTTTTTTGTTTGAATGGTCTTCATACTTCCAGCACCCGGTTCCCGTTGAGCGGCTTGTTCAATCCCTCTGCGGCACCAAGCAAAGTTACATCCAGCGCGGTGGTCCTCACCCTTTCGACGTCTCCTTCCTTTTCGGTAGCTATGACTCCAACTACGAGCAATCAGCATTATAACTACCGGCAGCCCGCATAGGTCAGTTTTTTGGCTTATCCTCTATGATGGTTCCGAATCTCAGGGGATTGCTATCAAGAAACGTGATTGCCGGAAGGAATCATTTGGGTAATTCTTGCCTCTAAGGATAAGGATCCTGTCCCACGAAATTAGCGAGATTTCGGTATCGTACGCGACATCAGCGGGATTTCGATATCTTACGTAACAAATTGGGTTGCTTCATATATAAAGGGGTGACTCCATTAAGAGAAAGGTACACAAAAACAGAACATTCAATCTTTGCCCCGTTTTGCTTGGCTTCTCTTCTTCTTGCTTTGGCCTGAATTAAGCATCGGAGGGCTAACGGCTGGTCCCCAGCCACCCTTAGTTGCTGTCTTCTTTCAGGTCTGGTGAAGAAATCCCCGTTGGAGTGAAGGAGAATCATCGGCAGATCTCGTTACAAAATCTGACATTAACAGTTTGGCGCCGTCTGTGGGAACGACTTGATCGTCAAAATCAATCGTGTTAACCACCGATTAAAATCCTTCGGTGATGCCTCCTAAAAAGGCTATTCATCCTTCAACTTCGAGGCAGGCACCACCTCCACCTGATGAGACGGAATCCGCACCTGCCCTCCCACCCGTTCCGACGGATATCCCTCAAGGAGCCCCAAATATGCCATCAACAAACCCATTATTGGAGGCCTCTGGAAATCAAGATGATGTCCTACGTTTCCTCGGGAACACTCTCCTAACTCTAAACGCCGGAGTTCAGGCGCTGTCAAATCGGCTTGATCAGCACTTCCCTGAACCGCAAAGACAACCCTCCGAAGGGTTACCACCGCCAACCATACTAGTTGCTTCCAGACATTCTATGGATGAACCACAGGTCCCACCACTTGGCGGCCATCCCCCTGTGCCGTCTCCACATTCTATACATTCCAGTTCGTCTCGACAACCTCAACCGCAAGGCTCCACCGCCGAAACGTCTAGCTATGCCCTACCATGGGAAGGAGATCTCAAAAGAATCCAAGATCGTTTTGATGTCATGGAACAGAGATACCAGGCAAATCGGCCATCTGCCGTCATGGCGGCGATACATCAAACTGAATCTCCCTTCACTAGCGAGGTCATGGAAGCCCCATTGCCCAAAAAGTATCGAGCGCCTGTTATCGCTCCGTATACAGGCATTGGCGATCCTCTGGAACATCTGGAAACATACAGGTCCCTCATGGAGTTGGAGGGACATGGTTCAGAAATCATGTGTAGGGCTTTTCCCCTTACATTGAAGGAAGCGGCTCGTACGTGGTTTCGGGGGCTAAAACCTCATTCCATCAGTTCCTTTTCCCAATTATCGGAGATATTTCTTTCTCAATTCATGGGAAGTATTCGCATTAAGAAGCCAGCCTCCCATCTGATGAATCTGAAACAGCAACATGGGGAGACAATAAAAGAGTTCACAGTACGGTTCACTGCCGAAGCCGTTCAAACTGAGGGTTACACTGAAGAAAAGGGTCTCACAGCCCTCATCGCTGGAATAACAAGCGAGAAATTCAGATTTGCCTTAGATAAAAGCCCGCCGAAAACTATGGCGGAATTTCAAGCCAAAGCTCATAAATATATCAATGCAGAAGAAGTCGCATTGACACCCCATGGAGTACAGAGTAAGAAGCGCAAGCCAGAAGGAACCTCTTCTACAGATAAGAAATACCGTCGCGACCAGCGCGATCATTCTCCCAGGAAGCCTTACTCTGGTAAATATCATAACTACACTCCTCTTAATCAGTCTCCTGAAAAGGTTCTAATGGAGATTAAACACAAGCCATATGTGAAGTGGCCTGCAAAGATCAAATCTGATCCCAAGAAGAGGGACAAGAGCAAGTTCTGTTACTTTCACAAAGATCACGGGCATAGGACCCAGGACTGCATCTCTCTACGAGACCATATCGAAGCCCTTATTCGAAAAGGCCATCTCCAGGATTACGTTGCTCGAAAAAATCGATCACCAGAAAGGGCGAAGACCTCATCTCGTCATAAGGAACCACCTCATCATCAAACCGACCAAGAGGACGCTGAGCCCACGGGAGAAATCCGCACTATCGTCGGGGGACCAACTTGTGGGGGTGACTCTCAAGCTTCAAGAAAAGCATACGCTCGGAAGGCGTCCAAAGAACCCCAGCAAATCTATTGGCTGGAACAAACGACCAGCTCTTCGAAAGCGAGTCATCCTCCAATTTCTTTCACCCTCGAAGATGTAGCGGGAATTCACTTCCCTCATGAAGATTCTATCGTAGTCACATTGAAGGTATCAAATTATCTGACTCATCGAATTATGGTGGATACAGGTAGCTAAGCCGACATTCTGTACTTGGAGGCTTTCAACAAAATGGCACTATCCAGAAGCCTCCTCAAGCCAGTATCGACCCCTCTCGTCGGCTTTGGAGGGGAGGTAGTTACACCTGAAGGAAGCATCGATCTCCCAGTTACTTTTGGGGAGAGTCCAGCGAAGACCACCGTCTTCGTAAACTTCCTCGTCGTGGCTCGAAAATCAGCATATAACGCCATTTTGGGACGGCCGTCTCTGACTAAGGTTGGAGCGGCCTTGCACCCTTCATATCTATGTGTTAAATTTTCTACCCCAAATGGCATCGGGGTCGTGCGAGGAAGTCAGCAGGAGGCACGTTCCTGTTACCAGATAGCCCTCCAAGATCGAAAGAAGGCTCAAGCGACACCTGTCATGGAAATAGTTCAAGGTTCATCCGACGTTCCTGCCACCGCGTTGGATCCGAGAGAAAATGCTCTGAAATTAGGAACTCCAGGGGAGGAAACAGTGGCGATCCGCTTGACCGAAGACGACCCGTCTAAGATCGTGTACATCGGTTCCTCCTTAAACAGTATCCACCGTGAAGATTTGATCCGTTTCCTCATTAAATACCAGGATGTGTTTGCTTGGTCTCATAAAGATATGCCAGGCATCGATCCCAATGTCATCGCACATCGTCTCAACCTTGACCCGAAGCATAAACCCGTACATCAGCGTCGACGTACCTTTACTGCAGAAAGACAAATGGCGATCAAAATTGAAGTTGAGAAGCTGCTCGCGGCTAATTTCATAAAAGAAGTTGACTACCCACAGTGGGTCGCAAACGTAGTTCTCGTTCGGAAAGCTAATGGCAAATGGAGGATGTGCGTCGACTATTCAGACTTGAACAAAGCGTGTCCCAAAGATAGCTTCCCGACACCACGAATCGACCAGTTGGTCGACTCAACAGCTGGACATGCTCTCCTCAGCTTTATGGATGCCTATTCTGGTTACAATCAGATTGTGATGCATCCACCTGATAGCCAGCACACTGCCTTCATCACAGATCGAGGACTATATTGCTACCAGGTAATGCCGTTCGGTCTTAAAAACGCAGGAGCCACTTATCAACGTCTTGTCAACAAAATATTCGCTTCTCAAATCGGTAAGAATATGGAAGTATATGTTGACGACATGCTCGTAAAAAGCATCGTTGAAGATGACCACATTTCTGATCTTCGAGAAGCCTTTGATCTAATGAGGAAGTATCAAATGAAATTGAACCCAGAAAAATGCACGTTTGGAGTGTCTGCAGGGAAGTTTCTTGGGTTCATGGTTGGCCAACGTGGAATTGAGGCAAATCCCAAAAAGATTAAAGCATTAATGGAGATGAAATCCCCCGTTACTCTGAAGGACGTCCAGCGTCTGGCTGGTCGCATCGCATCATTGAACAGGTTCATCTCGCGAGCGTCTGACAAGTGCTTGCCCTTCTTCAAACTCCTTCGTGCAACGGCCAAATCTGATTGGAAGTGGACACCTCAGTGTGAAGAAGCTTTTCAACAACTGAAGCGATACATGAGCGCTCCCCCCATTCTATCTAAACCTGTAGCACATGAGCAACTCATTCTTTATTTATCTGTGTCTTCCACGGCCGTTAGCGCCGCTTTAATAAGAGAAGATTCCGGGGTGCAAAGGCCCGTTTATTATGTCAGTAGAGCAATGGTCGATGCAGAAACTAGGTATTCTGATATGGAGAAACTGGCCCTAGCCTTAGTCACTGCGGCTCGAAAACTGCGACCATACTTTCAAGCCCATGCTATTTTAGTACCAACAAATCATCCACTACACCAAGTCCTTCAAAAACCTGAGGCTTCAGGACGCTTGACTAAATGGGCGGTCGAGATCAGTGAGCATGATATCTCATTCTGTCCTAGGACAGCAGTCAAGGGCCAGGCCGTGGCTGACTTCATCGCTGAATTTACGTATTCTTCTGAAGATAATATCATGACCAGCGACCAGCCTCCTTGGTCTCTCTTCGTGGACGGGTCGTCGCGGGCCACTGGCAGTGGAGCGGGCCTGATTTTAGTGGCTCCCGACGGGTCGCATTTTCAATATGCTCTGCGTTTTGAATCACGCATCTCCAATAATGAAGCAGAATATGAGGCCCTGATTGTTGGCCTCGAGCTAGCCGTTGTCCTCTCAGTCCAGAATTTGGTAATTCATAGCGACTCCCAGCTCATTGTCAACCAAGTTCTCGGCGAATTCGAAACCAAAGAAGAAAGAATGGCCTTATACAAGTCTCGTGTCCTCGTCCTGCTCGCCAAACTGAAGACTTATAAAATATTTCACATCCCTCGCGAGCAGAACCAACTTGCCGATTCCTTGGCAAAACTCGCTTCTGCACCGGAATCGGAGCTATCACATTCGATCCCCATCGAGCACCGTCAGCACTTGAGTATCGACCAAGTGACTCTCGAGCAGGTTATATCGGTACAATCATCTCCATGCTGGATGGATCCTATCATCCTTTATCTCAGAGATGGATACCTACCAGAAGACAAGAAAGCTGCAAGACAAATTCGGCTTCGAGCTGCCAGGTACATCTTACAAGATGGAATCTTGTTGCGAAAAATCTTCTCCTTACCTTATTTAAGGTGTCTTCATCCAGAAGAAGCACATCGTGTTCTAGATGAAGCACACCAGGGGGCATGTGGTAATCATCCCAGGGGGCGATCCCTAGCATATAAAGCGATGAGGCAAGGATATTATTGGCCTACTATGAAAGCAGACGCCATTGAATTTTTTAAAAAATGCGACAAGTGTCAATGATATCTACCTATACCTCGTGTACCGTCTGAGCGGATGACCCCAGTCGACAGCCCTTGGCCTTTTGCTCAGTGGGGGATCGATATCATCGGGCCCTTACCTATGGGAAAGGGACAGAATAGGTTCGCGATTGTTCGCTCGCCTCAAGTGTAAGGCTGCGATGTAGTAATAAATCTCGGTAAGACCGAGGTCGATCCACAGGGAAAAAGTAACAGCTTCCTAATTACTTCAGCAACTCAGTTTAATAGAGCAAATTCAATTTCAATAGGATGTTTAATTAAAACAGTAACTTAATGAAAAATCAGAGATATAATGTACTAAGGCTTTCAAGGATCCACTTGTAGCAATTCTATGTCAATTCAGTCAATCCAAGTAGAGAACACAACTAGATTTGAAGTCCTATCTCTCATCTAGTTGGAAAATAAAGCATTCACACACATTCATCCAATTCAAGTTGAACTTCCAAGTTCAAGTCCATTCAATCAATGTAGAATTCAAATTCATAGCCTGCGGAGTAACAGCCATGCCTATGGACTATGGCTTGCTCAAGGATTACTATAATTCGAATCTAAACAAGCAACCTGTGATAATCTCAGAGAATTAAAAGGAATTCATGTCCGGAGCACATGAACTCAGATAAGACATCTCAAACTACCACCTATTGGACTGAAACATAAGAAAAATCCAACTTTGAATTAAAAGTACTTGAATCAAACTGAAATTAACATAGAACTAGCTACAAGCTTCACCTCTCAGCCTTAGCTGAGAGGTTTTAGCCGAGCATAGTCATGCTACAACTAAAAACTCAAAAATAAAGCATAAAACTAGAAAAACCCGAAGATAGATGTTGCAGACGCCCCACAGTCGCCTTCAGCCTCCAAACTCACGTTCCTTCTCCTCTCTGATACCTTAGGAAGAGCCCCTAGGTGTCCTTTTATAGCAACAAACCCCCCTTGCGTCGGATCCTGCGAAAGACTTCGCATTGCGCAGTGAAATTCGGAGTCCCAATTTAGAAAGGACTCATCCTTACGCAGAGCCGACCGGTCACGACCGGTCGGGCTGATTTCCAAGCATTCCAGTGAGTACAGCCGACCGGTCATGACCGGTCGGGCTGATTTCCATTCATCCAGCGCACATGCCCGACCGGTCATGACCGGTCGGGCTGATCTCCCTCTCATCCAGCGTGCATGGCCGACCGGTCATGACCGGTCGGCCTCTCTTCTTCTTGTTCATGTGATGTGGCTGACCGGTCGGACGACCGGTCAGCCTTGTATTCCTTCATCTTTTTCTTCTTTTCTTCATTCTCTTTTCTCTCTCTTTCTTCTTCTTTCCTTGGTCCATCTTAGGACTTCATCCAATGTCTTCAAATGTAATCTTTTGACTCCAATTTGATGAAATCCCCTCTTATCTCTACAATCACAAAACACATGTTAGGTGGGCCTTTTAACCATGAAAATCATGCAAATTATGTAGTGTAATGGGCAATGCAATGTATAAATTGGAGGTTCAACACACCCCCCAACCAGATTTTTGCTAGTCCCGAGCAAAACATGCGTGAAACAGTTTCAAACCTCCAAATCCAACCCTCTTCCAGAAACCATGTTTCTATCCATTCCCAGATGTATAAGTGTAAAATTTGGAAAAATTAGGTGTTGGAAGCTGAACCTTGGACTCTCAAAACATAAGAAGTGTTTACATGAAATCCCCGCTGACTGATTGATAAATAGAAGAATTCGAACAAATTCAACCTAGTGTGCATAGTGAAAGTTCATCTCATGAGTTCCTGGAACCATCTTCTTCATAGATTAAGTAGACCAAGGATTTTAAGATGCACAGAGCAACAGCAAGCCTATGACAGGAATTTGTCTTACCGTCCTTCCGACGGCTTTCACACTACGTCCCATTTCCGGCTTTGGTTACGGTTCGACCATCCCCCGGTTGGTAATAGGTAGCCCTTTTTGGAATTTTCCACCAATTTTCTTTCCTTCCCGATTTCATCCTTTCTTTCCTTTTTCTTTTAACTTAGATAGGATTTATAGAAATCCATATCTTTCATTATTTTCCCATGGACAAGGATGGACAAAATACCCCGGCTTGGCTGCTCAACACCTCTAAACCAAAGTCTAGCTAATCCACAAATCACATAAACCTGTTACTCATGAAAATCGTGTAATGTGAACTTGGTGTAAAGGTGTTCAAATTTTCTATCAATCACAACAATAGGGGAATTAACATATAAAGCCATTATGTTGGAAGAAATTCCAAACTACAACATCACACACTTCGTTTCTCCTCCTCTTCTACTCATAGCCTCTCAAATGTATAGAAACAAAATTTTCTAAAAGAGTTTTGAGATGTTAGAAAATTCGAAAAAATTTTGTGCATATGAAGCTCGAAATGTTGCAATATGCTAGATGAGGGATCTCATCTCACCCCCCAACCAAAACTTGCATTGTCCTCAATGTAAAAAGATAATTAGTTAGCATGAACATGAGAACAATGGTAAAATATGAGAGAATGAGAATCAATAGTACCTGAGAGAGGGATCATGGAGGTCTACAATTCCAATAACTAAATCCTACTAAAACAGTAAAAAAAACTAAACCTACCTATGCTATACCTCCATCAGACTAGGAGATCAATCATCCTGATAGACAGGATCATTCAGGGAGATGGACATGTCCTCTGAATCAAATTTCTCAACAAATGGTTTAAGGCGTTGTCCATTAACTTGGAAATAGTCACCATTCGCTGCATTCTCAATCTCAACAGCCCCATGGGGAAAAACTTCTTTAACAATATATGGGCCAGTCCATCGAGATCGTAGTTTTCCCGGAAAAAGATGAAGTCGGGCATTATACAAGAGCACTTTCTGTCCTTCATGGAAGGATTTCCTCAAGATGTGTTTTTCATGAAAGGCCTTCATCTTGCTCTTGTAAATCCTTGAATTCTCATATGCATCGTTCCGGATCTCATCAAGCTCATTTAATTGAAGTTTGCGAAGCGAGCTAGCCTTGTCTATGTCAAAATTTAGGGCCCGAATTGCCCAATAGGCTTTGTGTTCTATCTCCACAGGCAGGTGACAAGCTTTCCCATAGACAAGTCTATAAGGGGACATTCCAATGGGTGTCTTGTAGGCAGTACGGTGAGCCCAAAGTGCATCATCTAATCGTAAGGACCAATCCTTGCGATCCGGTCTCACCGTCTTTTCTAAAATCTGCTTGATTTCCCTGTTGGAGATTTCAGCTTGCCCACTTGTTTGTGGGTGGTATGGGGTACTCACTTTGTGCCTAATACCATATTTCTTCATCAAAGTTTCAAAAGGTCTATTGCAAAAGTGAGCACCACCATCACTAATAATGGCTCGAGGCGTCCCAAATCTAGAAAGTATGTTTTCTTTGAGAAACTTGAGAACCGTACGATGATCATTGGTTCTACATGGGATAGCCTCGATCCATTTAGACACATAGTCTACGGCAAGCAGAATATAGACATGTCCAAAAGATGAGGGGAATGGTCCCATGAAATCGATGCCCCAACAGTCAAAGACTTCAAGATGTTGAATTGGGGTGAGGGGCATCATATTTCGACGGGATAATCCTCCTAACTTCTGGCAGCGCTCGCAAGCTTTGCAAAACTCGTGGGTATCTTTAAATAATGTGGGCCAATAAAAACACACTGCAGAATTTTTGCAGTTGTTTTCTTGGCTGAAAAATGACCCCCACATGCTTGATCATGACAAAAGGAGATGACTGAATTGTGTTCATCATCGGGGACGCATCTCCTTATAATTTGGTCTGGGCAATATTTAAACAATAAAGGTTCATCCCAGAAAAATCTGCGCACTTCCCTTAGAAATTTACGTTTGTCTTGCGCAGTCCAATGAGTCGGCATCGCACCTGTGGAAAGATAGTTGGCTATATCAGCGTACCATGGTGGATGCATAGCAACAAAGAGTTGCTCATCAGGGAATGAGTCCTCAATAGGTGACTCGTCAATGGAATTTGGTAGGACTAGGCGGGATAGATGATCCGCCACCACATTTTCTACCCCCTTCTTATCTTTGATCTCCAAATCGAATTCTTGAAGGAGTAGGATCCATCTTAGCAAACGGGGCTTAGCATCCTTCTTAGAAAGAAGGTATTTCAACGCCGCATGATCCGTATAAACAATAACTTTGGATCCTATTAAGTATGGCCTGAATTTGTCCAAGGCAAAGATGACAGCTAGGAGCTCTTTCTCCGTAGTTGAATAATTAACTTGGGCAGGATTCAAGGTCCTACTCGCGTAGTAGATGACATGGGGCTTTTTATCCTTCTTTTGGCCTAACACCGCCCCAATAGCAAAATCGCTCGCATCGCACATCAACTCAAAAGGAATGGACCAATCTGGTGGTTGCATGATAGGAGCGGTTGTCAACATGTCTTTTAGCTTTGAAAAAGCTAATTGACATTCGGTACTCCACTCAAATTGGTTCTCCTTTTGTAGAAGGTTGCATAAAGGCCTTGAGATGTGACTAAAGTCCTTTATAAACCTTCGATAGAAACCGGCGTGTCCCAGGAAGGACCGCACATCGCGTATGCTTTTGGGTAGTGGTAGATTGGAGATTATGTCAATTTTTGCCCGGTCTACCTCTATTCCATTGGACAAGATGATGTGTCCAAGGACTATTCCTCTTTGTACCATAAAGTGGCACTTTTCCCAGTTTAATACAAGTTGCTTTTCCTCACACCTCATTAAGACCAACTTCAAGTGCTCGAGGCACTCATCAAATGTACAACCAAAAACAGAGAAGTCATCCATGAACACCTCAAGAAACTCACCCACCATGTCTGAGAAAATACTCAACATGCATCGTTGGAATGTGGCGGGTGCATTGCATAACCCGAATGGCATCCTTCGGTAGGCGAAGGTACCAAACGGGCATGTAAATGTGGTTTTCTCTTGGTCTTCCGGAGCTATCTCAATTTGGTTGTATCCGGAATAGCCATCTAGGAAGCAATAGTAGGGATGGCCTGCCAACCTCTCCAAAATTTGGTCCATAAATGGGAGAGGGAAGTGGTCTTTCCTAGTGACCGTATTGAGCTTCCTATAATCAATGCACATACGCCAACCGGTGGTCACCCTAGTGGGTATAAGCTCGTTGTTGGCGTTTTCAATGATGGTAATACCGGATTTCTTGGGGACAACTTGGGTAGGACTCACCCATTGGCTATCTGAGATGGGGTAGATGATACCCACATCCAATAGCTTTAACACTTCGGCTTTGACAACCTCCATCATGTTTGGATTTAGCCGTCTTTGAGGTTGTCTAGTCGTTTTTGCGTTTTCTTCAAGGTGTATACGGTGAGTGCAAACCAAAGGATCTATTCCTTTGAGATCCGCTATTGTCCAACCTATGGCTTCCCGGTGTTTTTTGAGTAACTCAATCAACTTGAGCTCTTGGTCTTTTTCTAGGTGGGAGGCAATGACAACTGGGAAAGTTTCCTCTTGACCCAGATATACATATTTAAGCTCGGATGGCAATGGTTTGAGGTCAAGCTTCGGTGGTTTGATGCTAGACGGTAGAGGCCTTGATGTGGTTGGTGGCAATTTTTCGAAATGGGGCCTCGACCGGCTAGTATCAACTACCGGTCTTTCTATATTTAATGCATGCACAATCTCACTAATGATAGGGTCTTTAGAATCCATGAAGTGTGCTAAGCATGTCTCCAAACTTTCTAGTGGTTCAAGTTGGAGGAGTTCTTCTTCTTCAAAGGTTTCAAGCATGTTTACATCGAAGAACTCATCATCATCGACATCCCTATGTCTTTTGCCCAGGTGAAATACATTCACCTCTAGTGTCATGTTTCCAAAAGATAATTGCATCACCCCATTCCGGCAATTGATGATTGCGTTTGATGTGGCAAGGAATGGGCGGCCTAATATCACCGGTATTTGGGTGCTAGCATCCAAAACCGGTTGTGTATCCAAGACTATAAAATCTACCGGGTAGTAGAATTTGTCAACTTGGACTAGAACATCCTCAACTATCCCCCTCGGTACACGGATAGATCTATCAGCGAGTTGCAATGTGGTTTTGGTGGGTTTTAATTCACCAAGACCCAATTGTTCATATACCGAGTATGGGATCAAGTTCACACTTGCCCCCAAGTCTAACAAGGCACGTTCAATCCGGTAGTCTCCAATGATACATGAGACGGTGGGACTACCGGGATCTTTGAATTTTGGGGGAGTCTTTTGAGTGAGGATGGCACTAACTTGCTCAGTTAGGAAGGCCTTTTGCTGCACATTATATTTGCGTTTTGTTGTGCATAGGTCTTTTAGAAACTTGGCATAAGAGGGAATTTGTTTGATGGCATCAAGCAAAGGGATATTGATCTTGACTTGTCTGAAAATCTCTAGAATATCTTGAGAATTTGGGAGAGATTTTGGGGCAACCAATCTCGATGGGAATGGTGCTATGGGCTTGTAAATGCGTTCCGGTTGTTGTGGGGCTAGGTTAGATCCATTTTCATCCTCAGAATTTACCGGATCATTAGGCTCATCGGCCTTCACCGGAATAGTTTTGTCAATTTGTTTACCACTTCTAAGGGTGGTAATGGATTTAGCTTGCTCCATGTTTTGGTTGGAAGGATTAAGGATGCTTACTTCATGTACTTGCTTAGGATTGGGCTGAGGTTGGGCCGGAAAGGTCCCTTCCCTAGCATTCAAGCGTCCCTTAATCTCATCAACCGAGACTTTCAGCTCTTGGAACAATTGCTGATTTGATTCATTTACTTGCGCTTGCCCTTGCATAAACGCTCTCAAAGTATCCTCCAATGAGACTTGAGGTGGGGCCATATTTTGCATGGGTGGCCCTCTTTGGGAGTTGGTAGGATTGCCCGTTGGGGCATTCTTCCAACTGAAATTCGGGTGGTTCTTCCAACTCTCATTGTATGTATTACCTACCGGTCCATTGAAGGGCCGTTGATAACCATATGTGGCATTGGCTGTCTCTTGCAACACTTCCTTAAATGCAGGAATTGTGGGACAATCTTGCGTAGCGTGTAAGTCGGTGAGACAAATCCCACATGTGGTTTCAACAGCTTCCTTGGACTTGGAAACTCCATTTTTGCTAAGTTCCATGGCCTCAACCTTCCTTGTGAGGTTGGCTATCCTTGCATTTACATCGTCTTCCTCTTTAAGGACATATATCCCTCCTTTCTCTTGAGTAGGCTTGGGGTTCTTGGGTTTATCCGAGGTGTCCCAAGATTGGGCATTTTCAGCCAACATGTCCAAGTAACTCCAAGCATCATCTGGATTTTTACTCATAAACTCGCCATTGCACATCATTTCCACAAATTGGCGCATATTAGGACTTAATCCATCATTGAAAAAATTTATAATTCGCCAACTCTCATAGCCATGATGTGGGCAAGCAAGCAGGAGTTCCTTAAATCTTTCCCAACATTGAAAGAATGATTCACCCTCTTTTGCTGAGAAATTCATTATGGCCCTTCGAAGAGTGTTTGTCTTATGAGCGGGGAAGAACTTTTTCAAGAATTCCCGGTTCATCTCAACCCATGACCCAATCGAATATGGTCTAAGAGAGTGAAGCCAATCTTTGGCTCTTTCTTTCAAGGTGAATGGAAAAAGTTTAAGTCTGATTGTATCCCCAGAAACATTGGGATAATGCAAGGTGGCCAACACTTCTTCGAATTCTTGCAAGTGTAAGTATGGGCGGTCAGAGTCTAGCCCATGGAATTTAGGTAAAAGTTGGATTACTCCTGGTTTTATGTCAAGGGTCCCACCGTTAGCTGGTAGAACTATGCAAGAAGGTGTAATTGTACGAGCAGGTTGTAGGTAATCCCGTAGTGATCTCATTGGAGGAACATTATGTACCTCATTCTCTCCTACTCCTTCCTGATTTGCGTTTGTGGTTGGAGTAGGGGGTGGAGGATTCCTTAAGGGTGTCTGCTCCATACTCCCCAAACTTTCACAATGCTCTTGATAATTCCGGACTCGTCTATGAACTGACAATGGTCCAACTAAACCACCTTCAGATTGGAGACGATTTGAATGGTTACGTTCCCAACGGGACATAAACCACTCAATCAAGACTAATCCTAACCTAGAAAACTGCAATCTAAAAAAATTCTAAAAAAAACTAAGTTAGAAAGGTATCACCTGATTCGCTTGAACTGAAAGAAGAATTCCTACAAAACAGAAAACGTTGTTAGTTCTAAGAAAAATCAAAAACAAAACTATCTACTTCTACAGCCACTGAAACTATTTGAAAACTATTATCTAATTTCCCCGGCAACGGCGCCAAAAACTTGTTCGCTCGCCTCAAGTGTAAGGCTGCGGTGTAGTAATAAATCTCGGTAAGACCGAGGTCGATCCACAGGGAAAAAGTAACAGCTTCCTAATTACTTCAGCAACTCAGTTTAATAGAGCAAATTCAATTTCAATAGGATGTTTAATTAAAACAGTAACTTAATGAAAAATCAGAGATATAATGTACTAAGGCTTTCAAGGATCCACTTGTAGCAATTCTATGTCAATTCAGTCAATCCAAGTAGAGAACACAACTAGATTTGAAGTCCTATCTCTCATCTAGTTGGAAAATAAAGCATTCACACACATTCATCCAATTCAAGTTGAACTTCCAAGTTCAAGTCCATTCAATCAATGTAGAATTCAAATTCATAGCCTGCGGAGTAACAGCCATGCCTATGGACTATGGCCTGCTCAAGGATTACTATAATTCGAATCTAAACAAGCAACCTGTGATAATCTCAGAGAATTAAAAGGAATTCATGTCCGGAGCACATGAACTCAGATAAGACATCTCAAACTACCACCTATTGGACTGAAACATAAGAAAAATCCAACTTTGAATTAAAAGTACTTGAATCAAACTGAAATTAACATAGAACTAGCTACAAGCTTCACCTCTCAGCCTTAGCTGAGAGGTTTTAGCCGAGCATAGTCATGCTACAACTAAAAACTCAAAAATAAAGCATAAAACTAGAAAAACCCGAAGATAGATGTTGCAGACGCCCCACAGTCGCCTTCAGCCTCCAAACTCACGTTCCTTCTCCTCTCTGATACCTTAGGAAGAGCCCCTAGGTGTCCTTTTATAGCAACAAACCCCCCTTGCGTCGGATCCTGCGAAAGACTTCGCATTGCGCAGTGAAATTCGGAGTCCCAATTTAGAAAGGACTCATCCTTACGCAGAGCCGACCGGTCACGACCGGTCGGGCTGATTTCCAAGCATTCCAGTGAGTACAGCCGACCGGTCATGACCGGTCGGGCTGATTTCCATTCATCCAGCGCACATGCCCGACCGGTCATGACCGGTCGGGCTGATCTCCCTCTCATCCAGCGTGCATGGCCGACCGGTCATGACCGGTCGGCCTCTCTTCTTCTTGTTCATGTGATGTGGCTGACCGGTCGGACGACCGGTCAGCCTTGTATTCCTTCATCTTTTTCTTCTTTTCTTCATTCTCTTTTCTCTCTCTTTCTTCTTCTTTCCTTGGTCCATCTTAGGACTTCATCCAATGTCTTCAAATGTAATCTTTTGACTCCAATTTGATGAAATCCCCTCTTATCTCTACAATCACAAAACACATGTTAGGTGGGCCTTTTAACCATGAAAATCATGCAAATTATGTAGTGTAATGGGCAATGCAATGTATAAATTGGAGGTTCAACAGCGATCATGGCGGTTGATTATTTCACCAAATGGGCCGAGGCAGAACCATTAGCCAAAATTACTGAAAAAGAAACTACTAAGTTTATGTGGAGAAATATCATATGTCACTTCGGACTTCCTCATACTATAATTATCGATAACGGAACGCAGTTCGACAACGCAGCCTTTGACGAATTTTGCGACAAATGGAAGATACGTAATCTCCGCACTTCTCCATATCATCCTCAGGCGAATGGGCAGGTTGAGGCAGTGAATAAAATCATAAAGCATCATTTAAAGACCAAGCTAGGTGAATGTAAAGGGGTGTGGCCAGAACTTCTGCCAGAGGTGTTATGGGCCTATAGAACCACGGCTTGTACATCGACGGGTGAAACTCCTTTCTCCTTAGCATTTGGTGTTGATGCAGTGGTACCAGTGGAAATTCAAGTGCCCTCATATCGGATCGAGTAGTATGATCCCGCGAGCAATCAGGAACACCTCCGACTTCATCTTGATCTCTTGGAAGAGCGAAGAAACACTTCCCAAGTATGAGTGGCCGCATATCAACAACGTATTGCTCGTTATCGAAATGCGAAGGTTCGGCCTAGATCCTTCCAGCTCGGAGATTTGGTCCTAAGGCAAAATCTTGGAGTTCCTGCTCGTTCAATAGATCCGAATTGGGAAGGCCCGTATCGGGTTATTAGGGTTGTGCGACCCGGTACTTATTATCTTGAAGACATGCAAGGGAAGCCTGTACGTCGCCCTTGGCACGTGGAGCATTTGCTACGATACTACCCCTAGATTCGATGTAATTTATTACAACGTTTTATGAATAAAGTGAAAGATATCTTTTGGCCGCTACTCCATTTATATGGACCTGAATAGCCCTGAAGAGAATGCTTACACATCCTCTTAGCTAATTGCCTACCTTTGGTAGGACTGAAATCGTTACTAGTTGGTTGCTTCTCCATTTACATGGACCTGAATAGCCCCGAAGAGAATGTATACCATCTCTTGACCAACCTTCTGCCCTTGGTAGAATCAAAATCTCAATCGATAGATCAGTCTATCTCAACGCGGACACGGTCACATGACCCCCGGATTGAGTCTAATTCATTTTTTCATGAGTTAGTTGCTCGCGACTGGTGAGAGGAGGGATTGCACTTCCGGAATGCGAGCACCAGCTCGTGCTCGAATTAAGGGGTCGTAGTCATATGCCCTAATCGCGAGCACCGTAGCTCGTGCTCGAATCAGTCATATACCCTAATCGCGAGCAGCATAACTCGTTCTTGAATTAAGAGTTCGCATATGAATCAACATGAGATCAACACAAAGCAACAATGAAGAGGAGAATACACAATACTGAAAAAGTAAGTGTTCATTAAAATGATGACCTTACAATTACAAATCTCTTCTAAAAATATATATATATATATATATACATGATGTAGGGAGCTGCCGAGGTCAAGGTTGGTCATCCTCATCTTGCGCAGGCTCGCGGCTCTCAGCTTCGGGACCAGCCTCAGGAGCAGGAGGGGCATCTGTTGCCTCAGTGGCTTCGTTCTCAGCGGCAGCCCGTTCCTTAGCTGTAACCTCGAATGCCACCCTGTCAAACTCCTCAACGTTAAAAGTTGGAACGATCATCTGCATAACTCTGACCGCGAAATCGCGACCAGCAATATATGCATCATACCGCTCCTCATCGTAAAGTGGAGAAGTCTGGAACTCCTGAACTGCGCGAGGACCCTCATCAGATATCATTTGAACGAGGGCCACTCGCTCCTCCTCCCAGTGAATGGAATCATCCTTCAACTGGTGAAGTTGCTGCTGGGCTTCCTTGAGCTTCTGCTGGGCCTCCTCAAGCTTCTTCTGAGTCTCCTCGAGCTTGGCCCGCGCATCCTTGAGCCATCCCTCAAGCTGGATCTTGTCTTGGCGGAAGATCTCCTTCTCCTTCTCGCTCTTGGTATGAATTTCTTGAAGCTTCGCGAGTTGGAGGTCCACTGACTGAAAACGTTCAGTCAGGGATTGGATCTTGACAAGGAGAATTTTCTTCTCTTCGTCCAGCTTGGAGATCTGAACCTCCAAGGCCTTCACCAAACGGTCCCTCCCTTGGACCTCGGCTTCCATGGTCTTCTTCTTTTTCTCCACATCCTCCACGCTGCGGCGGGCTGCTTCGACATCCCGTCTAACGCGGAGTGTGAGATCCAGGCTCTGAAACAAACAAAGAAGGAAGGATTAGAATGCTAGTCGTCTAAAATCCTGAAAAGATTGGTAGAAAGAGGAAAGGTTGTTACCTGAACCAGTCTCACTCCAATGTCTGTAGAGAGAGCCTCCGGGCTTGGCTCAGGCAAACTCCCGAAGGAGTTGGGGGGAATGTTATCAAACATAAACTTGCATATAGGATGCAAGTGTGGGGGGATAACAAAAACCCCCGACCCGGAAGGTTGGGCCACCACCATCTCACCAGAGCCCGTCTCGCGAGCACTTACGGCACCCATAGAGGGCGTCGCAGACTCGCGAGCACCAGTAGGCTCGCATCTCATATCTTTAGGAGGGAGGCCCCCATCCCTCCGATCGCCTTTCGGCGAATTATCAGCGACTTCAATCACCGGCTGGCCGCGAGCACCTGGCGGTGGAGTCGCAGTAGCCGGAGGGGGCACAGCAGATAGAGGGGTCGCGATAACCGGAGGGGTCGCAGTCGTGCGAGAAGTCGTAGCGACCCCACCTGAACCGATCCCTCGCGGTTGAGGTCCGCGAGCAGACCCCTCTGCGGGAGTGGGCGCATTAGAAGGACCCTCCGCAGTCTTCTTTTGCCTCTTCGAGGCTGCACCCTTCAGACGGGGAAGTGCCCCAAGTGCACCTCTTTTATCTCCCACGTTCGCCATTTCGTCTTGAGAGATTAAACCCGCTGCACAGAGACAGGGAGGCTCTAGAGCAGCGTTGACGTGGCGTGCGGACGCAGGGAGTTTGTAAACCTTGACGAGTTTTTCGTTGAGCCCTCCTCGCAGATTGGGCTTCACACCAATTGGGATTCCTGCGAGTAAGAAAGAAGGTTCGTTAAAACGTCAAAGTAGTAAGGATTCTGTCGGACAAATAAAACGAGCACTCGACCCACCTTCGCCAAAATGGCGATTTACGTTATGGCCTTTGGGGTCAGAGCCCATTTCGGACTCCCAGTTCCCGGAGACATAGAACCACTTCTTTCTCCATCTCGGGCAGTTGGAAGAAGGGTTCCCCAAGATGAAGTTATTCCGGTGCCAGAAGCAGAGGTAGTACCAACCCTCGCTAGCTGGTGCCTTCTTCAGCTGGAATAACCTCAAAAATTCCTGAGCAGTTAACTCCTCGTTACCCGCCTGCTTCCAAAGGGTGAAAGCACTCAGAAGAACCCGCCAGCCGTTAACTATAAGTTGGCCCGGGGCAATCTTATAGAGGCGGAGGAAATTTCAAATGAAGGGGTGGAGGGGGAGACGTACGCCTACTTTGAAAAAGTATTCATAAACTGCTACACACCCAGGCGGTGGTGCATCTGCTGTCTCCCCCCTCCCGGGCAATCTGAATATAACAGAGTCCGGCACTCTGTATGCCTCTCTAAGGCTAGATAGCCTCTCCTCCGTCAAGATAGAAGAATATCCGGAGGCAGAATATCTACCAGCCGGTACTCTGGCATTATTTGATTCGGAAGAATCAGGGGTGTGATCTCCCAAGGGAACAATCTCTTCATCTGAGGACCCCGCCATCGCAAGGAGGAAAGCAAGAAAGAAAGATGAAGGAGATAGAGATGAAGGGAGAAAGTTGGAAAACTACCTCTGTGAAGAGGTTTTTCGCACCAGAAGCAAAGGAAGAAGAAGAAAGCAAGAACGCCGCAGCAGGGAAATTCAAAAATGAAAGAATTTTTTTTTCTAAGTCCGGTATTTATATGCAATCATTCCGTTTGATTTGCTGGACACGCGGCAGTTTCTCATTTGGCGCACCAGACGAACGGACGCTAGCATTAAATACGGAAACACGTGGCGCCCGACGCTTCATCTCTAGCGGCAGAAAAAGCTGCGCGAAAGCTGGCCATCATAAATGCGGAAGCACGTTAAGCGAATCATGCGCGATTGTCTCCCAGCACCCAGCTGTCAACACTAGCAAACCCTTGGCATAGTTCCTCAATACCAAGGGTTTGGTGGGCATCTGTTGTAGGCAAATATAGTCTGACAAGAAGTGAAGGGTCACGACCATATGAATGCGAGGAGTCCAGGTCGTGCTCGCGATAAGGGGTCGCGTCTCCTAGATGCGAGCAGCTCGGCTCGTGCTCTTCAGAAGGGGTCGTGTCTCCTGGATGCGAGCAGCTCGGCTCGTGCTCTTCAGAAGGGGTCGCGTCTCCCGGATGCGAGCAGCTCGGCTCGTGCTCTTCAGAAGGGGTCGTGTATCCCTGATGCGAGCAGCTCGGCTCGTGCTCTTCAGAAGAGGTCGCATCTCCCGGATGCGAGCAGCTCTGCTCGGGCTCGTCAGAAGGGGTCGCACCTCACGAAAGCGAGCATCCCTGACACGAGCAGCTCCCGACATCAGAATAGCCCTGAGTCTTCGTTTTTGGTTTGGATGGTCTTCATACTTCCAGCACCCGGTTCCCGTCAAGCGGCTTGTTCAATCCCTCTGCGGCACCAAGCAAAGTTACATCCAGCACGGTGGTCCTCACCCTTTCGACGTCTCCTTCCTTTTCGGTAGCTATGACTCCAACTACGAGCAATCAGCATTATAACTACCGGCAGCCCGCATAGGTCGGTTTTTTGGCTTATCCTCTATGATGGTTCCGAATCTCAGGGGATTGCTATCAAGAAACGTGATTGCCGGAAGGAATCATTTGGGTAAATCTTGCCTCTAAGGATAAGGATCCTGTCCCACGAAATCAGCGAGATTTCGGTATCGTACGCGACATCAGCGGGATTTCGATATCTTACGTAACAAATTGGGTTGCTTCATATATAAAGGGGTGACTCCATTAAGAGAAAGGTACATAAAAACAGAACATTCAATCTTTGCCCCGTTTTGCTTGGCTTCTCTTCTTCTTGCTTTGGCCTGACTTAAGCATCGGAGGGCTAACGGCTGGTCCCCAGCCACCCTTAGTTGCTGTCTTCTTTCAGGTCTGGTGAAGAAATCCCCGTTGGAGTGAAGGAGAATCATCGGCAGATCTCGTTACAAAATCTGACATTAACACATGCATTTGCCTTCTCACCACGTGCGCATGAGAGCTCTCTCTCTCCCTTTTCAATATTCTAAATAAAATAAAAAAAAATACAAAAAATGATGAAAATATTCTAAGTGGGGCCACATACGGCCAACATAGAGGCCACATGCGCCCATACCAAGGGCACATGCGCCCACACCAAGCCACATGCGCCTGATGTATGGTGACATGCGCATGATCCCCATCACATGCGCATGACTCCTCTCTCCAAATGCATGCGCATGCCCTCCCTTTTGCAGACAACATGCGCCAGGTACTCGATACCCGATTAACATACTATAAATACCCCACTCTTCTAAATCAGGAGGAGGCTTCATTTTCTGAGAAGGATCATTAGAACAAAGTAAAAATCCTTGCCGGAATTCTCCATGGGCTATAGACATGCGCCCATACCCTCCTCGGATGCCATCGCCGGAAAGGGATTTCTCCCACCGGAAGGAGAAGATTCAAATTTCTCCAAAGTCGCATGACATGCGCCCAGACTTTGGAGGGGAATGTGCAAATATGCACTAAGGGGCATAATGACATGCACCCGGGAGAGCCACATGCGCTCACCTCCCATCCATCCTCTCTCTCCTTCCTTTTCTTCTGACCACATGCGCTTAAGGGAGAGGGCACTTGCGCCCACCTCCACCACATGCGCCCACATCCCATAGTAAGTGCGCCCAAACGCTGATTGGGAGGTGGGGCCTCCTATGATGTGGCCCGCCTTCGATCTAAATCGGTTTTCGATCAAACCGATCCTCCTGGACACACATCTATGCCCTCTATCCATCCCCCGGACTGGATTCGACAACGGTCGATGTTAAGTGGGCCAAATCAGCAATTTGATCAAAAGGGCCAACACTTAGCCAAATATTGCAAACCTCGGAAACCTTTCCGAAAGAGCCAAAAATGGCCGAAATCGAGAGGAATCAGGCGGAATTTGACCGAACCCGAGAGCAAGACTTCTCTCCGCCATAACATGATATATCATAATCATGCACCGCAACAAGGTTATCCAAACTCAGGAGCCCCAAATACCTTAATCAAGTGGTCAGTAGGCCCACCACTTAGTTGTTTTCAGCCCTGGGAAGTGCCCTGTTGGCTCAGAAATCGACTTACACTAAACAAATCGAAATGCGATCGCACTGCGACCCTCGTGGACATAATCCACCCCTATCCAAAGACAATCGTGACAGGTATTCACCAAATCCTCCGATCAGATCGTAAAGAGACCCTGGGAAGTGCCCTGATGGCCCAAATATCTACTAATGCCAAGTGAAATCAATCACGATCGCAAAGACGCGAGGGCAAAATATCGACGACATAAAGATATCTACGAAGCGGGTTGATCAAATCAAATGCATAATTTTTCTGATACACTGAACATCTAGCATAAATGCAATCTTCTCTTGAGCATGCATAAAGCATAGTTACTTTGTACTGTACTCATTTGCATCCATTGCATGAATTTATTTCATCTCGGATGAGTTAAGAGACTAAATCGAAGGGGACTATGGTTATCATCGAAAACCATAATGAAAGAGTTCTAAACGTCTGAAATACTTCATCGTTAAGACCAGTTGATGTGCGTCCTGTCCAAGGTGGGATTCGTCAGTTGAGTGGCTAAGGGAATGAGTACCTTCCAGTAAGTCACCCGTCCCATCCGAGACGGTCACTGGCCCTGGTTGCAGTAACTGGACACCCTGAAGTGTATCTTTGAAAGTCATATCGTCCATAGAGACGCATCATGACACTGAGATATACTAGTCGGTCGAAACCCTGTTTGCATAAAGACCCCATGGAGTGCCCTCCAGTAAGTCACCCGTCCCAGCGGAGACGGTCACTGGCCCTGGTTGCAGTAAGTGGACGCCCTGGAGTGTATCTCTGAAAGTCATATCGTCCATAGAGACGTGTCATGACACTGAGATATACTACTCAGTCGAAACCCTGTTTGCACAAAGACCACATGGAGTGCCCTCCAGTAAGTCACCTGTCCCAGCGGAGATGGTCACTGGCCCTGGTTGCAGTAAGTGGACGCCCTGGAGTGTATCACTGAAAGTCATATCGTCCATATAGATGCGTCATGACACTGAGATATACTACTCGGTCGAAACCCTGTTTGCACAAAGACCCCATGGAGTGCCCTCTAGTAAGTCACCCGTCCCGGCGGAGACGGTCACTGGCCATGGTTGCAGTAAGTGGACGCCCTGGAGTGTATCTTTGAAAGTCATATCGTCCATAGAGACGCGTTATGACACTGAGATATACTACTCAGTCGAAACCCTGTTTGCACAAAGACCCCATGGAGTGCCCTCCAGTAAGTCACCCGTCCAAGCGGAGACGGTCACTAGCCCTGGTTGCAGTAAGTGGACGCCTTGGAGTGTATCTTTGAAAGTCATATCGTCCATAGAGACACGTCATGACACTAAGATATACTACTCGGTCGAAACCCTGTTTGCACAAAGACCCCATGGAGTGCCCTCCAGTAAGTCACCCGTCCCATCAGAGACGGTGACTGGCCCTGGTTGCAGTAAGTGGATGCCCTGGAGTGTATCTTTAAAAGTCATATTGTCCATAGAGACGCGTCATGACACTGAGATATACTACTCGGTCGAAACCCTGTTTGCACAAAGACCCCATGGAGTGCCCTCCAGTAAGTCACCCGTCCTAACGGAGACGGTCACTGGCCCTGGTTGCAGTAAGTGAATGCCCTGGAGTGTATCTCTGAAAGTCATATCGTCCATAGAGACGTGTCATGACACTGAGATATACAACTCGGTCGAAACCCTGTTTGCACAAAGACCCCATGGAGTGCCTTCTAATAAGTCACCCGTCCCAGCGGAGACGGTCACTGGCCCTGGTTGCAGTAAGTGGACGCCTTGGAGTGTATCTCTGAAAGTCATATCGTCCATAGAGACACGTCATGACACTAAGATATACTACTCGGTCGAAACCCTGTTTGCACAAAGACCCCATGGAGTGCCCTCCAGTAAGTCACCCGTCCCATCAGAGACGGTGACTGGCCCTGGTTGCAGTAAGTGGATGCCCTGGAGTGTATCTTTAAAAGTCATATTGTCCATAGAGACGCGTCATGACACTGAGATATACTACTCGGTCGAAACCCTGTTTGCACAAAGACCCCATGGAGTGCCCTCCAGTAAGTCACCCGTCCCAACGGAGACGGTCATTGGCCCTGGTTGCAGTAAGTGAATGCCCTGGAGTGTATCTCTGAAAGTCATATCGTCCATAGAGGCGTGTCATGACACTGAGATATACGACTCGGTCGAAACCCTGTTTGCACAAAGACCCCATGGAGTGCATTCCAGTAAGTCACCCGTCCCAGCGGAGACGGTCACTGGCCCTGGTTGCACTAAACGAAAACCGTGAAGTGTATCCCTGAAAGTCATATCGTCCATAGAGACGCGTCATGACACTGAGATATACGACTCGGTTAAAATCTTGGTTGCTACTCAAATAGGAACGCCCGAAGGAGTATGGGACCGACATCTAACTAGTCTTAACGATGGCTTAGTCCATAATAAATCCTAGACTTGGTCTCCACAACCATGAACTCGAGACTATAATCCCTGACGATTTAAACTACTTGCTCGATCTATCCAAGCTTCATTCCTTTAATATTCCATCTATTGTATAACTGCAATTCATAGTGGAATCTTATCGCTTTGTGCCGTGGTTTTCTCCCGTAAGGGTTTCCACGTAAAAATCTTTGTGTTGTCTATGTTATGCTTTATTTATATTTATGTTCTTTTAATGCTTTGTTTAATTCATTTATGATACATGCATGCATTTACTTTTACCTTCTAATCAAGGGTGATCATCCGTTGATGTAATCGAGGGTTCGTGACCAGTTCACAGCCCGGAATGTAAAAGATCTCGGAATCTCTAGAATAAAATTCACCTCGCAGTGCTTTCTCGTGTATACTTTGCGATTGCTTATGATTGTCTATGAATGTCTCTATACTCATAATTCCCCCAGAATAATGAAACACGGGAAAAAGACTGCTGACGAGCAGCTCGATTTTTCTAGTTCTAACAAACTGGGTACTCTGCTGGGGATTTGAATAATACCAGAATCTCTGGTTATCTCTGAGTAAAGAAACATCCTAAGATGAATCGTTTGCAGACACGGATATATACGTAAGAAAGTTTCGCTAGGAGAAATGTTCAGCACCTTTACGGGCGCCAAACTGGCGACTCTCAACGGGAACGTTCTTCCCTTCATCTTTAAAGCAAAAGTTTTCTAAAAAATTTTTTTTTTCAAAATCTCGCATGGCATGCATATGATTCGTACTTATATGCTTTTGTCGGTCATTGAGCCATATCGTGATTGGTAAGGACGCATCTTCTCTCCTTTCAAAGGTGCTGGGTGTTTTAATGTGCGTATGACTGTGCAGAAAGACAGAAAGACAAAAAGACAGAAAAGAATCAACCATCAAAACTATACAAATGGCAACCACTATGGTCTTCCTAGCTTCTGGGGGATTTTACTTCCCTCACCTCGTGACAACAGAAATAGTGATTCCCGAAGCCGATTGGCAACTTGTCCAGAGACGCCGATCACCAAAGAAAGCCGAAAACAGACAAGTGACTTCAGTTAGAGCAGAAGCAGTGAAGACACAGAGCAGTGTGAGGAAACAGTGGAAGCCGGTCGGCAGGAATGAAACCCGCAATGCTATCAGAGCTATAGTGTCACCCAGGCTAGAATTCTCCTTCGTCGCTGCCGATTTCCTGGTAATGACGGGAACAACACTACCAGTCAAAACAAAACACCGAACCAATTCACTATCCGGGGATTGACTGAGACTGCAATGAAGGCATGCTCTACTGAAACCAATATGACCAGGGCTAGACCACAGCGAGTGTAGGTTGCAGTGGTGCAAGTCGTAGAAAGGGAGGCGAGCGGGCAAGATGCAGAGCTGCCTCCAATCCAAGAGCAAATAGATGAAATCATTCAGGTCCAAGAAGACACAGCTAGAGAGGTCAGAGAAATAAGAGAAGCATTGGTGGCTTTAGTCACCCAGGGGGCAGTTAGAAGCCCAACCGTTCCCTTTGGACAACCGCTGGGAGAGTCACAGGATACAACAGGAGAACCAGTAGCCGTAGAACCACAAATTCGCCCAGGGAATGTTGCATTCAAGCGTGCACCGCCGCAACCATCTCATGCCACGAAAGAAGAGTTGTCCCAGACAGTCACGAATCTGATGCGTCAGGAAAGAGAAAAGGAGAAGAGAGGAAAATATATATATCGGATACCGTATCCGTCCGAAGTCAACGAAATCTCGTTCCCTGACGACTTTAAGCATCCCGACTTCCCACAATTCGACGGCAAAGCGTCACCAGAGGAACATATGACCCAATTCTTGACGGTGCTAGGGAATTTGTCCGTAATACCTCAATATTGCCTACGATTGTTTGGGTCGACACTGACTGGAAAGGCCTTTCAATGGTATATGTCATTACCCACAGGGTCTATCAAGACCTGGGATCAGATGCAAGATTTGTTCATTTCCAAAATTTTCTCCACTGAGCGAGAAGTCTCGCTGACGAATTTAGCCTTAATCCATCAGAGGCAAGGAGAGTCAGTCAAGGCGTTTATTGACAGATGGGGAGCCATAGCGGCGCAATGCCGAGAGTTGCCTCGCGAGCCTGAGCAAGTCAAGATGTGTACGTAAGCCATGGAACCAATAATCTCATTCAGTTTATCCGGACACAATTTCTCAATGTTCAGGGACCTAGCGACAAAGGCCATATGATAGAGGAAGCCGCGCTAAGAACACAGTTCAAAGCGAAGAGACCGAAACGCGAGATCGGGAAGACGGTCACATCAAGTTACGTCGACAAGAGCAAAGCCTCGAAAGATCGAAAACGGTCATATCCAGAACACGAGATTAAAGGCAAGCTAGCAGAAACTCAGTTCAGAGCCGAAGGGCCATGAAAACCGAAAAAGATGATGATTGTCGGACGGGGCAGGGTAGAAGGACGTTACTCGTTTGACCCGAAAGACCTTATCTCAATAATGGAATGCCTAGTCAAAGAAGGGGAACTACAGTTACCAGAACTGATTCGACCAGAGGAAGCAGGACAAGCGGATACCCCCAATTATTGTAAGTATCATCTTAGCTTGGGACATGAGACGGGAGAATGCCTCATCTTGAAAGGGAAAGTGCAGAGACTGATCAACCAGGGTATCATTAAGCTATCGACAGAAGAAATCAGTCGGGTTACGTCAGCTGTAGTGACAATAGCACCTGCGATACCACCAGTTCATGATGAAAGACTGGTATAAACAACAATGGTACAAGCTGTCGAAGAAAGAGAATCAGCAAGACACGACGTCGAATTGTTGGCAATCCGAGAGCAAGTCAGCAAATTGGTCCAAGCCCATAGGGAGCTATCCAAATAGATGGGAAAAGTTCAGGAGGCTTTAGCCATCTTGATCTCACAGAAAGCGACCCCTAGTACCACTCTGCCTGTCCGACAGTTGGAAGAAGAAGCACCGGGGGCAGCCTGTAATGTTGTTGAAGTAAGACAACAGAGCCACACCGAACAAATAAACGCGCGTATGTCGGGTTTAGACTCCATGATCCCATACGAACTGCTAGGCAATATCTCTTTCACCCTACGTAACCTGGCTGCAGAAGTTCGCATGATAGAGCAATCCATTTCGGAAACACGATCTCAAGCAGAAATGTCAAGACACAAAATGAGAAAGAGGACACGGGTAGACGCAAGAAAGAACCCTAGAAATCGAAAACGACCAAATCCAAGGCATGAGGCAGAGACCAGTGTAATGAGGACACAAGACAAGGGTAAAGAACCTCAGAAGTTGCGGCACATGACAATCAGTGAGCGAGATGAAAAGAACAGACCGTATACATTTGACATCAAAGACCTTGTCCCAATTATGGAGCGACTAATCGAAGAAAGAAAATTGCGGCTCCCAAAGTCTGTTTGACCAGCAGAAGTAGGACGAATGGATGATCCCAACTATTGCGAATATCACAGATGCATAGGCCATAAAACTGAGCAATGCTTCGTCCTAAAAGGAAAGATACAAAAGATGATAAACCAAGGCGTCGTCAGTTTGAAAATGGGAGAGTCTGATAAAACCCCGGCCAGTACGGTTCCAGTAGATATCACTTAGGAAGAACTTCGCTTGAAGAACTCTATTTCCTAAACTTCAATAATCGTGAACGTTTACAAATAGTCCTAGCGGTTTATAAAGTAGATAGGAATATACTTATGTCCACTCATGCATCTACTTCATCTGTATGCTGTGCTTCATACTTGTTTACATCTTCACTCACATCATACTGTTGTGCATATGAATATAAAATGTTCGTAGAGCTCTTCTTAATGACAGGTACCATAGTCGGAGAATATTAAAGAATCGACTCCATGAATCATCAACCGACTTATTATATCCTCATCAGACCGGTCGAATTAGGAGAGAATATCTTATAGAAAGTCTACCCTAATCACAACATCCCCATATTATGGTATCTTCATCACAAGTTCTCATATTAACTATCCTGGTATTCCGGCATTCCTCTGCTTAATAGGAGAATACTTCAGAATTGATGGATTCTCATATATATGTATATGTGGTTCTACATGAAGATGACCGGGATACTCTATTATTATTGATATCTTATGCACAATGTTTTATATGAAGATAATCGGAACATCGCTATCTATATCCAGCTTTCGTATTATGTCATGGATCTCCCACCATTATCGCATTATTCTTCTACTGTATATGAAGATAAGTCATGGTTGGGAATCTCCTGCATACATATGTATACATATGGTCTTATATGAAGACGATTAGGGCATTCTATTATGTATCACTTCACCTTGAACATATCGACAACTTCCTCTTATGAAGAACTCTGCGACAAGAATATGCAATTAAAGATTATGATCAGACGGGTATTCAGCACGGATTTCTAAAGCACAAGATTTGTCTCATTAGAATGAAGTGGTCTTACAAAGTAACGAGCCAGAAGCACTGGGGGCAAGCCCCAATATGTTATGAGAAATTCAAGTTTATAAGAAGAAGAAACACTGGGGGCAAGCCCTAATATATTATCAAAATCTCAAGTTTGCAGAAAGAAATGACTGGGGGCAGGCCAGGAAGGATGACAGATAAACCAAAAAACACGGAGCTAAAAGAAAGTTTCGAGCTTATGACATGAACGTCTCTCGAAAGCGATGACCTAAGGGTACGCAGGTTAAATAAAAAAGGGAAGTATTATTCCTATGGATTTTTCCATTTTTATGCTTTGATATACTCAGTTTACATTAAATTCACACATAATACATTATTTTATGCATACTAGTCTCAAACACATAACACCAAGTATTGGTTTAGCAAAAGAATCATTATCATCATTTTAGATCATGAAGCATGCAGCTAACAAGTTATGATGTCAATTACATCGGATACAAGTGACAGTTAGGTATTCAGAACAGCTATCTAATACCACTTTTGTTTGACAATGACCGTAAAAAGCAAAAGAACAGAATTACAGCTTCTCTAGGCATCCTGTTATGAACTTCATCACATCTTTCCGCATTGCCTCCATGGTGGCCTTTGCCTCCGTTAGCATCAGCGCAGGATTCAGAATATCACGAAGTTCGATTTCTAAGTCCGCCATTTGCTTGCATGCCGCTTCTCTTTCACTCTTGAGTTGTGCGACCTCAACACGGTTCTGATTAACGACAAGATCAAGACAGGCAACCTCAAGATTTATGGCCGTTTCTTCCGCTTGCAGCCGCGCGATCTCAGATCTGACATCAGCAAGATGATTAATACACCCGCGACGTTGAGTCTCACTATCTTCTAAGGTTGTTCTAGCATTAACCATTGAATGTTCTCGCTGCTCTATGACAGGCCGCAAAGAAGACAGCACTTGCCATTTCTCTTTGGCAGTAGGGTCAGGTTCAATCTGTTCAGTCATAATAACCTGCGCAACAGAATCCTCGAAAGAAGAAACGCGACAGACTATTTTGGATACATCAGGCCCGATTACTCCTGCACAAGCTTCCAATGCCTTCACCCCTGCTCCTAGTGTATGCCACTCGCTTGGCTCAGCCAACGCCTTTGAAATGTTGGATAGTAGACCCCTCAATACGCTCTGCCAGAAACAATCTAAATGATCGAAACAAGGAACGTCGAATGCTCCGTGGGCAGCCGCCTCAGAACTGACAATATCTGCAACGGAAGGAACAAAGCAAGTATTCAATGAAATGGTAAGTACAGAAAAAAAGAATACACCAAGGAGCTATAAAAGAACCGTACCGGTAGATGAGTCAACGACGGGTTCCGAGAAATCCGCAGTATATGTCGTCGCATTAGTGAACGACTCAATAGTCTCGGTCAGTAGCATCGAGGTCACATCCAGAAGTTCAATAGTATCGCTATCAGTATCGATCATTTCAGTTACCACCGGCGACTCTGCCATACCCTCAACACTGGAAGCACCAGGGGCCGTAGATACAGTCATGTCATTCCCTGGCATAGTGGACCCATGCAGATTATCCTCTCCAATCGGCCCAGCCTGCTCTCTCATGCCAGCATGGTCTGATATTTCATTCGTCGGCCCAGTCATCGTTGGGTCATCTTCACTAATTAATCGACTGTCACTCTTATCACCTTCAACCACCAGAAGACGTGTGAACCCGGTTTCTTGAGACCATTTCACTAAAGGTATTCCGAAAGTATGCCAGCTATCCAACACAGTATCCTCTTTACGATGGTCAATTGACACACTCAAGGAGATCGTATGCTTAATGCTCGACGATAAATACACTTCAGCCTGCTCTCTATAATAACCCAATCCGTAAGCGAGGACCTTTGTTAACCCTGGAGGAGGAATGTAGAGTGGATCATCAACAGAGCTATTATTCCGGACCAGATCATACTGATGCACCCACCATCTCAGCCAACTATAAGGACCGCTAGTCTTCCGATAGAGGTCGGGAAGCATGAACTCCGCGCCTGTTCGCGTCATCAAAAGTTGATGCCATATCCACTCCCAGTGAGCAGGACCTGTACCGTACGCCCGCTCTACTTTAGTTACATCTGGTAACGTCATCGGAACACCCTGATCGTACCCAAATTGCCTGGTAAACTGACTAGGGTAATAAGGTTCTCGCCAGAACTCTATTCCTTCGCCCAGCGGAAGTGAGGCAGTACGAATAAACACCAGAAATTCCCTATCAGTGGCATCCACAGAATGTGTTAGTGCACTTTTCCGTGGCATACTAGTGCACCTTGTTTGTCAATCACTTACGTCAGTGAGTCTAGTGTCGGTTGAGCCCAATGAAGACAAAGACCGAAGACTCAAGACGGACCAGCTGCATCAAGGAAGAAGATTCAGGTAAAAGTGATGCCTTGGTGCCTTAACCTTGACCAAAACCCAACCCCTTTGCTTCTTTGATGACCTTGACCTCATTAGGAAACCATTTTGTCATCATAGATTGGCCCTAGGTGTCCAAATTAAACACCCAAACCTTGGCCAAAGTGGAAAGGCTGATGCATGCGAAGTTCAGCAAATAGGAGGGGAGAACCAGGCTGGTCCGACCGGTCAAGACCGGTCGGCCAGCAGCCTTGCTGCATATTGTATATGGCCAGCCGACCAGTCAAGACCGGTCGGCCTTCACACAGGTTGGGTTCAGCAAGCCTTGCGACCGGTCTTGACCGGTCGGCCTTCTCATGCAAGGCTCCAGCATGCTCTGCCGACCGGTCAAGACCGGTCGGCCTGGAGATCTTAGGCATGTCCAGCAAGGGGGTCCGACCGGTCTTGACCGGTCGTCCTGTGTAGTTGGCCTATGTAGTTGATGTACTCCAGCAGAGGGATCCGACCGATCGGGACCGGTAGGGACAGGTCGGCTAAGAGCCATTTTATGCCCGTTTTATGACCGTTGGAGCTCTCGTTTCTTACATATAGAGCTTCGTTTTTTGGCATTGAGAGAGGAATTTTTGAGGAGTAAAGCCACTATTGTAGGAGACCATTTTGAGGCTCATTCCCAACCTATGCAAGGCATCTTCCTTGTGTTTTAACACAAGATTAGAGCATTCTAAGCTCATGAAGAAGATGACCTCCATCCCCTCTTGATCTCTAGAGTTTGGAAGCTTCTTGATTGGCAAATCCTTGTCCAAAACTTTAAGATGAGATCGTTGTAGGTAAGAGACTCTAGGCAACCCATTCCCATTAGTTGTAGAGTTCTCAAACCTATCCTCCTAGCACCTTGGGCATCTCAAAGGCATCACATGCAAGGTGTTTGATCAAGTGTGGCTGAGGCATTGGCGACGTAACGGCGGCACGATCGTGGGAGCAAAGGAAGCTGATTGAAGCACGGGAGAGCGGAGATCAAGCAACCCAATCAGGCGCTAAACAAGGGGCTCATTCGACAAGTAGGTTGTCTTATTTGAGAGTCCATTTTAGAGTTTGTTTGTTGAACTCAACCTAGGAACGTTAGTCGTTCCTTGGCCCGTCAGCCAGGCCTAAACTTAGCCTCCAAGGGGGAGCCTCCGACACGGGAGTAAACGTGCATTAGGTTGAGAGTAAGCCTACGTCTAAAACTCCAGGTACGGTTGAGAGGTGAACCGATAAAACCTCCGTGTAAAGGTTGAGAGGTGAATCTCATTTAAAACCTCCGATAGTGAATGCTGGTGTGCTAAAAGGGGTTGAGTACTTGAACCGGGAGTGGAGTAGACACGTAGTCAAACCACTATACATTCTTGTGTTTGTGATTGTTCTTGAGCACATTTATATCTTCGCATTGTTAGTTTAATTGCTTAATTATGAATGCTTGATAGGAATGTATGCTAGGCACTTTTTAGATTCATCCTCACACAAGATGTACCTTCACTAGTTGTGTAGACTAGAGCTCATTGATCCACTCTCATAAGTCTACACAAGTTGCATAGGTTAGAACACTACGCCAATATCGCAAAAAAACGACGGATCAAGTCCGTCGTTAATCGTCATTAACGACGGACTTCGTCCGTCGCATGGTCACACGTTCTTTTGCAAGTCGTTAATCATAAACGACGAACCAAATCCGTCGGAAAATTACGACGAATATAGTCCGTCGTTAAGTAAACGACGGACCTTATCTGTCGTAACCTCCAAAACCATCATCGTTCCAGCAACGGATTCTATTCGTCGCTGTAAAAAGAACGACGGACCAAATCCGTCGATAATACTAGATCTGTCAGTTTTCTTATTACATCTTCGACGGATCTGGTCCGTCGTTAATGTTTTAAAAATAAAAAAAAATCAGCACGCATTTTTTACATTTTGAATTTCTTACACCTGATAGCATCGAAGCAATACAAACCAATTCAATACATAAACTAAACTAACCATTTCTAATTCACACATCCATCATTTATCGCATGTTGAATTTCTTACATCTTGCGAACTAGCTGCGGACATCTTAAATATCCGATTACATCAGCAAGAAACTTTATTAGTCTTTCAATCAACAATGCAGCAACAAAATCTTTTGAAACCCTCCAGTTAAGCTGTCTTTCTAAAACAGCAAGGCTTTTAGTGTGCATGGGAAAATTGTGGGACGACCCCATTCGAATGAGGAATTCCAAGCAAACCACAAAGCAGAACCTGAAATCATGATTTTGAAAGAACTAATTAAGCTACTGATAAAATAACGACAAGGATGGAATTTACATAAATGAATAGGTGATATTCAAAACCAGACATATACCATGAACCCAAGAAATAAAATGTCATAATGATAAGCAGGCGAGTTTTTCAGATTGAACTACCTCCTGCTGAGCCAGCTGTGAAGCTATGCTGTGATCAAAAAAGTAAAAGCTGTACAACTGGTATTATGGCAGCAATGATGTAAACTGGCGGAACTTGCATCATATCCTGCAGTTTCAGCACATGAAGCAAACAATTAGTAAAATAGCAACAAATGCCTGCATAGAAGCACATTTTCTACAAGAATATGAAATTGTGTTCTTTGGTCAAGAGTAATAACACAAAGATTTGTAATTATAAGACTGGCCAAGGAAGGAAAAAAACCATAGTTTTTTCCGGTCAAGTTTAGCTGAAAAATGATAATTGGATTAGTAAGGTCCTGTATATCATTCATAGGGGGCCCACCTATTAGTGATCCAGACCTCAATCAGTTGGCTGAACATATATATGGTTAGTTGCCTCTCATCCAACAACTTAGGCTGCAAAAATAGAGATAAAAGATTTTAAAAAAATAATAAAAAAAAGAAGATAAGTTTGATGTATACTACTGCAAAGCACAAAAAAACATCTGTTAAGTAACAATGACATTGAAAATGAAAATAATGACCGTTGTATGTGAAAGCAACCATGTGATTTTACCGTTAATGGTGAAAATTCCTATTACAAACAAACAAACAAGAAGGCTTGTTCTGACCCAAAACCAAAACAGAAGCTTCCAGCTTCTTCACTTGGTTGATGACTGTGGCTAATCTGGGCCCTTGGATTACTAGAGCCTCAACTTCCACCTGTTTGGATACCCAAAACATTAAAAAAACAAAACAAAACGAAACAAAACAAAACAAAAAATCAAGAAAATAAAAAAGATCACTTTCATTATCAATGTACCTTTTTATCTCTACATTTAAAACTTGATGGCAACCAAAAGTCTACTTACAACAAAAAATTGGTGGCTTCGATTTACCATCGTATGTTTCCGAACAGGCGTGAATTCATGGAAGAGCTTAGCACATTGATGATACTGATCACCGTATTTTAGCTAGGTTGGCCTCATCATGTATAGGCCAAGTGGAAAGGACAACAAGCACAACAAGGCAAAATATGATATTTCACAGGTGCATTCTAACTTTTATGGCTAAGGCTGTCAGCTAGTCGAGCTTAGGTTGGGCCAAAAGTACATCCTGAGGCCTGCCCATTAAATTTCATACCTGAACTTTAATATATGCTAAAGATTGGCCCAAGTTTGGTCTAGGAAGATGTAAATTGGCCTAAATTCAAGCTTGGGCCGAGCTTAAAAAAGAGAATGTTGTTAAATTCAAATATAGGTGCTTTTTATTCATGTTTTGAGTTGAAAAGTACTGTGAGCACGGCCCATTGGCCTAAATGGTAAACCTAAGCCCAACCCATGAGCAATTTGTCAAAAAAAAGACCTATGACCTAGAGGGAAACAAAACCAAAAAAATGTGAAGGATCAAACCGTTATCGAGTGACAAGGCCGAAAATAGAACACATAAGGAAACAAATAACAAGTTTGGATATAGAATAAATACACATGCATATATGCCAATAAATGTATGTAGTTTATTTTCCCAAAGAAGAACAAAGGTATGAATGTACTAGAATTTTTACACTTCCAAAATCACAAAGCTTGACTTGTTGGTCAAGAGGATCCACCTGAAACACAATTTCAACTTAAATTAATCACCATACCAAAATCTTAAACAATCCTAACTTCCTAACATGTCCCCAAAGAACGTTGGGTTGTTTATGAACTTTGATGAAGTAATCATTGCCCCATCTGATAGCCCTCCAAAGTACGTTCCAACATATATATTTGAAGTTTTGTATTTTAGTCTTATTTATATACAGGATATCCATACATAAATACTGATCCAACCCACATCATGGTGTGGCCCACAGAGCTCAACCACATGGAAGCTCTGATGAGGTCCACCTCATAGTACCTTTTTCCCATATATTTGTATGTATAATTTTTGCCATGTTCGTTTCTTTGGATGATTTTTTTAGTCTTTTTAACAATCAAAACCAAAATAAATGTGAATATTTCCTGTAGCATTCATTTACCGTATGATATTTTACTAACAATGGGAAAAACCAATTGTATTTGAAAATTTTAACAATTGATTTCTACCGCATTTAGAGAAATTCTTCAGTTGGTAATATTCAAGAACACAAAAATAAAAATTATATAAAGGAGAGAGACGAAGGCTCACTCCTTGAAGGAAGCCGTCTTTGAGGCCAGAATCGCCGAGCCATTTCACCCACTTATCGGTGGGGGTTGTTGGATCTTTGAACTTCAAAGAAGGTCAAGCTCTTATCTAGGGCGTCACTGTAATCAAAGCTTGGTACAGATGAATTAGAACAACTGAATGAACCGATCAACGATTGGGCTGGAAAAGTATGACAAACAGTCCACATTCAATGTTCATGTGTGTTCCACTTGATTAGTGCACTGGCCCAATTTTTGCACAGATGGTGGAAACCAAGTTTGTTGTATTATACATCTAGACAATGTTTTACATTGGAATTGGATGGGTCATACCCAAAAAGAATTCAAGTTTGGAACATGCTATCTATGGCCCACCAGATCAATGGTTTAAAAAACAGTTCATGAAAAACTCAATATGCAGTAACTTTGCCTTTGCCATCCATTGACAGTGAAATGTATGAGAGCATTTCTCCACAAAATACTCTTCATATGACGACCTGTATTTCAATCCTTATCAAATCAATGCATTCCAAGCAATGCTATGTCTTTGGGGCATTTCATCAAATAGATGATGTGTGGCGTACCCACATGTATATATATATATATATATATATATATATATATATATATATATATATATATATATATATATATATCTTTTCTTCTAATTGTTGGATGCTTGGTGAAGCGATTGCACGTACCACATGCAACTAAGTATAAATGAAAAGTTCATGCAATTAGTTGAGTGTGGAGCCCACCATGGTATGTGTAGGGCATCCAGCCCATGCAGCAGAGTTACCCACCATGAAAATGGGACTTAATAGCAATCAGGCTGATCCAGCCATCAAGCGGGCCCTGTGTGCATTGGAGATTTTTGGGGTGTTTGTCCATTGTTTTCTATGCCACATGGGCTTATTTTTGGGACACCCAATTTTCATGATGGGGTGACTCTGCTGAATGGATTGAATGACATACAAATAACCAAATGGGCCTTGGACACAAGTAGTTGCAAGGACTTTTCATCTACAACTAGTTGCATCTGAGAAATTCTCCAGGCAATAAAAGCAAACGACACAATGAATCCCATTATTTTTTATCATACGTTTGAACAAGTGAAGACAGTATGAGTTTCAATCCTAAGCTTTGCAGGAGAATGCTTAGGTTTTAGTTCTAACATGTGGGGCCCATAGTTTGGTGATCTAGATCGTGGGTTTGTTGTGTCCATTGTGGATAGACCATGCCTCATGATTCTCCTCGATAGGATGAGCCTCAAATTTTAATTTGTCATACAGGTTGATGATTTGAATAAGCTGAACCTTATCCTCAATGTCTATTATTCACTCACAGATAACAAAGTTTAAGTTCGTTTGATGCTTTGATGAAGGGATTTCAAGCAAGAAAACCAAGGGACAAATATCATACTTTTTGCTTGTTTTTGTACAAGTAAAAAACTGAACCCTACACTCTGCAAAGTATAACTCGGGTTTCCAATTTTGACAAATGGGGCCCATGGTTTGAGATCTAGATCATGGGGTTGTTGTGTCCAACAGGGATGAATGATGCCCAAAAATTCTCCTCAATAGGACAAGCATGCATTTTCAATTTGTCCCATAAATATCCAGTTATGGTAACTATTACTTGAAATCAGTCTTTCAAGTAAAAATAAGGTTTGCACATGATGTACGGAATTTGGAAAGGGTGTAACAGCAGAATTTTTTTTTATGGCTGGTTCTCCCCTTAAGCGTCTGGCAGAACGCAAAACTAGTGTTTGTCTGATTGGGGCTCATATATGAAGAATTCAAGAGTATGGTGGTGGTTACTCTCAATAGAGGTTGGAATCTTGTTATTCAGCATTACCCAAAACCCCAAAAGATAACATCATGTGGGTACACCACCTACGGGAGAGTAAAAAGATTTGAGGCAAAAAGATTCCAAGCAATGCTATGTCTTTGGGGCATTTCATCAAATAGATCATGTGGCTATGTCTCAACTTTCAATTCAATATCAAACCAACAGAATCAAATGCTACAATACAAAATCCAACCACAGAAATAGCATCAAAATGTCAAGAAACCAAAACTATCCAACTTCGGAAGAAACACGAGTCAACAAAACCAAGACACGAGTTCACTATCCGTACGTGTGCTCAACATCTCACATATATGCGCTCTGATGTTTCGATCTGATCAAAAGAAATTGTAACCCTACATAAGATCTTATCAGATCCCACAACATCAAAAATCCACCATAATCAGGATCTAAATCATCCAAAAGCAATGAACAACATAGAATCACAAGGAAATAAATAATTTTGAAAAAAAAAAGGGAAAAAATTGGAAAAGAAAATCAAGACAAATGCTCCATGAAAATGCTCAAGAAAGCATCAGATCAGCAGTGGAAAAGCATCTTTACAAGGAGAAATCCACCAAAACCCTAGGTTTTTTCCTAGATCCAACATGAAAATATGTAAAAATCGGGCGTGGGGATGGATCTGAGGGTTTCGTACCTGTTCTTGGGATGGGATCTGAAGAGAGAGAGAGGATCGAAGTGAGAGCGGAGGAGACAATGAAAGGGGGGAGTTGAGCGAGTGAGAGGGAGAAATTTGGAAAAAACCCTCTTTTGAAATCAATTTCTGATTTCAATTCCGCAAGCTGTGAGTTTTATGTTAACAAAGCTTTATAATGGGTCATCAGCCGTACATTTAAGAGCCCACCTAATAGACGGTTAGGATTATATTATGGTACAAGTGATATGAAAATAGCTATGACTTTTACCATTTACAAGTGGACCCACTATTTGGATGGTCTGGATAACCCTACATCATTGTCACAAGTGATATGAATGAGTCACCACCATTTAACATTGTTGCATAAACTAACAAATTAATTTAATTCTTCTGTGTAGGGGGGTTTGGCTAGCGACGCTGGTCCATGTTGTACGGGCCCACCAGGATGTATGTGTTTTATCCACGCCGTCCATTTATTTTTACATATCATTTTAGGGATTGATCCAAAAAAATGAGGCAAATCTAAATCTCAAGTAGACCGCACCACGACAAATCTACTTTTTTTTTTTTTTGAAAATAAGAATCTCAATTGCTCTTAAAGTATCACCTTCTCCATTTTTTTTTTCAAAATGTCCGTTCTTTTCTTACTACTCAATTTTTTTTCAAAATTTTAATTTTTCTTCGAAATCTGATTATTTTTATCAAAATACAAAATTTTAATTTCTTTTTAAAAATCACAAATTTTTAATAAAATATAAAATCTTAATTTTTCTCAAACATTGCTTGTTTTTTTTTCTAAACTTTTCAATTTTTTTTTCAAAATCGCAATTTTTATAAACTTTTCAATTTTTATTTTCAAAATGTCAATTTCTTTTTCAAAATCTCATGGCGAGCGGATTAGTTGTTGCATGGTAGGGCCCACCAAATTAGTGGGGTGTTACCATAACCATGTAGGGCCCACCTTGATTGTGGGGCTTACAATGATGTATGTGTCTTAAATCCACACCATCCAACCATTTTGAAATATCATTTTAGGGTATGATACCAAAAATGAAGCTGAGTCAAATATTAGGTGGACCACACTATAAAAACAATCGTGATTGAATCTTTACACCTGAAAACTTCATGGATTTCACCGGAATGTTTATTTGCCATTATTTTCCATCCAACCTATTTGTAAGGTCACAAACACCTAGATGAATAAACCACAAAAATATCATCTTGATCCAAAGCTTTTGTGGCCCCACAGGAAGTCTTTAATGGTCAATCAGCACTGTTTCCTCTACTATGTCCCATCTGGGACTTAGAATTGCTTCATTTTTTGTAACACGCCCTAAAATGAACTTTCAATATGGATGTACGGCGTGGATGTAGTACACATGCTATTTTATTTTTAAAAATTGAAATTTTTTTCAATTTATTTTCACACTTATAAATTTTAATCTATCTTTGCAGTTTTTTTTCAAAATCTTTATTTTTTAAGAATAACAATTTCTTTTTGGCTCTCTGTAAATCCCGAATTTCTTTTCAAAATCTCGTTATTTTAAATCTTAATTTTTCTTAAACATTATTAGTTTTATTACAATTTTTTTTTTCAAACTTCTTAATTTTTTCTCAAAATCGCAATTCAATACATAAACACTTTTTTCAAAATGTCAATTGTTTTTTCAACATTTCATTTTCTATCAAAATTCTCAATTTTTTTTACAAAATACAAAATCTAAATTTCTTTTTGAAAATCACAATTTCTATTTTGAAAATCTATTTTTTCAAACCGATAATTTTTATTCAAAATTCTTGATTTATGTCAAAATGCCAACTTTTTTTAAATCATTTTAAATCCTAATTTATGTCAAAATTCTTTCAGATTTTTTTTCTTTTTTAATCCTAATTATTTTCAAATTTTTGATTTTTTCTACATTTCAATTTTTCTTAAACATTATTAATTTTATTACATTTTTTTTTCAAACTTATAAATTTTATTCAAGATTAACTCAACATTTTTTCAAAATCACAATTTTTTAAACTTTCCGGTGTTCGTTTTCAAAATGCCAATTTTTTGAAAATCTAATTTTTTTTATCAAAATATGTCAATATCTTTCAAATTGCAAAACCTCAATCTTTCTCAAAGTCTACATTATTTCAAACTTATACACTTCATTCAAACGTCTCAATTTATTTCAAAATGTCAATTTCTTTCAAAATTCTAGTTCTTTTTTAAATTTAGAATATTATTTTCAAAATCTCGAATTTTTCCAAATCCCATTTTTTCTTAAATATTGTTAATTTTTATTAAACTTGTCAACTTTTTTTCTAAAAATTCAAAATTCTTGATTTATGTCAAAATGCCAACTTTTTTTAATTCCTTTTAAATCCTAATTTATGTCAAAATTCTTTTAGATTTTTTGTTCTTTTTTAATCCTAATTATTTTCAAAATTTTGATTTTTCTACATTTCAATTTTTCTTAAACATTATTAATTTTATTACATTTTTTTTTAAACTTATAAATTTTATTCAAGATTAACTCAACATTTTTTCAAAATCACAATTTTTTAAACTTTCCGGTGTTCGTTTTCAAAATGCCAATTTTTTGAAAATCTAATTTTTTTTATCAAAATATGTCAATATCTTTCAAACTGCAAAACCTCAATCTTTCTCAAAGTCTACATTATTTCAAACTTATACACTTCATTCAAACGTCTCAATTTATTTCAAAATGTCAATTTCTTTCAAAATTCTAGTTCTTTTTTAAATTTAGAATATTATTTTCAAAATCTCGAATTTTTCCAAATCCCATTTTTTCTTAAATATTGTTAATTTTTATTAAACTTGTCAACTTTTTTTCTAAAAATTCAAAATTCTTGATTTATGTCAAAATGCCAACTTTTTTAATTCTTTTTAAATCCTAATTTATGTCAAAATTCTTTTAGATTTTTCGTTCTTTTTTAATCCTAATTATTTTCAAAATTTTGATTTTTTCTACATTTCAATTTTTCTTAAACATTATTAATTTTATTACATTTTTTTTTCAAACTTATAAATTTTATTCAAGATTAACTCAACATTTTTTCAAAATCACAATTTTTTAAACTTTCCGGTGTTCGTTTTCAAAATGCCAATTTTTTGAAAATCTAATTTTTTTTTATCAAAATATGTCAATATCTTTCAAACTGCAAAACCTCAATCTTTCTCAAAGTCTACATTATTTCAAACTTATACACTTCATTCAAACGTCTCAATTTATTTCAAAATGTCAATTTCTTTCAAAATTCTAGTTCTTTTTTAAATTTAGAATATTATTTTCAAAATCTCGAATTTTTCCAAATCCCATTTTTTCTTAAATATTGTTAATTTTTATTAAAATTGTCAACTTTTTTTCTAAAAATTCAAAATTCTTGATTTATGTCAAAATGCCAACTTTTTTTAATTCTTTTTAAATCCTAATTTATGTCAAAATTCTTTTAGATTTTTCGTTCTTTTTTAATCCTAATTATTTTCAAAATTTTGATTTTTTCTACATTTCAATTTTTCTTAAACATTATTAATTTTATTACATTTTTTTTTTCAAACTTATAAATTTTATTCAAAACTAACTCAACATTTTTTCAAAATCACTAATTTATGTCAAAATTCTTTTAGATTTTTCGTTCTTTTTTAATCCTAATTATTTTCAAAATTTTGATTTGTTCTACATTTCAATTTTTCTTAAGCGTTATTAATTTTATTACATTTTTTTTTCAAACTTATAAATTTTATTCAAGATTAAGTCAACATTTTTTCAAAATCACTAATTTATGTCAAAATTCTTTTAGATTTTTCGTTCTTTTTTAATCCTAATTTTTTCAAAATTTTGATTTTTTCTACATTTCAATTTTTCATAAACATTATTAATTTTATTACATTTTTTTTTTAAAATTATAAATTTTATTCAAGATTAACTCAACATTTTTTCAAAATCACAATTTTTTAAACTTTCCGATGTTCGTTTTCAAAATGCCAATTTTTTGAAAATCTTTTTTTTTTTTATCAAAATATGTCAATATCTTTCAAACTGCAAAACCTCAATCTTTCTCAAAGTCTACATTATTTCAAACTTATACACTTCATTCAAACGTCTCAATTTATTTCAAAATTTTAGTTCTTTTTAAATTTAGAATATTATTTTCAAAATCTTGAATTTTTTCAAATCCCATTTTTGCTTAAATATTGTTAATTTTTATTAAACTTGTCAACTTTTTTGCTAAAAATTCAAATTTTTTTAAAACTTATTAAAGAAACAAATTTATTTAAAATGAATTTTGAGATGTTTAATTTTCAATTTACGGCGGACTATAGCCGTCGTTAAATTCAAGAAGGTCCGTCGATAAATCCCAACGTCCCGTCTCCGGACGCAGAATTTTACGACGCAGGAAATATCCCTTGTAAACCTTACTTTACGACGGATTAGATCCGTTGTAATATTAACGACGGACCATATCCGTCGTTAATTAACAGTTTATCGACGGATTCTGGTCCGTCGTACAATTTTGTCGATTAAACACGCCAGAGCCGGAGGTGGTAGTAGTTAACGACGGGCTGTTTTCACCTTAACGACGAATTTAGTTCGTCGTTAATATTAACGACGGATATAGTCCGTCGTTAAACCAAGCCTTTCTTAACGATGGACCAAGTTTGTCGTTAAATCAAGCATTTTTGTGTCGTTTTTTTGCTGTTTTGGCGTAGTGGAAGCTTAATTAGTTGTATCATTTACTTTCCTATGCATGCTTAGACTAAGATTGTTTATTGCTTAACCTTTTGCTAGTCTTGTGATTGGACCCACCTAGGCTTGGAAGCCAAAGTGTTCTTGCTTACTAGGCTAAATTTGTTGAATTGTGTAAGTAGGCGAAAAGAATTTCAAAGGTCCTAATCACCCCCCCCCCCCCTCTAGGTCCTTAGACATATCTCCGAGTGTCTCTACAAGCGGTAAAACCGCAATTTCAGAATATTCATCATCAACGACTTCTCGATCTTCCCCGGCATCAGAAACAGGAAAGTGGTAGAAGCAAATCTCTGCCCAACTGCCAATTTTGGAAGCTATCCAATCAGACGACTGCGTTATCATGTTAAGTTTTCTATAGTGATAAAGAGGTACGTGATCGGCGTTGAGATACTGGAAGAGATCTACTCCGTATGTCCACGAGAAATGTATGCTCAACCATCCGCAGAAGAAATGCCATGGGCAATAAGCCGCGTTCATCCCTCTCCAGGGTTGGTCTTTGTGACTCGCAATATTGCCAAAAGCCCTATATAAACTACATAGCACCGGCAGTGCTAGAGAAAATTGGCGACCATTTGCAAGAGCTCCCGCCATGACGAAGCAAGAAACCCTGACACCATCAGCACTCTTGGAGCTAAGCAACATAACCGCCGACAACCAGTATGCTAAGAATCCTGCTAGTTCGCAAGACGGTGTAAGCTCATTCTGATTGCGAAACTTTTGTTCAAAACGTTCCTTCATTAAAGCCTGGTCTTCGGGTAAGATCTCATACTCTTCGTAATCAATGCTGCAAGAAGAAAGAAGTGCCCATGTCAGAAACAAAGAAATTGAAGTATGTAGAGCACGAAGTACAAAAGAAGGCATCGAAAGAAGTATTACTTCATCCTCTGGCTGAAGTAGATCAACCAGTCATCATAGTGAATCTTCGTAATATTGTTGAACTGCGACAACTCAGCAAACAGCTCAAGACAAGCCTTTGAATGATAACCATCTCGAGGACTTTTGAGCCGAAACGAAGACAACTCTTCATCAGTTGGAACGTATTCCTGATAATATTCTCCTATCACAGATAACCCAACCATCATCTGGAGATCCCATAAGGTTATGCTCATTGTTAATGTCAGATTTTGTAACGAGATCCTCCGGCTTTTCTCCTTCGCTCCAGGAGGGATTTCCACCACCAGACCTGAAACAAGACAGCGAATAAGGGTGGCTGGGGACCAGCCGTTAGCCCTCCGACGCTTAAGTTAGGCCACAGAAGAGAAGCCAAGCAAAACGGGACCCAGCTTGAATGATGAGTACGTACCTCCTATTCAAGGGAGCCATCCCCTTATATAGATCTAAAACAATCCAATCTGTTACGTGAGATGTCGAAATCCCGTTGATGTCGCATACGATACTGAGAATCCGCTGATTTCGTGGGATAAGATCCTATCTTTTTAGTCAGATCCAACCCAATGATTTCTTCCAACAATCACGCCCCTAGATGGCAATCCCTTGAAATCCGGATGGATCCGGCCAGAAGCCATAGTTGGAGTCATGGCCTCCGAAAAGGAAGGAGACGCCCGTAGCTGGGAGTCATGACCTCCGAAAAGGAAGGAGACGCCCGTAGCTGGGAGTCATGACCTCCGAAAAGGAAGGAGACGCCCGCAGTAAAGCTGCTCGCAGGTTAAAATGTGGTCGCGAGTCCAAGTACATACTTTGGGTGTAATATCTTTCAACGACTTGTGAGAAGGTCTACTCGCGAATCTAGTTTTCCGTATTTGACTATCCATGACTCCTAGATGATCTCGAGAGTCGAATGGGCGTCCCGCACTTGTCCAATATTCGACTCTCGATCAGATGATCTCGAGAGTCGAATGGGCGTCCCGCACTTGTCCAATATTCGACTCTCGATCAGGTGATCTCGAGAGTCGAATGGACATTTCCACGTGAAATCTTATCTCCACCATTTTGCCTATAACACTCATCTCTCCATATGGAAAGTGAAACGAATTGGTAACGGAAGACCAGTAGTTCAAGAAGCTTCGAAGAATTGTTGGATCTCAGGAGAAATGTTCAGAAGTCGCATCGATAGCCTGATACAGGCTGATTTGTTTTAAAATCCTCTCATGTCGGATCAAAATCTCTTTTGCCCACGGCTCATAACCAACTCGCTCGTTCAAATGACCGCGCATACGAAAGCTCTTCGTCGCCCACATTGTCGCCTTGTCCATGTGTCGAAACCTTTGCTGCACTGTCTCAAAATAATGGACTGGAGAAGGAGTGTGAGGATCACAAGTAGGCACAAGGAAAACCATTTCTCTTGAGGAACCTACCCGCTGTTCTCTCCCATCGTCAACCAGTATGGTAGTTAACAACTGCTCGGGGGCAGATGTCCACCTCTCAACTCCATAGAACTGAAAAGGGCCTTGAACGTTGGATGGTTCGATGCTTGGGAAGGGCTTGTGCCTTGTAAGAGATTTTTCATGCAAGATGACTTGGTCGGTATAAGGGTTGACAATGGAGAAACCGCATGTTGTAATGATCTTGTTTCTATTCTAGCCGATCTTCATCCGCTCATTCTTCGGATCAACGAGCTATGGCGATTGCGCCGCCTGGTCAACTTCCTTAGCCGGCTTCTTACCTCGATTTCGTCTCTTCTTCTTCCGATCTTCCTAATCATCCTTAGAATGTCGGCCGTGCACACTAGAAGGACCTGCCTCAACAACATTAGCAGCATCAGTGAACTGACAATACCAGGCAGACCAGTCCTCTTCAGTCCCTTGCGTCAGAGGCTCAGATGTGGTTTTATCCACATAGATATGTAGTAATACTTCATGGGAGAGCTTCTTAATTCAATCAGAGAAATCCTTCACCTCGGATTTGATTGTCTCAAAGGATTGCGAACGACACTCTACCGAAGACGAGTTAGCAGTATCTCCAGTTACCCTCTTCTTCCCGCGTCGTGCAGACGAAGAGCCAGAAACTTGCAATTTGGAAGCTTCTCCGGAAGATCCTGCTGCTGTCACCATGACTCACTACAATACGTAAACAAAAGTGCATCAAACAGAAGACCAGCGCATGCAACAAGCAACACAATAAGGTAAGGATCGCATCATTCAATCACGGATTTCACACACAAAATACGTCAGTAAACACATGCAGAAAGTCATGACTCACAACAATATGAAAATAGTGGAATTTGAGCGCACATCCGACAAATAAGAGCGCACATATCACAGCGCAGCAAATACAGTAGCAGCCCTACATGTACACTCGGAGTGCGTGCAAATTCGCACTAACCTCAAATGATGCATGAGCACCTGCTTGGAAGTGCACATCGTAAAACTGCTTAAAAGAGCAGTTGCAGGTTGTAAAAGACCAACATAAGCAGTATATCATGGGCCTCGAGCACTAAATCCCAATCATATTCGAGCATTGAGCGAGACAGCCACAAACGGCATCGAATTCGATCGAGAACAAGGCCAGATGTATGAGTTTTCACCAAGGGCTATGGAAAAGGCCAGAATTCAGAAATTTTCACTAAGTAGTGGAGTTACAAGCGCCCAAGCCAATGCCCCAGGCGCATGTGACCCCACGTGCGCCCATATTCACTTCACCAAAGAGAAGCTCACATGCGCCTGCATTATGAGAGGTTTCCACACAAATGCGCATTTGTGCTGTGGGTACATGCGCTTAGCCCCATAACACTTCCACATGCGCCTGGCTCTTAACATGTTCCCACATGCGCCTAAGCTATCTCCACATGCGCTTGGAGCGAAGGGCATGTGCCTGGAGCAAGATCCCATATGCCCATTATCAGTTGGAGGGGCACATGCGCCCATGAGAAGGCCACATGCACTTACTCCCTCATGAGAAGTTCTCTCACCTCTTAAATTTTAGTTTTCTTGATTCGAAAATGACCAAATGACTCAGTGAGTCCGGTATTTATATTTGAGCCTGGGGACCGGTGCACCGCACTGGCCTACAGTAAGCATCCATTGCAGCGCACCGGGGGGGGGGGGGGGGGGGGGGGGGGCAATTGTTGGGGCTCAAATTCACACCCATTATAAAACAGTATTCGGCGATCCATCTACGATGATTTGGACTGATTTCGAGATCCAAAATACTCAAAAAATGCCAGTGCAACCCAAACATGCGCGATCATGACCGAAACCTACAAATGCTATTTCAGGGTGGAATCAGACATGTGGATTACCGCCAAATGATCCAAAATGCCCTAAAACCCTTAGCCTATAAGTTTCAAAGTCGCACGATGCATATCTTTACCCGCGCGCTTCCAAATGCATTTTGCCCATCTGGAGCTGACCCAAAGGGCCCGAAAGCCTACAGGTACTATTCCAAATGCATTAGACATGCGGATGGCCGCCAAATGATTTGGAATACCCGAAAAACCTTAAGTAGCAAGTTTGAAGTCCTTGCAATGTACATTTCCACGTGCGCGCTTCCCGGAATAATATTCTTGTACAAATAGCCGATCGGAGGGTCCAAATTGGGAAGGAACTACCAAAATTCACAGCAGATGACCATCGTTACCCCACCCCGTTCATTCACGAGGTCGATCATGGCCTAAAAGCGGCTTGGCATCAGTGACTTCGATCTCTGAAAAGGTAGCCCCCCTTTGGAGGTCGCCCATCGGAGCCTAAAACCTGAAATATTCTAAGTGTTGGAACATGCATTTGCCCACTCTCTCTCCACATGCGGATGCCATGAGGAGACATGCATTCGTCCACTCTCTCTCCACATGCGGATGCAATGAGGAGACATGCATTTGCCCTCTCACCACATGCGCATGAGAGCTCTCTCTCTCCCTTTTCAATATTCTAAATAAAATAAAAAAATACAAAAAATCATGAAAATATTCTAAGTGGGGCCACATGCGGCCAACACAGAGGCCACATGCGCCCATACCAAGGGCACATGCGCCCACACCAAGCCACATGCGCCTGATGCATGGTGACATGCGCATGATCCCCATCACATGCGCATGACTCCTCTCTCCAAATGCATGAGCATGCCCTCCCTTTTGCAGACAACATGCGCCAGGTACCCGATACCCGATTAACATACTATAAATACCCCACTCTTCTAAATCAGGAGGAGGCTTCATTTTCTGAGAAGGATCATTAGAACAAAGTAAAAATCCTTGCCGGAATTCTCCATGGGCTATAGACATGCGCCCATACCCTCCTCGGATGCCATCGCCGGAAAGGGATTTCTCCCACCGGAAGGAGAAGATTCAAATTTCTCCAAAGTCGCATGACATGCGCCCATACTTTGGAGGGGAATGTGCAAATATGCACTAAGGGGCATAATGACATGCGCCCGGGAGAGCCACATGCGCTCACCTCCCATCCATCCTCTCTCTCCTTCCTTTTCTTCTCACCACATGCGCTTGAGGGAGAGGGCACATGTGCCCACATCCCATAGTAGGTGCGCCCAAACGCTGATTGGGAGGTGGGGCCTCCTATGATGTGGTTCGCCTTCAATCTAAATCGGTTTTCGATCAAACCGATCCTCCTGGACATACATCTATGCCCTCTATCCATCCCCTGGACTGGATTCGCCAACGGTCGATGTTAAGTGGGCCAAATCAGCAATTTGATCAAAAGGGCCAACACTTAGCCAAATATTACAAACCTCGGAAACCTTTTCAAAAGAGCCGAAAACGGCCGAAATCGAGAGGAATCGGGCGGAATTTGACCGAACCCAAGAGGGAGACTTCTCTCTGCCATAACATGATATATCATAATCATGCACCGCAACAAGGTTATCTAAACTCAGGAGCCCTAAATACCTTAATCAAGTGGTCAGCAGGCCCACTACTTAGTTGTTTTCAGCACTGGGAAGTGCCCTGTTAGCTCAGAAATCGACATACACTAAACAAATCAAAATGCGATCGTACTGCGACCCTCGTGAACATAATCCACCCCTATCCAAAGACGATCATGACAGGTATTCACCAAATCCTCCGATCAGATCGTAAACAGACCCTAGGAAGTGCCCTGATGGCCCAAATATCTACTAATGCCAAGTGAAATCAATCACGATTGCAAAGACGCGAGGGCAAAATATCGACGACATAAAGATATCTACGAAGCGGGTTGATCAAATCAAATACATAATTTGTCTGATACACAGAACATCTAGCAAAAATGCAATCTTCTCTTGAGCATGCATAAAGCATAGTTACTTTGTACTGTACTCATTTGCATCCATTGCATGAATTTATTTCATCTCGGATGAGTTAAGAGACTAAATCGAAGGGGACTATGGTTATCTTCGAAAACCATAATGAAAGAGTTCTAAACGTCTAAAATACTTCATTGTTAAGATCAGTTGATGTGCGCCCTGTCCAAGGCGGGATCTGTCAGTTGAGTGGCTAAGGGAATGAGTGCCTTCCAGCAAGTCACCCGTCCCATCCGAGACGGTCACTGGCCCTGGTTGTAGTAACTGGATGCCCTGGAGTGTATATTTGAAAGTCATATTGTCCATAGAGACGCGTCAAGACACTGAGATATACTACTCGGTCGAAACCCTGTTTACACAAAGACCCCATGGAGTGCCCTCCAATAAGTCACCCGTTCCAGTGGAGACGGTCACTGGCCCTGGTTGCAGTAAGTGGACGCCCTGGAGTGTATCTTTGAAAGTCATATCGTCCATAGAGACGCTGAGATATATGTTCGCTTCCCCAAGTGTAGGGTTGCGATGTAGTAATAATCTTGGTAAGACCGAGGTCGATCCACAGGGACTTATGTAGGATTTCACAAACACATCCAAAAGTGTCGATTGAAAGCTAGTAATCAGATTTTGAATAGAATTGATGTGAATAATAAAGTTTAATTAAATTAAAGTGACTAATGATAAAAAGGCACTAGGGGTTCAAGGATCCACTTGTAGCAATCCTTGATGTTCAATCCGCTGTGGTTTCTCATTCTCTCAACTAGAATCGATATTAAGATCTATCTAGTCGGATGATAGAGCTGTTAAACCAAACAATCTGTAATATGTAAGTGCTATGCATAAGATTCACTCAATGTAGGCTGAGCTGAGCATGCTCAATTGCATAGGTCATTCCCCTTTCCAAAAGGTCTAGTTCACAATCATAACCATCCTCAAGTCCTGTCACAAGACAAGGCTAGATCAGGATTTGAACTAGATTCAAATCACATACACAGTTCCTTACATATTCCAGAAAAACAGAAAAATAGAACTTTGGTATGAAGTCCCTCTATGAAGATCATAGTACTAGAGCGCACTCCGATTCCTCGGATCATACAGGTCTAGACCGTCACAAACCAATTAAGCAATTAAGTAATTCTCCCAAACATCCATGAGTCATCATAAGACTAAGAAAAACTACTCAAAAACTTGTATAAACTTCAAACCTTAGTTCATAATCATGAATTCCACACTTAAAACCACTTAACTATGAATTAAAACATCTTGGATCCACTACAAGCTTCACCTCTTAGCCCTAGCTAAGAGGTTTAGCTGCTCATGATCCAAGGAAACATGAAAGAACTATAAAAACATGAAAACAGCAAAAAAAAACTCCAAGGAGTTGTAGAACTCCATAATTCACTTCTGCAGCCTCCAACCTCGCTTGAACCCTTCTAGGATACCTTAGAAACAATCCCTAGGTGTCCTTTTACAGTCTGGAGGCTCCACAACTTCGGAAGAATCGAGAAATTGCGTAATACTTACGCAGCGCAGAGAAAATCGGACTATATCTGGAAGTTTCTAACTTCTTACGCACAGCCGACCGGTCACGACCGGTCGGCCTCAATGGATGGTTACTCCAGCAAGCATAGCCGACCGGTCATGACCGGTCGGACGTTTTCATTCATGTTCCAGCAGCCATGGCTGACCGGTCATGACCGGTCGGACGTTTTCATTCATGTTCCAGCAGCCATGGCCGACCGGTCATGACCGGTCGGACGTTTTCATTCATGTTCCAGCAGCCATGGCCGACCGGTCATGACCGGTCGGCTGTCTTCATTGAAGCTCCAGCGTTCATAGCTGGCCGGTCTTGACCAGTCTGGCCCTCTTGGCCGACCGGTCATGACCGGTCAGCAGTCTTCCAAACTTCTTTTTCTTCTTTTTTTTTCTTTTCTTTCCTTGCTTCTTTCTTTTACTTTCTTTCTTCTTTTCTTCTTTGGTCCTCAAATGTTCTTCATTAAAATAGTCCCAAATGAGCCCTTTTTATCTTCAATTAGGTGGAACCACTCTCAGTCCTGTAGTCACAAAATATGCATTCGATTAGCCTATAAACCATACAAACCTTGCACAATGAGTGATGAATTGGGGTTAGAATATGCACAATTAAGAGCTCAACACACCCCCCAACCAGCATTTTGCTAGTCCCGAGCAAAACATGCGTGAAGCTAATCCCATTCTTCAAAACTCAACTCTCTTTCAGAAACCATCCTTCTATACATTCCAAGGTTCATAAGTGTAAGATTCAGGAAGATTAGGCCTCAAAGGTTGAAACCGTAAATCCTCAAAACATAATAAGCATTCATATAAAATTCCCGCTGATTGGTTGATAAATAGAAGGACTTGAACAAATTCAACCTAGTGTGGGTAGTGAAAATTCATCCCACGAGTTTCTAGGATTACCTTCTTCATAGATCAACTAGACTATAGAACTCAAGCTACATAGAGCTACATCAAGCCAATGACAGGAATTTGCCTTACCGCCCTTCCGACGACTTTCACACTACGTCCCATTTCCGGCTTTGGTTACGGGTAGACCATCCCCCAGTTGGTAGTAGGTAGCCCTAATCGAAATTTTCCACCGTTTTTCCATCATTCCCAATTTCATCCTTCCTTTTCCTTTTTCTTTTTAAATTAGATAGGATTTTTAAAAATCCATATCTTTCATTATTTTCCCATGGACAAGGATGGACAAAGTACCCCGGCCTGATTTCTCAACACCTTAATTCAAAGTCTAGCTAATCCATAAATCACATAATCCCTTCAACTCATGAAAATCGTGTAATGTGAACTAGGTGTAAAAGTGTTCAGATTTTCTATCAATCACAAAAATAGGGGAGTTCACATATAAAACCATTGTGCTATGAGAGATTCCAGACATACAGCCCCATACACTTCATATCCCCTCCTCTTATGCTCATATCAACTTGAATGCATAGAACCGGTGTTTTCCAAAAGAGTTTAGAATTTTTGAAAAATCGAAAAATTTCCATATAATTGCTTGAAATGTTGCAAAACGCTGGATGCATCCAAGTGATCCTACACCCCCCAACCAAATCTTACATTGTCCTCAATGTAAAAGATGTGCAATGAGCAAAACATGAGAGCAATTTGAAAATAAAAGGGAGTGAGGAATGATAGTACCTGAGAGAGTGAAAAGTGGAAATCTTCCTCCTTCTAACAAACCTATGAAAAAGAAAATAAAAGCAGCAAAATCCTAATCCTAACTACTCTATACCTCCGTCAGACTAGGAGATCAATCATCCTGATACACAGGATCATTCAGGGGTATGGACATACCTTCTGAAGGAAATTTCTCAAAGAACGGCTTTAATCGCTGCCCATTTGCTTTAAAAATGTTGCCGTTCCTCGGATTCAATAGCTCAACAGTCCCATATGGATAGACAGTTTGCACAATGTAGGGACCGGTCCATCGAGATCTCAATTTTCTCGAAAATAGATGTAAGCGAGAATTATACATGAGGACTTTTTGATTGATCGTGAATGTCTTGCGAAGAATATTTTTATCATGAAATATCTTCATTTTGTCCTCGTAAATTCTCGCATTCTCATAAGCCTCATTCCGGATTTCTGCAAGTTCATTCAATTATAATTTGCGTAACGAGCTTGCCTTGTCAGAATTGAAATTCATCTTTTTAATAGCCCAATATGCCCTATGTTCCACCTCCACAGGCAAGTGACAAGCCTTTCCATAGACAAGTCTATAGGGAGACATTCCAATAGGGGTTTTGAACGCAGTACGGTAAGCCCAAAGCGCATCGGTAAGCCGAAGCGACCAATCCTTGCGATCGGGGTTCACCGTTTTCTCTAAAATGTGTTTAATCTCCCTATTGGATATCTCAGCTTGTCCACTAGTTTGTGGGTGATAGGGAGTGCTCCCTTTGTGTGTTACGCCATATTTCTTCATTAAGGTTTCAAAAGGGCGATTGCAAAAGTGAGACCCTCCATCACTTATGATGACTCGAGGCGTTCCAAACCAAAAAAGAATATTTTCTTTTAAAAATCGAATGACCGTTTTATGGTCATTATTCCGGCAAGGGATGGCCTCGACCCATTTGAAAACATAATCAACGGCAAGCAAGATATATAAGTTTCCAAAAGAAGATGGGAATGGGCCCATGAAATCGATGCCCCAACAATAAAAAATTTCGATTATTAAGATGGGATTGAGTGGCATCATATTTCTACGAGAGATTCCCCCCAATTTCTGACAAGGTTCACATGCTTTGCAAAACTCATATGTGTCTTTGAACATGGTGGGCCAATAAAACCCACATTGCAGAATTTTCGCTGTGGTCTTTTTAGCCGAAAAGTGGCCACCACATGCTTGAGAATGACAGAAGGAGATGATACTTTGTTGCTCATCATCTGGGACACATCTCCTTATGATTTGATCGGGACAATACTTGAAAAAGTATGGGTCGTCCCATAGGAATTTCCGCACCTCCGTGAAGAATCTATCCTTATCTTGCTTTTTCTAATATGTAGGAATTGTACCTGTAGCAAGATAGTTAGCAATGTCCGCATACCATGACAATTAGGAAACAGCAAAAAGTTGTTCATCAGGGAACATGTCATTGATTGCAGTTGTTTCAGGGGAATCAGTGAGGACAAGTCTAGAGAGATGGTCAGCTACTACATTTTCTACTCCTTTCTTATCACGTATTTCTATGTCGAATTCTTGGAGTAGAAGAATCCATCTTAACAACCGTGGTTTAGCATCCTTCTTAGAGAGAAGATACTTAAGTGCGGCATGGTCAGTGAATATAATGATCTTGGATCCAATCAAATAGGACCTAAACTTGTCCAAGGCAAAAACTATGGCTAGAAGTTCCTTTTCAGTAGTGGTGTAGTTTGCTTGGGCTGAGTTTAGGGTTCTACTTGCATAGTAGATGACACATGGCTTTTTATCTTTTCTTTGGCCTAGCACGGCCCCAATAGCATAGTCGCTAGCATCGCACATAATCTCAAAGGGAAGGCTCCAATCAGGTGGTTGCATTATTGGGGCACATGTCAACATACCTTTAAGGGTGGTAAAGGCCTTTTGACATTCCTCATTCCCCTCGAATGAATTTTTCTTTTGAAGTAGGTTACATAAAGGGTGAGAGAGGGAACTGAAGTCCTTTATGAACCTTCTGTAGAATCCTGCGTGTCCTAAAAAGGACCGAACATCTCGTATGCTTTTGGGTGGTGGAAGGTTAGAGATAAGATCAATTTTCGCTTTGTCCACCTCAATTTCATTTTGTGAAACGATGTGACCAAGTACAATTCCCTTTTGAACCATGAAGTGACACTTTTCCCAATTCAGCACAAGGTTCTTCTCTTCACATCTTTTCAGCACATATTTCAAGTGCTCAAGGCACTCATCAAAGCTACAACCAAATATGGAAAAATCATCCATGAAGACTTCGAGAATGGTCCCCACCATGTCAGAAAAGATGCTCATCATACAACGCTGAAAGGTGGCAGGGGCATTACATAGTCCAAACGGCATCCGTCGATAGGCGAAAGTGCCGAATGGACATGTGAATGTAGTCTTTTCTTGGTCTTCACGGGCAATTTCTATTTGGTTGTACCCTGAATAGCCATCAAGGAAGCAAAAGTGAGAATGACCCGCCAACCATTCTAAAATCTGATCAACAAACGGTAGGGGGAAGTGGTCTTTCCTCGTGACAGTGTTTAGCTTCCTGTAGTCAATGCACATTCTCCAACCAGTAGTGACTCTAGTTGGCACGAGTTCGTTATTGGCATTGGCTACAATGGTTATTCCGGATTTCTTAGGCACCACTTGAGTTGGGCTCACCCATTGGCTATCGGATATTGGGTAAATGATACCTACATCCAATAGCTTTACCACTTCGGCCTTAACCACATCCTTCATGTTTGGATTTAGTCGTCTTTGTGGTTGCCGGGATGTCTTTGCATTTTCCTCAAGGTGAATGCGGTGAGTACAAATCAGTGGATCTATGCCTTTGAGATCCGCAATTGACCATCCAATGGCATTCTTGTGTTCTAATAGAGTGGCTATTAGCCTACTCTCTTGTTCCTCATCTAAGTGGGAAGAAATCACCACTGGATATGTCTCATCTTGACCTGAATAAACATATTTTAGCTCACTTGCCAATGGTTTTAGGTCGAGTGTTGGCGCCTTGATGTTGGATGGGAGGGCCTTGTTCTCATTTACAGGCAAAGGTTCTATTGGGGCCCTCCATCTTTTATTCTCAAGCACCGGCATCACATCTAGAATGGCATCCATCTCTTGTGTTGTGTCATCATTCATCTCATGAGGATGGGTCACACATGCCTCCAAAGGGTCGGAAAATAGTGACAAGGGGACTGTATCCTCCACGAATGATTCAATCATGTTTAATTCGTGGACATCATCATCAACCTCCCGTGGTTGTTTGCATAAATCAAAGATGTTAAGCTCAAGGGTCATATTTCCAAAGGACATTTGTACAAGTCCGTTTCTACAATTGATAATGGCATTTGAAGTAGCTAGAAACGGCCGTCCAAGTATGACGGGAATTTGCGCACCGGTGCCTATCACGGGATGTGTATCCAAGACAATAAAGTCTACTGGGAAGTAGAATTTATCAACTTGGACTAGAACATCCTCTATCATTCCTCTCGGTATACGGATGGATCTATCAGCAAGTTGGAGTGTGGTTTTGGTGGGTTTCAATTCACCTAACCCAAGTTGTTCGTAGACCGAGTATGGAATGAGATTCACACTTGCCCCCAAATCGAGTAGGGCTTGTTTAATCCGGTAGTCTCCTATGATGCATGAGATGGTTGGACTACCCGGATCTTTGTATTTTGGGGGCACCTCTTGTTTGATAATGGCGCTCAAATTCTCAGTCAAAAGTACTTTGTTATGAACATTGTGTTTCCTTTTGACTGTACACAATTCCTTTAGAAATTTGGCATACAATGTATTTATTTTATTGCATCTAACAACGGGATGTTGATCTTCACCTGTTTGAAAACTTCTAAAATCTCCAGATTTTTGTCTAAAGGTTTAGGTGAAATCAACCTTTGTGGAAATGGAGCAACCGGCTTATATTACCTTTCCGGTTCTTTATCTTGTGGGGTATTGTTCAGGCTATTTTCCTCTTTGGAAATTTTCGGATCCTTAGGCTTTGGGGCCTTCACCGAATTAGATTTGTCAATCTCTTTCCCACTTCTCAAAGTGGTGATAGCTTGAACATGTTCCGTATGGTGGGAGGATGAGCTTGCATCTTGTATCTCAAATTGGGTTCTTGGGTTAGGAAGAGATTGGGCAGGAAGTGTGCCCTTCTCTCTAACACTAAGATGAGATTCAACTCTAGCCAGTGATGTTTTCAATTCATTGATGGCTTGAGTTGAATTTTGATTGAATTTCAATTGCTCTTGCATGAACCCATCTATTTTGAGAGAATTTGTTTTGTTGTACTCAGCTTGGACCGATACGAATGCACCCAACATCTCCTCTAGAGATACTTTTGGAGTATTATTTGCATTTGCAGTGGGTCCATTCCTCCAACTGAAGTTGGGATGGTTCTTCCAATTAGGATTAAACGTGTTTGAGTTTGGAGCACCATATTGCTGCTGATAACTGTTTATGGCATTTGTTTGTTCTTGTAAGATGCCTTGAACTGCTGAGATTGTGGGGCAATCTTGTGTTGCATGTTGATTTCCAGCACAAATTCCACAAACAGTTTCAACGTCAGTGGAGTTGATTGTTTCTCCTTTCCTTAATTCCATGGCTTCGACCTTTCTTGTGAGGCTAGCCACCCGTGCACTTATGCTATCTTCTTCTGATAAGACATACATTCCTCCCTTTTCCTTTTGTTGGCCAGTCTTGGAATTTGTTGGTTTAGATGTGTCCCAAGACTGTGCATTCTCAGCCAATTCTTCCAAATAATCCCATGCTTCATCAGCTTCCTTATTCATGAACTCCCCATTACACATCATCTCTACAAATTGGCGCATGGGTGAAGTCAGTCCTTCATAGAAAAAGCTTATAACCCGCCAAATTTCATAGCCATGATGTGGGCATGCGTTTAATAGGTCCTTAAACCTTTCCCAACATTGGAAAAATGTTTCATCTTCCTTTTGGGCAAAGTTCATGATAAGGCGCTTCAACATATTCGTTTTGTAAGTAGGGAAGAATTTCTTTATGAATTCTCTGTGTATATCAGTCCATGCACCAATTGATCTTGGCCTTAATGCATAAAGCCAACCCTTAGCTTTATCTTTAAGAGTGAAAGGGAAGAATTTAAGTCTCACCACATCTTCCGTCACGTTTGCAAAGTGCATGGTGGTGATTACCTCATCAAACTCCTTAAGGTGTTGATAGGCACTTTCACTATCTAATCCATGGAATTTAGGGAGAGGTTGAATCACTCCCAGATTCAAATCCACATTCCCTGCATTTGGTGGAAATATTATGCATGAGGGAGTGCTCGTTCTTGCGGGTTGCAAGAAATCACGTAAAGTCCTAGGTCGGGGAACATTCTCAACCACTTTCTCCCCTGTTTCAGTTTGGTTTTGGCCCGGATTAGGTTGATTTGCAGCCATATTTTCAGACAAAATTGGAGAGTTTAGTTGTCTCCTAGCACGTGGCTCTCTATCAATTCCTTCCACTATCCCCCCTTCACTTATGAGTTGGTTATTAGAATCCCGAGCCCAATGTGGCATGCAAAACCAAAAAAAAAAAAAAAAGAAACAAAGAGAAGAAGAATTCTTCCTCCCTTTCTTTACTTTTCTCTAAGACCGAAGCACAAGGTGTCTTGCAATGGCTAAGCCAGAAGCAAGGATAGAGACCGATTTCTCCTGGTCAATAGGGGTTCAGAGAACTCCCCACCCACTCTTTGAATCTTTTGAGAAAAAGTGCAGAAAAAGGAGAAAGAGGAGTAGAGATGAGAAAAGAAATCTCTGAGCACAAGGTGATCCAAGACAGCAGAGCCGACCAATAGGAATCCAGGTGGCAAAAAAAAAATCGACCTTTCAGAGATCCAAAAGGAGTCTCCACCCACTCTACAAGAGATGAATAAGATAGGAATGAATATGAGAAGGAGAAGAGTAAGGTTTAGAAAGATAGAACCTGATTCAGCACTTGAAATCCTTGTATCTTCTTCAGCTTCCTAGAAATCCCTGAAAAGAAAAATAAAATAAACAAACTAAGTTAGTCCTAAAATCTTAAAAATCCTAAATAGATACTAATTTCAGAAATTTGTGAAAAATCGTCAAAATCCCCGGCAGCGGCGCCAAAAACTTGTTCGCTTCCCCAAGTGTAGGGTTGCGATGTAGTAATAATCTCTGTAAGACCGAGGTCGATCCACAGGGACTTATGTAGGATTTCACAAACACATCCAAAAGTGTCTATTGAAAGCTAGTAATCAGATTTTGAATAGAATTGATGTGAATAACAAAGTTTAATTAAATTAAAGTGACTAATGATAAAAAGGCACTAGGGGTTCAAGGATCCACTTGTAGCAATCCTTGATGTTCAATCCGCTGTGGTTTCTCATTCTCTCAACTAGAATCGATATTAAGATCTATCTAGTCGGATGATAGAGCTGTTAAACCAAACAATCTGTAATATGTAAGTGCTATGCATAAGATTCACTCAATGTAGGCTGAGCTGAGCATGCTCAATTGCATAGGTCATTCCCCTTTCCAAAAGGTCTAGTTCACAATCATAACCATCCTCAAGTCCTGTCACAAGACAAGGCTAGATCAGGATTTGAACTAGATTCAAATCACATACACAGTTCCTTACATATTCCAGAAAAATAGAAAAATAGAACTTTGGTATGAAGTCCCTTTATGAAGATCATAGTACTAGAGCGCACTCCGATTCCTCGGATCATACAGGTCTAGACTGTCATAAACCAATTAAGCAATTAAGTAATTCTCTCAAACATCCATGAGTCATTATAAGACTAAGAAAAACTACTCAAAAACTTGTATAAACTTCAAACCTTAGTTCATAATCATGAATTCCACACTTAAAACCACTCAACTACGAATTAAAACATCTTGGATCCATTACAAGCTTCACCTCTTAGCCCTAGCTAAGAGGTTTAACTGCTCATGATCCAAGGAAATATGAAACAACTATAAAAACATGAAAACAAAAAAAAAAAACTCCAAGGAGTTGTAGAACTCCACAATTCACTTCTGCAGCCTCCAACCTCGCTTGAACCCTTCTAGGATACCTTAGGAATAATCCCTAGGTGTCCTTTTATAGTCTGGAGGCTCCACAACTTTGGAAGAATTGAGAAATTGCGTAATACTTACGCAGCGCAGAGAAAATCGGACTATATCTGGAAGTTTCTAACTTCTTACGCACAGCCGACAATGGATGGTTACTCCAGCAAGCATAGCCGACCGGTCATGACCGGTCGGACGTTTTCATTCATGTTCCAGCAGCCATGGCCGACCGGTCATGACCGGTCGGCTGTCTTCATTGAAGCTCCAGCGTTCATAGCTGGCCGGTCTTGACCGGTCTGGCCCTCTTGGCCGACCGGTCATGACCGGTCAGCAGTCTTCCAAACTTCTTTTTCTTCTTTTTTTTTTCTTTTCTTTCCTTGCTTCTTTCTTTTACTTTCTTTCTTCTTTTCTTCTTTGGTCCTCAAATGTTCTTCATCAAAATAGTCCCAAATGAGCCCTTTTTATCTTCAATTAGGTGAAACCACTCTCAGTCCTGTAGTCACAAAATATGCATTCGATTAGCCTATAAACCATACAAACCTTGCACAATGAGTGATGAATTGGGGTTAGAATATGCACAATTAAGAGCTCAACAATATACTACTCGGTCGATACCCTGTTTGCACAAAGACCCCATGGAGTGCCCTCTAGTAAGTCACTCGTCCCAGCGGAGACGGTCACTGGCCCTAGTTGCAGTAAGTGGACGCCCTGGAGTGTATCTTTGAAAGTCATATCGTTCATAGAGACGCGTCATGACACTGAGATATACTACTTGGTCGAAACCCTGTTTGCACAAAGACCCCATGGAGTGCCCTCCAGTAAGTCACCCGTCCGAGCGGAGACGGTCACTGGCCCTGGTTGCAGTAAGTGGATGCCCTGGAGTGTATCTTTGAAAGTCATATCGTCCATAGAGACACGTCATGACAGTGAGATATACTACTCGGTCGAAACCCTATTTGCACAAAGACCCCATGGAGTGCCCTCCAGTAAGTCACCCGTCCTAGCGGAGATAGTCACTGGCCCTGGTTTCAGTAAGTGGACGCCCTGGAGTGTATCTCTGAAAGTCATATCGTCTATAGAGATGCGTCATGACACTGAGATATACGACTCGGTCGAAACCCTGTTTGCACAAAGACCCCATGGAGTGCCTTCCAGTAAGTCACCCGTCCCAGCGGAGACGGTCACTGGCCCTGGTTGCACTAAACGGAAACCATGAGTGTATCCCTGAAAGTCATATCGTCCATAGAGACGCGTCATGACACTGAGATATACGACTCGATTAAAATCTTGGTTGCTACTCAACTAGGAACGCCCGAAGGAGTATGTGACCGACATCTAACTAGTCTTAACGATGGCTTAGTCCATAGTAAATCCTAGACTTGGTCTCCACAACCATGAACTCGAGACTATAATCCCTGACGATTTAAACTACTTGCTCGATCTATCCGAGCTTCATTCCTTTAATATTCCATCTATTGTATAACTGCAATTCATAGTGGAATCTTGTCGCTTTGTGCCGTGGTTTTCTCCCGTAAGGGTTTCCACGTAAAAATCTTTGTGTTGTCTATGCTGTGCTTTATTTATATTTATGTTCTTTTAATGCTTTATTTAATTCATTTATGATACATGCATGCATTTACTTTTGCCTTCTAATTAAGGGTGATCATCCGTTGATGTAATCGAGGGTTCGTGACCAGTTCACAGCCCGGAATGTAAAAGATCTCGGAATCTCTGGAATAAAATTCACCTCGCAGTGCTTTCTCGTGTATACTTTGCGATTGCTTATGATTGTCTATGAATGTCTCTATACTCAGAATTCCCCCAGAATAGTGAAACACAGGAAAAAGACTACTGACGAGCAGCTCGATTTTTCTAGTTCTAACAAGCACATCCCCGCCGATGGAATTTTAATTCAATTTCCAGCAGTAGGGACAGTACTGGCGAATGCCCACAATGGGGGTCAGTGTCAAGCCCACATCAATCAGCGGACAGTGGCGAATACCCAATAAGGGGGTCACTTCCTAGCATCTCAGCCTCCTACCAACAGGAGCACTTTTCAATTCCAGCAAATCCCCGCCGATGGGATTCCAATTAATTTTCAGCAATCTTCAATTCAGCAATCTCTAGTTAATTTCCAGCAAGTTCCAGCTCAACCTTCAGTATAGTCTCCAGTTCAGTTACAGTCCTCTTAAGCACAAGTTCGTCAGAATCCAGTTCAATCATTAAATCAATTTCAGCAACCCATGGTTGCCTTCTAGCAAGCCCATAGGGTCGAGGACATTGACCACTATGCTGAAGAAGAACGTGCCTTACTCCGAGAGGCACCAGTCGCTCGAACAGATCATGCAGGACTGGACGAGTTGCGGGAGCAGTTCCAGATATTGCAAAATCAACTTCAGCGACAACAAGGAATCGATCTACCTTCGACCAAGTTCAGAGACTTGTGTCCTTTCCCAGATGCTCAGATACCTCAAAACTTTGAGGTACCAAATTTCAAAAGGTACAACGGTAGCAGTTGTCTCACAGCACATCTCAAGGCTTTCTGTGGAGAGCTGACTGCAATCTCAGGAAATGAAGGGGCCCTCATTCGCTTGTTCCAAAAATCTCTAAAGGGCGATACCCTAGACTGGTACACATCATTGGACTGTCATCGCATCAGGACTTGGGAACAACTTTCCTAGGCCTTCGATGATAGATTCGCGTACAATCTCAACATGGTACCCAGAAGAGCCGACCTCATGGCTCTCAGGCAAAGGAGTGATGAAACGCTATCAGCTGATGTGGGACGTTGGCGAGCTATGGCAGCCAGAATGTGGACACATATCGACGACGAAGAACAAATCTCCATGATTGTTCATTCAGCATATCCTGGCATGTTTGGATATCTCATCTCGCATCCATATGCAAATTTCTCACAGTTGATCCATGCTGGAGAGCAAGTCGAAGCAGGAATCTGCGCAGGGACAATCTCCCCCTAGCCTCATCAAGCCACTCCAGTCAAACGTAACAGAGTGGTAGGAAGACCTATCGGGTGTGGGAACGAAAATCGCAGCGGTTCTCCTCCTCGCCCGACAAAGGTAAACAACATCATCGCCACTGCTCAGGGCAACCAATATACTCCTCCATAGGGACGTCAACAGTATCAGCAGAATCAGGTTCAGCATCAACCTCAGTGGTACCAACCACAACCAAATCCTCAACCACAGCCACAACCACCTCAACAGCAGCAGCAGTTCAGGGGGAACGACCAATACTCATATCAGAATAGTCATAATTACAGGGAGCTCAAGAAATTCACTCCCATCACTCAACCACTCAGTCAAGTCATGGCTATGCTGGTACAAAAGTAGTTACTCACTCTAATGGCACCCAGGCCTCCTCCTCATCCTTTGCCTCCGAACTACCGAGAAAATGAGTACTGTGCCTAGCATCAAGGGCGTGGTCACACCACTGAGCGGTGCATGACTCTGAAGAATGCCATACAAGATGTGATCGACAACCAAAAGATCGTCATCTCAGTCCCTGGAACTCCTCCAGCAGCTTCCACCAATATCCTTCAGAATCCTCTGCCTCAGAATTCAACAGACCCCAGTTCATCTCGTGACCCTACCGTCAACAGCATAGAAGAAGGAGAGCGTCTCGATCACTTCTTCTCCCCTATCCAGTCCATTCATGCTTACACTTATGGGCCAACAAGTTCCCCTCCGATCTTGCAAGGGGCAAACCCCTTTTCTGCTTCAGTCTCCGAGTTATTAGTACTCGAAGGAGTACCTCCATATGATGTACCAGTTGTTCAAGGGGCACCTTACAGCCGTTCATGTTGGGAGCCGTTCGTCCTGGAAGGCGTACAGTCGTGCATCAAGCCCACATATGAACCTGTCATTCTGCAAGGGGCAATTTCAGCACAGGAACAATCTAATCCGCAATGGAGGGATCATACTCACCAGCAGCAAGAACTCGTTGTCTTGGAAGGGGCTCCTCCAATCAAGCCAGTCATATTGCAAGGGCCAAGTCCTGGAGACGTGTCAATCATACTACGACAGCTGGACCGAACAGAGAAACCCCTCACCATATTAAGAGGACCAGTACTCATTCCATGGGAACCTCCTGCTCCAGGAACGGTCAAGCCAGGACCGCGACTTTATGTGATCTATGAAGACAAGTCTCGATATTATCCCTTCAGCACAGGCAACAATGTAGTCCTCAAGGTAAAAGCCCCATATGAGGAAGATCTGGTATCCACACCAACACTGTTGCAAGAACCAGTGGTCCTAGAAGGGAAAGGAGAGGAAAATTATAAAGAAGTCCCATGGCATTATCCAGAATGTGCGGAGGTGGGAAACATGAACCCCAATGGGCGTTGCATCCGAAGAGATAATCAAAACAGAGGAGATCCCAAAGGCACTCTCTCAGGCCTCGGCAATAAAAACGAAGCCGCATATGATGTGGCGACTTAGCTCAAGTCAATCCCTGCTCAAATCTCAGTATGGGAGCTACTCTGCACCTCTCGCATACACCTAGAAATGTTTGCCAAAACCCTGAGCGACGCCCATATCTCCTCCGATACAGCACCTAAAATGATAGCATTGATGATCGAACAGCTCCTGGCTCGCGCACCATCACCTTCACTGATAATGAGTTGCCATCAAAAGGGCGCGACCATGGGCGATCCCTCAACATAGCCTTACGATACAAAAACCTCTGTGTCCCGCTGGTCCTTATCGATAACGGCTCAAGCTTGAATGTCTCCCCGCTCAAGACTGCGGAACGCTTGGGAATCAGTCCCTCCTTACTCCAGCCCAGCATTATATACGTCAGAGCATTCGAAAACACTTGCCGATCAGTGGAAGGGGAGGTCGACATAGAGGTACAGATAGGTTCAGAAATCTCCACCATCACATTTCAAATCCTGGATATATCAGCCTCTTTCAACATGTTGCTTGGACGACCTTGGCTACATAAGGTTGGAGCTGTGCCATCAACCCTGCATCAACAGGTGAAATACATCTGTGGAAATCAAATGATCTCTATCCATGCAATGAAGGAGTTCATCATTCCTTCCAATGCTACTGCCACCGAACCAGATATCCCTGTCATCGATATCCAACACTCTGAAGAAGACGTCCCGTTTCATAGTTTCGAGTTCGAGACTGTGAACGCTATCGCCAACCTGGAACCGATAAGGGTGGACCGTGTCTTTTCACCAGCAGAACGTCTGAGCCTTAAGTATCGAATGAAGAATCATTTCAAGTCCAGAAAGATACCGCTGGTATATAATCAATGCAAATGGGGACTCGGGTACAGGGCAATCTTCATGGACAAAAGAAAGAAGAAATTCTGTTGCTCTCTCATTCCATTCATCAAGCTAGGAGAACCTTGCAAAGATCCAAGAGGGAATCAACCGATTGCACTACACAAAGGCCTCCCGACGAGCCTAGCTTGGGCCACGTGGCCCCCGATTCTATGGGACCGGATTCTCGAACCATCTAAGCCTCCGGAAGAAGAAGGAAAAGATGAAGACGAAGACGAAAGTCAAATATAACAGGTTCAGGACTAGGGTACTCTGATACCTACTCCCAACCAGGGGCACAACCTGCCCACTTCAACTCCGGTCAACCAGGGGCACAACCTGCCCACTTCAATTCCAGCCAACCAGGGGTACAACTTGCCCATCTCAGCATCAATAAACAAGTGGAGTGGCTCGCCCATCTCTGCAGAATCAACATCATCAACCATCAACCAGGGGCAGAAGCAGCCCATCCATTGGACCAAGAAAGGGAAATGGCCAGCCCTGGATTGGTCCGATGTCTAGATCCCAAACATGTGTCTCGCTGTGGAACCAGACGAACTGCAATGCGAGGTAAGTGATCCGGGAGGGACTGAGTACGACTCAGATCTCGAACCCAACCAGTGAGAAATCATGGTCATTGGGCCAGACTGTGATTCTTCACCCAAATCATCAACCCTTACCTCTTCAGGGGAAGGAGTGTGGGGTCCTGAATGGTCATTTGTTCCCCTAACTTTTGAATCAGCCAGAGAGTCATCTGAAGGCTTTGGCTTCCACAAAAAATATGACGGTTTAAATAGTGAGCGGGACGTTGGGACAAGCTGGGATGAATCATGGTCTGCAATGCCCACTTGTTCAAAGTCCCGAGAATTTCAAAAATCCAAAAAAATAAAAAAACTTTCAAAAACCAAAAATATCCAGTATTTCAAATCCAGAAAATTCTCAAAAACCAAAAAACATTTCTTTTCCTGCATTCAATAATGTACCAAGTTCGTCTAAAGAGTCGCATGAGTTTGAAGTCGAATTATATGATTTTGACATTGAATTAGACTTCGAGCTCATGGGTTTGGACGAAGCTCGGGATGAGAAAAATGATGATTCGGCTCCCGAACTAGAGGATCTCCTTAAAAAGTTCGAATCTAAAGCCAATGTTGTAGCTGATGATTTTGAGATAGTAAACTTGGGGACACCTAAGATCCCTAGGGAAGTACGCATTAGAAAATTGTTGCCACTAGAGATGAAGCAGAGAATGATAGAGTTCCTAGCTCCAATGTTCGCTCGCCTCAAGTGTAAGGCTGTGATGTAGTAATAAATCTCGGTAAGACCGAGATCGATCCACAGGGAAAGAGGTAAACAATTCCAAGTACTCTAATAACTAGAATATAAGAAGTTTAAGAAAGTAGTTTTTCACATGAAATAGGAAAATCTGAAAATAAGAAGAACTAGAGCATTAAGGATCCACTTGTAGTAGTCCAATGCCAATCCATTCATCCAAGTATAACACAATTAGAATCAAAGTCCTATCTCTCATCTAATTGGAAGATATAACATTCAAGCACAAACAGTCCCACTTAAATCTGGAAATCAGATTTCTAGTTCTAATGAAGCACACAGAACTTGAACTGGTAGCCTTTGCAGTAACAGCCATGCTTATGGACTATGGCATGCGCAAGGGTTACTACAATTCGAATTCAAACAACCCAATCATGGTAATCTCAGAGGATTGCAAGGAACTCATGTCCGGAGTACACAAACTCTCACAATTCATCTAAAAATCCAAACTTTATTCAAACTAGAAGTTCAAAATCCAAAATTAAGAAAAGAGTACTTGAAATAAAAGAATTAAAACATTGAAACCAACTACAAATTTCACCTATAGCTCTAGCTAAGAGGTTAGCTAAGGAAAAGCATATTAAAACTAGAACTAGAACTAAGAAAAGGAAGAAAAACTAGCTATAGGAGGCTAGGTAGCCTCCTAGGACTTGAACTCCTTGCTTCCCACGTCCTTGTTTGATTTGGAATAGAAGAGAGCACCTCTTTTTATAATACAGCAAGAGTACCGCAACACCACAGATTTTGTTACGCTTCGTACGGCTTAACCAATGGTCGGATTGCCTTCAAATTTGATTTACAGCTTCCTTGTACTGTGATCTTCCTCATAGATGATTTAGATTTCCAAGATTATCTTCTGAATGGACCCATCAATCAGATCAGCGACCGCCTCTAAAATCGAGCAATTCGGGTGCCTTCAGAACCAGTCATCTTGCTTTCAATGCCCCGGAGTGTACAGAGGTCGGATTGATCTCAAATTTTGAACATCGGTAGAAAACTTCCTCCTCTACATGATAGAATGATTAGATTGTCCAAAACAATTCCAGAATTGGGTGTGAAAATTAGAACACTTAGGCCTTTTATAAAGTCTGCGCAGTTGGATCTTTCTAGATGGTCCATCTTTCTTCAACCGGTACGATCAAACCACACATCCTTTTGATCTAAAACTTTTGTAGTTATTCATATATGGATGTTGCCTAAAAGATGGTCAAAGTAGATTCTTCATATCATCAATGATGGGTCACTTGGACCGGCCCAGAGTGGAACAACGAAATCTGGAACTTTCTAGACAGTTCGTATTGTTTTGGCCACCACGGTCAATCTGTAGCTCCAATTGACACGAAACCACTTGGGTTATTTCGGCGTCGAGCTCCTCTTCGACATGGATGTGTTGGATTTCCAAATATCATCAAGATGAGCCTCAAAAACTGGTCTGAAAAACCAGACATAGGAATAGCCTGCTGTTTGGAATCTGGAAGTGTGAACTTGCATGGTCGACCGGTCAAGACTGGTCGGACAGGGATGGCTGACCAGTCTTGACCGGTCTAGCCTGTCTTTCCTTGCTACAGCAGCTTCTATAAAAGGCTGCCCATGTGGCCGACCGGTCTTGACCGGTTGGACCACTTTCCTGCATTCTTTCTTCTTTCCTTTCTTCTCTCCTTTCTCTCTCTTTGGTTTCTTCTTTCTTTGGCCCACCTTGGGTCTTTATCCAAGGTTCCTAAATGTGCCATTTTGGTCACCAATTGGGCAAAGCCACTCTCATTCCTACAATCACAAAACCTGCATTAGATGGGCCTTTTAAACATGCAAACCATGCATATAATGTGATGTAATGGGCTATATCATGTATAAATTGGAGGTTCAATACACCCCCCAACCAGCTTTTTGCTAGTCCTGAGCAAAACATGCGTGAAACAATTTCAAACCTCCAAACCAACTCTCCTTCAAAAACCATGTTTCTATCCATTCCAAGGCATACAAGTATAAAATTTGGAGAAATTAGGTGATAGAAGTTGAAACGTTAAACTCTCAAAGCATAATAAGTGTCTACATGAAATTCCCGCTGATTGATTGATAAATAGAAGAACTCGAACAACTTCAACCTAGTGTGCATAGTGAAAGTTCATCTCATGAGTTTCTGGGATTATCTTCTTCATAGATCAACTAAACTATAGATCTCAAGGTGCATAGAGCAACAACAAGCCTATGACAGGAATTTGCCTTACCGTCCTTCCGATGGCTTTCACACTACGTCCCATTTCCGGCTTTAGTTACGGGTAGACCATCCCCCGGTTGGTAATAGGTAGCCCTTTTCGAAATTTTCCACCATTTTTCCATCATTCCCAATTTCATCCTTCCTTTTCCTTTTTCTTTTCAATTAGATAGGATTTTTAGAAATCCATATCTTTCATTATTTTCCCATGGACAAGGATGGACGAATGACCCTAGCTTAGTTTCTCAACACCTTAAATCAAAGTCTAGCTAATCCACAAATCACATAATCCTTTCAACCCATGAAAATCGTGTAATGTGAACTAGGTGTAAAAGTGGTCAAATTTTCTATCAATCACATAAATAGGAGAATTCACATATAAAACCATTATATTAAGAGAAGTTCAAAGCTTGCAACATCACTCACTTCATATCTCCTCTTCTTATACTCGTATCATCCCAAATGCATAGAAACAAAGTTTTCCAAAAGAGTTTTGAATTTTAGAAAAATAAAAATTTTTCTAAATAATTGCTCGAAATGTCACAAAAGCTAGTAAATTCATCTAAGGAATCTCACCCCCCAACCAAAATCTTACATTGTCCTCAATGTAACAAGATGTGCAATAAGCATGACATGAGAGCAATGAAATAAAGCATAGCAGAGTGAGAACGAGAGTACCTGAGGTAACAAGTTGATCAATTCAGCATCTTCCATTGTCTTGAGGAAACTTATTCAATCCTAATTGCTGAAAAATAAATCCTAACCTACCTACCTACCATTAATTAGTCCGATTGACTGCATGATCAAATTTGAGCAGGATCTTCATGAATTTCAATAAATTTCTCATGAGGACCATCCAAAGTCCTGCTCGACAGTAGACAAGGGTGCTTGTCTTCATTGAAGTCCAATATTTATGTGCACCACATGCATGATAGGAGGAGATAAGAGCAGCAAAAAGATATCTCCTCAAATTCTGATCTGGGTTATGATTGATTAAAAACGGGTCCTCCCAATCAGAATTTTCAATGGGCTGAAGGACTCATGATGGTGGAGAGACATTCATCAAGTTTTCATTGGTTAAAGTTGTCTCCTCCACAATTTCAGATTTGAACGGTGCTTCCACAAACAATAGTAAAGAGTGTAAATCAGTAGAATGGTGTTCTTTAAGCACCAACACCGTGTCTAATAAAATATCCAACTCCTTAATCATCTCATCATCAAGATCATAAGAGTGGGCCAAGCATTCCTCTAGGAAATCGAGATAGTCGGATGAAGGGTCCTCGTCCTCCCTTAATGATTGAAAAAATTATGTTTCAATGGTAAGGAATTCCTCCTCTATAGAGAGGAGGTCTTCCAAGGAAAAATTTTCAGATTTAGTGGTAGGCACATCATCTAACATTGGTTGATCTTTTAAATTTCAGATTGTGCCACCTCATCATCCAAAGGAAAAGAATTTTCAATCAAAGGGAGTTCTACCACAATAGAATTTGGCATGTGTTGTTGGTGGAAGGACTAAAAAAGATCGACTTTGGCCATCTCTCTAGCATGCATATCCTCTAGAGACTCATAATCATCATGCCCCTTGGAAAAAGAAACCTTAGGTTCATAAGCATTCACCAACCCCTCATTGTAGGCAACCCCACTACCGCTTTCAAATTTTATGGATTCCTCGAGTTCGTCAACCGTCATTGAAATTTCTTCATCATTAAGTTCAAAGCATCCAAAAGAGATAGTGGACTTACCATAATTGATGATGACATTGGGATCATCGAAATCAATCTCCTCTAAAAGTCTATTCATTAAATTCGAAGAAGGTGGGACTTGGGTAGCCCCATCCTCCTCATTAAAGGGGATTGATTTGATGCCCCCAATTTCGTGCTCAACATCTTCACAAGATGGCGAGTAAGCTTGATTTGATTGTTCTTCTACATACTCATTCCATATGTTCTCAAGTATTTATGTATACTTATCATCACAAGAGGAAGACGTTTTAGGGTGATTGTTAATAACCATGGTTGGTTCTTCCCTTGAACAAGGAGAATGGTGGTTTTCCCAATTAAGACCGTACGCATTGTAGGATGAAAAGTTATATAATGGTAGATAGGCATATCCATACAAGTAATCACGCATTGTCTTAACCAGTTGGTTACTATTTACCTGTTCCTTTTGTTGTTGCACACCTCCTACCATAACCGATGGAACACTCATGTTATTTTCAATCCAGTAATCACGTAATGTTTTTCTTGGATGATTATTCGATTTTGCTTCGTTCCGGTATTCCCCCATCGTCTTACATCGTGTCTCAATATGTATATTGCTTTCATTAATGTAATCACGCATCGTCTTACGTGGGGGGGGGGGGGGGGGGTAGTGGAGGTTCTTTGAATCTCAGAAAAATACTCATGCTTGGAGGGATCCCAATCACAATGAGTTTGGGTCCCCCAATTCGATGTCTCATCCTCTAAAAGGTACTTGTACGCACCATTCGTCCAATCATACATGATGAAATTTTAAGGAATTGAAAACTACCCTAATCTAAAAAAAAGAACAAAAAGAAGGGAGATGGGGAGATGTTACCGAATAGAGTGAGATCTATGTCAGCAACAATGTCCTACAAAATAAAAAAAAAATATTAGTAACCTAAAAAATATCAGAAAATCTACCTCTATAAAAACTGAAAATCCTACCTAACTAAGATTACTTTATGGCTACTAGAACAATTAGAATCGTTTAACCTTTTCCCCGGCAGCGGCGCCAAAAACTTGTTCGCTCGCCTCAAGTGTAAGGCTGCGATGTAGTAATAAATCTCGGTAAGACCGAGATCGATCCACAGGGAAAGAGGTAAACAATTCCAAGTACTCTAATAACTAGAATCTAAGAAGTTTAAGAAAGTAGTTTTTCATATGAAATAGGAAAATCTGAAAATAAGAAGATCTAGAGCATTAAGGATCCACTTGTACTAGTCCAATGACAATCCATTCATCCAAATATAACACAATTAGAATCAAAGTCCTATCTCTCATCTAATTGAAAGATATAACATTCAAGCACAAACAGCCCCACTTAAATCTGAAAATCAGATTTCTAGTTCTAATGAAGCACATAGAACTTGAACTGGTAGCCTTTGGAGTAACAGCCATGCTTATGGACTATGGCATGCTCAAGGGCTACTACAATTCGAATTCAAACAACCCAATCATGGTAATCTCAGAGGATTGCGAGGAACTCATGTCCGGAGTACACAAACTCTCACAATTCATCTAAAAATTCAAACTTTATTCAAACTAGAAGTTCAAAATCCAAAATTAAGAAAAGGATACTTGACATAAAAGAATTAAAACATTAAAACCAACTACAAATTTCACCTCTAGCTCTAGCTAAGAGGTTAGCTAAAGAAAAGCATGTTAAAACTAGAACTAGAACTAGGAAAAGGAAGAAAAACTAGCTGTAGGAGGCTAGGTAGCCTCCTAGGACTTGAACTCCTTGCTTCCCACGTCCTTGCTTGATTTGGAATAGAAGAGAGCACCTCTTTTTATAATACAGCAAGAGTACCACAACACCACAGATTTTGTTTCGCTTCGTACGGCTTAACCAATGGTCGGATTGCCTTCAAATTTGATTTACAACTTCCTTGTACTGTGATCTTCCTCATAGATGATTTAGATTTTCAAGATTATCTTCTGAATGGGCCCACCAATCAGATCAGCGACCGCCTCTCAAAATCACGCAATTCGGGTGCCTTCAGAACCAGTCATCTTGCTTTCAATGCCCCGGAGTGTACAGAGGTCGGATTGATCTCAAATTTTGAACATTGGTAGAAAACTTCCTCCTCTACATGATAGACCGATTAGATTGTCCAAAACAATTCCAGAATTGGGTGCGAAAATTAGAACACTCAGGACTTTTATAAAGTCTGCGCAGTTGGATCTTCTGGATGGTCCATCTTTCTTTAACCGGTACGATAAAACCACACATCCTTTTGATCTAAAACTTTTGTAGTTATTCATATATGGATGTGGCCTAAAATTTGGTCAAAGTAGATTCTTCATATCATCAATGATGGGTCACCTGGACTGGCCCAGAGTGGAACAACAAAATCTGAAACTTTCTGGACAGTTCGTATTGTTTTGGCCACCACGGTCAATCTGTAGCTCCGATTGACACGAAACCACTTGAGTTATTTCGGCGTCGAGCTCCTCTTCGACATGGATGTGTTGGATTTCCAAATATCATTAAGATGAGCCCCAAAAACTGGTCTAAAAAACTAGACATGGGAATAGCCTGCTGTTTCGAATCTGGAAGTGTGAACTTGCATGGTCGACCGGTCAAGACCGGTCGGACAGGGCTGGCTGATCGGTCTTGACCGGTCTAGCCTGTCTTTCCTTGCTCCAGCAGCTTCTATAGAAGGCTGCCCATGTGGCCGACCGGTCTTGACCGGTCGGACCACTTTTCTGCATTCTTTCTTCTTTCTTTTCTTCTCTCCTTTCTCTCTCTTTAGTTTCTTCTTTCTTTGTCCCACCTTGGGTCTTTATCCAAGGTTCCTAAATGTGCCATTTTGGTCACCAATTGAGCAAAGCCACTCTCATTCCTACAATCACAAAACCTGCATTAGATGGGCCTTTTCAACATGCAAACCATGCATATAATGTGATGTAATGGGCTATATCATGTATAAATTGGAGGCTCAACATCCAAGATTGTCCAACTTCGCGTTCTCATATGAAGACATGCCAGGGCTCGATGAAGAGCTCGTTGTATACCATCTACTAACCAAGCCAGATATGAAGCCAGTGAAAGAAAAACTTTGAAAAATGAAGCCATAATGGGCTCTGAAAGTCCGAAATGAAGTCATCATGCAGTACAATGTGGGATTCTTGGTAGTCTCCAACTACCCTGAATGGCTTGCCAACATCATACCAGTAACAAAGAAGGATGGCAAGGTTCAAATGTGCATTGACTTCCAAGATCTTAACAAAGTCAGTCCTAAAGATGACTTCCCTTTGCCGCATATCGATACTCTGGTCGACAATACTGTCGAGTACAAGATCTTCTCATTCATGGACGGATTCTCAGGTTATAATCAGATCAAGATGGCCGTCGAAGATCGTAATAAGACATCGTTTATCACTCCCTAGAGAACCTTCTGTTACAGGGTAATGCCGTTCGGTCTAAAGAACGCAAGAGCAACATATTAGCGAGCAATGACAACATTATTTCATGACATGATGAACAAAGAGCTTGAAGTATATGTGGACGATATGATCGTCAAATCTCGCACGATTGAAGGACACTTTAAAGATCTGAAGAAGTTATTCAACAGATTAGAAAAGTACAAGCTCCACTTCAATCCTAAAAAATGTGTCTTCGGTGCAATAGGAGGTAAGCTCCTCGGCTTTATGGTGAGCAAGGATGGCATCAAGGTCGACGAAACCAAAACCAGAGCAATCATTGAGATGCCCCCTCCTAGAACAGAGAAAGAAATTCGTGATTTCCTCTGCAGAATTCAATACATCAGTCGCTTCATCGCATAGCTCACACCTATCTATGAACCCATATTCAAGCTCCTTTGAAAGAACGTTCCATAAGAATGGAATAATGATTGCCAAGTTGCCTTCGACCGCATCAAGAAATATTTGATGAATCCTCCAGTTCTAGTGCCGCCCACTCCTGGATGACCACTATTGTTATACATCTCGGTAGCAGCAGAAGCCATTGGCTATGTTCTCGGCCAGCATGACGAGACCGGGAAGAAGGAACAAGCGATATACTACTTGAGCCGAAAGTTCACCGACTACGAGACAAGGTATTCCCCGATCGAGAAGACTTGCCTCGCCCTAGTCTGGGCAACTCAGCGACTCCGTCAATACATGATTGTGTTTCCTATTCTCCTCCTTGCTCACATGGATCCGCTCAAGTATCTGTTCGAGAAACCGACACTCACTGAAAGGATAGCTAAATGGCAGCTAGTTCTGTCTGAATTCGACATCACCTATGTCACTCAGAAGGCAATTAAGGGGCAGGCCCTCGCCGATCATCTTGTCGCTCACTCCCTCCTAGATTATCAACCGCTCAAGACATCTTCCCTGATGAAGATCTCCTGCTTATCAAAGATGAAGAAAAGAAGAAGAAAGATAAGTGGACGTTATTCTTCCACGGCGCAACAAATTCTAAAGGGAGTGGTATCGGAGCAATCCTTTACTCTCCAGACAATGTCCCTATTCCTATCTTAAGTGCATAGCATTCGAGTGCACCAACAACATGGCGGAGTACGAAGCATGCATCGCTGGTTTAAGGGAAGCCATAATCTTGGACGTCAAGAAGCTACGAGTATTTGGAGACTCGCAGCTTATCATCAATCAGACCAATGGTGAATGAAAAATCAAGGACAAGAAGTTGATACCATATCATCTGTATCTTGAAAATCTAATCGAAGAATTCAAAGAAATCACCTTCTCATACATGCCTAGGGTCAAGAATCAGTTTGCAGATGCTCTCGCTACACTTGCATCAATGGTCGAGATACTAAAAGGAGCTTCGGAATGGGAGCTCACAGTAAAAAATCAAGATGAACCTGCTTTCTGCCTGCAAATAGAAGAAGCCGAAGCTGTCCCTGTGTTGAACCTCCAATTTATACATTGCATTGCCCATTACATGACATGGTTTGCATGATTTTCATGATTTAAAGGCCCATCTAACACATGTTTTGTGATTATAGGAGATGAGAGCGGACTTCATTCAATTAGGGATTGAAAGAATGCCTTTAGAGCCATTGGATGAAGGACGAAAGAGGACCAAAGAAAGAAGAACGCAAGGAGAAGAGAGAGAAGAAGAAAGAGGAGAAAAAGAAAGAAAGAAGAATCAAAGGGAAGGAGGACCGACCGGTCTTGACCGGTCGGCCATGGACGTTGATCACATGGAAAAAAGGCCGACCGGTCTTGACCGGTCGGCCATGTGCACTGGATAAAGGGAAAACTAGTCCGACCGGTCTTGACCGGTCGGCTAGGCTCACTTGACTGTTGGGCAGGTCAGTCCGACCGGTCTTGACCGGTCGGCTGTACTCCCTGGACTGTTTAAAAGACCAGTCCGACCGGTCTAGACTGGTCGGCTCTGCGTAAACAGAGTCCTTTCTAAATCGGGACTCCGAAAACTGCTGCGCACTGCGTAACCTTTCGCAGATTCTGGATGTTTCCGACCCAAGGGAGCTTTCTTACTATAAAAGGACACTTAGGGGCTCTTCCTAGGTCATCATAGAAGCTAAGGGACGTGGTTTTGGAGAGAGGAAGCTGTCGTGGAGCGTCTGCAACTCTCCTATTTTCGGTTTTTCTAGTTTTATGCTTTTATTAAGAGTTTTTAGTTGTAGCATGAATATGCTCGGCTAGAACCTCTCAGCTAAGGCTGAGAGGTGAAGCTTGTAGCCAATTCCATGTTGGATTCAGTTTAATTCAAGTAATTTCAATTCAAGTTTGGATTTTTCTTGCATATTTCAGTTCCAAAAGTGATAGTTTGAGATGTTTTATGAGAGTTCATGTACTCCGGACATGAATTCCTTGCAATTCTCTGAGATTATCATATGATGCTTGTCTAGATTCGAATTATAGTAATCCTTGAGCAGGCCATAGTCCATAGGCATGGCTATTACTCCGCAGGCTATGGATTTGAATTCTACATTGATTGTATGGGACTTGAACTTGGAAGTTTAACTTGATTTGGATTGAATGTGTGTGAATGCTTTATTTTCCAACTAGATGAGAGATAGGACTTCGAATCTGATTGTGTTCTCTACTTGGATTGATTGAATTGACATGGGATTGCTACAAGTGAATCCTTGAATGCCTTAGTACTTTAAGTTACTGAATTTCCATTAAGTTACTGTTTTAGTTAATTACCCAATTAAACCTGATTTTCTTCCAAAAACTTAGTTGCTGGAGTAGTTTGGAAGTTGTTTCTAATTCCCTGTGGATCGACCTCGGTCTTATCGAGTTTTATTACTACATCGCAGCCTTACACTTGAGGTGAGCGAACAAGTTTTTGGCGCCGCTGCCGGGGTTATAGATAACGGTTTTCAAATAATTTCAGTGGCTGTAGAAGTAGATATAGATAGGTTTTTTTTTCTGATTTTCTTAGAACTAACTAATTTTTCTGTTTTGTAGGAATTCTTCTCTAGTTCAAGCGCATCAGGTGATACCTTTCTAACTTAGCTTTTTGCAGAATTTTTTTCAGATTAATTTCAGATTTCAGTTTTCTAGGATTTAGGATTAGTTTTAGTTTTTGGTTGAGTGGTTTATGTCCCGTTGGGAACGTAACCATTCGAATCATCTCCAATCTGAAGGTGGTTTAGTTGGACCATTGTCAGTCCATAGACAAGTCCGAAATTACCAAGAGTATTGTGAAAGTTTGGGGAGTATGGAACAAACACCTTTAAGGAATCCTCCCCCCCCCCCCCCCCCCCCCCCCCACTCCAACTACAAACGCAAATCAGGAAGGAGTAGGAGAGAATGAGGTACATAATGTTCCTCCAATGAGATCACTACGGGACTACCTACAACCTGCCCGAGCAATTACACCCTCTTGCGTGGTTCTACTAGCAAACGGTGGAAATTTTGACATAAAACTGGGTGTAATTCAACTCTTACCAAAGTTCCATGGGCTAGACTCTGACCGCCCATACTTACACTTGAAAGAATTCGAAGAAGTGTTGGCCACCTTGCATTACACCAATGTTTCCGAGGATACTATCAGACTTAAACTTTTTCCCTTCACTTTGAAAGAAAGAGCCAAAGATTGGCTTCACTCTCTTAGACCACATTCGATTGGGTCATGGGTTGAGATGAACCGGGAATTCTTGAAAAAGTTCTTCCCGGCTCATAAAACGAACACCCTTCGAAGGGCCATAATGAATTTCTCGGCTAAAGAAGGTGAATCTTTCTTTCAATGTTGGGAAAGATTTAAAGATCTCCTGCTTGCTTGCCCACATCATGGCTATGAGAGTTGGCGAATTATAAATTTTTTCAATGATGGATTAAGTTCCAATATGCGCCAATTTGTGGAGATGATGTGCAATTCTTGAAAAAGTTCTTCCCGGCTCATAAAACGAACACCCTTCGAAGGGCCATAATGAATTTCTCGGCTAAAGAAGGTGAATCTTTCTTTCAATGTTGGGAAAGATTTAAAGATCTCCTGCTTGCTTGCCCACATCATGGCTATGAGAGTTGGCGAATTATAAATTTTTTCAATGATGGATTAAGTTCCAATATGCGCCAATTTGTGGAGATGATGTGCAATGGTGAGTTTATGAGTAAAAATCCAGATGAGGCTTGGAGTTACTTGGACATGTTGGCTAAAAATGCCCAATCTTGGATACATCGGATAAACCTAATAACTCCAAACCCACTCAAGAGAAAGGAGGGATCTATGTCCTTAAGGAGGAAGACGATGTGAATGCAATGATAGCCAACCTCACAAGGAAGGTTGAGGCCATGGAACTTAGTAAAAGTGGAGTTCCAAAGTCCAATGAAGCTGTTGAAACCATATGTGGGATTTGCCTCACCGATTTACACGCTACGCAAGATTGTCCCACAATTCCTGCATTTCAAGAGGTATTATATGAACACACCAATGCCACATATGGTTATCAACGGCCTTTCAATGGACCGGTAGGTAATACGTACAATGAGGTTGGAAGAACCACCCAAATTTTAGTTGGAAGAATGCTCCTACGGGCAATCCTACCAATTTTCAAAGAGGGCCACCCATGCAAAATATGGCCCCACCTCAATTCTCAATGGAGGATACCTTGAAGGCGTTTATACAAGGGCAAACACAAATCAATCAAACAAATCAGCAATTGTTCCAAGAGCTTAAAGTCTCGGTTGATGAGATTAAGGGACGCTTGAATGCTAGGGAAGGGACCTTTCCGGCCCAACCTCAGCCCAATCCAAAGCAAGTACATGAAGTAAGCATCCCTAATCCTTCCAACCAAAACATGGAGCAAGCCAAATCCATCACCACCCTTAGAAGTGGAAAACAAATTGATAAAACTATTCCGGTGAAGGCCGATGAGCCTAATGATCCGGTAAATTCTGAGGATGAAGATGGATCTAACTGAGCCCACAACAACCGGAACGCATTTACAAGCCCGTAGGACCATTCCCTTCAAGATTGGTTGCCCCAAAATCTCTCCTAAATTCTCATGATATTTTAGAGATTTTCAGATAAACCAAGATTAATATCCCTTTGCTTGATGCCATCAAACAAATTCCCTCTTATGCCAAGTTTCTAAAAGACCTATGCACAACAAAACGCAAATATAATGTGCAGCAAAAGGCCTTCTTAACTGAGCAAGTGAGTGCCATCCTCACTTAAAAGACCCCCCCAAAATTCAAAGATCCCGGTAGTCCCACCGTCTCATGTATCATTGGAGACTACCGGATTGAGCGTGCCTTGTTAGATTTGGGGGCGAGTGTGAACTTGATCCCATACTCGGTATATGAGCAATTGGGTCTTGATGAATTAAAACCCACCAAAACCACGTTGCAACTCGCTGATAGATCTATCCGTGTACCGAGGGGGATAGTTGAGGATGTCCTAGTCCAAGTTGACAAATTCTACTACCCGGTAGATTTTATCGTCTTGGACACACAACCGGTTTTGGATGCTAGCACCCAAATACCGGTAATATTAGGCCGCCCATTCCTTACCACATCAAACACAATCATCAATTGCCGGAATGGGGTGATGCAACTATCTTTTGGAAACATGACACTAGAGGTGAATGTGTTTCACTTGGGCAAAAGACATAGGGATGTCGAGGATGATGAGTTCTTCGAGGTAAACATGCTTGAAACTTTTGAAGAAGAAATCCAACTTGAACCACTAGAAAGCTTGGAGACATGCTTAGCACATTTCATGGATTATGAAGACCCCATCATTAGTGAGATTGTGCAGGCATTAAATATAGAAAGACCGGTAGTTGATACTAGCCGGTGGAGGCCCCATTTTGAAAAATTGCCACCAACCACATCAAGGCCTCTACCGTCTAACATCAAACCACCGAAGCTTGACCTTAAACCATTGCCATCCGAGCTTAAATACGTATATTTGGGTCCAGAGGAAACGTTCCCAGTTGTCATTGCCTCCCACCTTGAGAAAGACCAAGAGCTCAAGTTGATTGAGTTACTCAAAGAACATAGGGAAGCCATAGGTTGGACAATAGCGGATCTCAAAGGGATAGATCCTTCGGTTTGCACTCACCGAATATACCTTGAAGAAAATGCAAAAACGACTAGACAACCTCAAAGATGGCTAAATCTAAACATGATGGAGGTTGTCAAAGCTGAGGTGTTAAAGCTATTGGATGTGGGTATTATCTACCCCATCTCAGATAGCCAATGGGTGAGTCCTACCCAAGATGTCCCCAAGAAATCCGGTATTACCATCATTGAAAACGCCAACAACGAGCTTATACCGACTAGGGTGACCACCGGTTGGCGTATGTGCATTGATTATAGGAAGCTCAACACAGTTACTAGGAAAGACCACTTCCCTCTCCCATTTATGGATCAAATTTTGGAGAGGTTGGCAGGCCATTCCTATTATTGCTTCTTAGATGGCTATTCCGGATACAACCAAATTGAGATATCCCCAGAGGACCAAGAGAAAACCACATTTACATGCCCGTTTGGCACCTTTGCTTACCGAAGGATGCCATTCGGGTTATGTAATGCACCCGCCACATTCCAACGATGCATGTTGGGTATTTTCTCAGACATGGTGGGTGAGTTTCTTGAGGTGTTCATGGACGACTTTTCTATTTTTGGTTGTACGTTTGATGAGTGCCTCAAGCACTTGAAGTTGGTCTTGATGAGGTGTGAGGAGAAGAAACTTGTATTAAACTGGAAAAAGTGTCATTTCATGGTACAAAGAGGAATAGTCCTTGGACATATCATCTCGTCCAATGGAATAGAGGTAGACCGGGCAAAAATTGACATAATTTTCAATCTACCACCACCCAAAAGCATACGCGATGTGCGGTCCTTCCTTGGACACACCGGTTTCTATAGAAGATTTATAAAGGATTTTAGTCATATCTCAAGGCCTTTATGTAACCTTCTACAAAAGGAGAACCAATTTGAGTGGGGTGCCGAATGTCAATTAGCTTTTTCAAAGCTAAAAGACATATTGACAACCGCTCCTATCATGCAACCACCAGATTGGTCCATTCCTTTTGAGTTGATGTGCGATGCAAGCGACTTTGCTATTGGGGCGGTGTTAGGCCAAAAAAAGGATAAGAAGCCCCATGTTATCTACTACGCAAGTAGGACCTTGAATCCCGCCCAAGTTAATTATTCGACTACGGAGAAAGAGCTCCTAGCTGTCATTTTTGCCTTGGACAAATTCAAGCCATACTTAATAGGATCCAAAGTTATTGTTTATACGGATCATGCGGCGCTGAAACACCTTCTTTCTAAGAAGGATGCTAAGCCCCGTTTACTTAGATGGATCTTACTCCTTCAAGAATTCGACTTGGAGATCAAAGACAAGAAGGGGGTAGAAGATGTGGTGACGGATCATCTATCCCATCTAGTCCTACCAAATTCCATTGACGAGTCACCTATTGAGGACTCATTCCCTGATGAGCAACTCTTTGTTGCTACGCACCCATCATGGTACGCTGATATAGCCAATTATCTTTCCACATGTGCGATGCCGATTCATTGGACTGCGCAGGACAAATGTAAATTTCTAAGGGAAGTGCGCAGATTTTTCTGGGATGAACCTCTATTGTTTAAATATTGCCCAGACCAAATTATAAGGAGATGCGTCCCTGATGATGAACATAATTCAGTCATCTCCTTTTGTCATGATCAAGCATGTGGGGGTCATTTTTCAGCCAAGAAAACAACTGCGAAAATTCTGCAGTGTGGCTTTTATTGGCCCACGCTATTTAAGGACACCCACGAGTTTTGCAAAGCATGCGAGCGATGCCAGAAGGATTGTTACGACAATCCTTGAGGATCGACCTCGGTCTTACTGAGTATTATTACTACATCGCAACCTTGCACTTGAGGCAAGCGAACACCTTAGCTAAGAGGTTCTAACCGAGCATCATCATGCTACAACTAAAAATAATGAAAAACAACTAGAAAACATGAAAAATCGAATTTGAGAGATTTGTAGACGCTCCACGACGATCCTCTTCACCTCCCACGAGTTTTCAAGCTTTCTATGATGCTTTAGGAATGAACCTTAGGCGTCCTTTTATAATGGAGAAGCCTCACCAACTCAGAAACTTCCAGAATCCACGTAGAACTTACGTAACGCATGAAATTTTGGAGCTTGTAGAATAAGCTTCTGAAAATTTCAAAAATCCTGAAAATTTGTACATGACCGACCGGTCTGGTGATGTCCAGCAAGCTCCAGTCGCTGGTGGCTGTTTTGCAAAGAGTTGGCCGACCATTCTTGACCGTTCGACTCATTTAATGGTTGGTCTAGCGTGACACAAAGGGGGGGCTGCATATGGTCGACCGATCAGGACCGATCTTAGCCCATTGTGGGTCCACTTCTTCCTTGCTTTCTCTCTCCTATCCTTGGTTCTTTCTTTCTTCTTTGGCCTACCTTCAATCATCTTTGAAGGCTTCAAAATGTGTTCTTTAGTCATCAATTGGGTAAGGTCTCTCTCTCATTCCTACAACCACAAAACATGCATTAGATAGGTCTTTTAACATATAAATCATGTATAAGATGTGATGTAATTGGTTAGAATATGTATAAATTAAGAGCTCAACTAACATCTAAAATAGTGTTGTTCATTGACATGATTCCCTCAATAGAGTTCAGGTATTGGGCACACTCAATTGCATAGGCCAATCCTCTTTCCAATAGGTTAAGATCACAACTATGGTCATCATCAAATCCTATTATTATTGAGCGATAGTTCAATTATATGGACATGTCGGACGACAAGAAGGTAAAACTAATTGCATATAAACTAAAATCCGACGCATCAGCATGGTGGAAAAACTTACAGGTCTCCCACGCCTATCTAGACATGGCCTAGGATGAGACAGCTCTTAGGGCTTAATTCCTCCATAACGATTACGAACAAATTTTATTCAAACAGTATCAAAATTGTCATCAGGAAAATCTAACTGTAGCCGAGTACCTCGAAGAATCCAATGATTGGCTACACAAAATAATTTGGAGGAATCTGAGGCATAACAAATATCATGGTTCATTGGTGAGTTACGACTTGCAATCTAAGATCGGATCCAGATGCATCTAGTCTAGACATTGAGTGAAGCCAACCAATTGACCACCTGGGTCTCCCACGGACACAATGCGGCATGAATTTAATGTTCGTGGTGGTAGATCGATTCTCTAAGATGGTGCACTTCATTCCCTATAAGAAGACATTTGATGCGATACAAGTTGCGAATCTGTTCTTCAGGGAAGTTTTACGACTACATGAGATTCCTAAGACGATCACTTCAGACCAAGATACAAAGTTTACTAGCCACTTTTGGCGAGCTTCGTGGAATTGGTTCGGTACATGACTTTAATACAACAGTGCCTACCACCCATAGACAGATGGGCAGATCGAGGTCGTGAATCACACGTTGGGGAATCTAATCCATTGTATTTCAGGTGATAAGCCGAAACATTGGGACATGGCCTTGGCACAAGGGGAGTTCGCACTCAATAACATGATAAACCACTCAACATGAAAGTCTCCATTCTAGATAGTCTACGGGTGCATGTCGCGCCATACACTTGATTTGGTTCCCCTGCCCAGGCTCCTAGGCATGAGCATTGCAGCTGAACATATGACGGACTGAATCATACACATACATGTAGACGTGCGCAATAAGTTACATGCTTCAAATGAAAAATAGAAGGAAGAGACCGACAAGCATCAGCGTGCCAAAGTGTTCGAAGTAGGTGATCAGGTGATGGTCTATCTATCCAAAGAGCGATTACTACTGGGACCTACAACAAGTTGAAGCACAAAAAGATTGGACCGGTACCGATCATTCGCAAGATTAATGACAATACCTAGGTTGTTGATCTTTCAAATGACATAGAGATCTCAAGGACTTACAACGTGGCAGGTCTGTATGAGTATCATGAACCAAAGCTGAACGAGAACTCGGGGTCGAGTTATCTCAAAGTAGAGGGGACTGATGTAGAATGGGTAGCCGATTATTTCATGGCCTAGGTGAACCAAACTAAGACCAGTCGGGGTCAGAAGTGATCCGGATCATCAGGATCGTAAATCAGTCGTATTTGCAATCCAGAGTGAATTTTTGGACATATAATATATGATTTTAGGGTAGCTCGAGCTACTTTAGCCAACCAACCCTGCTACTCCAGGTTCCCACACTGAAATTGTGAGATTCGACTAGATCAACGGTCATTAGCTTAGTTTTTATTTCAATTTTACTATTTATAATAAGTTTTGTTTCGATCATAACTTTTGATCTGTAAGATTTTAGAGTTTGTGCCCAACATAAAAAGGGCTTAGAATAATTAGTAGAACAATGTTGTTAGGCCCGTTTGAAAACTTTCTAATTTTGGTAAAAAACCATGAGTTCTAGTAGGATTGAGAGACTTCTATAAATAATAAGTCGGGGTTTCTAGGAGTTTGAGTTGGAGTCGGAGTCTGATACTTTACCTAGGGCTTAATTTGTTATTTATATGCATTGTAATTCCGTTTTTAGTCATTCAATTAATTATTATCAATTTCTTTGGAATTATTTTCCTTTTATCTTGTTTATTCTTGTCGTGGATTCGACAACCAACCGATAAGGAAGACATTGTTCGACCTCCCACGTCCTCCCAGCGTTAGAGGCACTCTTGGTGTTCTTTTAGTAATGATAGCCATCAATGGGTTTAAGTGCTTGGTCTAGGTGGCCATACATCTATTAAAACTTTTAGTTTTATCCTGAGATTACTTAGCCTCTGAGATTACTCAGCCTAAGTGTGTGCCATCTCATCTTAAGTGCGTGCCATTTCAACCTGAGTCCTTCCTTGTTTCACAATGTGCTGGATTCCCATATGCATATCTTGTAACCCAACCGATATGAAGAGGGTCATTTCGAGATGTGGATGCCATATTCGAAGGATCATTCGTCGGCTCTGGTATAAGGTTCAAGAGCTCGGGCACTACTTGCACTTGAGTCTCCTTTAGTGAAGGAGCTACAGCTGGTGTCGTAAGCTCATTAGTCCCAGTAGCCCATGGACCTTTACGACTCATATTCGATGAATTTAATTCAGTATTATATATATACATGTAGCTTAATCTAATGTCCCATCAGGTGTGGAAAAAAATTATTGCTCTGTTGTTTCTTGATTGGTTTCATTTTTTACCATGTGGAGTGTGAGTAGGCGTGCCAGAACTAACTGTGAGGCTCAATTCCAACCAAACAACTATGACCCCAAGTGCTAAGATAGGCAGATAGGTCAAACTCGATCGTATATGACTGAGAGCTAAGATGATTGACCACCTATTTAGCCACTTGCAAGATGTTGTTTATTAAGATCAGGCGACTGTCGGATGTTGGGGTTCTTCCTCAAAAACTGGGTTGCACCTTGCCTTTCACCGGAAAGGACTTTCAGATACAAACCGGAAATGCTTACAGTCGGTTGCGGAGATCGACTGTTGAACAACTCTTCGGAAAGAGAAATATGCTTGTATTAAGATAAGTTCATCCAGTGGGCATGGACTTGGATTACAATTAAGGACTACAACGACTTTTAAATTACTGATTAAGCTATGAAAATGCTAAGGAAAAGATAAATTTGATTTATTTTGTTTGGTGTGAGATGCCTTTCTTTGTCAACTTCCTTTGCTATTTATATATTTCCTTAAAGTAAAGAGGAATCATCTAGATGCCCTTCATTATTTGGCCGTTACGATAACTATTTAGTATTCATGTGTTCTTTTGGACTCTCTCTCCTTCAACCGTTTGCACGCCTTGCTTGACCATCACTCATCTTCAGATGACATCTTCCAATCAACAGGTGCCCGCTAGTGCTCCAGAAAATCTGCTCCATGCATTTCTGTAGATCTCATGCATGTTAATCTTTAGCATGGCATGTGTCCTCCTCTGATTGGCTCTTCTAATTAGAACGGTTGGACATTGGAAAGATATGATTAAAACATGTAATCTTACTTGCAAATGTAGAGAGGAAAGAGAGATTCTGCGTCGACCAAAACGCCTCGGTCGTGGAAAATGCCCTTTTCTACGGAGCCTTGGTGTGAATCAGGTATTAATAAGAAAATGTTCACATGCAGCAGGCGCAAGACTATAAAAAGTGCATTGGCTTCCTTTCCACTAACAAGCCACTTGCTTATACATCCTAGCCGGGGCCAATGATAAGAAGGACAACAATGACCTCTAAGGGCAAGAATCAGGATAGTCCATGCACCATCCCTTGGGTAGGCTACACTAGGGTGTATTCATTAGGTAGCCACTTGCTTGTACATGGGTCGTTACTCTTCTTTTTTTTTTTTCTTAGTTAGTCATGCAACCCACCCACCCAGTCAATCGCACAACAGGCCCACCCAGTCAATCATGCAACCCATCCACTGGTGCTGTCAGCAGCGTGAATATTTCACCACTGATGGGTCCTTACTCATGCCTCAGTAGTAGACTCACAAGAGTTTTAACACGCGGTCATGGCTCAAGCCTCCATTGGGGGATAAAAAAGCCACTGTGATGTGAGTGGGTGTGTGTGAAAAAAAAAAAAAAAAAAAAAAACAGAGAGATAGGTTACACTACTGAAATCAATGACAGCCAGCAATCTAAATCAATACATGTGTGTGCATGGCCTACTTTGATTCAATTTTTTTTCAATTTTGGCCCCATGTGGTATTCATGGTATGCCCACTACTTTCATGGATTAGATGTTCCATCGAAGTGACATAGTAGAAGGGGAAAAAATAGGTGCAGGTATGGGTACAGTGTTGCATGTGAACGTCTCTTAAAAGAAAGGTTTCTCTAATGAAAACTAGCAGCATGGGTTAAAATTTCGTTGGAAAAGTTTTCCAAATGTAAAAGGAATTCCACCATTAAAAGGGCATGGGAAGGGTTTTTAGGCAGAATAAAAGGGGCGCGGATTAGGTACTCCCCCTACCTGTCCCGAGCTCGAGACAGGCTAGGGCTCTGAGGGCCACCATGATGTATGGATTGTATCCACACCATCCATGCATTTTTACATGTCATTCTAGGACATAGTACAAAAAATTAGGCACATATAAAGTTTAAGTGGGCCACACCACAGTAAACAGCAGTGCTAATGATTTTTACCGTTGAAACCTTCCTAGTGCCCCCCGTGATGTTTATTTGCTATCCAATCTGTTCATAAGAGGATGGAGATTTGGATGAAGGTAAAACACAATTATCAGCTTGATCCAAAACTTCCTGTGGGACTGGAGAAGTTTTCAACGGTCAGCCTTTAATCTTCATTTCATTGTCCACTTGAGTTTGGATCTACCCCATTTTTGGGCTCATGACCTGAAATGAGATGGAAAACGGAATGGACGGTGTGGATAAAATCCATACATCACGGTGGCCCTCATAGCCCTAGCCTGTCTTGAGCTCCAGACAGGCGGAGGAAGTACCTAATCCGCGCCCGAATAAAAGGGCACTTTTTTTCAGTGCACACCCCCACACACACCACAATGGGTACTCAAACCCATGAGGTTAGCGTTGAAACTCTTGTTGAGTCTACCACTAAGCCATGAGTAGGGACCGAACAATGGGGTTAATTGGTGAAGCCCAATCTCTACCTAGCGCATCTTTACAGAAAAATAATTAAGCCTTTTTTTGTAAAGGGTTTTTTTTTTCCTCAAGGAAACTGCTTCTACTCCTGCAGAGCACTCTCAGTCTCACATGCATCAGTCCGCACACCCAAATTAAGGGGTACATTATGGATGGATCACACTTCTAAAATCACACGGATCAAGCAATCCTAACCATCCATCTAATTGATGGCTATCATAATGGACTGAAGGAAGTAAAATACTGAGTGGTCCAAATTCCAAGGCCACGATCAGTTGGTAAATATCAGAACAAGTTTGTACTTTTTCGTAGGATCGAGTAGTGAAGCTAGACTAACGACCCTGCTAATAGCCAAGTCGGTGCTCTGTGGGCACACGATGATATTTGTGTTTTATCTACACTGTCCATCCATTTTTCTAGGTCATTTAGGACTTGATGCCATAAATGTGGCAGATCTAAATCTCAGGTGGACCAAACCATAGGAAAACAGTAGTGATTCAATGTCCACCATTAAAAACATCCTGGGCCCACTAACGTTTATTTGACATCTAACCCATTAAATAGGTCATGCAGACCTGGATGAAGGGAAAAAAACACAATTATCAGCTTGACTCAAAACTTTTGTGTCCCCTATGAAGCTTTTAATAGTGAGTGTTCAATTAACACTGCTTCTTGTAATGTGGTCCACCTGAGATTTGTATCTGCCTCATTTTTTGGCTCACGAAAATTGGATGAACGGCATAGATGAAAAATATACATAATGGTGGGGCCAACGGAGGGCCAGCGTCAGTAGCCAATCCGAGTTCAGTGAATCCCACACCACTGCGGTGAAATGACAAGGTGGTATGCAGCCAGTCAAGCGTAGATACTCGGCCTAAAACTTTCACCACCCAATCCACGTCCATACTTTTTAAGTTTCTTCTCCATCCACAACTAATTGGTTGGTCCGCAGCTATACATGCATGGTTGAAGAAGCCCTGAACTATCTTTAAGGAAAGAAAGCTTCTTTAGTTTTCAATAATTGATGGGCCAGGATCTCTCTCCTTGATAGTGGCTTAAAAATCAACAGCGGTTCTTATCACGCGAGAAAAAGGTTCTTTTATATTAATTGGTTTATAGAGACCATTGAAAGCAACTACGAGTGATGGCTAACCAAACGGTGGACCCAACGAGCTGCGGGCACTTAGATACGCACAGGAGACGGTCCACATCCTGTAAGTAGTGGTTCTTCTACTTGGTTTTTATCCTGCTAGTTCTTCTTTTCTCTCCTTGAAACATCTATATCCTAGAAGAGAAAGTGCAAGGGAGGAGAGGCCATGGCCACTCGAAGCAAGATCCTGATCATTGGAGGAACTGGGTATATTGGAAAATACATTGTGAAGGCAAGCCTCTCCATGGGCCATCCTACGTATGTTTATGTGCGCCCCACCATCAACACTACCGACCTTTCAAGGCTAGTGATACTACAGGAATTCGAGTCCAAGGGAGTGAATGTTTTTCAGGTACATGTGTTTTCACTTAATTTAGTTTCAACTTAGAAATGCAAAAGAGGAATTAAAATGTTCAGTCGGCTTTTTAGGCAATTGCCTCTTGGTGATATGGCCAGATGATATAGTGAGTGGGCGCTGAGTACGAATGGGGAGTTAGACACCCCAAAAAATTATAACCATCGGATCATATGGACCATATTTCTGGGTACACGTTAAACTGTCCACTCATTTGTAACAGTACACTTCTTCAGGAATTTACAATATGATGGGAGCAGTAAAGTCCTACGATAGTTGATAGGCAGGGCTTGGTGGTTTTTGTAGCTAGGTTCACCCCTTCCTTGGAGGAGGTATGTATAGAGGTATATGATAGGCAGGGCTTGGCGGTTGTTGCAGCTTGGGCCCTGTCCGAATGCAGTTCTGCTGTATATCCCTTCTTTTCGTGAATTAAATTTCTGTAAAAAAAAAAAAAAAAACACTCCTATGAAAGCCGACCACCATTTAAATTGGAAAATTTCAGTTAAGCATGTTGGGCGATAGCCTAAGAAGTCGGGCGATCTCCCACAAAATCTGGGCGATCAAATCAGAAACGTTGGGCGACTGTTGAGGGACTGCCTTAGAGGCTGATCGGTATCCACCAACTGCTGGACGATGTTGGACGATTGTGTTTGCAACTGACCAATCTCTCACCAGAGATTGGATGAGAGTTGGACGATGAGTTTTGAGGCTGGATGATTGGGTTTACAAGGCCACTGACTGACTCAGGACTAATCAGGGAACCAAGAAATAGAAGAGATTTTCAAATCTGTTACAAAATATTTTACTGATTTGCTTACTTGCTTACAAGCTTACATCTATATATAAAACATACAGCAACCATCTGTATAGATAGAAACTACAGCAACCTAAAGAAAGATACTAGATTCAATGTGGCAGTTTCCAACATATAGAAACTCCAACACTCACAACATGTGGGAAATCCCAATAGTTGTAACATATGCCTTTTCAGATACCAAGAAGCTTCCAGAGATTGCTGGACCATCTAGACTGTCCGTTTGGTTTGGATGTTCCAACACTCCCCTTCAAACCAAAATAGGCTTTATTCCAATCAATGACCTTAGTATCTGAATGTATTAGTCGATAACGCCTTCGTGAAAATATCTACCACTTGTTAAGTAGTATGACAATATTTGTAACGATCCGAGATTTTCGACTCTCGTGTATAACACGACGGCCGAATTCCCAAGTAATTTATAGAATAACTAATTTTTCAAATAATAAAATATAGCATTCAAGCACAATGGCGGAAACAATTATCATCTTATTCTATCAAACTTACTACGTCATCATCAATGTTTAAATAAGGGAACCAACCAATAGCCATACTAATTAATTAAAATACAAAACCATGTCTTCTCTTGAAGACTTATTACAATTCCATAAATTTATCAACTATTCAAAAGAAATATTTAATAAATAATAACACCAACTAAGTTTCCCTAACATCGTCATCCGCCATGTGATCGTACGAACCATCGAACGTTTTTCCTTAAAAATCGAGTTCAATACCTGGATCTTCACCTGCATCATCTAAAATGTGTTTGGGATAGCATTAAATGCTATCATAATGGGGAATATTTTCTCCAAGACAATCAAGAATAATAATAACGGTACAGAGTAAACGCAAGCAGGATATTATCATTTAATCAAATCAAAACAACCAACTAAAAATCTTTGTTAATGCGATACATGGAATGCATGCTCTGGCTAAGGCACCCTGACTAGAATCACAATCCATGAAGTGGGAGACTCCCTGTTACGACTTCATGCTAGCCACTAGTCACCAGAGGTTCCTGGGACGCACAAGCTCGTAGTTTAGCCCAACCACGTGAGAAACGGGACGCTCATAGCCCAAATCTACACGTGACAGTGTACGGGAGAAGTAGGACGCTCTAGCCTATTCTCAATTCCGTACACCCACATGGAGCCAAGTGAATGCATGACTTTAGTTTCACCTTTATTTAAGTGTTTTCGCATACAACCAATTTAAATAAAACTCAGTGGTCACTATGGGGAGTCGCAAGCAACCTAGCATAGGCCGACAGCACGGGATTAGTGTCCATAGCACCAACCCCGGTTCATGATAATTTGTATACCATTAGTGTCCACTCATTGTCCCAGTTTTATGATTTCATCATGTACCCAAAAGCCAATGTTGTACATCATGACCAAATTCATTAAAATATCCATGTAATGTAAATGGATCAAATTAAGCATCATGTACATGTAAGGATCCATTAACAAACAATCACTTCATTCTCTCAGTTAAGTCAAGATATATTCTTCCATCATGGACACCTCTCACGGGTTCCATCTCTCTACATCGAATAATTTTACCAACTTAGGGACAAAGAGTATACAATAATGGGATGTCCATATGATGATCTTATACACATATTTCATATCACAATATGAAAACCAATGTTACTTGTAAAACACAGATTAAGGAAATAAGGGCATAGATTTCACAAAGATAAATAACACAAATATACATGCTTCTTAGTAAAAAATCTAAACAAGGAATCACATCATTATGCAATGATATTCATTGCAAATCTTACGTTAAACTTCATGTTATATGGATCAGCAATTCAAAACAAAATAACTTCACATGCTACAAAAGAAACTTATGATAATCGTAATATTATTAATGAAAGTCTTGAAGGAAAATCCTCACCTTAGGATGGACTTAGAAGAAGAGGGTTGTAGAATATCCTAGCCGTTGGAAAAATATGAGAAAGAACTCTCTCTCTCTCTCTCTCTCTCTCTCTCTCTCTCTTCTCTCTTCTCTCTTTCTCCAAGGCATGGAGGCTAGGGTTTGGAGAAGGGTTTGGAGGTGCGTAGTAAAAATATGGAGAGGGATGTGCACGCGAGGTCTTGTGTAACAACCTCTTGAGGTGGGTTTCTCAAATCTCAATATTCGGGTGATCTTTGATCAATTTCAATCCGTTCATCTTATCAAGCTCGAAAGAATAGAGTCAGAATACGTAAATTTCTTGATGATTCACATTCTAGATTGGTCGATCCTTGAAAATGGCCTGACGGGTGCTAAAATGGCCTAGATCTCAATTAACGGTCTACGCTTGATGATCAGGGCCCAAATTTTGAGAAAATATGTAGTCATGATAGGAAAACAATTGTACAAAGTTTAGTGGTTGATCGATGGTAAGAAATGCCTAGATCTGAAATTTCAACTTTTGGCGGAAAAGGAAGGGGCTGGCTTTATGGTTCAACGGTGTAGGATTATAGATCAGGGTCCAAACTTTGTGTAAACTTGTAGTCATATGAGTATAATAAGTAGTCCAAATTTGAGAAGCGATTGATGGTGAGAAGTGGGTAAATTGAAAGGTTCAGATTTAAAAAGAGTTGGTAACTCATTAATTTCTAAAACGGGATAACTTCGCGCATAAGAAAGAGGCTTATCAATGTGGAGCACTCAAATCACACTTTTGGTCCATGATAAAGACGATCCAAGTCATTCATATGAAGAAAAATATTCAACTACGACTAACCATCCACTTTCCTCACTTGATGGACATGAAAATCAAAGATTAAGGGGCTGATTTGACAATCGGACCACTTCTGCTATGATTTAAGGGCTGAAATTTGACATGTATGGTTAATATGTGGCCATAAGCTTAAATACAGAGTTTTGCGTGAAAGTGATCGTCAGAAACTATAATACTTAAAAATGGCATCTTAACTTAAGCTTAACTAATGGCATTTTCGTATTATCTGAAAAGTGCGTGATTTTTGAAATCTGATCTTTCTACAATGTTTATTGGATCATTCTAAGAAACTTTTGTAAAGGGTCCCCTATCGGATCTCTTACAGATGTCCCGCTATTCGTAAATCAACGGTAAATGTACAATAATTAATAAAAAATGAATTTCAAACATTTTCAAATAAATCTCGAAAATTTGGGGCGTTACAATATTCCAATTTCACCGTTTTCTACTTCACTTGATCTCTTAGAAAATGATACTGGGTATCAATGTGCTTGCTTCTTCCATGTTATACCGGATTTTTGGCAAGCTTGATTGCTGACTTGTTATCTACATATATGACTATGGATTCTTCCTGCGGATGCTTCAATTCCTTTAGCAGGTTTTTCAACCAAATTGCCTCACAAATTATGGACGATGCTGCCACGTACTCTGCTTCACATGTGGATAGGGCGACGACACTTTGCTTCTTTGAGTTTCATGTGAAAGCAATCGTTCCAAGATAAAATACATAGTCAGTGGTGCTCTTTCTTTCATCTCGGTCACCTCCCCAATCACTGTCTGAGTATCCATATAGCATCACTTCATCATCATATGGATAGAAAAGGTTGTATTCCATTGTTCCTTTGACATACTTAAGGATTCTTTTTGCGGCTAGCTAATTTGATTCTTTTGGCACTTCTATGTATCTGCTTAGAAGCCCAACACTATAGACGATATCCGGCCTTGTGATTATGAGGTACCTTAAGCTTCCAATTAGACTTTTGAACAGAGTCGAATTCACTCTTCTTCCTTCTCCTTCTTTTGTCAGCTTCAGGCTCGTTGCTACAAGCTTGTTCACGGTATTGCAATTGGCCATCTTAAACTTTTCAAGCAATTCTTTGACATACCTTTTCTGAGATATATAGATGCCACATTTTGTTGCTTCACTTTGATGCCCAGAAAAAAAGACATCAGACCTCCATCAGTCATCTCAAACTCCTTAAACATGACCCTTTTGAATTCATCAGACATCGGCTGGCTGTTCCCTGTAAACAACAAATCATCAACATACAGGCATGCTATGAGCATATCGCCATGAGTATTCTTCTTGATGTAAACAGCATGCTCATATGGACACTGGGCGAAACCGTTCTCTTGAAAATAGTTGTCGATGCATGCATTCCAAGCATGTGGAGCTTGCTTCAACCCATAGAGAGCTTTATTCAGCTGATATACCTTGTGTTCCTCCCCTTGTATAACAAACCCTTCAGGTTAGTCAACATAGACCTCTTCTTCTAGAATTCCATTCAGGAATGAAGATTTCACATCAAGTTGGTAGATCATCCAACTGTGATGTGCTGCAAGGGAGATAATCATCCTCACAGTGTCAAGGCGAGCAATAGGAGCAAAGACTTCTTCATAGTCTACCCCGTACTTCTGTTTGTATCCCTTTGCTACGAGCCTTACTTTATAACAATCAATCTCACCATCAGCATTTCGCTTGATCTTATACACCCATTTGACGCCGATAGCTTTCTGGTCATTAGGAAGCATTGTCAGCTCCTATGTATCATTCTTCTCAATGGCATAAATTTCTTCTTTCATAGCTATTCTCCAACATTCTTCTTTTATGACCTCCTGGAACGTTAGAGGCTCATGATCTGCATATAGGCAGAAAAGATTATCTTCATCAGTTTGCACATAGATGTCGCTTAATCTTTTCATTTTGATGGGTGCCATTGGTGAGGACGAGTTGGATGAATCTTGATTTGATGGAGTACTTTCAGGGCTTCTGTGAGCTGATGATGCGACCGAAGAAGGTGTTGTGGGCATTTGCTCTTGACGGTCATGCCTTTCTTCCTGTTCTTCTGTTTCGACTTGAATTTCTTTGGTTGATTCTTCATCGTTCCATTTTCAGGCTTCTTCTTCACTAAAGACCACATCTCTACTCACCACTACTTTATTAGTTAGTGGATTGTAGAGATTGTAAGCTTTAGATTCTTCACTGTAGCCAATAAAGATGCATTTCTCGCCATGATCATCAAGCTTCCTTCTTCTTGCTTCTGGAACTTGAGCGAGGGCGACACACCCAAAGATCCTTAGGTGCGCCACGCTTGGTTTGTAACCACTCCATACCTCCTGTGGTGTCATGTTTCAGACGCTCTTGGTTGGATACCTATTGAGTAAGTAGGCAGTACATGCAACTGCCTCTACCCAAAAGCTCTTTGGTAGGCCTTTCTCTTTTAGCATCATTCTCGTCATGTCGAGGATGGTGCAGTTCTTTCGTTCCGCAATGCCATTCTGCTGTAGCTTGTAGGCTGCAGTGTGCTGCTGCTTAATGCTTTGTTCCCTACAATAATCTCGAAATGTATTTGAGGTATACTCTCCACCTCTGTTAGATTTGAGTACTTTAAATTTGTGACCACTTTCAACTTCAACACGAGCTTTGAAAATTTTAAAGATAGTGAAAGCGAAAGATTTTTCTTTGATGCAATGCACCCAAAGTCTTCTGCTGAAATCATCAATGAAGGTAATAAAGTATTCGTTACCTCCAAGAGAGGGTGTTTCAAGTGGTCCATAAATATCAGTATGAACCAATTGAAGTGGTTCATTTGCTCTTCTAGACACTCCACTTGGAAAGGAGTTCCTTCGTTACTTGCTAAGTGTGCACGCTTCACACACATGTTCTCGAGCTTCAATAGCAGACAAGCCCTGTACCATGCTTGATGAAGAAAATAGCTTTAAGCTACTGAAATGGAGATGCCCAAAGTGAAGATGCCATCTCCATGAATCATTTTTCATGACTCCATAGAGACACTTCTCAGCTTTTGTGTTGATTTGGAGCGGAAACATGCGATTCTTCGTCATTTAGACTTGAGTCACAAGTTTTCCATGTGCATCTCTTATAGAGAGAATAGTTTTCCATGTGTATGACATACCCCTTCTCAAGGAGTTAGCTGATACTGAGGATGTTACTTTTCATGTTTGGTACGTAATACACATTAGAGATCAAATTTGACACACCATTTTTCTGATAGATTTTAACTTTTCCTTTACCTTTCACGAGAACTTTTGATGAGTCTCCTAGACTTACGTTGCCACGAGCATCGTCTGCCAGTTCCATTAATAGCTCATTCTTTCCACACATGTGGTTACTCGCATCAGAGTCGAGATACCACACATCATGTTGATCACATGCTTCTTCTTGTGCAAGAAGAAGTGTGGAGTCTTCTTTTTCATGATTTAATGCTTTTGCATAATTAGAATGCTCACCTTGATCTACTGGTTTACTCCAGCAGTCTGAAGCATAATGGACGAACTTGTTGCAGTTGTAACATTGAATATTTTTTATATTTCCACATCCACTCATGGATCTGCCTCTACCATTTCCTCTTCCACTAAAATTTGTAAACTTTTGTGGATTTTGTGATTGGCTTAGATGATACCCACGCCCTCTACCTCTTGCACAATTGCTAGTGCCATGTGTTTACGTCGGATTTGGTAACAGGATCCTCCTGACGTTCACCTTCCTTCAAGCCAGCTTCCCTCTAAACCTGAAAGAATGCAAGAGAAAATTAAGGGTGGCCGACGTCCAGCCGTTGGCCCTCCGAAGCTTAAGTCAAACAGGACATGGTTGTAAAGTAAACAGCGGGATATGAGCTTAGAGATTGTGTACCTTTTTCATCTATAGAGCTATCCATTTATATAGATTCAGGTGATCCAATCCATGACGCAAGTTGTTAAGATCACTGCTGATTCTAGGGGATAAGATGCTTATCTCATTAATCCGTAGATAATGGGATGGCCTAGCAGCCTTAGATGTCTAACTGATTACATCTCTAGATGGAGATGCTCAGAGTTATGGATAAGGATGAACTAAGATTAATCTGTACAAACTGATGCTAAGGGGTAGCTATTATACGCCTCGATGGTAACCTCGTTTAACATCCTTAAATTGGGCTGCTCGCATGTAGATAAATGATCCCTTCCTACGACCACGAGCCGAGCTTCTCGCATGCAGGACCTTTGTCTAGCGACCAAGGAGTAAAGACGGACCAATTATGAGACTACCTTCATCCGATGACCAGCGACCAGGACACCTCGCATGTTCGGGGGTGTATACCATACTTTTATGATATACGAGCCTCGACCATGAGGGCTCGCGGGTTGGGGAGTTGTATAACGTACTTTTACGATATGCGAGCCTCGACCATGAGGGCTCGTAGGTTAAACACCATCAAAAAGGCACTTGCGAGCCTCGAGTCTTTGATATCTTCGACCATCACTTTTTAGCTATAAGACCATGGCCCGCTCTTTATGTATGGCCATTATTTTGTTCATTTAAAATCAACTTGGACTCCAAGGCATGTTCAAGCATTGGTCTAACATTTTTTTGCATTCGTTGCTCATGCACTTGCAATGATCCCATCAGTTCTTCAATGGACAGTTTTTCCAAGTCCTTTGATTCTTCTATGGCCACAACCATATGCTCAAATTTAGGTGTAAGGGATCGCAATATTTTTTTGACCACACTCAAATCCTCAATCTTTTTGCCATTTCTTTTCAAGTTGTTAACAATGACAAGCAACTTTGAAAAATAATCCGAAATGGACTCACCTTCCTTCATGTGAGAGGTCTCGAACTTGGCTCTAAAGGTTTGGAGACGAACCTTCTTCACATGATCAACTCCTTTGAAGATGGTGCTAAGAACCTCCCATGCTTGCTTGCATGTTGTCGCTTTAGCGATCTGTTCAAAGGTGGACTCATCCAACCCTTGATAGACAAGAAACAAAGCCTTCTTATCCTTCTTTCTTTGATCTTTGAGGACCGTTCTTTGATCGGCGGTGTAGGCGGCTTCTTGCTCCATAGTGGGTTCTTCGTACCCATTGGTCACGATCTCCCATTGATCTTGCGACCCGAACAATGCTTTCATCTGGATGCACCAATTCTCATAGTAGTCTTTAGACAATTTTGAAATTTGCGGCTGGATCGAGTTGGCCATTTAACCGATAGGCTCTGATACCAATTTGTTGGGCGATAGCCTAAGAAGTCGGGTGATCTCCCACAAAATCTGGGCGATCAAATCAGAAACTTTGGGCGACTGTTGAGGGACTGCCTTAGAGGCTGACCGATATCCACTAACTGCTGGACGATGTTGGATGATTGTGTTTGTAACTGACCGATCTCTCACCAGAGATTGGATGATAGTGCAACAGAGTTGGATGATGAGTTTTGAGGCTGGATGATTGGGTTTACAAGGCCACTAACTGACTCAGGACTAATCAGGGAACTAAGAAATAGAAGAGATTTTCAAATCTGTTACAAAATATTTTACTGATTTGCTTACTTGCTTACAAGCTTACATCCATATATAAAACATACAGCAACCATCTGTATATATAGAAACTACAACAACCTAAAGCAAGATGCTAGATTCAATGTGGCAGTTTCCAACATATGAAAACTCCAACGGTCACAACATGTGGGAAATCCCAACAGTTGTAACATATGCCTTTTCAGATACCAAGAAGCTTCCAGAGATTACTGGACCATTTGGACCGTCCGTTTGGTTTGGACGTTCCAACAAAGCAGCTATTGATTATTTTATTTTCATTCAAAGCTATCAAAAATCTTCTACAACACCTGGTTCACCAAATCGCAAGGAACTATAGGAAAACACGAGGCAACAAAGTACAAAAAAACTCTTTTATATACAAAATTAAGATACACAAGACTTTTCCAAATCACAGCTACTTTCAACTATGTCACCTACAAGACTCACACCTAAACACTACACAACTACGTACAGCACTCTATAGCTCAAGACCACTTCACTCTATGGTCACTCACCACTTCACTCATTGCTCACAACTACACTCCTCAAGACTACACAATTGCAACTCCCAAGGACTACACAACTACAACATAACAAGGCTACAGGAGACTACTCTAGCTCACAGCAACTCAACTCTACTCATGACAACACCTTCTTCTCTATTTATAGCTTTTCTGGCCAAAGTCGGTTTTCACCATTTGGAGTTAAAACGTCCATGTAGACCTATTTCCTATCACAAGTAAAATCGGTGTTGCTATCTGGAATTTTTCAGGTAAATAAGAAAGTCTATGTTGACTTTCTAAAAATGTCTGGTGTTTCAACAATACTCCCCCTCAACACTGAATTTCTTTATTTTCAGACCTCTTGATCATGCCAAGAGCTTTGCGATGCTTTATGAATGATGTGGAGTTGAGTCCTTTTGTAAATATATTGGCAACTTGGTCTTTTGTTCCAACTGGTGATAATGTTATATCTTCTTCTAGGACCTTCTCTCGAATGTAGTAATAATGAACTTCGACATGCTTGGTCCTTGCATGAAAAATAAAGTTTTCGGTTAGTTTGATAGCCGATAAGTTGTCACAATGAAGTGACACTGGCTTTTCTATTGGCTGATGCAGGTTCTCCAGTAAAAGTGTCAACCAAGTATATTCTTGAGTTGCCATTGCTGCTGACCTGTATTCTGCTTCGATAGTCGATAATGAAACTGTTGGTTGTCTTTTGCTATACTAAGAGATTGCTGCGGAACCGAAGCGAAAGAAGTACCCAGTAGTAGATCAGTGAGTTATGAAGTCAATGTTACAGTATATGGTTAGCTCACACTTGCCCTTCTTGTATAAAAGGCTATAGTCAGCGGTACCTTTGATGTATGGTAAGATTTTTCGAACGACCTCCAAGTGAGGTTTCCTTGGTTCTTGCATGAACCGACTGAGTACTCCGACTACATGTGTAATATCGAGTCTGGTTATGTTAAGTAGATTAAACTCCTGATAAGCCGCCTATACATTGCTGAGTCCTTCAGGGTGTCTCCTTCATTCGCACTTAGTTTCATGTTTGTTTCCATTAGCATCAATATCGGCTTGCAGTCAGTCATACTAAACTTTTGTAAGAGGTCTCTTGTATATTTCTGTTGGCACAAGAAGTGAGCTTCCTACACTCGATCAATTTCGAGTCCCAGAAAATGCTTGAGTTCTCTGAGCTCCTTCATTTGGAATCGTACCGATAAATTTTGTTTTACTCGGATGATTTCTTCATAATCATCCCCAATGATGATTAGATCATCAACGTATATGAGAATGATAGATAACCTTTCATTTCTAGCCTTTACAAATCGACTAGAATCTGCAGGTGTGACCGAATATCCATTATGTAGCAGGAATTTAGCAATCTTACCGTACCATGCTCTCGGGGCTTGCTTCAATCCATAGAGAGCCTTTCGCAGTTTGCAGACATAATTTGACTTGTCTTTATTCTCATATCCTTTCAGCTGCTCCATATAGATGTCTCGATCCACCTCTCCATGGAGAAAGGCATTTTTCACGTCCATTTGCCATAGCTTCCATGACTTGCTTGCAGCCAAAGCTAGTAGTACCCATACTGTTGTTATTTTGGCCACGGGATTGAAAGTCTCATCATAGTCAATCCCGTACTGTTGTGAGAATCCTCGAGCAACAAGTCTGGCCTTGTACCTTTTGATCGATCCATCAACACAATTCTTGATTTTATATACCCATTTGTATGAAATGGGTTTTAAGTCATTAGGCTTGGGAACCGGATCCCATGTCTGGTTTGCTTTGAGTGCTAAGATTTCTTCATCCATAGCTTTCTGCCACTCTTTATTTTGTCGTGCTTCTTCATATGATGTTGGCTCATGGACATCATCCATTTAGGTTAGAGCAGCATATATGTACTTTGGATTCAATTTTCTCGCTCTACTAGATTGTCGTAATTGCTTTGGTTCATCATCTGCCTCAAGCTGTCTTGGCTTGGCTTCCTCTGGTGTCTGTTAGTAGATACCATCTTTCCATAGGCTTATAGATCTTCTTAGTGTATTTGGCTGAGGCAGGTCCTCTTGACTAGGATTTTCTTCATTTATTTTGTTATCATTATTTGTTATGAGTTCCTCCATCTTTGGTTTTTGTTGAGGGCCATCTTCTGAATCTTTAAAACTTGGTAGCACCATGGTTTCTGGTGGCCACCATGAGGATGCCTCATCGAATATTACGTCTTGAGATGTGTAACAACGATTGGTGGTGGGGTCACAACACCTCAATCCCTTACGTTCGATGTCATATCCACTGAATATGCACCAAAGTGCTTTCTTCTCAATCTTACTACGAAGCTTCTCAAGTACAAGTACATAACATACACAACCAAAGACTCTAAAGTGACTTACCGTGGGCTTGATCTTCCACAGCTTCTGAAAAGGTGAGATGAACCCCAGTTTTTCTTGAGGTAGCTGGTTGATTATATGAGTTGCTGTCTTTAGAGACTCGGCTCAGAATTTGTTTGGAACCTTCATCGCATGTATCATGCTTCTTGCAATTTATGTCAAGTGTTGATTCTTCCTTTCGGCCACTCCATTTTGTTGTGGAGTGTATGGACACAATAGCTAACGCCGAATGTCAGTCTTCTTCAAATATGCTGAGAACTCAATCAATGTGTATTCTCTTTCATTGTCGGTATGTAGGCACCGGATCCTTTGGCTGAGCTCACCTTCAAACTTGCTTTGAAATTCTTTGAACTTCTAGAATACCTCTATCTTCTCCTTTAGGAAGTAAACCCATAGGTACCTTGAGTAGTCATTGTTGAGCTCCTAATTGTGCATATTCTAACCCCAATTCATCACTCATTGTGCAAGGTTTTGTATGGTTTGTAGGCTAATCCAATGAATGTTTTGTGACTACAGGACTGAGAGTGGACTCCACTCAATTGAAGACAAAAAGGGTTCATTTGGGATCATTCTGATGAAGGATATTTGAGGACCAAAGAAGAAAAGAAAGAAAGAAGTAAAGAAGAAAAGAAAGCAGAAGAAAGAAAGGAAGAAAACAAGAAGAAAAGAGAGCTGACCGGTCGTGACCGGTCAGCCATGCACATTGGGAGACGGCTGAATACGTCCGACCGGTCATGACCGATCGGACACAATCGCTGGAGGAAGACTGAACAAGGCCGACCGGTCATGACCGGTAGGCCATGGCTGCTGGCCAGTGAATGAAGGCGTCCGACCGGTCATGACCGGTCGGACATGTTTGCTGGATTAACGTTGAACAAGGCCGACCGGTCATGACCGGTCGGCTATGCTTGCTGGAGTGATCATTCATTGAGGCCGACCGGTCGGCCATGCGTAAGAACTTAGAAGTTTCTAAATACAACTTGATTTTCTCTACGCTGCGTAAGTCTTACGCAATTTCTCGATTCTTCCGAAGTTATGGAGCCTCCAGACTATAAAAGGACACCTAGGGATCGTTCCTAGGGTATCCTAGAAGGGTTCAAGCGAGGTTGGAGGCTGTGGAAGTGGAGATTGGAGTTTCACAACTCCTTTTGGTTTGCTTTGCTGTTTTCATGCTTTTTGTAGTTGTTTCATGTTTCCTTGGATCATGAGCAGCTAAACCTCTTACCTAGGGCTAAGAGGTGAAGCTTGTAGTGGATCCAAGATGTTTTAATTCGTAGTTAAGTGGTTTTAAGTGTGGAATTCATGATTATGAACTAAGGTTTGAAGTTTATAAAAGTTTTTGAGTAGTTTTTCTTAGTCTTATGATGACTCATGGATGTTTGGGAGAATTACTTAATTGCTTAATTGGTTTGTGACGGTCTAGACCTGTATGATCCGAGGAATCGGAGTGCGCTCTAGTACTATGTTCCTCATAAAGGAACTTCCTACCAAAGTTGTACTTTTCTGATTTTTCTGTAATGTGTATGGACTGTGCATGTGATTTGAATCTAGTTCAAATCCTGATCTAGCCTTGTCTTGTGACAGGACTTGAGGATGGTTATGATTGTGAACTAGACCTTTTGGAAAGGGGAATGACCTATGCAATTGAGCATGCACAGATCAGCCTGCATTGAGTGAATCTTATGCATAGAACTTACATATTACAGACTGTTTGGTTTAACAGCTCTATCATCCGACTAGATAGACCTGAATGTCGATTCTAGTTGAGAGAATAAGAAACCACAGCGGATTGAACATCAAGGATTGCTACAAGTGGATCCTCGAACCCCTAGTGCCTTCTTATAATTAGTTACTTTCGATTTAATTCAACTTCTGTTACTCATATCAATTTCATACAAAAATCTGATTAGTAGATAGACACTTGTGGATGAGTTTGTGAAATCCTACATAAGTCCCTGAGGATCGACCTCGGTCTTACCGAGTTTATTACTACATCGCAACCCTACACTTGGGGAAGCGAACAAGTTTTTGGCGCCGCTGCCGGGGATTTTGACGGTTTTCACAAATTTCTGAAATTAGTATCTATTTAGGATTTTTAGGATTTTAGGACTAACTTAGTTTGTTTATTTGATTTTTCTTTTCAGGGATTTCTAGGAAGCTGAAGAAGATACAAGGATTTTTAAGTGCGAATCAGGTTCTATCTTTCTAAACATTTTTCTTCTCCTTCTCCTATTTTTCCTATCTTATTCATCTCTTGTAGAGTGGGTGGAGACTCCTTTTGGATCTCTAAAAGGTCGGCCTTTTTGCCACCTGGATTCTATTGGTCGGCTCTGCCGTCTTAGATCACCTTGTGCTCAGAGATTTCTTTTCTCATCTCTACTCCTCTTTCTCCTTTTTCTGCACTTTTTCTCAAAAAATTCAAAGAGTGGGTGGGGAGTTATCTGAACCCCTATTGACCAGGAGAAATCGGTCTCTATCCTTGCTTTTGGCCTAGCCATTGCAAGACACCTTGTGCTTCGGTCTTAGAGAAGAGTAAAGAAAAGGGAGGAAGAATTCTTCTTTCTTTCTGTTTCTTATTTTTGGTTTTGCATGCCACATTGGGCTCGGGATTCCAATAACCGACTCATAAGTGAAGGGGGGATAGTAGAAGGAATTGATAGAGAGCCACGTGCTAGGAGACATCTAGACTTTCCAATTTTATCTAAAAATATGGCTTCAAATCAACCTAACCCGGTCCAAAATCAAACTGAAACAGGGGAGAATGTGGTTGAGAATGTTCCCCGACCTAAGACTTTACGTGATTTCTTGCAACCTGCAAGAACGAGCACTCCCTCATGCATAGTATTTCCACCAAATGCAGGGAACGTAGATTTGAAACCGGGAGTGATTCAACTTCTCCCTAAATTCCATGGATTAGATAGTGAAAGTGCTTATCAACATCTTAAAGAGTTTGACGAGGTAATCACCACCATGTACTTTGCAAATGTAACGGAAGATGTGGTGAGACTTAAATTCTTCCCTTTCACTCTTAAAGATAAAGCTAAAGGTTGGCTTTATGCATTGAGGCCAAGATCAATTGGTGCATGGACTGATATGCACAGAGAATTCATAAAGAAATTCTTCCCTACTTACAAAACGAATATGTTGAAGCGCCTTATCATGAACTTTGCCCAAAAGGAAGATGAAACCTTTTTCCAATGTTGGGAGAGGTTTAAGGACCTATTAAATGCATGCCCACATCATGGCTATGAAATTTGGCGGGTTATAAGCTTTTTCTATGAAGGACTGACTTCACCCATGCGCCAATTTGTAGAGATGATGTGTAATGGGGAGTTCATGAATAAGGAAGCTGATGAAGCATGGGATTATTTGGAAGAATTGGCTGAGAGTGCACAGTCTTGGGACACATCTAAACCAACAAATTCCAAGACTGGCCAACAAAAGGAAAAGGGAGGAATGTATGTCTTATCAGAAGAAGATAGTATAAGTGCACGGTTGGCTAGCCTCACAAGAAAGGTCGAAGCCATGGAATTAAGGAAAGGAGAAACAATCAATTCCACTGACGTTGAAACTGTTTGTGGAATTTGTGATGGAAATCAACATACTACACAAGATTGTCCCACAATTTCAGCAGTCCAAGGCATCTTACAAGAACAAACAGATGCCATAAACAGTTATCAACAGCAATATGGTGCTCCAAACTCAAACACGTTTAATCCTAATTGGAAGAACCATCCCAACTTCAGTTGGAGGAATGGACCCAATGCAAATGCAAACAACACTCCAAAAGTATCACTAGAAGAGATGTTGGGTGCATTCGTATCGGTCCAGAATGAGTATAACAAGACAAATTCTCTAAAAATAGATGGGTTCATGCAAGAGCAATTGAAATTCAATCAAAATTCAAACCAAGCCATCAATGAATTGAAAACATCTCTGGCTAGAGTTGAAGCTCACCTTAGTGTTAGAGAGAAGGGCACACTTCCTGCTCAACCTCTTCCTAACCCAAGGACCCAGTATGAGATACAAGATGCAAGCTCATCCTCCCACCATACGGAACATGTCCAAGCTATCACCACTTTGAGAAGTGGGAAAGAAATTGACAAATCTAATCCGGTGAAGGCTCCAAAGCCTAAGGATCCGGAAATTCCCAAAGAGGATGATAGCCCAAACAATATTCCACAAGAGAAAGAACCGGAAAGACAATACAAGCCGGTTGCCCCATTTCCACAAAGGTTGATTTCACCTAAACCTTTAGATAAAAATCTGGAGATTTTAGAAGTATTCAAGCAGGTGAAGATCAACATCCCGCTGTTGGATGCAATAAAACAAATACCATCTTATGCCAAATTTCTAAAGGAATTGTGTACAGTCAAAAGGAAACACAACGTTCACAACAAAGTTCTTTTGACTGAGAATTTGAGCGCCATCATCAAACAAGAGGTGCCCCAAAAATACAAGGATCCAGGTAGTCCAACCATCTCATGCATCATAGGAGACTACCGAATTAAACAAGCCCTACTCGACTTGGGGCAAGTGTGAATCTCATTCCATACTAGGTCTACGAACAACTTGGGTTAGGTGAATTGAAACCCACCAAAACCACACTCCAACTTGCTGATAGATCCATTCGGATACCGAGAGGAATGATAGAGGATGTTATAGTCCAAGTTGATAAATTCTACTACTCAGTAGATTTTATTGTCTTTGACACACATCCCGTGATAGGCACCGGTGCTCAAATTCCCGTCATACTTGGACGACCGTTTCTAGCTACCTCAAACGCCATTATCAATTGTAGAAACGGACTTGTACAAATGTCCTTTGGAAATATGACCCTTGAGCTTAACATATTTGATTTATGCAAACAACCGCGGGAAGTTGATGATGATGTCCACGAATTAAACATGATCGAATCATTCGTGGAGGATACAGTCCCCTTGTCACTAATTCCCGACCCTTTGGAGGCATGTATGGCCCATTCTCATGAGACAAATGAATATACAATACAAGAGATGGATGCCATGCTAGAGATGATGCCAGTACTTGACAATAAAAGATGGAGGGCCCCAATTGAACCTTTGCCTGTAAATGAGAACAAGGCCCTCCCATCCAACATCAAGGCACCAACACTCGACCTAAAACCATTGCCAAGTGAGCTAAAATATGTTTATTTAGGTCGAGATGAGACCTATCCAGTGGTGATTTCTTCCCACTTGGATGAGGAACAAGAGAGTAGGCTAATAGCCACTCTATTAGAGCACAAGAGTGCCATTGGATGGTCAATTGCGGATCTCAAAGGCATAGACCCACTGATTTGTACTCACCGCATACACCTTGAGGAAAATACAAAGACATCCCGGCAACCACAAAGACGACTAAATCCAAACATGAAGGATGTGGTTAAGGCCGAAGTGGTGAAACTATTGAATGTAGGTATTATTTACACAATATCCGATAGCCAATGGGTGAGTCCAACTCAAGTGGTGCCTAAGAAATCCGGAATAACCATCATAGCTAATGCCAATAACGAACTCGTGCCAACTAGAGTCACTACAGGTTGGAGAATGTGCATTGACTACAGGAAGCTAAACACTATCACGAGGAAAGACCACTTCCCCCTACCATTTGTTGATCAGATTTTAGAACGGTTGGCGGGTCATTCCCACTTTTGCTTCCTTGATGGCTATTCAGGGTACAACCAAATAGAAATTGCCCGTGAAGACCAAGAAAAGACTACATTCACATGTCCATTCGGCACTTTCGCCTATCGACGGATGCCGTTTGGACTATGTAATGCCCCTGCCACCTTTCAGCGTTGTATGATGAGCATCTTTTCTGACATGGTGGGGACCATTCTCGAAGTCTTCATGGATGATTTTTTCCGTATTTGGTTGCAGCTTTGATGAGTGCCTTGAGCACTTGAAATCTGTGCTGAAAAGATGTGAAGAGAAGAGCCTTGTGCTCAATTGGGAAAAGTGTCACTTCATGGTTCAAAAGGGAATTGTACTTGGTCATATCGTTTCACAAAATGGAATTGAGGTGGACAAAGCAAAAATTGATCTTATCTCTAACCTTCCACCACCCAAAAGCATACGAGATATCTGGTCCTTTTTAGGACACGCAGGATTTTACAGAAGGTTCATAAAGGACTTCAGTTCACTCTCTCGCCCTTTATGTAACCTACTTCAAAAGAAAAATTCATTCGAGTGGAATGAAGAATGTCAAAAGGCCTTTACCACCCTTAAAGGTATGTTGACATGCGCTCCAATAATGCAACCACCTGATTGGAGCCTTCCTTTTGAGATTATGTGTGATGCTAGCGATTATGCTATTGGGGCCGTGTTAGGCCAAAGAAAAGATAAAAAGCCATGTGTCATCTACTATGCAAGTAGAACCCTAAACTCAGCCCAAGCAAACTACACCACTACTAGAAAGGAACTTTTAGCCGTAGTTTTTTCCTTGGACAAGTTTAGGTCCTACTTGATTGGATCCAAGATCATTATATTCACAGACCATGCCGCGCTTAAGTATCTTCTTTCTAAGAAGGATGCTAAACCACGGTTGTTAAGATGGATCCTTCTACTCCAGAAATTCGACATAGAAATACGTAATAAGAAAGGAGTAGAGAATGTAGTAGCCGACCACCTCTCTCGACTTGTCCTCACTGATTCCCCTGAAACGACTGCAATCAATGACATGTTCCCTGATGAACAACTTTTTGCTGTTTCCCAATTGCCATAGTATGCGGACATTGCTAACTATCTTGCTACAGGTACAATTCCTACATATTGGAAAAAGCAAGATAAGGATAGATTCTTCTCGGAGGTGTGGAAATTCCTATGGGATGACCCATACTTATTCAAGTATTGTCCCGATCAAATCATAAGGAGATGTGTCCCAGATGATGAGCAACAAAGTATCATCTCCTTCTGTCATTCTCAAGCATGTGGTGGCCACTTTTTGGCTAAAAAGACCACAGCAAAAATTCTGCAATGTGGGTTTTATTGGCCCACTATGTTCAAAGACACACATGAGTTTTGCAAAGCATGTGAACCTTGTCAGAAATTAGGGGGAATCTCCCGTAGAAATATGATGCCACTCAATCCCATCTTAATAATCAAAATTTTTTATTGTTGTGGTATCGATTTCATGGGCCCATTCCCATCTTCTTTTGGAAACCTATACATCTTGCTTGCCGTCGACTATGTTGCCAAATGGGTCGAGGCCATCCCTTGCCGGAATAATGACCATAAAACGGTCATTCGATTTTTAAAAGAAAATATTCTTTCCCGATTTGGAACGCCTCGAGTCATCATAAGTGATGGAGGGTCTCACTTTTGCAATCGCCCTTTTGAAACCTTAATGAAGAAATATGGCGTAACACACAAAGTGAGCACTCCCTATCACCCATAAACTAGTGGACAAGCTAAGATATCCAATAGGGAGATTAAACACATTTTAGAGAAAACGGTGAACCCCGATGGCAAGGATTGGTCGCTTCGGCTTACCGATGCGCTTTGGGCTTACCGTACAGCTTTCAAAACCCCTATTGGAATGTCTCCCTATAGACTTGTCTATGGGAAGGCTTGTCACTTGCCTGTGGAGTTGGAACATAGAGCATATTGGGCTATTAAGCAGATGAATTTCAATTCTGACAAGGCAAGCTCGTTACGCAAACTACAATTGAATGAACTTGCAGAAATCCGAAATGAAGCTTATGAGAATGCGAGAATTTACAAGGACAAGACGAAGATATTCCATGATAAGAATATTCTTCGCAAGACATTCACGATAAATAAAAAAGTCCTCATGTATAATTCTCGCTTACATCTATTTCCAGGAAAATTGAGATCTCGGTGGACCGGTCCCTACATTGTGCAAACTGTCTATCCATATGGGACTGTCGAGCTGTTGAATCCGAGGAACGACAACATTTTTTAAAGCAAATGGGTAGCGATTAAAGCCGTTCTTTGAGAAATTCCCTTCAGAAGGTATGTCCATACCTCTGAATGATCCTGTGTATCAGGATGATTGATCTCCTAATCTGATGGAGGTATAGAGTAGTTAGGATTAGGATTTTGCTGCTTTTGTTTTCTTTTTCATAGGTTTGTTAGAAGGAGGAAGATTTCCACTTTTCACTCTCTCAGGTACTATCATTCCTCACTCCCTTTAATTTTTAAATTGCTCTCATGTTTTGCTCATTGCACATCTTTTACATTGAGGACAATGCAAGATTTGGTTGGGGGGTGTAGGATCACTTGGATGAATCCAGCGTTTTGCAACATTTCAAGCAATCATGTGGAAATTTTTTCGATTTTTCAAAAATTCGAAACTCTTTTGGAAAACACCAGTTCTATGCATTCAAGTTGATATGAGCATAAGAGGAGGAGATATGAAGTGTATGGGGCTGGATGTCTGGAATCTCTCATAGCATAATGGTTTTATATGTGAACTCCCCTATTTTTGTGATTGATAGAAAACCTTAACACTTTTACACCGAGTTCACATTACACGATTTTCATGAGTTGAAGGGATTATGTGATTTATGGATTAGCTAGACTTTGAATTAAGGTGTTGAGAAATCAGGTCGGGGTACTTTGTCCATCCTTGTCCATGGGAAAATAATGAAAGATATGAATTTTTAAAAATCCTATCTAATTTAAAAAGAAAAAGGAAAAGGAAGGATGAAATTGGGAATGATGGAAAAACGGTGGAAAATTCCGATTAGGGCTACCTACTACCAACCGGGGGATGGTCTACCCGTAACCAAAGCCGGAAATGGGACGTAGTGTGAAAGTCGTCGGAAGGGCTGTAAGGCAAATTCCTGTCATTGGTTTGATGTAGCTCTATGTACCTTGAGTTCTATAGTCTAGTTGATCTATGAAGAAGGTAATCCTAGAAACTCGTGAGATGAATTTTAACTACACACACTAGGTTGAATTTGTTCAAGTCCTTCTATTTATCAACCAATCAGCGGGAATTTCATATGAATGCTTATTATGTTTGGAAGATTTACGGTTTCAACCTTTGACGCCTAATCTTTCTGAATCTTACACTTATGAACCTTGGAATGTATAGAAAGATGGTTTCTGAAAGAGAGTTAAGTTTTGAAGAATGGGATTAGTTTCACGCATGTTTTGCTCGGGACTAGCAAAATGCTGGTTGGGGGGTGTGTTGAGCTCCTAATTGTGCATATTCTAACCCCAATTCATCACTCATTGTGCGAGGTTTTGTATGGTTTGTAGGCTAATCCAATGAATGTTTTGTGACTACAGGACTAAGAGTGGACTCCACACAATTGAAGACAAAAACGGTTCATTTGGGATCATTCTGATGAAGGATATTTGAGGACCAAAGAAGAAAAGAAAGAAAGAAGTAAAGAAGAAAAGAAAGCAGAAGAAAGAAAGGAAGAAAACAAGAAGAAAAGAGAGCTGACCGGTCGTGACCGGTCAGCCATGCACATTGGGAGACGGCTGAATACGTCCGACCGGTCATGACCGGTCGGACACAATCGCTGGAGGAAGACTGAACAAGGCCGACCGGTCATGACCGGTCGGCCATGGCTGCTGGCCAGTGAATGAAGGCGTCCGACCGGTCATGACCGGTCGGACATGTTTGCTGGATTAACGTTGAACAAGGCCGACCGGTCATGACCAGTCGGCTATGCTTGCTGGAGTGATCATTCATTGAGGCCGACCGGTCATGACCGGTCGGCCATGTGTAAGAACTTAGAAGTTTCTAAATACAACCCGATTTTCTCTGCGCTGCGTAAGTCTTACGCAATTTCTCGATTCTTCAGAAGTTGTGGAGCCTCCAGACTATAAAAGGACACCTAGGGATCGTTCCTAGGGTATCCTAGAAGGGTTCAAGCGAGGTTGGAGGCTGTGGAAGTGGAGATTGGAGTTTCACAACTCCTTTTGGTTTGCTTTGCTGTTTTCATGCTTTTTGTAGTTGTTTCATGTTTCCTTGGATCATGAGCAGCTAAACCTCTTACCTAGGGCTAAGAGGTGAAGCTTGTAGTGGATCCAAGATGTTTTAATTCGTAGTTAAGTGGTTTTAAGTGTGGAATTCATGATTATGAACTAAGGTTTGAAGTTTATACAAGTTTTTGAGTAGTTTTTCTTAGTCTTATGATGACTCATGGATGTTTGGGAGAATTACTTAATTGCTTAATTGGTTTGTGACGGTCTAGACCTGTATGATCCGAGGAATCGGAGTGCGCTCTAGTACTATGTTCTTCATAAAGGAACTTCCTACCAAAGTTGTACTTTTCTGATTTTTCTGTAATGTGTATGGACTCTGCATGTGATTTGAATCTAGTTCAAATCCTGATCTAGCCTTGTCTTATGACAGGACTTGAGGATGGTTATGATTGTGAACTAGACCTTTTGGAAAGGGGAATGACCTATGCAATTGAGCATGCTCAGATCAGCCTGCATTGAGTGAATCTTATGCATAAAACTTACATATTATAGACTGTTTGGTTTAACAGCTCTATCATCTGACTAGATAGACCTAAATGTCGATTCTAGTTGAGAGAATAAGAAACCATAGCGGATTGAACATCACGGATTGCTACAAGTGGATCCTCGAACCCCTAGTGCCTTCTTATAATTAGTTACTTTCGATTTAATTCAACTTCTGTTACTCATATCAATTTCATACAAAAATCTGATTAGTAGATAGACACTTGTGGATGAGTTTGTGAAATCCTACATAAGTCCCTGAGGATCGACCTCGGTCTTACCGAGTTTATTACTACATCGCAACCCTACACTTGGGGAAGCGAACATTCATCAATGACGGTAAGCATGTATCTCATGCCACTAATTATAGGCGGTTTTATTGGGCCGAACACATCTGAGTGGATGATCTCTAGTGGCTTCTTTGCCTGATAATTGGCTTCTGTATATGGTTGTCGATGAGCCTTTCCGTATTGACAACCGACACATACGGTATTTTTCTGGACTTTTAACTGCTAAGGTCCATTTACCATGGATTTATCCATCATGACTTTTAGTCTATTGTATCCTACGTGCCCTAATCGAGCATACCACAAATTGACTGTCTCACTTTGACGAGTCTTTTGTACATAGGATGATTCGGCTGACATGACGTAAACAGAGTTCAATTTGTGTCCCGTCATGATCGGCTCATTAGAAAACTTTACACTTCTATGACTTTTACATCATCGGGACGGAAGACAACATAGTTGCAGATGATATTAGTTGAGACACAGATAATATATTCTTTTTCATACCTGGTACGTGGAATACCCGTTGTAAATGCACCTCAATTTTGCTGAATCTTGGTATATAGGTAGCCTCCCCGATATGAGTGATTGGAAGTAGTGAGTTGTTTGATGTGACACCACTCTATCACCATTGTACTTGGTCATAATTACGAACTTTAATTTATCTCCGGTCATATGATTAGAACATTCATAGTCGACAATCCAGTCTTGGTCATAGTTGATGACTTCGGGGATAGAGATTGTAGCACGTGCTAGCTCCTCGACTATTGCTAGGGATGCTTGGCTATCCCAATCTTCTTCACTTTTGCTTTGGTAACTTGCCGTTGTCACCAAATTTCTTTCATTTGTCTTCTTCTTCTTTGGTAATCTATAATCACTATCAAAGTTACTCTTTTTGCCACAGTTGAAGCATTCGATGTCTTGCCGTGAGCTCCTTTGTTACCAATTTTTATTAATGTTGTTTCATGAGGCTCCCCCTAGATGAGAACTTACTCTCTGCAGATTAGCCTTGTTGTTGTCTCCTTTCTTTGGTATTGCGGCTATTATTCCTTTCCAAGAAAAGGGTGCTTGAGTTTCTTGATTTGCTAACAAGCTCTTAAGCTCTACGAGAGATGGCTGAATCGGCCAACCCCTAATGGCCATTATGAACCCGTTGTACTTGGGCCTTAATCCACGAGCGATAATATGCCTCATCCTAGCCTCGCTGATCTGTGAATCTGGGTCAAGTTAGGAGATCTTGTTACAAAGAGTTTCTACTTTCATGAAATACTGGCCAATTGTCATTAACCCTTGTGTGGCCGTCGCAAGCTCATTTTTCAAAAACTGAAGCCAAGCATCATTTGTCCTGTCAAAGAGTGTTGCTAGTGTATCCTAGGTTGCTTTTGGCGTCTCAACTTCCCGAATGTGCTCTAACAATTCCTTTTGAACTGTTGTCTTCAGCACGTACATGGCCTTCCTGGATTTAATCCGCCACAGATGTAGGGCTTTAGCATCTTCTCTTGCAGGTGCAATTGTTTCACTGCCGCCGCCGACCTCCCAAAGATCCTGACCTTGTAGGTATGACTCCATGCATGAATGTTAATAGTTGTAGTTGTGATTGTTCAACTTCTCGAGCCCTCTAGTCGTATTTGCAAGATCCGCCATCGTGCTTGGTGTAGTTACACGTCGATCTTCACCACCGAGAAGCTCGGTCCCTGACCAATCGGCTTCACAGTGTTGCACTGCTCATAATAGACAGTCCCTAGTGATACCACTTGTAGGAAAACAGGGGGCAGCAAAGTACAAAAAAAACTCTTGTGTATACAAAATTAAGATACACAAAACCTTTACAAATCACAACTACTTACAACTTAAATATGTCACCTACAAGACTCACACCTAAACACTACACAACTACGTACAACACTCTATAGCTCAAGACCAGTTCACTTGATGGTCACTTGCCAGTTCACTCGTTTCTCACAACTACACTCCTCAAGACTACACAATTACAACTCCCAAAGACTACACAACTCCAACATAATAAGACTACAGTGGACTACTCTAGCTCATAGCCACTCAATTCTATTCATGACAACACCTTCTTCTCTATTTATAGCTTTCCCAGCCAAAGTCGGTTTTCAATGTGTGGAGTTAAAAATTCTAGGTAGACCTATTTCCTATCAGAAGTGAAGTCGGTGTTGCTATCTGGAATTTTTCAGGTAAATAAGAAAGTTTGTGTTGAGTTTTTAGAAATGTTTGGTGTTTCCACGGGAACATGCAAGCTCTTTGGGGTCAATATGTGGCACACGTGAATCCACTTCATTCCTAACCCTTATATACATTTACAACATACAAATCGCACAGTAGGCAACCGTACTGTACATGCTCCATTGGCATCTTCAAGACCATAGAGGAGTTTGTCAAACAAGAACCAGTTTTAAACTGGTTAAAAATCTAAGACTGACAACATCCATGGAAATAATATAATTTAGGAAGAAGTGTCTAATTTCTTATGTCATTGCTCGCTTGAATTTTGAACCAGGCTGATTTTTATATACTCCATCTCAGTGAGTCACATCTGATAAATGGGTTTGATGAAATATAAACGCCATCATAGCCACACACATAGACCTATGGTTGGCGTTCCATCCTTATTGTTTCTTGTGGATGTCCTCATCAATGGACCACAAAGCATATGGGCCCTAGTTGCAATGAAGAATTAATGTTGGATTCTAAGTCGTTATTGAGGCAAATAACTCAGATATAAAACTGAGGTCTTCCCTCCGAACGAATAGGAAATAGAGAAGTTTCTTATTAAATCCTGTATGACACGTCTTACACATAGTTTCACTATATTGTACATGCCACATTTGCTCGGCCCATATGGGGAGACTCTATGTGTAAGCCCCTAGGGTGAAATCAGCATGATCCATAATTTGGGTGGGCGACAACACATGGAGTCGCGTGTAGTGCACATCATGGTCATCTTCCCATCCCATCGGTTCATCAGAAGGACCTCATCAAGATAAACATGCACCAAGAAAATCAGCACTTAAATCGGTCAAGCAGCTTGAACTAAAAGATTTAATTTATGATTTTACAGTATTACAAGAGTGGGCCCATGTGATTTTTTATTAGGCATGGGCTATACGGTGAAAATGAGCGGTATCACCTGATGGACAGAGTGTGGTGACCCTCACATATTTCAGGTGTTTTAGCTTTGTTCATCTAGAATATCCTCCAGCCAATGTAATGTTGTGCGTGTTAGTGTATTTTTCTGTGGCATACTAGTGTACCTTGTTTGTCAATCACTTAGGTCAGTGAGTCTAATGTCGAGTGAGCTTAATGAAGACAAAGATTGAAGACTTAAGATGGACCAGCTGCATCAAGGAAGAAGAAATAGGTAAAAGAGATGCCTGGTGTGCCTTAACCTTGAACCTAACCAAAACCATAACCTCTAGATGACCGTAACTATTAGGATACCCTTAGTCATCTTAGATTGGCCTTAGGTGTGCCAAAATATCACATAAATGAATGGCCAAGAGGTTGCATGAACTGCTGCAAAAAAAAGACATATGTAGTTTTACATGCCTTAGACTTGTCGCTAAACCGGTCGCCCGACCGGTCGACAAGAGGCCCAAAGTGGACAGCAAGCCTCATTGATAAAATACCTGTTTGGGTTAATATGACCGGCCAATTTGTGACAGCATGTTAAACTGTCTTGACCTCACAATTTGATCGATCGCCCGACCGATTGAGGACCCCCTCCGGTTGGTCGGTCGACCAGTCGGAGAAAGACGTTTTATGACCGTTGGGGCTTTGTGTATTTAAAGGCTTGGCTCATTTTTAGGGGTAAGAAGAGGAATTTTAAAAGGAATGAAGCCACCATCGTTGGAGAACATTAGAGGCTTAATCTCTAACCATTGCAAGGCATCTTCCTTGTGATTTTACATAAGAATAGAGCAGTCCAAGCTTATGTAGAAGATGACCTTCAACTCCCTTGATCTCTAGAGTTTGGATTTTCCTTAATAGTTATAACCTTATCCAAAGCTCTAAGAAGAAATCGTTGCAGGTGAGCAACTCTAGGCAACCCATTCCTATTAGTTGTAAAGTTCTCAAACTTACCCTCCTATCACCTTGGGCATCTCAAAGGCATTACAAGCAAGGTGATTAATAAAGTGTAGCTAAGGCATTGGCGACGCAGTAGCAACATGATCGGGGCAGTAAGGGAAGTTGATTGAAGCACGAGAGAGTGGAGATCAAGCAACCCAAAGCGGCGCTAAACAAAGGGCTCATCCGACAAGTAAGGTTATCATTACTGAGAGTCCTTCCACTCAATTCCCTGTGGGAGTTGAGTGTAAAGTTTGTTGTCAAATTTGAGCTAGGGTCGTTTGCCGATCCTTGGCTTGTTTGTTGAGCCTAAAACACTAGGGACGTTGGCTGTTCCTTGGCTCGTTTGTCGGCCTAAAGACTTGGGGCTGTTTGACGCTCCTTGGCTCGTTTGCCGGGCCTAAACAAAGACTCCAAAGGGGATCCTCCGACACGGGAATGAACGTGCGTTTGGGTTGAGAGTTAGCCCTTTGTCCAAAACTCCGGTTATGATTGAGAGGTGAACTGGTAAAACCTCCGTGTAAAGGTTAAGGTGAACCTCATTTAAAACCTCCAATAGTGAATGCCGGTGTGTTCAATGGGGTTGAGTACATGAATCGGGAGTGGAGTAGACCCAAAATTGAACCACTAAACATGCTTGTGTTTGTGATTGATTTGAGCACATTGTTATCTTAGCATTGTATGTTTAATTATTAATTATGATTGCTTGATAGGAATGTATGCTAGACACTAGATAGGCACATCCACACACAAGATGTACTTTCACTAGTTGTGTAGACTTGAGCTTATTAATCCATTCTCATAAGTCTACATAGGTTGCATAAATTAGGAGCTTGATTTGTTTAATCATTTGAATATCTATGTATGCTTAGACTAGGTTGCTTATTGCTTAAACAATATACTGGTCTTGTGATTGGACCCACTTAGGCTTGGAAGCCGAAGCATTCTTTCTTACTTAGTTTAATTTGTTAAATTATGTAAGTAGGCGAAAAGAATTTTAAAAGTTCCTAATCACCCCCCTATAGGACTTAGCCATAATACTAGTTGCTCTTTAAGCTTCCGCACATACGAATGTGTCGTGTTAGACAACCGATGTAATTTCAGTACGGAGTCTTCAATCTGTGCAGAAAATAAGGTGTTCAACTGGTCGACTATCTTAGTCGATTAATTGAGTATGCATATATTATTTAATTGAGCATGCATAAATTTTCACAGATAACTTATTGGACAATTTTGGAGGGGTTTGACTAGTCGAACTCTGAGGCTTGATATTTGGAATTTTGGTGAAACTCTTTAAATGATTATTAGCATGTTCAGTTGAATATGTGTCATCTACCAGTCGACCCATGTGTCGACCCATCTAGACCAGTCGATCGAGTGCTCAATGGTGCACGCTGTTTAACACGATTTTGCGCCTTTTGTTTTTATTTCCGGTTTCATGTTATATATGTGGGTGTAATCGGGATTAGGATTTAACACGTGAATTCTAAACGTGTGAGGAGAGTTTTGGGAGAAGAAAAAGCTAGGGTTTTTCTCTTCGGGTTTATTTATGTATAAGTGTTCTCCATCTCTTGTAACTTTCGTTTTCATAGTGATTCGTTTTGTGTCGTAGTTTTTTTCTCACAAGGGCTTTTTTATGTAAATTCGTTTGTCTTCTATGGTTAGATTTTCTTATGCTTTTATGATTGCTTTGTTTGGTTCTCCTTTGAGTTGCTTCCATGGTCCCAACATGTAATAATCGAAGAGAGAAGAACCAATAAGATTTATTTTCATAGTTGAATCGTTACTGGTTGTTGGGCATCTCTGCTCTAATCTAATACGATCTATTTTAATAAGCTTTTTTTTGTTCTAACTCTTATTTTAAACAAGCTTATTTGGTAAAAATCACTCTTTCATAACCATAAATAGGTCTTACTTAAAAAATAATGCACATTTAGTAAATCTTTAAAATAAGAGCTGTTTTCAAGGTAGTCGATATCATTTTTAAGCTACAACAACTCTATTATGACAACAATCCAAATGGTTGTTTTGGTGGACCTTCCCATAGATGGATAATGCCCCAACGACAAAAGAATGGATTGCAATCTTCATATTGTAAGACATTTAGGCCATCCACCATGTTGTACATTGGATGTAGATCGTCTATCATATGGAGGCTACCTTTGATGTGGACCTCCATCTTGTGAGCCAAACCTTCAAAGTGGATCGTCCATCATACAAGGCCCATCTTGGATGTCAACCATTCATCATTAGGGGTTGACCTTTGATGTGGATTGTCCATTATATGGGGCCTACCTAGATGTATTTCATCCAATAAGTGGGGCCTCTCAATGTCCACTACCCATCACCCATCACTTGGAGTCCACATTTGATGTGTCCATATATAATGTGGGCCCAACCTTTGAAGTGGTTTGTCCATCATGTGGGGCCCACCTTTGATATCCACCATCCATCATGTGGGGCGCACTTTTTATGTGGATCATCCATCATGTTGGTCCACTTTGGATATGGGTTGTCCATCATGCGATACCTTAGATGTGGACTGTCCATTAGGTGGGGTTCGATTGATGTGGACCATCCATCACAAGGGGCCACACTTTGATGTGGGCTATCTATCATGCGAAGCCCACTACCTCTATTATGTGGGCCTACATTGGTGTGGATTGATGTCAACCATCCATCATGTTATGGGTCCCACCTTTAATGTGGACTTTCCCATCAAGTGGGGCCCACTTGATGGGATAGTCCATGATGCTAGACCACAATTTGATGTGAGTCATACATCATATGGGGCCAACCTTTGATATGAACTGTGCATTATGGGGGCCCACCTTGATGTGGACCATTCATCGTGTGAGGCCTCACCTTCAATGTGGGTCGTCCATCATGTGGGCCCACCTTTGATGCCCACCATCCATCATGCAGGTCTCACCTGTGTTGTGGACCATCCATCATGTGGGGCCCACTTGATGTGTATAGTCCATCATGTGAGGGCCACATTTTGCTTTGGGCCATCCATAATGTGGGACCCACCTTTGTTGTCCCCCATCCATCATGTGGGTGTCACCATCGTTGTGGATTGTCCATCATGTGGGGTTCACTTAATGTGGATAGTCCATCATTTGGGGCCACATTTTGATGTGGACCATACATAATGTGGGACCCCCTTTGATGTCTACCATCCATCATGTGGGTCCCACCTTTGCTACGGATAATCCATCATGTGGGTCCCACATTTGCTATGGATCATCCATCATGTGGGTCCCACCTTCGCAATGAACCATCCATCATGTGGGCCCTAACCTTCAATATGAGTCGTTCATCTTGTGGGTCCACCTTTGATGTCAACCTTCCATCATGTGGTCCCACATTCAATGTCCACCATCTATCATGTGGGTCCCACCTTCGATGTGGATCATCCATCATATGGGGCACCCCACCTTTGATGTGACCATGCATTATGTGGGCCCACCTTGATGTGGATCATTCATCATGTGGGGCCCCACCTTCAACATGGGATTTCATCTTGCCGGCCTACCTTAGAGAGATTTAGAAAGAAGAGAAGAGGGCAAAATGGACTCACTGGAAAAGTTTAAAGACAACTTGGTAAGCCAACTCTCAAAAAAATGAGTGACCTCTCTATTACTTATTTTTTAAGAGATTTTGGCTAGTTTCTAAATACTGAAGTAGTAAAATTAGAACTTTACCATTCGGCCTATTTTCAAAGTAAGAGCTTATTTTTAGAATAAGCAAATAAACTCTTATTATTAGAGATGCCAAACAACCCCTTATTTAGTTTACTTAATTATAGGAAGAATGGTGTTTTGGTCATTTGAATGAATTTTTCTATTGACCCTTTGAATAGATGTACAAAGAATGTGTTATAAATTTCTTATGGTACAAGTGTAATTAGGTGATTAATACGTACATAACTGTGATTATACTTCAATACCTATAAATATAAGTGTTTAACTATAATTTTCCCATTTAAAATTGATGGTGACTTGTCCTTTTCACTTGTGGCGGTCATGTACTAGTTTTTCAACCATCCAATTTGTAGGGAACAATGACCAAACAAATACTATTTGCCGAATTCTTGGCTACCAGATCGATGGTTGAAGTCGAAATAATGAATGGTACGAAATTCAAGTAAGATTAGTTGATTAATGCAATCATATGTGTCATTTTCGGACTGCAACGTCCAAAATTGGGTCACTGATTTGGATGGCCTAGACAGCTGTATCACCATGCCCTGTTCATTGTTGAAGAATCACCACCATTTTTAGATTGATGGTTAAACTATCCTAGAAATCTAGCATGATAGGCGTGAGATTAGCGCATCTCTCATCTCTAGATTACAATGCAGACAACATCCGGGCTGGGTCAATCTCCACAATCGATGTGAGGACTGTGATCAAACTGTGTAAGGGCCAAACTGTTATTGGTTTCTGTGAAGATCCTCTTCTTTGACCCTAGATGATCATACTCATCACTGACTTTCAGCCCGATTAGTCCCACATGAAGCAAGAACAACTAGAAGCATATTGATGGTCTAGATTGCTATTCTGCTTTGTAAAATAAGCTTATTGTACAACATTATGTTTCAGGCCACCGTGTCCAAGGGCCTACATCCACCGTCCACTAGGTGTGACCCTTCGTGTTCCTAGGGAGTCTCAAAAAAATCAGTCCAATCCAAAACAAGGATGGGTCACACCACAGGGAACATTGGGAGAGAAGGCAGAATATTAAAAACCTTCCACAGGGCCCACTGTGTTTTGTATACGCCATCTAATCCATTTAACAGATGCACCCTCCAGGATGAATGGACATTTTAAAAATCTAGCATTCAAACAGGAGGGCCACACATGTGATTATGGGTTTTGGGCATAATTTTATAGGCCCACCTGATTGGCCTGATTTCTGTGAAGCAGGGTGAACTTGAAGAGGTAGACTTGATGGGTGGGGTGTACGATACACACACCGAAGTGGGACCAATGCATAACGTTGTGGAATAAGCTTATTCTACAAGCAGTACTGTAGAGAAACTCGGATCACTGATCATGTGTTCCAAGAGCACAATTTTCATGTTAATACGAATTCAAATTATGACTTACACCTGTATAGAAACTGTTCAATTAGGCTGTGCTTGGTTTCACCAAATATCATGAGATTTCATGATATTTTCAATGATAATATAGTCTAATTTTATGCATAGTATCGTAAACCTTGGTGATATTTGCTGCAGCCAAACATACCCTAGAAGAAATACCTTTGATTAGTAAGCTACCATTTGATGTTAACACACCTATTATCATATATTTAGTTTTTCCAGCCTATTTTTTCTAAGAACATTTTGTTCATGTGTTTTTCTGCAAAAGGGATATTTGGATGACCATGACAAGCTCGTCTCTGCGTTTCAACAAGTAGATATAGTGATCTCCACACTTGCAATTCCTCAGCATGACGATCAGCTTAAAATCATGGATGCCATCAAGGAGGCTGGTAACATTTGTTGATTGTGGACCCATGGGGCCCACTTGTGGACAACCACTTGTGGGTGGGGCCCATAAGGATGTTCCCGCATCCTCCTTCTCCCGAGAGTTTGAATTTCTAATTAGAAATTTAAACCTCGGAAGAAGATGAGATGTGATAAGATAAGGTTAAACCAACCTTATCTCATCTCATCCCTTATCTCCTTTTTCCTCTATTTATAAGAGGACTCCTTCCGTTATCAAATACACAAGGAAGAGGAAACGTATAAGTGATATACGGAGAGAAAATAGAGGGATAGGCATATAGAGTTTATCTGGTCCATCCATTAGATCTGAGCCATAGATCTGATCCGGGGACCATCTTAACCGTAGAATCAGAGGGGTGAACAGACCCACTTGCTACTGTTAGCAAATAGGCGGATCGCTGGATCCACCACACATCCTCGGCTTTGCGAAGGTCCTCATCGTGTAGACCGTCAGATCCTGGTGGCCCACACTTCCGCAATTACTAACAACATTAAGGTAACTCATGATTTCTAGAGAGCTACATAGGCAACCAAGGAGATTTTTAAGTGGCAACACCTGTGAAAATGTCACATGTTGGCAATATCACGGCCAGTCATTAAATGGGGCTCCACTGTTAATTAACAACACTCTTAACTTGACTATTGCTGTCCCATCTCTCACCTGCATACAGATCATCGAATGAGTGGACTGGCCTGACTTTTGGAACTAGGCACATGATCTATGGGCAACATGCTTTGATCTGCTTCCCGTGTGCCCTGTTGGCACATTTTTTGTGGATTACCTCTCATGGCAATGGGTTAGGTTGACCCACGGATCAATTGGCCCAAACTGCTTCTTGGCCGGGTTTGGGCTACATTGGTTCAGGCTCAGGCCAGAAAATCGGCCCATTTAGATAAGCGGATTGAGCTCGGTCTAGGCTGATCCACTCATATAGAGCATCAATGGGCAAGGCCAGATGACCCAAACCGCCTGACCATAACCTGAAAGCAAACATCTATGGTGTAGTTTTGACCCTAGATTATCCTTGCCACTTCTACGACAACTGGTATTGAGTTACAGTGGATTTTTTCCGTTTAACTAAAATTTTAGAGACATTACATGTATAAAAGCCTAAGTAATTGCTGAATCAGGTCCCACAAATGTTCCCAATGCTGGCACATCTAAATACTTGTACATCCTAGGCTATGTCTGTCTCGCAAGCATACGTTGAATTTGCAGGGCATTTGTAGGCAATAGGAGTGAGTTGGGCTTTTTTGTGTGATGCCCATGACAGAATGCTCGAGTTTACAGGCTTAAACTTGAGTATGGCCGCATCAAGTTGGTTGTGCCCTACCCACTTACAACTAATGGGCTAAGTTGGGTAGGGCTTGGACTCCATAAATTTTAAATGGGTGGTTGGGGACCAGATAATTGGTTGTGGGCCAGTTTAGGACAAGGTTTTTTGGCATGTTTAGTAAATCCGTTGAGCTTGGGCTGACCCTCACTCGGACCAAACCTGACCCATTGCCAGGCCTACTCTCAGCATTTCTCTCGTTCCTTTCCCATGCTTTGGACTGTGTTTGGAGGGAAAAAAAAAAAAAAAAAAGAAGGGAGAAAAGGGAATTGCAAACATTAGAATTAATCACGATGAAATGAAGAAAGAATTGTGATTATGTTTCCCATTCATAAACACCCTGATCCATAGCTCAAGTGGTAGATTTGAGTAAAGATAACCTCGTATCAACACAGAGGTCTTGGTATCGATTCCTAAGTGGGGGTGGGTGTACTAACCACCCCCCCCCCCCCCCCCCCCCCCCCCCCAAAAAAAAAAAAAAAAAAAAAATTAAAATTAAATAAAATTGTTTCCTATTCATAATGAAGTAGTTGTCTTCGAACTGCAATTACATATCTTCCTTGTCCAACTTGGAAGAAACATAATCCTGGTTTGGAAGATGCTAAGGAAATTAAACTTTTGATTATTTTCACTACATCAAACTAATAATTCATCTGGAAAGTGCATCCAAACGCACCGTAAAATTCTCACAACCGTTTTCCACCTAAACTAAATAGTCCCCTCTCATTTTTTGCCCCGTCTATTGCCTGACAGAGGTTTATCCCATCGGAATTTGGTTGTGAAACCGATCGAGCATCAGCGCTCCCTCCCTTCCAAGCTATCCTCGATAAACGGAAGAAGATGCGGCGAGCCACAGAAGCGTCTGGGATCCCATACACCTTCATATCTGCAAACTGCTTAGGGGCATACTTTGTTGATATTCTGTTACATCCCCAAGAGAAAAGGGAGGAAGTTCTCATCTACGGCACTGGCAAAGCAAAAGGTATTTACAAACATTCCCAATTATGAAAAATGCCAAGGTGATCCAGGCAGATATGGATAGAAAAGGAAATCAAGCGCAAATAATGCAATATCCGGCCTGTATACCATGTGGGCGTGGTCCACTGGAATATGCCATTGGTACAAAACTAAAGCAAGCCAAGTCACCAAGCTCACCATGAATGCATAATGTGTATGATTCCTGGAGATTTCCTCCTCTTTTTTTCCTCATACACGTACTCCACCTAACTAGAGGAGGTCTTAGATTTTTTGATGGTCAGGATGTATTCACAGTGGGCTTCATCCACAGCTGAATGGACAGTTATTTCACATGTGTGCAACATTGGCACGTTTCATGTTACCATGAATTTCCTCTTAAGTCGGCCTTCAAGTAAATCACCTTGGCATTTCTCTATAATTTGAAATCCATGTATTTATACCATGGTTGCTAACTCTAATTAGTTGGAACAAGGCTTAGCTGATAGGGAGTTTTTTACTTCTTGTAACACAGCATCTATGGTGCAATGAGATTGTAGCCATTCAACAGGTGGTCCAATTGGGGACAAGCCTTTGTCTTGAAATCAGGTTGGTCCACACCTCGTATGATCCATACTGAGGGTGGCAATGGTTTGGTCTAGAGATGGGCCAGGGTTGGCCTTGACCTTACCAGCTGGTTCAAAAGGGCATGGCCCTACAGGACCAGCCCGAGCAAAAGCAAAATATCCAAGTGATCAACGGTTGAAATAATACTATTTAAATAGATTTTTGTCGGTTATCCTCCATTTACTATGAGTCCCATCATATAATTGGCTAGGAAATTGAAACAAGGGGCATATCCAATGAGTGTCCATGAATTGTCCACGCATTGTAAATGGAAAACCGCCACAAATGTTGTTAAACCTTCAATTCCTTCTCTATAATTGTAGCTCACTTAATGGTTGGACTGGGCCAACAGGCCAGCTGGGCCACATATCATTCTCTTAAGCGCGGTAGGCCTGGAAACTGGGCCTGAATTTCAAGACCTGGCCTGTCCTGGTGCAAATTCAGGGACTGAACCAACCTGGCCTGGGCTGCCTGGCCCACTGCCACTTCTAAGCCACACGGAGAGAAGATGACAGAGAAAAGATGACAATCAATTTACTTTCAATGCACACGAATGACCAACCTGATGAATGGACAAGCTATAATTTTGGCTCAGGAAATGTTTACTGTGGCTCCCACAGAGTGAGTGACACAAATCTCATATATGCGTGCCACGACTGGCATGCCACAAATCCCCTCTTTTATCTATTCTCACTGCTAATCGTCTTGATTCTTTCTCAACAGCTAATGAACATTTCCAAGAGTAAAATTCTCATCAATAATCTTGAAACTTGAAGCTAATGGGCTTTATCTTCTATTTTTACTAATGATTGCACAAACCGACTCAGCGGTGCTGAATTTTGAGGAAGATGTTGCTGCCTACACGATCATGGCCGTTAATGATCCAAGGTGCCAAAATCGTATCATCAACTACAGGCCCGCAAAAAATATCATTAGTCAGATGGATTTGATCTCACTTTGGGAGAAAAAGACCAGAAGTACTTTGAAGAAGAATTACATGCCTGAAGAAGAAGCCGTGGCCCTCTCACAAAGTAAGAACTTTGGAAAAGCTCTATCTCATCTACAATGCTCTTTTTCATCAGCGTAAAAAGCAGACGGAGCCATCTCCCATTCCTAAGAAGTCATTTGGATGCTCGTAACTTTTTAACTTGGAAACAGGTTACACCTGAAAGTGAGTTTAAGTTATTTACAGCAAGTGAAATTGCTTCTTTTCCTCAGGATTTCAAATGCACTGAAAAGTTGGAAGTGACTCACAGCTTGAAACTCACTTGCAGGTGAAATTTTCTATCCAAACACTGCCTGTAAGTTACCTGTAAATCCCTTACAACTAAGAAGAGTTACGGACATCAAGAATACTTCTCAGGAATAGATATAGCATCCTTAACAGGAATTCTACTATGTTTGGGACAAGCTCTATAGCGTTTATTAGAAGATTGGAAGCAAAAGGGTTAACAGTGGGAATAAAATATCCACATCGGTTGGATGATTGTAGACATCCCATCAGCATCCTTTAAATGATCGTAAAGCCCCAAGAGGTTTTAACTGTAGAGAATCAAGGGAAGTATGTGCAGAGAGATAGCTAGAATTGTCAGATAGCAGTGACTTTGAATAGTGCCCGGCCATAGAAAGCTTCCATACCACATGTTCAGTATTACATGTCGCCATGGATGCCAAGTTGGCATGTTATGCAGAGTTGTCTATCAGGTTGGACCCCACACTGTAGATCATCTGAGCCAAAATTCAGGTCAGCTATCAGGTAAGTCACACAAGTGAAAAAAGAATACTTGGTCTAGAAAAACATGCTGCACATTAATGAAAAGAGTGGACGTAGGATTATTGCTTCGTTCTTGTGTGACAATCTTGATGGTTGATCATAGTAAAGGTTTTGGCCAGATGATCTACATGGCAGGTCCCACGTGATGAAATATGTTTGAAAGGTGGAAGCATAAACTTTAAAATTTTAAGAATAAGATAACCCATAGATTTTATTGCATGTATATATTACCAAGTTTCTAAAAACAAGAAAAATGGATGGTTGAGATTACAGGTACCCACTAGATTGCAATGATTCATTGTTGTTCCTTTTTTTTTATGAAGAAAGTTTATCTTTGATCTATCACCAATAAAAGAGACGAACTCAGTGTCCTCTTCTTGCCACGCTATAGGACTGTGGTAGATAGAAGAAATAAAAAACTGTCCTTTTAATGGACTGCATTGATGATGGAACCACTGGGAAGGGATCAGATCTCTCATCTCCCTCTTCCTGTCTCTCTATTTTCTCTCTTCCTCTCTGGCCTCGATGGAAAATTCAATGAGGGGTATGTGACTATAATGCTATTTCCCTATGGCGATAAGATCTGATATAGGAGGAAATTGGGAATTCACTTGAGGAGCAATGTATGGTGGTCTTAACCCTCTGGACTTTGGTATGCTCTACATGTTAAATGTCCATACACCCGTATATCTCATGCATCCAAATGGATCCACATTCATCAATTGTCAGTGGCATATACTCTTGCCTAAAATATCACATGCAAGTAGAAGAGGTTGTGGTGGAGTTACGCCCTGAAAAACCAATATAGGCCTTATCCATGGGTGATATGGATGTGATATTGCTGATCTTCTCAAAGATTATAGTCACTATGGTTCTAGTGGACAAGTTGGAATTCCATAGTTAATATGTACTCGTACTTTTTTTTTTAACGCATGTACTTTTATTGAAATGAGGAGACTTTACAGACCCTGCACACATAAGGGCAGCCCATAGCTATAAAAAACAGCTAGAGCCACGTATCATATAACCAGCTAAGCCACAACCTACCGCCCCTAAGAAACCTAACCTCAGCCACTAACATCTACTCAAAGTCTCCACCAGGAGAGCTCGTTCCCTGATCTTACCCAAACCCATGCGGTCCAACTATCATATATGTGCTAGTACCTTAGGCATACATAAACTTTAGTTAAAGGATGGTTTTTTTTTTTTTTTTTTGGTCCTTGCAAACTTGAGATAAGACAATGGTTAATGACCAAGAAGAGAGTTTTATGCCATGGATCTCAATACCCTGTGGTTCCATCACCATTTAGTGAGTTGTAGGATAGATTTGTGTGTGCTTTTCTTAAGGACATCCAGATGGACATTGATGATCAGAGGTTGGAAGTGCTTTGGTAGAAGCAGTGGATGAGAAGATTAAAGAAAAAAAATGAAGAAGAAAATAAAGGAGAATACATTTGAGAGAGAGAGAGAGAGAGAGAGAGAGAGAGGGTGTTCTCTTAAAACCATTGAACTCACTTCTCTTTTATTTATAATGTTGTTTTTTTGTTGCAACCATGTATGGGCCTAGGTCTCTACTCCATAAGATGGCCCAACACTCGTTTATAATTTACTCCCTATTCAACTCTAATTATGAAGTTATTCAACTCCATTTTCCACCTATTCAACACACTCATAAACACATATTATTTAACACTCTCCCTTATGCTGGAGCATATGTATTCACCATGCCTATCTTACCATTAATTAGCATGCTCTATGTATGTGGCAACACCATTGTAAAGATGTTTGCTAGTTGTGTCTTTGACTGAATGTGCTTTGTGATGATTTCCTTGGATGTAACCTTTTCGAGGATGAAGTAAGTCCACCTCTATTTGCTTTGTTTTTTCATGGAAAACTAGGTTATTGGCTATGTGTGCCATTGCCTAATTATCATAGTGAATAACCATTAATACTCTATTAAAAAAAAGTTAGATTTTTTACGCAATTATTTTATCCATACAAGTTCACATACCACATAACCCATAGTTCTCTATTCTACCTCAGCACTTAAACTAGCCAATACATTTTGCTTTCTTTTCCTCTTCCAAGTCACCTAGTTTCCTCCCATAAATGTACATAACTTGGAAGTGGATCGCCTATTTGTCAATGAGCCTGCCTAGTCTGTGTCAATGTAGGATTTAACTTGAAGATGTACTTTAGGTCGGTAGATAAGTCCTTATCGTACTACTCCCTTCAAGTATCTTAGAATATGAACTGTGGCCTCCCAATGCTGAATCATTGGTTGATGCATAAACCTGCTTGTTATTCCAATTGTAAGTGAGATGTCTAGCTGAGTAACATTTAGGTATATGAGTCTGCCAACCAGCCTTTAGTATTTTTCTAAGTCTTTTTATAGCTCACCTTGATCATTAGATAATTTGTTATTTGGTTCTATCGAGGTGTCACATAGGTTGTAACTTAGTAACCGTATTTTTTAGAAGATCTAATGTGTACATCCTTTGAGATACAAGAATGTTTACGTCGCGTTTTGTAACAGGGTCCTCCAGATATTCACCTTCCTTCCAACCGATTTCCTCATGAACCTGAAAAGAGACAGAGGAAAAACTATGGGTGGCCGGCGTCCAGCCGTTGGCCCTCCGATGCTTAAGTTAGATAGGGTAGGGCTATAAAGAGAGGAAAAAGATTATGGGGCTTAAAGATTGAATACCTTTCTCATTTGTAGAGTTACCTATTTATAAAAATCTGAGTGATCCAGTCTGTTACGCAATCTGTTAGGATTACTGCTGATTTTAGGGGATAAGATGCTTATCTTGTTAATCCTTAGGTAAGAGGATAACCTAAGCCTTCCAGACGTCTAGCTGATTACGCCTCTTGATGGATATGTTCGAAGCTATAAATAGAAACAAGCCAAAACTGGCTTATATGGGCTACTCGTACTATGAGACGAGGGACATCCTTGCTAGAGACCAGAGACCAAGACCGTTCATATGTCGGGAGCTACTCATATGAGGGGGCTGCTCATATCAGCAATGCTTGTATTTTTGGGATGCAACCCCTTTCGACGAGCAGGAGCCGAGCTGCTCGCATTTTGGGATGCGACCCCTTTCGACGAGCACGAGCCGAGCTGCTCGCATTTTGGGATGCGACCCCTTCAACGAGCATGAGCTGAGCTGCTCGCATTTTGGGATGCGACCCTTTTCGACGAGCACGAGCCGAGCTGCTCGCATTTTGGGATGCGACCCCTTTCGACGAGCACGAGCCGAGCTGCTCACATTTTGGGATGCGAACCCTTCGACGAGCACGAGCCGAGCTGCTTGCATTTTGGGATGCGACCCCTTGCGACGAGCACGAGCCGAGCTGCTCGCATTTTGGGATGCGACTGTGATTCCTCTTGATCATTCTTTGATCGCATCTCTTAGGAGGCCAAATTTATCTATAACAACTGCCCCCCAAACCTTGGCGTTTGAGGAGCTATGCCAAGGGTTTTGTTTGTATATATAGCCGACTACTGGGAAAGAATCGCGCATGAGATATCTGACGCGATTCTGCATTTATGATGGCCAGATTTACGCAGCTTTTTAACCGTAAGAGGTGAAGCGTCGCTTGCCACGTGTCTCCGTAATTAATGCTTGCGCCCGTTCATCTGTCGTGCCAGATGAGAGGCCGCCGCGTGTCAACCAAATCAAATGAAATGATTGCGTATAAATATCGAATCCTGCAGGGTTTTCTTCATTTTCAAACTTCTGCTACAGGAGAGTTCTTCTTTCTTCTTCTTCTTTGTTTTCGGTGCAAACCTCTTCGCTGAGGTAGTCTTTCTTCGCATTCTCCTTTTCTCCTATCTTGCTTTTTCTTTTACAATGGCGGGGGTTTCAGATGAAGAGGTCGTCCCTCTGGGAGATGATACCCCCGATTCATCTGAATCCAACAATGCTAGAGTACCGGCCGGGAGGTATTCTGCCGCCGGTTATTCCTCAATAATGACGGAAGAAAAGCTCTCTAGCCTTCAGGAGAGATATCGGGTCCCAGACTTCGTTACTTTTAGGTTACCGGGGAGAGGGGAGACAGCCGATGTACCGCCACCAGGCTGTGTAGCCTTTTACGAGTATTTTTTCAAAGTTGGCGTGCGTCTTCCCCTTCACCCTTTCATCCAGAATTTCCTACGCACTTATAAGATTGCCCCCAGCCAACTTATCGTAAACGGCTGGCGGGTGCTTATAACTGCCTTCGTTCTCAGGAATCAAGCGGGTAACGATGAGTTAACCGCTGAGGAGTTTCTGAGGTTATTCCAGCTAAAAAGGGCCCCGGCTAGCGAGGGTTAGTATTACCTCTGTTTTTGGCACCAAAACAATTTTATTCTAGGAAACCCCTCCTCCAATTGCCCTGGATGGAGGAAAAAATGGTTTTACGTCTCCGGCAACTGGGAGTCCGAGGTGGGCTTAGACCCTAAAGGCCATAATGCTAACCGCTACTTTGGCGAAGGTGGGTTAAGTTTCTGCCCGTTTGTCTGAAAGAAACAAAAAACTTTGCTCTGTTTTGACTAACGTGCCTTCTCTTTTTTCTTGTAAGCATTCCAACTGGTGCGAGGCCAAACTTGCGAGGAGGACTTAACGAAAAGTTAGTAAGGGTCTCCAAGCTCCCAGCGGCTACACGCAACGTTAATGTTGCCTTCAACCCACGTCACCTCTGCGCCGCGGGCTTGATTTCTCGAGAGGAAATGGTGAACGTAGGCGACAAGAGGGGGGCATTGGGGATGCTCCCCCGTCTGAAGGGTGCGGCTTCGAAGAGGCAAAAGAAGTCTGCGGCTGGTCCTTCAGCCGCGCCTGCTCCAGCAGAAGGGTCTGCTCGCAGCGCACAGCCGCGTGTTGCTGCACAAGGGGGGGTTGCCACGACCTCTCGCACGACCGCGACCCCTCCGGCTACTGCGACCCCTCCGGCTGGCACCCGTAGCCAGTCGGTAATCGAAGTTGTTGATAATTCGCTGAAAGGCGATCGAAGGGAGGGAGGCCTCCCTCCGAAGGAGACAGCATGCGAGCCTATTGTTGCTCGCGAATCAGTGACACCTGCCTCGGGTGCTACGAATGCTCGCAAGGCGGGCACCAGTGAGATGGTTGTAGCCCAACCCTCTGGGTCGGGAGTCTTTGTTATCCCATCACACTTGCACCTAATATGCGAGTTTATGTTCGATAACATCTCCCCCAGCTCCTTCGGGGGCCTCCCTGAGCCAAGCCCAGAGGCTCTTTCTACTGATATTAGGGTGAGATTGATTCAGGTAACAACTCTCTTCTCGTTTCTCATTCTTTCTTTGGGTTACAAGTGTGGCGAGCCACTCTAATTCTTCTTTCTTTGTTTATATCAGAGTCTGGATCTCACGCTTCATGTCAGACGTGATATTGAAGCCGCCAGTCGCACCGTTGAAGATGCAGAAAAGAAGAAAAAGGCGATGGAGGTCGAAGTCCAAGGAAGGGACCAGCTGATGAAGGCCCTGGAAGCCTAAATCGCCAAGATGGATGAGGAAAAGAAAATCTTCCTTGTCAAGATTCAGGCCATGACTGACCGTTTTCAGTCAGTGGACCTTCAACTAGCGAGGCTCCAAGAACTCCATACCAAGAGCGAGAAAGAGAAGGAGATTTTTCGCCAGGACAAGATCCGCCTCGAGGAGCAGCTCAAGGATTTTCGGACTAAGCTCGAGGAGGCCAAGAAGACTCTCGACAAGCTGAAGGATGATTCCATTCACTGGGAGGAGGAGTGAGTGGCTCTTGTCAAGATGGTATCTGACGAGGGCCCTCGTGCAGTCTAGGAGTTCCGAACCTCTCAACTCTACGACGAGGAACGCTATGAACCGTATATCACTGGTCGCGATTTTGCGGTCAGGGTTATGCAACAGATCACTCCTTCCTTCAATTTTGAGGAGTTTGAGAGGGTTGTTGAACCTCCAATTTATACATTGCATTGCCCATTACACTACATAGTTTGCATGATTTTCATGGTTTAAAGGCCCACCTAACACGTGTTTCTGTGATTGTAGGGATGAGAGTGGATTTCATCAAATTGGAGCCAAAAGAATGTATTTGAAGACATTGCATGAAATCCTAGGATGGACCAAAGAAAGAAGAAGAAAAAGGGAGAAAAGAGAATGAAGAAAAGAAGAAAAAGTGGAAGAAAAACAAGGCTGACCGGTCGTCTGACCGGTCAGCCACATAAAAGAAGTAAATGGAAGGAGGCCGACCGATCTTGACCGGTCGGCCAGGAAGGTTGGACACATTGCAGAAAATCAGCCCGACCGGTCATGACCAGTTGGCTATAGGCACTGGATGAAGGATAAATCAGCCCGACCGGTCATGACCGGTCGGGCATGCACGCTGGAACAATGGACAGTCCACACCGACCGGTCATGACCGGTCGGCTGTGCTCTCTGGAGTATTTAAAAAGCCAGGCCGACCGGTCACAACCGGTCGGCCCGGCGTAAGAAGAATCCTTTCTAATTCGGGACTCCGAAAATTGCTGCGCAAGGCGTAGGATTTCGCAGAATCCGACGCAAGGGAGGATTGTTGCTATAAAAGGCCACCTAGGGGCTCTCCCTAAGGTATCAGAGAAGGGAAGGAACGTGAGTTTAGAGGCTGAAGGCGACTGTGGAGTGTCTGCAACATCTATCTTCGGGTTTTTCTAGTTTTATGCTTTATTTTTGAGTTTTTAGTTGTAGCATGACTATGCTCGGCTAAAACCTCTCAGCTAAGGCTGAGAGGTGAAGCTTGTAGCCAATTCTATGTTAATTTCAGTTTGATTTAAGTATTTTTCAATTCAAAGTTGATTTTTCTTATGTTTCAGTCCAAAAGATGGTAGTTTGAGATGTCTTATCTGAGTTTATGTGCTCCGGACATGAATTCCTTTTAATTCTCTGAGATTATCACAGGTTGCTTGTTTAGATTCGAATTATAGTAATCCTTGAGCAGGCCATAGTCCATAGGCATGGCTGTTACTCCGCAGGCTATGAATTTGAATTCTACATTGATTGAATGGACTTGAACTTGGAAGTTCAACTTGAATTGGATGAATGTGTGTGAATGCTTTATTTTCCAACTAGATGAGAGATAGGACTTCAAATCTAGTTGTGTTCTCTACTTGGATTGACTGAATTGACATAGGATTGCTACAAGTGGATCCTTGAAAGCCTTAGTACATTATATCTCTGATTTTTCATTAAATTACTGTTTTAATTAAACATCCCATTGAATTTGAATTTACTCTATTAAACTGAGTTGCTGGAGTAATTAGGAAGCTGTTACTCTTTCCCTGTGGATCGACCTCGGTCTTACCGAGATTTATTACTACATCGCAGCCTTACACTTGAGGCGAGCGAACAAGTTTTTGGCGCCGTTGCCGGGGAAATAGATAACGATTTCCAAATAATTTCAGTGGCTGTAGAAGTAGCAGTGGATAGTTTTTCTGATTTTCTTAGAACTAACAAGTTTTTCTGTTTTGTAGGAGTTTTTTTCTCTAGTTCAAGCGCATCAGGTGATACCCTTCTAACTTAGCTTCTGCAGAATTTTCTTTCAGATTTCAGTTTCCTAGAATAGGATTAGTTTCAGTTTCTGGTTGAGTAGTTTATGTCCCGTTGGGAACGTAACCATTCAAATCGTCTCCAATCCGAAGGTGGTTTAGTTAGGACCATTGTCACTCCATAGACGAGTCCGGAATTTTCAAGAGCATTGTGAAAGTTTGGGAAGTATGGATCAAACACCCTTAAGGAATCATCCCCCCCTACTCCAACCACAAACGCAAATCAGGAAGGAGTAGGAGAGAATGAGGTACATAATGTTCCTCCAATGAGATCACTACGGGATTACTTACAACCTGCTCGTACAATTACACCTTCTTGCATAGTTCTACCAGCTAACGGTGGGACCCTTGACATAAAACCGGGAGTAATCCAACTTTTACCTAAATTCCATGGGCTAGACTCTGACCGCCCATACTTACACTTGCAAGAATTCGAAGAAGTGTTGGCCACCTTGCATTATCCCAATATTTCTGGGGATACAATCAGACTTAAACTTTTTCCCTTCACTTTGAAAGAAAGAGCCAAAGATTGGCTTCACTCTCTTAGACCATATTCGATTGGGTCATGGGTTGAGATGAACCGGGAATTCTTGAAAAAGTTCTTCCCGTCTCATAAAACAAACACTCTTCGAAGGGCCATAATGAATTTCTCAGCTAAAGAGGGTGAATCATTCTTTCAATGTTGGGAAAGGTTTAAGGAACTCCTGCTTGCTTGCCCACATCATGGCTATGAGAGTTGGCGAGTTATAAATTTTTTCAATGATGGATTAAGTTCTAATATGCGCCAATTTGTGGAAATGATGTGCAATGGCGAGTTTATGAGCAAAAATCCAGATGATGCTTGGAGTTACTTGGACATGTTGGCTGAAAACGCCCAATCTTGGGATACCTCGGATAAACCCAAGAATCCCAAGCCTACTCAAGAGAAAGGAGGGATATATGTCCTTAAAGAGGAAGACGACGTAAATGCAAGGATAACCAACCTCACAAGGAAGGTTGAGGCCATGGAACTTAGCAAAAATGGAGTTTCCAAGTCCAAGGAAGCTGTTGAAACCACATGTGGGATTTGTCTCACCGACTTACACGCTACGCAAGATTGTCCCACAATTCCTGCATTTAAGGAAGTGCTGCAAGAGACAGCCAATGCCACATATGGTTATCAACGGCCCTTCAATGGACCGGTAGGTAATACTTACAATGAGAGTTGAAAGAACCACCCGAATTTCAGTTGGAAGAATGCTCCTACGGGCAATCCTACCAACTCCCAAAGAGGGCCACCCATGCAAAATATGGCCCCACCTCAATTCTCATTGGAGGATACCTTGAGAGCATTTATGCAAGGGCAAGCACAAATAAATGAATCGAATCAGCAATTGTTCCAAGAGCTGAAAGTCTCGGTTGATGAGATCAAGGGACGCTTGAATGCTAGGGAAGGGACCTTTCCGGCCCAACCTCAGCCCAATCCAAAGCAAGTACATGAATGTTAATGTCAAATTTTGTAACGAGATCCTCCGGCTTTTCTCCTTCGCTCCAGCAGGGATTTCCACCACCAGACCTGAAGCAAGACAGCGAATAAGGGTGGCTGGGGATCAGCTGTTAGCCCTCCGATGCTTAAGTTAGACCACAGAAGAGAAGCCAAGCAAAACGGGACCAAGATTGAATGATGTGTCCGTACCTGCTCTCAATGGAGCCACCCCTTTATATAGATCTGAAGCAATCCAATCTGTTACGTGAGATGTCGAAATCCCGTTGATCTCGCATACGATACTGAGAATTCACTGATTTCTTGGGATAAGATCCTATCTTTTTAGTCAGATCCAACCCAATGACTTATTCCAACAATCACGCCCCTAGATGGTAATCCCTTGAAATCCGGCTGGATCTGGCTGGAAACCATAGTTGGAGTCATGACCTCCGAAAAGGAAGGAGACGCCCGTAGTTGGAGTCATGGCCTCCGTAGTTGTAACCCGCAGAAAAGCTGCTCGCAGGTTAAAATGTGGTCGCGAGTCCAAGTACATATTTTGGATGTAACGTCTTTCAACGACTTGTGAGAAGGTCTGTTCGCGGATCGAGCTTTGTCGTATTTGACTATCGATTATGAAGACTCGAGACTTGCGAATAGCTGCTCAGTATTTTTCAATCTATGACTCCTGATTAGGTGAGCTCGAGAGTCGAATGGTCGTCCCGCACTTATCCAATATTCGACTCTCGATCAGACAATCTCGAGAGTCGAATGGACGTCCCGCACTTATCCAATATTCGACTCTCGATCAGACAATCTCGAGAGCGAGAGCGAAATGGGCATTTCCGCGTGAAATCTTATCTCCATCATTTTGCCTATAACAATGAAGTAAGCATCCCTAATCCTTCCAACCAAAACATGGAGCAAGCTAAATCCATTACCACCCTTAGAAGTGGTAAACAAATTGACAAAACTATTCCGGTGAAGGCTGATGAGCCTAATGATCCGGTAAATTCTGAGGATGAAAATGGATCTAACTTAGCCCCACAACAACCGGAACGCATTTACAAGCCCATAGCACCATTCCCATCGAGATTGGTTGCCCCAAAATCTCTCCCAAACTCTCAAGATATTCTAGAGATTTTCAGATAAGTCAAGATCAATATCCCTTTGCTTGATGCCATCAAACAAATTCCCTCTTATGCCAAGTTTCTAAAAGACCTATGCACAACAAAACGCAAATATAATGTGCAGCAAAAGGCCTTCTTAACTGAGCAAGTTAGTGCCATCCTCACTCAAAAGACTCCCCCAAAATTCAAAGATCCTGGTAGTCCCACAGTCTCATGTATCATTGGAGACTACCGGATTGAACGTGCCTTGTTAGACTTGGGGGCGAGTGTGAACTTGATCCCATACTCGGTATATGAGCAATTAGGCCTTGGTGAATTAAAACCCACCAAAACCACATTGCAACTCGCTGATAGATCTATCCGTGTACCGAGGGGGATAGTTGAGGATGTTCTAGTCCAAGTTGACAAATTCTACTACCCGGTAGATTTTATAGTCTTGGACACACAACCGGTTTTGGATGCTAGCACCCAAATACCGGTGATATTAGGCCGCCCATTCCTTGCCACATCAAACGCAATCATCAATTGCCAGAATGGGGTGATGCAACTATCTTTTGGAAACATGACACTAGAGGTAAATGTGTTTCATTTGGGCAAAAGACATAGGGATGTCGATGATGATGAGTTCTTCGATGTGAACAAGCTCGAAACTTTTGAAGAAGAAGAACTCCTCCAACTTGAACCACTAGAAAGTTTGGAGCCATGCTTAGCACATATCATGGATTCCGAAGATCCCATCAGTAGTGAGATTGTGCAGGCATTAAATATAGAAAGACCGGTAGTTGATACTAGCCGGTGGAGGCACCACTTTGAAAAATTGTCACCAACCACATCAAGGCCTCTACCGTCTAACATCAAACCACCAAAGCTTGACCTCAAACCGCTGCCATCAGAGCTTAAATACGTATATTTGGGTCAAGAGGAAACGTTCCCAGTTGTCATTGCCTCCCACCTAGAGAAAGACCAAGAGCTCAAGTTGATTGAGCTACTCAAAGAACACCGGGAAGCCATAGGTTGGACAATAGCGGATCTCAAAGGGATAGATCCTTCGGTTTGCACTCACCGTATACACCTTGAGGAAAATACAAAAACATCTAGACAACCTCAAAGAAGGCTAAATCCAAACATGATGGAGGTTGTCAAAGCCGAGGTGTTGAAGCTATTGGATGTGGGTATTATCTACCCCATCTCAGATAGCCAATGGGTGAGTCCTACCCAAGTTGTCCCCAAGAAATCCGGTATTACCATCATTGAGAACGCCAACAACGAACTTATACCAACGAGGGTGACAACCGGTTGGCGTATGTGCATTGATTATAGGAAGCTCAACACGGTCACTAGGAAAGACCACTTCCCTCTCCCGTTTATGGATCAAATTTTGGAGAGGTTGGCAGGCCATCCCTATTATTGCTTCCTAGATGGCTATTCCGGATACAACCAAATCGAGATAGCTCCAGAAGACCAAGAGAAAAGACCAAGAGAAAACCACATTTACATGCCCGTTTGGTACCTTCGCTTACCGAAGGATGCCATTCGGGTTATGTAATGCACCCGCCACATTCCAACGATGCATGTTGAGTATTTTCTCAGACATGGTGGGTGAGTTTCTTGAGGTGTTCATGGATGATTTCTCTGTTTTTGGTAGTACATTTGATGAGTGTCTCGAGCACTTGAAGTTGGTCTTGATGAGGTGTGAGGAAAAACAACTTGTATTAAACTGGGAAAAATGCCATTTCATGGTACAAAGAGGAATAGTCCTTGGACACATCATCTCGTCCAATGGAATAGAGGTAGACCGGGCAAAAATTGACATAATTTCCAATCTACCACCACCCAAAAGCATACGTGATGTGCGGTCCTTCCTTGGACACGCCGGTTTCTATCGAAGGTTTATAAAGGACTTTAGTCACATCTCAAGGCCTTTATGCAACCTTCTACAAAAGGAGAACCAATTTGAGTGGAGTGCCGAATGTCAATTAGCTTTTTCAAAGCTAAAAGACATGTTGACAACCGCTCCTATCATGCAACCACCAGATTGGTCCATGCCTTTTGAGTTGATGTGCGATACGAGCGATTTTGCTATTGGGGCGGTGTTAGGCCAAAAGAAAGATAAAAAGCCCCATGTCATCTACTACGCGAGTAGGACCTTGAATCCTGCCCAAGTTAATTATTCAACTACGGAGAAAGAGCTCCTAGCTGTCATCTTTGCCTTGGACAAATTCAGGCCATACTTAATAGGATCCAAAGTTATTGTTTATACGGATCATGCGGCGCTGAAATACCTTCTTTCTAAGAAGGATACTAAGCCCCGTTTGCTAAGATGGATCCTACTCCTTCAAGAATTCGACCTGGAGATCAAAGATAAGAAGGGGGTAGAAAATGTGGTGGCGGATCATCTATCTCGCCTAGTCCTACCAAATTCCAGTGACGAGTCACCTATTGAGGACTCATTCCCTGACGAGCAACTCTTTATTGCTATGCATCCACCATGGTACGCTGATATAGCCAATTATCTTTCTACAGGTGCGATGCCGACTCATTGGACTGCGCAAGACAAACGTAAATTTCTAAGGGAAGTGTGCAGATTTTTCTGGGATGAACCTCTATTGTTTAAATATTGCCCAGACCAAATTATAAGGAGATGCGTCCCCGATGATGAATACAATTCAGTCATCTCCTTTTGTCATGATCAAGCATGTGGGGGTCATTTTTCAGCCAAGAAAACAACTGTAAAAATTCTGCAGTGTGGTTTTTATTGGCCCACGTTATTTAAGGACACCCACGAATTTTGCAAAGCTTGCGAGCGCTGCCAGAAGTTAGGAGGATTATCCCGTCGAAATATGATGCCCCTCACCCCAATTCAACATCTTGAAGTCTTTGACTGTTGGGGCATTGATTTCATGGGACCATTCCCCTCATCTTTTGGACATGTCTATATTCTGCTTGCCGTAGACTATGTGTCTAAATGGATAGAGGCTATCCCATGTAGAACCAACGATCATCGTACGGTTCTCAAGTTTCTCAAAGAAAATATACTTTCTAGATTTGGGACACCTCGAGCCATTATTAGTGATGGTGGTTCTCACTTTTGCAATAGACCTTTTGAAACTTTGATGAAGAAATATGGTATTAGGCACAAAGTGAGTACCCCATACCACCCACAAACAAGTGGACAAGCTGAAATCTCCAATAGGGAAATCAAGCAAATTTTAGAAAAGACGGTGAAACCGGATCGCAAGGATTGGTCCCTACGATTAGATGATGCACTTTGGGCTCACCGTACTGCCTACAAGACACCCATTGGAATGTCCCCTTATAGACTTGTCTATGGGAAAGCTTGCCACTTGCCTGTGGAGATAGAACACAAAGCCTATTGGGCAATTCGGGCCCTAAATTTTGACATAGACAAGGCTAGCTCGCTTCGCAAACTTCAATTAAATGAGCTTGATGAGATCCGGAACGATGCATATGAGAATTCGAGAATTTACAAGAGCAAGATGAAGGCCCTTCATGACAAGCACATCTTAAGGAAATCTTTCCATGAAGGACAGAAAGTGCTCTTGTATAATGCCCGACTTCATCTTTTTCCTGGAAAATTACGATCTCGATGGACCGGCCCATATATTGTTAAAGAAGTTTTTCCTCATGGGGCTGTTGAGATTGAGAATGCAGCAAATGGTGACTGTTTCAAAGTTAATGGACAACGCCTTAAACCATTTGTTGAGAAATTTGATTCAGAGGACATGTCCATCTCCCTGAATGATCCTGTCTATCAGGATGACTGATCTCCTAGTCTGATGGAGGTATAGCATAGGTAGGTTTAGTTTGGTTTTACTGTTTTAGTAGGATTTAGTTGTTGGAGTTGCAGACTTCCATGATCGCGCTCTCAGGTACTATTACTCTCACTCTCTCATATTTTACCATTGCTCTCATGTTCATGCTTATTGACTATCTTTTTACATTGAGGACAATGCAAGATTTGGTTGGGGGGTGAGATGAGATCCCTCATCTAGCATATTGTAACATTTCGAGCTTCATATGCGGCAAATTTTTTTCGAATTTTCTAACATCTCAAACTCTTTTAGAAAATTTTGTTTCTATACATTTGATGCTATAAGTAGAAAAAAAAGGGAGAAACGAAGTGTGTGATGTTGTAGTCTTGAATTTCTTCCAACATAATGGTTTTATATGTTAATTCCCCTATTGTTATGATTGATAGAAAATTTGAACACCTTTACACCAAGTTCACATTACACGATTTTCATGAGTAACAGGTTTATGTGATTTGTGGATTAGCTAGACTTTGGTTTAGAGGTGTTGAGCAGCCAAGCCGGGGTATTTTGTCCATCCTTGTCCATGGGAAAATAACAGAAGATATGGATTTCAAAAAAAAAAAATCCTATCTAATTTAAAAGAAAAAGGAAAGAAAGGATGAAATCGGGAAGGAAAGAAAAATGGTGGAAAATTCCGAAAAGGGCTACCTATTACCAACCGGGGGATGGTCGAACCGTAACCAAAGCCGGAAATGGGACGTAGTGTGAAAGCCGTCGGAAGGACGATAAGGCAAATTCCTGTCATAGGCTTGCTGTTGCTCTGTACACCTTAAAATCCTTGGTCTACTTAATCTATGAAGACGATGATTCCAGGAACTCATGAGATGATCTTTCACTATGCACATTAGGTGGAATTTGTTCGAGTTCTTCTATTTATCAATCAATCAGCGGGAATTACATGTAGACACTTCTTATGTTTTGAGAGTCCAAGGTTCAGCTTCTAGCACCTAATTTTGCCAAATTCTTCACTTATACATCTTGGGATGGATAGAATCATGGGTTCTGAAGGGGAGTTGGATTTGGAGGTTTGAAATTATTTTCACTCATGTTTTGCTCGGGACTAGCAAAAAGCTGGTTGGGGAGTGTGTTGAACCTCCAATTTATACATTGCATTGCCCATTACACTACATAGTTTGCATGATTTTCATGGTTTAAAGGCCCACCTAACACGTGTTTCTGTGATTGTAGGGATGAGAGTGGATTTCATCAAATTGGAGCCAAAAGAATATATTTGAAGACATTGCATGAAATCCTAGGATGGACCAAAGAAAGAAGAAGAAAAAGGGAGAAAAGAGAATGAAGAAAAGAAGAAAAAGTGGAAGAAAAACAAGGCTGACCGGTCGTTTGACCGGTCAGCCACATAAAAGAAGTAAATGGAAGGAGGCCGACCGGTCGGCCAGGAAGGTTGGACACATTGCAGAAAATCAGCCCGATCGGTCATGACCGGTCGGCTATAGGCACTGGATGAAGGATAAATCAGCCCGACCGGTCATGACCGGTCGGGCATGCACGCTGGAACAATGGACAGTCCACACCGACCGGTCATGACCGGTCGGCTGTGCTCTCTGGAGTATTTGAAAAGCCAGGTCGACCGGTCACGACCGGTCGGCCCGGCGTAAGAAGAATCCTTTCTAATTCGGGACTCCGAAAATTGCTGCGCAAGGCGTAGGATTTCGCAGAATCCGACGCAAGGGAGGATTGTTGCTATAAAAGGCCACCTAGGGGCTCTCCCTAAGGTATCAGAGAAGGGAAGGAACGTGAGTTTAGAGGCTGAAGGCGACTGTGGAGTGTCTGCAACATCTATCTTCGGGTTTTTCTAGTTTTATGCTTTATTTTTGAGTTTTTAGTTGTAGCATGACAATGCTCGGCTAAAACCTCTCAGCTAAGGCTGAGAGGTGAAGCTTGTAGCCAATTCTATGTTAATTTCAGTTTGATTTAAGTATTTTTCAATTCAAAGTTGATTTTTCTTATGTTTCAGTCCAAAAGATAGTAGTTTGAGATGTCTTATCTGAGTTCATGTGCTCCGGACATGAATTCCTTTTAATTCTCTGAGATTATCACAGGTTGCTTGTTTAGATTCGAATTATAGTAATCCTTGAGCAGGCCATAGTCCATAGGCATGGCTGTTACTCCGCAGGCTATGAATTTGAATTCTACATTAATTGAATGGACTTGAACTTGAAAGTTCAACTTGAATTGGATGAATGTGTGTGAATGCTTTATTTTCCAACTAGATGAGAGATAGGACTTCAAATCTAGTTGTGTTCTCTACTTGGATTGACTGAATTGACATAGGATTGCTACAAGTGGATCCTTGAAAGCCTTAGTACATTATATCTCTGATTTTTCATTAAATTACTATTTTAATTAAACATCCCATTGAATTTGAATTTACTCTATTAAACTGAGTTGCTGGAGTAATTAGGAAGCTGTTACTCTTTCCCTGTGGATCGACCTCGGTCTTACCGAGATTTATTACTACATCGCAGCCTTACACTTGAGGCGAGCGAACAAGGGTGGCCTTCGGGGTCGCAACTAGAGAGCGAGCTGCGGCTGAAAATGATGTCACAGGGGCTACAGATGCTGCACCTGCTCCTGAAATCGGTCCTGAAGCCGAGAGTCGTGAGCCTGCACAAGACGGGGATGACCAGTCTTAGAGTCGTTGTTCTTCTTCATTAGTTTTTATACATTTTGAGAAGAATTTGTATCCATGTAAATGATCCAACTTTTTAGTCAATTATAATGGAACTTCCCTTTTCTTCGATGTTGTGTATTTTTTCTAGCTTTTTCACCCTTTGTCAGTCGCATGTTGACCGCTCATATAACTAACTCATGAAAAAATGAGTTAGGCTCAATCCGAGGGTCATGTGACCATGTCCGCGTTGAGATAGACTGATCTATCGATTGAGATTTTGATTCTACCAAGGGTAGAAGATTGGTCAAGAGAACGCGTATGTTCTCTTCAGGGCTATTTTTTATCCATAAAATGGAGAAGCGACAAAAAAGAATGACTTTAACTCTACCAAGGGTAGGTAATTGGCCAAGAGAACGTGTGTATTCTCTTCGGGGCTATTTTTGATCCATAAAATGGAGAAGCGACCAAAAAGAATGACTTTAGCTCTTATTCATTCGAAATGTCGTTGAGAATTATATCGAATTAAGGGAAATACCGTAGCAAATGTTCCACATGCCAAGGGCGACGTACGGGTCTTCCCTTCATATCTTCAAGATAATAAGTACCGGGTCGCACAATTTTGATGACTCGATACAGGCCTTCCCAATTCGGATCCAACGAACGAACAGAAGCTCCGAGGTTCTGTCTAAGGACTAAATCGCCGAGCTGGAAAGCTCTAGGCCGAACTTTAGCATTACGATAGCGAGCAATGCGCTGTTGATACGCTACTGCTCGCATCTGGGAGGCATTTCTCCGCTCTTCCAAGAGATCGAGATGAAGTTGAAGGCCTTCTTGATTACAAGTGGGATCATACTGCTCGACTCGATGCGAGGGTACTTGAACTTCAATTGGTACTATTGCGTCGGTACCGAATGCCAAGGAGAAAGGAGTTTCGCCTGTAGACGTGCGAGTCATAGTCCTATATGCCCACAAGACTTCTGGCAGGACTTCTGGCCATATGCCTTTACACTCACCGAGCTTGGTTTTTAAATGATGCTTGATGATTTTATTCACCGCTTCAACTTACCCATTTACTTGAGGATGATATGGAAAGGTGTGGATATTGTGTATCTTTCATTTTTCACAAAATTCATCGAAAGCAGCATTGTCGAATTACTTTTTATTGTCAGTGATTATAGTACGGGGGAGTCCATAACGGCATATGATATTTCTCCATACGAACTTAGTGGTCTGTTTCTCAGTAATTCTGGCTAATGGCTCCGCCTCGGCCCATTTGGTGAAGTAATCGACCCCCACGATAGCGAACCTATTTTGTCCTTTTCCAGTAGGCAAGGGCCCGATGATATCGACCCCCCATCGGGCGAAGGGCTAAGGGCTATCAATTGGCGTCATTTGCTCGGACGGTACATGAGGTATAGGAGAATATCACTGACACTTGTCACATTTTTTAGATAATTCAATTGCATTTGCCTTCATAGTGAGCCAATAGTATCCTTGCCTCATCGCCTTGTATGCTAGAGATCGTCCCCTTGGGTGGTTACCACATGCCTCCTGGTGTATTTCATCTAGAACACGATGTGCTTCTTCTGGGTGAAGACACCTTAAATAGGGCAAAGAAAAACTCTTACGTAATAACATTCCATTTTGTAAAGTATACTTGGCAACTCAATGGCGGATTTATCGTGTGGATTTTTTGTTGTCCGGAAGATCTCCATCCTTGAGAAAAAGGAGAATGGGGTCCATCCAACACGGAGAGGGATGTACCGTAATCACCAGCTCAAGAGTTGCTTGGTCGATACTCGGGTTCTGAAGGTGCTCAATGGGAATTGAATGTGATAACTCAGATTCTGGTGCAGAGGCGAGTTTTGCAAAAGAATCAGCGAGTTTGTTCTTCTCGCGAGGGATGTGGATTATTTTCATAATTCTTTAGCTTTGCGAGCAGGATGAGCACTCGAGATTTGTATAAGGTCATCCTTTCTTCTTTTGCTTCGAATTCGCCGAGTACTTGATTGACTATGAGCTGAGAGTCACTGTGAATGAGTAGATTCTGAATTGAGAGGACGTTTGTTAGTTCGAGGCCAACGATCAGAGCCTCGTATTCTGCTTCATTATTCGAGATGCGAGAATCGAAACGTAAAACGTATTGGAAATCCGACCCATCTAGAGCAACTAAAATTAGGCCCGCTCCGCTGCCGGTGGCTCGTGAGGACCCGTCCACGAAGAGTGACCAAGATGGCTGGTCGCTGATCGCGGCATTATCATCGGTAGAGGAGTATGTGAATTCGGCGATGAAGTCAGCCACGGCCTGGCCCTTGATTGCGGTCATGGGGCAGAACGAAATATCGTGCTCACTGATCTCGACCGCCCATTTGGTTAATTGTCCTGAAGCCTCGGGTTTTTTAAGGACCTGTCGTAACGGATGATTTATTGGCACTAATATAGCGTGGGCCTGGAAGTATGGCCGTAGTTTTCGGGCAGCCGTGACTAAAGCAAGGGCCAGCTTCTCCATATCAGAATACCGGGTTTCAGCGTCCACCATTGCTCGACTGATATAATAAATGGGCCTTTGTATCCCGAAATCTTCTCTTATTAAAGCGGCGCTAACGGCCGTGGAAGACATAGATAAATAAAGGATGAGTTGCTCGTGCGCCACAGGTTTAGATAAAACGGGGGGTGCACTCATATATTGCTTCAGTTGTTGAAAAGCTTCTTCGCATTGTGGTGTCCACTCCTAATCAGATTTGGCTGTGGCTCGGAGGAGCTTAAAGAAGGGTAAGTACTTGTTAGAGGCCCGTGAAATGAACCTATTTAACGATGCAATGCGACCAGCTAGACGTTGGACGTCCTTAAGAGTGGTCGGGGATTTCATCTCTATCAACGCTTTTATTTTTTCAGGATTTGCCTAAATTCCTCGTTGGCCGACCATAAATCCAAGAAATTTTCCAGCAGACACCCCGAACGCACATTTTTCTAGGTTTAGCTTCATCTGATATTTTCTCATTAAGTCGAAGGCTTCTCGAAGATCTGAAAGGTGATCATCTTCTACGACACTTTTCACGAGCATGTCATCGACATAGACTTCCATATTCCTTCCGATTTGGGGGGCGAATATTTTATTGACGAGGTGCTGATAGGTGGCCCCTGCATTTTTTAGACCAAACGGCATTACCTGGTAGTAATATAGGCCTCTGTCAGTGAGAAGGCAGTATGTTGGCTATCGGGCAGATGCATCATGATCTGGTTATAACCGGAATAGGCATCCATCAAACTGAGCAGAGCATGCCCAGCTGTTGAATCGACCAGCTGGTCGATTCACGGGGTCGGGAAGCTATCTTTGGGGCACGCTTTGTTCAAATCCGAATAGTCGACGCACATTCTCTATTTTCCATTAGCTTTTTAAACAAGAACTACGTTCGTGACCCATTCCAGGTTGTCAACTTCTTTTATGAAATTGACCATTAGCAGCTTCTCGACTTCAGCCTTGATTGCCATTTGCCTTTCTGCAGTGAAGGCACGTCAGCGTTGGTGGACGGGTTTATACTTCAGGTCAACGTTCAGACGATGTGCGATGACACTGGGGTCAATGCCGGGCATGTCTTGGTGAGACCAGGCGAACACATCTTGGTATTTGGTGAGGAAACGGATCAAATCTCCCCGAAAGACGCTCCTCAAAGAGGATCCCACGTAGACAACTTTGGACGAGTTGCCTTCAGTTAAGTTAATCGCCACTGTCTCTTCCCCAAGAGAGCATTCTCTCTTGGGTCCAACGAGGTATCTGTCGGGGAGTTGGATGAATCCTGTGCTACTATCATAACCGGTGTCCTTTGTGCTTTCTTTCGGTCTTGTAGGGCTATCTCATAACAAGACCGAGCTTCTCTTTGATTTCCTCGTACGACCCCAACACCATTCGGGGTAGGAAATTTGATGCACAAATACAAGGGATGTATAGCTGCCCCAACCTTATTAAGCGATGGTAGCCCCAAAATGGCGTTGTATGATGATCATCAATCTACCACGAGGAAATTTATGAAGATAGTCATCTTCGTTGGGTTCTCACCAAAGGTGACTGGAAGGTCAATGATTCCTTTAGGTGTCACCACTTCGCCCCCGAAGCCGATGAGGGGAGTTAGACTAGCTTCAGCAGGCTTCTGGCGAGTGTGATTTTGTTGAAAGCCTCTAGGTAGAGTATATCAGCAAAGCTACCTGTATCCACCATAATACGATGAGTCAGATAGTTTGATACCTTTAGCGTGACTACGATGGAGTCTTCGTGAGGAAAGTGAATCCACTCTGCATCTTTGAGGGAGAAAGAGATTGAAGGACGGCTGGACTCCGATGTATCGGGAGTTCGTTCCAGCCAGTAAATATGATGGGGCTTCTTGGATGCTTTACGGGTATATGCTTTTCTTGAAGCTTGAGAATCTCCTCCGCAAGCCGGTCCTCCGGCGATGGTCCGAATCTCCCCGGTAGGTTTAGCATTTTCTTGTGAAGTATGTCGATGAGGTGATTTCTTCTGATGTGGCAGGGCTTCCCCCCTTTTAGGTGAACGACCTTGTCGGACAACATAATCTTAAAGGTGACCTTTTTGAATAAGAGCTTCGATGTGATCACGCAAAGATATACAGTCTTAGGTGTTGTGCCCATGATCTTTGTGGAAATAACAAAACTTGCTCTTATCTCTTTTCTCAGGATCAGATTTGATCTTTGCGGGCCATTTCACATATGGTTTATGCTCAATCTCCATTAGCACCTTTTTCGGAGGCCGGTTAAGGGGAGTGTAGTTATGGTACTTACCAGAGTAGACTTTCTTGGGAGAGCGGTCTCGCCGGTTGCGCCAATATTTCTTATCCAAAGGAGAGATTTCCTTCGGCTTGTGCTTCTTGCCCTGTATACCATGACGCGCTAGAGCATCTTCTTCTGCGTTGATATACTTCTGAGCTTTAGCTTGGAATTCTGTCATAGTCTTAGGAGGATTCTTATCCAAAGCGAATCTGAATTTTTCGCTTGTAATTCCAGCTATTAGGGCGGTGACGCCTTTCTCTTCGGTATAACCTTCAGTTTGGACGGCTTCGGCAGTGAACCGTACTGTAAACTCTTTATCGTTTCCCCATGTTACTGTTTCAAATCCATTAGGTGAGATGCTGGTTTTTTTGTGCGGATGCTTCCCATGAATTGGGAGAGGAATAGCTCCGATAGCTGTGCAAAGGACCCGATGGATCGAGGTTTTAGCCCCCGAAACCACGTGTGAGCTGCCTCCTTTAAGGTTAGGGAAAAAGCCCTACACATGATTTTCGAACCATGTCCCTTTAGCTCCATAAGAGACATATACGTTTCCAAATGTTCGAGAGGATCGCCAGTACCTGTATATGGAGTGATGAAGGGCATACGATACTTTCTAGGTAAAGGTGCTTCCATGACCTCGCAGGTGAAAGGAGACTCGGATCGACGTATTGAGCCACAACGGCAGATGGTCGATTCGCCTGATATCGTTGCTCCATGTCATCAAAACGATCATGGATTCTCTTGAGGTCTCCTTCCCATGGTAAAGTATAACCTGACGTTTCGATAGTGGACCCATGAGATTGATGTTGGCGAGAAGCACTGGAATGTATGGAATGCGGGGATAGCGCAGGGGGTTGGTTGCCGATTGGCATTCGGTTTGACGGAGGATGATTTGGTTGGACTTGTGGTTTGTCCACAGAGTGTCTGAAAGCCACCGGTATGGGTTGCGCCGGCAACCTTCCGAAGGTCGTTTCTGAGGCTCCAGGAAATGCTGATCAAGCGGGTTAGACAAGGATTGAAATCCAGCGTTGAGGGTTAGGAGTGTGTTTCCAAGGAAACGCATGACATCTTCTTGACTTCTAGAAGTCTCAAATAATGGGTTTTGTGATGGCACGTTAGGATCTCCTTGAGGGATGCCCGTCGAAGTGGCTTGAGGGATAGGCACCGGTTCAGTAACGTCAGGCGGAGGTAATGTCTGCCTTGAAGTGGAAGGATGAACTGTCTTTTTGGTAGGCATCGTGTTCGATGGTGGGAGCGGCTAAATTTGATGATTAAATTGAGTTCCCACAGATGGCGCCAATCTGTTTACGTCGCGTTTTATAACAAGGTCCTCCAGATATTCACCTTCCTTCCAAGCGATTTCCTCCTGAACCTGAAAAGAGACAGAGGAAAAACTATGGGTGGCCGGCGTCCAGCCGTTGGCCCTCTGATGCTTAAGTTAGATAGGGTAGGGCTATAAGAAGAGGAAAAAGATTATGGGGCTTAAAGATTGAATACCTTTCTCATCTGTAGAGTCACCTATTTATAAAAATCTGAGTGATCCAGTCTGTTACGCAATCTGTTTGGATTACTGCTGATTTTAGGGGATAAGATGCTTATCTTGTTAATCCTTAGGTAAGGGGATAACCTAAGCCTTCCAGACGTCTAGCTGATTACGTCTCTTGATGGATATGTTCGAAGCTATGAATAGAAACAAGCCAAAACCGGCCTACTGGTACTATGAGACGAGGGACGTCCTTGCTAGAGACTAGAGACCAGGACCGTTCATATGTCGGGAGCTACTCATATGAGGGGGCTGTTCATATTAGGAGTGCTCGTATGTTTGGGACACGACCCCTTTCGACGAGCACGAGCCGAGGTGCTCACATTTTGGGATGCGACCCCTTTCGACGAGCACGAGCCGAGCTGCTCGCATTTTGGGATGCGACCCTTTCGACGAGCACGAGCCGAGCTGCTCGCATTTTGGGATGCGACCCCTTTCGACGAGCACGAGCCGAGCTGCTCGCATTTTGGGATGTGACCCCTTCGACGAGCACGAGCCGAGCTACTCGCATTTTGGGATGTGACCCCTTGCGACGAGCACGAGCCGAGCTGCTCGCATTTTGAGATGCGACCGTGATTCCTCTTGATCATTCTTTGATCGCATCTCTTAGGAGACTAAACTTATTTTTTAGAAGATCTAACGTGCACATCCTTTGAGATACAATAATTTCTAAAATATGATCAAGTAACTTCAATTCCAAGGAAGTATAGTTCCAAGATTCTTAGTTTGAAACTTTTCTTATACATAATGGTTTACCTCAATGATTTCTTCTTTATCAATGCTTGTGATAATGATATAATTATATAGACGATTGGAGCTACAATCCCTTGGGTTTTTGCTTAATAATGACATAATAATCTACTTAGCATCAATGAAAGCTAATTGTGATTGAAGCAATGTAAAACTAGTTATACCGAGACCTTAGACTTAGTTTGAGTCCATAAATTACTTTTTATAGCTTGTTAACTCTCCTTCTCTCCCCCTACCAAACAAACCTAGGTGGTTGCTCCATGTACACTTCTTTAGAAAAATCACCATAGAGGAAAGCATTCTTAATTTTAAACTAGTATAAATGCCAAGATCTATTAGTTGTAACAGAGATCAAAACTCAAACGTGGTTGAGTTTAGCCATGAGGGAGAAAGTTTGTTCATTATCAAAGCCAAAGGTCTAATTATAGCCTTTAGCTATAAGTCTTGCTTTTAACCACTCAATGTATTCATCTAATTAGTATTTAACAATGAAGACCCACCAGTAGTTGACTGAACATTGACCAAGAGGTAATGGAACTAGTGTCTACATCGCTATTCGGTGCATTGCCGATAGTTATTCCTCCATCGCTTGGCGTCATCCTAGATGAGTAGAGCATCATGGTAAGTACAGGGAATCTCGTCATAGAATAAGGCCATGGAAATGGAATAGTAGGAAGGATGAAATCGATGATATAAAACAAAATGAGAAATAAGATACAAAGTTCAAGACCAAGTACCCTTTAAAGCATCAATCGGAAGATTGAGGTCGTGGTTGGCTAGGGATGTCACAAAGACCTTAGTAAGAATCATAGGTGGGAATGTGAGTCTAAGGAGTGATGACTAATAATCTAGGAAGAGGAAGGAATGAATGTAGATTGAATCAAAGGATCAAATGATAGATGAGGGGAGGAAAAAGACAAAGTAGTGGTGGAGGGTGAAAAATACAGAGTATCCTAAAAAATGATGCTAACAACTAAACAGATCAGTGCACAATTGGTGACGAGGTCAAAGAAAATATAACATTTATTTGTATGAGAACAACGAAGAAAGATTGTCTTCTCTACACATGTATTAAGTTTATCAAAGGGGATGCCCATTTTTTAAATAAAAGCGGTACATCCAAAGACACAAGCTAGTAGAGGGAATGGTTGTGCATTACGAGATAAGATAGAAAATGGGGTGTAACCATAAAGAAAAGTGAAAGGTTGCCTATTAATGAGAAGTATGTTGTAAGTACTGCATAAGGCCAAAATCATTTTGGAGCTTGCATATTTGATAACAATGGTTGTGCCACCTCTAACAAATCTTTATTTCTTTTTTCTTTCATCCACAATGTTTGTTAGGGTAGGAACATGATGTTTGATAGATTATGTTATGTTTACACGTATTTATATATGGAAATAAACATTGCATGGACATTCGCATTTGTGTTTATAGACATTCACAAGACATTGCTACATCTACATGAAATAGAGACAAGAGCATATAGTTGAAATGCTTTTATTATTATTTTGGGTTCTTATTACATCCAGGAGATGACATATCACAAGCCCTTAATTATACTACATAAAGTAACCATTGATTCTAAAATAGTAGTAAGTGACAAAATAACTTACTTAAAATAAAGGTTAAAGTTGATTAATACAGATGCATAGAAATGTAATGCATATTTTTCATAATACAAGATGCATGCAATGCAGAACAGAGCATAACCCCTCATCTAGGGCGTAGTTCTATTATTAGTAGATTTGGGCTTTATGCCCCTGACATTGGCTTAAAAGGAATAGGCTCCACACGCTCCTCACATATTTAGTTTAAGAGTTCTATAGGCACTATGCATCTCTCTTTTATATAGAGTCCTTGGTATAAGAGTTCTATAGGCACTATGCATCTCTCTTTTATATAGAGTCCTTGGTACAATTAGTGTAAGATAGACTGAGGGAGCAGGAAACCTTATGCTCCTTGGCACTTCTTGTCAGGATGGTTAGGAGTATATTTTCCTTGGGTGTACAATGTTAGTGACAAAGCATATGTTCATTCAGAACATCTTCCTCTATGGTTCTTTCAGCAACGAAAGATGATCAAGCCAACTTATCCATGGGTGATGGACAAAATCAAGTATACACAGGCTTTAATATTCAACCATTTCCCAATCTCTTCAGGGCCTTATGACAAAGACGTCATAGATAATGATTCATTGTCTCCTACAAAAAAGAGCTTTCTCATCTCAATTCGGTCAAGCACACTGCCTTTGAGGGAGAGCAGCGAATTTTGGAGGGAACCATATTATCCAAGTAGATTTCCTTGGTAATTCAGCTTTGATTAGACAATGCCCATGTCTTCTGAACCAGTAATGAGACCGATGAGAAGCTATGGTGTGGGACCGTACAATTGGGTATTCATTTGGAAGCAACTTCTAGCTACCAACACCCAAGTGAATTTCGTAATTCCTAGCTTCAAGCGCAGTGTCCACGGTTCCTATGCATGGATGAGATGATGGCCTCATCAGTATCATCTGGTTTGCAATAATCATCCTGTTAACTATCCGATTTGGGTGCCTCCGCCACAAGTACCGGATAACTTGCAGATTGATCGTAATGGATATTCTCGAGAAGCAGAGAGAGCTCCTTCAGTGGGAAGATATTGTTATCTTATCTCTTGTGACGAACCGATAAGAGAAACTAGTTCGTTCGGTACTTTAAAAGGATGGATAGCTGGTGATAAGGTAATGGATGCTCAATCAGCTCAGAAAAAGAAGCAAAAGAAGAAATCCTCTGGTGCCGGCACATCTTCCATTCCAGGGAGTCATCCTCCCATAGATCTTCCTTCACCTACCCTTGCTTTAGAGCTACATGATCAGTCGGAATCTCCTGCCACTCCTTCAGGTCATGTAAGACATTTAGAGGTGTCAGACACTTCAGGTGGCAATTTTTCTTTGGAAGAGTTCGATCAACACATTGAAGATTCCTCTATAATCAGGCAAACCTCAATCCATATATCTTCATCTCCTCATCAGAGGAAGACCACGACTGCTGACACTGATACTCATGGAAAACAAAAGCAAGTGGCGGCTGCATCATCTTCATCAACTAGCAGCGGTTCTGCTGGAAAATATAATCACAGCACCAGTACTTCGAACAGTTCAAGAACTTCTGGTGAAGGAAATGATGATGAAGATACTTCTTCTTCTGCTGGCCATGAGAATCCTCCGATTAAGGATTCTAATGAAATGAATAGAGGGCCTGATGAGGATGTGCAAATCACTGATGACAGCCCTCATCGCTTGGGTCAATCCCCATCCACTCCTCAGGATTTAGCAGTTGAAGGGTCAGGTCCTGTGTACGAATCGTTCCAGTACTCCCCCAATCCTACTTATCAGTAATAACATCCTCTATCTCCTCTTTTTACGATCAGTGAACTTCTTTAAACTCATCGCACATCGGACCACTTGTCTACGATTGCGGACGTATCGTCTTCTAAGGAGGCTGGGATTCCTTTTATTTAGGCTGAAGAAGCAGCTCCTCCTTCTCAATCAGGTATAAAATTGTCTTTGAGGTAAATAATAATTCTTCGCTTTTTTCGAAGAAAATCCTTAACCCTTTTATCTCTTTGAATAGTAAATCCTCCTTCTGCCCCCACAACGGATATTCCTGTCATGGAGACATCTACGATTCCTCCTTTTATGGATTTCAATTCTGTGGGCGAAGAACCCACTCTGAATATTAATCTTCAAGGAGATGCCACTGCAGAATCTTCATCGGCATCAATTCCAAATCCTCGACTTGCTCCTACTCTTGGTATATTTCTTCTATTATGTTTGTTATTTCTTGCTTATATTGCGTTCATATCATATTCCTTATTCTTTCATCTGTGGTACAAATTCTGGGCCCAGCGGTACGATCCCAAGACCACTGCTCCATATTCTTCTGGACTTTCAAGCTATCAAGAATTTTCCTCCCTTTAAGATTGAAGCAATATGAGTTGGCTTAAATGGGATTGCTTCTACCATAGAAAACCACAACTTGTGGGGACAACTGCCAGAATCTTGGTCTTTTTTGAAGTTTTCTGCTGGCTTAGTGAAAATCGATGTCTTTCTTGGAGCAGTCTACTAACGAGTTTGATGAAGCTGTAAATTCTTTGAATGATAGTCAAATTATAGAGATGGATCCCGAATTGGAGCGTAAGCAAGCAGAACTTTCTCATCTTGCTGATGAAGTTACAGAGCTTTCCTCTTTGGTTTCTCGCTACCGATCAGAACATGAGTCTTTAACTGTACAAGCGCAAAAGCATATTAAGCAGATTAACTCCATTGAAGCTCAGATATCATCTCTTGCTACTCATAAATAAAAGGAAGAAGATGATAAAAGTAAGAAGATGATCTGAAAGCCATACGAACTCGTATTCGATCCAATAAAGGCTTATTGGATTCTCAAGAAAATGAGCTGTCTGATAAGCAAGTTGTCATGACTTCCTTGCAACAAGAACTTGCTAATGTTCTTAATCACTAAAGAATGATAGCGGATGCTGAATTAGTTCTATCACAAAGCCATGCTCAATTTAGCCAGGAAATTCAATAATGTATTGTAGCATTTAACTTTTGATATCTCTTTTATATGAAACTTTTTTTTGAAACATGAAATGAATGAACAATCATAGATATCATCATTCCATTGATGCACATGTGATCATATATTGAATGTTAGTACTATTAAAGTAGTTGGCCTATATTCATTATGCTTTTTCAGGTTTTATGCAATTTTAGCTTTTAGGTTATGGTTATGTATAGTTTCGTATTATTTCAAAAGTTAATCACCCTTAGCGATACTATCCTAGGGTACTATTATTAGGCGCCCCTAATAAGAACGCAGTTTTAGCTCATGAGTATTTGGAGAGTCGGTCTTATGCATGGTTAACCCTCATGGAGTACTCATTGCTTCCATGGAAGCGGCCCTCAGGGAGCACACTCCTCTATTGGTAGAAATGATCGTTATATAATACATTCCTCTGCTGGAAGTGATCCTCATGGAATACACTCCTCTAAAGGGGAGTTACCATACCATCGATCCATCAAAGGGGCCCAATGACGCTACCAAGGTGGTGAACTCAGAGGTGTTATACTTTTGGTTGGCCGCTCCGGCTCTCATGGCTACCTCGGATACCAAATTCATGACCACCGGTCCGTTAATAGGGGAAGAATCTCAACCATCCTATGCGTTACTACTAGAAACGGTCCCATAAACCTGGGGGGAATTATGCACGGTTAGCCATGATCAGCAGAGCGCGATACAACCCTTAAATTATAAACTTTTTCCATGTTCCTTACGGCGCTACCGTAGTAATAGAAGCGGTAGATCTCACGCATGAGGTTGGCCCGTAGGACTTTTAATTTTCTTGTCCTTAAGGTTATTCTCTCAACCGCCTGTAAGGTTTTTACCCATAAAGTCTTCATTGGACTTGTAAGTGAATTCTTGTTCAAAGAGCTCTTAATTGACTCTTAGCGCTTTCGCTTTTTTATGCTGGAGCATTTATCAGTAATCATCTTTTTTGTGATTCTGGTATTTCTCTTTCTAACCTTTCCTTATTTATATACGTGGTACTTTTGTCTTCCTGCAGATTATTCCAGAAATATTTATTGTATTCGCAGGCGACAAAGGTCTTTCGGAAGGAGAGAACCCGAATCATTTCACGTTTTTTATAATCTCTGATAACTGTCTTTTCAAGTCAGTTTCATCAAAGATCTTGAATGGAGGAAGAACATGATTTTTCATTATCTTCTTTCAGTAATACATTGATGTATGTGTCTTGGCTCTTCCTACCCCCTTTTTATTAGGAGAATGCTTGTCCATATGAGAATTCTGGCAATCAAAACATTCCGCATCCGTCTCTATGGATAGTATATCTTTATATATCGGCCATTGATTGATATACCAATTCCTTTCCATCATGATTTACGATTCTGTAAGCCCCATTTGAGAAAACTTTGGTGACGACATATGGGCCATCCCATTTGGGTTCAAATTTGCCCCCTGTTTTGTGTGTCATCACAATGGGCCTCTTCAGCATTACTACCAGGTCTCCCTTTTTGAAAGATCGGTATTTCACCGTCTTATCGAAAGAAGTAGATATTTGGGCCTGGTATGATTGTAGGCATTGCTATGCTGTGAGTTTTTTTTTTCGTCCAGCATATCTAACTCTTGTAGTCGAAGTTTAGCATTCTCATCTTCTGTGATTCCTTAATGCACTGTCACCCTCAAAGATGCGACTTGTATTTTGATTGGGAGTACAGCTTTTACCTCATACACTAAGGAGTATGGTGTTGCTTTCATAGCTGTGTGATGCATCGTTCGATAAGCCCATAATTCTTCTAGCAATTTTTCATCCCAATCTCTTTTATTCCCACTCACCGTCTTCTTTAATATTCTGACGATCATCTTGTTGAATGCCTCTACCAATCCATTTGTCGTTGGATAATACGGTGTGGAATAAGAGTGCTTAATGCTGAATTTCTAGCATAGCTTGTCCATGTTCTTATTTCTGAACGGAGTACCATTATCTATGATAATTTTCTGAGGTACTCTATGCCTATAAATGATAGCATGCCTGATGAAATCTGTCACATCTTTCTCTTTCGCATTTTGTAGCGTGACTGCCTCTGTCCATTTAGAGAACTAATCTGTAGCTGCTAGGATATACTGTCGTCCTCGTGAAGATGGTGGATTAATTGGACCGATCACGTCCAATCCCCAACTAGCGAATGGCCTTGAAGAAACTGTTTGATGAAGCTCTTCAGGTGCCATGTGAATATCATCACCGTGGATTTGACATTCATGACATCTTTTTGCAAAATCAATGGCGTCCTGGAACATCATTGGCCAATAATATCCCGTATGATGTATACGATTGAAGAGATTTCTTCCTGCTTAATGAGGCCTGCATTCTCCTTAATGAGCCTCTCGCAGTATATTTCTGCCTTCATCCGTATCTAAGCACCTTAATAATATCTCATTATACAATTTTTTGTATAACGTATCATGAAGTAACATGAACTTCATTGCCCTTTGCCGTATTTGTTCTTTCATAGAGGAATCTTCTAGTAAGATCTCGTATTTCAAATAATCGAATATTGGCCGTCGCCAGTCTTCCATTGTTATTTCATAATAAGAGACAGGCTTTGCCTCATCGACATAATCGTTTGATTTTGTTAGAGGCAAGAATCTTCTCTCTTCAATCGTCACTTGGAGAGGACTTTTGACGGTGCATGTTAAGGCTGCTGCTAGGCTCACGAGTGCATCTGCCTTTTCGTTTTCTCTACAAGGCATATGTTGTATGGAAATGTCTTGGAAGCTTTCAAATAGCTTACTTGCCTTCTGATAGTATGGTAGTAATTCTGGCTTTTTTATTTCATATTCTTTCGTCAACTGATTTATGATCAACTGAGAATCGCCAAATATCCTAGCTGCTTGTATCTGCATTTCTTGTGCAATTTCAAGTCCGATAATGAGGGCATTGTATTCTGCTTTATTATTTGTACAGGTTGTTTCCAGTGTGAAGGAATATGGCAAGAGATTGCCTTGCGGGCTGATAAAAATCACCCCTGTGCCTACGCCTGCGCCTGCCCCCATAGTTCTTGCAGCACCATCAAAATAAATCTGCCATGGTTCCACAATTTCTACCTGAAATACACGTTCATCTGGCAAATCATCCGGCAACACATTTTCTTCATAAGTGAGATGTGCAGCTAAGAAATTGGCTATCGCTTGACCTTTGATTGCTTTTGATGGTACATACGTGATCGCAAACTCTGATAGTAACAACATCCATTTGGCCAATCTTCCTAATAACATCGGTCGTCTCATCAAATATTTGATAGGATCAACTCCTGAAATCAATGTTATATCATGGGAGAGACAATAATGGCACAACTTCTGCACACCGAATATGAGGGCCAAACAGATCTTCTCAATTGGCGAATAATGATGTTCTGCTCCCACCAGCATTCTTCTTAGATAATATAAGGCTGCTTCTTTCCCTTGTTCATTTTTCTGCGCAAGGAGTGCACTAAATGAACTTTCGTAAGCAGTAATATACAAGATGAGTGGCTTTCCTGGTATCGGTGCTGTTAATACAGGCAGCTATTTTAGCAACTGTTTGATAAACTCGACTGCGTTCTAACATGCTGTATCCCATTCGATGACTATTCCCTTTTTCATGAGACAAGAAAATGGCAGACCTCTTCCTGATAAGTTTGAGATAAACCTTCTGATGTATGTTAATTTCACTTGCAGACTTTTCAATTCTTTCAACGTTTTTGGCGGCTGCATTTCTTAAATCACTTTTATTTTTCCTGGGTCGATTTCGATCCCTCTATGTTGTACCACGAATCCAAAAAATTTACCAAAAGAAACTCCAAAGGCACATTTTAGAGGATTCATCTTTAATTATTTCTTTCGACGCCTTTGAAAGACAGATCATAGATGTCTTAAATGTTCTTCATGATCGTCAGACTCACAACCAGGTCATCGACATAGCATTCCACATGCTTGTGCATTATATCGCTGAAAATACGTTGTATAGCCCGCTGATACATTGCTCCTGCATTCTTTAACCCGAATGGCATGACTTTGTAACAATATATTCCCAATGAAGTTTGGAAGGCAGTTGATTCTTCGTCCTCTGGTGCCATGCATATCTGATTATAGCCAGAATAGCTGTCCATAAAAGACATGACATCTTATTTCATTGTGCTATCTATTAGTAATTATGTGATTGCCAAGGGAAAATCATCCTTCGGGCAGGCTTCATTCAAGTCTCTAAAATCTATGCACACTCGTATTTGCCCATTTTTCTTTTTAACCAGGACGATATTTGATATCCATTTAGGATATTTGAGTTCTCTGATGAATCCCACCTTAATGAGTTTATTCACTTTTTCTTCGATTCGCAACAGAATGTCTGAATGGAAGCGTCGTTGAGCTTGCTTGACCAATTTCTTTTCTTTAGCAATATTAAGTTTGTGCATTGCCACCGTTGGCTCCAAGCCTGGCATTTCAGCATACGTCCATGTAAATACATCCTTATTGTCTTTCAATACTTGAAAATATCGTTCAACTTCTTCTTTTGTTAGACCTATGCTGATATAAGTAATTCACTTTTCCTCTTCTGTCTCTAGATTTATTTCACGTAACTGGTCAATCATCGGTTGACCTCTATCCTCCATCTGTATATGAGCTTTTTCTGGTTCAGATATTTCTTTCTCTGTCGATAAGTCTATTCGTTGTTCTATGGGGCTAATTTGAGTCATTTCGCTAACCATATTTACTTGTGCAGACTTCAGAAATGCCCTTAACCCCAAAGTTTTTCACGCTTTTGAATCATTATGAGCACTGATATTCATTTTTCGTTATTCAGGCCAATCGGATCCCAGCAATCGAAACCCATTGACTGTATTATTCTTTTACTAACCGGACTGTACCACCCCAGCTCCTTTGGGTCCAACTTTACTAGTTTTCTTGTCTGTATCAGTTCCTTATTCTGTTCTTCGGTCATTTTTATTACTGCAGAATAAAACAATATTGGAGCCTATTCCGCATTTCCTGACACCTGAAATTCTCGAGGTCTTTTGAAGAAAGGTTTTCTTTTTTTTATTCTTGGTGCTGGCATGGTGAAATTGGCCTGAAGGGTTTCTGCTTGTTTCACCGAGAATAAAACTAGTGGGGCTTACCCTGGTGCCGCATACTTTTCGGCACGAAGTAAAATCTTTTGCCTTGGGCTCTTTCTTTTTCTCTTGCTAAACTTCCTCTTTTTGCAGGTTCTTTTCGTCTTTATGTTCTTCACTGACAAATGATTCATAATACCATGCATCTGTGAAAAACGATTATGCAATCGTGTATAGTTTCTCGTCTGCTAAAATTCTGTACGGTACACCTTTCTAACAATACTTGAAGCACTGATGCAAGGTGGAAGGAACAATTTCATATCTGTGTATCCACGGCCTCCTGAGCAACAAATTGTATGTTGTTACTGCATTGATCACGTGACAGGTTACCTTGGTAATCAGATTCTCGATTTCCAACAGCATGGTAATTGTGCCCAGTGCTTTCTATCCGTCCTGATTGAATCCATGTATCATCATATTGCTTGTCCGCAGATGTTGTCACTTATATCCTATCTTAAAGAGCATATTTAATGGCATTATATTTATAGCAAACCCATTATCGATCAAGATGCGCTTTATCTATTTGTCGTTGATGTATCTTGTACCATAAGCAGCCGAATGTGCTCTTTTTCGCCTAACATCATATCATCATCTGTGAAGGTTATTGTTGACATACAGTAAGCTGCTTCGGCTTTTTCTGTCATTGCGCTCCAGCTCTTATCCTCATCTTTATCAATGTCTGCCATTTCCATTTCTATTATCAAGGCCTCTCGTACATTATCGTCTAATAAAGCTTGTATCAGATTCTGTCGAAAGTCCTTGGACAATTTCAAGGCATCATAAATGCTTAGTCCTGCTAGAATTCTTTTCAGATGGCTGATCATGTCATACGTAACACTTGACATCGATGGTTCTTCTGGCCATGACGACCAATTAGTTCTTTCATGAACCCTTTCTTAATTAGATATCTGATCGAAAATATCCCTTTGTAATTCTTTCTGGGGTTCCTCCCGTAACTATTTTTCCAACCTTAACATTATTATATTACTTTCCATTCCTCTGTCATTGAACGAGCTGTTTACATTTTTTTATTTATCTACGGCTTAAACTTTCGCAACATCACATAATTCATGAAACTGAAGCACCAATATCTTCAGCAGTTGCTGGAAGCTTTGTGGGATTCCTTGGTTCTTTGGTATCAGCTGCTCTTTGAGCACAGTTGCTCGAATGTATTCACTCACCATAACATCTTTGGTCAGCGACAATGTGTAATTGCAGGCTCATACATTCCACCATCGATGTACGAAATCCAATACGTCTTCACCCTGGAGTTGCAATGTCTTTTGGAGTAATTCCTTTAATATTCTTACATTATATATATATATATATATATATATATATATATATATATATATATATATATATATATATATATATAAAATCGCATCACGAACCTTTCTTTCATATCCTGCCAATTTGCAACGGTTCTCTCTGGCAGAGCGAAATACCAAGTCATGGCACTACTTGAAGTGGTCAGTGAATATACGAAGTTTCGCAATAAATACTCCTAGGAGATGTTGCCTCTGAAGTAAGCAGCATTTTCATAATTCACCAAATGCTCTATTGGTGATTGGATTCCTCCTTTGAAGAGTATAAATTTAGGGAAATCTGGAATCCGTTCTTCTTTTCGGGAATTTGTCCATTGCAATGGGTTGGTCCAAGTAGCATCTAACATTTGCCTCACTTTATTGACATGTGAGTCGCTGAAGAAGTGTATTATTTCTCACTCTCTATTTATCTCGAGCCCCATCATTGCAGCTTCTTTCATCAGATTGAATATAGTATACGGCTTACTGTCTACGGCCTTCATTCTCATGCTTTCGGCGTATAACCCAGCTATCTCTATCTCTGTATGTTTAAGTGATTTGTACGATCTTGTTATTGTGTTTCTCCACTTCATAATATACTGGTATGGACATTCCTTAGAGTAATATCCCACCTTATCAGCTCTGTTAAAGGAACTGCCCTTCGTGGTACCCAAAATCGCAACATGAACAGTTCACGAAACTGTTCCCAGGTTCATGCTTCCCACAAAGTTCCTATTTCATACCACTTTTTGGCGGGTCCTATTAGCGTTTCTTGAAACTAATTTATCGTTTGCTGCTTGTTAATTCCTTGGTGATCACAATATTTCTCATACTGGAGTAGATGATCGAGAGGCGAATCATGTATTAAAAATGTCATCGTCTCGATGTTCAAGGTCTTACGTGCCCTACGACGCCTCGACGGTCGGTTGGCTTTTGCTTTCAATATAGTACTGATTCTTTTCTATCTCTGACTTTCTTCTGGCGTGGCGGACATTGTCATACTTTGTACGAACTGTGTTTCTTGTTCCTTAACTTTCGGATTGAATTGTCTTGAAAGGAGTACTGAAGATGTTTCATGTTTCATGTTTCATGTTTCATGTCGATGTTTCATGTTTATTGCGGACACAGCGTTCGTAATTGCTTTCTTTCCTTTGTCTCTTTCTTTCCCAATAATTATTTCTCCTCCATCGATCATTCTTGGAAGAATAGCTTTGATGGTGTAACATCTGCGAGTAGGATGTCCGATCATGCGGTGATAGTTGCAATAATCTCTGTATTCCGTTTTATCTGCTTCTTTGGGCCGTTTTAATTGTGGCAATTCGATCGTTCCTGTTGTGACCAATTGATTCATCATGGGGATGATATTTTGATTTAAGAAAGAGTATTCTTCTCGACGGTTAAACCGTCGATATCTTTTATCAGTTGGCTCATTGGTAGAATAGTTTTACCTCTCTCTCCTATTGTCCCTTGGTTTACCTCGAAATTCTTCTCTAGTTTTACCCTTATCTGTAACATTGGCTGAAGACTTGCTGGAGATCTGTCGCGTAGACTTGGTGCGAAATGCGGGCACCTTTTTAATCATGCTTTCCAAGGCATGAGCTCTTGTGGCCAGTTCTCAGAACGTGTATATTTTTACTCCCATAAGCATGAAAGCGATTTCCGGTTCCATGCATCCGATGCACATTTTCACCTACTCAGCTTCCTCAGAGAGATATTTGCATGACACACTTAGGGCTCTCCAATGTGTAATAAACTTTCCGACGAATTCTAGTTCTCTTTGTCGTACGGCTGCCAGCTCTATCAAACTTACTTCTCTTTTGGTTGAAAAGAAGCTTATCAGAAAAGCTTCCTGCATTTGCTCTCAAGTACGTATCATTCCTGGAACTAGAGCTGCATACCATTTGAAGGCTTTTCCGATCAGAGTTACATCAAACAGTTGCAAACAATATTGTGATACTGCAGCATATGTTCTTCCGGTGAGCCTTCCCTATTAAACTTCTGACATTTTGGGCATTTGAAGCCCACCAGGAAAGGAATTTCATCAACTTCTGTTAGATATAATGTTTTATACCAAAACCTTTCTTTATGTATCCTTTCCCCTTATGACCGGACAGTCTCGAAGATGATCTGTTGTATTTCCTCTATTGCTATCCCGGCGTTTGTCATTGGGATGGATCCATGCGACATGGCCTGGGGTGGTTGTGACTCTTTAGCAGGATGCTCCATATTTTCTGTGGGGGCCACATTTTGCGGAGCAGCGTTCTGGGACACTATGCGGGCTATCATAGATAAAGCCTCTCGCATATTCCTATACTCCTCCATCAGAATTGCTTGCATTCGCACCATGTCCTCAAGGCGCATTTCTGTTGATTGCCCGACTTGACTGGTTTCGGCTACAAGGACAGAAGCTCTTCCTCTAGATGTTTCTAACCCTGTTGATGAAGGATGCAATGTGCCCGATGATGTAAATGAAGCAGTAACCGACGGTGTGAATGAGGTTGAGTGTTTTCTCAACTCGTAACTATTACATCGTGAGGAGTTGACAGATTCAATATGTTCGGTTTTCTTTGGTGTAGTTCCAGCTGAACTTCCTTCTGAGCTTTCTGTCGGAGAGAGTTGATATCGTATGAGGGTTTGGCTCATCTGTCTCTGTGAATCAAGAGAGGCAGAGTGCGGGAAATTTTTTTTTGGCGAAGTATACTTCTGTTTCTCCTAGATATAGGGATGGAGGGGCCATAGCTGGGATTTGTTTAGCCATAATTCGTGTAACGGGCCTCTGGAAGGTCTGGTGGTGAGGCCCTTTGACTGTAATTTTGGCAGGAATTTTAGATGATATCTTCTTTCTTTTTTACTGTACCATCATCTATCTGCTCTCGTCTTCTGCAACGACGGGTGAAGCGGAGATCACCATATCATTCACTTTAGTTGCTATATTTTGAGTTATCTTCATTTGGCGTTTACTTCTTGTATTTTGATTGTCGTAAGAGATAGTAAATCTTCCCTCCGACATGAATTTGAAAATGATCTTGTGAGTTGGGCAAGCCATTATGAGTATTTGATTGAAGGATGTAGTGTACCTGATATTTAAAAACAATGATAATTAGTCATTTGAAATATATATATATATATATATATATATATATATATATATATATATATATATATACACACACACACACACAATTTATTCTAGAGATGAAGGGTGGAATGTTCCCGTCGAGAGTCGCCATTTTGGTGCCACAAAGCGCCAAAAGGTGACAAATGCTTTTCTTATAGTCTCTTATTATTGTTAAAACATAACTCTTGTTAAAAAAAAAAAAAAAGCTTACAACAAAGTCCCCATTTTGTTTACACAACGAAATTGCATTTGTGTTTATCAGGAAAACAAGAGTCACATTCTAATATTAGACAAGAGAGACAGAAAAAAAATTCATCACTTCTAATATTAGACAAGTTCTTCGTACATTTCATATTTACATTATTCCTTGATTCTAGAATAGATTGTACATTGTTCAAAATGAATTATATTCAGAAAGTAATTTCGGCAGAGCTTTGCCCTATTCTTCTTTCATCATGCCAAAATGGCAAGGGAATGACTAGCTGATGATTCGAGCCAAAGCTGTTCTTCCATTTAAGACTGAAGTGAGTCAACTAGACCAGACTAGACTTTGTTCCTTTGTGACCTTCATGAAATTCCACCATAGTATCACCCAGCACGTCTACCACTTCTAGAGATTATACAAAGTATGCTAAACCTGAAGGGAGATAGAAGGGGCTTTTGCTCCATATTGATACCATCTACAGAAATCATCCACTTACGGGAATTGTACGAAGTACGCTCGAACCGAAGAGAGAAAGATAGGTCTTCCAGTTCACAAAGAAACAAACTCTCTAATCTGGATTGTTCTCTCTGCATCATTCATCTTTGCCACAGTCCCAACTTTTAATGTTCTTTCCGATTGGAAGGGAAACAGAAGTTCATAACCTCCTGACATCCTTCGCAAAAGGAGAAAATAATCAGCTTCTGGGCAGCATTACGCGACCCGCGACAAGTTCAGAAACTTGCCGCAGTCTACGGAAAGCATCACCCAAGTCGATTTCTTCAAATCTTCATTCTCTCTTCTCTATTCCGGCAGCATCTCCCTCTTGTTCATCTTCAATCGTCGGGGTCCTCACTTTGTGCGTTCAACCCGAGGAGAAGAGAACTCGAGGTCCACTCCGTACCTCTAAAATCCTCTAGAGCTCTGAACTTTGGAAGTAAGTGACAAATGAGGACCCCTGAGGGGGTATTTATAGGCAAAATGTGGCCATTTTCTCGGTAAGAACAAGTCACCAAACAGACACTTTCCGCAACTCCCGGAAAGCTCAAGAGCTTGCCGCGGTCCGTGGCAAGTGCACATTTTCTGCACTTCTCTCTTGTTTCCATTATGATTCTCCCCAAATCTTCTTTGATTATTTTCTCTTCTTTTGTTTCTTCATTTTTCATGACTCAACACTTATGCATAATTAGTAAAGCATTAGAATTTAGGGCTAAAGGTTTTAATGTGGGTTTTGTAGCCTCTATGAAGAAGATCATCTAAGGCATCCTCGCTTAGCTAAAAATAGCTTGTAGAGGAAGTGTTTTTACACACTATAAGAGCGTTGGACCTTGTTACTTTCTTTTGTCAATAATTAAGGTTGAACCTGAGGCATGAGTAGTGTTAAAAACTAGAGTATGGACTACAATCTTTGTTAGAAGGATGATCTTTTAAGTGTAGGAGCACGACCATCAATTGGGTCTATCTTCATTGAGTTGTTGTAACTCTCTCATCTAGAGTACTAGTGCCAATATGTAGCTCTACAAGAAGGCACTTTGATAAATCCTAGCATTAAAGTGGATGGTTGCTCGGTGCAAGCAGCACTCTCAGATTCTGTGCAAACCATTCCATTCCTTTCGATGTTAATTTTTCCAAATCCAAGGTGCAGACTAAAGTACGTTTGGTGCAGGTCCAAGGGTAGAAATGTACTAATTGCACCATGGCGCTGGTTCTACATGAAAATACACTAACTGCACCACAACGATGATTTTGCATGGTGTAGATGGTTGAGAATAGAAGAGTGCAAGCTCTCAATTCACTTGCAAAGGTTCGGTGTTCTGAGAGGATTCTTAAAAGAGATTTAAGAATCTGAAGTCCAATCCCCAAAATGGACTCCTAATGGGATATTTATAAATGCACTATCGAGATTGGACTCAAATAGGCCCACATGCGGTGACACTTGGAACACATTATTCCTTACGCCCTTAGAAGACCACAAGGAATTAACAAACTATGCACATATGTTTTGGACATGGGCATAGATGGTATGAGGGTTAGCACTCTTCGCTTGCTGACATGAGCACAGTCAGAGCAATACTTCTCCTCAAAACACTTTTGCTTTTCAACTCATCACCCCAATACTTCAGACAAGGGCACAGCAAGTTTGTGCTACCTTTTACTAGTGATTTTTTACACCTAAAAAAATGCCCCCTCCCGTGCCATGTACAAGCTTAATGTAGTGGTCTAGGCAAAGGTAAGCGAATGGTGGGTGTTGGTAAATAAGATTTGTGACTTAAATGGAAGTTCAAACATTGAGAAAACCAAAGCGCCAATAGTCACAAAAGTCAAAATGTTGGCGCACCGTTCATCAGTGCTCTGTACCACATTCGCGCCTATCAGCTTTGGGCACAATGGTCCCACTTTAAATACTTGGACCCTCGATTATTTTACTGTTTCGTCATTTCTGCATTTTTTACAGTGGTCATTATTATTAATATAATAACAAGTCACTGATAACTTCATTGCATTCATTATAAGAGGTTAATAATAAGCCAATTCAATTATATAAGATCTAATTAGCTTTTTGGGGCTTATATGATTAGCACATGATACATGGATTCCATATCTTAGGCACAACCAATTGTAAGTCCGACCCCATTAATTTTCTATTTAGATTTCTTTTTCTATTTTGAAAGAACAATTTCTTTCTTTGGGATTAGATAAAGAAAAATTTAGTTATCAGATAATTGAAACATGTTGATAACCTAAAGACCTTCCATACATGGATCTTGTCCATTAATGGTTGAAGATTGAGAACATATTGAATGGAATATCCATCATAAATTTTCACGTATAAAATATTTTTATTGTTACCTTTAACTCTATGTGAAAGTATGAAATCATCATCAACATCTATGCCTTATCCCAATTAATCGGGGTTGGCTTGAGAATGTATCCCATGTTAACTACAAATATCTATGCAACTCATAAAACACTCCATATTCACACATGTGGGGGCACTCGTGTTCATTATATAAGTTGTTCATTTGTTCGCTCCCAAAATGATCTAATTTTTTCATCTATTCGCCCATGCATTGAATTTGTGTACCCAAAATCATACCAATCAAATAATCCCATCTACTTGTCAATTAATTTCTAAGGACATAATCAAATGATTAGGAAAACATCTAACCAGTAACTAAACATCTGACAGAAAAGTTTTATAGTCAACAACAATGGTTATTTTATCGTTATGATTTTTGAGGCATTGCCCACTTTGGCTAGAAGCCAACTCATTCAATCATTTACATGAACAAGGACAATTTCTTTATATGTTAGTGTTAACTTAGATACTATTCTTAAATCTCATGGTAACTTATCTTTTGTGTGCATTATGTATATTAGAATTCAAAAGATGAGTATTTTCAGCCAACTTATTGCATTTGTTCTTCAACTTTCACAGCTTTACCTCACCCTGGAAACATACAGATCTCTATCCTTCATGATTTCTTCATCAAGGGTGATATGACGAACTTTGAGCTAGGAAAAGACTTCTTGGAGGCTTCTAAGTTATACCCAAATTATAATTACACTTCTGCCGATTGTCTCCTTGATATTTTCACTATTGATCCACCAAAAGTAAAGTATATAGCATTATAACCTGTTCTATCACTAATGTGATAACAAGTTTAAGCAATAATGTTGAGCATGGACATGGGCACATGATATTGTATAGGATTGTCTCCAACTATAAGTTGGGGTGGAAAATCCTATCCCTATGTTTATTAAAAAATAAAACATGCATGGAATTCCCTTACTTCACTAACTTATGGTGGGAGACATTTCTCACACGATTTCTTGTGTGTGTATAAGGATTCCCTCATACCACCAACTTGGGTATGCATATGCTTTCTACATAATGTCCATCTGTGAACATGTGCACGTGTGCCCATAGTTTCGCTTGCATACTTCTTATTCTAGATTTAAGTACTTAAACATTTTTATGTGTAAACAAATAAGACCAAGTGATTTTATATGGTCTGATCCATGTGAAATGGCTACGTAATGTGTTTAACCATGGAAATAATCATGCTTTTATAGAAAGCCTTGATGAGAATTGCTACTCCAAGCACATTTATTTTATGGACTTTTGTGTACATGTTTAAATTTACCACATGTGCTACCTTGCCCTATATGTGGAACATCTGACCTGTGCATTCCATAGGGATGACATGGTGTGAAAATTAGTTCATTCAACTCATAACTAGCAACTATTGACCAAAAATAGTAGACAAAGTTTAAGAGTCATTATATTTTATTTTTTACATTTTGTCATGTTTTGACTTGCTTAATGGAGACCCATCCACTATCATTCCACATCTTGCTAGTGTAAACTTAATGATTTATCTACCACATATGCAATTGTCATTTAAAATGATTACCCTTATGGTATTTAATGCTATGAGTTTACCTTAATAAAAGAGGATGGAGATTCAAGGATGTGAATTTTCTATAGCACTAGTTGGGAGCCCATGTGGAAAGAAAACTCTGTGAGGCCACCGTGATGTCTCCATTACCTCCACTTTATCCATCGATTATTCCAACTCATGTTAGGAGGTTGTTAGCCCAAAAATCAAGCTGACCCAAATCAAGTGGGCAACACTACAAGAAATAGTGGGGATGGCACCAAACGACATTGAAACTGTCATGAAACCCTCCATCATGTTTATATTCCATCCAACACATTCATAGTATGAGTCTGATAATGATAATGGTAAAAAGTGTCATCTTCATCTAAAACATTGGTGGGCCTTAAAAAAGGTCATAATAACATGCATGAGCATCTGCACTGTTTCTCGTGGTGTGGCCCACTTAAGTTTTAAAAATGTTTGCGGAATTTTTAGGATCACCTTATAGTATGAGCTAGCACAAATAATGGGTAATTGATATTGACAATAAAGCCTTTTGTTGCATAGGCTTCCTTGAATATGTCATAATTTGGGGGGGGGGGGGGGGGGGGATTCATCATCACTCGAGGCTAGAAATGCACAATATGATGTGAATTTTTCATACCTCATGGCCAACCATGAATGGGTAACATACCAAAAAATCATAGTTATGGAATCCAAAAAAGATGAAAATCTTATAAATCTAAGATCACGAAGAGGTGACCTTTCGAATTTTAAACAATTTTCGTGTGAGGAGAGTATGGAGAGGGAAGAACCCTACCATTCCTATAAAAGGTGCTGGCGTCGCGCCCATTAAGGTGCACCAACACCACTTTACTTAAGTGAGCCAACACTATAAAGCCGCAGTTTCATATGCCCGTCTACGCGCATGTGCGTGATGTCCGACACCCCCGGCAGGCCCAATCGAATTTCTTGTGCGCAGTGCGCAACCAAGTGACCCAAACCTTGAGACCCCAAGAGCCATGCCATATCGACTAGCTAGTTGCCATAATCGTGGAGGTAGCACCCGCACATCTGTGTGCTACCCCATTGGTACACTATGCTGCAAAGGATCCATCACTTTCATGTGCATACAACGTCGCACACAACACTCACACATGCACCAAAAGCAACACACATGTGGATGTGAATTAGCTATAGACGACTTTAGTAACTATCTCGCTACTGAAGTGACATCACCAATTGTGTGGCCCCACCATGATGTATGTTGTATCCATACCATCCATCCATTTGGCGAATCATTCTAGGGTACGAGCCAAAGAATGGGGCAGATCCAAGGCTCAAGTGTACCCGACCACAAAAAATAATGGGAATTGAATATCTACCATTAAAACCTTCTTGGGGTCCATAGAAGTTTTCAATCAAGATGATTGTTGTGTTTTCCCTTCATTCATGTGTAAGACCCATACCTTAATTTACCCTCTGTATGCTTAAGTTTCCAGTATCGGCACATCTTTGACTGACCATATTAGAGAGTTCCGAATGGGCATCCTATTTTAGTACCACAACAACCCAATATCTATATCTTAGCGACCGCATAGGTGCTGCGATACCAACGTCGCGCGACACACCCCATTGCGATACCTAGTGTGAAAGTTATGATCATTTATGGAATCCAAGGTGGGTAATGCAACACATGCATGGCTAGGGCCTCACTTGCACAAATTCTAAGAAAGTCTAATAATTTATCAATCCATCAATCCATTAATCAACTTCCCACCTACTCACATCACTTTTTTTTCTATCAATCTATCACCTATCATGCAAAAGACCCTATTAATCCTACCAAAGTGAAATTACCCCTTTCGATCTATTACACTTGTAAAGGTGTGTGTGTGTACGAAAGCTTATTATGGCTAAGTCCTGGGGTGGGGGGGGGGAGTGATTAGGACCTTTTAAAATCTTCTCACCTACTTATGCAATTTAATAATTTAAGCTAAATAAGCATTAACAATTCGACTTCTAAGTCTAACTGGGTATAATCACAAGGCTAGCATATCATTAGCAATTAAGCAACCTAGCCTAAGCATGCATAGATAATCAAATGATTAAACAAATCAAGCAGCCTATGTAGATTATGAGAATGGATTAATGAGCTTAAGTCTACACTACTTAGTGAAAGTACATCTTGTGTGTGGATGTGCTTATCTAGTGCCTAGTATACATTCTTATCAAGCATTCATAATTAAACAATTAAACATACAATGCTAAGATAACAATATGCTCAATTCAATCATAAACACAAGCATGTATAGTAGTTCGACTTTGGGTCTACTCCACTCCTAGTTCAAGTACTCAACCCCATTGAGCACACCAGCATTCACAATACGGAGGTTTTAAATGAGGTTCACCTCTCAACCTTTACACAAAGGTTTTACCGGTTCACCTCTCAACCATAACGGAGTTTTGGACAAGGGTTAACTCTCAACCCGACGCATGTTCACTCCCTTGTCGGAGATCCCCCTTAGAGACTTTGTTTAAGCCCGGTAAACGAGTCAAGGAGTGCCAAATGCCCCTAGTATTTAGGCTCAACTACCGTGCCAAGGAACAGCTAACGTCCGTAGAGTTTTAGGCTCAACTAACAAGCCAAGGATCGGCAAACGACCTTAGATCGAGTTTGACAAACAAAATCTACACTCAATTCGATGGACTCTCAACAAATGGCAACCTTACTTATCGGATGTGAAATTACGTCAGTAGTCTAACACGACACCTTTGTATGTGCTGAAGCTTAAAGAGCACCTAGAATTATGGCTAAGTCCTATAGGGGGTGACTAGGATCTTTTGAAATTATTTTCACCTACTTACACAATTTAACAAATTAAACTAAGTAAGCAAGAACACTTCGGCTTCTAAGCCTAAATGGGTCCAATCACAAGACTAGTATATGGTTTAAGCAATAAATTACCTAGTCTAAGCAAGTATAGATAATCAAATGATTTAACTAATTAAGCTCCTAATCTATGCAACCTATGTAGACTAATGAGAATGGATCAATGAGCTCAAGTCTACAATGCTAGTGAAAGTACATCTTGTGTGTGGATGTGCCTATCTTCTGTCTAGCATACATTCCTATCAAGCATACATAATTTAGAATTAAACATTCAATGTTAAGATAAAAATGTGCTCAATTTAATTTCAAAGACAAGCATATATAGTGGTTCGACTTTGGGTCTACTCCACTCTCGGTTCAAGTACTCAACCCCATTGAGCACACCAGCATTCACTATCAAAGGCTTTAAATGAGATTCATCTCTCAACCTTTATATGAAGGTTTTACTGGTTCATGTCTTAACCATAAACGAAGTTTTGGACAAGGCTAACTCTCAACCTGATGCGCGTTCACTCCCGTGTCAAAGGTTCCCCCTTGGAGACTTTGTTTAATCCCAGCAAATGAGCTAAGGAGCGCTAAACAACCCCTAGTCTTTAGGCCGACAAATAAGCCAAGGAACGACCAACATCCCTAGAGTTTTAGGCTCAACAAACAAGCCAAGGATCAGCAAACAACCCTAGTTCTAGTTTGACAAACAAACTCTACACTCAACTCCCATAGGGAATTGAGTGGATGGACTCTCAACAAAGACAACCTTACTTGTCAGATGACCCATTGTTCAGCGTCGGTTCGGGTTCCTTGATCTCCACTCTCTCGTGCTTCAATCAGCTTCCCTTGCTCTCCCAATCATGTTGCCACTACGTCGCCAAAGCCTTAGCTACACTTGATTAATCACCTTGCTTATGATGCCTTTAAGATGCCTAAGGTGATAGGAAGGTAGGTTTGAAAAGTCTACAACTAATAGGAATGGGTTGCCTAGAGTTGGTCACCTACAACGATCTCATCTTAGAGCTTTGGATAAGGTTATGATTGTCAAGCACTACCAGAAAAATGATTTGCTCTGACGGTCAAAAGCCGTCGGCGAAGGCCTTTACAGACGGCTTTTGACCGTCGGACGGGCCGTCGGGAAAGGGGGCGTCAGCATTGTTTCCCGACGTTTCACCGCCGTCGGAAATTCCGACGGCTATGAACTGTTAGTCGACCGTCGGTGTTTACGACGGCTAGAAACCGTCGGTTGACCGTCGGCATTTGCTTGAAAATACCGACGGCTGAAAACCGTCGGCGTTTCTTTAGCCTATAAAAGAAGTATTCAGCATTTGAGCATGGCCACAACAGGAACTTGTTGGCATTCTTATGGATTGACCATTGACGTTAGAGCTCGGAAAATGAATGTTAAGCAATCATTTTTCCGAGCATGTTCATCTCCTAACATCAACAGTTGATTCATAAGAGTACGCGCCAGCTATCTGCTACTGTGGCCATTAGCTCAAACGCCGACAACTCAGTTGTCGGAAACCTGCAGAAGGAAAATGAGAATAAATGAACAAGATATAAAAGTGGATTTATAAGGAGATGAAAAGAAATTTCCAAGCACTAGAATCCATTTTAAGGGATAATTAATCTGTACCCACCATTATTTTGCACTTGATGAAAATTAAGAAAGATTAAATTACAGCATAAACAATCTTTAACCACCATTTCGGGACTTGATTAGGTTGAGATGAAACAAATATTGGATATAGGAATGGTAGATAAAAAGTAGGATTGATCCAGCTTTAGAAGGACCCAATCAGTTGCATCTTAAATTCCAATTAGTGATTAGAAAAAAAAAAGGCCATAACAATTCTAAAAATGGGATGTTCTAGCAGATTTGATTGAATGAGAAATTTCTGCATTACAAAAGAAAAAAAAAAAGTAATAAAACAGAAACAAGCACATGACTGAATGAGGAAAAAAAATAAGTAAAAACAAGGTTCTTCAAGATAATATTCTCAATCAGTATCTGACACCGAGAAAGACACTAAGGCAGCAACAGATTGCAATCAGGCAGAAGAAGATGGTTGTAAACCAGAGATAGTGTTCTCTATTATGTCAAACGAGAGCGGGCCATCATCTGCATTGTGTAGTGAAAGATCTCAAGAAGGAGATGGGCCATCAACGTCTGCCGATTAAAAACGCAGTTTATTACATGAAGGGGGAGAAAGTGATGGTGATGGACTATTAGCTATTAATCTGTACAATTATAAGGTCAAATGGACTGTTATTAAGGAAAATGGACTGCAAGTTAGTGAGTTATCTAGTTAGCTAAAAATCTGGACAGCTTGGTGGCCTATGGGTTGCATGTGTATGAAGTGCACTGCTTGGATAACTACTAGCTTTGTTTGAACAGCATTTTTGTGAAATGGGCAACACCTATCTGTAATGGACAACACCAATATGTAATGGACAACAAGAGTATTAAGGAAGCTGCCATGGACAACTAGTATATATGTGTGGATAGCAGTTTGGTTTGGATGACACCTGGGCCACAATTTGGACAGAAAACAGGCCACAATCTGGACAGCAAGATGGCCTACAATCTGGGACACAAGATGAGCCACAATCTGAGCACTAAGAATGCATGGACAGCCGTGATGTTAAATGCATAGCAGAGACAACAAATGGCCAGCAAGATAGCTGTATCAACAGGTTATTAATCTGATCTTAAAGGGACAACAACTTGCTATGATATGGACATGAAATAGCAGAGACAACAAATGGCCAGCAAGGTAGCCTGTTTCATGCAATGTGCATGAAACAGGCCATGAAATGGACGTGAAATGTACATGGAACAGACAATGAAATGGACATGAAACAGGCCATGCAATGGACTGCAGATGGGCCACGTAAACTGATCTTAAAATGAGCAGCGATCTGATCATGATCTCAGCCAAGGAATGGGCCATGATCTGCACGTGATCTGGGCCATGATCTGGACGTGATCTAGAGCTTAAGATCTACTGAAAACTCAGCTGGACATCTGCTATGAAAGAAGCTCAAATCGGCTCATGTAAGCAGCTAGAAATCGTCCATGAATGAGTGCAGAAATCAGCTCATGAATGAGCAAAGAAATCAGCTATGAATTGGGTGCGGATCTGGTCATTAACTGGGCTGTAATCTGGTTGTGAAATGAAGTTCAAGAACAGCTAAAAGTACAAGTTTAAGATCTGATAAAATTGTCTTGAATTCAATATGAATTGGAGTTCAGATCTACCTTTAACGGAGCAGAAATCAGAACTTCAATGGGGCTAAAATCGGAGCTCTAATGGAGCTGTGATCGAAGCTTCAATGGAGCTGTGATCAGTGCTTCAAGTTGAGTTGCAGATCTGACCTTTGAGCTGAGTTAGAGATTCCATATCTGCTGTGGTTTGAACTTTAGATCAGTTGTAGTTCAAGGCCAGATCATGATCTAATATAAACTAAAGAAGAAGCTAAAATTGTGGATGACGAAAACGCAGAAAGAAGAAGAAATTGCAAGAAAAAAAAACACAAGAAGGTGCTTAGGTAGATGAGCTTTCCTTGTCTGACCTTCCTTCTTACATCTGTTATCCCATACATGAGCTTGCCAGTAATTGAAGAACCGATTTATTACCAGGCCCCTGCTTTCATTGTCTGACCTTCCTTCTTACATCCGATTTATGCATAACATAGGTTCATCAGTTTCATTAAATTTGGTATGACAGAACAACTGAAATAGAAGTGTTCAATTACACTAAAAAAGAATAAGTCAAATGTACGTACATTCAACTTTAGAGAAAATAATTTCACAAGAGTCGGAACGAAAAAATAGTTTCAGCTGCAGAGAAAAGAAAGGTGATTCCCTGGGTAAGTGATTCCCTTTGGAAGCGGATTGCCTAACCCCCCGCCCATCTCTAGCTCGGAACAGGCAGATCTTTGTGGCGGTAAGTAAATTCCAAAAACAAAATCCATCTTCTATGAAGGAGAAAAAAAAACATCTCTCACCATAAATACACCTCAAATGGAAAGTATGCACATACATTAGCACGCATTGCTTAGATGGCCAGCCCAGCTCCATTGACAGCTCTGGTTCTTGTAAATACCGGTTAAAAGGGCCATGTTTGGATGTGCAGGTGAATTCAATTGCAAAAATTCAGTTGAAACTTCAAACCAACAGAAATCTGTGGCTTTTCTTTGTATTCATATTTCATTAAAAGGAAGTAGCCCTCAGATTGCAGCCATGTTTTCTTTCATGGCTCAAATCCAGAAAAACAGAACTCAAAAATGATATTTTCCTCGCCAAAAATGATACTCCTCGAGAAAACAAAAGGTACCTCATCGTCGTCAGATTCATCTTCATCATCATCAGAATCGTCATCATCTTCATCTTCTTCCTTACCCTTAATTGGGTTCTGCTATTTGAACCTTGGGCTTAGCAGTTGAGGATTCAAGTTTGGCAGCAGCCTTAAGACTTCTCAGTAGCAGGCACGGCCTGATCATCCTTGACCACAGGCTTTCCTAAAAAGTCGATGAGAAAGACCTGATATGTTGAATATGAAAAGAACAATTGCAAATATTCATGAATTTCCATGTGAAATCAGAAACACCATACCATTTTCCCTTATGAGATCTGGATCTCCTCTTCAGAATCAGAATCCAAATCTGGAAAATTCAAAATCATAAAAATTATATGTTGAATATTCAAATTATATGCTTACCTATCAGGTAGGACACACAAAAAAAATATATATATATTCATTTTGCACATTGATTGGAGGCCAATCTAATATTTGAACAGCCTGAATATTTTGCCAGATCATCAACACAGTGGTCCATCTAATTCATGGCTCGAAAGTCTTATAAAACCTGCTAGATTGGAACATGTATGGCCATGCAGAGATGTGGGGCAAGAAAACATCTCAAAAAATAATATAAAAAAAACTAAAAGCTAGTAACATAGAATTTAGAAGGCATGCAGATTTCAAGACTTACCGGTGCAATCAAGGAAATAAAAGATATAAAGAATATCCATCACATTAAAGTAATCAGCCTGGCAAGATGCAGTAGAATTTTGAGAAAAGGTCTGTCCATGGTGTGACTCAGCAGATTAACAGATTGGATTTGCAGTAAATAGCACACTAACTTCTTGTTTCCATTTTCTTATTCTACATATTTCTATAACAAGAAACAGAAAAAAGAAATATGATAGATACATCTTCAACAAAGATCAAGCGGATCTAATATAATCATATTGAATACTACATTTAGATGCTAATCACAAATTCAGAACAACACAACTCAAGAACTTTCAAGACCTTTCAAAAAAAAAAAAACTTTCAAGACATGTCTTGAGTATCCAGACTGCTGACAACAAATATAATATTACATAAAAAATTACAGGCAATCTGCAGATCAACACAATTTGCAATCAGTCCCGAAAATTGCCAGTTAATAGTAGTGATGAGAAGTCGTCATTCAAAAACAGAAGAAGAAGAAGAAGAAACTAACAATGACATCACTCTTCCATTAAATCAGCAGATCACACCAGCACAAACATGGATGAGGAATTCTTTGAAAATTTTAAAATATATTTGCATTTTTTTTCAGTTTTGTTCATAGATCAGTTTGCATGAGGTCCTTTCATTTTCACCGATTCTCAATAGTTCAAGTGACTGACATCTGTTTGTGAGAAAAACTGGTGAGAGCCAGATGCAGATTTGGAGCTTGACATAAAATCATTTTTGTTAATGGAAAAGAACTTTTGGAAATCATAGCAGCCCTCAAGTTGGATGAGACTTAATTGTTGCTAATAGTTTGTGTCTCAGCTTCTGGAAACTTCCAAGAATCAAAGAGATTTGGATCTGGATATGTTTTTACGTTAGACTTGGTGTTTGTCACTTTCTTTCACTTACCGTATATCACTGAATTGATTTTTGTATGCATGGAAAACGTGTGCAAGATCTGAACCAATCATCAGGGAGAGACTAACTTTGATCAGCCACTTCCCAAGTCTTCCTTACAAATCTTGCAACCTACCCATGACTTGAGAGAATTCTCCATCTTAAAATTGTTGACAACAACTTCCAACAACTGAAAAAAGAAATCTGAATAAGCAGAAATTTGAGAAACAAAATCAAAAGTTACTGAGAGAAACTGAAGTCAAGGCTTAGAACCATCACGAGTTCTTTGTTGACTCAGTTGAGTCAAACTAGTAGAATGGATATTCAAGTTTGAAGTCAAGTTCTAGCTTTTGAACATTGATTAATATTTCAAGCTGTTGGACAAAAACAAATTTACATTACTTTTTCTATTACAGAACTTGTCATATATCTCATTATATAAATATTATACAAAAAAAAAAAAAAAAATCAGCCTTTTAAAATTGATAGAAATGCATTGTTGAATTCCAAGATAGTACATATAAAAACTAATTCTATGATAGTGATATAGAGATGGAACACGTGTAAAATGAGTTGCTGTGTATGTCTGAAATATAAGTGAATAACTGAGAAACATATCATGACCATCTGAAATACAAGTGAATCTGAAAACCGAGAAACCGTCTGTGTATATCTGAAATACAAGTGAATACACGTGTAAAATGCAAAGTTGACCTACATATCACCAGACATGAATCCTATAACCGAGAAACATAAAAATAATTAGAAAATGTCAGTATATAAAAAAGATATTAATGCTCTCAAACTTAAACGCAGGTCATGTATCATACGTTTCCTCATCTCACCTCCAACTGAACCTACAGAACCACCTCCATTGATGCCATCTGATACAATAGAATGGATCTCACCTCATTGGGAGTAAAAGAACAAAATTAGGAAGTTGAGAATCTTAGTTCAAGTTGAAAATCGGCAGTCATTGGCTGTCCATTTTGTGTTACAGTCGGTTACATGATGAGTGTGTCGGTATGATTTTTGTATGTGGTGTTCTTTATGGTGTGGCCAACCTTTGGATGGATTGGATATTGTACATGCTTGACACAATGCGAGAAGTTCTTCAAGATTGAAAGATCCTATCAATGTCCCACAAAACAATGGTAAAAATAATTAGCCCATCTCAAAAGGAAATGAATTAAATAACCTCAGGGTCGAAAATTCCAACATGAGAATTCTTCTTTAATCTCCCAACCATGATAAATCTCATCGCAAAGAACGGCCTGGACCAATCAAAATGACCAGCAACCTCAGCAGAAAACAAGATCATTATCATCGATGAAACAGCAAGATAGCTTCGAGCAACGGAAACTCATTGAAGACGAATAGTATAACAGAGGTGGTCGGTAGAGCATTACCAATTTAAGGTAGTGGGGCCCACATAGTCATGTAATCTAGACCATAGTCCTGTTATTCCCATCGGGAATGAAGCACACCCTAAGATCATAGCCCATACATGGTGGGAAACAACACACCAATAGTCTGGATTAATGAAACAAGGACCCACTTTTCCTAGACCATAGCCCTGTTATTCCCCAGTTTCTCATATGAAGTTTTGTTCTTTAAAGTAACAATCAAAAGAGGGCAGAGATTCTTCACCATAAAGAGATGTTCTGCATATAAGGTAAAGTTCAAGTTGGGTCGGGTTGAGGATTTTCAACCAATCCTAGGTCAAGTTGAGGATCGGCAAACCAACCTCAACCCAACACGACCCAAAGTTCGGGTTTGGGCCAATTGGGTTCAGGTTGACCCAACCGAAGTTGCACGCTTATGGTGCACACTTCAAGGAACTGTATGAAAACACCCATTGTAAAAGCATTCCTCTATAACAATATGACAAATAAAAACTATCAGTTTAATGAAAGAAAAGGTCTCACCAAAGAATACAAGCTACTGATTTCCATAAAAAGCAGAGGGCCTGAAGCAATTCTGTACTATGAAAATGTCAATCAGTGCAGATTAACACAACTGTTAGAGCAGTTAATAAGAATAAACCCATTATCGGCATAACACAAAATGCCAAGAAACTACATGCGAACAGGGTTTCCTTCACATCATCAATGGGCCAACAATGGCATACTCGTAAGAAATCCTAGCTACTCATGAAGTGGGAGTTAAGCTTGAACAAGCCCCAAGCAGCAGCCACACTAATCAGATCGTCTTTGCACGGACTGAACCATCCAATGACTGGACCATTGACAAATCATCTAGTAAGTAACATGATGGCTGTCCACAAATTGCACAGACTGAACCATCCAATGTCTGATGGGCAGACCTTTTCTCTCATCCATTTGTAGGTCACTGATTAAAGGGCCAAGATCATCTACTCAATCACAGGCAATCCACAGTCACCCATCAAATAGACAGCCTAGATCACAAACCATCATGGCACATGTCCAATTTTTGTGGAAGCACAAAGTAAATGACTGATACGCATTGTGCACGAGATGACCAACCTTGTATAAAAAAATGCTAATTACTGAAAATCTAAAAAACCAATGTAATCCACATTTAAATCAAAATTGAAACAAGATTTCAAATCAAAATAAATCTAATTACCTGTTGCACATCTCTCCCACTGTAAGTTTGAGGATTTCTTCTCCACTGGCCTTTGGTGCTACCATCTCTAGTGGTAAAAAAAGACATGGCACATGTGACTGTGGCATAAATTACGAGAGCAAGGGTTCCATCATATAGTTAGAAGATTGAAAAAGGTAAGCCAGTAAATGAACTTCATAGATTTATGGCATGGTCTAATCACTCCCCAAATAATTTTCAGATTGGCGGCAATAGATGCTTAGATAGACAGTTAAGAACAACAATACACATTCAACTGAAATAATGTAGTTCACTGAATTGTTCCAAGCTGGAAACTTTTTAGAGCATTCTCCATCCAAGATGTAGAACAACAGACCAATGGTTTGGATTAGCGAGCTTACAGGCTCTATTTGTCATAATTGGAAATAGAGGGCGACTAAGCCGAGTTGCCCCCAACTCACCCGGTACAACACGGATCGAGATTCAATGATTTGGTCAGAGTCACCAAGACTGAAAACCATGTATAAAATGCAGGGTTTCACATGGACACTTTGTGATAGAGAACATAAGACATTTAAACATAGGGACGTGTTGAAATATGCAAGCATTTTGGAAGTTAATGATGAAAAGAGAAAGGGTAGAAATCAACAAAACAGAAAAAAAAAAAAAAAAAAAAAAAAAAAAAAGTGTAAGGAAAAATCCGCCCTCCATGAACAATCATCTTGCACTCAGGATACAATATCATTTCCACAAACCACATCTTCAGAAGCTTTATTTCTTCGAATAGGTTACATGCATCATTTAAAAGCATTGGCAATCTACGAAATGGACACTTTTAGCTTGTTGCTAAGAATATGAAAATTGCAGGGAATGCTGACAGATGGTGATTGAGAAGCTTTTGACAAATCAGGTATGCGATTACTGATTAAACACAACAAAGTCTCATACACGTCCATGCAGATAACCTGGCCAAACATTTTCCAAAACAAGTATACACAACAACTCAGATAACAATGACCATACACAGAGATCCAAACAACACAGATCTGAACCCAAATTAAAAGTTCAAAGCGACAACTCATGGCAAGAAACAGGAAACTGAGTTCTTTCAAAAGACAACAAACGAAATCATTTGATTTATTTCAACCGTACTCCTAATAAATAAAAAAAGAACCCAGTCTAAACCTGCACAAGTGCATTTATTATGGAAGAAAGCAAGCAGAGGGCAATTTTAGAGTTATGATGGAGCCAAAACAATGTTACCAATTTTCAACTACATCCAATTCAAATTAACAAGAAAATAAACCAATTCCTTCTAATTCAAGACTAGGAATTCATCTCAGATGCAACCAACCAGAAAAAAAAAATGGCATTCACCATGCCATCATTGAGGTGAATGTTGATGGCCCGTATCCAAGATAGGACGAGCAACCAGAAAATAACATCAAAACCACTAAACAGGAGACCTGTTTTGTTCTCATTTCATGAAAAAAATCAAAAAAGAAGAGAGAAGAAAGGAAAAAAAAAAGGATTCTACTAAAAATAACTAAAAAAAGAAAAAGAAATACAATTTCATCCCAATTCTCAATCAGATGCCCAGATAAAAAGAAAAGAAAAGAAAGACAAAAAAAAAAAAAAAAAACGACATCATCAATGAAAAGACCATTCCTTCATTCATGCAAATGAAAAGATAGGTTGCAAAAAAAAAAAAAAAAAACCAGGGTATCTTAGGTGCGTACAATAACGTGGTTGTAGATGGTGGTGGATGGCTCCTGGGCATTAGGGCTGAGGAGGCAGCAACAACCGTGGTAGGATTTGATGCTCTTGCAGCCGAAATCGTTCGTCTGGCTTGTGGATCTAGAACTTAGGGTAGCAGCTAGAGATTGGTTGTCGCCAATGGCGGTTGGGAAATGCGGTTGTTAGAAATGGTGGAGAGGTTGTCAGGCTTACAGACGAGGTTGAAACTGACGAAGATGGGTTTGGGATTTTGGAGCTGTGGTTGGAGAAGACGGGGTTTTGCAAGAGGTTTGGGTGCTGATGTCGTGGGGAAGACGGGGTTTGCAGGGTGTTGGGGAAGGCGAGGGTTTGCTGGTCGGGATTTTTGGGGCTGCTACTGATGAAGACGGTTGCAGGGGCTGATGGTGGCTGGGGATTTACAGGGCTACAAAGGCCGGGGTTTGCAATAGAGAGTTGAAAAAGTTCGGGAAGAGCGCCCGCGAGAACAAAAAAAAACCGCTCTTTTTTTTACCCAGTCGGGACCTACCCCGCACGGACACGGGAGTTAAAGAGGCGGAAGGTGCTGCCAGGGGCTCTGTGGGGCCCACCGTGATGTATGTGGTTTATCCACTCCGTCCAATAATTTTTAAATTTCATTTAAGGGCATGATCCCAAACATGAGACAGATCGAAGACCCAAGTGTACCACACCATAGATCAATGGTATGCACTAAATCTCCACTGTTTCCCATGGTGTGGTCCAGCTAAGATTTTGATCTACTTAATTTTTGGGACCACATCCTAAAATGGGCTGAAAAAATGGATGGACGGCATGGATATACATCAAATCATCAAGGTGGGCCGTAAGGTAAGGGTAGCACCCACAAAGGGGTTAATAAACCGTTGCATATGCTTAGTGTGATTCGCCGTCGGCTTACCTTTTTTTTTGTAGGCCTTTTTTCCGACAGCAAATTGAGATTCGCTGTCGGCTTTAGACCGTCGTCAATTCCGACGGCTATAAGCCATCGGGGAAAAAGGCAGGACCGTCGGGGAAAGTTATTTTTTCTGGTAGTGAAGGAAGATCCAAACTTTAGAGATCAAGAGGGGATAAAGGTCATCTTCTTCATGAGCTTGGAGTGCTCCATTCTTGTGTTAAAGCACAAAGAAGATGCCTCACATAAGTTAGGAATGAGCCTCAAATGGTCTCCAATAATGGTGGCTTCAATCCTCACAAAATCCCTCTTTCTTGCTCAAGAAACACCCCAAGCCATTTTATAAAAAAAAAAAGTCCAAACGGACACAAAACGGGAAAAAAATGGCTAGTCTCGACCTGTCCCGATCGGTCAAGACCGATCGGCCAAAAGCCAGGCAATACAAAGAGCACGCTGTCTTGAGGGGGGGTCGGTCTGACCGGTCAAGACCAGTCTTACCAGACCTACCGACCGGTCAAGACCGGTCAGCCCAAGAGCCTCCACACACAGCACTTCGCTGTCTCTAGACTGGGTCTGTCCAACCGGTCAAGACCGGTCGGTCCAGTCCAGCTGACCGGTCAAGACCAGTCGGACAGGCTTGGGAACAGCCAGAAAGCCTGCTGTCCCATTCTTCCCACTGGCCGACCGGTCAGGCATGGTTCCGACCGGTCGGGCAGTCTTACTTACACACTGTTTTGAGTATTTTTTGAATAGTTGCAATGGCACCTCTATGGCCCATTTATTGGTGATCTTCTAGGACACTTAAGGCCAATCTAAGATGACTATTAGTATGCCTAATATGGTCAAGGTCATCAAGAGGTTATGGATTATAGTTTAGTCAAGGTTTAAGGCTCACTAAGGCATCTCTTTTACCTGTTTCTTCTTCCTTGATACAGCAAGTCCACTTGAGTCTTCGGTCTGTCTTCTTTAAGCTCAACTGACACTAAACTCATTGACCTAAGTAATTGACAAACAAGGTGCACTAGTATGCCACAGAAAAGTGCACTAACAGGATGAGCCCCTTGCTCAGTGCTGCTTCGAGTTGCTTGATCTCCACTCTCCCATACTTTAATCAGCTCTCCTTTAGAATATGCATAATTCAAAGCTCAACAATACCCCTTATAAGACTAGGGGTGTGGATGTCAGATTATGGTCGGTGATGGCATGTATGGACTGGAAGGAAGGTGAAGCGAGATGAGCAGGTTCGGCCTGGATTGAATTGGTGGTGGGGACATCCAAGGCGCTAGGGCCCTCTTGATTCTATGGTAACAGTAGTAAGAGTCGTGATCATGATCTTCTTTACATTGATCAAATCCTGGACTGCACGGATCAGGGTAAAACAACGGTCTGTCGTGTCCCTTGAACTGGTGAAATGCACAATACTTGCTCCTGTTGTAATTCAAGGCAAAGGATTTGGTGGAAGCTTAGGCTAAAGCGGGGAGGGGAGTTACCTCTAAACTAGCATGGCTAGTACTACGACGCATGTTTGCTGCCAATAGTGTGAAACACCTAGGCTCATGTGCCATCTTTGTTTGTAGATTATAATTGGGGTACAATGCGTTAACAACTCCAAGTGTAGAGCTGCGATTTAGTAATAATTCAGTAGAGGCTGAGATCGTCCTTAGGGATTGTAGTAACTATTCTAAATATTAGTAACTAAGACTATCTAAATTTAGATTTATAATAAGGTGATGGATTTCTAAAACATAAACAGTAAGAGAGAATTAAGAAAACTAAGCATTAGGGATTCAAGGATCCACTTATAATCATTCTCAATGTTAATCCATTCATTCAAGCCAAAAACTCAATTAGATTCGGAGTCTTATCCCTATTCAATCGAAAGATAAATTCAGTTGAACCACATAACATAAACCAACAAAGATATGAACTTCCATAGGTTGGTTATAGTTGAAGCATTGAGTACTTAACTTGCAGGATTATAAAGCATTCATCATTATTGTGATGAATATTAGAATTTCACAAATCAAAACTCCTAACCAACCCTTTGATCAATCTTAGTAAATCAAAGCATCTCATGTAATCTCATTCACAAAAGATTGAAGCTTAAACTAAAACTATCAATCTTATTCAAACCAAAATCATGAATTGTTCATCAATAAAACCAAAGTACTTTAACTAAATAGATTAAAGCATTGTAAACAACTATAAGGTTCCCCTCTTAGCCCTAGATAAGAGGTTTAGCCAACCATAGAGATGGTTAGACTAAAAAAAAATGAATGAAAACATGAACTGGAACTTAAAGTAGAATCATCCGCTTCAAGTTTCTCCACTCCACTACATTCTAGGATCCCTTTAGATGAGAAGGAAGCCCCTCATTATATAGAAAAATTCACCACTACCTCAATTTGCATAAGGATTTAGGCACTTTCACCGTCATCTTCGATGTATCGAAGAACACTTCGATGAATCGTAATTTAGTTTGATGGAATCGAAGTTAGTTTAGAGAGTTCAAATTTTGTCAACTTCAGAAAATATGATTTTACGATGGATCGAAAAGTCTTTTATGATGGATCAAACTTCTCACGATGAATTGAAATTTTGTTTAAAGAGTTGTTAAAAAATCTGGTATTTCAGGCATGTTCGATGGGTCGTTCGATGGATTGAAGACCAATCGAAAGTATTTTACGATTGATCGAAGACCAATTAAAGTTGACTGTTTCTGCACTTGTTGATTTTTGAACTCTGAACTTTCTTAAACTTGATCCTTTCTTTCTTTCCTCTTTTCTTGCTTCCAAGTTGATTTATCATTTTGAGTAAATATCCTTTTTTAAGCTCATTTCATTTGAATCTCTCTTATTCCTATAATAAAAAAAATACATTAAAGTTAATCTGTAAACACATTGTTTTATTTAATATGAGCATGGAATTGGGGATAAATATACAATATTCTAGTCTTAACACACACCCCAACCAGCATTTTGCTAATCGCAAAAATACATTAAAGTTAATCTTTAAACACATTGTTTCATTTAATATGAGCATGGAATTGGGGATAAATATACAATATTCTAGTCTTAACACGCACCCCAATAAGCATTTTGCTAGTCCCAAGAAAAAACATGCAAAAAATAAGTCAACTCCCTAATCTCAAATCTTTCCTAGAAAATAAATTTATATGCAACCTAAGTCATGTGAAAGTGAAATTTAGAGATATTTAGTAGTAAGATATTGAAACACCTATCTTCTAATGATGTGGCGAATAATCAGATTGAGTTCCAACTAATTGATTGACAAATAGATTAATTCAAACAATCATAGTAGTGTGCTTCGTGCATTCATAACTCATCATCTTTGAGGATTACCCTTCTTTCCATGGGTCAATTATATTACAAGTCTAAAAAATGTATAGATCAATACAAGCCTATAACAAGAGTTTGCCTTACAATTCTATCAACGAATTTCACACTAATCTCATTCCCTTTTTGTGTATTCATAGATAGCCATTTTCGATATTTCCTTTCTGTTCGCTCACCTCAAGTGCAAGGCTGCGATGTAGTAATAATTCTCGGTAAGACCGAGGTCGATCCACAAGGAATTAGGTAAACCAATTTTATGTATTCCAGCAACTTCGAATTAAGCAATTTGAAATTTTAATTATAAAAAATAGATTAAACATAAATTTGTAAAAATCTATTAATTAAAAGAACTAAGGCTTTCAAGGATCCACTTGTGATAGCCCTCATGTGAATTCATTCATCCAAGCATAACACAACTAGAATTGAAGTTCTATCTCTCTTCTAGTTGGAAGATATAACATTCAAATACAAACAATCCCCACTCAAGTGGAAGAATAAGATTCTAGTTCTAATGAAGCACATAGAAGTCGAATATGTAGCCTTCGAAGTAACGATTATGCCAATGGACTATGGTACACTCTAGGGTTACTACAATTCGAATCTAACCAATCCAAACATGATAATCTCAGAGAATTACAAGGAACTCATGTCCGAAGCACTTGAACTCTCATAAAAACATCCAAAAATATCAACTTTTATTCAAACTAGAACTTAAAAATCCAACTTAAAGCAAAGTACTTGAATTAGAACGAATTCAACATGATAACTACTCACAAGCTTCACCTCTTAGCCTTTGCTAAGAGGTTCTAACCGAGCATTATTATGCTTCAACTAGAATTCAAAGAAAAACTAAACAAAAACATGAAAAACTAGAAAAAAAAACCCTAGTTGGAGGAGTTGCGGTCGCTCCATGATGCTCTCCCTTGCTCCTCATGAACTTAGAACTCTTCTAGGATACCTTAGCAAGGATGTCAATGTGTCCTTTTATAGAAAAAATCACGAACCGCCTCAGATTGCGTAAAAACTTTGTTTGCTTCCCCAAGTGTAGGGTTGCGATGTAGTAATAATCTCGGTAAGACCGAGGTCGATCCACAGGGAAGGAAGTAAACAATTCCAACTATCCTAATAACTAGAATCAAATAGGTTTGTGAAATTGGTTTTGAACATAAAATAAAAAATCTGATAATGGAAAGATAACTAGAGCATTAATGATCCACTTATAGCTCTCCTTAGATGCATAATTCGCTATGGTTTCTCACTTTCTCTCAACTAGAATCGATATTAAGATCTATCTAGCCGGATGATAGAGCTGTTAACCCAAACAATATGTCCTATGTAAGTTCAATGCATAGGATTCACTCAATATAGGCTGAGCTGAGCATGCTCAATTGCATAGGTCATTCCCCATTCCAAAAGGTTCAGTTCACAATCATCACCATCCTCAAGTCCTGTCACAAGACAAGGCTAGATCATGATTTGAACTTGATTCAAATCACATGCACAGTCCATACACATTACAGAAATTCAGAAAAGTAGAACTTTGATAGGAAGTCCCCACATGAAGATCATAGTACTAGAGCGTACTCCAATTCCTCGGATCATACAGGTCTAGACTAATGCAAACCAATTAAGAATTTAAGTAATTCTCCCAAACATCCATGAATCATCATAAGACTAAGAAAAACTACTTAAAACTTGTATAAACTTCAAACTATAGTTCATAATCATGAATTCCAACTTTAAAACCAATAAAACGAATCAAACAATCTAAGAAAACTATAAGGTTCACCTCTTAGCTCTAGCTAAGAGATTAGCTAATGAAAAACATATTAAAAATAAAACTAGAACTAAGAAAAAGAAGAAAAACTAGCTGGAGGAGGCTAGGAAGCCTCCTATGACTTGAACTCCTTGCTCCCCACGTCCTTGGTTGCCCTGGAATAGAAGAGAGCACCTCCTTTTATAGTGCAGCAATAGTACAGCAACATAGCAGAATTTGTTTCGCTTGGTACGGCTTAACCAATGGTTGGATTGCCTTCAAAATTGATTTATAGCTTCCTTGTAATGTGATCTTCCTCATAAATGATTTAGATTTCCAAGATTATCCTCTGAATGGGCCCACCAATCAGATCACCGACCGCCTCTCAAAATCGCGCACTTCAGGTACCTTCAGAACCAGTCATCTTGATTTCAACGCTCCAGAGTGTACAGATGTTGGATTGATCCAAAATTTTGAACATTGGTAGAAAATTCCTCCTCTACATGATAGACGGATTAGATTGTCCAAAACAATCCCAGAATGTGGTCCGAAAATTAGAACACTTAGGGCTTTTATAAACTCTGCGCAGTTGGATCTTTCTGGATGGTCCATCTTTCTTCAACCGGTACGATCAAACCACACATCCTTTTGATCTAAAACTTTGTGGTTATTCATATATGAATGTGTCTAAAAGATGGTCAAAGTAGATTCTTCATATCATCAATGATGGGCCACCTGGACCGGCCCAGAGTGGAACAGCGAAATCTGGAACTTTCTGGACAGTTCGTATTGTTTTGGCCACCACGATCAATCCGTAGTTCCAATCGACACGAAACCACTTGGGTTAGTTCGGCGTCGAGCTCCTCTTCGACATGGATGTGTTGGATTTCCAAATATCATTAAGATGGGCCCAGAAAACAGGTCTGAAAAATCAGAAACGGGAATGGCCTGCTGTCTGGAATCTGGAAATTGAAATTTACATGGCACCGGTCGGGGCCTGTTCCAGCAGCTTCTGTAGAGGGCAGTAGTGTTGGCCGACCGGTCTTGACCGGTCGGACCCCATTTTCTGCTTTATTTCTTCTTTCTTTTCTTTTCTTCTTTCTTCCTCATCCTCCTCTCTTTCTTCATCATTCTTTGGTCCACCTTGGGCCTTCATCAAAGGCTCCTAAATGTGCCCTTTTGGTCATCAATTGGGCAAAGCAACTCTCATTCCTACAACCACAAAACATGTATTTGATTAGTCTTTAAATCATGAAAATCTTGCATAATGAGTAATGAATTGGGGTTAGAATATGCACAATTAAGAGCTTAACAAACTTATGCACTTACGTTAGTCATTAGACATTGGTTGGGCACCCAGTCAGGTGTTGGTTGGGCGCCTGACCATACTTTAACTCAGTCCAGCGCGTTTTTTTATAAAATCCACTTGAATATCAGGCGCTCGACCAGATGTTGGTCGGGCACCCGGTCAGGTCCAGATTTGCCCAGCAGGTTTAGCAGAAATCCTCCCAATTTCAGACGCCCGACCATGTGATGGTCAGGCGCCCGGTGGCTTTTTGATATGAATGCTGAATTCCTCTTTTCTTCTGGCCGATCCAGGTCTTTCTGACGTGATTCTTTAGGGTTTCTTTTCAATGTCTTCAATGTAGTTCTAAAGGACCCTTTTAACAACAAATTCATGACTTCTCTCTTTCATTCCTACATACATAAAACAGGCATTAGATGGGTCTTTTAAGCATACAAATCATGCATGTAATGTGGTGTAATGGGTTAGAAAATGTATAAAATGGAAGCTCAACACTTTCTTTTCAAGATTTTTTTCTTTCTCTTTATTTTTTTTAGAATCAATAGCCAAAGATTCTAAAAGGCTCACTTTAAACTGAAGCATTAATCACCTAATGGTAGCGACATAGGATAGCAACATAGGATCGAAATCCTCACCCCAAATTGCATCAATTTCTCATATTTCCTCATGAATATGATGGACAAAACTCCCCAGCATAGTTCCTAATATCTTCAAACCATAATCTAATTAAATCCTTAAAAAAAGCTAGCATAATCCTTACAAATGAGAGTTAATTGTGTAATGTATACTAGACTTTAAGATGTTTAAACTTTCTATTAGGCAAATAATAGAAGGAACTCATTAGAAACTACTAAATCAACAAAATTTAAGATTTTCAAAATTAGATTACTTCCTATTTCATTATCTCATATTCACAGAGACTTGAATTCTATAGAAATTAAACCTTCAAAGAGAGTTTTTAATACTAGAAAATTGAATTTTTTTTTAAATTTTGCTTAAAACATCACAAAATACTAAAATTCCATCGAAATCTCACCCCAAACCTAAAATCTTCATTGTCCTCAATGTAAGAGATATGTGATGCATGATGAAAGAATACAATAAAGATAAAAGAGGAGTGAGTCGGTTAGATAGTAACAGAACGATGATGGCGGAAAAATTCCTATGCAAAGGAGAAGCTATCAAATCTTCTAAGAGATAAAGTACTAACAAGGAAAAATCTAATCTAACATATTCTAGAAAGAGAATCTCCATCAGACTAGGAGAGCAATCTTAAAAAAATCATCCAAAAGAATGAAATTAAATAGGATCATTGTTGAGATCTGAATTGTGCATATTCTAACTCCAATTCATTACACATTATGCATAGTTTGAGTGTTAAAAGACTTATCTTATATGTGTATTTATATTTGTAGGAATGAGAGAGAGACCTCATGAATTCTATAATAAAAGGACCACTTTAGCACGTATTAAATATTAGTGGAATATAAGCAAAGAGGTAGAGAAAAGAAGCAAGGAAGAAAGGAGAAAAAGAAAAGAAAAAATGCAAAGACATAATCTGAGGATCGATCATCCACTGCCAAGGACTGGTCGTCCGACCGGTCTGCAAATTGAAGAAAAATGCTGAGCTCGCTAGGAGAGAAAAGATTGGTCGTCCGACCAGTCTGAAAATTAGATATGGAGGAAAGATTTTCTCAAAAACCTTATTGAAACAAAATCAATGATTTCCGACCGGTCGGCCACTGACCCGACTGCGAACTCCTTACATAAATTCTCAAAGATTTTAAGGTGGTGGTGCAATTTTCTATAAAAGGATACCTTTACAGTCTTCCCAATCCATCTGAAAAGAGTTATGAAGTTGCAGTGGAGCTTCTTCAACCCTTTGACTTAGGGTTTTTCTAGTTCTTTTATGTTTTTCTTAGTTTTTTTATTTACTTCTAGTTCAATTATGTCCATGGTTGGGTAAACCTCTTAGCTAGGGCTAAGAGGTGAAGCTTGTAGTTAGATTTAGTGCTTAATTCGTTTATTCAAGTACTCTAAACTTTGGTTTTAGATGTTTAAGTTCTAGTTTGAATAAAAGTTGATATTTTTAGATAATTTTGAGAGTTTGTGTGCTTTGAATACAAGTTGCCTATAAGTTTCTGAGAATGATCATATTGGGTGTTGGGGCTCAAATTCGCACCCATGATAAAAAAAAAACATGCGGCGGTCCATCTACAACAATTCAGATTAATTTCAGGGTCAGAAAATATCCGAAAAACACCAGCGCAGCCCTAACCCTAGGCGACCTGCGCAATCATAGTCGAAACCTACGAATATCATCTCGGAGCGGAACTGGACATGTGTATTGCTCCCAAATCATCCGAAATACTCGAAAACCCTTAACTAGCAAGTTTGAATGTTGTCACACCCTAAACCCGGGGACCGGGTTCACTAAATTCCCGATCACCGACCTTAGTGCCAACAGCCTCCATAGCACCCATTCTCGGCTCCTAGCTCTCATATGACAGGTTCCGATCCTGGGATCCTACCAGGAGGATTTTCAGGGTAATTTTTTTTGTAAAGGAGCATAATCAAAACCACAAAACATCATCAGATATCCACTAATAAGTTGTTGAGTACAATGCTGGAAAGGGAAATACAAAATGTAGCAAAAGCCTAAAATAGCAGGTACATGAACCGCACTTAACGCTGCTGATGTGCTCTAGTACCTACAGTGTAAACAAACGCGCATAAGCTTCCTAAGAAGCTCAGTAGAGTGCGTGTGTGCGCGTGTGATGCATATGACAAGTATACAGATATCAGAGTAAGCGAAAGTGATAGAGAGCTAAGTTACCAAGTTCATAAATGCTATCAGCCATCAGCTAGCTTAAGGCTATGCGATGCAAGGGCCTACATGGCCGAGTGTTACATGCTCGAGATGCAATGCAAACACGTCAATCTTCAACTAATCCACATATCAAAATGGTTCTCATCTGGGACATCACCGGGGTCTAGTATACTCTGATACTGGCCGCCGCACATCACGCATATAACCAAGCGAGTAGAAAAGACGTCACTAACTGCCTCGTCAGTGGAATGCCAATGCCCACCCGGCTCACCGATAGCGGACCCATTCCATGAGCTGGTCAGACTCGACCTAGCTTATAACCCACTACACCCGGGCGGATAAGGTCACACCCCTTTCCAACCGACCTCGACACAGTGGGAGACGCGGCCTACTGGTATTTGGCACACGGGCGCTCATGTTATCCACTCTGTCTCGACGTTGGAGCATCCTACTGGTACCACAGGGTTTAGGGACTTTCACCCAAGGACATCCATAGCGCCCACGTGCTAAGACAAGTTTCCGGTGTCCATTACTGCCAACCACGATGTGACTGTGGTGGCCACCACCCTGATGCTGCTAGGGTGTGAAGGCGATCGTGACATACATAATGCGAAATGCATGAGTCATACAATCCAAGTCATGCACCAAACTTACGCATACTGCGCAATCATGTGGGGCGACCCTGTTTCACACGGGTCCCCTAAGTATAAAAAGCCAACTAGATATGCTATGATTGATCGTGGTCCATAACAGGCATACAAATGATGCGTATGGGCATATGAATGAGCATGGTATTCATTATACTAAGCATATTATCAGTGTGAAGTATCAAGCTAAGTATACTAGCATGTTACCAAACATATCATGTAATGTTGGCCTTAAATGGCCCAATATATATATACAGAGTGTGGGACCCGAACTGTGGGCTCCATTGGAAATGTAAAGGTCTTCGTTGCATAGCCCACTTGAGACTATATCGGCCTCATACTTGGGCCTGCACATACAAAGTAGGCTGAAAAAATAGGTTTACGGCTTGGATAAAACATATGTATCAAAGGAAGGACCATGGTGGGTCCCGCCCACTGGTCGGATAGCAAATATACATCATCGGTCTTAGGAAGTTTCAGTGGTAGGTATTCAATGACCACCATTTCCTAAGTGAAACCCATTAAAATCGGGCACCACACGTCGATCAAGATGGGTGGCATGATACACAATACATCCATCAAGGTGGAACCCAAAGATGGGCCCAAAACCTTTGGTTGGATGGAAAATAACCACTGGAGTGGCCCCAAGGAAGTTTTTCAACGGTGGGCATCAATGACCACTATTCCCTACAGGTGTGGTCCATCTAACATTTGGATTTGCCTCATTGTTGGGGCCATATCCTAAAATGGCATGGAAAAAACAGATGGATAACATGAATAAAACATATACATCATGGTGGGACTAACAGATACATCACGTTGGGACCCACAGGGTGGGCCACCTGCTGGGCAGCGTGGTACCCAGCTGGGTCTTAGGAAGTTTTGGAATCAAGCAGATATTTGTGTTTTGTCCTTCATCCATATCCATGTGATCTTATGAACAGGTTGGATGACAAATAAACATCACTGTAGGGCCTAGGAAGGTTTCAACGGTGGAAATCATTATTCCCACTGTTTCCCGTGGATGCCACTTGACATTTGGATATGCTTAAATTTTGGAATCAGTCACTAAAATGAGCTGGAAAAACATATGGACGGAATAGATAAGGCACATACATTCTAGGTGGGTCCCACGAGTGGGCCACCTGCTGGGCAGCCCAACCAGCCCACGGGGCTGGTTGCTGCCAGCGCCCTCTCTCTTTTTTTAAATTTTTTTTCTCATCAAGTGGGGCCCACAGAAGCTTTCGATCAAACTGATATTTCTGTTTTCCCTTCTTCACACGTGTGTGAACTTATGACCAGGTTGGATCTCAAATAAACATCATGGTGGGCTGTAGGAAGGTTTCAACGGTAGGGTCACTTCCTCATTATTTTCTTTCAAGTGGGGTCCACTTGAGATTTGGATCTGTCTCATTCTTCAGATCATGCCCTAGAATGATCTCTCCAAATGGAAGGACGGTGTGGATATAACACACGCATCATGGTGGGACCCATAGAAGTTGGTGACGTCACTCCAGTAGCAAGATAGCTACTCAACGTGTCAGGTATTTACTCCCAGCGTCAGAGACGCTGGGAGCCTTATTATTTTATTATTTTTTTCTTCTTTTGTTTTCTTTTTTTCTCTGGTTTTCATCGAGTGGGGCCCACATAAGGGTGATCCACTCCGTTCATCAGATTCCCTAGCTCATGGGGGACCCGAAGAGCCCTATATTGGGTGTATGATTCGGTCTAGAACGTCAAGGTGGGACAAAGAAGGTCCAACTGTAGGCACCATCTTCACCGCTGTTTCATGTGGTGCGGTCCGCTTAAGATTTGAATCTGATTCAGATTTGGGCCCTGGCCCTAAAATGATTTGTGAAAACAGATGGACGGCGTGGATTGATCACAAACATCAAGGTGGGTCCCACGAGTGGGGACCCCCATTCAGCCATGCTGACGCTGGAACTGTCCAGCGTCTGGACGTGTCTTTTTTTTTTCTTTTTCCTTTTTCTTTTATTTATCAAGTGGGGCCCACTTGGGGGCGATCCACGCCATGCATCAGGTTCCCCAGCTCATGAGGAACCCATAAAGCCCCATATTGGGCATACGAATTGGTCTACAAACATCACTGTGGGCCACAAAAGTTTTGACAGTAGGCATCCTTGCCTCCACTGTTTTCTATGGTGTGGTCCACCTGAGATCTGGATCTGCTTCATTTTTGGTGTCCAGCCCTAAAATGGGCTGGAGAAACAGACGGACGGTGTGGATAATACACCAGCATCAAGGTGGGTCCCACGAGTGGGGACCATGGTCAACGCCCAAGAGGGCTTTCAGCCCAGGCACTGCTGGGCAGCAGCATTCCCTGGACGGTGTCTGTCCAGCAGCTGCCGTCTCTCTTTTTTTATTTCTTTTTTCTTTTTTATTATTATAATAATAATAATAATTATTATTTCTAGGTTGTGGGGCCCATCCATGGATGATCGAGCCCATCCATCTGATTGCCCATCACAAGATGGGCCCAAAAAAAGAAAATGAAAGGTAAATAAGGAAAATGGGGAGTTTATGTCCCCCTTACACTCACAATGATGGTTGGACTATTGGATGAGGTTGGATTGACAATCGGCCGGTCCGGATGATGGTTGGGGCCCTCCAAGCTTGGTTCCTCCCTCTAATCTCTCTCTACTTCTCATACAACTTCCTCAAATCTCTCTCTCTCTCTCTCTCTCTCTCTCTCTCTCTCTCTCTCTCTTCTTTCTTTGCAAAATAGGAAAAATGAGAAGCCCTCCTATCCCCGGCGTATGCACTTGTATGGGTAGAGAGGAGAGACCATGGGGTGATGATGGCTAGCATGGGAGGGGGGTAGGATGGTATGGGAGGTATGGGCTTATGTTGACTTCGTGGTGAGAGAGGGATGAGGTGGGTATGGTGTGTGTAAACTAGGGTGATGAGAGGGGTATGGGTGAGAGTGAGGGTGATTGATTGATTAATTTGACTTTTTCTTGGGATTTGTTCAAGTGGGGCTCATTCCATACGTGCGTTGCGTGGCCCACCTCGGATTGCGCAAATGATCACAACTTTCACACCAGGTCTCGCAATGGGGCGTGCCACGCAATGTTGGAATCACAGCGCCTACGCGGTCACCGGGGTATGGGCCTTGGGTCAATGCGGTACTAAAATAGGGTTGCGATCAAGGCTCGTTAATCTGGTCCATCCGGGACGTACCGGCATCGAAAACTAAACGTTCGGAGGGCAAATCAGGGTATAGGTCTTACAACTCTCCCCTCCTAAGAGAAAATTTCATCCTCGAAATTTGCACTACAAACCCAAACTAGCCGAAGATCATAAGAAAAAGGGAATCACATCACTAAATACGCATACCAAACGAAAAGCAATCATATAGATACAATCAATCATCGAAAAGATGGGGATAAGACTCGCAAATCTTTGCCTCTCGCTCCCACGAAGCCTCATTTGCGCTGTGATGAGTCCACTGGACCTTGGCTAAAGGAATGACCTTGGTCCGGAGGACCTGCTCCTTCCGGTCAAGGATACGGACCGGCTGCTCAATGTAAGAAGCATCCTCACGAACCTTCAACGGCTGCCAATCTATCACAGGAACCACGTCTGATCCACACTTCCGTAGCATAGAAACATGAAAAACGTTGTGAACGCCAGACAACTGAAGTGGCAAGGCAAGCTGATAGGCCAAGGCGCCAACGCGCCCAGTGATCTCGAAGGGTCCAATGAATCTCGAGGCAAGCTTCCCCTTGACTCCAAAACGAACCACGCCCTTCATGGGTGAGATCCTGAGATATACACGATCCCCAATGGAAAACTCTAGGGGACGAAGTCGACGATCTGCAAAACTCTTCCGTCGACTCTGAGCTATGCGCATCCTTTGCCTGATGATATCGATAGCCTCGGATGTCCTCTGTACAAGCTTGGGACTTAGGAGACGACGCTCTCCAACCTCGGTCCAACAACTAGGAGACCTACAAGGTCTACCATACAACGCTTCAAAAGGAGCCATACCTATAGTCGCCTGGTAGCTGTTATTGTATGCAAACTCAGCCAAAGCATGTCCTAACTACCTGAGAAATCCAACACGCAAGCTCGAAGCATGTCCTCAAGGATCTGGTTGACCCTCTCGGTCTGTCCATCAGTCTGAGGATGATATGCGGTGCTGAACTTCAAGGCAGGCCCCATTGCCTTCTAAAAACTCTTCCAGAACCACGACGTAAATCCAGATCTTGGTAAGAAATGATCGAAATTGGGACACCGTGCAGTCTCACAATCTCCTCAATAAACAATTCTGCAAGTCGATCCACTGGCCAGGTCGCACGTATCGCAAGAAAATGTACTGACTTCATCAAATGATCAATGACAACCCAGATGGCGTCATGACCGCGATCAGTCCTCGGCAATCCCATAATAAAGTCTGTGGTCACGTGTTCCCATTTTCACAACGGGACACTCAGCGGCTGTAAGGGACCTGGAGGTTTGCGATGATCGGCCTTGACACGCTGGCAAGTGTCACACTCAGCCACAAAACTGGCAATTTGACGCTTCATTCCGGCCTAGAAATACTGCCTCCTCATATCACAATACATCTTGGTAGAGCCCAGGTGAATCGTCCACCTCGATCGGTGTGCCTCATCCATAAGATCTTTGTACAACTGAGGAATATCTGGGACACACAACCGACCCCTGAAACAAAGTCCACCATCTAACCCAATCTATCAATCTGACTGACCCTCTGACGCGGCCTCTGCTCGAAAATCCTGCAACATCTGATCAGCCTGCTGAGCCTCGATCAACCTAGAAATAAGAGAGGGTTGAATCGATAAGCTCGATAACTGCGCGATAGAAGACTGTAGGCTCAGCTCAAAATCATACTCGGCAACATCCTCGAGCATCCTCTACTCCCGGACCATCATATGCGCCACCAGGCCTCGTGACTGATGGCTAAGGGCATCAGCTACCATGTTGGCCTTGCCAGGGTGGTACTAAAGATCGAAATCATAATCCTTCAGGAGCTCCATCCAGCGTCTCTGGCTCATGTTCAACTCAGAATGCGAGAAGAGGTACTCAGGCTCTTATGGTCGAAAAAGAGCTCGAACCTGACCCCATAAAGATAGTGCCTCCACACCTTCAGTGCAAAGACTACTGCTGCTAGCTCTAGATCATGCGTGGGGTAGTTCTGCTCATGGACCTTGAGCTGGCGAGGCACGAAGGCCACGGGTCTACCATGCTGCATCAAGACAGCACCCAAACTAATATGCGAGGCATCTGTAAAAACCACGAATCCTTCACTCCCAGAGGGAAGAGTGAGGACTGGTGTAGAAGTAAGAAGGTCCTTTAGTTCTGCAAATGCTCGCTCACAGGCATCACTCCAAACGAATTCAGCGCCCTTCTAAGTCAACCTGGTTAGCGGGGCTGCAATACGGGAGAAGCCCTCGATGAAACGACGATAATAACCTGCTAACCCAAGGAAACTCCAGATTTCGGATGCGTTCGTAGGCTGACCCCACTGACCCACGGCTTCAATCTTCACTGGATCCACTGCTACTCCCCGCCTTGTCACAACATGACCGAGAAACTTCACCTCCTCCTGCCAAAACTCGCACTTCTCCAACTTCGCATAAAGCTGGTGTGTGCGGAGGGTCTGCAAGGTGATCTTCAGATGCTGCTCATGCTCCTCCCGAGTCCTCGAATAGATCAGAATGTCATTGATGAACACCACAACGAACTGATCAAGGTAGGGACGAAAGACCTCGTTCATCAATTGCATGAACACAATGGGTGCATTGGTCATTCTGAAGGACATGACCTGGAGCTCAAAATGACCATAACGCGTCCTGAATGCCGTCTTCAGGATATCCTCCTCCCGGACACGGACCTGATGATAACCGGACCGTAGATTAATCTTCGAAAAGAACTGCGCCTCCCGCAATTGGTCAAATAAATCATCGATCCTCGGAAGCGGGTACCTATTCTTAATCGTGGCCTTGTTGAGCTCGTGGTAATCCACGCAAAGCCTCAACGAGCCATCCTTTTTCTTCACGAAGAGTACTGGCGCTCCCCATGGTGAACTGCTCGGACGGATGAAGCCTAGTTTATGCAACTTGTCCAACTGCTTCTGCAGCTCCCGCAACTCCAATGGTGCCATACGGTATGGGGCCTTTGAGATAGGCGCAGTATCGGGCACGAGGTCAATCTGAAACTCGGTATGCCCACGAGGTGGCAACCCCGGAATCTCCTAAAACACATTCGGGAAATCACAAACTACCGGCAACTGGTCGATGCACAAGGTAACCGGCTCCTCTACGGCACACGACACTAAAGATGACAATTGCTCTCCTCTGGGCTCGACAAAGAACTGAAATTGCGGCATGCTGGGTATAAGGAAAGTGACTGTTCTTGCGAAGCAGTCCAATACAGCGTGATACTCGGCCAGCCAATCCATGCCCAGGATAACATCAAACTCGGTCATCGGTAAAATAAATAAATCGGCAGGCAAAAAGGTCTCTGCTACCAGGATGGGGCAAGACGAACATATCAAACTTAATATTGCAGTCTTTCCTAAGGGTGTTGACACTGATAAACCCTCGCGCACGGATTCTAACAGCAAACCAGTCGATTGGCAGAAATCATCGGATACAAAAGAATGCGAGCACCAGAATCAAACAAAACATGAGCTATGCATGCAAAGACAATGAATGTACCATCAACGACTCCTCTAGGTGCCTGAGGATCCTGCTAGGCTGCGTAGAACCTGCCCTGAGTCTACTGGGGATGTGTCTGTCTCCTCTGCGGTCGTCTCTACTGCTGTTGCTGCTGCGGCCTATGCTGCTGTTGCCGCTACTATTGTTGTCTCTACTGCTGTGGCTGCTGCTGCTGCTGTGGGTGGGGGCACTCATTGTAACCCCCCGAATTTACCGTAATTATTTTAAAATCTTTTGAAATTTATTTATATTTTTTTATATTAAATACCGGCCATTGATATTAAAATTCAAATAACGGGACATCCGTAGGCGATCATATGGAGTACCCTTTATTAAAGTTGCTTAGAATGACCTCATTAACAATGTAGAAGAGTTAGATTTCGTTAAACTCGAATATTTGCAAAAATTATGAAAATGCCATTAGTTAAACTTAAGTTAAGATGCCATTTTTAAGTATTGTAGTTTCTGACGATCACTTTCATGCAAAATCCTGGATTTAAGCTTTTGGACACATATTAACCATACACATTAAATTTCAGCCCTTAAATCATAGTAGAAGTGGTCCAATTGTCAAATCAGCCCTTAACCCTTGATTTTCATGTCCATCGAGTGAGGAAAGTAGATGGTTAGTTGTAGTTGAATATTTCTCTTCATATGAGTGATTTGGATCGTCTTTATCATGGACCAATAGTGTGATTTGATTGCCCCACATTGATAAGCCTCTTTCTTATGTGCGAAGTTATCCCGTTCTAGAAATTAACGAGTTACCAACTCTTCTCAAATTTGAACCTTTCAATTTACCCACTTCTCACCTTCAATCGCTTCTCAAATTTAGACCACTCATTATACTCATATGACTACGAGTTTACACAAAATTTGGACCCCGATCTACAATCCTACACCGTTGAACCACAAAGCCAACTCTTCCTTTTCCGCCAAAAGTTGGAATTTTAGATCTAGGCATTCCTCACCATCAATCAACCACTAAACTTTGTACAATTGTTTGCCTATCATGACTACATATTTTTCCAAAATTTGGGCCCTAATCATCAAGCGTAGACCGTAAATTAAGATATAGCCCATTTTAGCACCCGTTAGGCCATTTTTAAGGATCGGCCAATCTAGAATGTGGATCATTAAGAAATTTACGTATTCTGACTCTACTCGTCGAGCTTGATAAGATGAACGGATTGGAATTGATCAAAGATCATCTGGATATTAAGATTTGAGAAACCCACCTCGAGAGGTTGTTACACAAGACCTCACGTGCACATCCCTCTCCATATTTCTACTACACACCTCCAAACCCTAATTCCAACCCTACCTCTATATATAGGGCCTCTCTTAGCCAAAGGTGACCCCCACCCATGAATTTGAGAGAGGGAGAGAGAGGGAGGTAAGAGAGAGGAGTACCATCTTGCTATATTTCATCATCTTATATCTCTAATAAGTCGAAGATCATAAGGTGAGAACTCCTTTAAGATTGGATTAATAATTTCATGTTTGTAGGTTGATAATTCTTATGTGTTTTTGTTTATATGTGTTTATTTATTCTCTCCTTAGTTTGCTATATATGAATGCTTTTAGATACTTTTTTTCCATCTCATGGTGATGAAGATATTCATTGGACTTAGAGAACTAGTAAGGAATAGAATTATGTTTGTTGCACATATGAGATTTGTGTAACCATCTTTAAAGGGACCACCTTTCTTTCTATACTGTATAAAGAATAGTTGTGATTGTCTAATGGAGATTCTTACATTGCTATATTCCTTTTATATATATGGATGGATCCTGATCTGTGGTGATGAATATCGGAACACCCAGTTAAGAGGTTGCCCTAACCTGAGACGATGCTTTTAGCTTGTCCGGTTAAATGGCCACCCTGATCTGTGGTGGTGGTATCAAGATCGCCCGATTAAGTGGTTGTTAAATCCATTTATTACTACTATTATTATTATATTTACTATTATTATTATTATTTCTAAAGTTGTTAAGGATCTCCATAAGATGATAGTTGAGTATGGTTGTTATGAAGCTTATTAGTACGGGCCGCCATCCTGGGATGTGATGCATCGGTTACGACTATTTTGATGAGTGATGAACTATAAGGAAGGATGTGGTGGTACCAAAGGTTGGTTAGACGATAAGTGGCTTGGTGTAAATTAGTAATAATAATAAAGAATATCTAATTCATGCATGCACGTGGCTCCATGTGGGTGTATGGAATTGAGAATAGGCTAGAGCGTCGTATTTCTCCCATACACTGTCACGTGAGGATTTGGGCTATGAGCGTCCCGTTTCTCACGTGGTCAGGCAAAATTATGGGCTTGCGTGTCCCAAAACCCCTGGCGGCATGTCGAAGGATTCTTACGCTAGGTCATGCATTATCATGCATTGCATTAAGAAAGAGTAATGGATGTTTTGTTATGATTTTTATGCGATTATTATTTCTAACTTTAAAGTAGTTCTTCACTATGCCAATTTTGATGGTGTTTTGTGGAAATAATTTAGAACATGTAGGTAACGTTCCTCAGGAGCCCGATCCTTAAGGAGACGATTATGATGGCTCGTGGGAGCAGATGGTGGAAGACGAGACCGCATAGTCATTCATAGTTCTAGCATTTATTTAGTATTTGAAATTGTAATAAGTCCCAATGGGAGGACGTAGTTATGAACATGGTGTTTGATTGAATGATGGTTACATGGTTTGATGATTTAGTTTAGTTAATGAAATAATATATAAGTTTGGTTTCACCGTCTTGCTCATGATTTTCCAAGTACTATGAAATGTGCATGTTTATGTGAAAGTTATGTAAGGGGTATAACCCTCACACATTCCAAATAACCTTGGGAATTCGGCCGTCGTGATGTACATGGGAGCCGAAATCTTGGGGTGTTACACTCATGTCTTCGGTGCCTTATCCCTCCACATCCGTAACAAACACCCTCAAACTGTCTCTAGGACGGTGCTGGAGGTGCTGCTGGTGCTACTGGCGGTCGAAAGGATAGACGAACCGGATGCCTCTGCGGTGCTCGAGTCTGCTGTTGCCGGAAGCTGTTAGAAGGAGCCTTCCTCTTCCCCTTCCTATCTCCGCTCTGGTCACGGATCCGCTACGCATCAGCCCACTCTGCCTCATATATCTAGGCCCGCTCTACAACCTCCTCGAACGTAGGAAGCTTGTGTCCCGTGACACAGCCACGAAGGCCAAGGCCCAGTCCGGTCTCGAATCGACGAGCCTTTCGCCCCTCATCATCTACAAGATACGTCACAAATCTGGATAGCTCAACGAATCGAGCCTCGTACTACGACACTGACATGTCTCCCTGGACCAGCGTCTCGAACTCTAATGCACGCTGCTGGCGTACACGCTCGGGGAAGAACTTCCGGTCAAACTGGTCCACAAAGTCCTCCTATGTCCACTCAAAATCAGGCCCGGCGGCTCGGGTAACCGATGCCCACCAGTGGTCAGCCTCTCCCTAAAGAAGGAAAACGGCGAGAGGAACTCGCTCATCGGTCGTGCATCGCATCATGGTAAAGATCTTCTTTACCTCCGATTTCCATCTCTCTGCTGCCACCGGGTCTGGCCAGCCCAAGAAACATGGGGGATCCATCTGTCTGAAATCCATTAGTAACGAACAAGCACGATCCTGCTCTGATGGGGCAACTGCATCGGATGACCTCCTCTCCTGGCGCTCTACCATGGAGGTCATAACGCGCATCATCTGTTGGAATTGACCAGTAGTCATAGCTGGAGTTGGGGCTGAGGCTATCTGGGATGTACCCGCACTAGTCGACGGCCTACCGGTGGCTCGTTTGGGTGCCATATCCTATAGAAAAGGACAGGTACCACTTAGCATTGGTACTCTCAAATGCGCACACGTTAGGGAACCATATTCGGAAGTTTCTAAGCACACAATAGGGAATCCTATTATAACTATGTTGTAACAGCATCCTAATGTGGGTCGCTAAGTGCATGAGATCGGGATCCTAATCATCCTAAGTTTGCAACAATCATTCAGTGAAGGGTAGTTAATCTAAGGCCATTAGTAGATATGTGATGTCATCCGCAGGTATTCCCAAGTTATGCTCTGATATCAACTTCTATCACGCCCCAAACCGGGGGACCGGGCTCACTAAATTTTCGATCACTGACCTTGGTGCCAACAACCTCCGTAGTACCCCATTCTCGGTTCCTAGCTCTCATATACCAGGTTCCGATCCTAGGATCCTACCAGGAGGATTTTTAGGGTAAATTTTTTTTTGTAAAGGAGCATAATCAAAACCATAAAACATCATTAGCTATCCATTAATAAGTTGTTAAGTACAATGCTGGAAAGGGAAATACAAAATGTAGCAAAAGCCCAAAATAGCAGGTACATGAACCGTGCTCAACGCTGCTGATATGCTCTAGTACCTGCAGCTAAACAAACGCGCATAAGCTTCCTAAGAAGTTCAGTAGAGTGCATGACTGCATGTGTGATGCATATAACAAGTATACAGATATCAGAATAAGAGAAAGTGATAGAGAGCTAAGTTACCCAGTTTATGAATGCTATCAGCCATCCCAAGGTTATGCGATGCAAGGGCCTACATGGCCGAGTGTTACATGCTCGAGATGCAATGCAAACACGTTAATCCTCAACTAATCCACATATCAAAATGGTTCTCATCTAGGACATCACCGGGGTCTAGTATACTCTGATACTAGCTGCCGCACATCGCGCGCATAACCAAGCGAGTAGAAAAGACCTCACTATCCACCTCGTCAGTGGAATGCCAACGCCCACCCTGCTCGCCGATAGCGGACCCATTCCATGAGCTGGTCAGACTCGACCTAGCTTATAGCCCACTGCACCCGGGCGGATAAGGTCACACCCCTTTCCAACCGACATCGACACAGTGGGAGACGCGGCCTACTGGTATTTGGCACATGGGCGCTCATGTTATCCACTTGGCCTCGACGTTGGAGCATCTTACTGCTACCACAGGGTTTAGGGACTTTCACCCAAGGACATTCATAGCGCTCACGTGCTAGAACAAATTTCCGGTGTCCATTATTGCCAACCACAATGTGACTGTGGTGGCCACCACCCTGATGCTACTAGGGTGTGAAGGCGATCGTGACATATATAATGCGAAATGCATGAGTCATACAATCCAAGTCATTCACCAAACTTACACATATTGCGCAATCATGTGGGGCGACCCTGTTTTACACGGGTCCCCTAAGTATAACAAGCCAACTAGCATATGCTATGATTAATCGTGGTCCATAACAGGCATACAAATGATGCGTATGGGCATATGAATGAGCATGGTATTCATTATACTAAACATATTATCAGTGTGAAGTATCAAGCTAAGTATACTAGCATGTTACCAAACATATCATGTAATGTTGGCCTTAAATGGCCCAATATATATACAGAGTGTGGGACCCGAACTGTGGGCTCCATTGGAAATGTAAAGGTCTTCGTGGCATAGCCCACTTGAGACTATATCGGCCCCATACTTGGGCCTGCACATACAAAGTAGGCTGAAAAAATAGGTTTACGGCTTGGATAAAACATATGTATCAAATGACGCACCATGGTGGGTCCCGCCCACTGGTTGAATAGCAAATATACATCATCGGTCTTAGGAAGTTTCAGTGGTAGGTATTCAATCACCACCATTTCCTAAGTGAAACCCATTAAAATTAGGCCCCACGCGTCGATCAAGACGGGTGGCATGATACACAATACATCCATCAAGGTGGAACCTAAAGTGGGCCCAAAACCTTTGGTTTGATGGAAAATAACCACTAGAGTGGCCCCAAGGAAGTTTTTCAACGGTGGGCATCAATGACCACTATTCCCTGCAGGTGTGGTCCATCTAACATTTGGATTTGCCTCATTGTTGGGGCCATATCCTAAAATGGCATGAAAAAATAGATGGGCAGCATGAATAAAACAAATACATCATGGTGGGACTAACAGATACATCACGTTGGGACCCACAGGGTGGGCCACCTGCTGGGCAGCATGGTACCCAGCTGGGTCTAAGGAAGTTTTGGAATCAAGCAGATATTTGTGTTTTCTCCTTCATCCATATCCATGTGATCTTATGAATAGGTTGGATGACAAATAAACATCACTGTAAGGCCTGGGAAGGTTTCAACGGTGGAAATCATTATTCCCACTGTTTCCTGTGGCATGGTCCACTTTACATTTGGACATGCTTAAATTTTGGGCTCAGCCACTAAAATGAGCTGGAAAAACATATGGACGGAATAGATAAGGCACATACATTCTAGGTGGGTCCCACGAGTGGGCCACCTGCTGGGCCGCCCAACCAGCCCACGGGGCTGGTTGCTGCTAGCGCCTTCTCTTTTTTTTATATTTTTTTTCTCATCAAGTGGGGCCCACAGAAGCTTTCGATCAAACTGATATTTTTGTTTTCCTTTCTTCACACGTGTGTGAACTTATGACCAGGTTGGATCTCAAATAAACATCATGGTGGGCCGTAGGAAGGTTTAAACGGTAGGGTCAGTGTCCTCACTATTTTCTTTTAAGTGGGGTCCACTTGAGATTTTGATCTGTCTCATTCTTTAAATCATGCATTAAAATGATCTCTCCAAATGGATGGGCGGTGTGGATATAACACACGCATCATGGTGGGACCCATAAAAGTTGGTGACGTCACTCCAGTAGCAAGATAGCTACTCAACGTGTCAGGTATTTACTCCCAGCGTCTCTGACGCTGGGAGCCTTATTATTTTATTATTTTTTTTCTTTTGTTTTCTTGTTTTTATCCGGTTGTCATCGAGTGGGGCCCACGTAAGGGTGATCCACTCCGTTCATCAGATTCCCCAGCTCATGGGGGACCCGAAGAGCCCCATATTGGGTGTATGATTTGCTCTAGAACGTCAAGGTGGGACAAAGAAGGTCCAACCGTAGGCACCATCTTCACCACTGTTTCATGTGGTGCAGTCCGCTTAAGATTTGAATCTGATTCAGATTTGGGCCTTGGCCCTAAAATGATTTGGGAAAACAGATGGACGGCGTGGATTGATCACAAACATCAATGTGGGTCCCATGAGTGGGGACCCCATTCAGCCATGCAGATGCTGGACAGTTCCAGCATCTCTGATGCTGTGAACGTCCAGCGTCTGGACGTCTTTTTTTTCTTTTTTCTTTTTCTTTTATTTATCAAGTGGGGCCCACTTGGGGGCTATCCACGCCATGCATCAGGTTCCCCAGCTCATGAGGAACTCATAGAGCCCTATATTGGGCATATGAATTGGTCTACAAACATCACGGTGGGCCACGGAAGTTTCGACAGTGGGCATCCTTGCCTCCACTGTTTTCTATGGTGTGGTCCACCTGAGATCTGGATCTGCTTCATTTTTGGTTTCCAGCCCTAAAATGGGCTGGAGAAATAGACGGACGGTGTGGATAATACACAGCATCAAGGTGGGTCCCACGAGTGGGGACCATGGTCAACGCCCAAGAGGGCTTTCAGCCCAGGCACTGCTGAGCAGCAGCGTTCCTTGGACAATGTCTGTCCAGCGGCTATCGTCTCTCTCTCTTTTTTTTCTTTATTTATTTATTTATTATTATTATTTCTAGGTTGTGGGGCCCATCCATGGATGATCCAGCCCATCCATCTAATTGCCCATCACAAGATGGGCCCAAAAAAAGAAAATGAAAGGTAAATAAGAAAAATGGGGAGTTTATGTCCCCCTTGCACTCACAATGATGGTTGGACTGTTGGATGAGGTTGGATTGACGATCGGACAGTCCAGATGATGGTTGGGGCCCTCCTCTCTTCTTTCTTTGCAAATAGGAAAAATGGGAAGCCCTCTTCTCCCCTACATATGCACTTGTATGGGTAGAGAGGAGGGACCATGGGGTGATGATGGCTAGCATGGGAGGGGGGTAGGATGGTATGGGAGGTATGGGCTTATGTTGACTTTGTGGTGAGAGAGGGATGAGGTGGGTATGGTGTGTGTAGACTAGGGTGATGAGAGGGGTATGGGTGAGAGTGAGGGTGATTGATTGATTGATTTGACTTTTTCTTGGGATTTGTGCAAGTGGGTCCTACGCCACACGCGCGTTGCGCGGCCCGCCTCGGATTGCGCAAATGATCACAACTTTCATATCGGGTATCGCAATGGGGCATGCCATGCGACGTTGGAATCACAGCGCCTACGCGGTCGCCGAGGTATGGGTCTTGGGTTGATGCGGTACTAAAATAGGGTCGCGATCAAGGCTTGCTAATCTGATCCATCTGGGACATACAGGCACCAAAAACTAAATGTCCGGAGGGCAAATCAGGGTATGGGTCTTACAAATGTCGCGTGGCGCATATCTTTGCCTGTGCAACTTGAAATGTGTTTTGCCTTTGTTTGGAGCCAACTGAAAGGATCTGAAAGCCTACAAATACTATTTCAGAGTGGAATTGGACATGCATATTGCCGCCAAATGATCCAAAATTTCCCAAAACCCTTAACTAGCAAGTTTAAATGTCGTGCGGTGAGTATTTTTATGTTTGCGCTTCCCGAAGTGAAGTCTTATATAAAGAGCCGACCCAGAGGCTCCAAATTAGGAAACAACTACTAAAGTTAGCAACATCTAGTCCTCTATACCCCATTCCATTCATTTGATAGGTCGATAAGAGCCTAAAAGTGGCTTAGCGTCAGTGACTTCGGTCCTCGAAAGGGTACCTATCCTTGAAAGGGTCGCCCGTCGGAGCTTGAAATCCTAAAATATTCTAAGTCTAGGAGCTATTTCCCACTTGCAGAGTGCAGAGTTCAAAAATATTCTAAGTAGTGGAGAAATTGCATTTTCAAGAGGGACATGCGGGAGCTTCAAAACCATATGCGCTAGGCACATGCGCCCGGAATAATCCTTCTCAAAAAATCGTCTGGAAAAAGTACGATATGGAGACATGCGCCTGGCCTGAAATGACATGCGCCCAGACACATGCGCCAGTGTTCGCTCATCAAGTATAAGGTTGCGAAGTAGTAATAATTTAGAATGACTGAGTATTATCTCATAGATATTTGTATATGGATATCCTCAGAATTTATCTAAAATAACCTAGAATCGAGATCCTATTAAGAACTAAATCTGAAAAATAGTGATTTGGAGTAAAACAGTGACTATGAGAAGTAATAATCAATCTAAAAGGCACTAGAGCGCTAAGGTTCCACTTTTGATGGTTTTCAATGCATTAACACAACTAGGTCTCTCACAACTCAACCGAAATCGAATTTATATCTCTATCCAATCGGAATATGGAGAGGTTCAATCAACACTTATCTAAAAAAGTTGCTTGTTCGTTGATTCGATTCCCACAATAATACTCAGGTCTTAGGCACACTCAATTGTATAGGCCAAGCCTCTTTCCAAACCAATTAAGATCATAATCATAGCTTTCATAAAATCCTGTCACTAGACTTGATTCCGACTAATGATTTAAACTTCGACTAAATCAAAATCAATCAGCAAACATCTATCTCAGATTATCACAAAAGATTAGAACTTTAGTTGAATGAGTTCCCACATTAAGATCATGCCATTGTACATAAGGCAATCAAAGAGTCTATCATGCCCAGAGTCGATGATAGATCAATGAACTACATAAGCATAAACAATGCTAAAAAGGTAAGCTCCTAGGTTTAGATTCACTAAAAAGCACATGAGCCCGGAGTCATCAAGAGATCAAAGCAAAAACTAAACTAATACTTTATTCAAACTCTTATCAAACCAAATTCTTTAATCAAAGCATAAAAAGGAAACCTAGATTATATCAATCCATAAAAATGAATCAAAAGCTTCACTTCTTATCCCTAGCTAAGAGGTTTTAGTTCATCTCTAACATCTTTGAACTAAAACAACTAAAAAAAAATATAAAAACAACTAAGAATTAAGAACTAGAAGAAAAACTAAGAAAACTTGAAGAGGAATCCGTCTCCTAAGCCTCCTTGATGTTCCCCACATCCTAGCATGCCTTGGGAAGGAAGAGAAGATGCCCTTTTATAGAAGAAATCCCACACTGATTTGGAAACTTCTGGAATTACGTAACTCCTTACGTAGCTAAGCAGACAGGTCCGATTGATCGGAAGATGAACTTCTATTAATCGGAAGTCGGCCGATTGATCGTAAAAGAGTCTAGAGAGTTGCTATTTTCTACCGATATTTTCGATTGGTCAGACATGCCTCTGATTGATCGAACACCTCCTTTCGATTAACCAGAGATGTGCCGATTGATTAGAAATATGTCTAAAGAGTTTATTCAAAATTCGGTTTATAAGGTTGGTCCGATGGATGGTCCGATTGATCGGAGACCCATCGGAACCTCCCCCGATTGATCGAGGACCCATTGGCGATCCATCGGAACTTCCTGTTTCTCCATTTTCTTCTGCTTTCTCTTTGGACTTCCTTCACTTGATTTCTTCCTCTCTTTTATCCTTTCGTTGACTTTTCAATGAGCCTTTGAAGTGTCCTTTAATGTCCAAATGGTGAGGTGTTGAGCTCATAATTGTGCATATTCTAACCCCAATTCATCATTCATTATGCATGATATACATGTTAAAGGACCAACTTAATATATGATGTGTGATTGTAGGAACAAGATGGAGAGTCCACCATTTGAAAGCTAAATGAGGCCCCTTACAAGTATTGAAGACTATAGGATGAAGCATGAAGAAAGATCAAAGAAAGTCAAGCAAGGAGAGAAGAGAAAAGAAAGAAGAAAGAAAGAAAGAATGAAGAAAGAGAAGCCTGACCGGTCAGCGACCGGTCAGCCATGCATGAGGAGAGGTGTAGGATCACGTCCGACCGGTCATGACCGGTCGGACAAGGCTGTTGGACCTCAATGAAAAGGACCGACTGGTCATGACCGGTCGGTCATTACTGCTGTAATATGGACGAAAACATCCGACCGGTCATGACCGGTCGGGGGTGCTTGCTGGACTGATGATCGAATGAGGCCGACCGGTCATGACCGGTCGGCCATGCTTGCTGGAATGACTATATTTTGAAGCCGACCGGTCGTGACCGGTCGGCTGTGCGAAAGGAGATAGAAACTTCTAAATTCATCCCGATTTTCTCTGCGCTGCGTAAGTGTTACGCACTTTCTCGATTCTTCTGAAGTTGTGGAGCTTTCAGACTATAAATAGACACCTAGGGATTGTTCCTAGGGCATCCTAGAAGGGCTCAAGCAAGGTTGGAGACTGTGGAAGTGGAGATTGGAGTTTCACAACTCCTTTTGGTTTGCTTTGCTATTTTCATGCTTTTTGTAGTTGTTTCATGTTTCCTTGGATCATGAGCAGCTAAACCTCTTAGCTAGGGCTAAGAGGTGAAGCTTGTAGTAAATCCAAGATGTTTTAATTCGTAGTTAAGTGGTTTTTAGTTTGGAATTCATGATTATGAACTAAGGTTTGAAGTTTATACAAGTTTTTAAGTAATTTTTCTTAGTCTTGTGATGACTCATGGATGTTTGGATGAATTACTTATCTTCTTAATTTGTTTGCAACGGTATAGACCTGTATGATCCGAGGAATCGGAGTGTGCTCTAGTACTAAGCTCTTCATAAAGGGACTTCAGGCCAAAGTTCTATTTTAGTTGATTTTCTGGAATATGTAAGGACTGTGCTGGTGATTTGAATCTAGTTTAAATCTTAATCTATCTTTGTCTTGTGAGAGGACTTGGGGATGGTTATGATTGAGAACTGGACCTATAGGAAAGGGGAATGACCTATGCAATTGAGCATGCTCAGCTCAGCCTAGATTGAGTGAATCTTATGCATAGAACTTACATATTACAGACTGTTTGGTTTAACAGTTCTATCATCCGACTGGACGGACAGGAATGTCGATTCTAGTTGAGAGAATAAGAAACCACAGCGGATTGAACATCAAGGATTGCTACAAGTGGATCCTTGAAACCCTAGTACCTTCTTATAATTAATTACTCTCGATTTAATTCAGCTTTTGTTACTCACATCAACTTTATACAACAATCTGATTAGTAGACTTCAATAGACACTTGTGGATGAATTTGTGAGATTCTACATAGTCCCTGTGGATCGACCTCGGTCTTACCGAGTTTATTACTACATCGCAACCCTACACTTGGGGAAGCGAACATGAGGCATCTCTCTTATTCCTACAATCACAAAATCATGCATTAGGTAGGTCTTTAAACATATAAATTGTGCATAGTTAGTGATGAAATGGGGTTAGAATAAACAAATTTAAGAGCTCAACACACCCCCTAACAAGCATTTTCCTAGTCCCGAGCAAAACATGCATGGAACAAAATCCAATATTCCAAAACCCAACTCTCTTTTAGATACTATGCTTCTATACACTCTAAGATACACAAGTGCAAAATTCAAAAAAAATAGGTGATAAAATTAGAAATATTAAACTCCCTAAACATAACAGGTGTTAACATAGAATCCCCATTGATTGATTGATAAATAGAAGAATTCGAACAAGTGCGCTCTAGTGTGCATAGTGATTGTTCATCTCATGAATTTCTAGAATTACCTCCTTCATAGATTAGCAAAACTAAGGATCTAAAGGTGTACAAATTACCCAAATGCCGATGATAAGAATTTGTCTTATTGTTCATCCGACAGCTTTCACACTACTTCCCAGTTCCAGCTTTGGTTATGGGTAGACTATCCCCTGGTTGGTAATAGGTAGCCCTTTTTGGAATTTTACAACACATATTCAATAAATAACCATACTTTCTTTTTCTTTTCCATATTAGATAGGATTTTTACAAATCCATATCTTTCGTTCTTTTCTTTCACATGAACAAGGATGGACAAAGTTCCCCGGCTTGGTTCCTCAACACCTTAAATCTTAGTCTATCCAATCTACAAATCTACATAATCCCTTAAAATAATGAGAATCGTGTAATGTGAACTAGACTCAAAAGTGTTAAAAATTTCTATCAATCATATAAATAGGGGAATTCATATAAAGAACTATCATATTGTAGGTAATTAAAGGCTTTAAAAATCAATCACTTCATCTCTCTTTTTTTCATACTCATAATATCCCAAGTGCATAGGATCAAAGTTTTCTAAAAGAGTTTTGAATTTTAAAAATTGAAAAAATTCCTGTAAAATTTACTCAGAATGTTGTAAAAATGCTAGATTCATTTAGGAATTTCACCGCCCCATCCAAAACTTTACATTGTCCTCAATGTAAGAAAAATATGTAATGAATGCAATAACATGAGAGCAAGGACAAAATAAAGGGTAGTGAGAAAGAGAGATAATACCTGAAACATAACATGGCATGGAAAAATTTGCTTGGAGAGATGGATTACTTCATTCTTCTAAAACCTATGTCTACTAATCAAAGTAAATCCTAATGCAATCTAATCATAAGAAAGCAATGAAAAAGCTAAACTGACCTCCATCAGACTAGGAGGTTAATCCTAATAACTCATCTAAAAACATAAAGTCAAGCAGAATCATTAGATGAATCAAAAGGTTTCCCAGTAATGTTATCCAAGATTCTACTTTACAATATACATGTGTGTGCATGATCCTGATAAGCCACTGAAAATCCCAATGAGGAATTTCAGTGGAGTTCTTATTATTTTCACCACATGTATAAGAAGAGACATCATCATATTTGTCAGAAAAAAATATGTCTCCTTTTAGATTTTTCTGGAAAATGATATTGTAAGTATGGGTCGTGCCAGGATTGGTAGAGTTCGGTATACATGATCCATAGAGGTGTGGAAATATGAATTAATTTTTCAAAACAATAAAGTGTTGGTTCCACATCCTCCTCTCGACTAATGTCATATGCCGATACTGACTCTAAAAGCGCAACTACATCCCCTATCACATCAACATTCTTAACAGGGGAGTAGGTCACGTCTTCTTCCAAGTGACAGGAGTACATAGGTAAGAGGGACTCATCTTCCACAATTAAATCAATCAAGTTTATTTTATGCACCTCTTCATCTTTATCCTCTTGTTGATTGTCAATATTGAAGGCATTTAACTCAATCGTCATATTGCCAAAAGACATTTGGACGACCCCACTCCTATAACTGATGATTGCATTTGATGTAGTTAGGAATGGGCGGCCAAGTATGACAGGGATTTGAGTGTCAATATTAACCACGGGTCTGTGTCCTAGACAATAAAATCTACCGAGTAGTAGAACTTGTCAACTTGGACAAGGACATCCTCAATCACTCCTCTCAGTATACGAATCGATCGGTCAGCAAGTTGTAGTGTGGTTTTGGTGGATTTTAATTCACTTAAACCCAATTGTTCATAAATCGAGAATGGGATTAAGTTCACACTTGCCCCTAGATCGAGTAAAGCATGCTTCACCCGGTAGTCACCGATTATACATGATATTGTTGGACTATTGGGATCTTTGTATTTTTTGGGCATCCCGTGATTTATAATGGCGCTCACATTCTCTGTCAAGAATGCCTTCTTCTGCACATGTATTTTCTTTTTTACCATACAAAGGTCCTTTAGAAATTTGGCATATGACGGTATTTGTTTGATGGCATCCAACAATGGGATATTGATCTTGACTTGCTTAAAAACCTCCAAAAATTCTTGATATTTATCTTGAGGTTTAGTTGAAATCAAGTGTTGAGGGAATGGAGCAACGGGCCTATATTCTTTTAATGGCTCTTTTTCATGTATGGCGATGCTAGGTCCATCATCCTCTTTGAAAGATACCGATCATTAGGCGTTGAGGCCTTCACTGGGTCAGATTTTTCAATAGTTTTACCACTTCTAAGAGTGGTGATGGAGTTAACATGTTCCATATGTTGGTTAGAGGAACTAGGCACGCTTATTTCGCATTGTGATATTGTTAAGCTATGAATTGTGCATTATCTAACCCCAATTCATCACACATTATGCATGGTTTACAGGTTTAAAAGACTAAATTGATATGTGTTTTGTGTTATAAGAAGGAGAGAGAGGTTTCATCAAATTCGATGCTAAATACGTCACGTTGAATACATTGAAGAACAAAAGGGAATAGAAGAGAGACCTCACCATTTGGATGTTAAAGGACACTTAAAAGGGTCATTGAAGAGTCAAGGAAAGGAAGAAATCAAATGAAGAAAGTCTAAAGAGAAAGCAGAAAAGAATGAAGAAACACTAAGCTCCGATGGATTGCTAATAGGTCCCCAGGCAATTGGAGGATGTTCCGATGGATCTCCGATCAATCGGACCACCCATCGAACTTAACAGAAAAACCAAATTTATGAATAACTCTCTAGACATATTTTCGATCAATTGGCACATCTCCAATCAATCGAAGAGAGGTGTCCGATCAATCGGAATAAGCAGTGGAAAATTATAACTCTCTAGACTCTTTTAGGATCAATCGGCTGAATTCTGATCAATCAAAGGCCACTGTCCAATCAATCGAACCTGTCTGCGTAAGCTGCGTAAGGAGTTATGCAATTTCAGAGGTTTCCAAGCGAAAGGCGGATTTGTGCTATAAAAGGGGACCTCTATATCCTTCTTAATATATCATAGAAGATTAAGGACTTCGTGGGAGATGAAGAGGATTGTCGTGGAGCGTCTACAACTCTTCCGAATCCAGTTTTTCATGCTTTTAATTACTTTTTCATTATTTCTAGTTGAAACTGATCGGCTAGAACCTCTTAGCTAAGGCTAAGAGGTGAAGCTTGTGGGTAGTTATCATGTTGAATTCGTTTTGATTCAAGTACTTTATTTAAATTTTGGATTTTGAGTTCTAGTTTAAATAAAAGTTGGTATTTTTGAATGTTTTGTGAGAGTTCATGTGCTTTGGACATGGGTTCCTTGCAATTCTCTGAGATTATCATGTTTGGATTGATTAAGTTCGAATTGTAGTAATCCCTGAGCATACCATAGTCCATTGGCATGGTTGTTACTTCAAAGGCTACATATTTGAATCTTATATGCTTCATTAGAACTAGAATCTTAAATTCTGATTTGAGTAGAGATTGTTTGTGTTTGAATGTTGAATCTTCCAACTAGAAGAGAGATAGAACTTCAATTTTAGTTGAGTTTATGCTTGGATGAATGAATTCACATGGGGCTACTACAAGTGGATCCTTGAGGCCTTAGTCCCGTTTTATTACAGATTTTTATAAGTTACTGTTTTAAGTTAGTTTTCAAATTTGAATCCTTCAATCAATTGAATTTGAAGTTGCTTGCTGGAATAATTAGAATTGGTTTACCTAATTCCCTGTGGATCGACCTCAGTCTTACCGACATTATTACTACATCGCAACTTTGCACTTGAGGCGAGCGAAGTAGAAGTAGTTAGGGTTTACTGTTTTCTTAGGGCTAGTTTTTCTTAATTTTAGAACTAACAAAGTTTGTTTTAATTTGTATAAAGTACTTCTAGTTCAAGCAAATCGGGTACTATCCTTCTAACTTGAACTATTTCAATTTTCAGTTTTTTTTAGAATTTTCGTTTTATTTTCAAATTTTGTTCTTAGGACTTAGGATTAGTTTAAATTTTGGATTATGTGGTTTATGTCTTGTTGGGAACGTGACCACAATAATCGTCTCCAGTTCATAAACGAGTCCGAAAGTTTGTAGAACATCATGAAAATTTGGGAAGTATGGATCAAACTCCATTAGGGAATCCTCCCTACCATACTCTAACCATAAATGCAAATCATGAAGGAGTAGGAGAGAATGAGGTGCACAATGCTCCTCAAATGAGAGCTTTACGGGACTACCTATAACTGGCCTGTACGACCAACCTTCCCGTGTGGTTTTACCAACCACCAGGGGGAACATTAATATAAAGCTGGGGTAATTCAACTTTTGCCAAAGTTCCATGGTTTAGATTATGATAGCCCATATCTACACTTGAAGGAGTTTGATGAAGTTGTTGCTACCTTGTAATACAATAATGTTTCAGAAGATGTCATCAAACTAAGATTGGTTCCCTTCTCATTGAAAGAAAGAGCCAAAGGTTGGCTCCACTCTCTTAGACCACACTCGATAGGGACATGGACTGAGATGACCCGGGAATTCTTAAAAAAGTTCTTCCCGGCTCATAAAACTAACACCCTTCGACGATCTATAATGAATTTTCTGCAAAAAGAGGGTGAGTCGTTCATTCAAAGTTGGGAACGGTTTAAGGAACTCCTACTCAGTTGCCCACATCATGGATACGAATGTTGGCATATTATAAACTTCTTTTATGATGGACTAAACTCCAACATGCTCCAATTTGTAAAGATGATGTGCAATGGTGAGTTCATGAGCAAAAATCCAAATGAGGCATGGAGTTACCTAGACATGTTGGCTGAGAATGCCCAATCATGGGATACCTTGGACAAATCTAGTAACCTCAAGCTTCCTCAACAAAGAGAGAAAGGAGGGATTTACATCCTTAAGGAGGAAGATGATGTGAATGCAAGGATAGCCAACCTCACAAGAAAAGTCGAGGCCATAAAACTAACCAAAAGTGGAGTTGCTAAGTCCATAGAAACCATTGAGAACATATGTGGAATTTGTGTTGCTAATGTGCACTGTACGCAAGATTGTCCCACAATTCCTGCGTTTTAAAAGGTATTACAAGAGTAAGAGAATGCCACATACAGGTATTAAAGGCCTTTCAATGGACCAGTAGGTAACACGTACAACTCTACTTGGAAGAACCACCTAATTTTCAGTTGGAAGAATAATCCCACAGAAAATCCTACCAACTCTCAAGGAGGGTCACCCATGCAAAATATGGCCCCACCTCAATTCTCAATGGAGGATACTTTAAAGGCACTTATGCAAGGGCAAACGCAAATTAATCAATCAAATCAGTAAATGTTTCAAGAGCTAAAAATGCCAGTTAATGAGATTAAGGGACGCTTGAATGCTAGGGAAGGGACCTTTCTGGCCCAACCTTAGCCAAATCCTAAACAAGCACATGAAATAAGCATCCCTAATCTTCCCAACCAACATGTGGAGCAAGCAAAATCCATTACTACTCTTAGAAGTGGTAAACAAGTGGATAAATCTATTTCGGTAAAGGCTGACAAGCCTAATGATGCGGTAAATTCTGAGAATGAGGATGGATCTAACCTAACCCCATAAGAAACGGAACGCGTTTACAAACCCGTAGCACTATTCCCTTCGAGATTGGTTGCTCCAAAATCTCTCCCAAACTCTCACGATAATTTAGAGATTTTCAGATAAGTCAAGATCAACATTCCATTGCTTGATGCCATTAAACAAATCCCTTCCTATGCCAAGCTTCTTAAGGACTTATGTACAACTAAATGCAAATACAATGTGCAACAAAAGGCCTTTTTGAATGAGCAAATGAGTGCCATTCTCACCTAAAAGACCCCTACAAAATTAAAGGATCCCGGTAGTCCCACAATCTCATGTATCATTGGTGACTACCGGATTGAGCGTGCATTGCTAGATTTGAGGGCAAAGCTTAAATTTGATCCCTTACTCGGTATACGAGCAATTGGGTCTTGGTGAATTAAAACCCACCAAAACCACATTGCAACTCACTAATAGATCCATCCGTGTATCGAGAGGGATAGTTGATGATGTATTGGTCCAAGTCAACAAATTCTACTACCCGGTGGATTTCATTGTCTTGGACACACAACCGGTTATGGATACTAGCACTCAAATACCAGTGATTCTAGGCTACCCATTCCTGGCTACATCAAACGCAATTATAAATTGTCGGAATGAGGTGATGCAATTATCCTTTAGGAACATGACATTGGAAGTGAATGTGTTCTACTTAGGCAAAAGGCATAGGGATGACAATTGTGAGCTCTTTGAGGTAAACATGCTCGAATCCTTTGAAGAAGAGGAGCTCCTCCAACTTGAACCACTAGAAAATTTGGAAACATGCTGGGCACATTTTGAATATTCCAAAGACCCAATCATTAGTGACATTGTGCAAGCATTGAGTAGTGAGAAACAGGTAGTTGATACTAGCCGGTGGAGGCCTCATTTTGAAAGATTGCCACCAACCACATCAAAGCCTCTACCGTCTAATATTAAACCGCCGAAGCTTGACCTTGAACCATTGCCATCCGTGCTGAAATTTATATACTTGGGTCAAGAGGAAACATTCTCGGTTGTCATTGCCTCTCACCTAGGAAAAGATCAAGAGCTCAAGTTGATTGAGCTACTCAAAGAATATAGGGGAGCCATAGGTTGGACAATAGAGGACCTCAAAGGGATAGATTCTTCAGTATGCACTCACTTATACACCTCAAAGAAAATGCAAAAATGATTAAACAACCTCAAAGGAGGCTAAATCCAAATATTATAGAGGTTGTCAAGGCTGAGGTGTTAAAGCTACTAGATGTGGGTATTATCTACCCCATCTCGGATAGCCAATGGGTAAGTCTTATCCAAGTTGTCCCTAAGAAGTCCGGTATTACAATCGTAGAAAATGCCAACAATGAGCTTATACCAACTAGAGTGACGACCGGTTGGCATATGTGCATAGATTATCGGAAGCTAAACACGGTCACTAGGAAGGACCACTTCCCTTTCCCATTTATGGATGAAATCTTAAAGGGGTTAGCGGGTCACTCCTATTTTTGCTTCCTTGATGGCTATTCCAGCTATAGCCAAATTGAGATAGCCCCGGAAGACCAAGAGAAGACTACCTTTACATGCTTGTTCGGCACCTTCGCATATCGAAGAATGTCATTCGGACTATGTAATGCACCCGCCACATTCCAACGATGCATGTTGAGTATTTTCTCAAACATGGTGGGTGAGTTTCTTGAAGTATTCATGGATGACTTTTCTATTTTTGGTTGTACATTCGATGAGTGTCTCAATCACTTAAGTTGGTCTTGACAAGTATGAGGAGAAGAACCTTATTTTAAACTAGGAAAAGTGTCATTTTATGGTAAAAAGAGGAATAGTCTTTGGACATATCATCTCGTCCAATGGAATAGAGGTAGACCGGGCCAAAATCGATATCATTTCCGACCTACCACCACCCAAGAGCATACACGATTTGCGGTCCTTCATTGGACATGCCGGTTTTTATAGAAGGTTCATAAAGGATTTCAGCCATATCTTTAGGCCCTTATGTAACCTTCTCCAAAAGGAGAACCAATTTGAGTGGAGTGCCGAATGTCAATTAGCTTTTTCAAAACTAAAAGACATGTTGACAACCGCTCTTATCATACAACCATTGGATTAGTCCATTCCTTTTGAGTTGATGTGTGATGCGAGCGATTATGCTATTGGGGCGGTGTTAGGACAAAGGAAGGACAAGAAGCCCCACGTTATTTACTATGCGAGTAGGACCTTGAATCCTGCCCAAGTCAATTACTCGACTACGGAGAAGGAGCTCCTAGCCATTGTTTTTGCTTTGGACAAATTCAGGGCATACTTGATAGGATCCAGGGTCATAAGTTATACGGATCATGCGGCACTGAAACACCTTCTTTCTAAGACGGATGCTAAGCCCCGTTTGCTAAGATGAATCCTATTCCTTCAAGAATTCAACTTAGAGATTAAAGATAAGGAGGGAGTAGAGAATGTGGTGGCGGATCATTTATCTCGCCTAGTCCTACTCGATTCCATTAATGAGTCACCTATTGAGGACTCGTTCCCTGATATTATAAGTTATCTTTTTACATGTGCCATGCCGACTCATTAGACTGCGCAGGATAAACAAAAATTTCTAAGGGAAGTGCGTAGGTTTTTCTTGGATGAACCATTACTTTTCAAATATTGCCTAGATCAAATAATTAGGAGATGTGTCCCTGATGATGAACAAAATTTTGTTATCTCCTTTTGTCATAATCAAGCTTGTGGGGGTCATTTTTCCACCAAGAAATCCAATGTAAAAATTTTGTGGTGTGGTTTTTATTTGCCTTCTTTGTTTAGAGACACCCACGAGTTTTGCAAAGCACGCGAGCGCTGTCAAAAGCTAGAAGGATTGTCCCGTAGGAATATGATGCCTCTCGACCTAATTAACATCTCGAAGTCTTCGATTGTTTGGGCATCTATTTTATGGGACCATTCCCCTCATCTTTTAGACATGTCTGCATATTGCTTGCCATAGACTATGTGTCCAAGTGGATAGAGGTTATTCCATATAGAACCAATGATCATCGTACAGTTCTAAAGTTCCTCAAAGAAAACATACTTTCCAGATTTGGAACCCCTCGAGCCATCATTATTAATGGTGGTTTTCACTTTTACAATATGCCTTTTGAAGCCTTAATGAAGAAATATGGCATTAGATATAAAGTGAGTACCCCATACCACCCACAGACAAGTGGGCAAGCTGAAATTTCTAATCGGAAAATCAAATAGATTTTAGAGAAGACGATGAAGCCAGATTGCAAAGATTCGTCGCTTAGATTAGTCAATGCTCTTTAGGCTCACCACACCACTTATAAGACCCCCATTGGAATGTCTCCATATAGACTTGTCTATGGGAATCACTTACCTGTCGAACTTGAACACAAAGCCTATTGGGCAATTCGGGCATTAAACTTCGACATTGACAAGGCTAACTCGCTTCGCAAACTCCAATTAAATGAGCTTGATGAGATCTGGAATAATGCTTATGAGAACTCGAGGATTTACAAGAGTAGGATGAAAGCCTTTAATGACAAACACATCTTCAAGAAATCTTTCCATGAAGGTCAGAAAGTGCTCTTGTACAATTCCCAACTTCATCTTTTTTTTGAAAAAATTGACATCTCGATGGACCGACCTATATATTGTTAAAGAAGTTTTTCGTCACGGGGCTGTTGAGATAGAAAATGCGGCGAATGGTAATTGTTTTAAAATAAACGGACAACGCCTTAAACTATTTGTTGCGAAATTTGATTCAGAGGATATGTCCATCACTCTAAACAATCCTATGTATCAGGATGATTGATCTCTTAGTTTGATGGAGGTATAGAGTAGATTAGGTTTAGTTTGTTTTTCCTGTTTTTATTTGCTTTAGTAGATTTTGATGCCGTAGGTAGACTTCCATTATCGATTCATTCAGGTACTCTCATACTTACCCTCTTTTATTTTATCATTGCTCTCATGATTCATGCTCATTGCATATCTTTTTACATTGAGGACAATGTAAGATTTGGTTGGGGGGTGAGATGAGATTCCTCATCTAGTAGTTTGTGGACATTTCGAGTAAAGTTGGTAGAAAATTTTCAATTTTTGAAACATCAAAATTCTTTTGGAAAACTTTATTTCTATGCACTTGAGATGTCATGAGTATGAAAGGATGAAAGATTAATTGACATGATTTTGAAATCTCTAAATTAACTTATACATGATAGTCTTACATGTGAATCTCCTTATTTATATGATTGATAGAGCATTTGAACACTTTTGAGTCTAGATCACATTACACGATTCTCATGATTCGAAGGGATTAATAGATTTGTGGATTAGTTAGACTGAGATTTAAGGTGTTTAGGAACCAAGCCGGGGTACTTTGTCCATCCATGTTCATGTGAAAATAAGAGAAAAGAACGAAAGATATGGATTTCTAAAAATCTTATCTAATATATGAGGAAAAGAAAAGAAAAAGAAAAGAAAAGAAAATAGAAAGGAAAAAGAAAGTATGGGTATTGTTGTATATTTGTGAAAAAATCCGAAAAGGGCTACCTATTACCAAGGGATGGTCTACCCATAACCAAAGCTGGAAATGGGAAGTAATGTGAAAGCCATCGAAGGAACGATAAGGCAAATTCCTGTCATAGGCAATTGGATGATCTGTACACTCTTAGATCTTTGTTTTAGCTTGTTTATGAAGAAAGTGATCCTGGAAAGTCATGTAATGAATATGCACAATGCACACTAGACAATGCATGTTTGGATTCGTCTATTTGTCAATAAATTGGTGGGGATTCTATGTGAACACTCATTATGTTTGGAAGGTTTAGGACTTTAATTTTTCATCATTTAGCTTTTCTGAATTTTGTAATCATATGTCTTAAAGTCTATAGAAACATAGTTTACAAGAGAGAGTTGAGTTTTCAGAAAGGTGGATTGTTTCATGCTTGTTTTGCTCGGGACTAGCAAAATGCTGGTTGGGGGGTGTGTTGAGCTATGAATTGTTCATTATCTAACTCCAATTCATCACCCATTATGCATGGTTTATAGGTTTAAAAAGCTAAATTGATATGTGTTTTGTGTTATAGGAAGGAGAGAGAGGTTTCATCAATTTCGATGTTAAATACGTCACGTTGAATACATTGAAGAACAAAAGGGAATAGGAGAGAAACCTCACAATTTGGATATTAAATGACATTTAAAGGGTTATTGAAGAGTCAAGGAAAGGAAGAAATCAAATGGAGAAAGTCCAAAGAGAAAGCAGAAAAGAATGAAGAAACAGTAAGCTCCAATAGATTGCCGATAGGTCCCCGATCAATCGGAGAATGTTCCGATGGATCTCCGATCAATCGGACCACCCATCGAACTTACCAGAAAAATTAAATTTATGAATAACTCTCTGGACATATTTTCGATCAATCGGCACATCTCCGATCAATTGAAGAGAGGTGTCCGATCAATTAAAATTATGTTTGATCAATCAGAATAAGTGGTGGAAAATTATAACTCTCTGGACTCTTTTACGATCAATTAGCCGAATTTCGATCCATTAAAGGTCACTGTCCGATCAATCGGAAGAAGCTCCGATCAATCGGACCTGTCTGCATAAGCTGCGTAAGGAGTTACGCAATTCCAGAGGTTTCCAAATGAAAGGCGGATTTGTGCTATAAAAGGGGACCTCTACATCCTTCCTAACATATCGTAGAAGATCAAGGACTTCGTGGGAGGTGAAGAGGATCGTGGTGAAGTGTCTACAACTCTCCCAAATCCGATTTTTCATGCTTTTAGTTAGTTTTTCAGTGTTTCTAATTGAAGTATGATAATGCTTGGCTAGAACCTCTTAGCTAAGGCTAAGAGGTGAAGCGTGTGGGTAGTTATCATGTTGAATTCATTTTGATTCAAGTACTTTATTTAAATTTGGATTTTGAGTTCTAGTTTGAATAAAAGTTGGTATTTTTTTATGTTTTATGAGAGTTCATGTGCTTTGGACATGGGTTCCTTGCAATTCTCTGAGATTATCATATTTGGATTGATTAGGTTCGAATTATAGTAATCCCTGAGCATACCATAGTCCATTGGCATGGTTGTTACTTCGAAGGCTACATATTTGAATCCTATATGCTTCATTAGAACTAGAATCTCAAATTCTGATTTGAGTAGAGATTGTTTGTGTTTGAATGTTGAATCTTCTAACTATAAGAGAGATAGAACTTCAATTCTAGTTGAGTTTATGCTTGGATGAATAAATTCACATGGGGCTACTATAAATGGATCCTTGAGGCCTTAGTTCCGTTTAATTATAGATTTTTATAAGTTACTGTTTTAATTTAGTTTTCGAATTTGAACACTTTAATCAATTGAATTTGAAGTTGCTGGAATAATTAGAATTGGTTTACCTAATTCCCTGTGGATCGACCTCAGTCTTACCGAGATTATTACTATATCGCAGCCTTGTACTTGAGGCAAGTGAATAGATATCGGATTAGGTAGGGGTTGGGCTAGAAGGGTCCCTTTCCTTGCGTTTAAGCGAGCCTTGATCTCCTCCACCGAACTTTTAAGCTCAAACATCATTGTATTGTTTGTTTGGTTGATTTGAGCTTGGACTTGCATAAATGCTTTCAATGTATCCTCCATAGACATTTGAGGTGGGGCCATAGGAAATTGCATTGGGGTCCCCTTTAAGGATTACTTTGGTTGGCTGTGAGTCCATTCGCCTAATTGAAGTTAGGATTGTTTCTCCAACTAGAATTGTACGTGTTTGAATTTGGAGTACTAAAAGGATGTCGATAACATTTAAGGCATTTGATTGTTCACATAAAAGTTCTTGAAACACAGGAATCGTAGGACAATCCTGTGTTTGATGAACATTGGAAGTATAAATACTACAAATAGTTTCAATAGCCCCCCCTTTGTTGAGTTGTGTCTACTTTTCTTAATTCTATAGCCTCAACTTTTCGTGTGAGATTAAGCACTCTAGCACTTAGATCATCTTCATCATTCAAAACATAAATTCCCCCATTTTCCTTAGCTTAGGACTGTTTTGAACTTGTCGTCTTAGATGTATCGCATAATTGTGTGTTTTCAGCTAACATGTCGAAATAGTCCCAAGCTTCCTCTGTTTCCTTACTCATGAACTCTCCATTGCACATCATCTCTACAAATTGCCGCATGGCTGAGTTTAGTCCATCATAGAAGAAACTAATCATCCTCTACCATTCATAGTCATGATGTGGGCATGCGTTTAATAGCTTATTATACCTTTCCCAACATTGGAAGAAGGTTTCATCTTCTTTTTAGGCGAAGTTTATTAGCGCCTTCGTGGCGTATTGGTTCGATGAGCCGGGAAGAGCTTTTTAAGAAACTCTCGAGTCATCTCAGCCATGTCCCAATAGACCTTGGCCTTAAGGAATGTAGCCATGATTTGGCATTCTCTTTTAAGGAGGAAGGAAACAATTTGAGTTTTATGGTATCATTGGTTACATTATCATAATTTATTGTGGCAATAACCTCTTTGAACTCCTTAATGTGTAGATAAGCGCTTTCGAAGTCGAGTCTATGGAATTTGGGGAGAAGTTGGATCAACTCAGTTTAAAATCAATGTTTCCCACATTGTGAGGGAAAATTATGTAAGAGGGAGTACTCGTCCTAGCAGGTTGTAAATAGTCATGTAAATGTTAGTGCACTTTTCTATGACATACTAGTGCACCTTGTTTGTCAATTACTTAGGTTAGTGAGTCTAGTGTCAGTTAAGCTTAATGAAGACAAAGACCGAAGACTCAAGACGGACCAGCTGCATCAAGGATGAAGAAACAGGTAAAAGAGATGCCTTGGTGTGCCTTGCCTTGAACCTACCCCAAACCATAACCTCTTAGATGACTTGGACCAACTAGGTATACCCTTAGTCATCATCATTAGTCTTAGAACTCCATGAAAAACATGATAAGTTAGACTAATTAAAGAGGTGGAAGCTGCTGTAAACAAAACAGCTCAAACAACAGTTTCTGATAAGACTCCAATCAATCGACAGGAGTTCCGATTGGACTCCTGATCAATCAGACAGAAATCCCGATCAATCAAAATTTGTTCCAGCAAGTTTGAAATCCACTGGACAAATTTTCAATCAATCAGACAGACTTTCGATCCATCGGAAGGGGTCCGTCCGATCAATCGGACCATGATTCCGATCAATCGGAATATCTTTCAGAGATTTCACTGGACAGATTTTCGATCAATTGGACATTTCTCTGATCAATCGGACAGGTCTCTGATCAATCAGACCTTTTTTCGATCAATTGGAGACACGCGAATCCGCCCGTTTTTTTACCATTGGAAGAAAATCTATATGTAGAGGGGGATTCGTTTTTGAGCTAAGAGATGGGATTTTAAGGAAATAGAAGCCACCATTGTTGAAGATCATTAAGAGCTCTATTCCTAACCCAAAGAAGTGATCTTCCTTGTGATTCATCACAAGCATGGAGCATTCAAAACTCAAGATGAAGATGCACTTGTCCCTCTTTTTATCTCTAGAGATTAGATTGATCTTGATAGTCATATTCTTATCTAATACTCTATGATGAGATCTTTGTAGGAGAGACTCTCTAGGCAACCCATTTCCATAAGTTGTTGAGATCTCAAACCTACCCTCCTATCACCTTGGGCATATCAAAGGCATCATTTGCAAGGTGGTTGATCAAGTGTAGCTGAGGCATTAGCGATGCAGTGGCAACACGATCGGGGGAGCAAGGGAAGCTGATTGAAGCACGGGAGAGCAGAGATCAAGCAACTCGAACTGGCGCTTAACAAGGGGCTCATCTGATAAGTAAGGTTATCTTTGTAGAGAGTCCTTCCACTCAATTCCCAGTGGGAGTTGAGTGTAGAGTTTGTTTGACAAACTCGAATTAGGGTCGTTTGCCAATCCTTGGCTTATTAGTTGAGCCTAAAACTCTAGGGACGTTGGCCGTTCCTTGACGCGTTTGTTGGCTTAAAGACTAAGGACTGTTTGGCGCTCCTTGGCTCGTTTAATGAGCCTAAATAAAGTCTCCAAGGGGGAGCTTCTGACACGGGAGTGGCCGTGCGTTGTCCTTGAGTAGGACTTGAGGTGACCTTGAGTAGGTCCCATAGGTTGGAGGAACCTGTAAACTCCTTGGTAGGGTCGAGCCAATTTAAAACACCTTGGTTGGGAGGAACCAGATTTAAACTCCCCAGTGAATGCCAGTGTGCTCAAAGGGATTGGGTACTTGAACCGGGAGTGGAGTAGACAAATAGTCGAACCACTATACATTCTTATGTTTGTGATTGTATTTGAGCACATTGTTATCTTAGCATTGTATGTTTAATTGTTAATTATGAATGCTTTATAGGAATGTATGCTAGGCACTAGATAGGCTCATCCACACACAAGATGTACTTTCACTTAGTTGTGTAGACTTGAGCTGAATTGATCCATCCTCTATAGTCGACTTAGGTTGCATAGATTAAGAACTTTATTTGTTTAATCATTTGAGTATCTATGCATGCTTAGACTAGGTTTCTATTGCTTACAATATGCTAGTCGTGTGATTGGACCCACTTAGGCTTGGAAGTCGAAGTGTTCTTGCTTAGTTTAATTTGTTAAAACTGTTAAGTAGGCGAAAAGAATTTCAAAAGGTCCTAATCCCCCCATAGGACTTAGCCATAATACTAGTTGCTCTCAAAGCTTTCACACGGATACGCCTTTACTCCAAAAGGTGTAATTTCAGTAAAGTCCTAGGTTGAGGTGCATCCCCCACTTTATCTTCATCAATTTTGGTAAAGTTTTGGGCTTGATTTTGATTAGCCCCTTGATTGGGTTGATTTTCAACCATCTCTTTAGTAAAATCAGAAAGATTATGATGTTTTCTAGCCCGAGGCTCTCTATCAATCCCCTCAACAGTTACATCGTCACTTAACAATTGTTGAGTGTGATCACGAACCCACTTGGGCATGAACTATTCAACACAAGCCTAAGAGTTAACTCTATTTCTAGAAATAAAAATCTGAAACTATCTATAGTAAGAGGGGTAGAAAGATAGAACCTAAATTGAAAATCTATGTTAGAATCCTGCAAAATCAAAACAAAACTAAGTTAGTATTCTGAGATTAGAAGAAAACCTACTCTAAAAACAAAACAAATCCTAAAACTAACTTAACATAACCCCAACTAAAAGTTATCTCAGAAAATTCTAAAAACACCGCATAAAAATCTCTGGCAACGATGCCAAAAACTTGTTCACTTTCCAAGTATAGGGTTGCGAAGTAGTAATAATTCAGAAAGACCGAGTAAAGTCCCACAACGATTTTTATATGGATATCCTCAGAATTTATCTAAAATAACCTAGAATCGAGATCCTATTAAGAACTAAATCTGGAAAATAGTGATTTGGGGTAAAACAGTGAGTATGAGAAGTAATAATTAATCTAAAAGGCACTAGAGTGCCAGGGATCTACTTTTGATGATTTTCAATGCATCAACACAACTAGGTCTCTCACAACTCAACCAGAATCGAATTTATATCTCTATCCGATCAGAATATGGAGCGGTTCAATGAACACTTATCGAAAACAATTGCTTGTTCATTTATTCGATTCCTACAATAATACTCAGGTCTTGGGCACACTCAATTGTATAGGCCAAGCCTCTTTCCAAATGAATTAAGATCATAATCATAGCTTTCATCAAATCCTGTCAGTAGACTTAATTCTAACTAATGATTTGAACTTCAACTAAATCAAAATCAATCAGCAAACATCTATCTTAGATTATCACAAAAGATTAGAACTTTAGTTGAATGAGTTCCCACATTAAGATCATGCCATTGTACATAAGGCAATCAAAGAGTCTATCATGCCCGGAGTCGATGATAGATCAATGAACTATACAAGCATAAACAATGCCAAAAAGGTAAGCTACTAGGTTTAGATTCACTAAGAAGCACATAATCCCGGAGTCATCAAGAGATCAAAGAAAAAACTAAACTAATACTTTATTCAAACTCGTATCAAACCAAATTCTTCAATCAAAGCATAAAAATGAAACCTAGATTGTTTCAATCCATCAAAAAAACGAATCAAAAGCTTCACCTCTTAGCCTCAACTAAGAAGTTCTAGTTCATCTTTAACATCCTTGAACTAAAAAAACTCAGAAAACATAAAAACAACTAAGAACTAAGAACTAGAAGAAAAACTAAGAAAACTTGAAGTGGAATCCGTCTCCTAAGCCTCCATAATGTTCCCCACGTCCTAGCATGCGCTGGGAAGGAAGAGAAGATGCCCTTTTATAGAAGAAATCCCACACCGATTTGGAAACTTTTGGAATTAGGTAACTCCTTACACAGCTATGTAGACAGGTTTGATTGATTAAAAATCCCTTCAATTGATCTGAAGATGAACTTCAATTGATCGAAAGATGACCGATTGATCGTAAAAGAGTCCAGAGAGTTGCTATTTTCCACTACTATTTTCGATTGGTCGGACATGCCTCCGATTGATCGGACACCTTTCGATTGATCGAAAATATGTTCAGTGAGTTTATTCAAAATTCAGTTTATAAGGTTGGTCCGATGGATGGTCCGATCGATCGAAGACCCATCTGAACCTCCCCTGATTGATTGATGACTCATCGGCGATCCATCGAAACTGCCTGTTTTTTCTTTTTCTTCTGCTTTCTTTTTGTACTTCCTTCACTTGATTTCTTCCTCTCCTTTTTTCTTTCCTTGACTCTTCAATGACCATTTGAAGCGTCCTTTAATGTCCAAATGGTGAGGCAGCTCTCTTATTCCTACAATCACAAAATTATACATTAGGTAGGTTTTTAAACGTATGAATTGTACATAGCTAGTGATGAAATGGGGTTAGAATAAACACATTTAAGAGCTTAACGGCCAACCACATTCGCCCGGCACATGCGCTCAGAAACCCTTCCGAAATCACATGCGCCTGCAGTATCCGCTTACCCGAACCCGGACCCGTTTAATTTACTATAAATAGCAAGCCAACCTGATGACCATAGGCGACATCACCCATCAACGACCTCAGAGCAATGCAAGAGGTAACATGAGCCTGCTCTGCCATCGCTCACCAGATCCCCTCGTAGGAAAGGGATTTGCTTGCTGGAATCTGTTGAGCTTCCATTTTATACATATTCTAGCCCATTACATCACATTACATGTATGGTTTGTATGTTTAAAAGACCCATCTGATGCTTGTTTTGTGTATGTAGGAATGGGAGAGAGAAGCTGTGAATTTGATGTTAAAAGGGTCCTTTGGAACTACATTGAAGACATTGAAAAGAAGCCTTGAAGAATCACGTCAGAAAAGACCTGGATCGGTCAAAAGAAAAGAGGAAATCAGCAATCATATCAGACAACCACCGGGCTCCCGACCATCCCATGGTCAGGCGTCCGAAATTCAAAGAAATTATGCTGAGCCCACTGGACATTTTTAGATCCGATCGGGCGCCCAACCAACACATGGTTGGGCATCCGATATTCAAAAGTGAATTCATAAAAAACCTGCTGGACTGATTGAAGCATGGTCGGGCGCCTGACCAACACTTGACCGGGTGCCCGATGATCGGCGTAAGTGTGTCACTCCTTACGCAATTCTGAGGCGGTGCGTGGTTTTTCTTATAAAAGGACACCTTGGCATCCTTGCTAATGCATCCTAAAAGAGTTCTAAGTTCGTGTGGAGCAAGGAAGATCATCGTAGAGCGATCGCAACTCCTCCAACTCTGGTTTTTCTAGTTTTCTATGTTTTTTTATTAGTTTTTCTTTGGTTTTTAGTTCAAGTATGACAATGCTTGGCTAAAACCTCTTAGTTAGGGCTAAGAGGTGAAGCATGCAGCTAGTTGTCATGTTAAATTTGTTTAATTCAAGTACCTTTACTTAAAGTTTGGATTTTTAAGTTCTAGTTTGAATAAAGTTGATATTTTTGGATGTTTTATGAGAGTTCATATGCTTTGGACATGGGTTCCTTGCAATTCTCTGAGATTATCATGTTTGGATTTATTAGATTCGAATTGTAATAACCTTAGAGTATACCATAGTCTCTTGGCATGGTTGTTACTTTGAAGGCTACATGGTTGAATTCTATGTGCTTCATTCGAACTAGAATCTAATTTTCTGACTTAAGTGGGATTGTTTGTGTTTGAATGCTTAATCTTCCAACTAGATGAGAGATATAACTTCGAATCTAGTTATGTTTATGCTTGGATGAATGAATTCACATGGGACTACTACAAGTAGATCCTTGAAGCCTTAGTTCCATTTAAATTACAGATTTTACAAGTTACCGTTTTAAGTTACGTTATGAACTCAAACTTCAAAATTGTTTAATTCAAAGTTGCTGGAATAGTTTGAATTGGTTTACCTTAATTCCCTGTGGATCGACCTCGGTCTTACCGAGTTATTACTACATCGCAAGCCTTGCACTTGAGGCGAGTGAATAAGTTTTTGACGCCGTTGCCGGGGAGTCCAGGTTAAACGGTTCTAAATTGTTTTAGTACTTATAGAAGTAGAAGTAGTTAGGTTTTACTGATTTCTTAGAATTAGTTTTTTTCTAAATTATAGAACTAACAAGGTTTGTTTTGTTTTGTAAAAAGTTCTTCTAGTTCAAGCAAATCGGGTATTATCCTTCCAACCTGAACTCTTTCAGTTTTCAGTTTTTATTTTCAGATTTTGTTTTTAGAACTTAGGATTAGTTTAGATTTTGGATTGAGTGGTTTATGTTCCATTGGGAATGTGACCACAACAATCGTTTCCAAATCGAATGTGGTTTAGTTGGACCACTCTTCATTCATAGACGAGTCTGAAAATTTACAGAACATTGTGAAAGTTCGGGAAGTTTTGATCAAACTCCATTAGGGAATCCTCCCCACCATACTCCAACGACAAACACAAATCATGAAGGAGTAGGAGAGAATGAGGTGCAAAATGCTCCTTCGATGAGAGCTTTACGGGACTACCTACAATCGGCCCGTACGACTACACCTTCTTATGTGGTTTTGCCAACCTCCCGGGGGAAATATTGATATAAAGCCAGGAGTAATTCAACTTTTGCCAAAGTTCCATGTGTTTGATTCTAATAGCCCATATCTACACTTGAAGGAGTTTGATGAAGTTGTTGTTACCTTGTAATACAATAATGTTTCAGAGGAGGTCATCAAACTTAGATTGTTTCCCTTCTCATTGAAAGAAAGAGACAAGAGTTGGCTCCATTTTTTAGACTGCATTCGATAGGGTCATGGACTGAGATGACTCAGGAATTCTTCAAAAAGTTCTTCCTGGCTCATAAAACTAACACCCTTCAAAGATCTATAATGAACTTTATTGGAAAAGAGGGTGAGTCATTCTTTCAAAGTTGGGAACAATTTAAGGAACTCTTACTCACTTGCCCACATCATGGATACGAAAGTTGGCGTATTATCAACTTCTTTTATGATGGATTAAATTCCGACATGCACCAATTTGTAGAGATGATGTGAATGGTGAGTTCATGAGGAAAAATCCAGATGAGGCATGGAGTTACCTAGACATGTTGTCCGAAAATTCCTAATCATGGGATACCTTATACAAATCTAGTAACCTCATGCCTCCTAACAAAAAGAGAAAGGAGGGATTTACATCCTTAAGGAGGAAGATGATGTGAACGCAAGGCTAGCCAACCTCACAAGAGAAGTTGAGGCTATAGAACTAAGCAAAAGTGGAGTTTCTAAGTCCACAAAAGCTATTGAGAACATATGTGAAATTTGCGCTACTAATGTACACTCTACACAAGATTGTCCTACAATTTTCGTGTTTCAAGAGTTGTTACAAGAGCAAGCAAACGCCACATATGGTTATTAACGGCCTTTCAATGGACTGGTAGGTAACACATACAACTCTACTTGGAAGAACCACCTAAATTTCAGTTGGAAGAATGCTCCCACGGGCAATCCTACCAACTCTCAAGGAGGGCCACCCATGCAAAACATGGCCCAACCTAAATTCTCAATGGAGGATACTCTAAAGGCGTTTATGCAAGGGCAAACGCAAATAAATCAAATGAACTAATAAATGTTTCAAGAGCTTAAAGTCTCGGTTGATGAGATTAAGGGGCGCTTGATTGCTTTGGAAGAAACCTTTTTGGCCCAACCTCAGCCCAATCCAAAGCAAGCACATGAAATAAGTATCCCTAATCTCCCCAACCAACATGTGGAGCAAGCAAAATCCATCACCACTCTTAGAAGTGGCAAGCAAATTGACAAATTTATTCCGGTGAAGGCCGACAAACCTAATGATCCGGTAACTTCTAAGAATGAAGATGGATCAAAATTAGGTCCACAAGAAACGGAATGCGTTTTTAAGCCTGCAACACCATTCCCTTTGAGATTGGTTACTCTAAAACCTCTCCCAAACTCTCATGACATTCTAGAGACAAGTCAAGATCAACATTCCTTTACTTGATGCAATAAAATAAATTCCCTCCTATGCTAAGTTTCTAAAGGACCTATGCACAACTAAACGCAAATATAATGTGCAACAAAGGCCTTTTTGAATGAGCAAGTGAGTGCCATTCTCACCCAAAAGACTCCCCAAAAAATTCAAGGGTCCCGGTAGTCCCACAATCTCATGTATCATTCTGTGACTACTAGATTGAATGGGCATTGTTAGATTTGGGGGCAAGCGTAAATTTGATCCCATACTTGGTATATGAGCAATTGGGTCTTGGTGAATTAAAACCCACCAAAACCATGTTGCAACTCGCTGATAGATCCATTCGTATACCGAGAGGGATGGTTGAGGATGTATTGGTCTAAGTCGATAAATTCCATTATCCAGTGGATTTTATCGTCTTGGACGCGCAACCAGTTATGGATTCCAGCACTCAAATACCGGTAATTTTAAGCCGCCCATTCTTGGCTACATCAAACGCAATTATTAATTGCCGGAATAGGGTGATGCAATTGTCCTTAAGAAATATAACATTAGAGGTAAACGTATTCCATATGTGCAAAAAGCAAAGGAATGAGGAGGATGATGAGCTCTTCAAGGTAAACATGCTTAAATCCTTTGAAGAAGAGGAGCTCCTTCAACTTGAAACACTAAAAAATTTGAAGACATGTGTTGAGCTCTTAATTGTGCATATTCTAACCCCAATTCATCACTCATTGTGCGAGGTTTTCATGATTCAAAAGCTAATTAAATGCATGTTTTGTAATTAAAGGAGTGAGAGTGAACTCTGCCTAATTGAAGGTGAAAAGGTCCATTTAGAACCATTGGAATGAAGATCAAGGAGGACCAAAGAAAGAAGGAAGCAAAGAGAGAAGAAAAGAAGAAGAACATGAAGAAGCAATGGCCACGACCGGTCGTCCGACCGGTCGGCCAACCCTGTGCACTCGCTGGACCTAAGCCAAACACAGCCCGACTGGTCTTGACCGATCAGCCAGCTCATTCCGACCGGTCTTAATTGGTCTGCTAGAGAGTTTTTCTTCTTCTAGAGCTTGCTGGACTGTTTTCCCAGTGAGGCACGATCGGTCGCGACCGGTCGGCCAGTTACTCAGACCGGTCGTCCGACCGGTCGGCCATGCGTAAGATGCGAATTTCTAATTCTGACGCCGAATTTCTCTGCGCATTGCGTAAGTGTTACGCAGATTCTTGAATTTTCTGAAGTTGCGGAGACTCCCTACTATAAAAGGACACCTAGGGATCGTTCCTAGGGTATCTTAGAAGGGTTTAAGCAAGGTTGGAGGCGACGGAAGTGGATTTCGGAGTTCCACAACTCCTTCTAATTTGTTTTACTGTTTTTATGAGTTTTTTTAGTTGTTTCATATTTCCTTGGATCATGAGCAGCTAAACCTCTTAGCTAGGGCTAAGAGGTGAAGCTTGTAGTGGATCTAAAATGTTTCAATTCGTTCTAAGTTGGTTTTAAGTTTGGAATTCATGTTTATGAACTATGGTTTGTAGTTTATACAAGCTTTAAGTAGTTTTTCTTAGTCTTATGATGACTCATGGATGTTTGGGAGAATTACTTAAATTCTTAATTGGTTTGTATTAGTCTAGACCTGTATGATCCAAGGAATTGGAGTACGCTCTAGTATTATGATCTTCATGTGGAGACTTCCTATCAAAGTTCTACTTTTCTGAATTTCTGTAATGTGTATGGACTGTGCATGTGATTTGAATCAAGTTTAAATCATGATCTAGCCTTGTCTTGTGACAGGACTTGAGGATGGTTATGATTGTGAACTGAGCCTTTTGGAATTAGGACTGACCTATGCAATTGAGCATGCTCAGCCTAGCTTACATTGAGTGAATCTTATGCATTGAACTTACATATAACAGATTGTTTGGTTTAACAGCTCTATCATCCGGCTAGATAGATCTTAATATCGATTCGAGTTGAGAAAGTGAGAAACCACAGCGGATTGAACATCAAGGATTGCTACAAGTGGATCCTTGAACCCCTAGTGCCTTTTTATAATTATTTACCTTCAATTTAATTCAATTTTGTTACTCACATCAAATTCCATACAAAATCTGGTTGTTAGCTTTCAATAGAAACTATTGGATGTGTTTGTGAATTCCTACACAAGTCCCTGTGGATTAACCTCAGTCTTACCGAGTTTATTACTACATCGCAACCCTACACTTGGGGAAGCAAACAAGTTTTTGGCGCCGTTGCCGAGGACTTTAACGGTTTTTCACAAATTTCTGAAATTAGTATCTATTTAGGATTTTTAGAATTTTAGGACTAACTTAGCTTGTTTATTTAATTTTTCTTTTCAGGGATTTCTAGGAAGCTGAAGAAGATACAAGGATTTCAAGTGCCGAATCAGATTCTATCTTTCTAAACCTTACTCTTCTCCTTCTCCTATTCATTCCTATCATATTCATCTCTTGTAGAGTGGGTGGAGACTCCTTTTGGATCTCTGAAAGGTAGGCCTTGTGCCACCTGGATTCCTATTGGTCGGCTCTGCCGTCTTGGATCACCTTGTGCACACCTTTACTCCTCTTTCTCCTTTTTCCGCACTTTTTCTCAAAAGATTCAAAGAGTGGGCGGGGAGTTCTCTGAACCCCTATTGACCAGGAGAAATCGGTCTCTATTCTTGCTTCTGGCTTAGCCATTGAAAGACACCTTGTGCTTCGGTCTTAGAGAAGAGTAAAGAAAGGGAGGAAGAATTCTTCTTTCTCTTTGTTTCATATTTTTTTGGTTTTGCATGCCACATTGGGCTCGGGATTCCAATAACTGACTCATAAGTGAAGGGGGGATAGTAGAAGGAATCGACAGAGAGCCACGTGCTATGAGACATCTAGACTCTCCAATTTTGTCTGAAAATATAGCTGTGAATCAAACTAATCCAATGGCCAATCCTAATCTGGGCCAAAACCAAACTGAAACGGGGGAGAATGTGGTTGAGAATGTTCCCCGACCAAGGACTCTACGTGATTTCTTGCAACCAGCAAAAGCGAGCACTCCCTCATGCATAGTTTTTCCACCAAATGCAGGGAATGTGGATTTAAAACCGGGAGTGATCCAACTTCTTCCTAAATTCCATGGATTAGACAGTGAAAGTGCCTATCAACACCAGAAGGAGTTTGATGAGGTAATAACCACCATGCACTTTGCTAATGTGATTGACGATGTGGTGAGACTTAAATTCTTCCCTTTTACTCTTAAAGATAAAGCTAAAGGTTGGCTTCATGCATTAAGGCCAAGATCAATTGGTGCATGGACTGATATGCATAGGGAATTCATAAAAAAATTCTTCCCTACTCACAAAACAAACATGTTGAAGCGCCTTATCATGAACTTTGCCCAAAAGAAAGATGAAACCTTCTTCCAATGTTGGGAGAGGTTTAAGGACCTATTAAACGCATGCCCACATCATGGCTATGAAATTTGGCGGGTTATAAACTTTTTCTATGAAGGACTAACTTCACCCATGCGCCAATTCGTAGAGATGATGTGTAATGGGGAGTTCATGAATAAGGAGGCTGATGAAGCATGGGATTATTTGGAAGAATTGGCTGAGAATGCACAGTCTTGGGATACATCGAAACCAACAAATTCTAAGATTGGCCAACAAAAGGAAAAAGGAGGAATGTATGTCTTATCAGAAGAGGATAGCATAAGTGCACGGGTGGCTAGCCTCACAAGAAAGGTCGAAGCCATGAAATTGAGGAAAGGAGAGACGATTAACTCCAATGACGTTGAAACTGTTTGTGAAATTTGTGTCGGAAATCAACATGCAACACAAGAGTGTCCCACAATTTCAGCAGTTCAGGACATCTTACAAGAACAATCAAATGCCATAAACAGTTATCAACGGCAATTTGGTGCTCCAACATCAAACACGTTTAATGCTAGTTGGAAGAATCATCCCAACTTCAGTTGGAGGAACGGACCCACTGCGAATGCAACCACTATTCCTCAAGCTCAACTTATACTAGGTCCATCTCTAGTCATTACTCCAAAAGTGACGCTAGAGGAGATGCTAGGTGCATTCGTATCGGTTCAAGCTGAGTATAACAAGACAAATTCTCTAAAAATAGATGAGTTCATGCAAGAGCAATTGAAATTCAATCAAAATTCAACTCAAGCCATCAATGAATTGAAAACATCAATGGCTAGAGTTGAATCTCATCTTAGTGTTAGAGAGAAGGGCACACTTCCTGCCCAACCTCTTCCTAACCCAAGAACCCAGTTTGAGATACAAGATGCAAGATCATCCTCCCACCACACGGAACATGTTCAAGCTACACCACTTTGAGAAGTGGGAAAGAAATTGACAAATCTAATCCGGTGAAGGCCCCAAAGCCTAAGGATCCAGAAATTTCCAAAGAGGATGATAGCTTAAACAACACTCCATAAGAGAAAGAACCGGAAAGGCAATACAAGCCAGTTGCTCCGTTTCCACAAAGGTTGATTTCACCTAAACCTTTAGATAAAAATCTGAAAATTTTAGAAGTTTTCAAGCAGGTGAAGATCAACATCCCGTTGTTGGATGCAATAAAACAAATACCATCTTATGCCAAATTTCTAAAGGAATTGTGTACAGTCAAAAGGAAACACAGTGTTCATAATAAAGTACTTTTGACTGAGAATTTGAGCGCCATCATCAAACAAGAGGTGCCCCAAAAATACAAGGATCCGGGTAGTCCAACCATCTCATGCATCATAGGAGATTACCGGATTAAACAAGCCTTACTCGATTTGGGGGCAAGTGTGAATCTCATTCCATACTCGGTCTACGAACAACTTGGGTTAGGTGAATTGAAACCCACCAAAACCACACTCCAACTTGCTGATAGATCCATTCATATACCAAGAGGAATGATTGAGGATGTTCTAGTCCAAGTTGATAAATTCTACTACCCAGTAGACTTTATCGTCTAGGATACACATCCCGTGATAGGCACCGGTGCTTAAATTCCCGTCATACTTGGACGACCATTTCTAGCTACTTCAAATGCAATTATCAATTGTAGAAACGGACTTGTACAAATGTCCTTTGGAAATATGACCCTTGAGCTTAACATATTTGATTTATGCAAACAACCACGGGAGGTTGATGATGATATCCACGAACTAAACATGATTGAATCATTCGCGGAAGATACATTCCCCTTGTCACTATCTTCCGACCCTTTGGAGGCATGTATGGCCCATTCTCATGAGATAAATGATGACACAACACAAGAGATGGATGCCATTATAGATGTGATGCCGGTGCTTGATAATAAAAGATGGAGGGCCCTATTTGAGCCTTTGCCTGTAAACGGGAACAAGGCCCTCCCATCCAACATCAAGGCATCAACACTCGACCTAAAACCATTACCGAGTGAGCTGAAATATGTTTATTTAGGTTGAGATGAGACATACCCAGTGGTGATTTCTTCCCACTTAGATGAGGAACAAGAGAGTAGGCTAATGGCCACTCTATTAGAGCACAAGAGCACCATTGGATGGTCAATTGCGGTCTTAAAGGCATAGACCCACTGATTTGTACTCATCGCATACACCTTGAGGAGAATGCGAAGACATCCCAGCAACCACAAAGACAACTAAATCCAAACATGAAGGATGTGGTTAAGGCCGAAGTGGTGAAACTATTAGATGTGGGTATTATTTACCCAATATCCGATAGTCAATGGGCGAGCCCAACTCAAGTGGTGCCTAAGAAATCCGAAATAACCATCGTAGCCAATGCCAATAATGAACTCGTGCCAACTAGAGTCACTACCAGTTGGAGAATGTGCATTGACTACAGGAAGCTAAACACTGTCACGAGGAAAGACTACTTCCCCCTACCGTTTGTTGATCAAATTTTAGAACGGTTGGCAGGTCATTCCCACTTTTGCTTCCTTGATGGCTACTCAGGGTACAACCAAATAGAGATTGCCCGTGAAGACCAAGAAAAGACTACATTCACATGTCCATTCGGCACTTTCGCCTATCGACGGATGCCGTTTGGACTATGTAATGCCCCTGCCACTTTTCAGCGTTGTATGATGAGTATCTTTTCTGACATGGTGGGGACAATTCTCGAAGTTTCCATGGATGATTTTTTCGTATTTGGATGTAGTTTTGATGAGTGCCTTGAGCACTTGAAATCTGTGCTGAAAAGATGAGAAGAGAAGAACCTTGTGCTGAATTGGGAGAAGTGTCACTTCATGGTTAAAAAGGGAATTGTACTTGGTCACATCGTTTCACAAAATGGAATCGAGGTGGACAAAGCGAAAATTGATCTTATCTCTAACCTTCCACCACCCAAGAGCATACGAGATGTATGGTCCTTTTTGGGACACGCAGGATTTTACAGAAGGTTCATAAAGGACTTTAGTTCACTCTCTCATCCTTTATGTAACCTACTTCAGAAGGAAAATTCATTCGAGTTGAATGAAGAATGTCAAAAGGCCTTTACCACCCTTAAAGGTATGTTGACATGTGCTCCCATAATGCAACCACCTGATTGGAGCCTTTCTTTTGAGATTATGTGCGATGCTAGCGACTATGCTATTGGGGCCGTGCTAGGCCAAAGAAAAGAGAAAAAGCCATGTGTCATCTACTATGCAAGTAGAACCCTAAACTCAGCCCAGGCAAACTACACCACTATTGAAAAAGAACTTTTAGCCGTAGTTTTTGCCTTGGACAAGTTTAGGTCCTACTTGATTGGATCCAAGATCATCATATTCACTGACCATGCTGCGCTTAAGTGCCTTCTCTCTAAGAAGGATGCTAAACCACGGTTGTTAAGATGGATCCTTCTACTCCAGGAATTTGACATAGAAATACGTGATAAGAAAGGAGTAAAAAATGTCGTAGCTGACCATCTCTCTCGACTTGTCCTCACTGATTCCCCTGAAACGACTGCGATCAATGACATGTTCCCTGATGAACAACTTTTTGTTGTTTCCCAATTGCTATGGTATGTGTTCGCTTCCCCAAGTGTAGGGTTGCGATGTAGTAATAAACTCGGTAAGACCGAGGTCGATCCACAGGGACTATGTAGGATCTCACAATTTCATCCACAAGTGTCTATTGAAGTCTACTATTCAGATTGTTGTATAAAGTTGATGTGAGTAACAAAAGTTGAATTAAATCGAGAGTAATTAATTATAAAAGAGTACTAGGGTTTCAAGGATCCACTTGTAGCAATCCTTGATGTTCAATCCGCTGTGGTTTCTTATTCTCTCAACTAGAATCGACATTCCTGTCCGTCCAGTCGGATGATAGAACTGTTAAACCAATAGTTTGTAATATGTATGTTCTATGCATAAGATTCACTCAGTCTAGGCTGAGCTGAGCATGCTCAATTGCATAGGTCATTCCCCTTTCCTATAGGTCCAGTTCTCAATCATAACCATCCCCAAGTCCTCTCACAAGACAAGGTTAGATTAGGATTTGAACTAGATTCAAATCACCAGCACAGTCCTTACATATTCCAGAAAATTAACTAAAATAGAACTTTGGCCTGAAGTCCCTTTATGAAGAGCTTAGTACTAGAGCGCACTCCGATTCCTCGAATCATACAGGTCTATACCGTTGCAAACAAATTAAGAAGTTAAGTAATTCATCCAAACATCCATGAGTCATCACAAGACTAAGAAAAATTACTTAAAAACTTGTATAAACTTCAAACCTTAGTTCATAATCATGAATTCCAAACTAAAACCACTTAACTACGAATTAAAACATCTTGGATTCACTACAAGCTTCACCTCTTAGCCCTAGCTAAGAGGTTTAGCTGCTCATGATCCAAGGAAACATGAAACAACTACAAAAAGCATGAAAATAGCAAAGCAAACCAAAAGGAGTTGTGAAACTCCAATCTCCACTTCCACAGTCTCCAACCTCGCTTGAACCCTTCTAGGATGCCCTAGGAACAATCCCTAGGTGTCCTCTTATAGTCTGGAGGCTCCACAACGTCGGAAGAATCGGAAATTTGCGTAACACTTACGCAGCGCAGAGAATTTCGGGAAGAAATTAGAAAGTTTTAACTCAGTACGCATGGTCGACCGGTCAAGACCGGTCGGCCTCAAGTGAAAACACTCCAGCAAGCATCTCCGACCGGTCATGACCGGTCGGGCCTATTCCTCCTTGGTCCAGCAAGCATGTCCGACCGGTCATGACCGGTCGGACGCCTTCAGCACATTTCCAGCACCAATGACCGACCGGTCATGACCGGTCGGTCCTCTTCAGTAATGCCCAACATACATGGCTGACCGGTCACTGACCGGTCTGGCTTCCTTGGCCGACCGGTCACGACCGGTCAGCTTCATTTTCTTCTTATTTTCTTCTTTTCTTTCATCTGCTTTCTTCTCTGCTTTGGTTCTTTCTTTCTTTTCTTCTTTGGTCCTCAAACATTCTTCATCAGAATGATCCTAAGTGAGCTCTTTATGTCTTCAATTGAGTAGAGTTCACCCTCAATCCTGTAGTCACAAAACATGCATTGAATTAGCTTACAAACCATACAAAACTTGCACAATGAGTGATGAATTGGGGTTAGAATATGCACAATTAAGAGCTCAACAGTATGTAGACCTTGCTAAATATCTTGCTACAGGTACAATTCCTACACATTGGAAAAAGCAAGATAAGGATAAATTCTTCACTGAGGTGTGAAAATTCCTATGGGATGACCCTTACTTATTCAAGTATTGTCTCGATCAAATCATAAGGAGATGTGTCCCAGATGATGAGCAACAAAGTATCATCTCCTTCTGGCATTCTCAGGCATGTGGTGGCCACTTTTCGGCTAAGAAGACCACAGTAAAAATTCTGCAATGTGGGTTCTATTGGCCCACCATGTTCAAAGACACACATGAGTTTTGCAAAGCATGTGAACCCTATCAGAAATTAGGAGGAATTTCTCGTAGAAATATGATGCCACTCAATCCCATCTTAATAATCGAAATTTTTTATTGTTGGGGCATCGATTTCATGGGCCCATTCTCATCTTTTTTTGGAAACGTATACATCTTGCTTGCCGTTGACTATGTATCCAAATGGGTCGAGGCCATCCCTTGCCGGAATAATGACCGTAAAATGGTCATTCGCTTCTTAAAAGAGAATATTCTTTCCCGGTTTGGAACACCTCGAGTCATCATAAGTGATAGAGGGTCTCACTTTTGTAATCGCCCTTTTGAAACTTTAATGAAGAAATATGGCGTCACACACAAACTGAGCACTCCCTATCACCCACAAACGAGTGGGCAAGCTGAGATATCCAATAGGGAGATTAAACACATTTTGGAGAAAACGGTGAACCCCGATCGCAAGGATTGGTCGCTTTGGCTTACCGATGCGCTTTGGGCCTACCGTACTGCTTTTAAGACCCCTATTGGAATGTCTCCCTATAGACTTGTCTATGGGAAGGCTTGTCACTTGCCTGTGGAGTTGGAACATAGGGCATATTGGGCAATTAAGAAGATGAATTTTGATTTTGACAAGGCAAGCTCGTTGCGCAAATTACAATTGAATGAACTTGCAGAAATCCGGAACGAAGCATATGAGAATGCGAGAATTTATAAGGACAAGACGAAGATATTCCATGATAAGAATATTCTTCGCAAGACATTCACGATCAATAAAAAAGTCCTCATGTATAATTCTCGCCTACATCTATTTTCGGGAAAATTGAGATCTCGATGGACCGGTCCCTACCTTGTGCAAACTGTCTATCCATATGGGACTGTCGAGCTGTTAAATCCGAGGAACGGCAACATTTTTAAGGCGAATGGGCAATGATTAAAGCCGTTCTTTGAAAATTTTTCTTCAGAAGGTATGTCCATACCTCTGAATGATCCTGTGTATCAGGATGATTGATCTCCTAGTCTGATGGAGGTATAGAGTAGTTAGGATTAGGATTTTGTTGCTTTTGTTTACCTTTGCTTAGGTTTGTTAGAAGGAGGAAGAATTCCTCTTTTCACTACCTCAGGTACTCTCGTTCTCACTCTCCCTTGTTTTATGTCATTGCTCTCATGTCATGCATATTGCACATCTTTTACATTGAGGACAATGCAAGATTTGGTTGAGGGTGTGAGATCACTTGGATGAATCCAGCGTCTTGTAACATTTCGAGCAATTATGTAGAAATTTTTCAATTTTTCAAAAATTCAAAACTCTTTTGGAAAACTTTGGTTCTATGCTTTCAAGATAATATGAGCATAAGAGGAGGAGATATGAAGTGTATGAGGTTGTAAGTCTTGAACTTCTCATAGCATAATGGTTTTATATGTGAATTCTCCTAGTTATGTGATTGATAGAAAATCTGAACACTTTTACACCTAGTTCACATTACACGATTTTCATAAGTTGAAAGGATTATATGATTTGTGGATTAGCTAGACTTTGATTTAAGGTGTTGAGAAACCAAGCCGGGGTACTTTGTCCATCCTTGTCCATGGGAAAATAACGAAAGATATGGATTTCTAAAAATCCTATCTAATTTAAAAGAAAAAGGAAAAGGAAGGATGAAATTGGGAAAGATGGAAAAATGGTGGAAAATTCTGATTAGGGCTACCTATTACCAACCGAGGGATGGTCTACCCGTAACCAAAGTCGGAAATGGGACGTAGTGTGAAAGCCGTCGGAAGGACAGTAAGGCAAATTCCCGTCATTGGCTTATTGTTGCTCTATATACCTTGAGATCTATAGTCTGGTTGATCTATGAAGAAGATAATCCTAGAAACTCATGAGATGAATTTTCACTATGCACACTAGGTTGAATTTGTTCAAGTTCGTCTATTTATCAACTAATCAGCGGGAATTTCATATGGACACTTATTATGCCTTGAGAGTTTACGATTTCAACCTTTGCCCCCTAATATTTCTAAATCTTACACTTGTATGTCTTGGGATGTATAGAATAATGCTTTCTGAAAGAGAGTTGAGTTTTGAAGAATGGAATTAGTTTCACACATGTTTTGCTCGGGACTAGCAAAATGCTGGTTGGGGGGTGTGTTGAGCTCTTAATTGTGCATATTCTAACCCCAATTCATCACTCATTGTGCGAGGTTTTCATGATTCAAAAGCTAATTAAATGCATGTTTTATAATTACAGGACTGAGTGTGAACTCTGCCTAATTGAAGGTGAAAAGGTCCATTTAGAACCATTGGAATGAAGATCAAGGAGGACCAAAGAAAGAAGGAAGCAAAGAGAGAAGAAAAGAAGAAGAACATGAAGAAACAAGTCCGACCGGTCGGCCAACCCTGTGCACTCGCTGGACCTAAGCCAAACACAGCCCGACTGGTCTTGACTGGTCAGCCAACTCATTCCGACCGGTCTTAACTAGTCGGCTAGAGAGTTTTTCTTCTTCCAGAGCTTGCTGGACTGTTTTCCCAGTGAGGCACGATCGGTCGCGACCGGTCGGCCAGTTACTCAGACCGGTCGTCCGACCGGTCGGCCATGCGTAAGATGCGAATTTCTAATTCTGGCGCCGAATTTCTCTGCGCACTGCGTAAGTGTTACACAGATTCTCAAATTTTCTGAAGTTGCGGAGCCTCCCCATTATAAAAGGACACCTAGGGATCATTCCTAGGGTATCTTAGAAGGGTTTAAGCAAGGTTGGAGGCGACGGAAGTGGATTTCGGAGTTCCACAACTCCTCCTAAGTTTGTTTTACTATTTTTATGAGTTTTTTTAGTTGTTTCATGTTTCCTTGGATCATGAGCAGCGAAACCTCTTAGCTAGGGTTAAGAGGTGAAGCTTGTAGTGGATCTAAGATGTTTCAATTCATTCTAAGTTGGTTTTAAGTTTGGAATTCATGTTTATGAACTATGATTTGAAGTTTATACAAGCTTTAAGTAGTTTTTCTTAGTCTTATGATGACTCATGAATGTTTAGGAGAATTACTTAAATTCTTAATTGGTTTGTATTAGTCTAGACCTGTATGATCCAAGGAATTGGAGTACGCTCTAATATTATGATCTTCATATGGAGACTTCCTATCAAAGTTCTACTTTTCTGAATTTCTGTAATGTGTATGGACTGTGCATGTGATTTGAATCAAGTTCAAATCATGATCTAGCCTTGTCTTGTGACAGGACTTGAGGATGGTTATGATTGTGAACTGAGCCTTTTGGAATTAGGACTGACCTATGCAATTGAGCATGCTCAGCCTAGCTTACATTGAGTGAATCTTATGCATTGAACTTACATATAACAGATTGTTTGGTTTAACAGCTCTATCATCCGGCTAGATAGATCTTAATATCGATTCGAGTTGAGAAAGTGAGAAACCACAGCGGATTGAACATCAAGGATTGCTACAAGTGGATCCTTGAACCCCTAGTGCCTTTTTATAATTATTTACCTTCAATTTAATTCAATTTTGTTACTCACATCAAATCCATACAAAATCTGGTTGTTAGCTTTCAATAGACACTATTGGATGTGTTTGTGAATTCCTACACAAGTCCCTGTGGATTGACCTCGGTCTTACCGAGTTTATTACTACATCACAACCCTACACTTGGGGAAGCAAACAACATGCTTGGCACACTTTGAAAATTCTAATGATCCTATCCTGAGTGATATTGTGCAAGCATTGAGTAGTGAGAAACCAGTAGTTGATACTAGCCGGTGGAGGCATCATTATATAAAATTACCATCAACCACATCAAAGCCTCTACCTCTACCATCTAAGTTTAAATATGTATATTTGGGTTAAGAAGAAACATTCCCAATTGTCATTGCCTCTCACCTAGGAAAAGACTAAGAGCTCAAGTTGATTGAGCTACTCAAAGAACATAGGGGAGCCATGGGTTAGACAATAGCGGACTTCAAGGGGATAGACTCTTCAGTCTGTACTCACCGTATACACCTCGAAGAGAATGCGAAAATGACTAGACAACCTCAAAGAAGGTTAAATCCAAACATGATGGAGGTTGTCAAAGTCGAGGTGTTAAAGCTACTAGATGTGGGTATCATCTACCCCATCTCGGATAGCCAATGGGTGAGTCCTACACAAGTTGTCCCTAAGAAGTCGGGTATTACCATTGTTGAGAACGCTAACAACGAGCTTATACCGACTAGAGTGACCACTGGTTGGCGAATGTGCATAGATTATCGGAAGCTAAACACAGTCACTAGGAAGGACCACTTCCCTCTCCCATTCATGGATCAAATTTTGGAGAGGTTAGTAGGTCACTCCTATTATTACTTCTTTAATGGCTATTCCAGCTACAACCAAATTGAGATAACCAAATTGAGATAGCCCTGGAAGACCAAGAGAAGACTACCTTTACATGCTCGTTTGGACTATGTAATGCACCCGCCACATTCCAACGATGTATGTTGAGTATTTTCTCATACATGGTGGATGAGTTTCTTGAGGTATTCATGGACGACTTCTCTGTTTTCGGTTGTACTTTTGATAAATGCCTAAATCACTTGAAGTTGGTCTTGACAAGGTGTGAGGAGAAGAACCTTGTCTTAAACTGGAAAAAGTGTTATTTCATGGTACAAAGAGGAATAATCCTTGGACATATCATCTCGTCTAATGGAATAGAGGTAGATCGGGCCAAAATCGATATCATTTCCAATCTACCACCACCCAAAAGCATACGTGATATGTGGTCCTTCCTTGGACACGCCGACTTTTATAGAAGGTTCGTAAAGGATTTCAGCCATATCTCTAGGCCTTTATGTGACCTTCTCCAAAAGGAGAACCAATTTGAGTGGAGTGGCAAATGTCAATTAGCCTTTTCAAAGCTAAAGAGCATGTTGACAACCGCTCCTATCATGCAACCACCGGATTGGTCTATTCCCTTTGAGTTGATGTGCGATGCAAGCGATTATGCTATTGGGGTGGTGCTAGGATAAAAGAGGGATAAGAAGCCCCATGTTATCTACTATGCGAGTAGGACCTTGAATCCTGCCCAAGTCAATTTCTCGACTACGGAGAAGGAGTCCTGGCCTTCATTTTTGCCTTGGACAAATTCAGGCCTTGCTTAATAGGATCCAAGGTCATTGTTTACATGGATCATGCTATTCGCTTCCCCAAGTGTAGGGTTGCGATGTAGTAATTGTTCGCTCGCCTCAAGTGCAAGGCTACGATGTAGTTATAAAACTGGGTAAGACCGAGGTCGATCCACAGGGAATTGGAAAACAGATTCCAAATTATTCCAGCAACTCCGTTTGTAATTAAAAGAGATTTTAATTGAAATAGTTATGCTAAAACAGGAACTTTAATGAGAACAGTAATTTAAAGGCACTAAGGCATTCAAGGATCCACTTGTAGCAATCCCATGTCAATCCAATCAATCCAAGCAAGATACACAACTAGATTTGAAGTTCTATCTCTCATCTAGTTGGAAAATAAAGCATTAAACACATTCAATTCCATTCAAGTTGAACTTCCAAGTTCTAGTCCCTCTCAACAATGTAGAATTCGGAATCATAGCCTTCGGAGTAACAGCCATGCCTATGGACTATGGCCTACTTAAGGACTACTATAATTCGAATCTAAACAAGCACCATATGATAATCTCAGAGAATTGTAAGGAATCCATGTCCGGAGCACATGAACTCTCATAAAACATCAAAAACTACCAACTTTAGGAACTAAAATAGATAAAAGTCCAAACTTGAATTGAAAGTACTTGAATTAACTAAATCAAATCATGAAATTAGCTACAAGCTTCACCTCTCAGCCCTAGCTGAGAGATTCTATCCGAGCATTGTCATGCTACAACTAGAATTCATGAAAAAACTAGAAAACATAGAAAAACCAGAGTTTGGAGGGTTGCAGACGCTCCACGACGGCTTCCTTCCTCTCCCACGACGTTCCTTGGCTTCCTATGATACCCTAGGAAAAGCCCCTAGGTGTCCTTTTATAGTGAGGACGCTCGGTTGCGTCGGAATCTTCCAGAAACCGCGTAAGGTTACGTAGTGCGCAGCAATTTTCGGAACCAGAAATAAAAACTGCCTGATTTTATGCATGGTCGACCGGTCAAGACCGGTCGGACCTATCTTGTAGTCAGTCCAACAAGCACACAGGGGAGGACGACCTGTTGGCCGACCGGTCAAGACCGGTCGGACCTCAGTGAGTTGAGTTTAGAGAGTTTAGAAGAAGGCACCGACCGGTTGGCCGACCGGTCAAGACCGGTCGGACCTCAGTGAGTTGAGTTTAGAGAGTTTAGAAGAAGGCACCGACCGGTTGGCCGACCGGTCAAGACCGGTCGGACCAACTGGTCCTTCATCCAGTGGTTTTCAAAGGTGTAGTCGACCGGTTGGACGACCGGTCGGACTTGTTGTTGTTCTTCTTTTTCTTCAACTTTCTTTTCTCCTTACTTTCTTCTTTCTTTGCTCCTTTTTCAATCTTCTTTCCATGCATCTAAATGCATTCTTTTGGTCCCCAATTAGGTGAAGTCTGCTCTCATCCCTACAATCACAAAACATACATTAGATGGCCCTTTTAAACATGAAAACCATGCATATAATGTGGTGTAGTGACCTATGCAATGTATAAATTGGAGGTTCAACACACCCCCCAACCAGCTTTTTGCTAGTCCCGAGCAAAACATGCGTGAAACAAGTTCGAACCTCCAAAACCTAACTCTCCTTCAGAAACTATGTTTCTATCCATTCCAAGACATACAAGTATAAAATTTGGAGAAATTAAGTGATAGAAGTTGAAACCTTAAACCCTCAAAGCATAATAAGTGTATGCATGAAATTCCCGCTGATTGATTGATAAATAGAAGAACTCGAACAACTTCAGCCTAGTGTGCATAGTAAAAGTTCATCTTATGAGTTTCTGGGTTTATCTTCTTCATAGATCGACTAAACTATAGATCTCAAGGTGTATAGAGGAACAACAAGCCTATGACAGGAATTTGTCTTACCGTCCTTCTGACGGCTTTCACACTACGTCCCATTTCTGGCTTTGGTTATGAGTAGACCATCTCCCGGTTGGTAATAGGTAGCCCTTTTCAGAATTTTCCACCATTTTCCATCATTCCCAATTTCATCCTTCATTTTCCTTTTTCTTTTAAATCAGATAGGATTTTTAAAAATCTATATCTTTCGTTATTTTCCCATGGACAAGGATGGACAAACTACCCCGGCTTAGTTTCTCAACACCTTTAAATCAAAGTCTAGCTAATCCACAAATCGCATAATCCTTTCAACCCATTAGAATCGTGTAATGTGAACTAGGTGTAAAGGTGTTCAAATGTTCTATCAATCACAACAATAGGGGAATTCATATATAAGACCATTATGTTAGGAGAAATTCAAGACTTACAACATCACACACTTCTTATCTCCTCTTCTTATACTCATATCATCTCGAATGCATGGAAATAAAGTTTTCTAAAGAAGTTTCGAAATTTTAGAAAATTCGAAAAAATTTGCGCATATAAGGCTCAAAATGTTGCAACATGCTAGATGTAGGATCTCATCTCGTTCCCCAACCAAATCTTGCATTGTTCTCAATGTAAAAAGATATGCAATGGGCATGAACATGAGAGCAATGGGAAAATATAAGAGAGAGACACTACGTGAAAAAGGCAAATTTGCGACGGATTTTGCGACGAACATTGACCGTCGCAAACATTGATTGGTTTAACGACGAACCTTCTCCGTCGTATTTGAAAATATTCCGTCGCTTTTGCGAAATTAAGGCGGGATTTCGTCGCGGGATTTACCGACGGACTTAGCCGGTCGCTATTTAACGACGGATTTGGTCCGTCGCTAATTCCAGCCCGAAAAGATCCCCCAAATAAGGTCCTTCGGAAAATAAAATTTAAGAAAAATGAGATACTGGAAAAAACTGATATTTTTTAAAAATTAAAAAATTTGATATTTAAAATAACAGATTTAGTAATTTGAAAGAAAACGTTAAGAGATTTTAAAAACAATATTGAGAAATTTGAATAAAATTAATATGTTTGAAATTTCTTTTCAAATTTTCACAAAATTAAACATTTTGAAGAAGAAAATTGTGAAGTTAAAAAAGAAATTTGTGATTTTCAAACAAAAAAAGTTGAGAGGTTTGAAAATAAATTAACAATTTTTTAATAAAATTGAGATCTAGAAAAATAATAAGATTCAAAAAATTAAGATTTAAAACAAAAAATGGCCATTTGAAAAAAGTTGAGAAGTTCGAATAAAATTGATAAGTTTGTAAAAACATTGAAATTTTTATAAAAAAATTCAGATTTTGTGTTTCGAAAAAATTAAGAAGTTTGATTAAAAAAAATGATATTTTGAAAAGAAATAAAAGTTGAGATATTTAATAAAAAAAAAAAGAAGAGATTTTATCATTTTGAAAAAAAATGTTGGAAAAAAATTGTGGTTTAAATAAAAGTGAGAAATTTGAAATGAGTGGGCTAAATTTATTGGTGGACATTTATTGCATAGTTGAAAATGAAAAATTACACTCATTCAGTTAACTGGTTATCAGATTGGTTTATGCATACATACATGTTCATTGGAGCAAAAAATGAAGGCCCTAATATAATGATGTTAATTAATTGTAAGGAAAATTTATAATGATGAGATTGATCAAATTCTATGATCAAGGCATCCTAAACTTGATCTAAATGGTCAGATATGTTTAGAACATGGTAATTATTATTGAAAACAAAATTATGCCCGAATCATATCTGTATAAAAGACTCTTTAAATGTGCACAATCAATCTGTCTAGAGCTAGACAAATTTTGGACAATCTGATTGGTCCAAATTGAAAAGTAAATGACTTTAGATGTTTAGATTAAATTTCACTCAAATCTAATGGTTAGGTTACAAGATATGGCCCATCATTGATCAATTTTATCTATTTAGTATCTTTCTCATCTTAAACTTGATCAGGGCAAGTGACCAGCCAAATCAAAGTTATTGATGAATATAATAGAGTGAATGGATTAGATTTCCAAATTAGGCCAAATTTTTAGGTCCAAATTGCGCTGCAACTTGTTGACCTCGTGAAAACCTAATAAATGTATAGTCATTGGACCCCAAACTCTAATCTAGCCATTGAGAATTTGATCTTTCTAATATTTGCTATTGCATCCTAAAATGATATAAAAGAACAGATGGATGGATTAGATATACATAAAATATATCAACCTGGGGTCATACCATTGGGATAACGGATGCGGATTGGTTAGTGACCCTGCCACCAGTCAATGCCAAGTGATCGGTGCTCTGTGGGCCCCACCATGATGAATGTGTTTCATCCACTCTATTCATACATTTTTGTAGATCATTTTATGGTAAGAGCCCAAATTTGAGGTAGATCCAAATCACAAGTGGACCACATCACAAGAAACAATTTTAATTGAACACCCACTGTTAAAAACTTATTGAGGGCCACGGAAGTTTTGGAACAAGTTGATATTTGTTTTTTACCTACATCCAGGTCTGTATGACCTAATTAAGAGGTTGGATGTCAAATAATTAATATAGTGGGCCCTACGAGGTTTTTAATGGTGGACATTCAATCAATACTATTTTCCTGTGGTGTGGTCCACCTGAGATTTAGATTTGACTCATTTATTGGATCAAGCACTAAAACAATCTTCAGAAATGGCTAGACAGCGTGGATAAAACACATACGTCATGGAGGGGCCCACAAAGCACCGGCCAGTGGCCCCATAGCCAAGGGGTGCGAATTATATGTTACCCCAGGAACAGCTTAGTGGGTGTTACCCTAACCGTGTGGGGCCCATCTTGTTTTAGTTTTTATATATCAACACCGTCTATCTCTTTTTCATATCATTTTAGGATGCGATCCAAAATCCTAAGAAGATCCAAATCTTAGGTGGACCATATCACTAGAAACAGTGATGTATAACCATTAAAAACGTTTTGTGGGCCACAAAAGTTTTAGATCAATCTGATCTTTATATTTTCCCTTCATCAAGACTTTATTGACATTATCAAGAGCTTGGATTGCAAATAAACATTACTAAAACCTTACGATGGGCTCTTTGGAATTTTTAATGGTGGGGCACTCAATCACACTATTTCTAGTGTTATGGTCCACTTGAAATTTGGATCTACATAATTTTTGGAAAGTCATCCTAAAATGGGCTGTAGAAACAGATGGACGGCATGGATATACAAAATATCATCCATGTGGGCCATACGGTGGGGGTAACACCCACTCAGCTGTTCCCGAGTAACACCAATTCACGCCGTCCCTGGAGCAGATTGCGTACTGAGTAACTCCGCACGTGTGGAGTAAACTCTATGGGGCCTACAGTGATTTACGTATTTTATCCACTCCGTCCATCCATCTTAACAGAAAATTTTAGGTATGGTGACAAAAAATGAAGCATATCAAAATCTAAAGTGGACCACACCACAAGAAATGTGTGAACTGAATGTTTACCATTGAAAAATTCTTGGAGGACACTGAAGCTTTGGATCAAGCTGATATTTGTGTTCTCCCTTCATCCATATCCATGTGATCTTATGAACAGGTTGGATGACAAATAAACATCACTGTAGGGCCTGGGAAGGTTTCAACGATGGAAATCATTATTCCCACTGTTTCCTGTGGCATGGTCCACTTGAGATTTTGGATATGCTTAAATTTCGGGCTCAACCAGTAAAATGAGCTGGAAAAACATATGGACGGAATAGATAAAACACATGCATTCTAGGTGGGCCCAACTGAGTTTACTCCGCACGATAAGAGCGTGCAATCCGATTCCCCATCCCCTTACCCTAAAAAAACCCCCAAATCCCTCATTCCCTCCTTCTCTCAATCGTCTCCCGCCCCTCCTCTCTCTCTCTCTCTCTCTCTCTCTCTCCAAAAATCCACTACTCCCATCCTGCTCTCGTGGCCATTGCAACTTCCAAGCTTCCACGCCTAGCATCCACGCTCCCTTCCAAGCTCAAGGTCCGTTGCCTGCTGGTATGAAATCTCTCTCTCTCTCTCTCTCTCTCTCTCTCTCTCTCTCTCTCTCTCTCTCTCTCTCTCTCCAACATTGAATGTTGAAACCCTAATTAGGGTGGACCAGCCGGACACGGTAAGTTAACGGTGGGCCACACTTGATAGATGGCTCAGATCTAGCACATCTGAGCAGACATGAACACTTCCCATCTATCTCTGTTTTGGAACGTGGTTTCTTGCCTTGGATTGGAAGTATGAAAATCCTGTGGGCCTGTTTGGATGGTTAGAAAAAGAAAAGAAAAGAGATGACTTATGGAATGAGAATTTTTCCGAAGTCACCGTTAGGTAATCAGTACAGTTGAATTCTTTTCTTTTCTTTTCCTTTACCACCCGCAAACAGGCCAATGATTTATAATTCTTAGGCATTTTCCAACTTTTCCTTGTCCCCCCCACACGTAGAAACACTTATCACTGTAGAACGCATGTGCTTGATCAGATCTGTATATCAGGTGGGCTACACTGTTAGATATTTTGGCCTAAAATCAAAATTCCACATCTCAGGTGAGCCTCAACTTGTAAAACAAATGATAAATGAACAGTCAGAAAATTTATTTTAGGCAATTTACTGTGTCTTGAGGAGCTTCTGATAGGAATGAAAGCTCAGATCTTGACACGTGTCCATACTACCACATGTGCCTGTGGATGGGGAGGGGGCTTCACACACGACTGGCATGGGCAAACCCCATTAAGGGAACATCAGTAGGGTGTTTCCAGCCAACGCACCACATGTGGAGGACATCAGTACCATTAAAGAGGGGATTGAACTCTATCGAATTGCAATCAAGTGGACCTGATCATCGATGGCCTATCTTTTCATACCTATAGGATGATCGCGGTCTTCAATTTTCCTTCACTAAATATCAACCGTTCAAAAATTCTGTCATCTCTAGCGACTGACGAGATCAATGTTGTCACCTCATCTGCTGGATGTATAGTCCAATCGATGCATCACCGTGCCACGTGTACTTGCAGCGACAGCTCCACCGTGTTCCGACTCTACGGTGCATCTACCTTGACTGATATCCTCTGTAACACAAAATGGACTCTACCATGTCCATTTTGTGTTACAGTCGGTATGGTCCGTCCGATAATTGGATATAATTCTTTTTTGGGGTAATTCCCTAAAATCATCTTGAAAAACGGATGGACGTCGTGGATTAGGAATACATACGTCAAGGTGGTCCCCACAGAAGAACTAGTTTAATTGCTGATTTGAGATTATCCAGCTTTAGCTGTTGCTGAAATCAATTAAGACAAAAGAAAAACATTGATAAATTATATTTAATATTTAAAGGGTTTTACTAATGTCCCAACACCGTCACAAAACCTTTTAAATGGAACACAGGGTGACTTATTGTCAATCCGAACTGTTTCTTCATTCATACAATTAGGAGCAAGCCATGGTGCAAAAGTCTTGCCAATTGGATGATCCTAAGCTTCTGATTAATACAGTGCAAATGAACAGTCAAGATTGTTTGGAGAAACAAATAGGTCTGTTCATCATCTTGAAACATCTAGTAAGATAGATCCCACTTTGTAATTTTTTTATTTTTTTATGATTCTAAAGTAACTTTGATTTTATGATTCCAACCATGTGATTTATGGCTCGTAAAGACATTGTAACAAATGTCTGTTTCTCTGTCTAGTGGTACCTCTATGCTGCTGTCCACTGCTGGGCCAGTAGTGGGGATGTTGATGGTTGTTGAAGTCCTTTGATATACATTAATATGCCATCCTCTAATATGACAAATCTTCACTATCTGTAAGGACTGTTAAAATCTGTTATCCAGGTAACTAAGTGATGCAACTCTTTTGCAGGAATGTTGCTAACAACAATCTTTTGATAAATCGATAGAACTAGCTCTTGCTAGAACTTAGAATGATCCTTTTCTTTTTTCCATTAGAAAATGATCATCTTCTAATTTTTTAACTGCATAGTGCATGTATAACTTTCTTTTCCTCTTGTCGTCTGTGCATTTTAGGCCATCAGCTATTCCTGGACCTGTTCCAGAAGAACTAGTTCTTCCTGCTGCAAATTCCATTGGTTTGCTTCTGGCATCTCAATAGTACTGTTTTCTGACCCAAACTTTCTGTACTTATTTTTAATATCACTGTCTGCCTCTTTGTTTGAGTAGGTGTAAAGTTGCTGCTGAAGATGGGATGACGACATGGACATTCAATCAGGGATACCCGTACTAACTTGCTATATGGTAGGAGGCTTTTTAGGCACATTTTTCATTGAACAACATGTTTGTGCATTTCCATTTAGAAGTTGGCCCTTGCCTTGTATAGCTATTGATCTTTGTCTTGTCTGTGTAAAAATTTGGCATTTGTAATACTTTTTTGATTCATGTGCCATCTCATGGATCAGGAAATTCAAATGGCTTTAATTTCTTAAAGTAAGATAACTGATCTACACTGATGGGCTTTATTTCATTGACATTTTCTTTTATTTATAATCTGATCTATAAACTGCCATAATAGAGCACATGATTTCTGGTCCAGCCTCATTTGGAACCTATAGCTAGACTAATCTTCTCCAAGCCTTCCAATTAAGAATCATTCTCTGGGGCAGCTTTTCTTTCAAGCTGTCTCCTATGGAACCTTGCTGCGAACATCCACCTCTCCTGGACTAGGCCAAAGCTTGATCAGGCTGGCCAATGCTAGTTTTACCCTTAGGCAGGAACTGGTCCACCATGTTGAGGGGTTCTTCTGTCAATAACTGGTAGTTTGTTTCACTTCGATATCAATCCCTGTTAAATTTTTCTTGGGCATTGGAAACAAAAGATCATTTTTACCATGCTCATCTAGATGCTTTCTGAAGCATGAGCAGAGCAGCCTTTTCTTCTACATAAGTTTAAATTAGATTATTCTTCCCCAGAGGGATCCACTAAGCTTGTATTGGCTACACTTACCATAGTTTGTCCTAGGGGCTATCAAGTGAGTGCTGAGGTGCGCAGATGATTGCATTTTCCAACTGTGCGTATTATTACAAGAGACATCAGCATAGACATTTTAGGTCGAGATCAAAATCATGTATAGCTGAATTGGTGAACTGTTTGCTTTGTGAATAGAACAGTTGATATGGTTTGTGAAGCAATGAAAAAGAATTATTCACTCGATGAAGGGAATAGTTCCTCAATGTCTAAGCATGACCCAGGAGGATCATGTTTTGAAAGTGGTATAAAGTATGCGATTTGTATTTTACTTGTCATTTTCTGTTTCACGAAATATTCAATTTTCTAAGTATACTGTCGCCTTCATTGTCAATCCTGATTCCTGAGGCATTTAAACCTATTGACCAAATATGGCAATTCCACTAACCCTTCTAATTCATCTCTCTCCTAGATTTCTTTACACTTCACTAAAGATTTTTTTTTATTATTTAATTTAATCTGATTATTCGTTCTTTAACTTTGACAGTGAATATTTCATAATACCAGACTTCAAAAGTCAGCACACGTCTAACTTTAAGTTCTTTATTTATAGATTCACGAAGAGAAGCTAGAAAAGCATTCCTTGCATTATCTTGCGACGAGGAAAGACCACAGCTTGCTCAATCAGAAACTGTTAAATCTGAGTTTGAAACTGTTACTGAATGGGCTGCAGCTGATGGTAATGATGATGTATATGCTTCTCAAAGAACGCCTGTGAGTAATTTTTTCTTGTCAACCTTTTTGAGTTGAAATGAAACTTTCATGTTTTGAGCTCCTAATAATTGTATTGGTTACCTTTTAAATTACAAGCTGTTCTTGAGAAGCATTTTGTACAAGGGTACTGGTTAATATTATATAATCGTTTATTTCTTTTCTGTTTTGACTCTCGAAGCAAAGTTTGTTTTGTTGATAGTTCCTAGTAATTCTCCCCCACCCACCCCCCCCCCCCCCCCCCCCCCCCCCCCCCCAAAAAAAAAAAAAAAAGAAAAAAGAAAAAAGAAAGAAAGAAAACACTTCCTACCAGGAAAGTTTATTTTACACTTATGCGCCAAAAACATTTCACTTCTTGCTTAATTGCACAAATGTTACAAAGTCTTGACTTTGAAACTAATTCACATTTGGGTAAGAACTGGAAATTCTTTGGGTGAGGAAAATAAAACTTCGTCATTTTTTGCAATTTTTCTTTTCTAGTTCATCTTATGAATCACTTGAATGAGCGAGTTACCAGTGGTTCAGAGATTATTTAACAATTCGCAGATTGGTGAAAATCTTTAAAAAAAACAAATTACAAAAAATTTGTAAAATCCGAATGCTGTAAATGCATATTTTGAATGATTTTATCCATTGAGATTACAGTTACACTGTTTGATAAAAATAAATAAATTTGATCCATATGTTGGCTAACCTCAGCACAGTTTTTGACTGCTAGTAATAAAATCTTCTATTTTTTCACTTTGTTGGCTCAGAAAGAGAACTTATCATCTTATTTCCTATGTTCGTTTCAGGTTTTTGTATTAAACCCAAAGCAGGACTTGCATGGTTTAGGTTTTGATCCTTTCAAGCATGCTCCTGAATTCAGAGGTATGAAGAGTCCTTTTGATTAAATCCAGCTGGTGGATGCTAGTTCCATGTGCTGCTTCAAACATTGCAGCATCTTAAAAGTTTCTCCCCTTTTTCCAGAAAGGAAAAGATTGCGGGCATCTGGAAACAAAGAATTAGGGCATAGAAAAGCTGCTTCAGCGAAAGCTAATCTTTTCACTTCAAATTGTAAGACCTTTACTGAATCTGCATCTTTATCAGTCTCTTCAATTGTCAACACTAGGTTACTCTCAACTGGCTTTATGAATTTTTCATGAGAATGTATTTATCTTGAAGTAATAGGATTTTGCGTAACTCCTTGACTTAATGTCATCAGCAGGAAAACTTGCTCCTGGTTTTGGTATTGGGGCACTTGAGGAACTTGATGTTGAAGATGAAGATATATATGCTTCTGGTGAGTTTTTTAAACTGCCATCACCATTTGTCTATTGAGTAATTAATAGTACAAAATAGAGGTTTAGAGATTTGATTATGGTTATTGCATCACTTTTTATGTCACCTTTTTGTCCTAAATGGCAAATGCTGATGCTGACTAGGAAATTGTAGGTTCTTAGGTACATATAGTACCTGAAAATGCACTCTCATAATTCTTTGATCATGATTGTATCATATTCTATTTCTTTTTGGTTACTTTTCCTTCTTGTAATCAAAACCTTTCACTGACTTCTTGAGTTACCATACGCATGAATTTCTTAGTGCCTTGGTGCTCAAGTGATATTGAAATAGGTTTATTTTCATGAACTTGTAATCCATGGTGCATTCTCTTGGAGTAAATTTTAGATTGCATAATCTATTCCTATAAAATGTTCTTTAGGCCACTGTTGGCATTACAACTAATAGCCCACCAAGGTCGGCAATGCCCCACAAAGAAATCAGAAAACCTTTACCTTCTCTCGCTATCTACTCCTCAAGGCACCTTCATTTCTCCTGTCTTGTTCTAAATAGGACTATTCCTTTGATTATCACCTCTCTCACTTCTTTTTGTGCTCTATCTATTATTTCTTCTTCTTCTTCTTCTTCTTCTTCATTTTTTTTAACCCAATGTTCCCTTCTATTTATTGAAGGATGACTATTTTATTATGAGAATGGCAATGCCGAAAAGAATACAAGAAAAAAGCAAAAAAAGAACCAAAACGCTCAAAAAGTGCTTATAACCCAATAAAAAGACCTCTCTTCCTTGGAACCATGGCCCATTCCACAACCCAAGATCTTGCCCAGAGAAAGACTCCCCTTGGATTGCCATAAGCATCCCTAAAACATTTGTTATTACACTCTTTCCATACAGCCCAAAGCCCATCAAGGAGAGAGAGCCTCCAAACTGAGGTTTGACCATTACTGGGGCCGTTTACATGCCCCTGCCCAAAAAGGTCTTCAATCGACCTTGTCATGACCGAAGAAATTCCAAACAAGCTGAGGAAGCTTTCCCAAACTGATCTAGAAAAAGGGCAGTGTAAAAGAGGTGATTCATTGATTCTTCATCTTGCCAACACAAGGGGCAGGCGTTAGTAATGAGAAGACCCCTCTTCCTTAGATTATCAATTGTCATCACTCTATTCTAGCCAACTAACCATGCAAATTCTGCGACCTTGGAAGGTGCTCCATAGAACCAAAGGTTGAATGAAAGTATGTGCCTTCTCACGGACACATGGGCCACCCAAAAGCATAGAAAACAAAGCTGTGATTGAAAATTTCTCAGAAGGTGATCCTAGCCACCGAATCGAATCATCCTCATTCAAAAGAGATTTCCCCGATAGCTGATTTAGGAGTCCCATTAATTCTATTTTTGAATCATGAAGGTCTCTTCTACATAAGGGAGTCCAAACCCCCCAATTTTCATGACAAGAGTAATGTTGGCTGACTGAAATCTTGGAGTCTATTGCCACCTAAGCGAGCCTTGGGTAGATATCTTGAACCTTGTGATCGCAGATCCAAACATCCTTGCAATATCTCACTTTAGGCCCATCACCCACCCGGGAACGCACCCTTCTAAGTACCAACTCTTTTAGATTAATGATAGATCTCCACACGCCTGACCGATGACGCGAAGAGACCTTCTTAGGCCACCACCCATTCCCTTCCTCACCACGTGTGGTTGCCTTGGGGATCCACATAAGTGTGGCCTTGGATTTGATGCACGTGTGGATGGCCAAGATCCACAAGCATGCCAATTAGGCACGTGTGGATGTGTGCGGACGGTCGGTGATTGTCACGATTTGATGAACGTGTGGCAGATCTGGCTTTCAACGAGGTACCATCAAAATCCTGCCAATCGCCTTTTTTATACTTTCCCTTATTGGTTGGTCTTGTCAAATCGAAAGTTTGGATCACCTAACCGTTGGACCCACGTGTATTGGGGCGCGGATTGCTGCGTAAGCCTTTCGCACGCATCTCCTGAGCAAGGAACCTGTGTGGGACCCACTATGAGGTTTATTAGAAATCTACGCCGTCCAACCGTTTTGTGAGATCATTCTAGGCGTCGAGACTAAAATTGAATAGGATCCAAGACTTAAGTGGGCTTAAAACATGATGATTGAACTTCCACAGTTGAAATATTCTTGGGGTCATAGTATATCTTAAATGATAAATTGATATACATCTCTTAGATGGTATTTCATATATGTACGGTCACAAATCAGGATCAATCATCATCCCTGATTGTGAATAAATGATATTATGTTATGATCTATGATCTGATTTTATGATTCGATTATTCAACTTTTTGAGAACATTGATCATAGAAATTCTCATTTGAGTTCAGAAATGCTCTATACCATCATTTTCCTCAATTGTGATTGTCTTTTGCCCACTAGATGTTAAATCCAGACCGTTCATCATTTAGTGCGGCTCATTTGAGTCTTGGATCCAGATCATTTAGGAGTTTTGTATTCTATAGGAGGAAGAGCTGAAGACAAAGTATGGAGGACTTCGACCCAAGTTACCTCCAATCCAAGTAACTATCGTTTCTCTTGCTTGTAAATTGGTTTCAGTGATGCTGAATACATTTATATGCTTATCAGTTTTGGATTTCTATTTTTATTTTCAGATCAGTCCACGCTCTTACTTCGACTCTGCTGACTAAAAATTTCTCTGCTTGCTGGCTTTGTTTGTGAATGCTCTATCCAAAGAGGATCAAATGGAATTGCCTCCAGGTTTCCGATTTCATAGCATTTCTTACGAGTAGGTGGTGCTTCATTGTCTTTTGTTGTTGTTTTTCCTTTTTTGTTCTTACATTATAATACTGATACTCTTTATGTTTTATATTCTGGATTTTGCAGGTGGGCCAGTTGATGGATTTGCTAACGTATGAGGTGGAAGTAGCTATAAAGGAAAGATTAGAAATGAAGGCTACCTTCACGTATGGTCAAGAGATTGGTTTCAATATTGGGAACAAAATAAAGCCTAGTTGCTCATTCTATGGAGAATGGTTCACTTCAACGTGTAGATTTGTAACAAATATTAATATTATTTTTCACTAGAAATGTAAGGACTTTAAGTTTCATATATGATATAATTATGATTTGTTAGGTTCTAATTTTTTTTTGTTTTAAATAATTGGATGACTATCAGGTGCAATAGATTCAAAAATAAATTCAAATGTAATAGGTGTGCGTTCAGAAAATTTAGCGACGGACCAAACCCGTCGCTAAAATTCCTAAATAAAAGCAATCCCGCTGTCGCCCATAAATTTAACGACGGACCAATATACGTGGCAACAATTTTGTACGACGAACCGATATCCGTCGCTTTACATAATTTAGCGACGGACTTAATTCGTCGTTTAAAAGCGACGGGCATAATCCGTCGTTTAAAATTTGCCAAATAGTAAACTGCGACGGCCCATGCGACGGACCAAGTCCGTTGCTAAGATCGATTTGTGACGGACTTGGTCCGTCGAAAAAATGCGATTTTGGCATAGTGAGAACAATAGTACCTGAGTGAGCCATGATGGAAGTCTACAACCCAACAACTAAAGCTACTAAAACAGTAAAACTAAATAAAACTAAACCTAATCTACGGAAATCAATAAAGATAACTAATCCATCCTTGTAAAAAGAGGATCTCCATCAGACTAGGAGATCGATTATCATTATAACATCCAAAAGGACAAAGTTGAGTAGGATCATCAAGTGGTGTAACAAATTTTTCATTAGAACTAACCATCATCCTGCTTTGGGAAGTACATTGGTGACATCAACCAATCTAGCCCATTGAAAATCCTGCTGAAAAATTTTAGCGGGTTCTTCAAAAAAATTGTCACATGTACTAGGAAAGGAGAATTGCATTGGTTGGAAATCATTGAATATGGATCTCCTTTCCTTCTTGTCTAGGCAAAAATTATTCAAGTATGGGTCATCCCAGAAGTGTTCTTCGGTTTGAACAAACCAAAGAGACGTGGAGACTTGTATTTCTTCTTCACAAGTCGATATGATCTCCACAAAATCAGATTTCACCGGTGCTTCCATAATTGATTTTTCAGTTTGGTGTTCTGTGGAAGGAAACTTTTTAGGCAATTGGGAGGTCTCTCTCAAAGCATGTACAATGTCCTAAATCATGGGATCATCCCAATCCTCAAAGTACGTTAGGCACTCCTCAAGTGTATAGGAGACCTCATCGGAGGAAATTTTCAGATTTAGACCCTTTATGTCTTCCTTCTTTTCAGAATTTTGTGTAGGTTGGAGTGGGTCCTCAACCTCTACACTTTTAGAATTTGGCCTTTCTGTAGGCAAGTCAAGCACCAATTCTTCCAAATCCTGCACAACAAATTTGTGTAAATCAGAAATTGGTGACTTGTCAAATGAATTTTCAGAAATTGACACTTCCAAGGTCTTAATAGAATGAGAATTAGATTCATCCTTAAAATGTGTCAAACATGTTCCTAAACTTTCAAGTAGATCATGTTGGAAAAACCCCCCATCATCCATGGATTCTATCATGTTTACCTCATGGGGGCCATCATTGTCATCCCAATCCTCGAAGGATCAAAGCTAACAACATCTAGAGGATCAAAATTCTGCCTTAAAGCGAACTCCTCTTCCACGATTGAATCAATCAAATCAACCTCGTGGATATCATCATCATCCCTATACCTTTTGCCTAAGTGGAACACATTCACCTCCAACGTCATGTTTCCAAAGGACATTTGCATCACTCCATTCCGGCAATTTATGATTGCGTTTGATGTAGCAAGAAATGAGCAGCCTAGAATCACCAGTATTTGGGTACTAGCATCCATAACCGGTTGTGTGTCCAAGACAATGAAATCTACCGGGTAGTAGAACTTATCAACTTGGACTAGCACATCCTCAACTATCCCTCTCGGTACACGGATGGATCTATTAACGAGTTTGTTCGCTTCCCCAAGTGTAGGGTTGCGATGTAGTAATAAACTCGGTAAGACCGAGGTCGATCCACAAGGAAGGAAGTAAACAATTCCAATTATCCTAATAACTAGAATCAAAGAGGTTTGTGAAATTGGTTTTGAACATAAAATAGAAAATCTGATAATGAAAAGATAACTAGAGCATCAAGGATCCACTTATAGCTCTTCTTAGATGCATAATTCGCTATGGTTTCTTATTTTCTCAACTAGAATCGACATTCCTGTCTATCTAGTCGGATGATAGAGCTGTTAAACCAAACAATCTGTCATATGTAAGTTCTATGCGTAAGATTCACTCAATGTAGGCTGAGTTGAGCATGCTCAATTGCATAGGTCATTCCCCTTTCCTATAGGTCCAGTTCTCAATCATAACCATCCCCAAGTCCTCTCACAAGACAAGGCTAGATTAGGATTTGAACTAGATTCAAATCACAAGCACAGTCCTTACATATTCCAGAAAATCAACTAAAATAGAACTTTGGCATGAAGTCCCTTTATGAAGAGCTTAGTACTAGAGCGCACTCCGATTCCTCGGATCATACAGGTCTAGACCGTTGCAAACGAGATAAGAAGCTAAGTAATTCATCCAAACATCCATGAGTCATCACAAGACTAAGAAAAATTACTTAAAAACTTGTATAAACTTCAAACCTTAGTTCATAATCATTAATTCCAAACTAAAAACCAATAAAACGAATTAAACAATCTAAGAAAACTATAAGGTTCACCTCTTAGCTCTAGCTAAGAGATTAGCTAATAAAAAAGCATATTAAAAACTAGAACTAGAACTAAGAAAAGGAAGAAAAACTAGCTGGAGGAGGCTAGGAAGCCTCCTATGACTTGAACTCCTTGCTCCCCACGACCTTCGTTGCCCTGGAATAGAAGAGAGCACCTCCTTTTATAGTGCAGCACTAGTACAGCAACATAGCAGAATTTGTTTCGCTTGGTACGGCTTAACCAATGGTCGGATTGCCTTCAAAATTGATTTGTAGCTTCCTTGTAATGTGATCTTCCTCATAGATGATTTAGATTTCCAATATTGTCCTCTGAATGGGCCCACCAATCACATCACCGACCGCCTCTCAAAATCGCGCACTTCGGGTACCTTCAGAACCAGTCATCTTGCTTTCAACGCTGCGGAGTGTACAGAGGTCGGATTGATCTCAAATTTTGAACATGAGTAGAAAACTTCCTCCTCTACATGATAGACGGATTAGATTGTCCAAAACGATCTCAGAATATGGTCCGAAAATTAGAACAATTAGGGCTTTTATAAACTCTGCGCAGTTGGAGCTTTCTGGATGGTCCATCTTTCTTCAACCGGTACGATCAAACCACACACCCTTTTGATCTGAAACTTTTGTGGTTATTCATATATGGATGTGTTCTAAAATATGGTCAAAGTAGATTTTTCATATCCTCAATGATGGGCCACCTGGACCGGCCCAGAATGGAACAGCGAAATCTGGAACTTTCTGGACAGTTCGTATTGTTTTGGCCACCACGATCAATCCGTAGCTCCGATCGACACGAAACCACTTGGGTTAGTTCGGCGTCGAGCTCCTCTTCGACATGGATGTGTTGGATTTCCAAATATCATCAAGATAGGCCCAGAAAACTGGTCCGAAAAACCAGGTGCGGGAATACATTGCTGTTTTAGAAACTGGAATCTGAAACTTGCATGGCCGACCGGTCACGACCGGTCGGACAGGGCTGGCCGACCGGTCACGACCGGTCAGGCCCTCTTTGGCATTACTCCAGCAAGCATGGCCGACCGGTCAAGACCGGTCGGGCTTCCTTGGCCGACCGGTCAAGACCGGTCGGTCTCTTTTTCTTCTTGTTTTCTTCCTTTCTTTCTTCTATTTTCTTCTTTCTTTGCTTCTTTCTTTGCTTCCTTCTTCCTTCAGCCCTCCTTGGGTCTTCATCCAAGGTTCTAAATCAGCTCTTTTGGTCATCAATTGGGCAAAGTAACTCTCATTCCTACAACCACAAAACATGTATTTGATTAGTCTTTAAATTATGAAAACCATGCATAATGAGTGATGAATTGGGGTTAAAATATGCACAATTAAGAGCTCAACACACCCCCCAACCAGCATTTTGCTAGTCCCGAGCAAAACATGCGTGAAACAAGTTTCATTCTCCAAATCCAACTCTCCTCTAGAAACTATTCTTCTATACATTCCAAGATACACAAGCATAAAAATCAGAAAAATTAGGTGATAGAAGTTGAAACCTTAAACTCTTAGAACATAATAAGTATTTATATGAAATTCCCACTGATTGATTGATAAATAGAAGAACTTGAACAAATTCACCCTAGTGTGCATAGTGAAAGTTCATCTCATGAGTTTCTGGGCTCATCTTCATCATAGATCAACTAAACTATGGATTTCAAGGTGCACAGAGCAACAACAAGCCTATGACAGGAATTTGTCTTACCGTCCTTCCGACGACTTTCACACTACGTCCCATTTTCGGCTTTGGTTACGGGTAGACCATCCCCCGGTTGGTAGTAGGTAGCCCTAATCGGAATTTTCCACCATTTTTCCATCATTCCCAATTTCATCCTTCCTTTTCCTTTTTCTTTTTAAATTAGATAGGATTTTTAGAAATCCATATCTTTCGTTATTTTCCCATGGACAAGGATGGACAAAGTACCCCGGCTTGGTTTCTCAACACCTTAAATCAAAGTATAGTTAATCCACAAATCACATAATCCTTTCAACCCATGAAAATCGTGTAATGTGAACTAGGTGTAAAAGTGTTCAAATTATCTATTACTCACATAAATAAGGGAATTCACATATAAAACCATTATATTAAAAGAAATTCAAAGCTTGCAACATCACTCACTTCGTATCTCCTCTTCTTATACTCGTATCATCTTGAATGCATAGAAACAACGTTTTCCAAAAGAGTTTTGAATTTTAGAAAAATCGAAAATTTTCTACATAATTGCTCGAAATGTCACAAAAGCTAGTAGATTCATTTAAGGAATCTCACCCCCCAACCAAAATCTTACATTGTCCTCAATGTAATAAGATATGCAATATGCATGACATGAGAGCAATGACACAAAACAAAGGAGAGTGAGAACGAGAGTACCTGAGGTAGCAAGTTGATCAATTCTAGCATCTTCCATTGTCTCAATGAGACTTATTCAATCCTAAATGCAGAAAGAAATCCTAACCTACCTACCTACCTTTGATTAGTCTGATCGACTACATGATCAAATTTGAGCAGGATCTTCATGAATTTCAATAGGTTTCTCATGAGGACCATCCAAAGTCCTGCTCGAATGTATACATGTGTGCGTTTCTTCATGAAAGTCCAATCATAGTATGCACCACACGCATGTAAGGAGGAGATAAGAGCAGCAAAAAGATATCTCCTCAAGTTCTGAATTGGGTTGTAATTGATTAAAAACGGGTCCTCCCAATCAGAATTTTCAATGGGTTGAAGAACACATGATGGTGGAGAGACATTCATTAAGTATTTTTCAGTTTGGATTGTCTCCCCCACAAATTCAGATTTGCATGGTGCTTCCACAAACCATGGTAAAGAGTGTAAATCAGTGGAATGGTGTTCTTCAGGCACCGACACCATGTCTAACAAACTATCCAATTCCTTAATCATCTCATCATCCAGATCATAGGGGTGGGTCATGCATTCCTCTAGGAAATCGAGAGAGTCGAATGAAGGGTCCTCGTTCTCCCTAAGTGATTGAGGAAATTCTGTTTCAAGGGTAAGAAATTCCTCCTCTATAGAGGGGAGGTCTTCTAAAGAAAAATTTTCAGATTCAGTGGTAAGCACATCATTTAGCATTGGTTGATCTTTTGAAATTTCAGGTTGTGCCACCCCATCATCCAAAGAAACAGAATTTTCAACCCAAGGGAGTTCTTCCACAATAGAATCCGGCATGTGTTGTTGGTGGAAGGACTCAAAAATATCGACTTCGGCCATCTCTCTAGCAAGAATATCTTCCGATGACTCAAAAACATTCAGCCCTTTGGAAGAAGAAATCATGGACTCACAATCATCCTTTAAACCCTCATTGTAGGCAATCAAACTATCACTTTCAGATTTTGTAGATTCCTCGGGTTCGTCAACCGACCTTGAAATCTCTTCATCATTCAAATCGGAATAGCTAAAAGAGATAGTTGATTTACCATAATCGATGGTAATGGTGGGATCACTGAGATCAATACCCTCTAGAAGTTTAGTCATTAAATCTAGAGAAGGTTGGGTTTGGATAACCTCATCCTCCTCATTGTTGGGGATTGATTCGGTGTTCCCAATGTTGGGTTCAATATTTTGAGATGGCGAGAGGTTTTGTATGCATTGCTTAGTTGTTTCCATAAACTCTTGCAGCACATCCTCAAGAGTTCGTGTCGATTGCGGCTCATGAGAAAGAAACTCTTGAGGATAGTTGTTGGCATCCATGGTTGGCTCATCTTCCAAGTTGAAATTTTGATGCTCCCACCAATTTGGATTATGCATGTCATATGTTGGGCTTTTAGATGGTTGTTGATATGTGTAGTCATACAAGTGATCATACATTGTCCTAACCGGTGGAACATTATTCATCTCTTTCCGATACTCTCCTATTACCTTACGTTGTGCCTCAATATGTGTATTGTTTTCATTAATGTAATCACGTATCGTCTTACGTGGGGAAGTATGAGAAGTAGATTGAGTCTTAGAAAAATACTTATGCTTATAATGGTTCCAATCATAAAGAGTTTCAATTTCATGGTCTGTTATTTCATCTTCCAAAAGGTATGCATAAGCACCACACTTCCAATCAGCCATAATGAGATTTTAAAGAGTTGGAACTACCCTAATCTAGAAAAAGAACAAAAAGAAGGGAGATGGAGAGATGTTACCCAATAGAGCGAGATATATGTAAGCAACAATGTCCTACAAAATCCAACAAAAAATTGTTAGTAATCTAGAAAAAAAAAATCAGAAAATCTTCTTCTATAAAAACTGAAAATCCCCGGCAGCGGCGCCAAAAACTTGTTCGCTTCCCCAAGTGTAGGGTTGCGATGTAGTAATAATCTCGGTAAGACCGAGGTCGATCCACAGGGAAGGAAGTAAACAATTCCAACTATCCTAATAACTAAGACTACTCTATAGTTACTAGAGCAATTAGAACCGTTTAACCTCTTTCCCCGGCAACGGCGCCAAAAACTTGTTCGCTTCCCCAAGTGTAGGGTTGCGATGTAGTAATAAACTCGGTAAGACCGAGGTCGATCCACAAGGAAGGAAGTAAACAATTCCAATTATCCTAATAACTAGAATCAAAGAGGTTTGTGAAATTGGTTTTGAACATAAAATAGAAAATCTGATAATGAAAAGATAACTAGAGCATCAAGGATCCACTTATAGCTCTTCTTAGATGCATAATTCGCTATGGTTTCTTATTTTCTCAACTAGAATCGACATTCCTGTCTATCTAGTCGGATGATAGAGCTGTTAAACCAAACAATCTGTCATATGTAAGTTCTATCCATAAGATTCACTCAATGTAGGCTGAGTTGAGCATGCTCAATTGCATAGGTCATTCCCCTTTCCTATAGGTCCAGTTCTCAATCATAACCATCCCCAAGTCCTCTCACAAGACAAGGCTAGATTAGGATTTGAACTAGATTCAAATCACAAGCACAGTCCTTACATATTCCAGAAAATCAACTAAAATAGAACTTTGGCATGAAGTCCCTTTATGAAGAGCTTAGTACTAGAGCGCACTCCGATTCCTCGGATCATACAGGTCTAGACCGTTGCAAACGAGATAAGAAGCTAAGTAATTCATCCAAACATCCATGAGTCATCACAAGACTAAGAAAAATTACTTAAAAACTTGTATAAACTTCAAACCTTAGTTCATAATCATTAATTCCAAACTAAAAACCAATAAAACGAATTAAACAATCTAAGAAAACTATAAGGTTCACCTCTTAGCTCTAGCTAAGAGATTAGCTAATAAAAAAGCATATTAAAAACTAGAACTAGAACTAAGAAAAGGAAGAAAAACTAGCTGGAGGAGGCTAGGAAGCCTCCTATGACTTGAACTCCTTGCTCCCCACGACCTTCGTTGCCCTGGAATAGAAGAGAGCACCTCCTTTTATAGTGCAGCACTAGTACAGCAACATAGCAGAATTTGTTTCGCTTGGTACGGCTTAACCAATGGTCGGATTGCCTTCAAAATTGATTTGTAGCTTCCTTGTAATGTGATCTTCCTCATAGATGATTTAGATTTCCAATATTGTCCTCTGAATGGGCCCACCAATCACATCACCGACCGCCTCTCAAAATCGCGCACTTCGGGTACCTTCAGAACCAGTCATCTTGCTTTCAACGCTGCGGAGTGTACAGAGGTCGGATTGATCTCAAATTTTGAACATGAGTAGAAAACTTCCTCCTCTACATGATAGACGGATTAGATTGTCCAAAACGATCTCAGAATATGGTCCGAAAATTAGAACAATTAGGGCTTTTATAAACTCTGCGCAGTTGGAGCTTTCTGGATGGTCCATCTTTCTTCAACCGGTACGATCAAACCACACACCCTTTTGATCTGAAACTTTTGTGGTTATTCATATATGGATGTGTTCTAAAATATGGTCAAAGTAGATTTTTCATATCCTCAATGATGGGCCACCTGGACCGGCCCAGAATGGAACAGCGAAATCTGGAACTTTCTGGACAGTTCGTATTGTTTTGGCCACCACGATCAATCCGTAGCTCCGATCGACACGAAACCACTTGGGTTAGTTCGGCGTCGAGCTCCTCTTCGACATGGATGTGTTGGATTTCCAAATATCATCAAGATAGGCCCAGAAAACTGGTCCGAAAAACCAGGTGCGAGAATACATTGCTGTTTTAGAAACTGGAATCTGAAACTTGCATGGCCGACCGGTCACGACCGGTCGGACAGGGCTGGCCGACCGGTCACGACCGGTCAGGCCCTCTTTGGCATTACTCCAGCAAGCATGGCCGACCGGTCAAGACCGGTCGGGCTTCCTTGGCCGACCGGTCAAGACCGGTCGGTCTCTTTTTCTTCTTGTTTTCTTCCTTTCTTTCTTCTATTTTCTTCTTTCTTTGCTTCTTTCTTTGCTTCCTTCTTCCTTCAGCCCTCCTTGGGTCTTCATCCAAGGTTCTAAATCAGCTCTTTTGGTCATCAATTGGGCAAAGTAACTCTCATTCCTACAACCACAAAACATGTATTTGATTAGTCTTTAAATTATGAAAACCATGCATAATGAGTGATGAATTGGGGTTAAAATATGCACAATTAAGAGCTCAACACACCCCCCAACCAGCATTTTGCTAGTCCCGAGCAAAACATGCGTGAAACAAGTTTCATTCTCCAAATCCAACTCTCCTCTAGAAACTATTCTTCTATACATTCCAAGATACACAAGCATAAAAATCAGAAAAATTAGGTGATAGAAGTTGAAACCTTAAACTCTTAGAACATAATAAGTATTTATATGAAATTCCCACTGATTGATTGATAAATAGAAGAACTTGAACAAATTCACCCTAGTGTGCATAGTGAAAGTTCATCTCATGAGTTTCTGGGCTCATCTTCATCATAGATCAACTAAACTATGGATTTCAAGGTGCACAGAGCAACAACAAGCCTATGACAGGAATTTGTCTTACCGTCCTTCCGACGACTTTCACACTACGTCCCATTTCCGGCTTTGGTTACGGGTAGACCATCCCCCGGTTGGTAGTAGGTAGCCCTAATCGGAATTTTCCACCATTTTTCCATCATTCCCAATTTCATCCTTCCTTTTCCTTTTTCTTTTTAAATTAGATAGGATTTTTAGAAATCCATATCTTTCGTTATTTTCCCATGGACAAGGATGGACAAAGTACCCCGGCTTGGTTTCTCAACACCTTAAATCAAAGTATAGTTAATCCACAAATCACATAATCCTTTCAACCCATGAAAATCGTGTAATGTGAACTAGGTGTAAAAGTGTTCAAATTTTCTATTACTCACATAAATAAGGGAATTCACATATAAAACCATTATATTAAAAGAAATTCAAAGCTTGCAACATCACTCACTTCGTATCTCCTCTTCTTATACTCGTATCATCTTGAATGCATAGAAACAACGTTTTCCAAAAGAGTTTTGAATTTTAGAAAAATCGAAAATTTTCTACATAATTGCTCGAAATGTCACAAAAGCTAGTAGATTCATTTAAGGAATCTCACCCCCCAACCAAAATCTTACATTGTCCTCAATGTAATAAGATATGCAATATGCATGACATGAGAGCAATGACACAAAACAAAGGAGAGTGAGAACGAGAGTACCTGAGGTAGCAAGTTGATCAATTCTAGCATCTTCCATTGTCTCAATGAGACTTATTCAATCCTAAATGCAGAAAGAAATCCTAACCTACCTACCTACCTTTGATTAGTCTGATCGACTACATGATCAAATTTGAGCAGGATCTTCATGAATTTCAATAGGTTTCTCATGAGGACCATCCAAAGTCCTGCTCGAATGTATACATGTGTGCGTTTCTTCATGAAAGTCCAATCATAGTATGCACCACACGCATGTAAGGAGGAGATAAGAGCAGCAAAAAGATATCTCCTCAAGTTCTGAATTGGGTTGTAATTGATTAAAAACGGGTCCTCCCAATCAGAATTTTCAATGGGTTGAAGAACACATGATGGTGGAGAGACATTCATTAAGTATTTTTCAGTTTGGATTGTCTCCCCCACAAATTCAGATTTGCATGGTGCTTCCACAAACCATGGTAAAGAGTGTAAATCAGTGGAATGGTGTTCTTCAGGCACCGACACCATGTCTAACAAACTATCCAATTCCTTAATCATCTCATCATCCAGATCATAGGGGTGGGTCATGCATTCCTCTAGGAAATCGAGAGAGTCGAATGAAGGGTCCTCGTTCTCCCTAAGTGATTGAGGAAATTCTGTTTCAAGGGTAAGAAATTCCTCCTCTATAGAGGGGAGGTCTTCTAAAGAAAAATTTTCAGATTCAGTGGTAAGCACATCATTTAGCATTGGTTGATCTTTTGAAATTTCAGGTTGTGCCACCCCATCATCCAAAGAAACAGAATTTTCAACCCAAGGGAGTTCTTCCACAATAGAATCCGGCATGTGTTGTTGGTGGAAGGACTCAAAAATATCGACTTCGGCCATCTCTCTAGCAAGAATATCTTCCGATGACTCAAAAACATTCAGCCCTTTGGAAGAAGAAATCATGGACTCACAATCATCCTTTAAACCCTCATTGTAGGCAATCAAACTATCACTTTCAGATTTTGTAGATTCCTCGGGTTCGTCAACCGACCTTGAAATCTCTTCATCATTCAAATCGGAATAGCTAAAAGAGATAGTTGATTTACCATAATCGATGGTAATGGTGGGATCACTAAGATCAATACCCTCTAGAAGTTTAGTCATTAAATCTAGAGAAGGTTGGGTTTGGATAACCTCATCCTCCTCATTGTTGGGGATTGATTCGGTGTTCCCAATGTTGGGTTCAATATTTTGAGATGGCGAGAGGTTTTGTATGCATTGCTTAGTTGTTTCCATAAACTCTTGCAGCACATCCTCAAGAGTTCGTGTCGGTTGCGGCTCATGAGAAAGAAACTCTTGAGGATAGTTGTTGGCATCCATGGTTGGCTCATCTTCCAAGTTGAAATTTTGATGCTCCCACCAATTTGGATTATGCATGTCATATGTTGGGCTTTTAGATGGTTGTTGATATGTGTAGTCATACAAGTGATCATACATTGTCCTAACCGGTGGAACATTATTCATCTCTTTCCGATACTCTCCTATTACCTTACGTTGTGCCTCAATATGTGTATTGTTTTCATTAATGTAATCACGTATCGTCTTACGTGGGGAAGTATGAGAAGTAGATTGAGTCTTAGAAAAATACTTATGCTTATAATGGTTCCAATCATAAAGAGTTTCAATTTCATGGTCTGTTATTTCATCTTCCAAAAGGTATGCATAAGCACCACACTTCCAATCAGCCATAATGAGATTTTAAAGAGTTGGAACTACCCTAATCTAGAAAAAGAACAAAAAGAAGGGAGATGGAGAGATGTTACCCAATAGAGCGAGATATATGTAAGCAACAATGTCCTACAAAATCCAACAAAAAATTGTTAGTAATCTAGAAAAAAAAAATCAGAAAATCTTCTTCTATAAAAACTGAAAATCCCCGGCAGCGGCGCCAAAAACTTGTTCGCTTCCCCAAGTGTAGGGTTGCGATGTAGTAATAATCTCGGTAAGACCGAGGTCGATCCACAGGGAAGGAAGTAAACAATTCCAACTATCCTAATAACTAAGACTACTCTATAGTTACTAGAGCAATTAGAACCGTTTAACCTCTTTCCCCGGCAACGGCGCCAAAAACTTGTTCGCTTCCCCAAGTGTAGGGTTGCGATGTAGTAATAAACTCGGTAAGACCGAGGTCGATCCACAAGGAAGGAAGTAAACAATTCCAATTATCCTAATAACTAGAATCAAAGAGGTTTGTGAAATTGGTTTTGAACATAAAATAGAAAATCTGATAATGAAAAGATAACTAGAGCATCAAGGATCCACTTATAGCTCTTCTTAGATGCATAATTCGCTATGGTTTCTTATTTTCTCAACTAGAATCGACATTCCTGTCTATCTAGTCGGATGATAGAGCTGTTAAACCAAACAATCTGTCATATGTAAGTTCTATCCATAAGATTCACTCAATGTAGGCTGAGTTGAGCATGCTCAATTGCATAGGTCATTCCCCTTTCCTATAGGTCCAGTTCTCAATCATAACCATCCCCAAGTCCTCTCACAAGACAAGGCTAGATTAGGATTTGAACTAGATTCAAATCACAAGCACAGTCCTTACATATTCCAGAAAATCAACTAAAATAGAACTTTGGCATGAAGTCCCTTTATGAAGAGCTTAGTACTAGAGCGCACTCCGATTCCTCGGATCATACAGGTCTAGACCGTTGCAAACGAGATAAGAAGCTAAGTAATTCATCCAAACATCCATGAGTCATCACAAGACTAAGAAAAATTACTTAAAAACTTGTATAAACTTCAAACCTTAGTTCATAATCATTAATTCCAAACTAAAAACCAATAAAACGAATTAAACAATCTAAGAAAACTATAAGGTTCACCTCTTAGCTCTAGCTAAGAGATTAGCTAATAAAAAAGCATATTAAAAACTAGAACTAGAACTAAGAAAAGGAAGAAAAACTAGCTGGAGGAGGCTAGGAAGCCTCCTATGACTTGAACTCCTTGCTCCCCACGACCTTCGTTGCCCTGGAATAGAAGAGAGCACCTCCTTTTATAGTGCAGCACTAGTACAGCAACATAGCAGAATTTGTTTCGCTTGGTACGGCTTAACCAATGGTCGGATTGCCTTCAAAATTGATTTTTAGCTTCCTTGTAATGTGATCTTCCTCATAGATGATTTAGATTTCCAAGATTGTCCTCTGAATGGGCCCACCAATCACATCACCGACCGCCTCTCAAAATCGCGCACTTCGGGTACCTTCAGAACCAGTCATCTTGCTTTCAACGCTGCGGAGTGTACAGAGGTCGGATTGATCTCAAATTTTGAACATGAGTAGAAAACTTCCTCCTCTACATGATAGACGGATTAGATTGTCCAAAACGATCTCAGAATATGGTCCGAAAATTAGAACAATTAGGGCTTTTATAAACTCTGCGCAGTTGGAGCTTTCTGGATGGTCCATCTTTCTTCAACCGGTACGATCAAACCACACACCCTTTTGATCTGAAACTTTTGTGGTTATTCATATATGGATGTGTTCTAAAATATGGTCAAAGTAGATTTTTCATATCCTCAATGATGGGCCACCTGGACCGGCCCAGAATGGAACAGCGAAATCTGGAACTTTCTGGACAGTTCGTATTGTTTTGGCCACCACGATCAATCCGTAGCTCCGATTGACACGAAACCACTTGGGTTAGTTCGGCGTCGAGCTTCGCTCCGACATGAATGTGTTGGATTTCCAAATATCATCAAGATAGGCCCAGAAAACTGGTCCGAAAAACCAGGTGCGGGAATACATTGCTGTTTTAGAAACTGGAATCTGAAACTTGCATGGCCGACCGGTCACGACCGGTCGGACAGGGCTGGCCGACCGGTCACGACCGGTCAGGCCCTCTTTGGCATTACTCCAGCAAGCATGGCCGACCGGTCAAGACCGGTCGGGCTTCCTTGGCCGACCGGTCAAGACCGGTCGGTCTCTTTTTCTTCTTGTTTTCTTCCTTTCTTTCTTCTATTTTCTTCTTTCTTTGCTTCTTTCTTTGCTTCCTTCTTCCTTCAGCCCTCCTTGGGTCTTCATCCAAGGTTCTAAATCAGCTCTTTTGGTCATCAATTGGGCAAAGTAACTCTCATTCCTACAACCACAAAACATGTATTTGATTAGTCTTTAAATTATGAAAACCATGCATAATGAGTGATGAATTGGGGTTAAAATATGCACAATTAAGAGCTCAACAGAGTTGCAACGTGGTTTTGGTGGGTTTTAATTCACCAAGACCCAATTGCTCATATACCGAGTACGAGATCAGATTTACACTTGCCCCCAAGTCTAGCAATGCACGCTCAATCCGATAGTCTCCAATGATACTTGAAATTGTGGGACTACCGGGATCTTTGAATTTTGGGGGGTCTTTTGAGTGAGAATGGCACTCACCTGCTCATTTAAGAAGGCCTTTTGTTACACATTATATTTTCGTTTGGTTGTGCATAGGTCCTTTAGAAACTTGGCATAGGAAGGGACTTGTTTGATGGCATCAAGCAAGGGAATGTTGATCTTGACTTGACTAAAAATCTCTAGAATATCATGAGAGTTTGGAAGAGATTTTGGGGCAACCAATCTCGAAGGGAATGGTGCTACGGGCTTGTAGATGTATTCATTCTCTTGTGGGGCTAAGTTGGATCCGTCATCATCCTCAGAATTTACCGGATCATTAGGCTTGTCGGCCTTCGCCAGAATAGATTTGTCGATTTGTTTACCACTTCTATAAGAGTGGTGACGGATTTGGCTTGCTCCATATGTTGGTTGAAGGGATCAGGAATGCTTACTTCATGTACTTGTTTTGGATTGGGCTGAGGTTGGGCCGGAAAGGTCCCTTCCCTAGCATTCAAGTGTCCCTTAATCTCATCAACTGAGACTTTAAGCTCTTGGAACATTTGCTGATTCGTTTGATTAATTTGTGTTTGCCCTTGTATAAACGCTTTTAAGGTATCCTCCATTGAGAATTGAGGTGGGGCCATAATTTGCATGGGTGGCCCTCCTTGAGAGTTGGTAGGATTGCCCGTGGGAGCATTCTTCCAACTAAAATTTGGGTGGTTCTTCCAACTGTTATTGTATGTATTACCCACCGGTCCATTGAAAGGCCGTTGATACCCATATGTGGCATTTGCATGTTCATGTAACACCTCTTGAAATGCAGGAATTGTGGGACAATCTTGCGTAGTGTGTAAATCGGTGTGACAAATCCCACATATGGTCTCAATAGCTTCATTGGACTTTGGAACTCCACTTTTACTAAGTTCCATGGCCTCGATCTTCCTTGTGAGGTTAGCTATCTTTGCATTCACATGGTCTTCCTCCTTGAGGATATAGATCCCTCCTTTCTCTTTGTCTTGAGTAGGCTTGGGGTTGTTGGGTTTATCTGAGGTATCCCAAGATTGGGCATTTTCAGCCAACATGTCCAAATAACTCCAAGCCTCATCTGGATTTTTGCTCATAAACTCGCCATTGCACATCATCTCTACAAATTGGCGCATATTGGAACTTAATCCATCGTTGAAAAAGTTTATAATTCGCCAACTCTCATAGCCATGATGTGGGCAAGCAAGTAGGAGGTCCTTAAATGTCTCCCAACATTGGAAGAAAGATTCACCCTCTTTAGCCGAAAAATTCATTATAGCTCTTCGAAGGGTGTTCGTTTTATGAGTCGGGAAGAACTTTTTCAAGAATTCCCGGGTCATTTCATTCCATGACCCAATCGAATGTGGTCTAAGAGAGTGAAGCCAATTTTTGTCTCTTTCTTTCAATGAAAAGGGAAAGAGTTTAAGCTTAATGGTGTCTTCAGAAACATTGGTGTATTGCAAGGTAGCCACCACTTCTTCGAATTCTTTCAAGTGCAGATATGGGCTGTCAGAGTCTAGCCCATGGAACTTTGGTATAAGTTGAATTACACTCGGCTTTATGTCAATGTTTTCGCCGTTTAATGGTAGAACCACGCAAGAGGGTGTAATTGCACGGGCTGGTTGTAGGTAATCCCGTAGTGATCTCATTGGAGGAACGTTATGTACCTCATTCTCTCCTAGTCCCTCTTGATTTGCGTTTGTAGTTGGAGTAGGAGGGGGAGGATTCCTTAAAGGTGTTTGATCCATACTCCCTAAACTTTCACAACGTTCTTGGTAATTCCGGACTCGCTATGGACTGACAATGGTCAATTAAACCACCTTCGGATTGGAGACGATTAGAGTGGTCACGTTCCCAACGGGACATAAACCACTCAACTAAAAACTAAACTAGTCCTAAAATCTGAAATAAAACCAAAAGCGAAAAGAGTTCAAGTTGGAAGGATAGTACCGATTTGCTTGAACTAGAAGAACTTCCTACAAAACAAAACAGACTTTGTTAGTTATAGAATTCAGCAAAATTAATCCTAAGAGAATCAATAAATCCTAACTACTTCTATTCTATAGCCACTAAAACAATTCAGAACTGTTATCTAAATTCCCCGGCAACGGCGCCAAAAACTTGTTCGCTCGCCTCAAGTGCAAGGCTGTGATGTAGTAATAAAACTTGGTAAGACCAAGGTCGATCCACAAGGAATTGGAAAACAGATTCTAAATTATTCTAGCAACTCCGTTTGCAATCAAAAGAGATTTTAATTGAAATAGTTATGTTAAAACAGGAACTTTAATGAGAACAGTAATTTAAAGGCACTAAGGCATTCAAGGATCCACTTGTAGCAATCCCATGTCAATCCAATCAATCCAAGCAAGATACACAACTAGATTTGAAGTTCTATCTCTCATCTAGTTGGAAATAAAGCATTAAACACATTCAATTCCATTCAAGTTGAACTTCCAAGTTCTAGTCCCTGTCAACAATGTAGAATTCAGAATCATAGCCTTCGGAGTAACAGCCATGCCTATGGACTATGGCCTGCTTAAGGACTACTATAATTCGAATCTAAACAAGCACATATGATAATCTCAGAGAATTGTAAGGAATCCATGTCCGGAGCATATGAACTCTCATAAAACATAAAAAACTACCAACTTTGGGAACTAAAATAGATAAAAGTCCAAACTTGAATTGAAAGTACTTGAATTAACTGAATCAAATCATGAAATTAGCTACAAGCTTCACCTTTCAGCCTTAGCTGAGAGATTCTAGCCAAGCATTGTCATACTACAACTAGAATTCATGAAAAAACTAGAAAACATAAAAAAACTAGAGTTTGGAGGGTTGCAGACGCTCCACGACGGCTTCCTTCCTCTCCCACGACGTCCCTTAGCTTCCTATGATACCCTAGGAAGAGCCCCTAGGTGTCCTTTTATAGTGAGGACACTCGGTTGCGTCGGAATCTTCCAGAAACCGCGTAAGGTTAAGCAGTGCGCAGCAATTTTCGGAACCAGAAATAGAAACTGCCTGATTTTCTGCATGGCCGATCGGTCGGACGATCGGTCGGACTGGGCTGGCCAACCGGTCATGACCTGGTCGGACCTATCTTGTAGTCAGTCCAGCAAGCACACAGGGGAGGACGACCTGTTGGCCGACTGGTCAAGACCGGTCGGACCTCAGTGAGTTGAGTTTAGAGAGTTTAGTAGAAGGCACCGACCGGTTGGCAGACCGGTCAAGACCGGTCGGACCAACTGGTCCTTCATCCAATGGTTTTCAAAGGTGTAGCCGACCGGTCGGATGATCGATCGGACTTGCTGTTCTTCTTCTTTTTCTTCAACTTTCTTTTCTCCTTGCTTTCTTCTTTCTTCTCCTTTTTCAATCTTCATCCCATGCATCTAAATGTATTCTTTTGGTCCCCAATTGGGTGAAGTCTGCTCTCATCCCTACAATCACAAAACATACATTAGATGGCCCTTTTAAACATGAAAACCATGCATATAATGTGATGTAGTGACATATGCAATGTATAAATTGGAGGTTCAACAGTAATAACCTCGGTAAGACTGAGGTCAATCCACAGGGAAGGAGGTAAACAATTCTAACTACTCTAACAACTAGAATCTAAAAGGGTTTATGAAATCAATTTTTAAATATGAAATAGAAAAATCTGATAATAAGGTGGACTAGAGCATCAAGGATCCACTTATAGTTATCTTTGATGTATAATTCGCATAGGTTTCTCAATTATAAAACTAGAATCAAAATCAAATCCTATCTAACTGGATGATAGAGCGGTTATAATAAACAATGTATCTTATGTATGATTCATATACATGATTCCCTCAATTCAAGTTAGGAATTGAGCACACTCAATTGCATAAGTCAATCCTAGTTCCAATTGGTTAAGATCACAACCATAATAATCATTGAACTCTGTCACAAAGCATAACTATACCAAGATTTGAACTTCATTCAAATCACATAAACAATCACATATAATTCAGAATTTTCAGAAAAATAGAACTTTGTTTTGAAGTTCCCACATGAAGACTCAAGTTCTAGAGCATCTTGAATCCGATTCCTTGGAGCGTATAGGTTTAGATCTCTACAAAACAATTAAGAAACTAATGTAATTCTTCTAAACATCCATGAGTCATCATAAGATTAAGAAAAACTACTTAGAACTTCATTCAAACTTAAGCAAACCATTTTCAATATTAAATTCAAACTTGAAACCTCAAAAATGAATTAAAGCATCTAAGAAAACTATAAGGTTCACCTCTTAGCTCTAGCTAAGAGGTTAACTAATGAAAAATATATTAAAAACTAGAACTAGAACTAGAAGAAGAAGAAAACTAGTTGTAGAAGGCTAGGAAGCCTCCTAAGTCTTGAATCATTTGCTCCTCACGTTGCTAGATGGGTTAGGAAGACGCTGTAGGTGTCCTTTTATAGCTTGGAGGCATCACCGATTTGTAAGAATCGCGGAACTACGGAGTCCTCCCACACTTAAGAAACTTAGAATTGAAAATCAAACTTTCTGGAGCACCTTAGACCTGTCTAGCGACCAGTCTGACGACCGGTCTAGCGATCGGTCTAAGAAACACAAAAATAGTCCAGCAAGCTCTGTTTCTCTAGATTCCTGACGACCTATCTGGTGACCAGTCTAGCAAGACATGTCTAGCGATCGGTCTTGGGATAGGTCTGGGGACAGGTCTTAGAGATATTTTTCCATATTTTCTTCTTTTTCTCTTCTCTTTCTTTCTTCTTCTTTCCTCCACCTTTTGGCACTTGTTCTATTAATATTCAATGCATACAAAGTGACTCTTTTAACCATGAATTGGTGAAGTCTCCCTCTCATTCCTACAATCATAAAAACATGTATTAGATTAGTCTTTAAACATGAAAACTATGCATAATGTGATGATGAAAAGGGGTTAGAATATGTAATATTCATGGCTCAACACATGCGGCGCTGAAACACTTTCTTTCTAAGAAGGATGCTAAGCCCCGTTTGCTTAGATGGATCCTACTCCTTTAAGAATTCGATTTAGAGATCAAGGATAAGAAGGGAGTAGAGAATGTGGTGGTGGATCAGCTATCCCGCCTAGTTCTACCCAATTCCATTGACGAATCACCTATTGAGAACTCATTCCCTGATGAGCAACTCTTTGTTGCTATGCATCCACCGTGGTATGCTGACATAGCAATTATCTTTCCACAGGTGCGATGCCGATTCATGGGACTGCGTAGGACATACGAAAGTTTCTAAGGAAAATGCGCAGATTTTTTTGGGATAAACCCTTATTGTTTAAATATTGCTCAGATCAAATAATTAGGAGATGTATCCCTGATGATGAACAAAATTCTTTCATCTCCTTTTGTCATAATCAAACTTGTGATGGTCATATTTCCGCCAAGAAAACCACTGCAAAAATTCTGCAGTGTGGTTTTTATTAGCCCACTTTATTTAAGGATGCCCACAAGTTTTGAAAAACATGCGAGCGTTGTCAAAAGCTAGGAGGATTGTCCCGTCAAAATATGATGCCTCTCACCCCAATTCAACATCTTGAAGTCTTTGACTGTTGGGGCATCGATTTCATGGGACCATTTCCCTCATCTTTTGGACATGACTACATATTGCTCGTCGTAGACTATGTGTCCAAGTGGATAGAGGCTATTCCATGTAGAACTAACAATCATCGTACGGTTCTAAAGTTCCTTAAAGAAAACATATTATCTAGATTTGAAACACCTCGAGCCATCATAAGTGATGGTGGTTCTCACTTTTGCAATAGAACATTTGAAGCCTTAATGAGGAAATATGGCATTAGGCATAAAGTGAGTACCACTTACCACCCATAGACAAGCGGGCAAGCTAAAATTTCCAATAGGGAAATCAAACAAATTCTGGAAAAGACGGTGAGACCAAATCGCAAAGATTGGTCACTACGATTAGTCGATGCTCTTTGGGCTCACCGTACCACTTTTAAGACCCCCATTGGAATGTCTCTCTATAGACTTGTCTGTGGGAAGGCTTGTCACTTACCTGTGAACTTGAACACAAAGCCTATTGGGCAATTCGGGCATTAAATTTTGATATTGACAAGGCTGGCTCGATTCACAAACTACAATTAAATGAGCTTGACGAGATCCGAAATGATGCTTATGAGAACTCGAGGATTTACAAGAGTAGGATGAAGGGTGTTATGTAAATAATGAATGAATACCTCACAATCTCAAGTGATATTTTTCTTTATTCCATTCACATGGTACCAAATATATCGAATCAAACTAAACCAAACTTTGAAAATTAAACCACTAATCAATGAGTTCACTAACTTGTTCCAACTGTCTAAACTAATGGTCATCTAATGGACCTTATTACATCAATACTTTTAAACTAAAATAAAAATAAATCAATTCTCAAAAATCTTCTAGAGTATTTCCTCATCTGGAATCACTTCCTCGAAGTCTTCTAAATGATCACCTGTCACTACGGTTAATTGCATAACACTACGTCAATTATAAAAGCCAGTGAGTATTCTCATATAGTTTAGCACATGTAATTCGGTATAGAAAATCACTTGACTATTAAATTATAAACCTAATGACAATTTTATCAAACCAAAATCTCTTAAACATGCACATGATGCATGTTATGCAAGTATGTCTTAACAATCTCAGTACGGTTATTAGTAGAACATCCAAGGCCAGTTTATAGTTGGGCCTACACTGTTTCACAACTGCAGAGTTGGTCTCTTGTACACACCAGGGAACTCACCCAACCTGCCAAAATCATCTGATATCCACCGGGTATACTAGTATGGTATCTTACACACACCAGGGAGCTCAACCAACCCGTCCACAATTGATGGACAATCAGAAGGGTACATTGCAGACATAGGGTGCTCAACCATGGACTGTTGCACATGTAAGTACACATTTGTCAATTATCTTGTCGGGTGAGTCGTCACGACTGATGAGCCTAGAAGACGCTGAAGAATGAAGCCTTGAAGATCTCCGGCTGCGCAACTCAGAAGATCTACGAAGATATCTTCATCGAAAACTAGCCCTCTCAACCCTAGATCCACATAACTCTCAAAACCCGTGTCCTCTAGATGTCCCGTCGCTTAAAAGTCATTTCCATTATCTCCTAGGCCATAGAGGTTAGTCTAAAAGATCAGCTTGGACTTGGTATGTATTGGCCCATAGTCCGTTTGCAGGAAAGAATCCAAAAATCAGACCCTATGAAAATTCTGCAGATTGAGCACCGGGCGCCCAGCCACTATGCTTCTGGACGCTCGACCACCTGAAGACAAGTCCAACAAGATTGAAAATGAATTCCAAGCGCCCGACCAATGGAAAACTTGTCCAGCAACATTTTACTATATTCAGTTTGAATATCGGGTGCCAGACTGAAATTATGTCCGGGCGCCCGGCCAGTGAAATTTAGGTCCAGTGAAGTTTAAAGAAATTCTTAAAGGATTCCGGGCGCCCGACCCCAACTGTGTTCGGGCGCCCGACCAGGTCAAATAATGTCCAGTAAGGACCATCTGAAATTCAAAGAGAATTTCGGGCACCCGACTGCAACTGTGTCTGGGCGCCCAACCAAGTTATAAATGGTCCAGTGACTGAAACTTCTGGATGGACTGAATATGGGGCGCCCGACCCAGTGTTCACCGGGCGCCTGACTGCTGCTGAAACAGTTTTTTGGACTATGTGTCCGGGCGCCCGAAGCAAGTGTCCGGGCACCCGAACTAGCCATTTTTTCCCCTTTCTTTCATATCTATTTAAGCATTCATTTGGGCAAAACACTAACCATGAAAAATAGAGCCTTCATTTGAGTGTGTGATTATCCTTAGCCAAATCCTCTCTTCTCAAGGTTTTAATTCTTGAGTTCATTGTTCAATCCTAGTTGTTACAAACTATCAATGAGCATTCAAAGCTCGTATTGAAACATGAACTCAAGCCCTCATGAATGGCTCTTGACCTAATCTCTAGTAGCTATATTCTCTAGTCATTATTGCCATTAATAAAGATCTTGGTGAAACCCTTCTCTAGCCTTTAAAGCCGTATCTTTTAAGAAACTTTCAACCAAACCCTAATCCCTCACCTTGGAACCTACAAGAAGACATTCGTAGCAAGGTTGCTGATCGAGGGAGCTGAAGAAGGTATCGTTCGTGCAAGCCGAAGCTTCTTCAACCAAAGGTATCATCAAGGGGCTCAATCAGCTAAGTATATTTTAGTCATTCGAGTCCAAGAAACCACCTCAAAAGTTGAGATTTGGGTTTCAGAGTTTGAAGACCCAAACTCAGTAGAGTCCTTGCGTAGGACAAGTCCTTGAGTAGGACAAGCCCTTGTGTAGGACAAAGTGGTTGATGGATTAGTCCTAAGGTAGGATGAATCCATGTGTTGAAGTCTAAGTCCTTTTGTAGGCTGTTAAGGTTTATGGTTAACCTTATTTAAAACCATTGTGATAGTGAAATTCGGCCACTCAAAGAGTGAGTGGATCAGCCGGGAGTGGAGTAGGTACATAACCGAACCACTATAAAATCTCTTGTCATGTGATGAATGTTTACAACTGCTTTACTTCTTTCATACTTGAGATAATCTGATTATAACTTGCTCTTCTATTGTTGAAAGTTAATATTTTGCATATCAAATGTTTGAAGAAAGATTTCTGAAATGCTTTGCATGATTGTGAGTGTTTAAATTGGTTAATTTAAAAAGTGTCCTATTCACCCCCCCTCTAGGATAAAGAAACCAGTTTCTTGCTTCTACAAGAGCAGTAATCAAACTTATATCGCAATTTCAGCACACACTTGGGCGTTCACCCGAACAATCATCAATGGGTCTGTTGCACACACTTGGGCGCTCACCCTAAGGTCATCAACTGAGCCTATTGAACACACCAGGGTGCTCACCCTACGGTAATAACTGGAGTTCTCAAATCGTGCTATGCATGAATCAAATCCATACCTCAAATCCTTTCAAAGCAAATCCAAACTCAACAATTATATGTACAACACATTTTAACTAAAATTCTCCACACAAAATATTAAAATTGATACGAATTATAACCACATGAAGAAGCGAACGTAAACTGATGTACGACGCCCAAACTTGCTAATAAAACGAACTTGAATAATGATTACTAAAATAAACAAAGATAAATCATGTGAAAGCATATGAGAAAAAGACTCACAGTTTCAATTCTTCTTTTTCTTTTTCTTTCTTCTTTCCTTCTTCTTTCTTCTTCTTCTTCTTTTATTTTTCTTTCTCTTTCCCTGGAGATTTCTAATCAGCAACAACAGCAACAACAGGGGGAAAGAGAGCTGTTCCCACACGTCTCTCTCTCTCTCTCTCTCTCTCTCTCTCTCTTCTTCTCTCTCTCTCTCTCTAACTGATACACGACCTAACCTCCTGTCTAAGGAATGTTTTTATAGAGGGATCTAACGTGGGGACCAAGGTTAAGCTCGTTTTGATGTGGATTGCGTTTTACGTAAGGAAAGGGAGTATCATTTTGGATAGGCTGGAAACGGCTTGCATGGTTTCCTAATTGGAGTTGGAAATCCATCTGGAAGGGAATGGACGGCCTGGATCAACGCCATACAACACGAAAATCGGAGGTTTGGAGGTCGATGCTTACAGAAAGTCTATCTGCCGCTGTTTGAGTTGGAGAAAGAAACAACTTCTTTCCAAAGATCTTTAACACATGAAACCCGTTGGGGATCTAGGTGGGATCCACACGAAGATCTGGAAGATATCAGAGCAGTCCATGCAGTGTAGATCTGGAGATCTTAAAGTTCTTTGATTTGAACGGTAGTTTGAGGAGGATCAGATGCTCGGTTGATGGGGGAAAATTGAGATAAATGATTACGTGATGGAAAGAAAATGGATGGACGGCTTGGATCAACTCATTAGGGCCCACTGACGGACAACTTGGGAGGCTAGGACGGACAGCGCTACACGCTGTTGCAGCAGCGGACGAGGAAGAAGAGATTTTCTCTCTCCTTACAGGTCTGCACGGTTAAACGCGGGTTTGATCGTGCGCAACGTGTACACCAATGTACATGGGTCCCACCGTGAAGTATGTGCAACATCTAATCCATTCATCAGGTAGGCCACATAAATTTAGGGCATGACACCAAAAATGAGGCAGATCCGAGGTTAGATGGCCCACTTATGGCCCGATTTCTGATTAGGGTATTTGTAAGACAATCGGAGGGCTGAAATTTGACGTGTACTGTTAAAATATGCCCCTAAACTATTATATGAAGTTTTGCATGAGACTGATCGTCAGAAACTGGCATACTTAAAATCGTCACTTTAACTTAAGTTTAACTAATGGCATTTTCATAATTATTGTAAATTTGCGAGTTTTGTGAGATCTGACACTTCTACATTGTTCTATAGTTCATTTTGAGCAACTTTAGTTAAGGGATCCTACCTTAATTCCCTACGATTATTTTTTTATTAATTTATCAATATAATAAGTTACTTAATTTATTAAATAATTAATTAAATTATTCCAAAAACTTGGGTCATTACATTCTTCCCTCCTTAAAGGAATTTCGTCCCAAAATTCAAAGACTTTCCTAGTGTATATAAATGAGAATACTCCAAGCTCTTGGTCATTACATTGAATCCCAATCAATGGCCGATATTGGGCAAGTCAACATTTAATCCGATGGTCTGACTTGGATAGATTTAATGTTCGAGTTAACGATCATGATTGATTGTATTAAATCACATATTAGTGGTTATGATTGGGTTATTATAACATACAGGTTTGTGGTCATCGGTTAAGCACTTACTGCACTAGATGATTGAAATGGCAAGATTAATTGATTTACACATGTGTGATAGATGGATGTAACTATTTGTACTCACATGCATGCGTATACGCACCCAAAATCTCGGGTCATTACATTCTACCCTCCTTAAAGGAATCTCATATTCAAGATTAGAGTACATATGTACCAATCTTCAATTATCATAAGCCACAAGGGAGAATCATACAAACAACAAATTTTATTTTAGCACTCCTCAAAATATCGGATCATTTAAATATCCATAATTTTTATTTTTTATTTTTTTATAATTGAGTGATTCATCCTTTAATTTAAGTCCGGTTTCCCCTTTCATATACTTGTTTGACGAATGTTGTAGAAAAATCGAATGGCTAGATAAGCAGTTACTCTAAGATTTTTATCTCCCAAACCATACATCCAATCATTCTAAAATTTGGAACAGACGTTATTGACTTCAAGATGTGTCACCAGAAAAAATTTCAGCGTAAAATATCGAATAATTCTTGGGTTTTATCCCTGATAAAGGCAGTAATATGTTGCTGTCCAGCAGTAGATTTCACGTTTCTCAGTCTACTACTAGAATATCTAGAATTTTTCTACAATTCCGTTTGTTCTGAAATTTTGCAGGGAAATCAATGGGTATGTTACTGACTTTCAGAAATATTTTGAAAATTTTTAGAGTTGTATTTTGTCCTGTGTGATCATAGGTATAAATCTGGTCTATAATTTCAGTCCTACAAGTGAAAATTAAGGAAAAGTTCAAAAATATCGATTTTTGGTCAATCCACTTGTTGTGATTTTGTGGGAATGTCTTTATAACTCTAGGAAAGATTAGAGAGGTTTAAAATTTTAATTTTCATTACTTTTGGTTTAGCAATACGCTCACTAAGGTGGGAATTCGCTTCTCACGGTACCTAGGTACATGTGTCTAAGTTCAAAGGCTATCTTATAAGTTTTCGGGAGCCTATTTTAGAGTCTCCATGTTCATGAAACTATCCTAGATCCTAAAACTTAGGTGGAATTTTTTCCAAGGCACAATTTATCTCATTCCTATTCTCTGATACCAACTTTAACGCCCCCAAAATTCGACACTCGATTATATAAACTCAAATTCCGAAATCAAGGGTGTTATGTAAATAATGAATGAATACCTCACAATCTCAAGTGATATTTTTCTTTTTCCATTCACATAGTACCAAATATATCGAATCAAACTAAACCAAACTTTGAAAATTAAACCACTAATCAATGAGTTCACTAACTTGTTCCAACTATCTAAACTAATGGTCATCTAATGGACCTTATTACATCAATACTTTTAAACTAAAATAAAAATAAATCAATTCTCAAAAATCTTCTAGAGTATTTCCTCATCTAAAATCGCTTCCTCGAAGTCTTCTAAATCATCATCTGTTGTTGTAAGCAAATATAGTCTAGCAAGAAGTGAGGGGTCGCGCATCTTTCATGCGAGCAGTCAAGCTCGTGCTCGCGATAATGGGTCGCGCATCTTTCATGCGAGCAGTCAAGCTCGTGCTCGCGATAAGGGGTCGCGCATATGGAATGCGAGCAGTCAAGCTCGTGCTCGCGATAAGGGGTCGCGTATATGGAATGCGAGCAGCTCAGCTTGTGCTTGCGATGGAGGGTCGCACATCTGGAATGCGAGCACTCCTGACACGAGCAGCTCCCGACATCTGAGTAATCATGAGTCTTTGCTTTTGGTTTGGACGGTCTTCGTATAATAGTTCCAGTAGCCCGTATAGGCCGATTCTGGCTTACCTTCTTTAATGATTCCGAATCTCAAGGGATTGCTATCAAGGAACGTAATTGACTGATGAGTTGTTGGATAAGATCACTCCTCTATCCACGAAAAAGAATCTTATCCCAGGAAATCAGCGGGATCTCGATATCTTATGTAACAGATTGAATCGCTTCAGATCTATAAAAAGGGATGACTCCATTAAGAGAAAGGTACACAATATTCAATCCCTGGTCCCGTTTTGCCTAGCTATTCTTCTTCTTGCTTTGCCTAACTTAAGCATCGGAGGGCTAACGGCTGGACACCGGCCACCCTTAGTTGCTTTCTGTCTTCTTACAGGTCTGGAGGAGGAAATCCCTATTGGAGAGAAGGTGAACGACCGGAGGATCCTGTTACAAAATCTGACGTTAACAGTTTGGCGCCGTCTGTGGGAACGACTTGATCGTCAAAATCAATCGTTCTAACCACCGATCAAAATCCTTCTGCGATGCCTCCTAAAAAAGTTGTTCATCCTTCGACTTCAAGGTAGGCACCACCTCCGCCCGATGAGACGGAATCCATACCTGCTCTTCCACCCAGTTCGACGAATATCCCTCAAGGAGCCCCAAATATGCCATTAGCAAACCCATTATTGAAGGCTTCTAGAAATCAAGACGATGTCTTGCGTTTCCTCGGAAATACTCTTCTAACTCTAAATGCCGGAGTTCAGGCCCTGTCAAATCGTCTTGATCAGCATTTCCCCGAGCCGCAAAAACAACCCTCCGAAGGGTTACCATCACAACCCATACCAGTGGCTTCCAGACATTCTATGGACGAACCACAGGTCCCACCACCTGGCAACCATCCCCCTGTGCCGTCCCCACATTCTATACATTCTAGTTCATCTCGACAACCTCAACCTCAAGGCTCCACCACCGAAACATCAGGCTATACCCTACCATGGGAAGGAGATCTCAAAAGAATCCATGATCGTTTTAACGTCATGGAACAGCGAAATCAGGCAAATCGGCCATCTGCCATCATGGCGTCGATACATCAATCCGAGTCCCCCTTTACCAGCGAGGTTATGGAGGCACCGTTACCTAGAAAGTATCGAACGCCAGTTATCACCCCGTATACAGGTATTGGTGATCCTCTTGAACACCTAGAAACATACAGGTCTCTCATGGAGTTGGAGGGACATGGCTCAGAAATCATGTGTAGGGCTTTTTCCCTAACATTGAAGGAAGCAGCTCGTACATGGTTCCGGGGGTTAAAGCCCCGTTCCATCAGCTCCTTTTCTCAGTTATCGGAGATATTACTTTCTCAATTCATGGGAAGCATTCGCGTTAAGAAGCCAGCCTCCCATCTGATGGATCTGAAATAGCAGCAAGGGGAGACAATAAAGGAGTTCACAGTACGATTCACTGCCGAAGCCTTTCAAACCGAGGGTTATACTGAAGAAAAAGGTCTTACAGCCCTCATAGCCGGAATAACGACCGAGAAATTCAGGTTTGCTTTAGATAAGAGCCCTCCAAAAACTATGAAAGAATTCCAAACTAAAGCTAAAAAATATATCAATGCAGAAGAAGTCGCATTGACACGCCATGGAGTACAGGGTAAGAAGCGCAAGCCAGAGGGTACCTCTACTGCAGATAAAAAATATCGTCGTGATCAGCGCGAACGTTCCCCCAAGAAACCTTATTCTGGTAAATATCATAACTACACTCCTCTTAATCGGTCTCATGAAAAGGTTCTAATGGAGATAAAACACAAGCCATATGTGAAGTGGCCTGCAAAGATCAAATCCGATCCCGAGAAGAGAGACAAGAGTAAGTTTTGCTACTTTCATAAAGATCACGGGCATAGAACCCAGGATTGCATCTCTCTACGAGATCACATTGAAGCCCTTATTCGAAAAGGCCATCTTCAGGATTATGTCGCTCGTAAAAATCGATCACCAGAAAGGGCGAAAATCTCACCACGCCAAAAGGAACCGCCTACTACCCAAGAGGAAACCGAGCCTACTGGAGAAATTCGCACCATCGTCGGAGGGCCAGCTTGTGGGGGTGACTCTCAAGCTTCAAGAAAAGCATACACTCGGAAGGCGTCTAAAGAACCCCAGCATATCTATTGGCTGGAACAAACGACCAGCTCGTTAAAAGCCAGCCATCCTCCCATTTCTTTCACCCTCGAAGATGCAGCGGGAATTCACTTCCCTCACGAAGATTCCATCGTAGTCACATTAAAGGTATCAAATTATCTGACTCATCGAATTATGGTGGATACAGGTAGCTCAGCCGATATTCTATACTTGGAGGCTTTCAACAAAATGACACTTGCCAGAAACCTACTCAAGCCAGTTTCGACCCCCCTCGTCGGCTTCGGAGGTGAGGTAGTAACACCTGAAGGAAGCATTGATCTCCCAGTTACTTTTGGAGAAAATCCAATGAAGACTACCGTCTTCATAAACTTCCTTGTGGTGGATCGAAAATCAGCGTATAACGCCATTTTGGGGCGACCGTCTCTTACTAAGGTTGGAGCAGCCTTGCACCCTTCATATCTGTGTGTCAAATTTCCTACCCCAAATGGTATCGGGGTCGTGCGAGGAAGTCAACAGGAGGCACAATCTTGCTATCAGATAGCCCTACAAGATCGAAAGAAGGCTCAAGCGACACCCGTTATGGAGATAGCACAAGATTCCCCCAACTTTTCCCCCAACACCTCGCTGGATCCGAGAGAGAACGTTCTCCAATCAGGAACTCCTGGGGAAGAAACAGTGGGGATTCACCTAACCAGAGACGACTCGTCTAGGGTCGTGTACATTGGTTCTTCTTTAACCAATGTCCATCGTGAAGATTTGGTCCGTTTCCTCACCGAATACCAGGATGTGTTTGCTTGGTCTCATAAAGATATGCCAAGCATCGACCCCAATGTCATCGTACATCGTCTCAATATCAACCAGAAGCATAAACCCGTGCACCAGCGTCGATGTGCCTTCACTGCAGAAAGGCAAATGGCGATCAAAGCTGAAGTGGAGAAGCTACTCACGGTCAATTTCATAAAGGAGGTTGATTACCCAGAGTGGGTCGCGAACGTAGTTCTCGTCCAAAAAGCTAATGGCAAATGGAGAATGTGCGTCGACTATTCAGATTTGAACAAAGTATGTCCCAAAGCTGGGCACGCTTTGCTCAGTTTTATGGATGCTTATTCTGGTTACAACCAGATCATGATGCACCCACCTGATAGCCAGCATACCGCCTTCATCACAGATCGGGGACTATATTGCTACCAGGTAATGCCATTTGGTCTTAAAAATGCAGGGGCCACCTATCAGCGCCTCGTCAACAAAATATTCGCTGCCCAAATTGGCAGAAATATGGAAGTTTACGTCGATGACATGCTCATGAAAAGCATCGTGGAAGATGATCATCTACCTGATTTTTTAGAAGCATTCGATCTGATGAGGAAATATCAGATGAAGTTGAATCCAGAAAAGTGTGCATTCGAGGTATCTGCTGGAAAGTTCCTCGGGTTCATGGTCGGTCAGCGAGGAATTGAGGCAAATCCCGAAAAGATAAAAGCATTGGTAGAGATGAAATCCCCCACTACTCTGAAGGACGTCTAATGTCTGGCTGGTCGCATCGCATCGTTGAATAGGTTCATCTCGCGAGCATCCGACAAGTGCTTACCATTCTTCAAACTCCTCCGTGCAACGGCCAAGTCTGATTGGAAATGGACGCCAGAGTGTGAGGAAGCCTTTCAACAACTGAAGCAATATATGAGCACACCTCCCATTTTGTCAAAACCTGTAGCACATGAGCAACTCATTCTTTATCTTTCTGTGTCCACTACGGCCGTTAGCGCCGCTTTGATAAGAGAAGATTCCGGGGTGCAAAGGCCCGTTTATTATATTAGTCGAGCAATGGTTGATGCAGAAACTAGGTATTCTGATATGGAGAAGCTGGCCATAGCCTTAGTTACGGCAGCTCGAAAACTGCGACCATACTTTCAAGCTCACGCTATTCTAGTACCAACAAATCATCCACTACGGCAAATCCTCCAAAAACCTGAGGCTTCCGGATGCTTGACTAAATGGGCGGTCGAGATCAGCGAGCACGATATCTCATTCTGTCCTAGGACCGCAGTCAAGGGCCAGGCCGTCGCTGACTTCATCGCTGAATTCACATACTCTTCCGATGATAATACCATGACCAGCGACCAACCTCCTTGGTCACTCTTCATGGATGGGTCGTCGCAGGCCACTGGCAGCGGAGCAGGCCTGATTTTAGTGGCTCCCGACGGGTCGCATTTCCAGTATGCTCTACGTTTTGATTCTCGCGTCTCAAATAATGAAGCAGAATATGAGGCCCTGATCGTTGGTCTCGAACTGGCCATTGTCCTCGCAATTCAGAATCTGTTAATTCATAGCGATTCCCAGCTCATTGTCAACCAAGTTCTTGGTGAATTCGAGGCCAAAGAAGAAAGGATGGCCATATACAAGTCTCGTGTCCTCATCCTGCTCGCAAAACTGAGGACTTATGAAATAATTCATATTCCTCGCGAGAAGAACCTACTTGCCGATTCCCTGGCAAAGCTCGCCTCTACATCAGAATCTGAGTTATCACATTCGATCCCAATCGAACATCGTTAGAACCTGAGTATCGACCCAGCAACTCTTGAGCAAGTAATATCGGTACAATCATCTCCATGCTGGATGGATCCCATCATCCTGTATCTCAGAGACGGATACCTACCAGAGGACAAGAAAGCTACACTACAAATTCGTCTTCGGGCTGCCAGGTATACCTTGCAAGACGAAATATTGTTGCGCAAGAGCTTTTCCTTGCCTTATTTAAGGTGTCTTCATCCAGAAGAAGCACTTCGTGTTCTAGACGAAGTACACCAGGGGGCATGTGGTAATCACCCCAGGGGGCGATCCCTAGCATATAAGGCGATGCGGCAAGGATATTATTGGCCCACTATGAAAGCAGATGCAATTGAATTTTCTAAAAAATGTGACAAGTGCCAACGATATTCACCTATACCTCACGTACCATCCGAACGGATGACTCCAGTTGATAGCCCTTGGCCTTTCGCTCAGTGGGGGGTCGATATCATTGGGCCCTTGCCCATGGGAAAGGGACAAAATAAGTTCACAATTGTGGCGGTTGATTACTTCACCAAATGGGCCGAGGCAGAACCATTAGCCAAGATTACTGAGAAACATACTACCAAGTTCATATGGAGAAATATCATATGCCGTTTTGGACTCCCTCACACTATAATTACCGACAACGGAACGCAGTTCGACAACGCGGCCTTTGATGAATTTTGTGAAAAATAGAAGATACGTAATCTCCGCACTTCTCCATATCATCCTCAGGCGAATGGGCAGGTCGAGGCTGTGAACAAAATCATTAAGCACCATTTAAAAACCAAGCTTGGTGAATGCAAAGGTGAATGGCCAGAACTTCTACCAGAGGTATTATGGGCATATAGGATTACAACTCGTACATCAACGGGTGAGACCCCTTTTTCCTTAGCATTTGGTGTCGATGCGGTAGTACCAGTGGAAATTCAAGTGCCCTCGTATCGGATCGAACAGTATGACCCCACAGGTAATCAGGAAGATCTTCGACTTCATCTCGACCTCTTGGAAGAACGAAGAAATACCTCCTAATTACGAGCGGTCGCATATCAGTAACGTATTGCTCGCTATCAAAATGCTAAAGTTCGGCCTAGGTCCTTCCAGCTCGGAGATTTGGTCCTGAGGCAAAGACTCGGGGTTCCCGCTCGTTCGCTGGATCCAAATTGGGAAGGCCCTTATCGGGTTATTAAGATTGTGCGACCCGGTACTTATTACCTCGAAGACATGCAGGGAAGACCCGTACGTCGCCCTTGGCACGTAGAGCATTTGCTACAATACTTCCCTTAGATTTGATGTAGTTCATAACGACATTTTATGAATAAAGTTGAAGATATCTTTTGGTCGCTACTCCATTTACTTGGACCTGAATAGCCCTGAAGAGAGTGCATACCATCCTCTTGGCCAATTGCCTACCCTTGGTAGGATTAAAATTGTTACTAGCTGGTTGCTTCTCCATTCTATGGATTACAGATAGCCCCGAAGAGAGCATACGTGCTCTCTTGACCAATCTTCTGCCCTTGGTAGAATCAAAATCTCAATCGATAGATCAGTCTATCTTAACGCGGACACGGTCACACGACCCCCGGATTGAGTCTAATTCACTTTTTCACGAGTTAGATGCTCGCGCTTGGTGAAAAGGATCGCACTTCCAGAATGCGAGCAGCGCAGCTCGTGCTCGAATTAAGGGGTCGCAGATCGTTTATCCTAACTACGAGCAGCTCAGCGCAGTTCGTGCTCGAATTAAGGGGTCGTACATCCTAATTGCGAGCAGCGCGGCTCGTGCTCGAATTAAGGGGTCGCGTCCTCTGATGAGTCAACATGTGATCAACACAAAGCAAAAATAAAAGATAAGGAGAATACACGACACTGAAGAAATAGATATTCATTATAATGGACCAAAAGGTCAAATCATTACACAGTCGTTACATATCGATTTCTTCTCAAGAGTATAAAAAAATAAAGAAGAAAAATAAAAAATACACGATGAAGACAAAAGAAGGCAACAAAGTCAGGGCTGATCATCCCCCTCTTGGGCAGGCTCGCGGCTCTCAGCTTCAGGGCCAGCCTCGGGAGCAGGAGCGACATCTGTAGCCCCGGTGACTTCATTCTCGGCAGCAGCTCGTTCTCTAGCTGCGACCTCGAAAGTCATCCTATCGAACTCCTCAACGTTAAAAGTCGGAGCGATCTGCTGCATAACTCTGACCGCGAAATCGCGACCAGCGATATATGCTTCATATCGCTCCTCGTCATAAAGTGGAAAAGTACGAAACTCCTGGACTGCGCGAGGACCCTCGTCAGATACCATCTGGACGAGGGCCACCCGCTCCTCTTCCTGTTCGCTTCCCCAAGTGTAGGGTTGCGATGTAGTAATAATCTCGGTAAGACCGAGGTCGATCCATAGGGAAGGAAGTAAACAATTCTAACTATCCTAATAACTAGAATCAAAGAGGTTTGTGAAATTGGTTTTGAACATAAAATAGAAAATCTGATAATGGAAAGATAACTAGAGCATCAAGGATCCACTTATAGCTTTCCTTAGATGCATAATTCGCTATGGTTTCTTATTCTCTCAACTAGAATCGACATTCCTGTCTATCTAGTCTGATGATAGAGCTGTTAAACCAAACAGTCTGTAATATGTAAGTTCCATGCATCAAATTCACTCAATGTAGGCTGATCTGAGCATGCTCAATTGCATAGGTCATTCCCCTTTTCTATAAGTCCAGTTCACAATCATAACCATCCTCAAGTCCTCTCACAAGACAAGGCTAGATCAGGATTTAAACTGGATTCAAATTACATGCACAGTCATTACAAATTCCAGAAAAATAACAAAAATAGAACTTTGGTAGGAAGTCCCTTCATGAAGAGCTTAGTACTAGAGCGCACTCCGATTCCTCAGATCATACAGGTCTAGACCGTTGCAAACAAATTAAGAGGCTAAGTAATTCATCCAAACATCCGTGAGTCATCACAAGACTAAGAAAAATTACTTAAAAACTTGTATAAACTTCAAACCTTAGTTCATAATCATGAATTCCAAACTAAAAACCAATAAAACGAATTAAACAATCTAAGAAAACTATAAGGTTCACCTCTTAGCTCTAGCTAAGAGATTAGCTAATAAAAAGCATATTAAAAACTAGAACTAGAACTAAGAAAAGGAAGAAAAACTAGCTGGAGGAGGCTAGGAAGCCTCCTATGACTTGAACTCCTTGCTCCCCACGTCCTTGGTTGCCCTGGAATAGAAGAGAGCACCTCCTTTTATAGTGCAGCAATAGTACAGCAACATAGCAGAATTTGTTTCGCTTGGTACGGCTTAACCAATGGTCGGATTACCTTCAAATTTGATTTGTAGCTTCCTTGTAATGTGATCTTTATCATAGATGATTTAGATTTCCAATATTGTCCTCTGAATGGGCCCACCAATCACATCACCGACCGCCTCTCAAAATCGCGCACTTCGGGTACCTTCAGAACCAGTCATCTTGCTTTCAACGCTCCGGAGTGTACAAAGGTCGGATTGATCTCAAATTTGAACACGAGTAGAAAACTTCCTTCTCTACATGATAGACGGATTAGATTGTCCAAAACGATCTCAGAATGTGGTCCGAAAATTAAAACAATTAGGGCTTTTATAAACTCTGCGCAGTTGGAGCTTTCTGGATGGTCCATCTTTCTTCAACCGGTACGATCAAACCACACACCCTTTTGATCTGAAACTTTTGTGGTTATTCATATATGGATGTGGTCTAAAAGTTGGTCAAAGTAGATTTTTCATATCCTCAATGAGGGGCCACCTGGACCGGCCCAGAGTGGAACAGCGAAATCTGGAACTTTCTGGACAGTTCGTATTGTTTTGGTCACCACGATCAATCCGTAACTCCGATCGACACGAAACCACTTGGGTTAGTTCGGCGTCGAGTTCCTCTTCGACATGGATGTGTTGGATTTCCAAATATCATCAAGATAGGCCCAGAAAACTGGTCCGAAAAACTAGGTGCGGGAATACATTGCTGTTTTAGAATCTGGAATCTGAAACTTGCATGGCCGACCGGTCACGACCGGTCGGACAGGGCTGGCCGACCGGTCAAGACCGGTCAGGCCCTCTTTGGCATTACTCCAGCAGGACGCAACTGGCTCTGCGACCGGTCAAGACCGGTCGGTCTCTTTTTCTTCTTGTTTTCTTCCTTTCTTTCTTCTATTTTCTTCTTTCTTTGCTTCTTTCTTTGCTTCCTTCTTCCTTCAGCCATCCTTGGGTCTTCATCCAAGGTTCTAAATCAGCTCTTTTGGTCATCAATTGGGCAAAGTAACTCTCATTCCTACAACCACAAAACATCTATTTGATTAGTCTTTAAATTATGAAAACCATGCATAATGAGTGATGAATTGGGGTTAAAATATGCACAATTAAGAGCTCAACACTTCCCAGTGGATGGAGTCATCCTTCAGCTGTTTAAGTCGTTGCTGGGCCTCCTCAAGCTTGGTCCGAGCGTCCTTGAACTGCCCTTCAAGCTGGATCTTGTCCTGGCGGAAGATTTCCTTTTCCTTCTCGCTCTTAGTATGAAGCTCTTGAAGCTTTGTGAGTTGGAGGTCCACTGATTGAAAACGCTCAGTCAGGGATTGGATTTTTACGAGGAGAATCTTCTTTTCTTCGTCCAGCTTGGCGATCTGAACTTCCAGAGCCTTCACCAAGCGGTCCTGTTCGCTCGCCTCAAGTGTAAGGCTGCGATGTAGTAATAAATCTCGGTAAGACCGAGGTCGATCCACAGGGAAAGAGGTAAACAATTCCAAGTACTCTAATAACTCGAATCTAAGAAGTTTAAGAAAGTAGTTTTTCACATGAAATAGGAAAACCTGAAAATAAGAAGAACTAGAGCATCAAGGATCCACTTGTAGTAGTCCAATGCCAATCCATTCATCCAAGTACAACACAATTAGAATCAAAGTCCTATCTCTAATCTAATTGGAAGATATAACACTCAAGCACAAATAGTTCCACTTAAATTTGGAAATCAGATTTCTAGTTCTAATGGAGCACATAGAACTTGAACTTGTAGCCTTCGGAGTAACAGCCATGCCTATGGACTATGGCATGCTCAAGGGTTACTACAATTCTAATTCAAACAACCCAATCATGGTAATCTTAGAGAATTGCAAGGAACTCATATCCGGAGCACACAAACTCTCACAAAACTTCTAAAAAAACCAAACTTTATTCAAACTAGAACTTCAAAATCCAAAATTAAGAAAAGGGTACTTGAAATAAAAGAATTAAAGCATTGGAACCAACTACAAATTTCACCTCTAGCTCTAGCTAAGAGGTTAGCTAAGGAAAAACATATTAAAACTAGAACTAGAACTAAGAAAAGGAAGAAAAACTAGCTGGAGGAGGCTAGGTAGCCTCCTGGGACTTGAACTCCTTGCTTCCCACGTCCTTGGTTGATTTGGAATAGAAGAGAGCACCTCCTTTTATAGTGCAGCAATAGTACAGCAACATAGCAGAATTTGTTTCGCCTGGTACGGCTTAACCAATGGTCGGATTGCCTTCAAATTTGGTTTGTAGCTTCCTTGTAATGTGATCTTCCTCATAGATGATTTAGATTTACAAGATTATCCTCTGAATTGGCCCACCAATCACATCACCGACCGCCTCTCAAAATCGCGCACTTTGGGTACCTTCAGAACCAGTCATCTTGCTTTCAACGCCCTGGAGTGTACAGAGGTCGGATTGATCTCAAATTTTAAACATTGGTAGAAAACTTCATCCTCTACATGATAGATGGATTAGATTGTCCAAAACAATCCCAAAATGTGGTCCAAAAATTAGAACACTTAGGGCTTTTATAAACTCTACGCAGTTGGATCTTTCTGGATGGTCCATCTTTCTTCAACCGGTACGATCAAACCACACACCCTTTTGATCTGAAACTTTTGTGGTTATTCATATATGGATGTGTTCTAAAAGATGGTCAAAGTAGATTCTTCATATCATCAATGATGAGTCCTCTGGACCGGCCCAAAGTTGAACAGCGAAATCTGGAACTTTCTGGACAGTTCGTATTGTTTTGGCCACCACGGTCAATCCGTAGCTCCGATCGACACGAAACCACTTGGGTTAGTTCGGCGTCGAGCTCCTCTTAGACATGGATGGTTGGATTTTCAAATATCATCAAGATCAGCCCAAAAAAATGGTCCGAAAAACCAGGTGCGGGAATACATTGCTGTTTTAGAATCTGGAATCTGAAACTTGCATGGCCGACCGGTCACGACCGGTCGGACAGGGCTGGCCGACCGGTCATGACCGGTCAGGCCCTCTTTGGCATTACTCCAGCAAGCATGGCCGACCGGTCAAGACCGGTCGGTCTCTTTTTCTTCTTGTTTTCTTCCTTTCTTTCTTCTATTTTCTTCTTTCTTTGCTTCCTTCTTTCTTTGGTCCACCTTGGGCCTTCATCAAAGGCTCCAAATGGCCCCTTTTTGGTCTCTAATTGAGTGAAGTCCGATCTCATTCCTATAATCATAAAACATGTGTAGATGGGCCTTTAAATCATGAAAATCATGCAAACCATGTCATGTAATGGGCAATGCAATGTATAAATTGGAGGTTCAACAGGTCCCGCCCTTGGACCTCGGCTTCCATTGTCTTCTTCTTCTTCTCCGCATCCTCCACGCTGCGGCGAGCGGCTTCGACATCCCGCCTAACACGGAGCGTGAGATCCAGGCTCTGATATAAATAAAGAAAGAAGGATTAGATTGCTAGTTATCCTATTAAAACATGGAGAGATTGGTAAAAAGGAAAAAGGTTGTTACCTGAACCAACCTCACTCCGATATCAGCCCAGAGAGCCTCTGGGCTTGGCTCAGGTAAACTCCCGAAGGTGTTGGGGGGGATGTTATCAAACATAAACTTGCATATCGGATGCAAGTGTGGGGGGATAACAAAGAACCCCGACCCGGAAGGTTGGGCCACTACCATCTCGTTTGAGCCCGTCTCGCGAGCACCAACGGCACCCAAGGAAGGTGTCGCAGACTCGCGAGCACCAGTAGGCTCACATGTTATCTCCTTTGGAGGGAGGCCTCCCTCCCTCCGATCGCCTTTCTACGAATTGTCAGCGACTTCGATCACTGGCTGGCCGCAAGCACCTGGCGGTGGAGTCGCAGCAGCCGGAGGAGTTGTAGTCGCACGAGAAGTCGGGGCGGCACCCCCTTTTTCAGCAACGCGCGGCTGTGGTCTGCCACCAGGTCCGTCCGTCGGGATAGGCGCAGATGAAGGACCGGCCGCAGTTTTCTTCTGCCTTTTCGAGGCAGCACCTTTTAAGCGAGGGAGCACTCCCAGCGCTCCTCTCTTGTCTCCGACATTTGTCATTTCTTCTGGAGAAATTAGACCCGCCGCGCAGAGACAACGAGGCTCTAGAACAGCGTTTACGTGGCGTGCAGCCGCAAAGAGTTTGTAGACTCTAACGAGCTTCTCGTTGAGTCCTCCTCGCAGATTTGGCTTCACACCAGTTGGTATCCCTACAAAAGAAAAACAAAAAGAAGAAGGCATATTAATCATTGTAGGGCAAAGGCTTTGTTCCTTTCAGACAGATGGCGAAAACAAAACCCACATTCGCCAAAATGGCGATTAACGTTGTGACCTTTTGGGTCGGAGCCCATTTCGGACTCCCAATTGCCGGAAACATAAAACCATCTTTTTCTTTATCCCGGGCAGTTGGAAGAAGGGTTCCCCAGGATAAAGTTATTCCGGTGCCAGAAGCAAAGGTATTACCAACCCTCGCTAGCTGGCGCCTTCTTCAGTTGGAATAACCTTAAAAACTCCTCAGCGGTTAACTCATCGTTACCCGCCTGCTTCCAGAGGATAAAAACGCTCAGAAGCACCCGCCAGCCATTTACTATTAGTTGGCTCGGGGCAATCTTATAGAGACGGATGAAGTTTCGTATGAAAGGGTGGAGGGGAAGGCGTACACCCACTTTGAAAAAGTATTCGTAAAAAAGCCACACACCCTGGTGGTGTTGCATCGGCTGTCTCCCCTCTCCCCGGTAATCTAAATGATATAGAGTCTGGGACTCTATATATCTCTCTAAGGTTAGAGAGTCTTTCCTCCGTCAAGATGGAAGAGTAACCGGAGGTGGAATATCTCCCAGCCGGTACTCTGGCGTTATTGGATTCGGAGGAATCCGGGGTTTCATCTCCCAAAGGAACAATCTCTTCGTCAGAGATTTCCGCCATTATAAAGGAAAATGGGTGGGAGAAGTGAGTAAGAAGAAAGAAAAGAAGGAATACCTCTGTAAAGAGGGTCTTTACTCCAGAAACAGAGAAGAAGAAGAAGAAAACTTCGCAGCAGATGGAATTCGAAAATGGAGGATTTTCGGCTAAGTTCGATATTTATATGCAATCATCCCTGCTGATTTGATGGACACGCGGCAGCTTCTCATCCGGCACGCCAGACGAACGGGCGCTGGCATTAAATACGGAAACACGTGGCGCCCGACGCCTCATTTCTGGCGGCAGAAAAAGCTGCGTAAAGCTGGCCATCATAAATGCGGAAGCACGTTAAGTGAATCATGCGCGATTCTCTCCCAGCAGACAGCTGTCTACACTAACAAACCCTTGGCATAGTTCCTCAATACCAAGGGTTTGGGGGGCATCTGTTGTAATCAAATATAGTCTAGCAAGAAGTGAGGGGTCGCGCATCTTTCATGCGAGCAGTCAAGCTCGTGCTCGCGATAAGGGGTCGCGCATATGGAATGCGAGCAGCTCAGCTCGTGCTCGCAATGGAGGGTCGCACATCTAGAATGCGAGCACTCCTGACACTAGCAGCTCCCGACATCTGAGTAATCATGAGTCTTTGCTTTTGGTTTGGACAGTCTTCGTATAATAGTTCCAGTAGCCCGTATAGGCCGATTCTGGCTTACCTTCTTTAATGATTCCGAATCTCAAGGGATTGCTATCAAGGAACGTAATTGACTGATGAGTTGTTGGATAAGATCACTCCTCTATCTAAGGAAAAGAATCTTATCCCAGGAAATCAGCGGGATCTCGATATCTTATGTAACAGATTGAATCGCTTCAGATCTATAAAAAGGGATGACTCCATTAAGAGAAAGGTACACAATATTCAATCCCTGGTCCCGTTTTGCCTGGCTATTCTTCTTCTTGCTTTGCCTAACTTAAGCATCGGAGGGCTAACGGCTGGACACTGGCCACCCTTAGTTGCTTTCTGTCTTCTTACAGGTCTAGCGGAGGAAATCCCTGTTGGAGAGAAGGTGAATGACCGAAGGATCCTGTTACAAAATCTGACGTTAACATCTGTCACTACGGTTAATCGCATAACATTGCGATAAGTACCTAATATTGTATAATTAACCCTGGTTGTTGAGGGCATTATCATTGTTTTTCTGGTTAATTATCCCTCATTAGGTGAATTTAATTATCCCTCATTAGGTGAATTTTATGTCTTCAGGTGATTAAGAAAGGATTCACAAGATCCAAGCCAATCAGGGCACTTTAGGACCCAAAAGTGGTCAAACTCAAGCGTGATCATGGCCCAGAAGGAAATCAAGCCGTAAAGATTGAAGGCTAGATCATACTGTATGATTGAGATGGAAGAAGTCGTTCATCAGCAGTGGACCACATAGATCTTAGCATGATTCCACAACCATCAGTCCAAGGTGGCAGCCGTTCATCCAATGAGCAGCTCCATCATCCTTTCACGCCATTCATTCAACTAAGTCCGTCAATTTGAAAGAGGGAAATTGTGTTGGATACAATATCTCCAATATGGAATGTACACCGTCCACCACTCCCATCCAGTTCAAGGTGGTTGGGCCCCTCAAGATCCATCATCCAATCCCAGATGGCCCACATGTGCTGACCTTCAAGTGGACCGTCCACATCAACCAGCACTCCCAAATGCTAGCATCCCTGATCACTAGCAGCTTCCACCATACACCATCTTCACCGTCCAGCAAGTGGGCCCCATTCAGGAACTCAAATATCCAGCAGGGCTTGCACGTGCCTCAACAGCAGGCCCACCTTCCTCAACTCCCACACGTGCAGCCCTCCTACCATGATCTGCCGTCCACCTCTTCACCATCAGATGCCTTCAACTACAGCATCTTCATCTCCACTGTCCAAGCTGTGGGTCGCTTCAAGATCCAGCCCACCATCATCAAGTGGACCGTGCAACAATCACCAGCCATCCATCATCAGCACACATGTGCTACATCTGAACGGCCAGGTAGCAATCAACGGCCAGAGTCCTCATGTGTGGAGCTGATGAATGTCCAGCAATGGACAGCTTTCTCCATTTCACCATCCAGCAGGACCGTCCAATTTCACCACCGTCCATCTCCAGCACGTGTGGAACAAACCATAGCAATGGACGGCCAGCAACAAGTGGACCGTCCATCTCCAGCTTCCAGCCCATCTTGCACATCCAGCCATCAAGTGGACCCCATTGCTTCAAGACCAGCTACAACCACATCACCCTTTGTCATCAGCCCACACGTGCAGCAATAGAGCTGCAACATCAGCATTCCAACAGTTGGGACGCCTCAAGACCAGCAGACCGTCCATGCAGCTTTGGCCCAGATCATCTCCACCATCCAGGGCTGAACGTCAGCAACGAAGGATTGGATGAGTTCCACCATCCATCATGTGATCAATGGTCAGCATGCATATCAAGATCCAACAGCCTTCCATTGCATCAACCAACCAAGCATCACCTCCATCCACGGCCATTCATCACAGTAGCTGGAGTCATCCGCCCGTCCACTTCAATTCCAGCCAAGCAGCTGTCTAAGCCTGCATGAGAGAGTTGAGCACGTCTTCAGCTGGGACAGCTCATCTCATCTTCAGTCGTCCAAGGAACTGAACTCCGGCACCCATATATTTATGGACCCCATCTTCAATGGACGGTTCGGATTGTCCAAATTCTCTATGTGGACCCAGTCAACTCCAACTCATCACCGAGTTAACTCACCTAGTTACCTTCCATCCTTGGGCCAAGCAAATGCTCTCTCCATCCTCTTCCATCCATGAGTTCCAAACCTAAAGGAAAAGTTTGCTTTGGGCACTCCAAGCCTAACTCCTAACCCAAACCGAGAAAGAAATTCTATTGGCTTGGAAGTGCCACCTCATCATCCAAGCCTAACTCCATTCCCAAACCTAACTAAAAATTTTGTTTAGGCTTGGAGTGACACCTAGGCTTGGAGCCTCCCAAAAGTTTATAAAAGGAGCTCCTCTCCCTCTCATTTCCATTATCCCACAAATCCCATCCTCTACAACTCCTCTCTTCTTTAGTTTTCTTTCTTTCTTTTGTAGTATAGTGTAGTTTTTCTTTTGTAAAAGTTTTAGTCTTCCATTGTAGCATGGTTGGCTAAACCTCTAGCTAAGGCTAGGGGTGAAGCCTTTGAAGAAATTTGCAAGCTTTGGTTCTTTTGGTTCAACAATGGTGTGTGAATGGTGGAGTTCTCTTTGGTTGGTTGGTTCGATTATCCAGCTCGGCGGACGCTATTGTTGTGTAAGCCTCTTGATCCATCGTCGATTCTGGGCACGTTGGATGCTTGGGATCCCTTGCACACCAATTAGCTAGTTCATGATCGATAAAGTCCCTTGATCCATCGTCGACTCCGGGCACGTTGGATGCTTTGGATTCCCTACGGTCATCGAGCTAGTGCAGGTAAAGTCATCGATCTGTAAAATCCCTTGATCCATTGTAGACTCCGGGCACATTGGATGCTCTGGATTCCCTGCGATCGATAACGAGATCTTAACGGTTGGATCGGTCAATCAAAGCCTCCTATCTTGTAAGTATGCATTTGATCGTATGATTTGTGATCTTATCGATTGACTTTTTGGCAAGGTAGTTGATCTGTATAATTCCTTGATCCATTTTCGACTCCGGGCACAGTGGATGCTTGGAATCCCCTGCGATCAACTAATGAGTGCTTCATGGTCAAATCAATCAGTTCAGATCACCATCTTTTATGAAATATGCAAATGGTTTAACTGTTTCATCTTCCGATTGGAATGAATCTTTATTCGATTCCAGTTGAGTTATAGTTGGGCCAATGAATCAAATCTTGTGGATAAATCAAAGGTGGATCCCTAATGCCTTACCCCCTTTTCTATTTTTGTCTTTCACCACACACAACTTGCTCCACTCTCGTGGATAATTTAGATTTCATCTCTCACACCTAAACTAATTCCTCTAAGTGTTCTTAACCCCAATCCCTGTGGATCGACCTTGGTTTTACCGAGTATTTTACTACTTCGTTTCCTGCACTTAGGTGTGCAATCTTCAGATTGTAGCAAGTTTTTGGCGCCGTTGCCGAGGATTATAACGGTTCAAGAATATTTTCGGAATTTGTTTTTTTATATATATATTGTTAATAGCTTATTAACTTCTTTTGTTTTGTTGTTTTTAGGAATTACTCATAGCCAAGTGTTCTTCTTTCCGGGTAATCTCTTTCCTTATCTCTTTGTTTAGTGTTTATGCGTAAGTGGACTCGTGATCACACAAGACGTCTTCTAAGCGACGGAATTTTGGTTGAAGGTCTATCCAATCACCGTGTTAGAAAACTTCCTAGTACTTGTGAATTAACCATAAACATGGCCGGGAATGAAAATGAATATGATCAAGATGAGAATGAAGTGCACAATGAGCCACCATTTAGGAGTTTACGTGATTACTTGCAACCTGCAAGAACGAGTACTCCTTCTTGTATGGTTTTTCCAGTGAATGCGGGTAACATTGATTTCAAACCTGGAGTGATACAGTTACTTCCTAAATTTCATGGACTCGACTCTGAAAGTCCTTACTTACATTTGAGGGAATTTGATGAAGTAATCGCTACTTTGCATTATGACAACGTTTCTGATGACGTGGTTAGGTTAAAACTATTTTCCTTTTCTTTAAAGGAGAAGGCCAAGTCTTTGTTGCACTCATTAAGGCCCAGAACCATAGGGATATGGCAAGAGATGACTAGGGAATTTCTTAAAATATTTTTCCTTATTCATAAGACCAACACCCTGAAACGAGATATAATGAATTTCTCCCAAAGGGAGAATGAAACTTTTTTTCAGTGTTGGGAACGTTTCAAGGAACTCTTACTTGCCTGCCCACATCATGGCTATGAAACATAGCGCTTGATTAGCTTCTTCTATAATGGATTGAGCCCAGTCATGCGCCAATTCGTATAAATGATGTATAATGGGGAGTTCATGAGCAAAGGTTCTAATGAGGCTATGGAATACTTTGACTTCTTAGTAGAAAATTCCCAATCTTAGGACACATCTGACAAACCCGCTAAGACCAAGCCTGGGCCCAACGAAAAAAGAGATGTTTATCTTTTAACTAAGGATAACGATGTCAATGCAAAGATAGCAGGGCTCATACGTAAAATAGAAGCCATTGAATTAAGGAAGATCAACGCTATTAAAACCAGGGAGACTGAAAGTGTTTATGACATTTGTGAGAGCAATGCACACTTTGCCAAGGGTTGTCCTACAATCCTATCTTTTCAAGAATTATTGCACGATCAAGCAAATGTCATGAATACTTATCAAAGGCCTTTCAATGCCCCAATGTCAACCACGTATAATCCTAATTGGCGGAACCATCCCAACTTCAGTTGGAGAAACGGACAAACTGCCAATGTAGGCAATAATCCTCAAGTGCCTTCCACTAGCACTCCTTATGTGCCCCCACAGAGGAAGACTCCGGAGGACAGTGTGCAAAATCAAATCAATCAGAGCATCATGCAAACCCTCCAAGAGCTTAAAACTTCGATGGAAAGATTCGAATCTCGCCTAATTGGACTCGAATCACGCCAAGATGTTAGGGAGCGAGGGACCTTTCCGGCCCAACCTCAACCTAACCCGAGGGGACAGTTTGAGGTGAATGATTCGGGTTCTTCCAACCCTCATGTTGAGCACGATAAATCTGTCACCACCCTAAGAAGTGGTAAGGTGATTGCAAAAGATATTCCTAGAACAGTTGATAAACCTCCTAAGGAATCATCTAAATCGAAGAGTGATGACAGATCCAGTGATGATCAACCTAAGAAGGAGACAGGGCATGTTTTCGAACCAGTGGTCCCGTTTCCCCAACGCCTACTCTCATATAAAGCAATGGTTAAAGCTCAAGATGTCTTGGAAGTTTTTAAATAAGTGAAAATCAACATACCCTTTGTTGGATGCAATCAAGCAAATACCTTCATATGCCAAGTTTCTGAAAGATCTTTGTACTATTAAGCGTAAGCTCAATGTACCAAAGAAAGCCTTTTTGACTGAACGGGTCAGTGCTATCATTAACCAGAACTCTCCCCCAAAATACAAAGATCCAGGTAGTCCTACTATTACTTGCATAATAGGGAACTTCCGGGTCGAACAGGCACTTCTTGACTTAGGGGCGAGTGTCAATCTTATACCCTTCTTGGTGTACGAATAGCTGGGACTCGGTGAATTAAAACCCACCAGGACCACCTTGCAACTTGCGGATTGATCTGTACGGATACCGAGAGGAGTAGTGGAAGATGTGTTGGTACAGGTCGACAAATTCTACTTCCCAGTAGACTTCATCGTCTTGGATACCCAACCTGTAGCAAATGTCAGCACCCAGATACCTGTTATTCTTGGCCGACCATTCTTGGCAACTTCCAATGCTGTGATCAACTGCAGGAATGGGGTCGTGAAGTTTTCATTTGGTAATATGAAGATAGAGCTAAATGTTTTTAACATGTGTAAACAACAAGGGAATGATGATGAGATCTATGAGGCCAACCTGATCGATACCCTCATGGAAGAAGAGTTTCTTCTAACCTCTCTGTTCGAACACTTGAAAGCATGTCTAGCCCACTTCGTTGATTCTGATGATGAGACAATTTTGGAAGTGGTAAATGGATTGTTAGAATCCACCCTTGTGCATGATACAAACTAGTGGATGCCTCATTTTGAAAAACTTCATCTAAATGATTCACGACCTCTACCATCAAGAATTGAAGCACTAAAGCTTGACCTGAAGCCATTACCTTTAGAACTGAAATATACATACTTGGGTCAAGGCAATACTTTTCCTGTGGTTATTTCATCTCACCTTGATAAAGACCAAGAGAACAAATTGATCAATGTTCTCAAGGAACACAAAGATGCCATAGGTTGGACAATTGCTGACATCAAGGGAATTGATCCCCTGATTTGTACCCATATGATACACCTCAAGGAGAATGCTAAACCCTATAGACAACCACAACGGAGATTGAATCTAAACATGACTGAAGTGGTTAGAGTCAAGGTCCTCAAGCTATTGGATGTGGGTATCATCTACCCTATTCCAGATAGCCAATGGGTAAGTCTAACCCAAGTGGTACCCAAAAATCTGGAGTTATTATAGTTGCGAATGCAGACAATGAGTTGGTGCCAACTAGAGTCACTACTGGTTGGAGAATGTGCATTGACTATAGGAAACTGAATACTGTCACTAGGAAGGACCACTTTCCTTTACCATTCATTGATCAAATGTTAAAGAGGTTAGCTGGTCACCCCTATTACTGTTTCCTAGATGGGTACTCTGGATACAACCAAATAGAGATTGCTCTAGAAGATCAAGAGAAAACCGTAGTCACTTGTACATTTGGCACTTTTGCATACAAGAGGATGCCTTTCGGACTGTGTAATGCTCTTGCCACTTTTCAGAGATGCATGCTCAGCATTTTCTCTGACATGGTTGGAAATTTCTTAGAAGTCTTCATGGACGACTTCTTGGTATTTGGTTGTTCCTTTGATGAATGTTTGACCCATTTACAATTGGTCTTGACAAGGTGTGAAGAAAAGAATCTTGTTTTGAATTGGGAAAAGTGTCATTTTATGGTTCAAAAGGGAATTGTTCTTGGACATATTGTTTCGTCCAACGGAATAGAAGTAGACAAGGCAAAGATCAACTTAATTGCCAACCTACCGGCCCCCAAAAGTGATGAAACATTCGTTCCTTTTTGGGCCATGCAGGATTGTATAGGAGATTTATAAAGGACTTCAGTCATATCTCTCGTCTATTATGTAATCTCCTGCAAAAAGATGCTCCATTCGAGTGGACTAATGATTGCCAAGAAGCTTTCACCAAGCTTAAAGGTATGTTAACCAGCGCACCGATAATGCAACCACCCGATTGGACTATACCTTTTGAAATCATGTGTGACGCAAGTGACTACGCAGTTGGGGCAGTTTTGGGGCAAAGAAAAGACAAGAAGCCCTATGTTATATACTATGTAAGTAGAACCTTGAACAGTGCGCAAGTGAACTACTCTACTACAGAAAAGGAACTCATTGCCGTAGTCTTTGCACTTGACAAGTTCAGGTCCTACTTGATTGGGTCCAAAATTGTGATTTTTACTGATCATGCGGCTCTCAAGTATCTTCTTTCTAAGAAAGATGCTTAGCCTCGCTTGCTCAGGTGGATCCTTTTGCTCCAAGAATTCGACCTTGAGATCCGAGATAAAAAGGGAGTAGAAAATGTAGTGGCTGATCACTTGTCTCACCCAGTACTCTCTGATTCCGTAGAGACGACAGCAATAAATGACACTTTCCCTGATGAACAGTTTTTTGAAGTCTCTTACCAACCTTGGTTTGCTGACATTGTTAACTATCTTGCTGCAGGTAGAATTCCTAGTCATTGGACCCTACAAGATTAAAGGAAATTTTTCACAGAGGTACGTAAGTTTTTCTAGGATGATCCGTATTTGTTAAAATACTGCCCAGATCAGATCATAAGGAGGTGTGTTCCAGATAATGAACAAACCAGTGTCATCTCCTTTTGCCATTCTCATACATGTGGTGGTCATTTCTCTTCTAAGAAAACCGCTGCTAAGATTCTCCACTGCGGTTTCTACTGGCCTTCAATATTCAAGGACACCCATGTTTTTTGCAAAGCATGTGACCGTTGTCAGAAGTTGGGAGGAATCTCCCGTAGAAATATGATGACTTTAAATTCGATATTAATCATCGAAGTTTTCGACTGCTGGGGCATTGATTTTATGGGACCATTCCCTTCCTCATTTGGATATCTGTATATCCTATTGGCTATCGATTATGTCTCCAAATGGGTTGAGGCAATCCCGTGTAGAACCAATGATCACAAAACAGTTCTACGATTTCTAAAAGAGAATATTCTATCAAGATTTGGGAAACCTCGAGCCATTATCAGTGATGGGGGTACACACTTTTGTAATAGACCTTTCCAGGCTTTGATGAGGAGATATGGTATCACACATAAGGTGAGTACGCCCTATCAGCCACAAACAAGTGGTCAAGTAGAAGTTTTCAATAGGGAAATCAAACACATCTTGGAAAAAACTGTGAGTCCAGACCGCAAGAATTGGTCTCTCAGACTAACCGATGCGTTGTGGGCTTACCGTAAAGCATACAAAACTCTGATTGGAATGTCTCCCTATAGACTTGTCTATGGGAAAGCTTGCCATTTGCCTGTGGAGTTGGAGCATATTGGGCTACAAAGAAATTCAATTTCAATCTTGACAAGGCCAGCTTGCTTTGCAAACTCCAGCTGAATGAGTTGGAGGAAATCCGGAATGAGGCTTATGCTAATGCCAGAATATACAAGGAATGAATGAAGGTATTTCATGATAAGAATATCCTTCGAAGATCTTTCGAACCATCTCAGAAAGTTCTCTTGTACAATTCTAGGCTACATCTGTTTCCGGAAAAGTTGAAATCTCGATGGACCGGCCCTTTTGTAGTCAAAATTGTTTACCCTCACGGGGCTGTTGAGATTGAGAACCCCAAAAATGGCAATGTATTTAAAGTGAATGGGCAGCGTTTGAAGCCCTTTCTTGAAGAATTTTCCCCAGAGGAGGAATCCACCCCTCTGGAAGATCCTGTTTATCAGGATTGATCTCGTAGTCTGATGGAGATCCCCTTTAGTATACTAGTAGGTTAGTTTGTTTCTTGTATTTTGTTTTGGCAACTTGAAAAATTCCAGCGCTTACGAATATTCATCCTCTCAGGTGCTCTTTACCCTCTATTCTTTACCATTTTGCTCTCATGTTGCATTTGTCTATGCATTAATTTTTCAACATTAAGGACAATGTAACATTTAGGTTGGGGGGTGTGGAATTCCTGTGAAAAATTCTTCTAATTGCCTATATTTTTGTTATTTTTTCTATCATTTTGAAAAAAAAAATTCGTATGAATTTATGTGATTTTGAAATAATTTGAATAGTAGAATAGAAAGGCATTTAGTGATGACAATGTTAAATCTTAGAGTTTAGTTGCTTTAATAAATTTCAAAATTGAGTTCTTTCCATTAATTTTTTGTTAGAAAATGATAAACATTGATTGAGTCATGAATTTTCACAGTTCACATCTAGCTTGTACTGCCAGGATTTGAGTTTGATACTCTAATGTTGACTTGATAATTGTTGAGAGTGATAGGAACCAAGCTTGGAGATCCCTGTCTACTTTGTTCATAAAAAAAAAAAGAAAAGAAAAGAAGAGAATAGTCATAGTAATTTGGGGCAAGGATTTTCATCCATAGTCATTACCATTACAAAACATTACCATAGTACGAAGTGAGCCTTTTGGAGTCTTCGGCTATCAGTTATTGATTGAAAAAAAAAAAATCAAAAGCTGGAAAAATATTGAAAAGAACAGTAGCAAGGTTCGGAATCAGTGACTTGGTTTATCTGTCCATTCTCTTCAATCATCAGCGTTAATATGAAAGTAGAAGACTGAACCCCTAGTTGTGTTAAGGCTAAGATTTCACTATACACCATGGAACTCAATGTTTAGAATGTTTCTACTGAATGATTAATGCTTAAACTCAATTAAGTTTTTACTAAGTGACTAGAATCTAGATTTAAATATTTTCAAAACTATATGCCTTGGAAACTCTACTGTTTAAATAACTTGAAGGATCACATAGATACATTGAATCTTTTCTTCTCTTTATCTTTGTTTCATTAGGAAATTAGAGAAGTCTCGAGATAATTTCGATTGGTGAAAACTGTCCAGGATAAAATTGCTTGCATTATTTTGAAAAATCCTTGGATTATTTTCTCATGTTTTGCTCGGGACTAGCAAATGCTGGTTGGGGGGTGTGACAAGCACCTAATATTGTATAATTAACCCTAGTTGTTAAGGGCATTATCATTGTTTTTCTGGTTAATTATCCCTCATTAGGTGAATTTTCTATCTTCAGGTGATCAAGAGAGGATTCACAAGATCCAAGCCAATTAGGGCACTTTAGGACCCAAAAGTGGTCAAACTCAAGCGTGATCGTGGCCCAGAAGGAAATCAAGCCGTAAAGATTGAAGGCTAGATCATACTGTATGATTGAGATGGAAGAAGTCGTTCATCAGCGGTGGACCACACAGATCTTAGCATGATTCCACCACCATCAGTCCAAGGTGGCAGCTGTTCATCCAATGAGCAGTTTCATCATCCTTTCACGCCATCCATTACACCGTCCACCACTCCCATCCAGTTCAAGGTGGTTGTGGCCCTTAAGATCCATCGTCCAATACCAGATGGCCCACATGTACTGACCTTCAAGTGGACCGTCCACATCAACCAGAACTCCCAGATGCCAGCATCCCTCATCACTAGCAGCTTCCACCATACACCATCTTCACTGTCTAGCAAGTGGGCCCCATTCAGGAACTCAAATATCCAGCAGGGCTTGCACGTGTCTCAACAGCAGGCCCACCTTCCTCAACTCCCACACGTGCAACCCTCCTACCATGATCTGCCATCCACCTCTTCACCATCAGATGCCTTCAACTACAGCATCTTCATCTCCACCGTCCAAGCTGTGGGTTACTTTAAGATCCAGCCCACCATCATTAATTGGACCGTGCAACAATCACCAGCCATCCATCATCAGCACACATGTGCTACATCTGAACGGCCAGGCAGCAATCAACGGCCAGAGTCCTCACGTGTGGAGCTGATGAATGTCCAGCAATGGACAGCTTTCTCCATTTCACCATCCAGCAGGACCGACCAATTTCACCACTATCCATCTCCAACACGTGTGGAACAAACCATAGCAATGGACGGCCAGCATCAAGTGGACCGTCCATCTCCAGCTTCCAGCCCATCTTGCACATCCAGCCATCAAGTGGACCCCACTGCTTCAAGACCAGCTGCAACCACATCACCCTTTATCATTAGCCCACACGTGCAGCAGTAGAGCTGCAACATCAGCATTCCAACAGTTGGGACGCCTCAAGACCAGCAGACCGTCCATGCAGCTTTGGCCCAGATCATCTCCACCGTCCAGGGCTGGACGTCAGCAATGAAGGATTGGATGAGTTCCACCATCCATCATGTGATCAATGGTCAGCATTCATATCAAGATCCAATAGCCTTCCATTGCATCAACCAACCAAGCATCACCTCCATCCACGGCCATTCATCACAGCAGCTGGAGTCATCCGGCCGTCCACTTCAATTCCAGCCAAGCAGCTCTCTAAGCCTGCATGAGAGAGTTGAGCATGTCTTCAGCTGGGACAGCTCATCTCATCTTCAGTCGTCCAAGGAACTGAACTCCGGCACCCATATAGTTATGGACCCCATCTTCAATGAACGGTTCGGATTGTCCAAATTCTCCATGTGGACCCAGTCAACTCCAACTCATCACCGAGTTAACTCACCTAGTTACCTTCCATCCTTGGGCCAAGCAAATGCTCTCTCCATCCTCTTCCATCCATGAGTTCCAAACCTAAAAGAAAAGTTTACTTTGGGCACTCCAAGCCTAACTCCTAACCCAAACCGAGAAAGAAATTCTATTGGCTTGGAAGTGCCACCTCATCATCCAAGCCTAACTCCATTCCCAAACCTAACTAAAAATTTTGTTTAGGCTTTGGAGTGCCACCTAGGATTGGAGCCTCCCAAAAGTCTATAAAAGGAGCTCCTCTCCCTCTCATTTCCATTATCCTACGAATCCCATCCTCTACAACTCCTCTCTTCTTTAGTTTTCTTTCTTTCTTTTGTAGCGTAGTGTAGTTTTTCTTTTGTAAAAGTTTTAGTCTTTCATTGTAGTATGGTTGGCTAAAGCTCTAGTTAAGGCTAGGGGTGAAGCCTTTAAAGAAATTTACAAGCCTTGGTTCTTTTGGTTCAACAATGGTGTGTGAATGTTGGAGTTCTCTTTGGTTGATTGGTTCGATTATCCACCTCGGGGGACACTATTGTTGTGTAAGCCCCTTGATCTGTCGTCGACTCTAGGCACATTGCATGCTTGGGATCCCTTGCACACCAATTAGCTAGTTCATGATCGATAAAGTCCCTTGATCCATCATCGACTTCAGGCACGTTGGATGCTTTGGATTCCCTACGGTCATCGAGCTAGTGCAGGTAAAGTCATCGATCTGTAAAATCCCTTGATCCATTGTAGACTCCTGGCACATTGGATGCTTTGGATTCCCTGGAATCGATAGACGAGATCTTAATGGTTGGATCGGTCAATCAAAGCCTCCTATCTTGTAAGTATGCATTTGATTGTATGATTTGTGATCTTATTGATTGACTTTTTGGCAAGGTAGTTGATCTGTATAATTCCTTGATCCATTTTCGACTCCGGGCACAGTGGATGCTTGGAATTCCCTGCGATCAACTAACGCTTCATGGTCAAATCAATCGGTTCAGATCACCATCTTTTATGAAATATGCAAATGGTTTAATTGTTTCATCTTCCAATTGGAATGAATCTTTATTCGATTCCAGTTGAGTTATAGTTGGACCAATGAATCAAATCTTGTGGATAAATCAAAGGTGGATCCCTAATGCCTTAGCCCCTTTTCTATTTTTGTCTTTCACCACTCACAACTTGCTCCACTCTCGTGGATAATTTAGATTTCATCTCTCACACCTAAACTAATTCCTATAAGTGTTCTTAACCCCAATCCCTGTGGATCGACCTCGGTCTTTCCGAGTATTTTACTGCTTCGCCACCTGCACTTGGGTGTGCAATCTTCGGATTGGAGTACACTGCGTCAATTATAAAAGCTAGTGAGTATTCTCATATAGTTTAGCACATGTAATTCAGTATAAAAAATCACTTGACCATTAAATTACAAATCATTATAAATCGAATGGCAATTTTATCAAATCAAAATCTCTTAAACATGCACGTGATGCATGTTATGCAAGTATGTCTCAAAAATCTCAGTACGGTTATCAATAGAACATCCAGGGCCAGTTTATAATTGGGCCTACACTATTTCACAACTGTAGATTTGGTCTCTTATACACACCAGGGAACTCACCCAACCTGCCAAAATCATCTGATATCCACCGGGTACGCTAGTATGGTATCTTGCACACACCAGGGAGCTCAACCAACCCGTCCACAATCGATGGACTATCAGAAGGGTATATTGCACACACAAGGCGCTCAACCAAGGACTGTTGCACACACTTGGGCGCTCACCCGAACAATCATCAATGGGTCTGTTGCACACACTTGGGCGCTCACCCTAAGGTCATCAACTGAGCCAATTGCACACACCAGGGTACTCACCCTACGGTAATAACTGGAGTTCTCAAATCGTGCTATGCATGAATCAAATCCATACCTCAAATCCTTTTAAAGCAAATCCAAACTCAATAATTACATGTACAATACATTTTAACTGAAATTCTCCACACAAAATATTAAAATTGATACAAATCATAACCACATGAAGAAGCGAAAGTAAACTGAGGTATGACGCCCAAACTTGCCAATAAAGCGAACTTGAATAATGATTACTAAAATAAACAAAAATAAATCATGTGAAAGCATATGAGAAAAAGACTCACAGTTTCAATTCTTCTTCTTCTTCTTTTTTCTTTCTTCTTTCCTTCTTCTTTCTTCTTCTTCTTCTCTTATTTTTGTTTCTCTTTCCCTGGAGATTTCTAATCAGCAACAGCAACAACAATAGGGGGAACGAGAGCTCTTCCCACACATCTCTCTCTCTCTCTCTCTCTCTCTCTCTCTCTCTCTCTCTCTCTCTCTCCCTCCCTCCTCTCTCTCTCTCTCTCTTCTTCTCTCTCTCTCTAACTGATACACGACCTAACCTCCTATAAAAGGAATGTTTTTATAGAGGGATCTAATGTGGGGACCAAGGTCAAGCTCGTTTTAACGTGTCTTGCGTTTTACGTAAGGAAAGGGTGTATCGTTTTAGATAGGTTGCAAACGGCTTGCATGGATTCCTAGTTGGAGTCGAAAATCCATCTGGAGGGGAATGGACGGCCTAGATCAACTCCATATAACACGAAAATTGGAGGTTTGGAGGTCGATGCTTACGGAAAGTCTATCTGCCGCTGTTTGAGTTGGAGAAAGAAACAACTTCTATGCGGAGATCTTTAACACATGAGACCCCTTGGGGATCTGGGTGGGGTCCACGTGAAGATCTAGAAGATATCTGAGCAGTCCATGCAGTGTAGATTTGGAGATCTTGAAGTTCTTTGATTTGAACGGTAGTTTGAGGAGGATCGGATGCTCGGTTGACGGGGGAAAAAATTGAGATGAATGATTGTGTGATGAAAAGAAAATGGATGGACAGCTTGGATTGACTCATTGGGGCCCATTGACGGACAACGTGGGAGGCTCGGACGGACAACGATGCACGCTGTTGCAACAGCGGACGAGGAAGAAGAGATTTTCTCTCTCTTTACAAGTCGACGTGTACACCAATGTTCGTGGGTCCCACCATGATGTATGTGCAACATCTAATCCATTCATCAGGTAGGCCACATAAATTTAGGGCATGACACAAAAAATGAGGCAGATCTGAGGTTAGATGGCCACCTTATGGCCCGATTTCTGATTAAGGTATTTATAGGAGGATCGGAGGGCTGAAATTTGATGCGTACGGTTAAAATATGCCCCTAAACTATTATATGAAGTTTTGCATGAAACTAATCGTAAAAAAATGGCATACTTAAAATCATCAGTTTAACTAATGGCATTTTCGTAATTATTGTAAATTTGTGAGTTTTGTGAGATCTGACACTTCTATGCTGTTCTATGGTTCATTTTGGGCAACTTTAGTAAATGGATCCTACCTTAATTCCCTATGAATTATTTTTTATTAATTTATCAATATAATAAGTTAGTTAATTTATTAAATAATTAATTAAATTATTATTTAAATTATTCCAAAAACTGGGTCATTACAATAAGGCTGGCTCGATTCACAAACTACAATTAAATGAGCTTGATGAAATCCGGAATGATGCTTACAAGAATTCGAGGATTTACAAGAGTAGGATGAAGGCCTTCCACGATAAACACATCTTTAGGAAATCTTTTCATGAAGGTTAAAGTGCTCTTGTACAATTCTTGTCTTCATCTTTTAAAAAAAAAATGAGATCTTGATGGACCGACCCATATATTGTTAAAGAAGTTTTTCCACATGGCGCTATCGAGATAGAAAATGTGGTGAATGGTAATTGTTTTAAAGTGAACGGACAGCGTCTTAAACCATTCGTTGAGAAATTTGATTCAGAGGACATGTCCATCCCTCTGAATGATCCTGTATATCAAGATGATTGATCTCCTAGTCTAATGGAGGTATAGAGTAGATTAGGTTAGTTGTTTTCTGTTTTATTATTTTAGTAGATTTTGATACTAGAGGAAGACCCCCATGTTCGACTCTCTCAGGTACTATCGTTCTCATGCTCTGTTGTTTTACCATTGCTCTAATGTTCATACTCATTGCACATCTTTTACATTGAGGATAATGTAAGATTTGGTTGGGGGGTGAGATGAGCTTCCCCATCTAGTAGTTTGTGGACATTTCGAGTATTATTATATGTTGAAAATTTTTCAATTTTTTTTGAAAATTCAAAACTCTTTTAGAAAACTTTGTTTCTATGCATTCGGGATTATACGAGTATAAGAAAAGGAGATATGAAGTAAGTGATGTTGCAAGTCTTGAATTACCCTTAATACAATGGTTTTATATGTGAATTCCCCTATTTATTTGATTGATAGAATGTTTGGACACTTGTGCACCTAGTTCACGTTACACGATTCTCATGGTGTGAAAGGGTTATGTAGATTTGTGGATTGGCGAGGCTTAGATTTAAGGTGTAGAGGAACCAAGTCGGGGTACTTTGTCCATCCTTGTTCATGGAAAAATAACGAAAGATATGGATTTCTAAAAATTCTATCTAATGTGTATGAAAAGGAAAGAAGGAAAGAAAATATGGGTATGATTGAAAATATGGTGGAAAATTCCGAAAAAGGGCTACTTATTACCAATCGGGGGATGGTCTACCCGTAACCAAAGCCGAAAATGGGACCTACTGTGAAAGCCATCGGAAGGATGCTAAGGCAAATTCCTGTCATGGGCTTGTTGTTAATCTGTACACCTTTAGATCCATGGTTTAGTTGATCTATAACGAAGATAGTTCCGGAAGCTCATGAGATGAACATTCACTATGCACACTAGGTTGAATTTGTTCAAGTTCTTCTATTTATCAATCAATAGTGGAAATTTCATATGAACACTCATTATGTTTTGAGAGTTTAAGGTTTCGGCTTCTATTACCCAATTTCTTTGATTTTTGCACTTATATGCCATGAAATGTATCATAATTTTTTAAGGAGAGTTGGTTTTGGAAATTTGAACTTGTTTCATGCATGTTTTGCTCAGGACTAGCTGGTTGGCGGCGTGTTGAGCTTCCATTTTATACATATTTTAGCCCATTACATCACATTACATGCATGATTTGTATGCTTAAAAGATCCATCTAATGCTTGTTTTGTGTATGCAGGAATGAGAGAGAGAAGTTATGAATTTGATGTTAAAAGGGTCTTTTGGAACTACATTGAAGACACTGAAAAGAAGACCTGAAGAATCACGTCAGAAAAGACTTGGATCGGCCAGAAGAAAAGAGGAAATCAGCAATCATATCAGATGGCCACCGGGCACCCAACCATCCCATGGTCTGGTGCCCAAAATTCGGAGAAATTATGCTAAGCCCGCTGGACATTTCTGGACCTGACCGGGCGCCCGACCAACACATGGTCGGGCACCCGATATTCAAAATTGAATTCATGAAAAACCTGCTAGACTGATTGAAGCATGGTCGGGCGCCCAACCAACACCTGACCGGGCGCCCGATGACCTACGTAAGTGCGTAACTCCTTACGCAATTTTGAGGTGGTGCGTGGTTTTTCTTATAAAAGGACACCTTGGCATCCTTGCTAAGGCATCTTAGAAGAGTTCTAAGTTCGTGGGGAGCAAGGGAGATCATCGTGGAGCGATTGCAACTCCTCCAACTCTGGTTTTTCTAGTTTTCTATATTTTTTATTAGTTTTTCTTTAGTTTTTAGTTCAAGTATGACAATGCTTGGCTAAAACCTCTTAGCTAGGGCTAAGAGGTAAAGCTTGTAGCTAGTTGTCATGTTGAATTTGTTTAATTCAAATACATTTACTTAAAGTTTGGATTTTTAAGTTCTAGTTTGAAAAAAAGTTGGTATTTTTTTATGTTTTATGAGAGTTCATGTGCTTCGGACATGGGTTCCTTGCAATTCTCTGAGATTATTATGTTTGGATTGATTAGATTCGAATTGTAGTAACCCTAGAGCATACCATAGTCTCTTGGCATGGTTGTTACTTCGAAGGCTCTATGGTTGAATTCCATGTGCTTCATTAGAACTAGAATCTAATTTTCTGACTTAAGTGGGATTGTTTGTGTTTGAATGCTTAATCTTCCAACTAGATGAGAGATAGAACTTTGAATCTAGTTGTGTTTATGCTTGGATGAATGAATTCACATGGGACTACTACAAGTGGATCTTTGTGGCCTTAGTTCCGTTTAAATTACAGATTTTACAAGTTACTGTTTTAAGTTAGTTTATGAACTCAAACTTCAAAATTACTTAATTCGAAGTTGCTGGAATGTTTGAATTGGTTTACCCTAATTCCCTATGGATCAACCTCGGTCTTACCGAGTTATTACTACATAGCAAGCCTTACACTTGAGGCAAGCGAACAGAATCCCTCACCGGAAAAGGAATTTTTCCGCCGGAGCCCGAATGTGGAGGGAGAGAGAGGGAGGAAATCCTGAAAATATGCTAAGTAGTGGAGATTTTCCACTTTACAGAGGCACATGTGCCCACCTCCTCTTCGCCGAAAAATCCTGAAAAATGGCTAAGTGTTGGGAAAAATCCACCTTTGTAGAGGCACATGCGCTCACCTCCTTTTAGCCTGAATCCCTAAAAAACATGCTAAGTAGTGGAAAAATCCACTTTTGCAGAGGGACATGCACCCACTCATTTTCAGCTTGAAAAATACGAAAATCAACTAAGTGGTAAGGCAACATGCACCCACCATAAAGAGCTAAGCGCATATGCAATGGACGGTCATAGCCTATATGGGAACTCCCTAGTGTGGCCCACCTTCGATGTAGTCCACCTCTCCATTGTACTACCACTCCTAGACACACATCGTCGATCTCTATCCATCCCCCGGATCAAATCTTCCAATGGTCGACGTTAAACGGCCTGAATCAGTGATTTAATCATAAATGACCAATACTTAACCACATTTGCAAGTCCGAAAATCCTCCTGTAAGAGTATAAATCAATCGAAAGCGGGTAAAATTAAGCGGAATTCAACCGACGTTAAGAGAGGAACTTAGTTTCTGTATGACCCGAAACACCATAATAATGAACCGCAATGATGTTATTCACTTTCCTATTCACCGAATACCCTAATTACAAGGTAAACGAGCCCAGTATTTAGTCTTTTTTAGCCCTGGGAAGTGCCTTGTTGGCTCGAAGATTGACTAATGCCAAGTAGAATTAAGTGGAATCTGATTGATGCCAAAGCGGATCTAACATCTTTTTAATCATAGTAAACATAATCCATCATGGTTCGAAGATAATCATCATCGGTATTCACCAAATACCCTAATTAAGCGGTAAATGAGCCCAGTACTTGGTCATTTTTAGCCTTGGGAAGTGCCCTGTTGGCTCGAAGATTGACTGACTTCAAGTAGAATTAAGCACGATCTCGCTTAATTGGGTGGGTGTGTTGCATGACTAACCAAAAAAAAAAGAACGATCTCGCTTAAACCAAGGCAAACTTAATATCCTAATACTACAAGGTAACTAAGTTAAACATTTACGGGATATTAATCCCCATCGTTTATCAGATATTAGCATAAACGGGCATCTATCAGACCCGATACTTAGCCATTTGCAGGCTTCGGAAATGTGCAATCTAGTTCGACGGGCTTGAATCCTCAAAGGAGCTTGGCTCAATACAACTTATTCAATCCCATATCGATTATCAGAAGTATATGGAAGAAGGAATGTTCCCGAAGACGAGTTGCTGGACTCCAAGATTAAACATATTTACTTTGTATTCATGCATTGTACAAGCTCTATTCATCCCGGATAAAGTTTCGACGTTAAACCTAAGGGACTATGGTTACCACGAGAAGCTGAAATTAAAAGAGTTCCAACAACATTCAAAATGTCCTGCTATGGACTGCTATTATAAAAGCTAGTCGATGCCCTACCCATCCACAACGGGATCCACTGGTTGAGCTGATGAGGCAGTTGCGATGTGTCTTCTCACAGTCACCCGTCATAAAAATACGGGAAGAGGGCACTGAGTCATACCATCTCAAGGTCACCCGTTACAAAATACGGGAAGAGGGTTTCGAGTTGCGCCTTCTCCAGGTCACCCATCATAAAAATATGGGAAGAGGACCTTGGGTCGTGTCGACCAACAATCGATGTTCTTGTACTCTAGTGGTTACCCATCATAAAAAATACGGGAAGAGGGCCTAGCGTTGCACCACTTGATTAAAATCCTCGATCAGGCAATTGAGTCGCGCCTTCTCTAGGTCACCGGTCATAAAAATATGAAAAGAGGACCTTGAGTCGTGCCGACCAATAGTCGATGTTCGTGTACTCCAGTGGTCACCCGTCATAAAAATATAGGAAGAGGGCCTAGTGTTGCACCACTCGATTAAAATCCTCGATCAGGCAGTTGAGTCGCGCCTTCTCCAGGTCACCCGTCATAAAAATACGGGAAGAGGGCCTTGGGTCGTGCTAATCAACAGTCGATGTTCGTGAACTCCAGTGGTCACCTGTCATAAAAATACGAGAAGAGGGTCCAGCATTGCACCACTCGATTAAAAATTCTGACAATCCTTTAACCTGGACAATCCGAAAGAAAATGGGACATAGACATCCGACTTGCCTAAAAGCGTGGTTCAGTCCATAACAAGAAAATAAAAAGTCTCTATGACCATGAATTCAAATACCATAGTCCATGATGACTTAATCACCTGCTTGATTTATCCAGGCCTTTTCTCGAATACTCCATCCATTATACAAACATTATTCATAGTAGAGTTTTGTCGCTTTGTGCTGTGGTTTTCTCCCACAAGGATTTCCACGTAAATATCTGTGTTCTCTATGGTGTGCATGATTTACATTGATATTTCCTCATTTGCTTTATTTAATCTATCTACGACGCTAGCATTCATTTACTTTTGCCTTTTAATCAAGGGTGATCATCCATTAATAAATGAATTGGCATTGATTTACTACAAGTGGATCCTTGGCTCTCTAGTTGTTCTTTATTCCTAGATTTTCTCTTATTTAATTTCTTGTTTTTGCTTAGTTATACAAAGGTGAATTTCTGAACTTTACTATTTCAAGTTGTTAGCGGAGTTGGAATTGTTTAATCTTTAATCCATGAGGTTGATCTGGTCTTATGATTGATTATTAATACATCGCAACCTTACACTTGGGGTTGGCGAACAATTATCAAGTGGTTCAATAGATTTTTCAATAATACCATTCACCATCCTACTATATAGTATACATTGGTTTTTTGAAGTGTTATAAGCCTAAGGAGTCCCCGTTGAAGAATTTCAGCGGGCTCCTTAGATTGTTCACCACATGTATGCGAAAGGGAGATATTCTCATGTTTTTCTTTTAAAATATATCTCCCTAATGTATTCCCTGGGTAATGGTTAATTAGGTATGGATCATCCAAGGGTTGTTGATCCTCAGTTTGAATAAACTAAAGAGATGTTGGCACTTTAATTGATTTTTCATCTTGGTAGGGTAGTGTCTCCACAAAATTATGAGTTACTGGTGCTTTTATGATTGATGTTTCAGTTTTGCACTTCATGGAAAAAAGACTTTTCGAGCACCGGAGGGGTCTCCCTCAAGGCATTCACAATGTTCCTATTTATAGGATCCTTTAAAATTTTAAAATATGTCATGTAAGACCCGTACCCTGAATTGCCCTCCGTACGTTTAGTTTCCGGTACCGGTACGTCCTGGATGGACCAGATTAGCGACCCTTGATCGCGACCCTATTTTAGTACCGCATCGACCCAAGACCTATACCCCGGCGACCGAGTAGGCACTGCGATTCCAACGCCGCGCGGCACGCCTCATTGCAATACCCGGTGTGAAAGATGCATACTTTTGCACAATCCGAGGTGGGCCGCGCAACACGTGTGTGGCGTGGGCCCCACTTACACAAATCCCAACAACATGTCAAATCAATCACCATCACCCTCACCCATACCCCTATCATTACCCTAGCCTACACACACCATACCTATCCCATTCCTCTCTCACCAAAGTCAACTCCAACCCATCCCTCCCATGTCCTCTCCCATCATCATCATCATCACCTAATGTACCCCCCTCTCTCCCATACAAGAGCCATACGTAGGAGGGGTGGCCTTCTCATTTTCCATATTTGCAAGGAGAGAGAAAGAGATTTGAGAGAGAGAGAGAAGAGAAAGAAGAGAGAGAAGTAGAGAGATTTAGAGGGAGATCAAGAGAGAGAAAGAGAGAGTTAGAGAGATTAAAGGAGGAGATCAAGCTTGGAGGACCCCGATCATCATCCGGACCTTTCGATCGGCAATCCAACCGTCCAACCATCATTGTGATTGCAAACCTCCCTCTTTTTTTCGTTTATCTTTCATTTTCTTTCCTTGGGCCCACCTCGTGAGGGACAGTTAGATGGATGAGTTGGATCATCCACGAATGGGCCCCACTTAGCTATAATAATAATATATATAAAAAAAAAGAAAAGAAAAGAAAAAGAAAAACCTTTGGCCGCTGGACAGTCAGCGTCCAGAGGACGCTGCTGCCCAGCAGCGCCTAGCCTTTGGGCGTTGACCGTGGGTCCCCCCTCGTGGGACCCACCTTGATGCATGTAGTTGATCCACGCCGTCCGTCTGTTTCTCCAGCCCATTTTATGTCTGGACACCAAGAATAAAGTAGATCCAGATCTCGGGTGGACCACACCATCGAAAACAGTGGAGAACACAATGTCCACTATTGAAACTACCATGGCCCACCGTGATGTTTGTAGACGGAATCACCTGCCCAATATTGGGCTTATTAGGTCCCCAACGAGCTGGGAAACCTGATGGATGGATTGGATCTTCCCTAAGTGCGCCCCACCTGAAATAATTGAGAGAAAAGAAAAGAAAAAAAAAAGAATAACGTCCAGACGCTGGACGTTCACAGCGTCTGGGACGCTGGAACCGTCCAGCGTTAGGATGGCTGGAATGGGGTCCCCACTCGTGGGACCCACGTTGATGTTTTTTTTGTATCCACACCATCTATTGGTTTTCCCAGATCTTTTAGGGGCGAGGGCCCAAACATGAGTCAGATCCCAATCTTAAACGGACCGCACCATAGAAAATAGTGGGGTGAACGATGTTCACTGTCGAAACTTCCTCGGACCACTTTGATGCTTGTGGACCAATTCAACCACCCAATATGGGGCTCCAATGTTTCCGATGGTGTGGTCCACCTACGATCAAAGAAGTTCAGCAGTCCACATCATTGTCTCCAATGTTTTCCGATGGTGTGGTCCACCTACGATCTGGATCTACTTCATTTTTTGTGTTCAGACCTAAAATGGGCTGAAGAAACAAATGGACGGCGTGGATCAATACATGCAGCAAAGGGGGGTCCCACGAGTGGGCCCAATGTCAAGCCCAACAGGGGCAGACGCTGCTGGGCAGCAGCGTCCTCTGGACGCTGACTGTCCGGCGGCCGGCTTCACCTTCCTTTTCTTTTCTTTCTCTCTTTTTTTTATATTAATTATTATTGTTATTATTATTATCATTATTATTATTATTATGTGGGGCCCATTCATGGACGATCCAGCCCACCCATCGCTTTGCCCATCACAAGGTGGGCCCAAGGAAAAGAAAATGAAAGATAAATGAGAAAAATGGGGGAATTTTGCACTCACAATGATGGTTGGACGGTTGGATTGCCGATCGGACGGTTCGGATGATGATCGGGGTCCTCCAAGCTTGATCTCCTCCTTCAACCTCTCTCTTTCTCTCTTGATCTCCCTCTAAATCTCTCTCTAAACTCACTCAAACTCTCAAATCTCTTTCTTCTCTCTCCTTTCTCTCTTTCTCTTTCTCTCTCCATTCTCTTGCAAAATAGGAAAAATGAGAAGGCCACCCCCCTACGTATGGCTCTTGTATGGGAAGAGGGGGGTGCATGATGTCATGATGATGATGATGATGATGATGGGAGAGAGCATGAGAGGTATGGGTTGTGGTTGACTTTTGGTGAGAGAGGATGGGGTGGGTATGGTGATGATGGCTAGATAATGATGGGGGTATGGGTGAGGGTGATGGTGATAGATTTGACATGTTGTTGAGAATTGTGCAAGTGGGGCCCACGCCACACGCGCGTTGCGTGGCCCACCTCGAATTGCACGAACGTATGCCTCTTACACACCAGGTATCGCAATGGGGCGTGCCGCGCGGCGTTGGAATCGTGGCGCTCGCGCGGTCGCAAGGGTACAAGTCTTAGGTCGTTGCGGTACTAAATCAGGGTCGCGATCAAGGCTCTCTAATCTGGTCCGTTCGGGACGTACCGGTACCGAAAACTAAACGTACGGAGGGCAATTCAGGGTACGGGTCTTACATGATATTCCTGGCCGACCGGTCAAGACCGGTCGGCTTCCCAGCTGCATTCATCACAGCAAGTTCTATCTTGAGTTTATGAGCCTGGCTGACCAGTCAAGACCGGTCGGCTGTCTAGACAGTTATTACAGCAAGCTTGCTGGAGGTTTCTTTGAAGTTCTGGCTGACCAGTCAAGACCGGTCGGCTATCTAGATATTCTTGTCACAGCAGGTTTGCTGGGCCAAGTTCTTCAACACAGCAGCGGTTCACTTTTAAGTTATGAAGTGATTTAGTGCATGAAGTCCAATGTTTGGACATATATTCAATTTCGATTTGCACCAGCCATGGACCACAAGTCTGATCAACTTGTGCAAGGGTCGAGAGGGAATGGGATAAGATAGGTGAGTCATTACGCCATTCTTTGATGTTTTGGGTTTCCTATGGTCGATCTATATGCATCTTACCTGAGATCTTGTTTCAGCTTGAGCTTGAGCAATAGAAGAAGCATATTCTTTAAGTCTTGATCTTCAAATCTTCGATCGAGGCTCACACGACAAGACGCGACTAACCAACACGTCAATTGACAAAATAAAGTGTACTAACAATCTCCCCCTTTGTCAATTGCGTGACAAAACATCTAACTTAGAAAAATCATGACTTCCTTCTCATGATTGACCCTTAAACAGAAAGACATATACACCCAATTACATCTCTATACAGATATACACAATGATCTTTACAAAAGGACATGTACAGACTCGATTTTCTTCAAAATCTCCCCCTCATTGCTTGCACCTACAAAGTCCTGCAAAAAGATATAATCGGACCTTCTAGGTGAGATGATTCTCCCCCTTTTTGTTAGTAATGGACAAGGGTTAGCCAGCAAAAAGATATGCCTAAGAAAGCTGTAAGGCTAGCACCGAAAATATGTCAATCACATAAGATAGGGAAGAGATATAGAAATTTAAGCCCTGAGGAGATTTAAAGAACAAATCATGCCAGATATACAAGTAATCATGAAAGCATAGAGGGCTTATAGCCCAATCAACCAGCCACCCCTCCAAATGTATATCCAGACACAAATAGAATACAAAGCATGAGCTAAAGAAGGGCAAATATGCCCAAACCATCCAACCTCCCACAGATATTCAATAAAAGATCAAGAGCTCATATAAAAAGATATAACTATAGAAAATAGCATCCATACATATACCAAAATGGGTAAGCAGCCCAATGTAAATATGTATCAATCCGCAAAATATACAGACAACCCATAGAAAGATAGTGCATGAAATCCAGACAATGTCGTTAGTCATAAAAAAAAGGAACTGTGACCAAGACATGAGACTAGTAATCTGTTCCAACTCCCAGATCAGGGGGTAGAACGTCCCCACGCGCCACGTGCTCTCACATCTCTATCCGCCTCTCTAACTGTGCGAGGTGAGTGACAAGGGCCTCCTGCTGTATAAGAATGGTGGCCTATCCCTGCAGAAGCTGCTGCTCACTCTGCTCGATCCTGTCAAGGCGCTGACATAGACTCTCCTTAAGCTGGCGAAGCTCAGTAATGTATGAAGGAGGATCCACAGAAGGGGATCGTTGTCGAGAAAAAGCTCTAGGAGGCGTATTGAATCAACCCGGAGCAGCTCGAGGATCGAGGGATGGATCAGAGGAAGGAGCTGAAGGTGAAGTGTGGGAAGGGCCAGTGGAGGCAGGTGGAGCCTCAGGATGGGACAGCTCTGCCGGATCCTGCTGCTGCTCCTGCAGAAGACGACTATGGATGGCTTCTTTTGTAAGCTCCATAGGAGCAATGAAGGTACGGTTGATAATGACGGGCTTGTGAACTTTATCAGAACCGACAATGTCAATCTCAGCAGCTAATTTGCATATGAGATGCCCAAAAGGAAGACTGGAGGAGTTTTCATCGTCTCGCAAGATAACCTGGTGAATGATGGACATGATCTGGGATGGGAGGCAAAGCAGATGACCCTGACCTACACGATAGAGCAACCGAAACATGGTTTCAGTGACATCCGCCTTGTTGCTCATCCGAGGGTATACATTGCGGAAGAAAAGGTTGTGAAGTAGGCGGAAATCCCATAACATAGAGGACGCCCGAAGCGCACCTCTAACCCATTTGGGTGTCCCATCACCACATAGGAATTTGCCAATAACGATGTTAGGTTTGGGACCCAGCGAGGCAAAATCAAAAGGAGACTCTTTAACAATGGGGACTCCAACGAATTCGGAGATAAATTTCAAAGTAAAAACGCATAGCCGATCTCCAACCTCAACTTTAAAAGAGGGGGGAGAGGCGGTGACATGGACACAAGAGGCATAGAATTTCCGAACCACGTCAAACTGGACAGGGCCCCCCATGTGGAGTACGGGACCCCAATTTATGGCGGTCAACATGTAATGAACATTATAGTTGGCTAAGTCATCCAATTTGACAGACTTTTCACAAACCACCTCTTTGTCATTGAAGTCATCCCAATGGGTGGAATGGGATGAAACATTTTAACCCAAGGATTGAGATTTAAGAGGGGGAACGGAAGATGAGGCAGCCCCTTTCCCTTTTGAAGCGGTTTTCTTAGATTTTAAAGGGCGAGGAGGAGGTTTAGCCTTGGGCCGATCACTCCGCCTTAAGGGGAGCTCATCTTCACTCTCTTGAGAAGACATTGAACAAACAACAAAATACCCTAAACCACTCCTAGATATGAAAGGAAGGGATTTAACAAAGAAGGATGAGAATGAATCCCTAACCAATGGAGTGAGAATGGAGAGGAGCAATGTAGGGGAGGTTAGAAACTCTAATCTTGCAAAAAATCACCTTGGAATCACCTTGGAATGCAAGAGGGGGAGCTGGAGCAGCAAGTGGAGGTGAGAAAATGGAAGAAGGAGTGACCTAAGTGAGCTCCAATTGTTTATAAAGACCCCCCCACGGACGGCTGACGCACAGGCAGACCGGTCTTAGGGATGCACGACCGGTCGTGACAGGTTGTGTGGAGTGAAGCTGGTGCGACCAGCCATGTTTGATGGCAGCCCGACCGGTCTTGACCGGTCAGATGGCGTAAATACCTTGAGACCAGACAGGTCTTGCTGAAGGCCGACCGGTCTTAACCGGTTGGCTGACAGGTTGTCCGTCACATTTTAACACCTTTGAACATCAGCAGACTAGATTTTGCACTGGATTTGCTGGATAGAAGGTCTGTCCTTTGGTCAGATCATTAGCTTTTAAAACCAAGTACCCTTATCAGGGATACAACACCCATGGTCAGGATGTACCAAGGTACAACCCAATACAAAATGAGGGACCCTTAAAGGTCCAGATTTATCGATACAAGGCAAGAAATGGGACTATGTTCCCGAATATACTTAGTGCTCAATGAAAAAGAGGCAAAGGTCCTCAGATATACCTATAAAGATCAGATAGAGAGCCTTAATCTTCAAATATTACCTGCAAAACATATACTTGTTAGGTAAACTAGACACACCCCACACCAATGGACTTCTGGAGGTTCGCAAAGCGAACCGAGTCCAAAGGCTTTGTTAGGATGTCAGCTAGCTGATTCTCGGTAGGCACATGTTCGAGAGATATTATGTGATCTTCAACCAATTCTCGAATGAAGTGGTGCCTAATATCGATGTGCTTAGTGCGCGAGTGCTGAACTGGATTTTTAGAAATATTTATGGCACTAGTATTGTCGCAAAATAGAGTCATTGTGCCTTGGTTAATCTCAGAATCGGTCAAGGTTTGTTTCATCCATAATAATTGGGCACAACAACTTCTAGTAGCAATATACTTTGCTTCGGCTATGGATAAAGAAATGGAGTTTTGTTTCTTACTATGCATGCCACAAGGCAATTTCCAACATAAAAACACCCACCGCTAGTTGATTTATGATCATCCATGTTTCCAGCCCAATCGGCATCTGAATACCCTGCAATATCTGTAGATGAATCAAAGGGGTACCAAAGACTGTATTCGGTAGTGCATCCTACAAACCGGATGATTCGTTTAACAGCGGAAAGGTGAGATTCTTTGGGATCAGCTTGAAACCGAGCACAAGCACCTACACTAAATGCAATATCTGGTTTACTAGCAGTGAGATAAAGAAGACCACCAATCATGCGTCTATAAAGATGTTGATCTACACTTTTTCCTGCAAGGTCTTTTGATAGTTTAACAGTGGTGCTCATAGGTGTAGTGTAAGATCGACCAAAATCTAAGCCAAATCTCTTAACAAGATCTTTAACATATTTGGCTTGAGTAATGAATATACCTAATGCAAGTTGTTTTACTTGTAGCCCTAGAAACATGTTAAGTTCTCCTACCATACTCATCTCAAATTCTGATGTCATTAATTTAGCAAAGGAGATGGACATTTTCTCACATGTGGATCCAAAAATAATGTCATCCACATAAATCTGGGCAATCAACACAGAATTCTCGGCTTCTTTTATAAAGAGAGTTTTGTCAACGCTCCCCCTAGCAAAATCATGATCTATAAGAAAGTGAGTTAGACGTTCATACTATGCACGGGGAGCTTGCTTGAGTCCGTAAAGAGCCTTTTTCAATCGGTACACTTTGTGAGGATACTTAGGATCAATGAATCCTTTTGGTTGTTCAACATACACTTCCTCATCAAGAATACCATTCAAGAAGGCGCTTTTTACATCCATTTGAAATAATTTGAACTTTAACGCACAAGCAACAGCCATAAGGATTCTAATAGACTCGAGTCGAGCTAAAGGGGCAAATGTTTCATTAAAATCAATGTCTTTAATTTGTGAATATCCCTGAGCAACTAACCGAGCCTTATTTCGTATTACATTCCCAGATTCATCAGATTTATTCTTGAAAATCCATTTGGTTCCAATAACATTTTTCCTTTCAGGCCTGTCGACCAGATACCACACCTCATTTCTAATGAATTGTTGAAGCTCTTCCTGCATTGCAAGGTTCCAGAATTCATTGTTTAGAGCTTTATCAGCATTTTTTTGTTCTATTTTAGAAGTGAAACACAGGTGACTGTTGACTACCTCCAACTGTCTCCTGGTTTTGACACCAACGCTAGGATCCCCAATGATTTGATTGAGGGGGTGATCCTTGACAATTTGTACATCACCAGGAGCAGTAGGGGCATTTGGAGATGAGGGTTGTTTATCAGATTTGCCTATCTCGCATATACCCTCATCTTCTTCTTCATCACCTGGAGACACAGATTTATCCAGGATATCATCTATAGTCACATTAATTGACTCTTGAACTGATGAGGTACGAAGGTTGTAGACACGAAAGGCTCTACTATTTAATGAGTACCCTAAGAAGATACCCTCATCACTCTTGGAGTCAAACTTTCCCAAATTTTCTCGGTCTCTTAGAATATAACATGTACAACCAAAGACCTTAAAGTATTTCACATTTGGTGTCTTTCCACACCACAGTTCATAAGCAGTTTTGTTTAGACCTGCCCTTAAATAAATTCAATTTATAATATAGCAGGCAGTGTTTACTGCTTTGGCCCACAGATTTTGTGCAAGATTCTTATTATTAAGCATAGCTGTGGCCATATCCAACAATACTCGATTTTTCCTTTCAGCAACCCCATTTTGTTGAGGTATTTTGGGTGCTGAGAACTCATGGTGAATACCCAATTCATCGCATAATGCCTTCAAACGATGATCTTCAAATTCACCGCCGTGATCACTCCTGATTCTTGCTACCATGTATCATTTCTCATTGTGAAGTCGCTTCACTAGTTTTTGGAATTCTTCAAAAGTGTCAGATTTTTCTCTTAGGAAGGCGACCCATGTGAATCTAGAGTAATCATCAACGACTACAAAGAAGTATCGTTTTCCACCTTTGCTAAGTACCCTGGTAGGACCAACTAGGTCCATGTGTAGCAGTTCAAATGGTTTTGATGTGACCAGGATAGAGGTTCTCTTGTGTGCAACCTTGATTTGTTTACCTTTTTGGCATGCGATGCACACAGCATTTAGTCTTTTACCTATCTTTGGTAGACCTCTCACCAAATTTTTCTGACTCAGTTTAAACAGATTTCTATAATGTACATGACCGAGTCGATGGTGCCATAGTTCTGTTTCATCCTGAACGGCCACGTGACACATGGTGGGGGAGCTTGAATTGTTGTGATTTTCAATGACATAGCAGTTGTCTCCTGTGCGTAGACCTTTCATGACTAATTTTCCTGTGGAGTTTAGGATCTTGCACATATCTTTGGAGAAGCTTACTGAGTGCTCTTCACATCAAATCTGTGAGATACTCAGTAAGTTGTGCTTAAGGCCATCAACATACAGCACATTTTCAATTTCGGGCAATCCTGGCCCCGTGATGGTTCCTTTACCAATGATTTTAGCCATGCTCCCATCACCAAATGTGACAGACCCACCATCAAATTCGTCATATGCACAAAATTGAGATCTATCACATGTCATGTGTCTAGAGCAACCACTATCCAATTACTATCTAGGGGTATTCTCAGCTTTTAGGGCAATATGAATGACCAAACACTTGTTCTTAACAACCCATTTAGTTGTTGTCCTTTTATGAGGGGTATTCTTATGGTGAGATTCTCTAGTTTGCTTGGGAGAATCAGATTTTCCTTTCTCACGCAAGAGGAGCTGTTTTCAAATTTAGCATTTTAACTTGCTCCAATAGTTCAACCATCCTCTTGTCCTTCCTAGGATAATTCTTTCGAATGTTTCCTCCTTTTGGTGAAGTATGCATGGGAGGATTCCAATAAGCTTGCACATTTTTACCGGTCGGTACAAATTTACCTTTCAAGTTTCTGACCAAATTTTTGAACACCATGCACTCAAATTTTAGTGGCCAATGTCTCCACAAGCATGGCAAATAGGAGATGCTTTGGTTTTACTCCCCGATGCACCATGATTTTTTTCTTATCATGGGATGGACTGAGGTAGTTTTTGAAGTGTGACTGTCATAACCCAAACCTCTTCTGTCCCTTGGTGATCTTACAACACATAGGAGTTTTTCAAGGTTTTCTTCTCCTTGGGCGAACCGTCTTCTAGAGTCAACGACTTGACACTTAAGACGATCAATTTCAGTGTTCGCCTCTTTGAGTTCTTTCTTAAGTCTAGCATGCTTGTCTAGAGATTCACCACTTATGAGCTTTTTCTTTTCTTATTCAAGCTCATCATTCTTCCTTTTCAGTTCTTCTAGATCTTAACCCATCTTTTGATTCTCAATTTCCAATCCGTCAAGATTTTTTGTCAATTTGTCATTTTCAGCCTTCATTTGGCCCAACTTTTTAATGGTACTCATATTTTCAATGTATAGTTGGTTATATACCTCCTGAAGGCCTTCATCCTCATTCTCATCATTACTCAAGGAATCATTTTCAGTGTTAGAGGATTCATTATCATCAATGTCTCTGGTGATCTTTGCAATGGGCTCAATTTGAGGCACAATATCAGTAATGGAGACCATTAAAATTCTGATTGAACCTTGCTCCTCCTCACTTTGGTATATGAATGATTCTGATTCAGATTCTTTAGTTTCATCCCATGTAGCTGCCATTGCCTTTTTCTTGGCCTTTTTATCGGTGCACTCGGATGCAATGTGACCAAATCCTCTACACTTGTAGCATTGAGGATCTTTTGACTTAAAAAATTTTCCTTTGTTGTTCTTGGAGTCAAAAGGTTTACCCTTCTTGTAGGGTTTCCTTCTAGAAGTATTTCCCCTAGTTTTGAAGAATTTTTTAAATTTCTTGGCCATAAGTGCCATTTCTTCTAAGTCTGGATCTTCCTCACTTCCACATTCAGACTCTTGTTTCTTGTGAGAAGATTTCAAGGCTGTACTTTTGGATTTGGAGGGAGTTTTGAAACGTAGCTCATAGGTTTGAAGGGATCCTAGTAATTCTTCAACTTTCTTGGTATTTAGGTCCCTACATTCTTCTATGGTAGTAACTTTGGAAGAGAACCGTTTCGGTAGGGATCTTAGAATTTTCCTACACAGTCTATTCTCCGGAACAGGATCCCCCAAGCCCCACATTTCATTTGTGATCTTGTTCAGTTTGGTATAGAAATCAGTAAATGTTTCATACTCCTCCATAGTAATGCATTCAAATTGTGTAGAGAGGCGCTGAAGTTTTGAGATTTTAACAATGCTTGTTCCTTCATGAGTAACTTCGAGAATGTCCCATGCCTGCTTACTAGTTGTGCAATTTTGAATCCGACCAAATTCATCTTTAGACACTGAACAAAAAATGGCATTCAGGCCTTTGGCATTATGAACACGTTGAGCTTTATCATAATTGGTCTACATCGCTTTATCTCTTGGCTTGAGGATATCCGGTTCACCTTCCTTACATATAATGTCCATTAGGGGTTTTTATCCAATATCAATCATGTCCCTCACGTCCGAATCAATAGATTCCAAAAAGATACGCATTCGGGCTTTCCAATATGGATAGTTTGACCCATCAAAGAAGGGAGATTTAGTAACGGATGTAGAGTCCTCTCTAGACATATTTTCAAGTTCTCTTAGGATCTTACTCCGGGTTTTTAAACCTGAGCGGAGGAACCCTCTCTGATACCAATTGAAATTGCGGTTTTACCGCTTGTAGAGATACTCGGAGATATGCCTAATGTCCTAGAGGGGGGTGAATAGGACTTTTTGAATTTCCAATTACAATTAAAACTAATCAAGTTAATCTTAGCAACCAAGATTATCACAATAACATTCAAGGCAATTATATGATGAATTTGTAAGCAAGGACTATCATAGGCATTTCATCAAACAGTTAGCATTCATGATTGACTAAACCATTCAACACATAGCAATCATTCAAACTCACAATGGACAACGATTTATAGCGGTTCGGTTTCCCTACTCCACTCCCGGTTCACGATCTCAACCTATGAGACCACCGGATTTCACTATAGTCTTGGTTTTAAATCAGGTTAACCATCAACCTTAACATCCTTTGATCTAGGACTGCGTTTACCATCCGGCAATGGCCCAATCCAGGGACTTGACGAGTTTGGATCTCAAACTCTCACCAATCCTAATCCAAGGACAGTCACGTACACTTCCGCCGGAGTTTCCCAATCCAGCGAATAGTGATTCAATAAATGGACTCTCAAATACTAGACATACCTAGACAATTGAGCCCCAATTCGATGCCTTTGATGAGTAGCTTCAGCTACACGTGCTTCAGTGTCTCTTTGTGCTCCCAAGATCAGCTACCGATGCAAATGATGTGATTATGATTATGCCGGGTAGTTGGGAGAGAGTTGGTCAAGTTCCTCTTGCCTATTCAATGCAATGGTAATGAGGGAACTACCAAACTTCAAGCATTCAATGACTATAAACGACCTCATAAAGATATTCCGAAGGTAGGTCAGCTATGCATGAAGGTCTTGAGTTCATACTTCAAACCGAGCTTTGAATACTCAATGATAAGCCATTAATGGCTAGGTTTGAATAATGGACTCAAGGGAGTTAAGAGCAAAGAGGGTAGGAGGATGTGAGTAAAAGCTCTCTCTCTTAGCTCTTGAAGGATGTTGAATGCATACCATGAAAGACCACAAGATGTGGCTATATAGAGCCCCAAATGATGGCCCCAACGAATCTAAAACGGTCATGTCCGACCTGTCAGAGAGAGGTCTCAACCGGTCGAATGAACCGGTCGCAATTCAAAAAGGTTCGGCCACATCTGGGACTGACCGACCGGTCAAGACCGGTCGGTACACCTTGCTAGACTGAATGAAATATGTAGGCTGACCGGTCAAGACCGGTCGACTGCGCTGGCTGGACTGTTTGAAACATGCAGGCTGACCGGTCAAGACTGGTCGGCTGCACTTCTGGAAAATGCAGCACAGCTACTGGATTGATTTGAATTACTGGCCGACCGGTCAAGACCAGTCGACAGTCCAGCTGAATTTCATACAGCAAGTCACTGACCAATATTTGATATTCCTGGCCGACCGGTTAAGACCGGTCGGCTTCCCAGCTGCATTCATCACAGCAAGTTCTGTCTTGAGTTTATGAGCCTGGCCGACCGGTCAAGACCGGTCGGCTGTCTAGACAGTTATTACAACAAGCTTGCTGGAGGTTTCTATGAAGTTCTGGCCGGCCGGTCAAGATTGGTCGGCTATCTGGATATTCTTGTCACAGCAGGTTTGCTGGGCCAAGTTCTTCAACACAGCAGCGGTTCACTTTCAAGTTATGAAGTGATTTGGTGCATGAAGTCCAATGTTTGGACATATATTCAATTACGATTTGCACCAGCCATGGACCACAAGTCTGATCAACTTGTGCAAGGGTCGAGAGGGAATGGGATAAGATAGGTGAGTCATTACGCCATTCTTTGATGTTTTGGGTTTCCTATGGTCGACCCATATGCATCTTACCTGAGATCTTGTTTCAGCTTGAGCTTGAGCAATGGAAGAAGCATATTCTTTAAGTCTTAATCTTCAAATCTTTGACCGGAGCTCACACAACAAGACGCGACCAACCAACACGTTAATTGACAAAATAAAGTGTACTAACAGGACAGTTATTACAACAAGTTTGCTGGAGGTTTCTATGAAGTTCTGGCCGACCGGTCAAGACCGGTCGGCTATCTAGATATTCTTGTCACAGCAGGTTTGCTGGGCCAAGTTCTTCAACACAGCAGCGGTTCACTTTCAAGTTATGAAGTGATTTGGTGCATGAAGTCCAATGTTTGGACATATATTCAATTACGATTTGCACCAGCCATGGACCACAAGTCTGATCAACTTGTGCAAGGGTCGAGAGGGAATGGGATAAGATAGGTGAGTCATTACGCCATTCTTTGATGTTTTGGGTTTCCTATGGTCGATCTATATGCATCTTACCTGAGATCTTGTTTCAGCTTGAGCTTGAGCAATGGAAGAAGCATATTTTTTAAGTCTTGATCTTCAAATCTTCGACCGGGGCTCACACAACAAGACGCGACCAAGCAACACGTCAATTGACAAAATAAAGTGTACTAACAGGCCCATCTCTTAAAAGGCATTTCCCTTATCCCATGACCATAGAGGATAGTCTAAAAGATCAGTTTAGACTTTGTGTGTGTTGGCCCATAGTCCGTTTGCAGGAAAGAATCTAAAAATCACATCTTTTTTAAATCCTGTAGAATGAGCACCGAGTGCCCGACCACTATGTATCAGGGCGCCCGACCACCTGAAGATATGTCGAGTAAGGTAAACAATGAATATCGGGTGCCTGATCCAAACTTATCCGGGTGCCCGACTATGGAAAAATGGTCCAACAACTATATCCTAAAATTCATCATGAATATTGGGCGCCCGACTGAGATTATGTCCGGGCGCCCGACCAGTGAAAAACAAGTCCAATGAGTTTTATTGAAATACAAAAAGGATTCTGAGCGCCTGACTCCAACTATGTCCCGGCGCCCGACCAGGACAAAATTCATCCAGTAAGGCCAGACTGAAAATGAAGAGGGATTTCGGGCGCCCGACTGCAAATATGTCCGGGCACCCGACCAAGTGAAAACTGGTCCAGTAACTGTTGAGCTCCTAATTGTGCATATTCTAACCCCAATTCATCACTCATTATGCAAGGGTTTCATGATTTAAAGACTAATCTAATGCATGCTTTGTGATTGTAGGAATGAGAGTGGACTTCACCCAATAGGAGACCAAAAAGGATCTATTTAGGAGCCCTTGAATGAAGGCCCAAGCTAGAACAAAGAAGGAAGAAGAAAGAGGGAGAAAAGAGAAGAAAGAAAACGAAGAAAAAGAGGAAAAACAAGGGTCCAACCGGTCGGCTAAGGGAGCCAGACCGGTCAAGACTGGTCGGCCACCCCACTGCCTGCCTTGAAGACCTACTGGATGAAGGACCAGATTGGTCTGACCGGTCTTGACCGGTAGGCCGACTGATCGGACACCCCATTTTCACTCCCTTGACTGTCAGAACACAGGTCCGACCGGTCGTGACCGGTCCGCCAGCGCAGTCTGATCGGTCCAGACCGGTCGGCCATGCTTTCAAACAACGTACTTTCCTATTCGGGCGCCGATTTTCTCTGCGCACTGCGAACTCATACGCAGATTCTAGATGATTTCGACGCTGCGGAGCCTCCCCACTATAAAAGGACACCTATGGATCGTTCCTAGGGCATCTTAGAAGGGTTTGAGCAAGGTGGGAGGCGGCGAAAGTGGATTTCGGAGTTCCACAACTCCTTCTAGTTTGGTTTCTCGTTTTTATATTTTTCTTAGTTGTTTCATGTTTCCTTGGATCATGAACGGCTAAACCTCTTAGCTAAGGCTAAGAGGTGAAGCTTAATCTAAGATGTTTCAATTCGTTTGAAGTTGGTTTTAAGATTGAATTTCATGTTTATGAACAATGGTTTGAAGTTTAATTCAAGTTCTAAGTAGTTCTTCTTAGTTTTATGATGACTCATAGATGTTTGGAAGAAGTACTTGAGTTCTTAATTGTTGTGTGTTAGTCTAGACCTGTATGATCTGAGGAATTGGAGTACGCTCTGTTCGCTTCCCCAAGTGTAGGGTTGCGATGTAGTAATAATCTCGGTAAGACCGAGGTCGATCCACAAGGACTATGTAGGATCTCACAATTTCATCCACAAGTGTCTATTGAAGTCTACAAATCAGATTGTTGTATAAAGTTGATGTGAGTAACAAAAGCTGAATTAAATCGAGAGTAATTAATTATAAGTGAGTACTAGGGTTTCAAAGATCCACTTGTAGCAATCCTTGATGTTCAATCCGCTGTGGTTTCTTATTCTCTCAACTAGAATCGACATTCCTGTCCGTCCAGTCGGATGATAGAACTGTTAAACCAAACAGTCTGTAATATGTAAGTTCTATGCATAAGATTCACTCAATCTAGGCTGAGTTGAGCATGCTCAATTGCATAGGTCATTCCCCTTTCCTATAGGTCCAGTTCTAAATCATAACCATCCCCAAGTCCTCTCACAAGACAAAGATAGATTAGGATCTGAACTAGATTCAAATCACCAGCACAGTCCTTACATATTCCAGAAAATCAATTAAAATAGAACTTTGGCCTGAAGTCTGTTCGCTCGCCTCAAGTGTAAGGCTGCGATGTAGTAATAAATCTCGGTAAGACCGAGGTCGATCCACAGGGAAAAAGTAACAGCTTCCTAATTACTCCAGCAACTCAGTTTAATAGAACAAATTCAATTTCAATAGGATGTTTAATTAAAACAGTAACTTAATGAAAAATCAGAGATATAATGTACTAAGGCCTTCAAGGATCCACTTGTAGCAATCCTATGTTAATTCAGTCAATCCAAGTAGAGAACACAACTAGATTTGAAGTCCTATCTCTCATCTAGTTGGAAAATAAAGCATTCACACACATTCATCCAATTCAAGTTGAACTTCCAAGTTCAAGTCCATTCAATCAATTTAGAATTCAAATTCATAGCCTGCGGAGTAACAGCCATGCCTATAGACTATGGCCTGCTCAAGGATTACTACAATTCGAATCTAAACAAGCAACCTGTGATAATCTCAGAGAATTAAAAGGAATTCATGTCCGGAGCACATGAACTCAGATAAGACATCTCAAACTACCATCTTTTGAACTGAACATAAGAAAATTCTAACTTTGAATTGAATAATACTTGAATCAAACTGAAATTAACATAGAATTGGCTACAAGCTTCACCTCTCAGCCTTAGCTGAGAGGTTTTAGCCGAGCATAGTCATGCTACAACTAAAATCTCAAAAATAAAGCATAAAACTAGAAAAACCCGAAGATAGATGTTGCAGACGCCCCACAGTCGCCTTCAGCCTCCAAACTCACGTTCCTTCTCTTCTCTGATACCTTAGGGAGAGCCCCTAGGTGGCCTTTTATAGCAACAAGCCCCCCTTGCGTCGGATTCTGCGAAAGCCTTCGCATTGCGCAGCAATTTTCGGAGTCCCAATTTAGAAAGGAAACTTCTTACGCAGGGCCGACCGGTCGTGACCGGTCGGCCTGGCTTTTCAAATACTCCAGAGAGCTCAGCCGACCGGTCATGACCGGTCGGCGTGGATTATCCATTGTTCCAGCGTGCATGCCCGACCGGTCATGACCGGTCGGGCTGTTTATCCTTCATCCAGTGCCTATGGCCGACCGGTCATGACCGGTCGGCCCCAATGCAATGTGTCCAGTCTTCCTGGCCGACCGGTCAAGACCGGTCGGCCTCCTTCCATTTACCTCTTTTATGTGGCTGACCGGTCGGACGACCGGTCAGCCTTGGTTCTTCTTCCACTTTTTTCTTCTTTTCTTCATTCTCTTTTCTCCCTTTTTCTTCTTCTTTCTTTGATCCATCCTAGGACTTCATGCAATGTCTTCAAATACATTCTTTTGGCTCCAATTCGATGAAATCCACTCTCATCCCTACAATCACAGAAACACGTGTTAGGTGGGCCTTTAAACCATGAAAATCATGCAAACTATGTAGTGTAATGGGCAATGCAATGTATAAATTGGAGGTTCAACACACCCCCCAACCAGCTTTTTGCTAGTCCCGAGCAAAACATGCGTGAAAATAATTTCAACCCTCCAAATCCAACTCTCCTTTAGAACCTATGATTCTATCCATCCCAAGATGTATAAGTGTAAAATTTGGAAAAATTAGGTGTTAGAAGCTGAACCTTGGACTCTCAAAACATAAGAAGTGTTTACATGAAATCCCCGCTGACTGATTGATAAATAGAAGAATTCGAACAAATTCAACCTAGTGTGCATAGTGAAAGTTCATCTCATGAATTCCTGGAACCATCTTCTTTATAGATTAAGTAGACCAGGGATTTCAAGGTGCACAGAGCAACAGCAAGCCTATGACAGAAATTTGCCTTACCGTCCTTCCGACGGCTTTCACACTACATCCCATTTCCGGCTTTGGTTACGGTTCGACCATCCCCCGGTTGGTAATAGGTAGCCCTTTTCGGAATTTTCCACCAATTTTCTTTCCTTCCCGATTTCATCCTTTCTTTCCTTTTTCTTTTAACTTAGATAGGATTTTTAGAAATCCATATCTTTCATTATTTTCCCATGGACAAGGATGGACAAAATACCCCGGCTTGGCTGCTCAACACCTCTAAACCAAAGTCTATCTAATCCACAAATCACATAAACCTGTTACTCATGAAAATCGTGTAATGTGAACTTGGTGTAAAGGTGTTCAAATTTTCTATCAATCACAACAGTAGGGGAATTAACATATAAAGCCATTATGTTGGAAGAAATTCCAAACTACAACATCACACACTTCGTTTCTCCTCCTCTTTTACTCATAGCCTCTCAAATGTATAGAAACAAAATTTTCTAAAAGAGTTTTGAGATGTTAGAAAATTCGAAAAAATTTTGTGCATATGAAGCTCGAAATGTTGCAATATGCTAGATGAGAGATCTCATCTCACCCCCCAACCAAATCTTGCATTGTCCTCAATGTAAAAAGATCGTCAATTAGCATGAACATGAGAGCAATGGTAAACAATGAGAGAGTGAGAACAATAGTACCTGAGAGAGCGATCATGGAGGTCTGCAATTCCAACAACTAAATCCTACTAAAACAGTAAACAAAATAAACCTACCTATGCTATACCTCCATCAGACTAGGAGATCAATAATCCTGATAAACAGGATCATTCAGGGAGATGGACATGTCCTCTGAATCAAATTTCTCAACAAATGGTTTAAGGCGGTGTCCATTAACTTTGAAACAGTCACCATTTGCTGCATTCTCAATCTCAACAGCCCCATGAGGAAAAACTTCTTTAACAATATATGGGCCGGTCCATCGAGATCGTAATTTTCCCGGAAAAAGATGAAGTCGGGCATTATACAAGAGGACTTTCTGTCCTTCATGGAAGGATTTCCTTAAGATGTGCTTGTCATGAAAGGCCTTCATCTTGCTCTTGTAAATCCTCGAATTCTCATATGCATCGTTCCGGATCTCTTCAAGCTCATTTAATTGAAGTTTGCGAAGCGAGCTAGCCTTGTCTATGTCAAAATTTAGGGCCCGAATTGCCCAATAGGCTTTGTGTTCTATCTCCACAGGCAAGTGGCAAGCTTTCCCATAGACAAGTCTATAAGGGGACATTCCAATGGGTGTCTTGTAGGCAGTACGGTGAGCCCAAAGTGCATCATCTAATCGTAGGGACCAATCCTTGCGATCCGGTCTCACCGTCTTTTCTAAAATCTGTTTGATTTCCCTATTGGAGATTTTAGCTTGCCCACTTGTTTGTGGGTGGTATGGGGTACTCACTTTGTGCCTAATACCATATTTCTTCATCAAAGTTTCAAAAGGTCTATTGCAAAAGTGAGCACCACCATCACTAATAATGGCTCGAGGCGTCCCAAATCTAGAAAGTATGTTTTCTTTGAGAAACTTGAGAACCGTACGATGATCATTGGTTCTACATGGGATAGCCTCGATCCATTTAGACACATAGTCTACGGCAAGCAGAATATAGACATGTCCAAAAGATGAGGGGAATGGTCCCATGAAATCGATGCCCCAACAGTCAAAGACTTCAAGATGTTGAATTGGGGTGAGAGGCATCATATTGCGACGGGATAATCCTCCTAACTTTTGGCAGCGCTCGCATGCTTTGCAAAACTCGTGGGTATCTTTAAATAATGTGGGCCAATAAAAACCACACTGCAGAATTTTTGCAGTTGTTTTCTTGGCTGAAAAATGACCCCCACATGCTTGATCATGACAAAAGGAGATGACTGCATTGTGTTCATCATCGGGGACGCATCTCCTTATAATCTGGTCTGGGCAATATTTAAACAATAGAGGTTCATCCCAGAAAAATCTGCGCACTTCCCTTAGAAATTTACGTTTGTCTTGCGCAGTCCAATAAGTCGGCATCGCACCTGTGGAAAGATAGTTGGCTATATCAGCGTACCATGGTGGATGCATAGCAACAAAGAGTTGCTCATCAGGGAATGAGTCCTCAATAGGTGACTCATCAATGGAATTTGGTAGGACTAGGCGAGATAGATGATCTGCCACCACATTTTCTACCCCCTTCTTATCTTTGATCTCCAGGTCGAATTCTTGAAGGAGTAGGATCCATCTTAGCAAACGGGGCTTAGTATCCTTCTTAGAAAGAAGGTATTTCAGCGCCGCATGATCCGTATAAACAATAACTTTGGATCCTATTAAGTATGGCCTGAATTTGTCCAAGGCAAAGATGACGGCTAGGAGCTCTTTCTCCGTAGTCGAATAATTAACTTGGGCAGGATTCAAGGTCCTACTTGCGTAGTAGATGACATGGGGCTTTTTATCTTTCTTTTGGCCTAACACTGCCCCAATAGCAAAATCGCTAGCATCGCACATCAACTCAAAAGGCATGGACCAATCTGGTGGTTGCATAATAGGAGCGGTTGTCAACATGTCTTTTAGCTTTGAAAAAGCTAATTGACATTCGGCACTCCACTCAAATTGGGTCTCCTTTTGTAGAAGGTTGCATAAAGGCCTTGAGATGTGACTAAAGTCCTTTATAAACCTTCGATAGAAGCCGGCGTGTCCAAGGAAGGACCGCACATCACGTATGCTTTTGGGTGGTGGTAGATTGGAAATTATGTCAATTTTTGCCAGGTCTACTTCTATTCCATTGGACGAGATGATGTGTCCAAGGACTATTCCTCTTTGTACCATGAAATGGCATTTTTCCCAGTTTAATACAAGATGTTTTTCCTCACACCTTATCAAGACCAACTTCAAGTGCTTGAGACACTCATCAAATGTACTACCAAAAACAGAGAAATCATCCATGAACACCTCAAGAAACTCACCCACCATGTCTGAGAAAATACTCAACATGCATCGTTGGAATGTGCCGGGTGCATTACATAATCCGAATGGCATCCTTCGGTAAGCGAAGGTACCAAACGGGCATGTAAATGTGGTTTTCTCTTGGTCTTCCGGAGCTATCTCGATTTGGTTGTATCCGGAATAGCCATCTAGGAAGCAATAATAGGGATGGCCTGCCAATCTCTCCAAAATTTGATCCATAAATGGGAGAGGGAAGTGGTCTTTCCTAGTGACCGTATTGAGCTTCCTATAATCAATGCACATACGCCAACCGGTGGTCACCCTAGTCGGTATAAGCTCGTTGTTGGCGTTTTCAATGATGGTAATTCTGGATTTCTTGGGGACAACTTGGGTAGGACTCACCCATTGGCTATCTGAGATGGGGTAGATGATACCCACATCCAATAGCTTTAACACCTCGGCTTTGACAACCTCCATCATGTTTGGATTTAACCGTCTTTGAGGTTGTCTAGTCGTTTTTGCGTTTTCTTCAAGGTGTATACGGTGAGTACAAACCGAAGGATCTATCCCTTTGAGATCCGCTATTGTCCAACCTAAGGCTTCCCGATGTTCTTTGAGTAGCTCAATCAACTTGAGCTCTTGGTCTTTCTCTAGGTGAGAGGCAATGACAACTGGGAACGTTTCCTCTTGACCCAAATATACGTATTTAAGCTCGGATGGTAATGGTTTGAGGTCAAGCTTCGGTGGTTTGATGCTAGACGGTAGAGGCCTTGATGTGGTTGGTGGCAATTTTTCAAAATGGGGCCTCCACCGGCTAGTATCAACTACCGGTCTTTCTATATTTAATGCCTGCACAATCTCACTACTGATGGGATCTTCGGAATCCATGATATGTGCTAAGCATGTCTCCAAGCTTTCTAGTGGTTCAAGTTGGAGGAGTTCTTCTTCTTCAAAAGTTTCGAGCATGTTCACATCGAAGAACTCATCATCATCAACATCCCTATGTCTTTTGCCCAAATGAAACACATTTACCTCTAGTGTCATGTTTCCAAAAGATATTTGCATCACCCCATTCCGGCAATTGATGATTGCGTTTGATGTGGCAAGGAATGGGCGGCCTAATATCACCGGTATTTGGGTGCTAGCATCCAAAACCGGTTGTGTGTCCAAGACTATAAAATCTACCGGGTAGTAGAATTTGTCAACTTGGACTAGAACATCCTCAACTATCCCCCTCGGTACACGGATAGATCTATCTGCGAGTTGCAATGTGGTTTTGGTGGGTTTTAATTCACCAAGGCCCAATTGCTCATATACCGAGTATGGGATCAAGTTCACACTCGCCCCCAAGTCTAACAAGGCACGTTCAATCCGGTAGTCTCCAATGATACATGAAACTGTGGGACTACCAGGATCTTTGAATTTTGGGGGAGTCTTTTGAGTGAGGATGGCACTCACTTGCTCAGTTAAGAAGGCCTTTTGCTGCACATTATATTTGCGTTTTGTTGTGCATAGGTCTTTTAGAAACTTGGCATAAGAGGGAATTTGTTTGATGGCATCAAGCAAAGGGATATTGATCTTGACTTGTCTGAAAATCTCTAGAATATCTTGAGAATTTGGGAGAGATTTTGGGGCAACCAATCTCGATGGGAATGGTGCTGTGGGCTGGTAAATGCGTTCCGGTTGTTGTGGGGCTAAGTTAGATCCATTTTCATCCTCAGAACTTACCGGATCATTAGGCTCATCGGCCTTTCACCGGAATAGTTTTGTCAATTTGTTTACCACTTCTAAGGGTGGTAATGGATTTAGCTTGCTCCATGTTTTGGTTGGAAAGATTAGGGATGCTTACTTCATGAACTTGCTTAGGATTGGGCTGAGGTTGGGCTGGAAAGGTCCCTTCCCTAGCATTCAAGCGTCCCTTAATCTCATCAACCGAGACTTTCAGCTCTTGGAACAATTGCTGATTTGATTCATTTATTTGCGCTTGCCCTTGCATAAACGCTCTCAAAGTATCCTCCCATGAGACTTGAGGTGGGGCCATATTTTGCATGGGTGGCCCTCTTTGGGAGTTGGTAGGATTGCCTGTTGGGGCATTCTTCCAACTGAAATTCGGGTGGTTCTTCCAACTCTCATTGTATGTATTACCTACCGGTCCATTGAAGGGCCGTTGATAACCATATGTGGCATTGGCTGTCTCTTGCAACACTTCCTTAAATGCAGGAATTGTGGGACAATCTTGCGTAGCGTGTAAGTCGGTGAGACAAATCCCACATGTGGTTTCAACAGCTTCCTTGGACTTGGAAACTCCATTTTTGCTAAGTTCCATGGCCTCAACCTTCCTTGTGAGGTTGGCTATCCTTGCATTTACGTCGTCTTCCTCTTTAAGGACATATATCCCTCCTTTCTCTTGAGTAGGCTTGGGGTTCTTGGGTTTATCCGAGGTGTCCCAAGATTGGGCATTTTCAGCCAACATGTCCAAGTAACTCCAAGCATCATCTGGATTTTTACTCATAAACTCGCCATTGCACATCATTTCCACAAATTGGCGCATATTAGGACTTAATCCATCATTGAAAAAATTTATAATTCGCCAACTCTCATAGCCATGATGTGGGCAAGCAAGCAGGAGTTCCTTAAATCTTTCCCAACATTGAAAGAATGATTCACCCTCTTTTGCTGAGAAATTCATTATGGCCCTTCGAAGAGTGTTTGTCTTATGAGCTGGGAAGAACTTTTTCAAGAATTCCCGGTTCATCTCAACCCATGACCCAATCGAATATGGTCTAAGAGAGTGAAGCCAATCTTTGGCTCTTTCTTTCAAGGTGAAGGGAAAAAGTTTAAGTCTGATTGTATCCCCAGAAACATTGGGATAATGCAAGGTGGCCAACACTTCTTCAAATTCTTGCAAGTGTAAGTATGGGCGGTCAGAGTCTAGCCCATGGAATTTAGGTAAAAGTTGGATTACTCCCGGTTTTATGTCAAGGGTCCCATCGTTAGCTGGTAGAACTATGCAAGAAGGTGTAATTGTACGAGCAGGTTGTAGGTAATCCCGTAGTGATCTCATTGGAGGAACATTATGTACCTCATTCTCTCCTACTCCTTCCTGATTTGCGTTTGTGGTTGGAGTAGGGGGTGGAGGATTCCTTAAGGGTGTTTGCTCCATACTCCCCAAACTTTCACAATGCTCTTGATAATTCCGGACTCGTCTATGGACTGATAATGGTCCAACTAAACCACCTTCAGATTGGAGACGATTTGAATGGTTACGTTCCCAACGGGACATAAACCACTCAATCAGAAATCAAAACTAATCCTAACCTAGAAAACTGCAATTTGAAAATTCTAAAAACTAAGTTAGAAAGGTATCACCTGATGCGCTTGAACTGAAAGAAGAATTCCTACAAAACAGAAAACTTTGTTAGTTCTAAGAAAAATCAGAAAAACCTATCTACTTCTACAGCCACTGAAACTATTTGAAAACTATTATCTAATTTCCCCGGCAACGGCGCCAAAAACTTGTTCGCTCGCCTCAAGTGTAAGGCTGCGATGTAGTAATAAATCTCGGTAAGACCGAGGTCGATCCACAGGGAAAAAGTAACAGCTTCCTAATTACTCCAGCAACTCAGTTTAATAGAACAAATTCAATTTCAATAGGATGTTTAATTAAAACAGTAACTTAATGAAAAATCAGAGATATAATGTACTAAGGCCTTCAAGGATCCACTTGTAGCAATCCTATGTTAATTCAGTCAATCCAAGTAGAGAACACAACTAGATTTGAAGTCCTATCTCTCATCTAGTTGGAAAATAAAGCATTCACACACATTCATCCAATTCAAGTTGAACTTCCAAGTTCAAGTCCATTCAATCAATTTAGAATTCAAATTCATAGCCTGCGGAGTAACAGCCATGCCTATAGACTATGGCCTGCTCAAGGATTACTACAATTCGAATCTAAACAAGCAACCTGTGATAATCTCAGAGAATTAAAAGGAATTCATGTCCGGAGCACATGAACTCAGATAAGACATCTCAAACTACCATCTTTTGAACTGAACATAAGAAAATTCTAACTTTGAATTGAATAATACTTGAATCAAACTGAAATTAACATAGAATTGGCTACAAGCTTCACCTCTCAGCCTTAGCTGAGAGGTTTTAGCCGAGCATAGTCATGCTACAACTAAAATCTCAAAAATAAAGCATAAAACTAGAAAAACCCGAAGATAGATGTTGCAGACGCCCCACAGTCGCCTTCAGCCTCCAAACTCACGTTCCTTCTCTTCTCTGATACCTTAGGGAGAGCCCCTAGGTGGCCTTTTATAGCAACAAGCCCCCCTTGCGTCGGATTCTGCGAAAGCCTTCGCATTGCGCAGCAATTTTCGGAGTCCCAATTTAGAAAGGAAACTTCTTACGCAGGGCCGACCGGTCGTGACCGGTCGGCCTGGCTTTTCAAATACTCCAGAGAGCTCAGCCGACCGGTCATGACCGGTCGGCGTGGATTATCCATTGTTCCAGCGTGCATGCCCGACCGGTCATGACCGGTCGGGCTGTTTATCCTTCATCCAGTGCCTATGGCCGACCGGTCATGACCGGTCGGCCCCAATGCAATGTGTCCAGTCTTCCTGGCCGACCGGTCAAGACCGGTCGGCCTCCTTCCATTTACCTCTTTTATGTGGCTGACCGGTCGGACGACCGGTCAGCCTTGGTTCTTCTTCCACTTTTTTCTTCTTTTCTTCATTCTCTTTTCTCCCTTTTTCTTCTTCTTTCTTTGATCCATCCTAGGACTTCATGCAATGTCTTCAAATACATTCTTTTGGCTCCAATTCGATGAAATCCACTCTCATCCCTACAATCACAGAAACACGTGTTAGGTGGGCCTTTAAACCATGAAAATCATGCAAACTATGTAGTGTAATGGGCAATGCAATGTATAAATTGGAGGCTCCACAACTTCGGAAGAATCGAGAAAGTGCGTAACACTTACACAGCGCAGAGAAAATCGGGATGAATTTAGAAGTTTCTATCTCCTTTCGGACAGCCGACCGGTCACGACTGGTCGGCTTCAAAATATAGTCATTCCAGCAAGCACCCCCGACCGGTCATGACCGGTCGGATGTTTTTGTCCATATTACAGCAATAATGACCGACCGGTCAGCCTTGTCCGACCGGTCATGACCGGTCGGACGTGATCCTACACCTCTCCTCATGCATGGCTGACCGGTCGCTGACCGGTCAGGCTTCTCTTTCTTCATTCTTTCTTTCTTTCTTCTTTCTTTTCTCTTCTCTCCTTGCTTGACTTTCTTTGATCTTTCTTCATGCTTCATCCTATAGTCTTCAATACTTGTAAGGGGCCTCATTTAGCTTTCAAATGGTGGACTCTCCATCTTGTTCCTACAATCACACATCATATATTAAGTTGGTCCTTTAACATGTATATCATGCATAATGAATGATGAATTTGGGTTGGAATATGCACAATTATGAGCTCAACACACCCCCCAACCAGAATTTTGCTAGTCCCGAGCAAAACATGCGTGAAGCTAATCTCATTCTTCAGATTCAACTCTCTTTTAGAAACCATCCTTCTATACATTCCAAGGTTCATAAGTGTAAGATTCAGAAAGATTAGGCGTCAAAGGTTGGAACCGTAAATCCTCAAGACATAATAGGCATTCATATGAGATTCCCACTGATTGGTTGATAAATAGAAGGAATTGAACAAATTCATCCTAGTGTGGGTAGTGAAAATTCATTCCACGAGTTTCTAGGATTATCTTCTTTATAGATCAACTAGACTATAGAACTCAAGGTACATAGAGCCACATCAAGCCAATGACAGGAATTTGCCTTACCGTCCTTCCGACGACTTTCACACTACGTCCCATTTCCGGCTTTGGTTACGGGTAGACCATCCCCCGGTTGGTAGTAGGTAGCCCTAATCGAATTTTCCACCGTTTTTCCACATTCCCAATTTCATCCTTCCTTTTCCTTTTTTTCTTTTTAAATTATATAGGATTTTTAGAAATCCATATCTTTCATTATTTTCCCATGGACAAGGATGGACAAAGTACCCTGGCCTGATTTCTCAATACCTTAATTCAAAATCTAACTAATCCCTAAATCACATAATCCCTTCAACTCATGAAAATCGTGTAATGTGAACTAGGTGTAAAAGTGTTCAGATTTTCTATCAATCATAAAAATAGGGGAGTTCATATATAAAACCATTATGCAATGAGAGATTCCAGACATCCAGCCTTATATACTTCATATCTCCTCCTCTTATGCTCATATCAACTCGAATGCATAGAACCAATGTTTTCCAAAAGAGTTTCGAATTTTTGAAAAAATCGAAAAATTTCCACATAATTGCTTGAGATGTTGCAAAATGCTGGATTCATCCAAGCGGATGTTGCAAAATGCTGGATTCATCCAAGCGGTCCTACACCCCCCAACCAAATCTTGCATTGTCCTCAATGTAAAAGATGCGCAATGAGCAAAACATGAGAGCAATTTGAAAATAAAAGGGAGTGAGGAATGATATTACCTGAGAGAGTGAACATTGGAAATCTTCCTCCGTCTAACAAACCTATGAAAACGAAAACAAAAGCAGCAAAATCCTAATCCTAACTACTCTATACCTCCATCAGACTAGGAGATCAATCATCCTGATACACAGGATCATTCAGGGGTATGGACATACCTTCTAACGAAAATTTCTCAAAGAACTGCTTTAATCGCTGCCCATTCGCTTTAAAAATGTTGCCGTTCCTTGGATTCAACAGCTCGACGGTCCCATATGGATAGACAGTTTGCACAATGTAGGGACCGGTCCATCGAGATTTCAATTTTCCCGGAAATAGATGTAAGCGAGAATTATACATGAGGACTTTTTGATTTATCGTGAATGTTTTGCGAAGAATATTCTTATCATGGAATATCTTCGTCTTGTCCTTGTAAATTCTCGCATTCTCATAAGCTTCATTCTGGATTTCTGCAAGTTCATTTAATTGAAGTTTGCGTAGCGAGCTTGCCTTGTCAGAATTGAAATTCATTGTCTTAATAGCCCAATACGCCTTATGTTCCAACTCCACAGGCAAGTGACAAGCCTTCCCATAGACAAGTCTATAGGGAGACATTCCAATAGGGGTTTTAAAGGCAGTACGGTAAGCCCAAAGCGCATCGGTAAATCGAAGTGACCAATCCTTGCGATCGGGATTCACCGTTTTCTCTAAAATGTGTTTAATCTCCCTATTGGATATCTCAGCTTGCCCACTAGTTTGTGGGTGATAGGGGGTGCTCACTTTGTGTGTAACGCCATATTTCTTCATTAGGGCTGCAAAAGGGCGATTGCAAAAGTGAGACCCTCCATCACTTATGATGACTCGAGGCGTTCCAAACCGGGAAAGAATATTTTCTTTTAAAAATCGAATGACCGTTTTATGGTCATTATTCCGGCAAGGAATGGCCTCGACCCATTTGGAAACATAATCAACAGCAAGTAAGATGTATAAATTTCCAAAAGAAGATGGGAATGGGCCCATGAAATCGATGCCCCAACAATAAAAAATTTTGATAATTAAGATGGGATTGAGTGGCATCATATTTCTACGGGATATTCCTCCTAGTTTCTGACAAGGTTCACATGCTTTGCAAAACTCATGTGTGTCTTTGAACATGGTGGGCCAATAAAACCCACATTGCAGAATTTTCGCTGTGGTCTTTTTATCCAAAAAGTGGCCACCACATGCTTGAGAATGACAGAAGGAGATGATACTTTGTTGCTCATCATCTGGGACACATCTCCTTATGATTTGATCGGGACAGTACTTGAATAAGTATGGGTCGTCCCATAGAAATTTTCGTACCTCCGAGAAGAATCTATCTTTATCTTGCTTTTTCCAATATGTAGGAATTGTACCTGTAGCAAGATAATTAGCAATGTCCGCATACCATGGCAATTGGGAGACAGCAAAAAGTTGTTCATCAGGGAACATGTCATTGATTGCAGTCGTTTCAGGGGAATCAGTGAGGACAAGCCGAGAGAGGTGGTCAGCTACTACATTCTCTACTCCTTTCTTATCACGTATTTCTAAGTCGAATTCTTGGAGTAGGAGGATCCATCTTAATAACCGTGGTTTAGCATCCTTCTTAGAAAGCAGATACTTAAGCGCGGCATGGTCAGTGAATATAATGATCTTGGATCCAATCAAGTAGGATCTAAACTTCTCCAAAGCAAAAACTACAGCTAAAAGTTCCTTTTCAGTGGTAGTGTAGTTTGCCTGGGCTGAGTTTAGGGTTCTACTTGCATAGTAGATGACACATGGCTTTTTATCTTTTCTTTGGCCTAACACAGCCCCAATAGCATAGTCGCTAGCATCGCACATAATCTCAAAAGGAAGGCTCCAATCAGGTGGTTGCATTATTGGGGCACATGTCAACATACCTTTAAGGGTGTTAAAGGCCTTTTTACATTCTTCATTCCACTCAAATGAATTTTCCTTTTGAAGTAGGTTACATAAAGGGCGAGAGAGTGAACTGAAATCCTTTATGAACCTTCTGTAAAATCCTGCGTGTCCTAAAAAGGACCGTATATCTCGTATGCTTTTGGGTGGTGGGAGGTTAGAGATAAGATCAATTTTCGCCTTGTCCACCTCAATTCCATTTTGTGAAACGATGTGACCAAGTACAATTCCCTTTTGAACCATGAAGTGACACTTTTCTCAATTGAGCACAAGGTTCTTCTCTTCACATCTTTTTAGCACAAATTTCAAGTGCTCAAGGCACTCATCAAAGCTACAACCGAATACGGAAAAATCATCCATGAAGACTTCGAGAATGGTCCCCACCATGTCAGAAAAGATGCTCATCATACAACGTTGAAATGTGGCAGGGGCATTACATAGTCCAAACGGCATCCGTCGATAGGCGAAAGTGCCGAATGGACATGTGAATGTAGTCTTTTCTTGGTCTTCACGGGCAATTTCTATTTGGTTGTACCCTGAATAGCCATCAAGGAAGCAAAAGTGGGAATGACCCGCCAACCGTTCTAAAATCTGATCAACAAACGGTAGGGGAAAGTGGTCTTTCCTCGTGACAGTGTTTAGCTTCCTGTAGTCAATGCACATTCTCCAACCGGTAGTGACTCTAGTTGGTACGAGTTCATTATTGGCATTGGCTACGATGGTTATTCCGGATTTCTTAGGCACCACTTGAGTTGGGCTCACCCATTGGCTATCAGATATTGGGTAAATGATACCTACATCCAATAGTTTCACCACTTCGGCCTTAACCACATCCTTCATGTTTGGATTTAGTCGTCTTTGTGGTTGCCGGGATGATTTTGCATTTTCCTCAAGGTGTATGCGGTGAGTACAAATCAGAGGGTCTATGCCTTTGAGATCCGTAATTGACCATCCAATGGCACTCTTATGCTCTAATAGAGTGGCTATTAGCCTACTCTCTTGTTCCTCATCCAAGTGGGAAGAAATCACCACTGGATATGTCTCATCTCGACCTAAATAAACATACTTTAGCTCACTTGGCAATGGTTTTAGGTCGAGTTTTGGTGCCTTGATGTTGGATGGGAGGGCCTTGTTCTCATTTACAGGCAAAGGTTCAATTGGGGCCCTCCATCTTTTATTCTCAAGCACCAGCATCACATCTAGAATGGCATCCCTCTCTTGTATTGTGTAATCATTTGTCTCATGAGAGTGGGCCATACATGCCTCCAAAGGGTTGGAAAATAGTGATAAGGGGACTGTATCCTCCACGAATGATTCGATCATGTTTAATTCGTGGACATCATCATCAACTTCCCGCGGTTGTTTGCATAACTCAAATATGTTAAGCTCAAGGGTCATATTTCCAAAGGACATTTGTACAAGTCCGTTTCTACAATTAATAATGGCGTTTGAAGTAGCTAGAAACGGTCGTCCAAGTATGACGGGAATTTGAGTACCGGTGCCTATCACGGGATGTGTGTCCAAGACAATAAAATCTACTGGGTAGTAGAATTTATCAACTTGGACTAGAACATCCTCTACCATTCCTCTCGGTATTCGGATGGATCTATCAGCAAGTTGGAGTGTGGTTTTGGTGGGTTTCAATTCACCTAACCCAAGTTGTTCGTAGACCGAGTATGGAATGAGATTCACACTTGCCCCCAAGTCGAGTAGGGCTTGTTTAATCTGGTAGTCTCCTATGATGCATGAGATGGTTGGACTACCTGGATCCTTGTATTTTTGGGGCACCTCTTGTTTGATGATGGCGCTCAAATTCTCAGCCAAAAGCACTTTATTGTGAACGTTATGTTTCCTTTTGATTGTACACAATTCCTTTAAAAATTTAGCATAAGATGGTATTTATTTTATTGCATCCAACAGCGGGATGTTGATCTTCACCTGCTTGAAAACTTCCAGAATCTCCAGATTTTTATCTAAAGGTTTAGGTGAAATCAACCTTTGTGGAAATGGGGCAACCGGCTTGTATTGTCTTTCCGGTTCTTTCTCTTGTGGAATATTGTTAGGGCTATCATCCTCTTTGGGAATTTTCGGATCCTTAGGCTTTGGGGCCTTCACTGGATTAGATTTGTTAATTTCTTTCCCACTTCTCAAAGTGGTGATAGCTTGGACATGTTCCGTATGGTGGGAGGATGAGCTTGCATCTTGTATCTCATATTGGGTCCTAGGGTTAGGAAGAGGTTGAGCAGGAAGTGAGCCCTTCTCTCTAACACTAAGGTGAGCTTCAACTCTAGCTAGAGATGTTTTCAATTCATTGATGGCTTGGTTTGAGTTTTGATTGAATTTCAATTGCTCTTGCATGAACCCATCTATTTTTAGAGAGTTTGTCTTGTTATACTCATTCTGGACCGATACGAATGCACCCAACATCTCTTCTAGTGATACTTTTGGAGTGTTGTTTGCATTTGCAGTGGGTCCATTCCTCCAACTGAAATTGGGATGGTTCTTCCAATTAGGATTATACGTGTTTGAGTTTGGAGCACCATATTGCTGTTGATAACTGTTTATGGCATTTGTTTGTTCTTGTAAGATGCCTTGGACTACTGAAATTGTGGGAGAATCTGGTGTAGCATGTTGATTTCCAGCACAAATTCCACAAACAATTTCAACCTCAGTGGAGTTGATTGTTTCTCCTTTCCTTAATTCCATGGCTTCGACCTTTCTTGTAAGGCTGGCCAACCGTGCACTTATGCTATGTTCTTCTGATAAGACATACATTCCTCCCTTTTCCTTTTGTTGGCCAATCTTGGAATTTGTTGGTTTAGATGTGTCCCAAGATTGTGCACTTTCAGCCAATTCTTCCAGATAATCCCATGCTTCATCAGCTTCCTTATTCATGAACTCCCCATTACACATCATCTCTATAAATTGGCGCATGGATGGAATCAGTCCTTCATAGAAAAAACTTATAATCCGCCAATTTTCATAGCCATGATGTGGGCATGCGTTTAATAGGTCCTTGAATCTCTCCCAACATTGGGAAAAGGTTTCATCCTCCTTTTGGGCAAAGTTCATGATAAGGCGCTTAAGCATGTTCGTTTTGTGAGTAGGGAAGAATTTTTTAATAAATTCTCTGTGCATATCATTCCATGACCCAATTGATCTTGGCCTCAATGCATAAAGCCAACCCTTGGCTTTATCCTTAAGAGTGAAAGGGAAGAATTTAAGTCTTACTACATTATCAGTCACGTTTGCAAAGTGCATGGTGGTGATTACCTCATCAAACTCCCTAAGGTGTTGATAGGCACTTTCACTGTCTAAACCATGAATTTAGGGAGAAGATTGATCACTCCCGGTTTCAAATCCACATTCCCTGCATTTGGTGGAAATACTATGCATGAGGGAGTGCTCGTTCTTGCAGGTTGCAAGAAATCACGTAAAGTCCTAGGTCGGGGAACATTCTCAACCACATTCTCCCCTGTTTCAGTTTGATTTTGAACCGGGTTAGGTTGATTTGCAGCCATACTTTCAGATAAAATTGGAGAATCTAGATGTCTCCTAACACGTGGCTCTCTATCAAAGCCTTCTACTATCCCCCCTTCACTTATGAGTCGGTTATTGGAATCCCGAGCCCAATGTGGCATGCAAAACCAAAAATAAGAAACAAAAAGAAAGGAGAATTCTTCCTCCCTTTTCTTTACTCTTCTCTAAGACCGAAGCACAAGGTGTCTTACAATGGCTAGGCCAGAAGCAAGGATAAAGACCGATTTCTCCTGGTCAATAGGGGTTCAGAGAACTCCCCACCCACTCTTTGAATCTTTTGAGAGAAAGTGCAGAAAAAGGAAAAAGAGGAGTAGAGATGAGAAAAGAAATCTCTGAGCACAAGGTGATCCAAGGCGGCTGAGCCGACCAATAGGAATCTAGGTGGCAAAAAGGCCGACCTTTTAGAGATCCAAAAGGAATCTCCACCCACTCTACAAGAGATGAATAGGAATGAATAGGAGAAGGAGAAGAGTAAGGTTTAGAAAGATAGAACCTGATTCGCACTTGAAACTCTTGTATCTTCTTCAGCTTCCTAGAAATCCCTGAAAAGAAAAAAATCAAATAAAAAAACTAAGTTAGTTCTAAAAATCTAAAAAAAATCCTAAATAGATACTAATTTCAGAAATTTGTGAAATCGTCAAGGTCCCCGGCAGCGGCGCCAAAAACTTGTTCGCTTCCCCAAGTGTAGGGTTGCGATGTAGTAATAATCTCAGTAAGACCGAGGTCGATCCACAGGGACTATGTAGGATCTCACAATTTCATCCACAAGTGTCTATTGAAGTCTACTAATCAGATTGTTGTATAAAGTTGATGTGAGTAACAAAAGCTGAATTAAATCGAGAGTAATTAATTATAAGAGAGTACTAGGGTTTCAAAGATCCACTTGTAGCAATCCTTGATGTTCAATCCGCTGTGGTTTCTTATTCTCTCAACTAGAATCGACATTCCTGTCCACCCAGTCGGATGATAGAACTGTTAAACCAAACAGTCTGTAATATGTAAGTTCTATGCATAAGATTCACTCAATCTAAGCTGAGCTGAGCATGCTCAATTGCATAGGTCATTCCCCTTTCCTATAGGTCCAGTTCTAAATCATAACCATCCCCAAGTCCTCTCACAAGACAAAGATAGATTAGGATCTGAACTATATTCAAATCACCAGCACAGTCCTTACATATTCCAGAAAATCAACTAAAATAGAACTTTGGCCTGAAGTCCCTTTATGAAGAGCTTAGTACTAGAGCGCACTCCGATTCCTCGGATCATACAGGTCTATACCGTTGCAAACAAATTAAGAAGATAAGTAATTCATCCAAACATCCATGAGTCATCACAAGACTAAGAAAAATTACTTAAAAACTTGTATAAACTTCAAACCTTAGTTCATAATCATAAATTCCAAACTAAAACCACTTAACTACGAATTAAAACATCTTGGATTCACTACAAGCTTCACCTCTTAGCCCTAGCTAAGAGGTTTAGCTGCTCATGATCCAAGGAAACATGAAACAACTACAAAAAGCATGAAAACAGCAAAGCAAACCAAAAGGAGTTGTGAAACTCCAATCTTCACTTCCACAGCCTCCAACCTTGCTTGAGCCCTTCTAGGATACCCTAGGAATAATCCCTAGGTGTCTATTTATAGTCTGGAGGCTCCACAACTTCGGAAGAATCAAGAAAGTGCGTAACACTTACGCAGCGCAGAGAAAATCGGGATGAATTTAGAAGTTTCTATCTCCTTTCGCACAGCCGACCGGTCACGACCGGTCGGCTTCAAAATATAGTCATTCCAGCAAGCACCCCCGACCGGTCATGACCGGTCGGATGTTTTTGTCCATATTATAGCAGTAATGACCGACCGGTCATGACCGGTCGGTCCTTTTCATTGAGGTCCAGCAGCCTTGTCCGACCGGTCATGACCGGTCGGACGTGATCCTACACCTCTCCTCATGCATGGCTGACCGGTCGCTGACCGGTCAGGCTTCTCTTTCTTCATTCTTTCTTTCTTTCTTCTTTCTTTTCTCTTCTCTCCTTGCTTGACTTTCTTTGATCTTTCTTCATGCTTCATCCTATAGTCTTCAATACTTGTAAGGGGCCTCATTTAGCTTTCAAATGGTGGACTCTCCATCTTGTTCCTACAATCACACATCATATATTAAGTTGGTCCTTTAACATGTATGTCATGCATAATGAATGATGAATTTGGGTTGGAATATGCACAATTATGAGCTCAACACGCTCTAGTACTATGATCTTCATGTGGGAACTTCCTACCAAAGTTCTACTTTTCTGGATTTCTGTAGTATGTGTGGGACTGTGTATGTGATTTGAATCAAGTTCAAATCATAATCTAGCTTTGTCTTGTGACAGGACTTAATGATGGTTATGATTGTGGACTTAATCGATTGGAATTGGGACTGACCTATGTAATTGAGCATGCTCATCCTAGCTTGCATTGAGTGAATCATATACATTGTTCATACATATGACAGGTTGTTTGGTTGAACTGCTCTATCATCCGACTAGATAGATCTTAATTTCGATTCTAGTTGAGAAAGTGAGAAACCACGGCGAATTGAGCATCAAGGATTGCTACAAGTGGATCCTTGAACCCCTAGTGCCTTTTATTAATTGATTACTTCAGTTTAAGTTCAAAATTACTATTTACATCAATCTTCTCAATATCTAGTTGTTAGCTTTTCAATAGAAACTATTGGAAGTATTTGTGAATTCCTACATAAGTCCCTATGGATCGACCTCAGTTTTACCGAATTTATTACTACATCGCAACCCTACACTTGGGGAAGCGAACAGTAACCTGACCTTCTGGCTGGACTAAATATCGGGCGCATGACCCAGTGTTCACCGGGCTCCTGACCACCGTTGTATCTATTTTTGGACTATGTGTCCGGGCACCCAAAGTTAGTATCCAGGCACCCGAACTAGCCATTTTTTGCCCTCTTTTCACATCTATTTAAGCATTCATTTGGGCAAAGACCTAACCACAAAAAAGAGAGTCCTACTTTGAGGGTGTGTTTATCCATAGCCAAAAACCTCTCTTCTCAAAGTCCTAATCCTTGAGTTCATTGTTCAATCCTAGTTGTTGCAAACCATTGATGAGCATTCAAAACTCAGATTGAAACATGAACTCAAGCCCTCATTAATGGCACTTTACCTAATCTTTAGTTTCTATATTTTGTTGTCATTATTGCCATTAATGAAGATCTTGGTAAAACCTTTCTCTCTCATTTAAGCTGTATCCCTTAGGGAAGTTTCAACCAAACCCTAATCCCTCACCTTGGAACCTACAAGAAGGCATTCATAGCAAGGTTGCTGATCGAGGGAGCTAAAGAAGGTACTGTTCGTGCAAGGCGAAGCTTCTTCAACCAAAGGCATTATCAAGGGGCTCAATCAGCTAAGTACATTTTAGTTTCTCGAGTCCAAGAAACCATCTCAAAAGTTGAGATTTGGGTTTCAGAGTTTGAAGACCCAAACTCAGTTGAGTCCTTACATAAGACAAGTCCTTGAGTAGGATAAGCCCTTGTGTAGGACAAAGTGTTTGATGGATTAGTCCTAAGGAAGGATAAATCCATGTGTTGAAGTCTAAGTCCTTTTGTAGGCTATTAAGGTTTATGGTTAACCTCATTTAAAACCATTGTGATAGTGAAATCCAGCCACTCAAGGAGTGAGTGGATCAGCCGAGAGTGGAGTAGGTACATAACTGAACCACTATAAAATCTCTTGTTATGTGATGAATGCTGTTAACGTCAAATTTTGTAACGAGATCCTCCGGCTTTTCTCCTTCACTCCAGCCGGAATTTTCACCACCAGACCTAAAGCAAGACAACAAATAAGGGTGGCTGGGGTCCAGCCGTTAGCCCTCCGATGCTTAAGTTAGGCCACGGTAAGAAGAGAAGCCAAGTAAACGGGATCAAGATTGAATGATGCGTACCTCCCCGCTCTCAATGGAGCCACCCCTTTATATAGATCTGAAGCAATCCAATCTGTTACGTGAGATGTCGAAATCCCGTTGATGTCGCATACGATACTGAGAATTCGCTGATTTCGTGGGATAAGATCCTATCTTCTTAATCAGATCTAACCCAATGACTTATTCCAACAATCACGCCCCTTGATGGTAATCCCTTGAAATCCGGCTGGAAGCCATAGTTGGAGTCATAGCCTCCGAAAAGGAAGGAGACGTCCGTAGTTGGAGTCATAGCCTCCGAAAAGGAAGGAGACGCCCGTAGTTGGAGTCATAGCCTCCGAAAAGGAAGGAGACGCCCGTAGTTGGAGTCATAGCCTCTGAACTGGTTGTAACCCGCAGAAAAGCTGCTCGCAGGTTAAAATGTGGTCGCGAGTCCAAGTACTATTTGACTATCGGTTATGAAGACTCGAGACTTGCGAATAGCTGCTCCGTATTTTTCAATCTATGACTCCTGATCAGGTGAGCTCGTTAGTCGAATGGTCAGGTGAGCCCGAGAGTCGAATGGTCGTCCCGCACCTATCAAACATTCGACTCTCGATCAGATAATCTCGAGAGTCGAATGGACGTCCCGCACTTATCCAATATTCGACTCTCGATCATATAATCTCGAGAGCAAGAGCGAAATGGGCATTTCCGCGTGAAATCTTATCTCCATCATTTTGCCTATAACAGATGCCCCCCAAGTCCTTGCCGCCAAGAATTCTTAAGGAAAGGACTTAGCTCACTATCACACGAAACCGCTCGCTACTTTCATCGAGAATGGCACCCCTCATGATGGGCTGAAATTAATGAGCGCCAGCTTTCCGCAGCCTTTTCGCTGATGGAAAATGAAGGAGCGCTCGCCACGTGTTTGAGGAGTTAATGGGCGTGCCTGCTCGAGCGCTGTGTCCAGAGAGGGACTGCCACGTGCCATCAGATACGGCGGAATGATTGCCTATAAATATACGGAGTCCGCCATTTCTTTGATTTTCTACAGGAGTTTTTTTGAAAGAAACCTGCAATCCTTTCTTTCCATTCTTCTTCCTCTTCCGGTGCTCATTCTTTCCTTTTTCCGGTATACTTCCTTCTTCTTCTTTTATTTTTATCTCCCCATGGCTGGGAACTCTGACGAGACTACTGTCCCTCTTGGTGATGCCACTCCGGAGTCCTCTGCCTCCAGCAGTGCCAGGGTTTCGGCGGGGAGATACACAGCAGCCGGATATCCTTCCGTTTTATCGGAGGACCGGCTGGCTGAGCTACGGGAGAGATACCAAATCCATGACTCTGTAACTCTCCGCTTGCCCGGAGGTGGAGAAACACCCGACTCCCCCCTCAGGATGCGTAGCATTTTATGAGTACCAGCTTATCCTGGGGGTACGCCTTCCCCTCCATCCCTTCGTTCGCGATGTACTACGGTGTTACAAGATTGCCCCTGGGCAACTCATTGTGAACGGGTGGAGGGTGGTTTTGGGCTCCTTTGCCCTTTGGGCTCAGGCTGGCAACGGGGAACTCACGGCGGAGGAGTTCCTCCGTATGTTTCGTCTGAAGAAAGCTCCATCCAGCGAAGGCTGGTATTATTTATGTTACTGGCACCGGGATAATTTCGTGTTGGGTAAGCCCTCCTCGAACTATCTCGGCTGGAGGAAGCGGTGGTTCTATGCTTCCGGGAGCTGGGAGTCTGCCTCCTCCAGGGGTCCAGGAGTGACCCGAGTTTTCTGTGAAGGTAGACACAATCCCGTATGGTGCAGTTTCCTTAGAATAATTTTTAGGGTTTTGCTTCGTTTGACCATTATTTGTGCTCGCAGGTATCCCGGCATTGCAGAAACCGAATTTGAAGGGTGGGATCAACGAGAAGATTGTCAGAGTGTATAAGGTGCCTGTCGGAGATAGGCATATCGAGGCTTGCTTATCTCCTACGCGACTTGCAGCAGCAGGCCTCATATCCAGAAGAGAAGTTGAAATGACGAAGGCTGGAGAGAAGAGAGGCCTACTGCCCCGTCTGAAGGGCACAGGCTCCAAAAGGCAGAAGAGAACCCCTGCCGAACCGTCTCAACCTCCCATCCGCGCGGGCAGCGATCAGCCTGCCCTTCCCGCGAGCATGGCAGGGGCCCCAGCTGGGCCTACTATTCCTTCGCTTGTGGTCGCACCCGGGCCACCAGTGATCAACATTGCAGATAATTCCCCAGATGGGGTGGGGTCCAGCTGCCCCCCAGCTGAAGAGGCTCGAGAGCAGGTAGAGCCGCAAGAGCCGACTCCTGCTCGGGAACTGGTCCCGGCTGCCGAGCAGGGACCTGCTCGCGAGTCAATGCCTCCACCTCTCGAGCAGGCCGGGTTGGTCGTTGCCCAACCGTCTGGGAGCGGGACGTACTCTATTCCCCGCCACCTTCATCCTGTATGCAAATTTCTCTTCGAGAACGTCACGCCTCACGCCTTTGGCTCTCTTCCCGAGCCAAGTCCTGAGAACCTTATCCTCGAAGCGGGGATGAGGATGGTTCAGGTAAGATTTCATCAAGACCTGCTACGATCAGTTATTACATTCCAGTACTCTTACATTTTTTATCTCTTTTGCAGGGTTTAGATCTTATTCTGCGAACGAGGCGTGATATTGTTGCCGCCCGTCGCACGATAGAGGAGGCTGAGGGAAAGAGGACTGCCTTGGAAAAGGCAGTTCAAGGAAGAGATCAACTGCTCAAGGCTCGTGAGGCGGTGATCACGAAGAGAGATGAGGAGAAAAAGATCCTCATCGAGAAGATCCAAGTCCTGACCGACAGGTATCAGGCCTTGGACTCAGACTATGTGAAGCTCACGAGTCTGAAGGAGAAAGCAGAGAGAGAGAGGGAGATCTTCCGGCAGGACAAGATCTCGCTAGAGGAGCAATTCGCGGGGGCCAGGTCGCAGCTCAAGGAGGCCTACGACAATTTGACCAGGGAGCGCACCGCTCTTGCGCAGCTTAAGGACGACTCGATCCACTAGGACGAGGAGAGGGTCGCCCTTGTAAAAATGCTCTCGGAGGAAGGTGCTCGGGCAATTTCCGAGTTCCGGACTTCGCAGCTGTATGATGATGAACGATATGAGTCATACGATGCTGGTCGAGACTTTGCACTAAGAGTAGTGCAACGAATGATCCCATCCTTTGATATGGGGGAATTCGGTCGAGTCGCGACCATCATAGCTGCCGAAGAGCAAGCTGCCGCCGAGAACGAGGTGACTGAAGCCACGCAGGCTGGAGGGGCTCCTGAAATGGGCCCTGAAGTCGAGAGCGTGGCTCCCCCAAGCGATTGATTTCCTTTTATTTTCTTCTCTTGTATCTGCGCTCATGTATATGTAATCATCTAATTATCAATGAAAAGATATTTTTGGAAGTGTTGCTGTTTCGTTGCTGTTCTCCCTTCATCTTTCTTTTTTTTGCTTGTTAATCTTGAATGGATTCGTCAGAGATGTGACCCTTTAATTCGAGCATGAGCTAAGCTGCCCGCGATCAGGATGTGACCCCGATCGCTGCCCTAATTTGAGCACGAGCTGCGGTGCTCGCATTCTGGAGTGCGATCCCTCCTCACCAATCGCGAGTAACTAACTCATGAAAAAATGAATTAGACTCAATCCGGGGGTCGTGAGACCATGTCCACGTTAAGATAGACTGATCTATCGATTGAGATTTTGATTCTACCAAGGGCAGAAGGTTGGTCAAGAGTTGGTATTCATTCTCTTCGGGGCCGTTCAGGTCCATGAGAATGGAGAAGCGACCAACTAGTAATGATTTCAGTCCTACCAAAGGTAGGCAATTGGCCAAGAGGATGTGTAAGCACTCTTCAGGGCTATTCCGGTCCATATAAATGGAGTAGCGGCCAAAAGATATCTTTCACTTTATTCATAAAATGTTATGATATACTACATCGAATCTAGGGGTAGTATCTTAGCAAATGCTCCACGTGCCAAGGGCGACGTACAGGCTTCCCTTGCATGTCTTCAAGATAATAAGTACCGGGTCGCACAACCCTAATAACCCGATACGGGCCTTCCCAATTCGGATCCAATGAACGAACAGGAATTCCAAGATTTTACCTTAGGACCAAATCTCCGAACTGGAAGGATCTAGGTCGAACCTTCGCATTCCGATAACGAGCAATACGTTGTTGATATGCCGCCACTCGTACTTGGGAAGCATTTCTTCGCTCTTCCAAGAGATCGAGATGAAGTCGGAGATTTTCCTGATTACTCGCGGGATCATACTGTTCGATCTGATATGAGGGCACTTGAATTTCCACTGGTACTACTGCGTCAACACCAAATGCTAAGGAGAAAGGAGTTTCACCTGTCGATGTACAAGCCGTGGTTCTATAGGCCCATAACACTTCTAGCAGAAGTTCTGGCCACACCCCTTTACATTCACTTAGCTTGGTCTTTAAATGATGCTTTATAATTTTATTCACTGCCTCGACCTGCCCATTCGCCTGAGGATGATATGGAGAAGTGCGGAGATTACGTATCTTCCATTTGTCGCAAAATTCATCGAAGGCTGCGTTGTCGAACTGCGTTCCGTTATCAGTAATTATAGTATGAGAAAGTCCGAAGCGACATATAATATTTCTCCACATAAACTTAGTAGTTTGTTTTTCAGTAATTTTGGCTAATGGTTCTGCCTCGGCCCATTTGGTGAAATAATCAACCGCCACGATCGCGAACCTATTCTGTCCCTTTCCCATAGGTAAGGGCCCGATGATATCGATCCCCCACTGAGCAAAAGGCCAAGGGCTGTCGACTGGGGTCATCCGCTCAGACGGTACACGAGGTATAGGTTGATATCGTTGACATTTGTCGCATTTTTTAGAAAATTCTATGGCATCTGCTTTCATAGTAGGCCAATAATATCCTTGCCTCATCGCTTTATATGCTAGAGATCGCCCCCTGGGATGATTACCACATGCCCCCTGGTGTACTTCATCTAGAACACGATGTGCATCTTCTGGATGAAGACACCTTAAATAAGGCAAGGAGAAGCTTTTTCGCAACAAGATTCCATCTTGTAAGGTGTACCTGGCAGCTCGAAGTTGAATTTGTCTTGCAACTTTCTTGTCTTCTGGTAGGTATCCATCTCTGAGATAAAGGATGATAGGATCCATCCAGCATGGAGACGATTGTATCGACTATAACTTGCTCGGGAGTCACTTGGTCGATACTCAAGTGTTGACGGTGCTCGATGGGGATCGAATGTGATAGTTCTGATTCCGGTGCAGAAGCGAGTTTTGCCAAGGAATCGGCAAGTTGGTTCTGCTCGCGAGGGATATGGAATATTTTATAAGTCTTCAGTTTGGCGAGCAGGATGAGGACACAAGACTTGTATAGGGCCATTCTTTCTTCTTTGGTTTCGAATTCGCCAAGAACTTGGTTGACAATGAGCTGGGAGTCGCTATGAATTATCAAATTCTGGACTGCGAGGACAACGGCTAGCTCGAGGCCAACAATAAGGGCCTCATATTCTGCTTCATTATTGGAGACGCGTGATTCGAAACGCAGAGCGTATTGAAAATGCGACCCGTTGGGAGCCACTAAAATCAGGCCCGCTCCACTGCCAGTGGCCCGTGACGACCCGTCCACGAAGAGCGACCAAGGAGGCTGGTCACTGGTCATGACGCTATCTTCAGAAGAATATGTAAATTCGGTGATGAAGTCAGCCATGGCCTGGCCCTTGACTGCGGTCCTAGGACAGAATGAGATATCATGCTCGCTGATCTCGACCGCCCATTTAGTTAAGCGCCCGGAAGCCTCAGGCTTTTGAAGGACTTGACGTAGTGGATGATTTGTTGGTACTAAAATAGCATGGGCTTGAAAGTATGGTCGCAGTTTTCGAGCTGCCGTGATTAAGGCTAGGGCCAGTTTCTCCAAATCAGAATACCTAGTTTCTGCATCAACCATTGCTCGACTGATATAATAAACGGGCCTTTGTACCCCGGAATCTTCTCTTATTAAGGCGGCACTAACGGCCGTGGAAGACACAGATAAATAAAGAATGAGTTGCTCATGTGCCACAGGCTTAGATAAAATGGGGGGAGCGCTCATATATTGCTTCAGTTGTTGAAAAGCTTCTTCACATTGAGGTGTCCACTTCCAATCAGACTTGGCCGTTGCACGAAGGAGTTTGAAGAAGGGCAAGCACTTGTCAGATGCTCGCGAGATGAACCTATTCAATGATGCGATGCGACCAGCTAGACGTTGAACGTCCTTCAGGGTCACTGGGGATTTCATCTCTATCAATGCTTTAATCTTTTCGGGATTCGCCTCAATTCCACGTTGGCCAACCATGAACCCAAGAAATTTTCCTGCAGATACTCCAAATGCACATTTTTCTGGATTTAATTTCATCTGATACTTCCTCATCAGATCAAAGGCTTCTCGAAGATCAGGAATGTGGTCATCTTCATCGATGCTTTTCACGAGCATATCGTCAACATATACTTCCATATTCCTACCGATTTGAGCAGCGAATATTTTGTTGACAAGACGTTGATAAGTGGCCCCTGCATTTTTGAGACCAAACGGCATTACCTGGTAGCAATATAGTCCTCGATCTGTGATGAAGGCAGTATGCTGGCCATCAGGTGGATGCATCATAATCTGGTTGTAACCAGAATAAGCATCCATAAAACTGAGGAGAGCATGTCCAGCTGTTGAGTCGACCAACTGGTCGATTCGTGGTGTCGGGAAGCTATCTTTGGGACATGCTTTGTTTAAGTCTGAATAGTCGACGCACATCCTCCATTTTCCATTAGCTTTCCGGATGAGAACTACGTTTGCGACCCACTGTGGGTAGTCAACTTCTTTTATGAAATTTGCCGCGAGCAGCTTCTCAACTTCAGTTTTGATCGCCATTTGTCTTTCTGCAGTAAAGGCACGTCGACGCTGATGTACGGGTTTATGCTTCGGGTCAATGTTGAGACGATGTACGATGACATCAGGATCGATGCTCGGCATATCTTTATGAGACCAAGCAAACACGTCCTGGTATTCAGTGAGGAAACGGATCAAATCTTCACGGTGGATACTGTTTAAGGAGGAACCGATGTACACGATCTTAGACAAGTCGTCTTCGGTTAAGCGGATCGCCACTGTTTCCTCCCCTAGAGTTCCTGATTTCAGAGCATTTTTCCTTGGATCCAACGCGGTGGCGAGAACGTCGGATGAACCTTGAACTATTTCCATGATAGGTGTCGCTTGAGCCTTCTTTCGATCTTGGAGGGCTATCTGGTAACAGGACCGTGCCTCCTGCTGACTTCCTCACACGACCCCGATGCCATTTGGGGTCGGAAATTTAACACATAAATATGAAGGGTGCAAGGCCGCTCCAACCTTAGTTAGAGACGGTCGCCCCAAGATGGCGTTATATGCTGATTTTCGATCCACGACGAGGAAGTTTACGAAGACGGTGGTCTTCGCTGGACTCTCCCCAAAGGTGACTGGGAGATCGATACTTCCTTCAGGTGTTACCACTTCTCCTCCAAAGCCGACAAAAGGGGTCGATACTGGCTTGAGGAGGTTTCTAGCAAGTGCCATCTTGTCGAAAGCCTCCAAGTACAGAATATCAGCCGAGCTACCTGTATCCACCATAATTCGATGAGTCAGATAATTTGATACCTTCAGTGTGACTACGATGGAATCTTCATGAGGGAAATGAATTTCCGCTGCATCTTCGAGGGTGAAAGAAATTGGGGGATGGCTAGCCTTCGATGAGTTGGACGTTTGTTCCAGCCAATAGATCTGCTGGGGTTCTTTGGACGCCTTTCGGGCGTATGCCTTTCTTGAAGCTTGAGAGTCACCCCCGCAAGCTGGACCCCCAATGATAGTGCGAATTTCTCCCGTGGGCTCAGCGTCCTCTTGGTCGGTTTGATGATGAGACGGTTCCTTTTGGCGAGATGCGGTCTTCGCCCTTTCTGGTGATCGATTCTTACGAGCAACATAATCCTGGAGATGGCCTTTTCGAATAAGGGCTTCGATATGGTCTCGTAGAGAGATACAGTCCTGGGTCCTATGCCCGTGATCTTTGTGGAAGTAACAGAACTTACTCTTATCTCTCTTCTCGGGATCGGATTTAATCTTTGCAGGCCACTTCACATATGGCTTGTGTTTTATCTCCATTAGAACCTTTTCAGGAGACCGATTAAGAGGAGTGTAATTATGATATTTACCAGAGTAAGGCTTCCTGGGAGAACGATCGCGCTGATCGCGATGGTATTTCTTATCTGTAGAAGTTCCTTCTGGCTTGCGTTTCTTACTTTGTACTCCATGGCGTGTCAATGCGACTTCTTCTGCATTGATATATTTCTGAGCTTTGGCTTGGAATTCCGCCATAGTTTTCGGCGGGTTTTTATCTAAGGCAAACCTGAATTTCTCGCTCGTTATTCCAGCAATGAGGGCTGTGAGACCCTTTTCTTCAGTGTAACCCTCAGTTTGAACGGCTTCGGCAGTGAACCGTACTGTGAACTCTTTTATTGTCTCCCCATGTTGCTGTTTCAGATTCATCAGATGGGAGGCTGGCTTTTTAATGCGAATACTTCCCATGAATTGAGAAAGAAATATCTCCGATAATTGGGAAAAGGAATTGATGGAAAGAGGCTTTAACCCCCGAAACCACGTACGAGCCGCTTCCTTTAATGTAAGGGGAAAAGCCCTACACATGATTTCTGAACCATGTCCCTCCAACTCCATGAGGGATCGATATGTTTCCAGATGTTCCAGAGGATCGCCAATGCCTGTATACGGAGCGATAACAGGCGTTCGATACTTTCTGGGCAACGGGGCTTCCATGACCTCGCTTGTGAAGGGAGATTCAGATTGATGTATTGCCGCCATAACAGCAGATGGCCGATTTGCCTGGTATCTCTGCTCCATGACATCAAAACGATCTTGGATTCTTTTGAGATCTCCTTCCCATGGCAAGGTATAGCTAGACGTTTCGGCGGTGGAGCCTTGCGGTTGAGGTTGTCGAGACGAGCTGGAATGTATAGAATGTGGAGACGGCACAGGGGGATGGCCGCCAAGTGGTGGGACCTGTGGTTCATCCATAGAATGTTTGGAAGCAACTGGTATGGGTGGCGGTGGTAACCCTACGGAGGGTTGTCTCTGCGGTTCAGGGAAGTGCTGATCAAGCCGATTTGACAGTGCCTGAACTCCGGCGTTTAGAGTTAGGAGAGTGTTCCCGAGGAATCGTAGGACATCATCCTGATTTCCAGAGGCCTCCAATAATGGATTTGTTGATGGCATATTTGGGGCTCCTTGAGGGATATCCGTCGGAACAGGTGGGAGGGCAGGTGCGGATTCCGTCTCACCGGGCGGAGGTGGTGCCTGCCTCGAAGTTGAAGGATGAACAGTCTTTTTAGGAGGCATCACCGAAGGATTTTGATCGGTGGTTAACACGATTGATTTTGATGATCAAGTCGTTCCCACAGACGGCGCCAAACTGTTAACGTCAAATTTTGTAACGAGATCCTCCGGCTTTTCTCCTTCACTCCAGCCGGAATTTTCACCACCAGACCTGAAGCAAGACAGCAAATAAGGGTGGCTGGGGTCCAGCCGTTAGCCCTCCGATGCTTAAGTTAGGCCACGGTAAGAAGAGAAGCCAAGTAAACGGGATCAAGATTGAATGATGCGTACCTCCCCGCTCTCAATGGAGCCACCCCTTTATATAGATCTGAAGCAATCCAATCTGTTACGTGAGATGTCGAAATCCCGTTGATGTCGCATACGATACTGAGAATTCGCTGATTTCGTGGGATAAGATCCTATCTTCTTAATCAGATCTAACCCAATGACTTATTCCAACAATCACGCCCCTTGATGGTAATCCCTTGAAATCCGGCTGGAAGCCATAGTTGGAGTCATAGCCTCCGAAAAGGAAGGAGACGTCCGTAGTTGGAGTCATAGCCTCCGAAAAGGAAGGAGACGCCCGTAGTTGGAGTCATAGCCTCCGAACTGGTTGTAACCCGCAGAAAAGCTGCTCGCAGGTTAAAATGTGGTCGCGAGTCCAAGTACTATTTGACTATCGGTTATGAAGACTCGAGACTTACGAATAGCTGCTCCGTATTTTTCAATCTATGACTCCTGATCAGGTGAGCTCGTTAGTCGAATGGTCAGGTGAGCTCGAGAGTCGAATGGTCGTCCCGCACCTATCAAACATTCGACTCTCGATCAGATAATCTCGAGAGTCGAATGGACGTCCCGCACTTATCCAATATTCGACTCTCGATCATATAATCTCGAGAGCAAGAGCGAAATGGGCATTTCCGCGTGAAATCTTATCTCCATCATTTTGCCTATAACAAATGCTTGCAACTACTTTACTTCTTTCATGATTGAGATAAATTGATTATAACATGTTCTATTATTGTTGAAAGATAATATTCTGCATATCAAGTGTTTCAGGAAAGGTTTCTGAAATGCAACTCATATTCTTATATATGTCTTCAATCAACATTTACATGATTATGAGTGTTTAAATTGGATAATTTAAAAAGTGTCCTATTCACCCCCCTCTAGGACAAAGAAACCAGTTTCTTGCTTCCACAAGTGCGATAGTCAAACTTATACAGCAATTTCAATTGGTATCAGAGACTGTTCGTCCTTAAAGGCGTAACAGCCTGGAGTGTGATTCGTCTCTAAAAGCTTGAAATCATGTCAAAAGGGGATTCTAGTATGGTTTTCAAACCTCTATATTTTAATAGATAAAACTATGCATATTGGAATGTAAGAATGAGAGTCTTCTTGCAATCATTGGATCATGCAACATGGAGGTCTATGGAAATAAAACATGAAATACTCCTCTTGAGCACAGTCATAGATGGGGTCACCACCACCACAATCAAACCGGATGATTTATGGACTGACCTTGAGTAATTAAGGTACATAAGCAATGCAAAGGCACTCAATGCTATTTTTTGTGTCATTTTAGCAAATGAGTTCAAAAGAATATGTAATTGCACAATTGCTAAGGAAGCTTGGGACATCTTTGAAACTACTCATGATGGGACTAGTACAGTCAAGAGGTCAAAACTCCAGCTCTTAACTACTCAATTTGAAAATATGAAAATGGAAGAGCCTGAGACCTTCATGGACTTTTTCACCCGACCGAGTAATGTCACCAATGCTATGTGGGGATTGGTGGAGAGAATATCGGATCCGTGCATTTGTAGGAAAATACTAAGATCCTTACCCGAACGATTCTCCTCTAAGGTCATAACTATAGAGGAATGAAGAGATATTGATACTATGAAAGTAGCAGACTTACTAGGATCTCTACAGACCCATGAACTTCATTTCAAGAAATCTCCAGAAGGTAAAAACACAGTTTTGAAAACTTCACACACTAAACAAGAATCTTTAATTGATAGTGATGAAGAATTGGATATGAATGAAATGACACTTATGGTCAAGAAATTTAGAAAATTCTTCAAAAATAAAGGGAAGAAGTATGACAAAAATAACAAATCTTTTGACAAAAAGCGCCACATTGGAAAATATTTTAACAAGCCAAAAGATCCTAAGTGTTACAACTGTGGACGCTATGGTCATATTGCCTCTGACTACTAAGCTCTTGCCAAAGAAAAATTCAGAAAGAAAGCAATGGTAGCTACATGAGACGACTCCGATGATTCAGATTCGAAATCAGATGAATCTCAAAGTGATGGGGGAAGAGGATCAGTTAAAATCTTGATGGCGTCTATTACAGAGATTGTCCCAGAAATATAGAGCATAAGAGACAAGGATGATAATGAATCGTCGAAAACCAATGTGACATCCTCCGATGATGACGAGGATGAAGAGGAAGATAATGAGGAATTGTAAGTTGCCTATGATGAATTATTTCGTCAAATCATCCTTCTTACTAAGAAGTTCAGCCAAGCTAAATTTGAAAACAACAAATTGGCTGATGAAATGCAAGAAGTAAAAGGAGAAAACAATAGATTTCACTTTCAGATTTGTGACTTAAACAGGAAAAATAAAGAAGCTCAAGGCAAAATTAATACTTTAGAAGATAAGCTTAAAAAAGCAAACACTACAAGTCAATGTCAACCATGCAGCTTAATCAAGAGCTTCAACTTAATGAAAGATTTGCCCAAAGTAGAGAAAAGCTAGATGATATCCTAAAATCAGGTAAGCCTTGTAGGAATACAAGAGGGCTAGGCTATGGTGAGCAAACTAAGGTTAGTGTTGAACCTCCAATTCATACATTGCATTGCCCATTACACTACATAATTTGCATGATTTTCATGGTTTAAAAGCCCACCTAACATGTGTTTTGTGATTGTAGAGATAAGAGTGGATTTCATCAAATTGGAGCCAAAAGATTATATTTGAAGACATTGGATGAAGTCCTAAGATGGACCAAGGAAAGAAGAAGAAAGAGAGAGGAAAGAGAATGAAGAAAAGAAGAAAAAGATGAAGAAATATAGCCACATCAAAGGAATCAAGTAGAAGAGAGGCCGACCGGTCGTGACCGGTCGGCCATGCACACTGTGTGAAGGCTTCGCAAGTTGAAGATAGGCCGACCGGTCACGACCGGTCGGCCATGTATACTGGATCAAGGCAAAAAGAGCCCGACCGGTCATGACCGGTCGGGCATGCACGCTGGAATGAATGGAAAATCAGCCGACCGGTCACGACCGGTCGGCTCTGCGTAAGAAGGAGTCCTTTCTAATTCGGGACTCCGAAAATTGCTGCGCAAGGCGTAGGATTTTGCAGAATCCGACGCAAGGGAGGATTGTTGCTATAAAAGGCCACCTAGGGGCTCTCCCTAAGGTATCAGAGAAGAGAAGGAACGTGAGTTTGGAGGCTGAAGGCGACTGTGGAGCGTCTGCAACATCTATCTTCGGGTTTTTCTAGTTTTATGCTTTATTTTTGAGTTTTTAGTTGTAGCATGACTATGCTCGGCTAAAACCTCTCAGCTAAGGCTGAGAGGTGAAGCTTGTAGCCAGTTCTATGTTAATTTCAGTTTGATTTAAGTATTTTTCAATTCAAAGTTGATTTTTCTTATGTTTCAGTCCAATAGGTGGTAGTTTGAGATGTCTTATCTGAGTTTATGTGCTCCGGACATGAATTCCTTTTAATTCTCTGAGATTATCATAGGTTGCTTGTTTAGATTCGAATTATAGTAATCCTTGAGCAGGCCATAGTCCATAGGCATGGCTGTTACTCCGCAGGCTATGAATTTGAATTCTACATTGATTAAATGGACTTGAACTTGGAAGTTCAACTTGAATTGGATGAATGTGTGTGAATGCTTTATTTTCCAACTAGATAAGAGATAGGATTTCAAATCTAGTTGTGTTCTCTACTTGGATTGACTGAATTGACATAGGATTGCTACAAGTGGATCCTTGAAAGCCTTAGTACATTATATCTCTGATTTTTCTTTAAGTTATTGTTTAATTAAACATCCCATTGAATTTGAAATTTACTCTATTAAACTGAGTTGCTGGAGTAATTAGGAAGCTGTTACTCTTTCCCTGTGGATCGACCTCGGTCTTACCGAGATTTATTACTACATCGCAGCCTTACACTTGAGGCGAGCGAACAGTTAGCAATCCAGAACCTGAAAAGAATAGGAATGCATCAGGAAGCAATAAGAAGAATTCACCAATATGCCATGCATGTGAAGATGTTAGACATTTGAAATTTAAATGCGTGGCCTTTAAGAATCCGGTTTAGAACTTGAAAGGAAAATTTGTACCTACCTGAAAGATGATAAATCACATGTGGAGTCCTCCAAAGCAAGCACCATGAAAAAATGGGAACATGAGGAGAAATCATCCTACTCCACCTAAGAAAGAAAAAAGAATGGAAGAGCTCCTAGAAATGGTAAAACAGCTAAATAAAAGAACCATGGAGCTGGTACAAGAGCAATCAAACAATAGAAAAAATTCAACACCTCATGCTGAAATGAGGACGCCTAAAGAATCACCTCAGAAGCATGTTTCTCCAAAAAGGGTAGTATTTAAGTGAGTAGTAAAAAACAAATGCTTAGTCATCCATATAGCCCTTAGAGCCGAAAGAAACACTAGGTGGTATCTAGATAGTGGATGCTCCAGACACATGACAGGTGACAGAACCCAGTTTTACGATTATGCTGATTTCGATGGTGGGTCTGTTACCTTTGGAGATGGGAGCATGGCCAAAATTGTTGGAAAAGGAACCATCACCGGGCCAGGATTGCCCAAAACTGAGGATGTGCTATGTGTTGATGGATTGAAACATAATTTATTGAGCATTTCCCAAATATGTGATGAATAATATTCTATAAAATTCTCCAAAGATTTGTGCTAAATTTTGGACCCAACTGGAAAACTAATTCTAAAAGGACTCCGCACAGGAGACAACTGTTATGTTATTGAAAATAAAGGTGATGATGGATCATCTGCCATATGCTACATGACAATTAATAGTGAAACTGAGTTATGGCATCAATGGCTTGACCATGCCCATTATAGGAACCTATCTAAGCTAAGTAGGAAAAAATTAGTTAGAGGGTTGCTTAAAATAGGAAAGAAACCAAAAGAAGTATGTACAGAATGCCTTTAAGGTAAAAAGATTAAAGTTGCACATAAGAAGACATCCACCATTGCCACATCAAAACCCCTTGACCTACTTCACATGGATCTTGTAAGTCCCACAAGAGTTTTGAGTCAAGGTAGTAAAATATATTTCTTTGTTATTGTTGATGATTACTCCTACTATACTTGGGTCGTATTTTTTAGAGAAAAATCTGACACATTTGATGAATTTGAAAAACTCATGAAATGACTTCACAATGAAAAGGAATGTACTGTGAAAAGAATTAGGAGTGATTATGGTGGAGAATTTGAGGATGGCTGATTTGAACAATTTTGTAAAAATTTAGGCATCAAGCATGAGTTCTCAGCCCTAAAGACTCCTCACGCTGAAAGAAAAAACAGAGTCCTACTCGATATGGCCACAGTTATGATGAACAACAAAAATCTTGCAAAAAATCTGTGGGCCGAAGCATTAAATACAGTGTTCCACATAATAAATTGAGTATATTTGAGAGTTGGCCTAGATAAAACATCATATGAACTATGAAATGGAAAGATCCCGAATGTCAAGTGTTTTAGAGTCTTTGGTAGTAAATGCCACATCCTTCGAGATAGAGAAAACCTAGGAAAATTTGATTCAAAAAGTGATGAGGGAATATTCCTAGGATACGCTTCAAATAGTCGAGCTTATAGAGTTTATAATACAAAGACTAATACAACTCTAGAATCCATAAATGTTATCATTGATGACCAATTTAAAGAAGTCACGAGACTTGATGATGATGAAGAGGGAGAACCATGCCAAATAGGCAAACTTGTTGAAAAATCTCCCTCTCCCAATGTCTCAACAACTCTTGGAAATGTGTCATATGTCAAGGATCATCCCCTCAATCAAATCATTGGAGATCCTGATACTGGGGTCAAGACTAGGAGATAGATTGAGGCCATCAATAGTCATGTGTGCTTCACCTCAAAAATCGAACAAAAAAATATAGATGAAGCCCTCAATGATGAATTTTGGATACTTTCTATGCAAGAAGAACTTCAATAGTTTACTAGAAATGATGTTTGGTTTCTGGTAGAAAGACTTTATGAGAAAAATGTTATTGGAACTAAATGGATTTTCAAAAACAAAACAGATGAATCTAGCAATGTTATTCGAAACAAAGCCCGTCTAGTTGCCCAGGGGTACTCTCAAATTGAGGGAATTGATTTTGATGAAACTTTTGCCCCGATTGCTAGATTAGAATCCATTCGAATTCTCATGTCCATAGCACGTGCACTCGAATTTAAGTTATTTCAAATGGACGTGAAAGTGCCTTTCTGAATGGTTTACTCAATGAGGAAGTTTATGTTGAACAACCTAAAGGGTTTGTGGACCCTACATATCCTCAAAGAGTCTATCAATTGAAAAATGCTCTCTATGGGTTGAAACAAGCCCCCCGAGCATGGTATGAACGCCTAACTCAATTTATAATTGATCACAAATTCGTTAAGGGGAGTGTTGATAAAACCTTGTTCGTTAAAAGGACGAATGATTCGATTCTCATTGCTCAGATTTCTGTTGATGACATTTTATTTGGTTCCACATGTGAAGAAATTTCTGGTCTATTTGCCAAGTTAATGAAATCTGAATTTGAAATAAGTTTGGTAGGCGAATTGAACTTTTTCTTAGGATTGCAAGTTAAATAATTGAAAAATGGAATTTTCATCAACCAAACTAAATATGCAAAAGATCTAGTCAAACGGTTTGGGTTAAACTCGGGTCGATCACATACTACACCCATGGCCACAACCATTAAACTCTCCAAAGATTTGTCATGTATAAGTGTCGATCAACATCTATATAGAAGTATGATTGGGAGTCTCCTTTACCTTACAGCTAGTAGACCGGACTTGCATTTAGTGTAGGTGCATGTGCTAAATTTCAAGCTGATCCTAAAGAATCTCATCTCACTGCTATAAAAAGAGTCATAAGATATGTGGCTTGTACAACTGAGTTTGGATTGTGGTACCCTTTTGACACATCATCCATCATTGCGGGGTACTCCAACGCTGATTGGGCTGAAAATATGGATGATAAAAAATCCACTAGTGGTGGTTGCTTTTACATAGGGAACTGCTTCGTTGCTTGGCACAGCAAAAAGCAAGATTCCATCTCATTATCCACTGCTGAAGCAGAATACATTGCTGCCGGTAGTTGTTGCGCTCAACTACTTTGGATGAAACAAATTCTGAAGGATTACAAAATCAGCCAAGAAGAAATGACGCTCTTTTGTGACAACACCAGTGCCATACATATCTCAAAAAATCTCATTCAACATTCTCGAACTAAGCATATCGACATTCGGCACCATTTCATAAGAGAACTTGTTAAAGAAAAGGTAGTCACACTTGAATACGTACAAACCGAGCAACAATTGGCCGACATTCTTACAAAACCATTAGATTCCAATAGTTTTGAATACCTCAGGAAATCGATCGGTGTATGCTCAACCTAGTTGGTTAGTTGAGTATTTGTGCTTATAGAAATATCAGAGGATGTAGCCTCATATCGTAGTGCTCTTTAGAAAACTCAATGGAAGATTGGGCCGCTTCAACAAGTAAGTATGGTCAAAGGATCTGTGTACCCTATTGATTGTTGTCCACGTGGATTTCTTAAGTTCTTAACATCTAGGTTTGGTAGGATAAAACGAGGTTGGGTTTTGCTCATCACTGCCCAAGGCATCCTAGATGGGATCTGAAGTAAAACACCACCCATCGGGATTATCTTTCAACCCAAAATTTCACAATACCACATCCTGCAAAAATATGCTGACCAAGGTCCATCGGGTGCCCGGCCAGAAATTGTCCGGGCGCCGGCCCATCCGTGGCCCACTGTTTTTAAGGACCTCTCTAAACAGCAAAGGGCACACTCTCTCTCTCTCTCTCTCTCTCTCTCTCTCTCTCACTCTATTACAGCAAAAGGCACTTCCTTCTTGTGCCCTAGGTCTTCCTCCAGCCTTCCAAGGAGAAATTTCCTCCCAAAAGCCTCATATTTTAGCCAAAGGAAGATTCTTCCTGGTCTCACCTCTTGCCTTCCTTCTTGTCTTCCTTTCTGATTTGGGATCTAGGTAAGTTCTTCCTTTCATTTTCCTCATTTGGGTGCTGAATCTTGCTCATGGCTGGTGACAAGAAACTAAAGTGTCCCGCCGCTGAAGGTTCCTCAAAGGGTACACGGAGCAAGCAACTTGCTCCCAAGCAGGCTTCCAAAACTCATCGTGCATCAACCCGCATTCGTGAGCCCTCCTAATCCAATTCCTCTGAGCAAGGGACTCCATCTCAGGCTGAGGGTCCCCTAACCCCTCTCTGATCTCTGTCCTATCTATCACGTCGCCCTATTGTTGGTGAACGGCATGTTGAGCGAGATGCCTTGTTGGGTACCTTGTTTATTAGCGCTTGGCCACCATCAAGTGGCATGCATTATTGGACTTTGGTGGGCCAGTCTATCCTAATGTTGTCTATCGTCTTCTATCTCGAGTGGTCAAAGTCACAGATGATCCACCCTCTCTCACCATGGATCGGGATGGACAGCTCCTAGTTATCAACGCTGGCACCATTGCAAAGGTTCTCAACATTCCTCTGTCGTACGAAAGAATTCCCCCATCTGGCTCTGATGAAATCATGAACAAAGTCACATGGACGAAGGCCTGATGAGGTGGTAAAAATGTTATGTAGGGGGGGGGGGGGGGGGGGGGGCAGAGGCGGGAATGTTCTCGCAGCCCGGCATATGATTGATGATTTCCATCTCCTACACCTCATTTTCTCCTACAATATCTATCCTAGGAGAGGAAATCGGTCCGACCTTACGTCCTCTATGGCTGAGCTCATTTATTGGGTCGGTCAAGGTCATCAGATGTGTCTGCCCTCTCAGATTATGAGTCACATGGTGTGCATCTTTACAGTTGGTGGAAAAACTGCAGCTATCCCTTTTGGGCATCTTCCATCTCTCTTATATAGAGATTGCGGCTTTCCACCCACTGTGGAGAATCTTGTCCACGTCACCAATGTCAACAGCAAAACCATCACCTACATGCGACTAAAAACTCCTGAAGAAGATGTTAGCTGGCCTGGTATTTACTCAGAAACTCCCACTGAAGAGGAAATTGCAGACCATACCACACATCAGGCTACTCAAGGAGGAACTGAACAGGGTGGTCCATCTCAGCCCGGCTCCTTGTTGAGTTCTTAATTATGGATATTCTAACCCCAATTCATTACTCATTATGCAAGGTTTTCATGATTTATAGACTAATCTAATGCATGAATTTGTGATTGTAGGATGAGAGAGAGGATGCATCAATTGGAGAATTAAAGAAGCCATTTACAAGCATAGAAGATCAAAGGGCTAAGCGTTAAAGGATGAAAGAAAGAAGTCAGAGAAAAGAAGAAAGAAAGCAGAAGAAAAGGCCCATGAACGGTCGTCCATAGCCCAGGACCGGTCCCACGACCGGTCTGTTCACTCAACAGGAGGGGCCACAGGGCCACAACTCACTGGACTGTCCACGATCGGTCATGCGACCGGCCGTCCAGTAGCTTAGACCGGTCATGCGACCGGTCCTTGAATAAATTTTTTGGGTTGAAAAATCCCAAAACTCTCTGGACATTTTTTACGTTTTTGAGACCAGTCGTGCGATCGGTCGTCTGCATAATGAAGCGTGTTCTATAAGTCCCGAATTTGTCTGCGCACTGTGTACTCTTACGCAATTTCTGAAAGATTCTGATGCTGCGGAGCCTCCCCACTATAAAAGGACACCTAGGGATCGTTCCTAGGGTATCTTAGAAGGGTTTGAGCAAGATGGGAGGCGACGAAAGTGGATTTCGGAGTTCCACAACTCCTCCTACTTTGTTGCTATTTTTATGTTTTTCCATGTTTCCTTGGATCATGAATGGCTAAACCTCTTAGCTAGGGCTAAGAGGTGAAGCTTGTAGTGAATCTAAGATGTTTCAATTCGTTTAAGTTGGTTTTAAGTTTGGATTTCATGTTTAAGAACAATGGTTTGAAGTTTAATTCAAGTTCTAAGTAGTTTTTCTTAGTCTTATGATTACTCATGGATGTTTGGAAGAATTTCTTGAGTTCTTAATTGTTGTGTGCTAGTCTAGACCTGTATGATCCGAGGAATTGGAGTACGCTCTAGTACTATGATCTTCATGTGGGAACTTCCTACCAAAGTTCTACTTTTCTGGATTTTTGTAGTATGTATGGGACTGTGTATGTGATTTGAATCAAGTTCAAATCATAAACTAGCTTTGTCTTGTGACAGGACTTAATGATGGTTATGATTGTAGACTTAATCGATTGGAATTGGGACTGACCTATGTAATTGAGCATGCTCATCCTATCTTGCATTGAGTGAATCATATACATTATTCATACATATGACAGGTTGTTTGGTTTAACTGCTCTATCATCCGATTGGATAGATTTTAAGTTCGATTCTAGTTGAGAAAGTGAGAAACCACAGTGAATTGAGCATCAAGGATTGCTACAAGTGGATCCTTGAACCCCTAGTGCCTTTTATTAATTGATTACTTCAGTTTAAGTTCAAAATTGCTATTTACATCAATCTTCTCAAATCTGGTTGTTATCTTTCCAATAGAAGCTATTGGAAGTGTTTGTGAATTCCTATATAAGTCCCTGTGGATCGACGTCGGTCTTACCGAGTTTATTACTACATCGTAACCCTGCACTTGGGGAAGCGAACAAGCTTTTGGCGTCGTTGCTGGGGACTTTGACGGTTTTTCACAAAATTTCTGAAAATAGTATCTATTTAGGATTTTTAGGATTCTAGAACTAAGTTTGTTTTGTTTGATTTTTATTTTGCAGGGATTTCTAGGAAGCTGAAGATGATATAAGGATCTCAAGTGCCCCAAATCAGGTTCTATCTTTCTAAACCTTACTCTTCTTCTTCTCCTATTCATTCCTATCATATTCATCTCTTGTAGAGTGGGTGGAGACTCCTTTTTGGATCTCTGATAAGTAGGCCTTGTGCCACCTGGATTCTTATTGGTCGGCTTTGCCGTCTTGGATCACCTTGTGCTCAGAGATTTCTCTTCTCACCTCTACTCCTCTTTCTTCTTTTTCTGCACTTTTCTCAAAAGATTCAAAGAGTGGGTGGGGAGTTCTCTGAACCCCTATTGACCAGGAGAAATCGGTCTCTATCCTTACTTCTGGCCTAGCCATTGCAAGACACCTTGTGCTTCGGTCCTAAAGAAGAGTAAAGAAAGGAAGGAAGAATTCTTCTTTCCTTTTTGTTTCATTCTTTTTGGTTTTGCATGCCACATTGGGCTCGGGATTCCAATAACCGACTCATTAGTGAAGGGGGAATTGACAGAGAACCACGTGCTAGGAGACATCTAACTTCTCCAATTTTGTCTGAAAATATGGCTGTAAATCAACCTAATCCTTTGGCCAATCCTAATCTGGGCCAAAACCAAACCGAAATGGGAGAGAATGTGGTTGAGAATGTTCCCCGACCAAGAACATTACGTGATTACTTGCAACCAGCAAGAGCAAGCACTCTCTCATGCATAATCTTTCCATTAAATACAGGGAATGTAGATTTGAAACCGGGAGTGATCCAACTCCTCCCAAAATTCCATGGATTAGATAGTGAAAGTGCCTATCAACACCTTAAGGAGTTTGATGAGGTAATAACCACCATGCACTTTACGAATGTTACTGATGATGTGGTAAGACTTAAATTATTTCCTTTTACCCTTAACAATAAAGCTAAAGGTTGGCTTCATGCATTAAGGCCAAGATTAATTGGTGCATGGACTGATATGCATAGGGAATTCATAAAAAAATTCTTCCCTACTCACAAAACGAACATGTTAAGGCGCCTTATCATGAACTTTGCCCGAAAGGAAGATGAGACCTTCTTCCAATGTTGGGAGAGGTTTAAGGACTTGTTAAATGCATGCCCACATCATGGCTATGAAATTTGGCGGGTTATAAGCTTTTTCTATAACGGATTGACTTCACCCATGCGCTAATTTGTAGAGATGATGTGTAATAGGGAGTTCATGAATAAGGAAGTCGACGAAGCATGGGACTACTTGGAGGAAGTGGTTGAGAATGCACAGTCTTGGGATACATCTAAACCAGCAAATTTCAAGACTAGCCAACAAAGGGAGAAAGGAGGAATTTATGTCTTATCAGAAGAGGATAGCATAAGTGCATGGGTGACTAGCCTCACAAGAAAAGTCGAGGCCATGGAATTAAAGAAAGGAGAGACGATCAACTCTAATGACGTTGAAATTGTTTGTGAAATTTGTGCCGGAATTCAACATATAACACAAGATTGTCCCACAATCTCAGCGGTTCAAGACATCTTACAAGAACAATCAAATGCCATAAACAGTTATTAACGGCAATTTGGTGCTCCAAAATCAAACACGTTTAATGCTAGTTGGAAGAATCATCCCAACTTCAGTTGGAGGAATGGACCCGCTGCGAATGCAAACAATATCCCTCAAGCTCAACCTATATTAGGTCCATCTCTAGTCATTACTCCAAAAGTTACGCTAGAGGAGATGTTAGGTGCATTTGTATCGGTTCAAGCTGAGTATAACAAGATTAATTCTCTGAAAATAGATGGGTTCATGCAAGAGCAATTGAAATTCAATCAAAATTCAACTTAAGCAATCAATGAATTGAAAACCTCAATGGCTAGAGTTAAATCTCACCTCAATGTTAGGGAGAAAGGCACACTTCCTACCCAACCTCTTCCTAACCCAAGAACCCAATTTGAGATACAAGACGCAGGCTCATCCTCCCAACATACTGAGCATGTTCAAGTTATCACCACTTTGAGAAGTGGGAAAATAGTTGATAAATTTAATCCGGTGAAGGCCTGTTCGCTTCCCCAAGTGTAGGGTTGTGATGTAGTAATAAACTCGGTAAGACCGAGGTCGATCCACAGGGACTTATGTAGGAATTCACAAACACATCCAACAATTTCTATTAAAAAGCCAACAATCGGATTTTGTATGAGATTGATGTAAGTAACAACTTTGAACTAAATTGAAGGTAAACAATTTAAAAAGGTACTAGGGGTTCAAGGATCCACTTGTAGCAATCCTTGATGCTCAATTCGCTGTGGTTTCTCATTCTCTCAACTAGAATCGAAATTAAGATCTATCTAGCCGGATGATAAAGCTGTTAAACCAAACAATCTGTCATATGTAAGGCCAATGTATATGATTCACTCAATGCAAGCTAGGATGAGCATGCTCAATTGCATAGGTCAGTCCCAATTCCAATAAACTAAGTTCATAATCATGATCATCATTAAGTCCTGTCACCAGACAAAGCTAGATCACGATTTGAACTTAAATTAAATCACATGCACAGTCCCATACATAATTCAGAAAATCGAAAAAAGTAGAACTTTGGTAGGAAGTTCCCACATGAAGATCATAGTACTAGAGTGTACTCCAATTCCTCGGATCATACAGGTCTAGACTAACACAAAGCAGTTAAGAACTTAAGTAATTCTCCCAAACATCCATGAGTCATCATAAGACTAAGAAAAACTACTTAGAACTTGTATAAACTTCAAACCAGTGTTCATAAACATGAAATTCAATCTTAAAACCAACTTAGAACGAATTGAAACATCTTAGATTCACTACAAGCTTCACCTCTTAACCCTAGCTAAGAGGTTTAGCTGCTCATGATACAAGGAAACATGAAACAACTAGAAAAATCATAAAAACAACAAAACAAACTAGAAGGAGTTGTGGAACTCCGAAATCCACTTCTACCGCCTCCCACCTTGCTCAAACTCTTCTTAGATACCCTAGGAACGATCCCTAGGTGTCCTTTTATAGCTTTGGAACCCTAGGTGCGAAGAAACTTCGAGAAATCCCACAGATTTGCGTTTTGCGCAGAGATTTTCGGAGCTTGCAGAAGAAGTTTTCCTACGCAGCCGACCGGTCGGACCCCTTGTCCGGCCGGTCGGACAAAGTGCTTGCAATTGAAATTTTCACTGGAATATTTTTTCACAGTCCGACCCACCAGCTGACCGGTCGGCCAGTCTGTCCGGCCGGTCGGTCAGTGGGTCGACCTTCAATCTGCTGAGTTTTCTGGACATTTAATGGATAGGTCGACCCTTCAGCCAGCCGGTCAGTCAATGGGTCGGCCTTCATAAAAATGTGTCCAGAGATTTTTCTCTTTCTAGAGGGTTTGGCCGGCCGGTCGATGGCTGTGACCGGCCGGCCGGTGGACATGAACTTGGCTGAAATCTTCAGCTTCTCCTCCTTCATCTTCAATGTGCTTTTGCTCCACCTTTGGTCCTTCATTCCTTTGATCTTCAAGATGAATAAATGACCTATCTTAGCCCTCATTTGATGACTTCTCTCTTTTACTCCTTACTTCCTTCTTCCTCTTGGTCCTCCTTCGATCTTCATTCAATGGTTCGAACTGGACCCTTTTTATCTTCAATTGAGTGAAGTCCACTCTCATTCCTGCAATCACAACACATGCATTAAATTAGTCTTTAAATCATGAAAACCTTGCATAATGAGTGATGAATTGGGGCTAGAATATGCACAATTGAGAGCCCAACACACCCCCCAACTAGCATTTTGCTAGTCCCGAGCAAAACATGCGTGAAATCAATTCCATTCTCCAAAACTCAACTCTCCCTTAGAAACCATTCTTCTATACATCCCAAGACATACAAGTGTAAAATTCAGAAATATTAGGTGATAGAGGTTGAAACTGTAAACCCTCAAAACATGACAAGCATTCATGTGAAATCCCGCTGATTGGTTGATAAATAGAAGAACTTGAACAAACCCAACCTAGTATGCATAGTGAAAATTTATCTCATGAGTTTCTAGGATTATCTTCTTCATAGATTAACCAGACTAGAGATCTCAAGGTATATAGAGCAACAACAAGCCAATGATGGGAATTTGCCTTACTATCCTTCTGACGACTTTCACACTACGTCCCATTTCCGGCTTTGGTTACGTGTAGACCATCCCCAGGTTGTTAATAGGTAGCCCTAATCGGAATTTCCATCATTTTTCCATCTTTCCCAATTTCATCATTCCTTTTCCTTTTTCTTTTAAATTAGATAGGATTTTTAAAAATCCATATCTTTCGTTATTTTCCCATGGACAAGGATGGACAAAGTACCCTGGCCTGGTTTCTCAGCACCTTAAATCAAAGTCTAGCTAACCCACAAATCACATAATTCTTTCAACTCATGAAAATCGTGTAATGTGAACTAGGTGTAAAAGTGTTCAAATTTTCTATCAATCACATAACTAGGGAAATTCACAGATACAACCATTATGCTATGAGAAGTTCCAGACATACAACCTCATATACTTCATATTTCCTCCTCTTATGCTCATATCATCTTGAATGCATAGAAACAAAGTTTTCCAAAAGAGTTTTGAATTTTAGGAAAGTTGAAATTTTTTTACATAATTGCTCGAAATGTTACAAAACGCTGGATTCATCCAAGTGATCCTACACCCCCCAACCAAATCTTGCATTGTCCTCAATGTAAAAGATGTGCAATGAACAAAACATGAGAGCAATTTGAACATAAAAGGGAGTGAGGAATGAGAGTACCTGAAAGAGTGAAAAGTGGAATTCTTCCTCCTTCTAACAAACCTAAGCAAAAGCAAACAAAAGCAACAAAATCCTAATCATAACTACTCTATACCTCCATCAGACTAGGAGATCAATCATCCTGGTAGACAGGATCAGTCAGAGGTATGGACATACCTTCTGAAGGAAATTTCTCAAAGAACGGCTTTAATCGCTGCCCATTCGCCTTAAAAATGTTGCCGTTCCTTGGATTTAACAACTCAACAGTCCCATATGGATAGACAGTTTGCACAATGTAGGGACCGGTCCATCGAGATCTCAATTTTCTCAGAAATAAATGTAGGCGAGAATTATACAGGACTTTTTGATTGATCGTGGATGTCTTGCGAAGAATATTCTTATCATGGAATATCTTCATCTTGTCCTTGTAAATTCTCGCATTCTCGTATGCTTCATTCCGGATTTCTGCAAGCTCATTCAATTGTAGTTTGCGTAACGAGCTCGCCTTGTCAAAATCAAAATTCTTCTTCTTAATAGCCCAATATGCCCTATGTTCCAACTCCATAAGCAAGTGACAAGCCTTCCCATAGACAAGTCTATAGGGAGACATTCCAATAGGGGTCTTAAAAGTAGTACGGTAGGCCCAAAGCGCATCAGTAAGCCGAAGCGACCAATCCTTTCGATCGGGGTTCACTGTTTTCTCTAAAATGTGTTTAATCTCCCTATTGGATATCTCAGCTTGCCCACTAGTTTGTGGGTGATAGGGAGTGCTCACTTTGTGTGTTATGCCATATTTCTTCATTAATGCTTCAAATAGGCGATTACAAAAGTGAGACCCTCCATCACTGATGATGACTCGAGGTGTACCAAACCAGGAAAGAATATTCTCTTTTAAGAAGCGAATGACCGTTTTATGGTCATTATTCCTATAAGGGATAGCCTCAACCCATTTGGATACATAATCAACGGCAAGCAAGATGTATACGTTTCCAAAAGAAGATGGGAATGGGCCCATGAAATCGATGCCCGAACAATAAAAAATTTCGATTATTAAGATGGGATTGAGTGGCATCATATTTCTACGGGAAATTCCTGCTAATTTCTGACAAGGTTCACATGTTTTGCAAAACTCATGTGTGTCTTTGAACATGGTGGGCCAATAAAACCCACATTGCAGAATTTTTGCTGTGGTCTTTTTAGCCAAGAAGTGGCCACCACATGCTTGAGAATGACAGAAGGAGATGATACTTTGTTTTTCATCATCTGGGGCACATCTCCTTATGATTTGATCAGGACAATACTTGAATAAGTATGGGTCGTCCCATAGGAATTTTCACACCTCCGTGAAGAATTTATCCTTATCTTGCTTTTTTCAATGTGTAGGAATTGTACCTCTAGCAAGATAGTTAGCAATGTCCGCATACCATGGCAAATGGGAAACAACAAAAAGTTTTTGATCAGGGAACATGTCATTGATCGCGGTCGTTTCAGGGGAATCGGTGCGGACAAGTCGAGAGAGATGGTCAGCCACGACATTTTCTACTTCTTTCTTATCACGGATTTCTATGTCAAATTCCTAGAGTAGAAGGATCCATCTTAACAACCGTGGTTTAACATCCTTCTTAGAGAGAAGGTACTTAAGCGCGGCATGGTCAGTGAATATGATGATCTTGGATCCAATCAAGTAGGATCTAAACTTGTCCAAGGCAAAAACTACGGCTAAAAGTTCTTTTTCAGTAGTGGTGTAATTTGCTTGGGCTGAGTTTAGGGTTCTACTTGCATAGTAGATGACACATGGCTTTTTCTCTTTTCTTTGGCCTAGCACGGCCCCAATAGCATAGTCGCTAGCATCGCACATAATTTCAAAAGGAAGGCTCCAATCAGGTGGTTGCATTATGGGAGCACATGTCAACATAACTTTAAGCGTGGTAAAGGCCTTTTGACATTCTTCATTCCACTCGAATGAATTTTCCTTTTGAAGTAGGTTACATAAAGGATGAGAGAGTGAACTGAAGTCCTTTGTGAACCTTCTATAAAATCCTGCGTGTCCCAAAAAGGACCGCACATCTCGTATGCTCTTGGGTGGTGGAAGGTTGAGATAAGATTAATTTTTGCTTTGTCCACCTCGATTCCATTTTGTAAAACGATGTGACCAAGTACAATTCCCTTTTGAACCATGAAGTGACACTTCTCCCAATTTAGCACAAGGTTCTTCTCTTCACATCTTTTCAGCACAGATTTCAAGTGCACAAGGCACTCATCAAAGCTACAACCAAATATTGAAAAATCATCCATGAAGACTTCAAGAATTGTCCCCACCATGTCAGAAAAGATACTCATCATACAACGCTGAAAGGTGGCAGGGGCATTGCATAGTCCAAACGGCATTCGTCGATAGGCGAAAGTGCCGAATGGACATGTGAATGTAGTCTTTTCTTAGTCTTCACGGGCGATCTCTATTTGGTTGTACCCTGAATAACCATCAAGGAAGTAAAAATGGGAATGACCCGCCAACCGTTCTAAAATTTGATCAACAAACGGTAGGGGTAAGTGGTCTTTCCTCGTGACAGTGTTGAGCTTCCTGTAGTCAATGCACATTCTCCAACCGGTAGTGACTCTAGTTGGCACGAGTTCATTATTAGCATTGGCTACAATGGTTATTCCGAATTTCTTAGGCACCACTTGAGTTGGGCTCACCCATTGACTATCGGATATTGGGTAAATAATACCCACATCCAATAGTTTCACCACTTCGGCCTTAACCACATCCTTCATGTTTGGATTGAGTCGTCTTTGTGGTTGCCTGGATGTCTTCGAATTCTCCTCAAGGTGTATGCGATGAGTACAAATCAATGGGTCTATGCCTTTGAGATCCGCAATTGACCATCCAATGGCACTCTTGTGCTCTAATAGAGTGGCCATTAGCCTACTCTCTTGTTCCTCATCCAAGTGGGAAGAAATCACCACCGGACATGTCTCATCTCGACCTAAATAGACATATTTCATCTCACTTGATAATGGTTTTAGGTCGAGTGTTGGTGCCTTAATATTGGATGGGAGGGCTTTGTGCTCGTTTACAGGCAAAGGCTCAAATAGGGCCCTCCATCTTTTCTTATCAAGCACCGGCATCGCATCTAGAATGGCATCCATCTCTTGTATTGTGTCATCATTTATCTCATGAGAATGGGCCACACATGCCTCCAAAGGGTCGGAATATAATGATAAGGGTAATGTATCATCCACGATTGATTTAATCATATTTATCTCGTGGATCTCATCATCAACCTCCCATGGTTGCTTGCATAAATCAAATATATTCAGCTCAAGTGTCATATTTCTAAAAGACATTTGTACCAGGCCGTTTCTACAATTGATAATCGCATTGGAAGTAGCTAGAAAAGGGCGGCCAAGTATGACGGGAATTTGAGCACCGGTACCTATCACAGGATGTGTATCCAAGATAATAAAGTCTACTGGAAAGTAGAATTTATCAACTTGGACTAGAACATCCTCAATCATTCCTCTCGGTATACGAATGGATCTATCAGCAAGTTGGAGTGTGGTTTTGGTCGGTTTCAATTCACCTAACCCAAGTTGTTCGTAGACCGAGTATGGAATGAGATTCACACTTGCCCCCAAATCGAGTAAGGCTTGTTTAATCCGGTAGTCTCCTATGATGCATGAGATGGTTGGACTACCCGGATCCTTGTATTTTTGGGGCACCTCTTGTTTGATGATAGCGCTCAAATTCTCAGTCAAAAGTACTTTGTTGTGAACATTGTGTTTTCTCTTAACCGTACACAATTCCTTTAGAAATTTGGCATAAGATGGTATTTGTTTTATGGCATCTAACAACGGGATGTTGATCTTCACCGGCTTGAAAACTTCTAATATTTCCAGCTTTTTGTCTAAAGGTTTAGGTGAAATCAACCTTTGTGGAAACGGGGCAACCGGCTTGTATTGTCTTTCCGGTTCTTTCTCTTGTGGAGTGTTGTTTGAGGTATCATCCTCTTTGGAATTTTTCGGATCCTTAGGCTTTGGGGCCTTCACCGAATTAGATTTGTCAATAACTTTTCCACTTCTCAAAGTGGTGATAGCTTGAACATGCTCCATATGATTGGAGGATGAGCTTGCATCTTGTATCTAAAATTGGATTCTTGGGTTAGGAAGAGGTTGGGCAGGAAGTGTGCCCTTCTCTCTAACACTGTGATGAGATTCAACTCTAGCCATTGATGTTTTCAATTCATTGATAGCTTGAGTTGAATTTTGATTGAATTTCAATTGCTCTTGCATGAACCCATCTATTTTCAGAGAATATGTCTTGTTATACTCAGCTTGAACTGATACAAATGCACCCAACATCTCCTCTAGTGTAACTTTTGGAGTAATGACTAGAGATGGACCTAGTATAGGTTGAGCTTGAGGGATATTGGTTGCATTCGCAGTGGGTCCATTCCTCCAACTGAAGTTGTGATGGTTCTTCCAACTAGCATTAAACGTGTTTGAGTTTGGAGCACCAAATTGCCGTTGATAACTATTTATGGCATTTGACTGTGAAAGTACGTTGGGAAGTCTAACACGACACCCACGTATGCGTGCGAAAGCATAAGAGCAACTAGAATTATGGCTAAACCTATAGGAGGGGGTGATTAGGACCTATTTTGAAATTCTTTTCGCCTACTTATATAATACAACAAATCAAACTAAGTAAGCAAGAACACTTTGGCTTCCAAGCCTAAGTGGGTCCAATCACAAGACTAGCATATGATTAAGCAATAAACAACCTAGTCTAAAGCATACACAGGTAATCAAAAGATTTAACTAATCAAGCTCCTAACCTATGCAACCTATGTAGACTTTTGAGAATGGATCAATGAGCTTAAGTCTACACAACTAGTGAAAGTACATCTTGTGTGTGGATGTGCCTAATTGGTGCCTAGCATACATTCCTATCAAGCATTCATAATTAGACAATTAAACTAACAATGCTAAGATATCAATATGCTCAATTCAATCACAAACACAAGCATATATAGTGATTCGACTACTTGTCTACTCCACTCCCGGTTCAAGTACTCAACACCTTTGAGCACACCAGCATTCACTATCGGAGGTTTTAAATAAGGTTCACCCCTCAACCTTTACACGGAGCTTTTATCGGTTCACCTCTCAACCATGACCGGAGTTTTGGACAAAGGGCTAACTCTCAACCCAAACGGAGTTTTGGACATAGGCTAACTCTCAACCCGTCTCACGTTCACTCCCGTGATGGAGGCTCCCCCTTGAAGACTTAGTTTAGGCCCGGCAAAATGGCCAACGAATGGCTAACGTCCCTAGATCGAGTTTGACAAACAAACTCTAAATGGACTCTCAAAAAGGACAACCTTACTTGTAGGATGAGACCCTTATTTAGCACCGGTTTTGGTTGCTTGATCTCCGCTCTCCCGTGCTTCAATCAGCGTCCCTTGCTCCCACGATCGTGTTGCCGTTGCGTCGCCAATGCCTCAGCCACACTTGATCAAACACCTTGCATGTGATGCCTTTGAGATGTCGAAGGTGCTAGGAGGGTAGGTTTGAGAACTCTATAACTAATGGGAATGGGTTGCCTAGAGGTTCTCTCCTACAACGATCTCATCATAGAGTTTTGGACAAGGATTTACCAATCAAGAATGTTCCAAACTCTAAAGATCAAGAGGGGATGAAGGTCATCTTCTTCATGAGCTTGGAATGCGTTAATCTTGTGTTAAAGCACAAGGAAGATGCCTTGCATAGGTTGGGAATAAGCCTCAAATGGTCTTGAACAATGGTGGCTTCACTCCTCTCGAAATCCCTCTTGTTGCCCCTCAAAACAAGCCAAGACCCTTTATAAAAGAATGCACAACGGATTAAAAATGGGCAAATAACGGTTAGTGCCGACCGGTCGCACGACCAATCGGCTAGGGGCCACGACCGGTCGTCCAGGGTCCACAACCGGTCGGCCATAGGCCAGAGCTGAGACAGAACACGCTGTCTTAAGGAGGATGGTCTGCATGACCGGTCGTGACCGGTCGTCCAGGGTCCACGACCGGTCGGCCCTATGGCCCTCCATTCCAGCAGCCTACTGACTCTCTAGACTGTCTGTCCGACCGGTCTTAACTGGTCAGCCAGGGGTCCACGACCGGTTGTGACCAGTCGGACAGGCCTGGGTTCAGCCTGGTTATTTGCTGACCCTGCTATTTTTCAACCCTCTTACTTAGGCCAAGGTTTGGGTGCTCTTTTGGGACACCTAGGGCCAATCTATGATGACTAAAGATTCCCTAATATGGTCAAGGTCATCAAAAGAGGTTAAGGGGTTGGGTTTTGGTCCAGGTTAAGGCACATCAAGGCACCACTTTTACCTGTATCTTCTTCCTTGATGCAGCGGGGCCACTGAGTCTTCGGTCTTCGTCTTCATTAGGCTCAACTGACACTAGACTCACTGATGTAAGTGATTGACAAACAAGGTGCACTAGTATGCCACGGAAAAGTGCACTAACGGATTGTTCCTGTAAGATGTCCTAAATTGCTGAAATTGTGGGAAAATCTTGTGTTGCATGTTGATTTCCGGCACAAATTCCACAAACAGTTTCAACTTCATTAGAGTTTATCGTCTCTCCTTTCCTTAATTCCATGGCTTCGACCTTCCTTGTGAGGCTAGCCACCCATGCACTTATGCTATCCTCTTCATATAAGACATACATTCCCACTTTTTCCTTTTGTTGGCCAGTCTTGGAATTTGTTGGTTTCGATGTATCCCAAGACTGTGCATTTTGTACCAATTCTTCCAAATAATCCCATGCTTCATCAGCTTCCTTATTCATGAACTCCCCATTACACATCATCTCTACAAATTGGCGCATGAGTGAAGTCAGTCCTTCGTAGAAAAAGCTTATAACCCGCCAAATTTCATAGCCATGATGTAGGCATGCGTTTAATAATTCCTTAAACCTCTCCCAACATTGGAAGAAGGTTTCATCTTCCTTTTGGGCAAAGTTCATGATAAGGCGCTTCAACATGTTTGTTTTGTGAGTAGGGAGGAATTTTTTTATGAATTCCCTATGCATATCAGTCCATGCACCAATTGATCTTGGACTTAATGCATGAAGCCAACCTTTAGCTTTATCTTTAAGAGTAAAAGGGAAGAATTTGAGTCTCACCACATCATCAGTCACATTAGCAAAGTGCATGGTGGTTATTACCTCATCAAACTCCTTAAGGTGTTGATAGGCACTTTCACTGTCTAATCCATGGAATTTAGGGAGAAGTTGGATCACTCCCGGTTTCAAATCCACATTCCTTGCATTTGGTGGAAATACTATGCATGAGGGAGTGCTCGCTTTTGCTGGTTGCAAGAAGTCACGTAAAGTTCTAGGTCGAGGAACATCCTCAACCACATTCTCCCCCGTTTTAGTTTAGTTTAGGCCCAGATTAGGATTGGCCATCGGATTAGGTTGATTCACAGCCATACTTTCAGACAAAATTGGAGAAGTTAGATGTCTCCTAGCACGTGGTTCTCTGCCTATTCCTTCTACTATCCCCCCTTCACTTATGAGTCGGTTATTGGAATCCCGAGCCCAATGTGGCATGCAAATCTGAAAAGTATGAAACAAAAAGGAAAAGAATTCTTTCTTCCCTTCTTTACTCTTCTCTAAGACCGAAGCACAGGGTGTCTTGCAATGGCTATGCCAGAAGTAAGGATAGAGGCAGATTTCTCCTGGTCAATAGGGGTTCAGAGAACTCCCCACCCACTCTTTGAATCTTTTGAGAAAAAGTGCAGAAAAAGAAGAAAGAGGAGTAGAGGTGAGAAAAGAAATCTCTGAGCATAAGATGATCCAAGACGGCAGAGCCGACCAATAGGAATCCAGGTGGCACAAGGCCTACCTTTCAGAGATCCAAAAGGAGTCTCCACCCACTCTACAAGAGATAAATATGATAGGAATGAATAGGAGAAGGAGAAGAGTAAGGTTTAGAAAGATAGAACTTGATTCGGCACTTGAGATCCTTATATTTTTTTTAGCTTCCTAGAAATCCCTGCAAAAGGAAAATAAAATAAAACAAACTAAGTTAGTCCTAGAATCCTAAAAATCCTAAATAGATACTATTTTCAAAAATTTGTGAAAAACAGTCAAAGTCCCCGGCAACGGCGCCAAAAACTTGTTCGCTTCCCCAAGTGTAGGGTTGCGATGTAGTAATAAACTTGGTAAGACCGAGGTCGATCCACAGGGACTTATGTAGGAATTCACAAACACATCCAACAGTTTATATTAAAAAGCTAACAATCGGATTTTGTATGAGATTGATATAAGTAACAACTTTGAACTAAATTGAAGGTAAACAATTTAAAAAGGCACTAGGGGTTCAAGGATCCACTTGTAGCAATCCTTGATGCTCAATTCGCTGTGGTTTCTCATTCTCTCAACTAGAATCGAAATTAAGATCTATCTAGCCAGATGATAGAGCTGTTAAACCAAACAATCTGTCATATGTAAGGCCAATGTATATGATTCACTCAATGCAAGCTAGGATGAGCATGCTCAATTGCATATGTCAGTACCAATTCCAATAAACTAAGTTCATAATCATGATCATCATTAAGTCCTGTCACCAGACAAATCAAGATCATGATTTGAACTTAAATCAAATCACATGCACAGTCCCATACATAATTCAGAAAACCGAAAAAAGTAGAACTTTGGTAGGAAGTTCCCCCATGAAGATCATAGTACTAGAGCGTACTCCAATTCCTCGGATCATATAGGTCTAGACTAACACAAAGTAGTTAAGAACTTAAGTAATTCTCCCAAACATCCATGAGTCATCATAAGACTAAGAAAAACTACTTAGAACTTGTATAAACTTCAAACCATTGTTCATAAACATGAAATTCAATCTTAAAACCAACTTAGAACAAATTGAAACATCTTAGATTCACTACAAGCTTCACCTCTTAGCCTTAGCTAAGAGGTTTAGTTGCTCAAGATCCAAGGAAACATGAAACAACTAGAAAAATCATAAAAACAGCAAAACGAACTAGAAGGAGTTGTGGAACTCCGAAATCCACTTCTGCCGCCTCACACCTTGCTCAAACTCTTCTTAGATACCCTAGGAACAATCCATAGGTGTCCTTTTATAGCTTTGGAACCCTAGGTGTGAAGAAACTTCGAGAAATCCCTCAGATTTGCGTTTTGCGCAGAGATTTTCGGAGCTTGCGGAAGAAGTTTTCCTACACAGCCGACCGGTCGGACCCCTTGTCCGGTTGGTCGGACAAAGTGCTTGCAATTAAAATTTTCACTGGAGTATTTTTTCACAGTCCGACCCACCAGCCGACTGGTCGGCCAGTCTGTCCGGCCGGTCGGTCAGTGGGTCAGCCTTCAATCTACTGAGTTTTCTGGACATTGCAATGGATAGGCCAACCCTTTAGTCGGCCGGTCGGTCAGTGGGTCAGCCTTCATAAAAATGTGTCTAGAGATTTTTCTCTTTCTGGAGGGTTTGGCCGGCCGGTCGATGGCTATGACCGGCCGGCCGGTGGACATAAACTTGGCTGAATCTTCAGCTTTTCCTCCATCTTCAATGTGCTTTTGCTCCACCTTTGGTCCTTCATTCCTTTGATCTTCAAGATGCATAAATGACCTATCTTATCCCTCATTTGATGACTTCTCTCTTTTACTCCTTGCTTCCTTCTTCCTCTTGGTCCTCCTTCGATCTTCATTCAATGGTTCTAAATGGACCCTTTCTATCTTCAATTGAGTGAAGTCCACTCTCATTCCTGCAATCACAACACATGCATTAAATTAGTCTTTAAATCATGAAAACCTTGCATAATGAGTGATGAATTGGGGCTAAAATATGCACAATTGAGAGCTCATAAAGGCCGCAAAGCCTATGGATCCGAAAAATTCCAAAGAGGATGATAGCTCAAACAACACTCCACAAGAGAAAGAATTGGAAATGCAATACAAGCCAGTTGCCCCATTTCCCCAAAGGTTGATTTCACCTAAACCTTTGGACAAAAATCTAGAAATTTTAGAGGTTTTCAAGCAGGTGAAGATCAACATCCCGTTGTTGGATGCCATAAAACAAATACCATCTTATGCCAAAATTCTAAAGGAATTGTGTACGGTCAAAAGGAAACACAATGTTCGCAACAAACTACTTTTGACTGAGAATTTGAGCGCTATCATTAAACAAGAGGTGCCCTAAAAATACAAGGATCTGGGTAGTCCAACCATCTCATGCATCATAGGAGACTACCGGATTAAACAAGCCTTACTCGACTTGGGGGCAAGTGTGAACCTCATTCCATACTCGGTTTACGAACAACTTGGGTTAGGTGAATTGAAACCCACCAAAACCACACTCCAACTTGCTGATAGATCCATTCGTATACCGAGAGGAATAATTGAGGATGTTTTAGTTCAAGTTGATAAATTCTACTACCCAGTAGACTTTATTGTCTTGGATACACATTCCGTGATAGGTACCGGTGCTCAAATTCCTGTCATACTTGGCCGCCCTTTTCTAGCTACTTCCAGTGCGATTATCAATTGTAGAAACGGGCTAGTACAAATGTCCTTTGGAAATATGACACTTGAGCTAAATATAATTGATTTATGCAAGCAACCACGGGAGCTTGATGATGAGATCCACGAGATAAATATGATTGAGTCATTCGTGGAAGATACACTCCCCTTGTCATTATATTCCGACCCTTTGGAGGCATGTGTGGCCCACTCTCATGAGATAAATGATAACACAATACGAGAGATGGATGCCATGTTAGATGTGATGCCAGTACTTGATAACAAAAGATGGAGGGCCCTATTTGAGCCTTTACCTGTAAACGACAACAAAGCCCTCCCATCCAATATCAAGGCACCAACACTCGACCTAAAACCATTACCAAGTGAGTTGAAATATGTCTATTTAGGTCGAGATGAGACATATCCGGTGGTGATTTCTTCCCACTTAGATGAGGAACAAGAGAGTAGGTTAATGTTCGCTTCCCCAAGTGTAGGGTTGCGATGTAGTAATAAACTCGGTAAGACCGAGGTCGATCCACAGGGACTTGTGTAGGAATTCACAAATACATCCAATAATATCTATTGAAAGCTAACAACCAGATTTGTATGAATTTGATATGAGTAAAAAAATTGAATTAAGTTGAAGGCAAATAATTATAAAGAGGCACTAGGGGTTCAAGGATCCACTTGTAGTAATCCTTGATGTTCAATCCGCTGTGGTTTCTCACTTTCTTAACTAGAATCGATATTAAGATCTATCTAGCCGGATGATAGAGCTGTTAAACCATACAATCTGTTATATGTAAGTCTAATGCATAAGATTCACTCAATGTAAGCTAGGCTGAGCATGCTCAATTGCATAGGTCAGTCCTAATTCCAAAAGGCTCAGTTCACAATCATAACCATCCTCAACTCCTGTCACAAGACAAGGCTAGATCATGATTTGAACTTGATTCAAATCACATGCACAGTCCATACACATTATAGAAATTCAGAAAAGTAGAACTTTGATAGGAAGTCTCCACATGAAGATCATAGTACTAGAGCGTACTCCAATTCCTCGGATCATACAGGTCTAGACTAATACAAACCTAATTAAGAATTTAAGTAATTCTCCCAAACATCCATGAGTCATCATAAGACTAAGAAAAACTACTTAAAACTTGTATAAACTTCAAACCATAGTTCATAAACATGAATTCCCAACTTAAAACCAACTTAGAGCGAATTGAAACATCTTGGATCCACTACAAGCTTCACCTTTTAGCCCTAGCTAAGAGGTTTAGCTGCTTATGATCCAAGGAAACATGAAACAACCAAAAAACTCATAAAAATAGTAAAACAAACTAGAAGGAGTTGTGGAACTCCGAAACCCACTTCCGCCGCCTCTAAGCTTGCTTCAACCCTCCGAAGATACCCTAGGAACGATCCCTAGGTGTCCTTTTATAGTAGGGAGGCTCGACAACTTCAGAATTCTCTAGAATCTGCGTAGGCTTACGCAGTGCGCAGAGATTTTCGGCGCCAGAATTGGATAGTCCGCATCTTACGCACGTCCGACTGGTCTTGACCGGTCTGAGTAACTAGCCGACCGGTCTTGACCGGTCGTGCTTCACTGGGAAATCAGTCCAGCAAGCTCTTGACTATAAAAAGATTTTTGGCCGACCGGTCACGACCGGTCGGTGTGCTTTATCAATATGTCCAGCAAGCTCTGGAAGGTCAAGGGGAGATGGCCAACCGGTCTGCACCGGTCGTGGCCCTCCTGGCCGACCGGTCACAACCTGTCTTGCCTGTTTTCTTCTTCGTTCTTCTTTTTTTCTTTCCTTCTTTCTTTGGTCCTCCTTGATCTTCATTCAAATAGTTCTAAATGGGGTCTTTTTGTCATCAATTAGGCGGAGTCCACTCTCAATCCTGCAATCACCAAACATGCATTCAACGAGTCTTTAAATCATGAAAATCTTGCACAATTAGTGATGAATTGGTGTTAGAATATGCACAATTAAGAGCTCAACACACCCCCCAACCAGCATTTTTCTAGTCCCGAGCAAAACATTCGTGAAGCTAATTCCATTCTTCAAAACTCAACTCTCTTTCAGAAACCATTCTTCTATACATCCCAAGACATACAAGTGTAAGATTCAGAAATATTAGGCGATAGAGGTTGAAACCGTAAACCCTCAAAACATGATAAGCATTCATATGAAATTCTCGCTAATTGGTTGATAAATAGACGAACTTGAACAAATTCAACCTAGTGTGCATAGTGAGAATTTATCTCATGAGTTTCTAGGATTATCTTCCTCATAGATCAACCAGACCATAGATCTCAAGATATATGGAGCAACAACAAGCCAATGACGGGAATTTGTCTTACTGTCCTTCCGATGACTTTGACACTACGTCCCATTTCCGGCTTTGGTTACGGGTAGACCATCCCCTGGTTGGTAGTAGGTAGCCCTAATCGGAATTTTCCATCATTTTTCCATCATTCCCAATTTCATCCTTCCTTTTCCTTTTTCTTTTAATTTAGATAGGATTTTTAGAAATCCATATCTTGCATTGTTTTCCCATGGACGAGGATGGACAACGTACCCCGGCTTGATGTCTCAACACCTTGAATCAAAATCTAACTGATCCACAAATCACATAATCCCTTCAACTCGTGAAAATCGTGTAATGTGAACTAGGTGTAAGAGTGTTCAAATTTTCTATCAATCACAGAATTAGGAGAATTCTCATATAAAACCATTATGCCAAGAGAAGATCAAGAATTTTAACCTCATACACTTCATATCCCCTCATCTTACACTCATATCATCTTGAATGCATAGAATCAAAATTTCCAAAAGAGTTTTGAATTTTAGAAAAAGCGAAAAATTTCTACATTATTGCTCGAAACGTTACAAAACGCTGGATTCATCCAAGTGATCCTACACCCCCCAACCAAATCTTGCATGTCCTCAATGTAAAAGATGTGCAATAAACAAAACATGAGAGCAATTTGAACATAAAAGGGAGTGAGGAATGAGAGTACCTGAAAAAGTGAAAAGTGGAATTCTTCCTCCTTATAACAAGCTTAAGCAAAAGTAAAAAAAAGCAACAAAATCAACAAAATCCTAATCCTAACTACTCTATACCTCCGTCAGACTAGGAGATCAATCATCCTGATACACAGGATCATTCAGAGGTATGGACATACCTTCTGAAGGAAATTTCTCAAAGAACGGCTTTAATCGCTGCCCATTCACCTTAAAAATGTTGCCTTTCCTCGGATTTAACAGCTTGACTGTCCCATATGGATAGACAGTTTGCACAATGTAAGGACCAGTCCATCGAGATCTCAATTTTCCCGGAAATAGATGTACGCGAGAATTATACATGAGGACTTTTTGATTGATTGTGAATGTCTTGCGAAGAATATTCTTATCATGGAATATCTTCGTCTTGTCCTTGTTAATTCTCGCATTCTCATATGCTTCGTTTCGGATTTCTGCAAGTTCATTCAATTGTAGTTTGTGCAAAGAGCTTGCCTTGTCATAATCAAAATTCATCTTCTTAATAGCCAATATGCCCTATGTTCCAACTCCACAGGCTAGTGACACGCCTTCCCATAGACAAGTCTATAGGGAGACATTCCAATAGGGGTTTTGAAAGCAGTACGGTAGGCCCAAAGCGCATCGGTAAGCCGAAGTGACCAATCCTTGCGATCGGGGTTCACCGTTTTCTCTAAAATGTGTTTAATCTCCCTATTAGATATCTCAGCTTGTCCACTCGTTTGTGGGTGATAGGGAGTGCTCACTTTGTGTGTTACGCCATATTTCTACATTAAGGTTTCAAAAGGGCGATTGCAAAAGTGAGACCCTCCATCACTTATGATGACTCGAGGTGTTCCAAACTGGGAAAGAATATTCTCTTTTAAGAAGCGAATGACCGTTTTATGGTCATTATTCCGGCAAGAGATGGCCTCGACCCATTTGGAAACATAATCACCGGCAAGCAAGATGTATACGTTTCCAAAAGAAGATGGGAATGGGCCCATGAAATCGATGCCCCAACAATAAAAAATTTCGATTATTAAGATGGGATTGAGTGGCATCATATTTCTACGGGAAATTCCTCCTAATTTCTGACAAGGTTCACATGCTTTGCAAAACTCATGTGTGTCTTTGAACATTGTGGGCCAATAAAACCCACATTGCAGAATTTTCGCTGTGGTCTTTTTAGCCGAAAAGTGGCCACCACATGCCTGAGAATGACAGAAGGAGATGATACTTTGTTGTTCCTCATCTGGCACACATCTCCTTATGATTTGATTGGGACAATACTTGAATAAGTATGAGTCGTCCCATAGGAATTTCCACACCTCCGCGAAGAATTTATCATTATCTTGCTTTTTCCAATGTGTAGGAATTGTACCTGTAACAAGATAGTTAGCAATGTCCGCATACCATGACAATTGGTAAACAGCAAAAAGTTGTTCATCCGGAAACATGTCATTGATCACAGTCATTTCAGGAGAATCTGTGAGGACAAGTCGAGAGAGATGGTCAGCTACGACATTTTCTACTCCTTTCTTATCACGTATTTCTATGTCGAATTCCTGGAGTAGAAGGATCCATCTTAACAACCGTGGTTTAGCATCCTTCTTAGAGAGAAGATACTTAAGCGCGGCATGGTTAGTGAATATAATAATCTTGGATCCAATCAAGTAGGACCTAAACTTGTCCAAGGCAAAAACTACGGTTAAAAGTTCTTTTTCAGTAGTGGTGTAATTTGCTTGGGCTGAGTTTAGGGTTCTACTTGCATAGTAGATGACACATGGCTTTTTCTCTTTTCTTTGGCCTAGCACGGCCCCAATAGCATAGTCGCTAGCATCACACATAATTTCAAAAGGAAGGCTTCAATCAGGTGGTTGCATTATGGGAGCACATGTCAACATACCTTTAAGGGTGGTAAAGGCCTTTTGACATTCTTCATTCCACTCGAATGAATTTTCCTTTTGAAGTAGGTTACATAAAGGACGAGAGAGTGAACTAAAGTCCTTTATAAACCTTCTGTAAAATCCTGTGTGTCCTAAAAAGGACCGTACATCTCGTATGCTCTTGGGTGGTGGAAGGTTAGAGATAAGATCAATTTTCGCTTTGTCCACCTCGATTCCATTTTGTGAAATGATGTGACCAAGTACAATTCCCTTTTGAACCATGAAGTGACACTTCTCCCAATTCAGCACAAGGTTCTTCTCTTCACATCTTTTCAGCACAGATTTCAAGTGCTCAAGGCACTCATCAAAGCTACAACCAAATGCGCAAAAATCATCCATGAAGACTTCGAGAATTGTCCCCACCATATCAGAAAAGATACTCATCATACAACGCTGAAAAGTGGCGGGGGCATTACATAATCCAAACGGCATCCGTCTATAGGCATGTGAATATAGTCTTTTGTTCGTCTTCACGTGCAATCTCTATTTGGTTATACCCTGAATAGCCATCAAGGAAGCAAAAGTGGGAATGACCTGCCAACCGTTCTAAGATTTGATCAACAAATGGTAGGGGGAAGTGGTCTTTCCTCGTGACAGTGTTTAGCTTCCTGTAGTCAATGCACATTCTCCAACCGGTAGTGACTCTAGTTGGCACGAGTTCATTGTTGGTAGTGGCTACGATGGTTATTCTGGATTTCTTAGGCACCACTTGAGTTGGGCTCACCCATTGACTATTGGATATTGGGTAAATAATACCCACATCTAATAGTTTTACCACTTCAGCCTTAACCACATCCTTCATGTTTGGATTTAATCGTCTTTGTGGTTGCCGGGATGTCTTTGCATTCTCCTCAAGGTATATGCGATGAGTACAAATCAGTGGGTCTATACCCTTGAGATCCGCAATTGACCATCCAGTGGCACTCTTGTGCTCTAATAGAGTGGCCATTAGCCTACTCTCTTGTTCCTCCTCCAACTGGGAAGAAATCACCACTGGGTATGTCTCATCTCGACCTAAATAAACATATTTCAGCTCACTCGGTAATGGTTTTAGGTCGAGTGTTGGTGCCTTGATGTTGGATGGGAGGGCCTTGTTCTCGTTTACAGGCAAAGGCTCAAATAGGGCCCTCCATCTTTTATTATCAAGCACCGTCATCACATCTAGAATAGCATCCGTCTCTTGTGTTGTGTCATCATTTATCTCATGAGAATGGGCCACACATGCCTCCAAAGGGTCGGAAGATAGTGACAAGGGGAATGTATCTTCCACGAATGATTCAATCATGTTTAGTTCGTGGATATCATCATCAACCTCCCGTGGTTGTTTGTATAAATCATATATGTTAAGCTCAAGGGTCATATTTCCAAAGGACATTTGTACAAGTCTGTTTCTACAATTGATAATTGCATTTGAAGTAGCTAGAAACGATAGTCCAAGTATGACGGGAATTCGAGCACCGGTGCCTATCACGGGATGTGTATCCAAGACAATAAAGTCTACCGGGTAGTAGAATTTATCAACTTGGACTAGAACATCCTCAATCATTCCTCTCGGTATACGAATGGATCTATCAGCAAGTTGGAGTGTGGTTTTGGTGGGTTTCAATTCACCTAACCCAAGTTGCTCGTAGACCAAGTATGGAATGAGATTCACACTTGCCCCCAAGTCGAGTAAGGCTTGTTTAATCCGGTAGTCTCCTATGATGCATGAGATGGTTGGACTACCCGGATCCTTGTATTTTTGGGGCACCTCTTGTTTGATGATGGCGATCAAATCCTCGGTCAAAAGTACTTTGTTGTGAACATTGTGTTTCCTTTTGACTGTAGACAATTCCTTTAGAAATTTGGCATATGATGGTATTTGTTTTATTGCGTCCAACAGCGGGATGTTGATCTTCACCTGCTTGAATACTTCTAAAATTTTCATATTTTTATCTAAAGGTTTAGGTGAAATTAACCTTTGTGGAAACGGAGCAACCGACTTGTATTGCCTTTCCGGTTCTTTCTCTTATGGAGTGTTGTTTGAGTTATCATCCTCTTTGAAAATTTCCGGATCCTTAGGCTTTGGGGCCTTCACCAAATTAGATTTGTCAATTTCTTTGCCACTTCTCAAAGTGGTGATAGCTTGAACATGTTCCGTGTGGTGAGAGGATGAGCTTGCATCTTGTATCTCAAACTAGGTTCTTGGGTTAGGAAGAGGTTAGGCAGGAAGTGTGCCCTTCTCTTTAACACTAAGATGAGATTCAACTCTCGCCATTGATGTTTTCAATTCATTGATGGCTTGGGTTGAATTTTGATTGAATTTCAATTGCTCTTGCATGAACCCATCTATTTTCAGAGAATTTGTCTTATTATAGTCAGCTTGGACCGATACGAATGCACCCAACATCTCCTCTAGCGTCACTTTTGGAGTAATGACTAGAGATGGACCTAGTATAGGTTGAGCTTGAGGGATAGGGGTTGCATTCGCAGTGGGTCCATTCCTCCAACTGAAGTTGGGATGGTTCTTGCAACTAGCATTAAACGTGTTTGAGGTTGGAGCACCAAATTGTCGTTGATAACTATTTATGGCATTTGATTGTTCTTGTAAGATGTCCTGAACTGCTGAAATTGTGGGACACTCTTGTGTTGCATGTTGATTTCCGGCACAAATTCCACAAACAGTTTTAATGTCATTGGAGTTAATTGTCTCTCCTTTCCTCAATTCCATGGCTTCGACCTTTCTTGTGAGGCTAGCCACTCGTGCACTTATGCTGTCCTTTTCTGATAGGACATACATTCCTCCTTTTTCCTTTTGTTGGCCAGTCTTGGAATTTGTTGGTTTTGATGGATCCCAAGACTGTGCATTCTCAGCCAATTCTTCCAAATAATCCCATGCTTCATCAGCCTCCTTATTCATGAACTCCCCATTACACATCATCTCTACGAATTGGCGCATGGGTGAAGTCAGTCCTTCATAGAAAAAGCTTATAACCCGCCAAATTTCATAGCCATGATGTGGACATGCGTTTAATAGGTCCTTAAACCTCTCCCAACATTGGAAGAAGGTTTCATCTTCCTTTTGGGCAAAGTTCATGATAAGGCGCTTCAACATGTTTGTTTTGTGAGTAGGGAAGAATTTTTTTATGAATTCCCTATGCATATCAGTCCATGCACCAATTGATCTTGGCCTTAATGCATGAAGCCAACCTTTTGCTTTATCTTTAAGGGTAAAAGGGAAGAATTTAATTCTCACCACATCGTCAGTCACATTAGCAAAGTGCATGGTGGTTATTACCTCATCAAACTCCTTAAGGTGTTGATAGGCACTTTCACTGTCTAATCCATGGAATTTAGGGAGAAGTTGGATCACTCCCGGTTTCAAATCCACATTCCCTGCATTTGGTAGAAATACTATGCATGAGGGAGTGCTCGCTTTTGCTGGTTGCAAGAAGTCACGTAAAGTTCTAGGTCGAGGAACATCCTCAACCACATTCTCCCCCGTTTCAGTTTGGTTTTGGCCCTGATTAGGATTGGCCATTGGATTAGGTTGATTCACAGCTATATTTTCAGACAAAATTGGAGAGTCTAGATGTCTCCTAGCACGTGGCTCTCTGTCAATTCCTTCTACTATCCCCCCTTCACTTATGAGCCGGTTATTGGAATCCCGAGCCCAATGTGGCATGTAAAACAAAAAATATGAAACAAAGAGAAAGAAGAATTCTTCCTCCCTTTCTTCACTCTTCTCTAATACCGAAGCACAAGGTGTCTTGCAATGGCTAAGCCAGAAGCCAGGATAGAGACCGATTTCTCCTGGTCAATAGGGGTTCAGAGAACTCCCCACCCACTCTTTGAATCGTTTGAGAAAAAGTGCAGAAAAAGGAGAAAGAGGAGTAGAGGTGAGAAAAGAAATCTCTGAGCACAAGGTGATCCAAGACGGCAGAGCCGACCAATAGGAATCCAGGTGGCATAAGGCCTACCTTTCAGAGATCCAAAAGGAGTCTCCACCCACTCTACAAGAGATGAATATGATAGGAATGAATAGGAGAAGGAGAAGAGTAAAGTTTAGAAAGATAGACCTGATTCGGCACTTGAAATCCTTGTATCTTCTTCAGCTTCCTAGAAATCCCTGAAAAGAAAAAAAATCAAATAAACAAGCTAAGTTAGTCCTAAATAGATACTAATTTCAGAAATTTGTGAAAAATCGTCAAAGTCCCCGGCAGCGGCGCCAAAAACTTGTTTACTTCCCCAGGTGTAGCGTTGCGATGTGGTAATAAACTCGGTATGACCGAGGTCGATCCATAGGGACTTGTGTAGGAATTCACAAATACATCCAATAATATCTATTGAAAGCTAACAACCAGATTTTGTATGAATTTGATATGAGTAACAAAATTGAATTAAGTTGAAGGTAAATAATTATAAAGAGGCACTAGGGGTTCAAGGATCCACTTGTAGTAATCCTTGATGTTCAATCCGCTGTGGTTTCTCACTTTCTCAACTAGAATCGATATTAAGATCTATCTAGCCGAATGATAGAGCTGTTAAACCAAACAATCTGTTATATGTAAGTCCAATGCATAAGATTCACTCAATGTAAGCTAGGCTGAGCATGCTCAATTGCATAGGTCAGTCCTAATTCCAAAAGGCTCAGTTCACAATCATAACCATCCTCAACTCCTTTCACAAGACAAGGCTAGATCATGATTTGAACTTGATTCAAATCACATGCACAGTCCATACACATTATAGAAATTCAGAAAAGTAGAACTTTGATAGGAAGTCTCCACATGAAGATCATAGTACTAGAGCGTACTCCAATTCCTCGGATCATACAGGTCTAGACTAATACAAACCAATTAAGAATTTAAGTAATTCTCCCAAACATCCATGAGTCATCATAAGACTAAGAAAAACTACTTAAAACTTGTATAAACTTTAAACCATAGTTCATAAACATGAATTCCCAACTTAAAACCAACTTAGAGCGAATTGAAACATCTTGGATCCACTACAAGCTTCACCTTTTAGCCCTAGCTAAGAGGTTTAGCTGCTTATGATCCAAGGAAACATGAAACAACCAAAAAACTCATAAAAATAGTAAAACAAACTAGAAGGAGTTGTGGAACTCCGAAACCCACTTCCGCCGCCTCTAAGCTTGCTTCAACCCTCCGAAGATACCCTAGGAACGATCCCTAGGTGTCCTTTTATAGTAGGGAGGCTCCACAACTTCAGAATTCTCCAGAATCTGCGTAAGCTTACGCAGTGCGTAGAGATTTTCGGCGCCAGAATTGGAAAGTCCGCATCTTACGCACGTCCGACTGGTCTTGACCAGTCTGAGTAACTGGCCGACCGGTCTTGACCGGTCGTGCTTCACTGGGAAATCAGTCCAGCAAGCTCTTGACTATAAAAAGATTTCTGGCCGACCGGTCTTGACCGGTCGGACTGGCCTGGCCGACCGGTCACGACCGGTCGGTGTGCTTTATCAATATGTCCAGCAAGCTCTGGAAGGTCAAGGGGAGATGGCCGACCGGTCTAGACTGGTCGTGGCCCTCCTGGCCGACCGGTCACAACCTGTCTTGCCTGTTTTCTTCTTCGTTCTTCTTTTCTTCTTTCCTTCTTTCTTTGGTCCTCCTTGATCTTCATTCAAATAGTTCTAAATGGGGTCCTTTTGTCATCAATTAGGCGGAGTCCACTCTCAATCCTGCAATCACCAAACATGCATTCAACGAGTCTTTAAATCATGAAAATCTCGCACAATGAGTGATGAATTGGTGTTAGAATATGCACAATTAAGAGCTCAACAGTTAATGGCCACTCTATTAGAGCACAAGAGTGCCATTGGGTGATCGATTGCGGATATCAAAGGCATAGACCCACTGATTTGTACTCATCGCATACACGTTGAGGAGAATGCGAAGACATCTAGGCAACCACAAAGACGACTCAATCCAAACATGAAGGATGTGGTTAAGGCCGAAGTGGTGAAACTATTAGATGTGGGTATTATTTACCCAATATCCAATAGTCAATGGGTGAGTCCAACTCAAGTGGTGCCTAAGAAATTTGGAATAACCATCGTAGCCAATGCCAATAATGAACTCATACCAACCAGAGTCACTACCGGTTGGAGAATGTGCATTGACTACAAGAAGCTAAACACTGTCACGAGGAAAGACCACTTCCCCCTACCGTTTGTTGATCAAATTCTAGAAAGGTTGGCGGGTCATTCCCATTTTTGCTTCCTTGACAGCTATTCAGGGTACAGCCAAATAGAGATAGCCCGTGAAGACCAAGAAAAGATTACATTCACATGTCCATTCGGCACTTTCGCCTATCGACGGATGCCATTTGGACTATGTAATGCCCCTGCTACCTTTCAACATTGTATGATGAGTATCTTTTCTGATATGGTGGGGACAATTCTCGAAGTCTTCATGGATGATTTCTCAGTATTTGGTTTTAGCTTTGATGAGTGCCTTGAGCATTTGAAATCTGTGCTGAAAAGATGTGAACCTTGTGTTGAATTGGGAGAAGTGTCACTTTATGGTTCAAAAGGGAATTGTACTTGGTCACATCGTTTCACAAAATGGAATCGAGGTGGACAAAGCGAAAATCGATCTTATCTCTAACCTTCCACCACCCAAGAGCATACGAGATGTGCGGTCCTTTTTGGGACACGTAGGATTTTATAGAAGGTTCATAAAGAACTTCAGTTCACTTTCTCATCCTTTGTGTAACCTACTTCAAAAGGAGAATTCCATTGAGTGGAATGAAGACTGTCAAAAAGCTTTTACCACACTTAAAGGAATGTTGACATGTGCTCCCATAATGCAACCACCTGATTGGAGCCTTCCTTTTGAAATTATGTGCGACGCAAGCGATTATGCTATTGGGGCCGTGCTAGGCCAAAGAATAGAGAAGAAGCCATGTGTTATATACTATGCAAGTAGAACCTTAAACTCTACCCAAGTAAACTACACTACAACAGAAAAAGAACTTTTAGCCGTAGTTTTTGCCTTGGACAAGTTTAGGTCCTACTTGATTAGATCAAAGATCATCATATTCACTGACCATGCCGCGCTTAAGTACCTTCTCTCTAAGAAGGATGCTAAACCACAGGTTGTTAAGATGGATCCTTCTACTCCAAGAATTTGACATAGAGATACGTGATAAGAAAGCAGTAGAAAATGTAGTGGTTGACCACCTCTCTCGACATGTTCTCACAGATTCCCCTGAAACGACCTCGATCAATGACATGTTCCCTGATGAACAACTTTTTGCAGTCTCCCAATTGCCATGGTATGCGGACATTGCTAACTATCTTGCTACAGGTACGATTCCTACACATTGGAAAAATCAAGATAAGGATAAGTTCTTCACTGAGGTGTGAAAATTTCTATGGGACGACCCATACTTATTTAATTATTGTCCCGATCAAATCATAAGGAGATGTGTGCCAGATGATGAACAACAAAGTATCATCTCCTTTTGTCATTCCCAGGCTTTTGGTGGCCACTTTTCGGCTAAGAAGACCACAGTCAAAATTCTGCAATGTGGGTTCTATTGGCCCACTATGTTCAAAGACACACATGAGTTTTGCAAAACATGTGAGTGTTAATGTCAGATTTTGTAACGAGATCCTCCGGTTTTTCTCCTTCACTCCAGCAGGGATTTCCACCACCAGACCTGAAAGAAGACAGATAGCAACTAAGGGTGGCTGGGGACCAGCCGTTAGCCCTCCGATACTTAAGTCAGGCCAAAGCAAGAAGAAGAGAAGCCAAGCAAAACGGGACAGAGAATGAATGTTGTGTGTGTCCTTCTCTTAATGGAGTCACCCCTTTATATAGATCTGAAGCAACCCAATTTGTTACGTAAGATATCGAAATCCCGCTGATGTCGCATACGATACTGAGATCTTGCTGATTTCGTGGGATAAGATCCTATCTTTAGAGACGAGACCCAACCCAGTGACTTACTTCAGCAATCACGTCCCTTGATGGCAATCCCTTGAGATCCGGAACCATTTAGAGAAGGTAAGCCCAAACACCGACCTATACGGGCTGCCGGTAGGCGTAGTAATAGCGCTGATGGCTCATGATAAACTGGAAGCCGTAGTTGGAGTCATAGCTTCCGAAAAGGAAGGAGACGCCCGTAGTTGGAGTCATAGCTTCCGAAAAGGAAGGAGACGCCGACAAGACGAAAACCACCGAACTGGACGTAGCCTTGCTTGGCCTCGGCCTTGCAGAGTCATACTGCTCGACGGGAATTGGGTGCTGGTACTGAAGGATAAGAGATGTAACCGCAGAAAAGCTGTTCGCATGTTAGAACCTGGTCGCGAGTCTAAGTGCTCGCTCATTTTGACGAAACTCCTTTCAACGACTTATGAGAAGGTCTGCTCGCTATTCAGGGAAGGAATCTTTGCTTCGCTTTATCTGATCATAGACTAAGGGAGCACGAAGCCTTGCGAATAGGTGCTCTGTTTTTATCCGTCCTACGACTCTCGAGCTTATGATCTCAAGAGTCGAATGGGCAACCTACACTTACCCGATCAGCGACTCTCGATCAGATGATCTCGAGAGTCTGATGGGTACTTCCGTACTTTCCTGATCTGCGACTCTCGATCAGATGATCTCGCGGGTAGAATGGGCGCTCGTGTACAATCTTTAATAGCTAAGCTGATCTCCGTTACTTTGTCTATAACAGATGCCCCCCAAGTCCTTGCCGCCAAGAATTTTTAAGGGAAGGACTTAGCTCACTATCACACGTAACCGCCCGCTGCTTTCATCGAGAATGACACCTCACATGATGGGCTGGAATTAATGAGCGCCAGCTTTCCGCAGCCTTTTCGCTGATGGAAAATGAAGGGGCGCTCGCCACGTGTTTGAGGAGTTAATGGGCGTGCCCGCTCGAGCGCTGCGTCAAAGGAGGGACTGCCACGTGCCATCAGATACGGCGGAATGATTGACTATAAATATACGGAGTCCGCCATTTCTTTGATTTTCTACAGAAGCTTTTTCGAAAGGAACTTGCAGTCTTTTCTTCCATTATTCTTCCTCCGGTGTTCATTTTCTTTTCTGTTTTTGGTATACTTCCTTTTTTCTCCTCCTCCTTTTGTTTTTATCTTCTCATGGCTGGGAACTCTGACGAGACCACTGTCCCTCTTGGTGATGCCACTCCGGAATCCTCTGCCTCCAGCAGTGCGAGGGTTTCGGCAGGGAGATACACAGCAGCCGGATATCCTTCCGTTTTATCGGAGGACCGGCTGGCTGAGTTACGGGAGAGATACCTGATCCCCGACTCAGTCACTCTCCGCTTGCCCGGAGGTGAAGAAACACCAGACTCCCCCCCCCCAGGATGCGTAGCATTTTATGAGTACCAGCTTATCCTGGGGGTACGCCTTCCCCTCCATCCCTTCATTCACGATGTACTCCGGTGTTACAAGATTGCCCTCGGGCAACTCATCGTGAATGGGTGGAGGGTAGTTTTGGGCTCCTTTGCCCTTTGGGCTCAGGATGGCAACGGGGAACTCACGGCGGAGGAATTCCTCCGTATGTTTCGTTTAAAGAAAGCTCCCTCCAGTGAAGGCTGGTACTATTTGTGTTATTGGCACCGGGATAACTTCGTGTTGGGGAAGCCCTCCTCGAACTATCCCGGCTGGAGGAAGCGGTGGTTCTATGCTTCCGGGAACTGGGAGTCTGCCTCCTCCAAGGGTCCAAGAGTGACTCGATTTTTCTGTGAAGGTAGACACAATCCCGCATTGTGCAGTTTCTCCAGTTAGGTTTTTAGGGTTTTGCTTCGTTTGACCCCTGTTTGTGCTCGCAGGTATCCCGGCCTTGAGAAAACCGAATCTGAAGGGAGGGATCAACGAGAAGATTGTCAAAGTGTACAAGGTGCCTGTTGGAGATAGGCACATTGAGGCTTGCTTGTCTCCTTCGCGACTTGCAGCAACGGGCCTCATATCCAGAAGAGAGGTTGAGATGACGAAGGCTAGAGAGAAGAGAGGCCTGCTGCCCCGACTGAAGGGCACAAGCTCCAAGAGGCAGAAGAGAATCCCTGCCGAACCTTCCCAATCTTCCATCCGCACGGGCAGCGATCAGCCTGCCCTTCCCGCGAGCATGGCGGGGGCCCCAGCTGGGCCCACTATTCCTTCACTGGTGGTCGCACCTGGACCGCTAGTGATTAACATTGCTGACAACTCCCCGGATGGGGTAGGGTCCGGCTGCCCCCCAGCCGAAGAGGCTCGAGAGCAGGTAGAGCCTCAAGAGCCGATTCCTGCTCGCGAACTGGTCCCTGCTACCGAGCAGGGACCTGCTCGCGAGTGAATGCCTCCGCCTCGCGAGCAGGCCGGGTTGGTCGTCGCCCAACCGTCAGGGAGCGGGACATACTCTATTCCCCGCCACCTCCATCCAGTATGTAAATTTTTATTTGAGAATGTCCCTCCTCATGCCTCGGCTCTCTTCCCGAGCCAAGCCCTGAGAACCTTCTCCTCGAAGCGGGGATGAGGATGGTTCAGGTAAGACTTCGTCAAGACCTACTTCATTCTGTTATCATGTTCCAGAATATTCTTATATTTTTATCTCTTTTGCAGGGCTTGGATCTTATCCTGCGAACGAGGCGTGATATTGTTGCCGCCCGTCGCACGATAGATGAGGCTGAGGGGAAGAGGACTGCCTTGGAAAAGGCAGTTTAAGGAAGAGATCAACTGCTCAAGGCTCGTGAGTCGATGATCGCGAAGAGAGATGAGGAGAAAAAGATCCTCATCGAGAAGATTCAAGTCCTGACCGACAGGTATCAGGCCTTGGATTCAGACTTCGTGAAGCTCACGGGTTTGAAGGAGAAGGCTGAGAGAGAGAGGGAGATCTTCCGACAAGACAAGATCTCATTAGAGGAGCAGTTCGCGGAGACCAGGTCGCAGCTCAAGGAAGCCTACGACAACCTGACCAGGGAGCGCACCGCTCTCGCGCAGCTTAAGGACGACTCGATCCACTGGGACGAGGAGAGAGTCGCCCTTGTAAAAATGCTTTCGGAGGAAGGTCCTCGAGCGGTTTTCGAGTTCCGGACTTCGCAGCTATATGACGACGAAAGGTACGAGTCGTATGATGCTGGTCGCGACTTTGCGCTAAGAGTAGTACAACGAATGATCCCATCCTTTAATATGGGGGAGTTTGGTCGAGTCGCGACCATCATAGCTGCCGAAGAGCAAGCTGCTGCTGAGAACGAAGTGACTGAAGCCACTCAGGCTGAAGGGGCTCCAGAAATGGGCCCTGAAGTTGAGAGCACAGCTCCTCCTCCAAGGGATTGATTTTCTTTGTTTTCCTCTCTTGTATCCGTGAATAGATATTGTAAACATTTATCATCAATGAAAAAATATTTTTGGAAGTATTGTCCTCGCTTACTCTTTCCCTTTCATGCAATGAATGCCTTCTCATTTTTGTAATGAGTTATGCTCAACCCGGGGGGTCGTAGCGACCAAACCCTCGTGGAGATAGGCTGATCTATCGATTGAGACCCCCAGGTTGATTTCATGTTGATTCATCAGAGGATGCGAACCCTTGATCCGAGCACGAGCTACGCTGCTCGCGATTAGGGTGCATGACTGCGACCCGGTAACTCGAGCACGAGCCGTGCTGTTCGCATTCTGGAAATGCGATCTCTTTCATCAGTCGCGAGCAACTAATTCATGAAAAAATGAATTAGACTCAATCCGGGGGTCGTGTGACCGTGTCCACGTTGAGATAGACTGATCTATCGATTGAGATTTTGATTCTACCAAGGGCAGAAGGTTGGTCAAGAGATGGTGTACATTCTCATTGGGGCTATTCAGGTCCATGTAAATGGAGAAGAAACCAACTAGTAACGATTTCAGTCCTACCAAAGGTAGGCAATTGGCCAAGAGGATGTGTAAGCACTCTCTTCAGGGCTATTCAGGTCCATGTAAATGGAGTAGCGGCCAAAAGATATCTTTCACTTTATTCATAAAACGTTGTAATAAACTACATCGAATCTAGGGGGTAGTATCGTAGCAAATGCTCCACGTGCCAAGGGCGACGTACAGGCTTCCCTTGCATGTCTTCAAGATAATAAGTACCGGGTCGCACAACCCTAATAACCCGGTACGGGCCTTCCCAATTCAGATCCAATGAACGAGCAGGAACTCCAAGATTTTGTCTTAGGACCAAATCTCCGATCTGGAAGGATCTAGGCCGAACCTTCGCATTCCGATAACGAGCAATACATTGTTGATATGCTGCCACTCGTACTTGGGAAGCATTTCTTCGCTCTTCCAAGAGATCGAGATGAAGTCGGAGGTTTTCCTGATTGCTCGGGGGATCATACTGCTCGATCCGATATGAGGGCACTTGAATTTTCACTGGTACCACTACGTCAACACCAAATGCTAAGGAGAAAGGAGTTTCACCTATTGATGTACAAGCCGTGGTTCTATAGGCCCATAATACCTCTGGCAGAAGTTCTGGCCACACCCCTTTACATTCACCTATCTTGGTTTTTAAATGATGCTTTATGATCTTATTCACTGCCTCGACCTGCCCATTCGCCTGAGGATGATATGGAGAAGTGCAGAGATTACGTATCTTCCATTTTTCGCAAAATTCATCAAAGGCTGCGTTGTCGAACTACGTTCCGTTATCGGTAATTATAGTATCAGAAAGTCCGAAACGGCATATGATATTTCTCCATATGAACTTAGTTGTTTGTTTTTCAGTAATCTTGGCTAATGGTTCTGCCTCGGCTCATTTGGTGAAATAATCAACCGCCACGATCGCGAACCTATTCTGTCCCTTTCCCATAGGTAAGGGCCCGATGATATCGATCCCCCACTGAGTAAAAGGCCAATGGCTATCAACTGGGGTCATCTGCTCAGACGGTACACGAGGTATAGGTAGATATCGTTGACACTTGTCGCATTTTTTAGAAAATTCGATGGCGTCTGCTTTCATAGTGGGCCAATAATATCCTTGCCTCATCGCTTTATATGCTAGGGATCGCCCCCTGGGATGGTTACCACATGCCCCCTGGTGTACTTCATCTAGAACACGAAGTGCTTCTTCTGGATGAAGACACCTTAAATAAGGCAAGGAGAAACTTTTTCGCAACAATATTCCATCTTGTAAGGTTTACCTGGCAGCTCGAAGCCGAATTTGTCTTACAGCTTTCTTGTCTTCTGGTAGGTCTCCATCTCTGAAATAATGGATGATAGGATCCATCCAGCATGGAGACGATTGTACCGATATAACTTGCTCGAGAGTCACTTGGTCGATACTCAAGTTCTGACGGTGCTCGATGGGGATCGAATGTGATAACTCCGATTCCGGTGCAGAAGCGAGCTTTGCCAAGGAATCGGCAAGTTGGTTCTGCTCGCGAGGGATATGAATTATTTTATAAGTCTTTAGTTTGGCGAGCAGGATGAGGACACGGGACTTGTATAAGGCCATTCTTTCTTCTTTGGCTTCGAATTCACCAAGAACTTGGTTGACAATGAGCTGGGAGTCGCTATGAATTATCAAATTCTGGACTGCGAGGACAATGGCCAGTTCGAGGCCAACAATCAGGGCCTCATATTCTGCTTCATTATTGGAGACGCGTGATTCGAAACGCCGAGCATATTGAAAATGCGACCCGTCGGGAGCTACTAAAATCAGGCCCGCTCCACTGCCAGTGGCCCGCGACGACCCGTCCACGAAGAGTGACCAAGGAGGCTGGTCGCTGGTCGTGACATTATCTTCAGAAGAATATGTAAATTCGGCGATGAAGTCAGCCACGGCCTGGCCCTTGACTGCGGTCCTAGGACAGAATGAGATATCATGCTCACTGATCTCGACCGCCCATTTAGTTAAGCGCTCGGAAGCCTCAGGTTTTTGAAGGACTTGTCGTAGTTGATGATTTGTTGGTACTAAAATAGCATGGGCTTGAAAGTATGGTCGCAGTTTTCAAGCTGCCGTGACTAAGGCTAGGGCCAGTTTCTCCATATCAGAATACCTAGTTTCTGCATCAACCATTGCTCGACTAATATAATAAACGGGCCTTTGCACCCCGAAATCTTCTCTTATTAAAGTGGCGCTAACGGCCGTGGAAGACACAGATAAATAAAGAATGAGTTGATCATGTGCTACAGGTTTAGATAAAATAGGGGGAGCGCTCATGTATTGCTTCAGTTGTTGAAAAGCTTCTTCACACTGAGGTGTCCACTTCCAATCAGACTTGGCCGTTGCACGAAGGAGTTTGAAGAAGGGCAAGCGCTTGTCAGATGCTCGCGAGATGAACCTGTTCAATGATGCGATGCGACCAGCCAGATGTTGGACGTCCTTCAGGGTAACGGGGGATTTCATCTCTATCAATGCTTTAATCTTTTCAGGATTTGCCTCAATTCCACGCTGGCCAACCATGAACCCAAGAAATTTCCCTGCAGACACTCCAAACGCACATTTTTCTGGGTTTAACTTCATTTGATACTTCCTCATCAGATCAAAGGCTTCTCGAAGATCAGAAATGTGGTCATCTTCAACGATGCTTTTCACGAGCATGTCGTCAACATAAACCTCCATATTCCTACCGATTTGAGCAGCGAATATTTTGTTGACAAGACGTTGATAAGTGGCCCCTGCATTTTTAAGACCGAACGGCATCACCTGGTAGCAATATAGTCCTCGATCTGTGATGAAGGCAGTATGCTGGCTATCAGGTGGATGCATCATAATCTGATTGTAACCAGAATAAGCATCCATAAAGCTGAGGAGAGCATGTCCAGCTGTTGAGTCGACCAACTGGTCGATCCGCGGTGTCGGAAAGCTATCTTTGGGACATGCTCTGTTCAAGTCTGAATAGTCGACGCACATCCTCCATTTATCATTAGCTTTCTGGATGAGAACTACGTTTGCGACCCACTCTGGGTAGTCAACTTCTTTTATGAAATTAGCCGCGAGCAGCTTCTCAACTTCAGTTTTGATTGCCATTTGTCTTTCTGCAGTAAAGGCACGTCGACGCTGATGTACGGGTTTATGTTTCGGGTCAATGTTGAGACGATGTGCGATGACATTGGGATCAATGCCTGGCATATCTTTATGAGACCAAGCAAACACGTCCTGGTATTCAGTGAGGAAACAGATCAAATCTTCACGGTGGACACTGGTTAAGGAGGAACCGATGTACACGATCTTAGACCGATCGTCTTCGGTCAGGCGGATCGCCACTGTTTCCTCCCCTGGAGTTCCTGATTTCAGAGCATTTTCTCTCGGATCCAACGAGGTGGTGGAGGGAATGTCGAGTGAACCTTGAACTATTTCCATGACAGGTGTCGCTTGAGCCTTCTTTCGATCTTGGAGGGCTATCTGGTAACAGGACCGTGCCTCCTGTTGACTTCCTCGCACGACCCCTATGCCATTTGGGGTAGGAAATTTAACACAGAGATATGAAGGGTGCAAGGCCGCTCCAACCTTAGTAAGAGGCGGCCGCCCTAAAATGGTGTTATACGCTGATTTTTGATCCACGACGAGGAAGTTTACGAAAGCGGTGGTTTACGTTGGACTTTCTCCAAAAGTGACTGGGAGATCGATACTTCCTTCAGGTGTTACCACCTCTCCTCCAAAGCCGACAAGAGGGGTCGATACTGGCTTGAGGAGGCTTCTGGCGAGTGCCATTTTGTTGAAAGCCTCCAAGTATAGAATGTCGGCTGAGCTACCTATATCCACCATAATTCGATGAGTTAGATAATTCGATACCTTCAATGTGACTACGATGGAGTCTTCATGAGGGAAGTGAATTCCCGCTGCATCTTCGAGGGTGAAAGAAATTGGAGGATGACTCGCTTTCGATGAGTTGGACGTTTGTTCCAGCCAATAGATTTGCTGGGGTTCTTTGGACGCCTTTCGAGCATATGCCTTTCTTGAAGCTTGAGAGTCGCCCCCGCAAGCTGGTCCCCCAACGATAGTGCGGATTTCTCCCGTGGGCTCAGCGTCCTCTTGGTCAGTTTGATGATGAGGTGGTTCCTTTTGGCGAGATGAGGTCTTCGCCCTTTCTGGTGACCGATTTTTACGAGCAACATAATCCTGGAGATGGCCTTTTCGAATAAGGGCTTCGATATGGTCTCGTAGAGAGATGCAATCCTGGGTCCTATGCCCGTGGTCTTTGTGGAAGTAACAGAACTTGCTCTTATCCGTCTTCTCAGGATCGGATTTGATCTTTGCGTGCCACTTTACATATGGCTTGTGTTTAATCTCCATTAGAACCTTTTCATGAGACTGATTAAGAGGAGTGTAGTTATGATATTTACCAGAGTAAGGCTTCTTGGGAGAACGATCGCGCTGATCACGACGATATTTCTTATCTGTAGAAGAGGTTCCTTCTGGCTTGCGTTTCTTACTTTGTACTCCATGGCGTGTCAATGCGACTTCTTCTGCATTGATATATTTCTGAGCTTTGGCTTGGAACTCTGCCATAGTTTTTGGAGGGTTTTTATCTAAGGCAAACCTGAATTTCTCGCTCGTTATTCCGGCGATGAGAGCTGTAAGACCCTTTTCTTCAGTGTAACCCTCAGTTTGGACGGCTTCGGCAGTGAACCGTACTGTGAACTCCTTTATTGTCTCCCCATGCTGCTGTTTCAAATTCATCAGATGGGAGGCTGGCTTCTTAATGCAAATGCTTCCCATGAACTGAGAAAGGAATATCTCCGATAACTGGGAAAAGGAACTGATGAAACGAGGCTTTAACTCCCGGAACCACGTACGAGCCTGCTTCCTTCAATGTTAGGGGAAAAGCCCTACACATAATTTCTGAACCATGTCCCTCCAACTCCATGAGGGACCTATATGTTTCCAGATGTTCAAGCGGGTCGCCGATGCCTGTGTACGGAGCGATAACAGGCGCTCGATACTTTCTGGGTAACGGGGCTTCCATGACCTCGCTGGTGAAGGGAGATTAGGATTGATGTATCGCCGCCATGACGGCAGACGGCCGATTTGCCTGGTATCGCTGTTCCATGACATCAAAACGATCATGGATTCTTTTGAGATCTCCCTCCCATGGTAGGGTATAGCTCGATGTTTCGGCGATGGAGCCCTGCGGTTGAGGTTATCGAGACGAACTAGAATGTATAGAATGTGGAGACGGTACAGGGGGATGGCTGCCAAGTGGTGGGACCTGTGGTTCGTCCATAGAATGTCTAGATGCCACCGGTATGGGCTGCGGTGGTAATCCTTCGGAGGCTTGTCTCTGAGGTTCGGGGAAATGCTGATCAAGTCGATTTGACAGCGCTTGAACTCCGGCATTTAGAGTCAGAAGGGTGTTTCCAAGGAAACGTAAGACATCGTCTTGATTTCCAGAAGCCTCCAGTAATGGGTTTGTTGACAGCATATTCGGGGCTCCTTGAGGGATATTTGTCGGGTCAGGTGGAAGGGCAGGTACAGATTCCGTCTCATCGAGCGGAGGTGGTGGCTGCCTTGAAGTTGAAGGATGAACGGCCTTTTTAGGAGGCATCGCTGAAGGATTTTGATCGGTGGAACGATTGATTTTGACGATCAAGTCGTTCCCACAGACGGCGCCAAACTGTTAATGTCAGATTTTGTAACGAGATCCTCCGGTTTTTCTCCTTCACTCCAGCAGGGATTTCCACCACCAGACCTGAAAGAAGACAGATAGCAACTAAGGGTGGCTGGGGACCAGCCGTTAGCCCTCCGATACTTAAGTCAGGCCAAAGCAAGAAGAAGAGAAGCCAAGCAAAACGGGACAGAGAATGAATGTTGTGTGTGTCCTTCTCTTAATGGAGTCACCCCTTTATATAGATCTGAAGCAACCCAATTTGTTACGTAAGATATCGAAATCCCGCTGATGTCGCATACGATACTGAGATCTTGCTGATTTCGTGGGATAAGATCCTATCTTTAGAGACGAGACCCAACCCAGTGACTTACTTCAGCAATCACGCCCCTTGATGGCAATCCCTTGAGATCCGGAACCATTTAGAGAAGGTAAGCCCAAACACCGACCTATACGGGCTGCCGGTAGGCGTAGTAATAGCGCTGATGGCTCATGATAAACTGGAAGCCGTAGTTGGAGTCATAGCTTTCGAAAAGGAAGGAGATGCCCGTAGTTGGAGTCATAGCTTCCGAAAAGGAAGGACACGCCGACAAGACGGAAACCACCGAACTGGACGTAGCCCTGCTTGGCCTCGGCCTTGCAGAGTCATACTGCTCGACGGGAATCGGGTGCTGGTACTGAAGGATAAGAGATGTAACCGCAGAAAAGCTGTTCGCATGTTAGAACCTGGTCGCGAGTCTAAGTGCTCGCTCATTTTGACGAAACTCCTTTCAATGACTTATGAGAAGGTCTGCTCGTTATTCAGGGAAGGAATCTTTGCTTCGCTTTATCTTATCATAGACTAAGGGAGCTCGAAGCCTTGCGAATAGGTGCTCTGTATTTATCCGTCCTATGACTCTCGAGCTTATGATCTCAAGAGTCGAATGGGCAACCTACACTTACCCGATCAGCGACTCTCGATCAGATGATCTCGAGAGTCTGATGGGTACTTCCGTACTTTCCTGATCTGCGACTCTCGATCAGATGATCTCGCGGGTAGAATGGGCGCTCGTGTACAATCTTTAATAGCTGAGCTGATCTCCGTTACTTTGTCTATAACAGTGAGCCTTGTCAAAAATTGGGAGGAATCTCCCGTAGAAGTATGATGCCTCTCAATCCCATCTTAATAATTGAAATTTTTTATTGTTGGGGCATCGATTTCATGGCTCCATTCCCATCTTCTTTTGGAAAAGCATACATCTTGCTTGTCGTTGACTATGTATCCAAATGGGTTGAGGCCATCCCTTGCCGGAATAATGACCATAAAATGGTCATTCGCTTCTTAAAAGAGAATATTCTTTCCCAGTTTAGAACACCTCGAGTCATAATAAGTGATAGAGGGTCTCACTTTTGTAATCGCCCATTTGAAACCTTAATGAAGAAATATGGCATAACACACAAAGTGAGCACTCCCTATCACCCACAAACTAGTGGACCAGCTGAGATATCCAATAGGGAGATTAAACACATTTTGGAGAAAACGGTGAACCCCGATCGTAAGGATTGGTCGCTTTAATTCACCTCGATCGCAAGGATTGGTCGCTTCAACTTACCGATGCGCTTTGGGCTTACCGTACCGCTTTCAAGACCCCTATTGGTATGTCTCCTTATAGACTTATCTATGGGAAGGCTTGTCACTTGCCTGTGGAGTTGGAACATAGGGCATATTGGGCAATTAAGAAGACAAATTTTGATTCTGACAAGGCGAGCTCGTTGCGCAAACTTCAATTAAATGAACTTGCAGAAATTCGGAACGAAGCATATGAGAATGCGAGAATTTACAAGGACAAGACGAAGATATTCCATGATAAGAACATTCTTCGTAAGACATTCACGATCAATAAAAAAGTCCTTCTGTATAATTCTCGCCTACATTTATTTCTGAAAAAATTGAGATCTCAATGGATCGGTCCCTACATTGTGCAAAATGTCTACCCATATGGGACTGTCGAGTTGTTAAATCCAAGGAACGACAACATCTTTAAGGCAAATGGTCAGCGATTAAAGCCGTTCTTTGAGAAGTTTCCTTCAGAAGGTATGTCCATTCCTCTGACTAATCCTATGTATCAAGATGGTTGATCTCCTAGTCTGATGGAGGTATAGAGTAGTTAGGATTAGGAGCTGGTTGCTTTTGTTTATGTTTCATAGGTTTGTTAGAAGGAGAAAGAATTCCACTTTTCACTCTCTCAGGTACTATCATTCCTCACTCTTTTATTTTCAAATTGCTCTCATGTTTTGCTTATTGCACATCTTTTACATTGAAGACAATGCAAGATTTGGTTGGGGGGTGTAGGATCACTTGGATGAATCCAGCGTTTTGTAACATTTCGAGCAATTATGTAGAAATTTTTCGATTTTTCTAAAATTCAAAACTCTTTTGGAAAACTTTGTTTCTATGCATTCAAGTTGATATGAGTTTAAGAGGAGGAGATATGAAGTGTATGAGGTTGTAAGTTTTGAACTTCTCATAACATAATGGTTTTATATGTGAATTGCCCTATTTTTGTGATTGATAGAAAATTTGAACACTTTTACACCTAGTTCACATTACACGATTTTCATGGGTTGAAAGGATTATGTGATTTGTGGATTAGCTAGACTTTGATTCAAGGTGCTGAGAAACCAAGCCGGGGTACTTTATCCATCATTGTCCATGGGAAAATAACGAAAGATATGGATTTCTAAGAATCCTATCTAAATTAAAAAGAAAAAGGAAAAGGAAGGATGAAATTGGGAATGATGAAAAAATGGTGGAAAATTCCGATTAGGACTACCTACTATTGAGCTCATAATTATGCATATTCTAACCCCAATGCATCACGCATTATGCACGATATATACGTTTAAAGAACTAACTTAATGCATGATGTGTGATTGTAGGGACAAGATGGAGAGCTCACCATTTGAAAGCTAAATGAGGCTCCTTACAAGTATTGAAGACCATAGGATGAAGTATTGAAGAAAGAAAGAGAAGAAAGCAAAGAAGAAAAAAGTGCTGACCGGTCGTGACCGGTCGGCCAAGGAAGCCAGACCGGTTAGTAACCGATCTGCCATGTATGGAGGATGCTGCTGAAGACGTCCGACCGGTCATGACCGGTCGGACAGTGCTGCTGGGAATTCAATGAATAGGACCGACCGGTCAAGACCGGTCGGTCAGTGTTGCTGCAATGTGAAGAAAAACATCCGACCGGTCTTGACCGGTCGGAGTGGCTTGCTGGATTGAGGTTCTACAAGGCCCGACCGGTCTTGACCGGTCGGGCATACCTGCTGGAGTATTTTCACTTGAGGCCGACCGGTCTTGACCGGTCGGCCATGCGTACTGAGTTAGAACTTTCTAATTTCTTCCCGAAATTCTCTGCGCTGCGTAAGTGTTACGCAAATTTTCGATTCTTCCGACGTTGGGGAGCCTCCAAACTATTAATAGACACCTAGGGATTGTTTCTTGGGTATCTGAGAAGGGTTCAAGCGAGGTTGGAGGCTGTGGAAGTGAAGATTGGAGTTTCACAACTCCTTTTGGTTTGCTTTGCTGTTTTCATGTTTTTAAGAGTTGTTTCATGTTTCCTTAGATCATGAGCAGCTAAACCTCTTAGCTAGGGCTAAGAGGTGAAGCTTGTAGTGTATCCAAGATGTTTTAATTCGTAGTTAAGTGGTTTTCAGTTTGGAATTAAGGATTATGAACTAAGGTTTGAAGTTTATACAAGTTTTTAAGTAATTTCTCTTAGTCTTGTGATGACTCATGGATGTTTGGATGAATTACTTATCTGCTTAATTTGTTTGCAACGGTCTAGACCTGTATGATCCGAGGAATTAGAGTGCGCTCTAGTACCAAGTTCTTCATAAAGGGGCTTCATGCCAAAGTTCTAGTTTTGGTTGATTATCTGGAATATGTATAGACTGTGCATATAATTTGAATCCAGTTCAAATCATGATCTAGCCTTGTCTTGTGAGAAGACTTGAGGATGGTTATGATTGGGAATTGGACATATAGAAAAGGTGAATGACCTATGCAATGAGCATGCTCAGATCAGCCTAGAGTTGAGTGAACTTTATGCACAGAACTTACATGTTACAGACTTCTGGTTTAACAGTTCTATCATCGGACTAGATAGACCTGACTGGTGATTCTAGTTGAGAGAATGGGAAACCACAGCGGATTGAACATCGAGGATTGCTACAAGTGAATCCTCGAACCCCTAGTGCCTTCTTATAATTGTTTACATTCAATTTAGCTTAAACTGTTAATCACACACATTCTATTCAAACTTTGATTGTTAGCTTCAATAGAAACTTGTGGATGAGTTTGTGACATCCTACATAAGTCCCTGTGGATCGACCTCGGTATTACCGAGTTTATTACTACATCGCAACCCTACACTTGGGGAAGCGAACAAGTTTTTGGCGCCGCTGCCGGGGATTTTTGACAGTTTTCACAAATTTCTGAAATTAGTATCTATTTAGGATTTTTTTATTTTTAGACTAACTTAGTTTATTTATTTGATTTTTCTTTTCATGGATTTTTAGGAAGCCGAAGAAGAGTCAAGGATTTCAAGTGCAATTCAGGTGCTATCCTTCTAAAACCTTACTCTTGTCCTTCTCCTAGTCATTCTTATTTTATTCATCTCTTGTAGAGTGGGTGGAGACTCCTTTTGGATCTCTGAAAGGTCGGCCTTTTTGCCACCTGGATTCCTATTGGTCGGCTCTGCCGTCTTGGATCACCTTGTGCTCAGGGATTTCTTTTCTCATCTCTACTTCTCTTTCTCCTTTTTCTGCACCTTTTCTCAAAAGATTCAAAGAGTGGGTGGGGCGTTCTCTGAACCCCTATTGACCAGGAGAAATCGGTCTCTATCTTTGTTTCTGGCCTAGCCATTGCAAGACACCTTGTGCTTCGGTCTTAGAGAAGAGTAAAGAAAAAGAAGGAAGAATTCTTTTTCCTTTTGGTTTCTTATTTTTGATTTTGCATGCCACATTGGGCTCGGGATTCCAATAACCGACTCATAAGTGAAGGGGGGATAGTAGAAGGCATTGATAGAGAGCCACGTGTTAGGAGACATCTAGATTCTCCAATTTTATCTGAAAGTATGGCTACAAATCAACCTAACCCGGTTCAAAATCAAACCGAAACAGGGGAGAATGTGGTTGAGAATGTTCCCCGACCTAGGACTTTACGTGATTTCTTGCAACCTGCAAGAACGAGCACTCCCTCATGCATAGTATTTCCACCAAATGCAGGGAATGTGGATTTGAAACCGGGAGTGATCAATCTTCTCCCTAAATTCCATGGTTTAGACAGTGAAAGTGCCTATCAACACCTTAGGGAGTTTGATGAGGTAATCACCACCATGCACTTTGCAAATGTGACTGAAGATGTAGTAAGACTTAAATTCTTCCCTTTTACTCTTAAGGATAAAGCCAAGGGTTGGCTTTATGCATTGAGGCCAAGATCAATTGGGTCATGGAATGATATGCACAGAGAATTTATAAAAAAATTCTTCCCTACTCACAAAACGAACATGCTTAAGCGCCTTATCATGAACTTTGCCCAAAAGGAGGATGAAACCTTTTCCCAATGTTGGGAGAGATTCAAGGACCTATTAAACGCATGCCCACATCATGGCTATGAAAATTGGCGGATTATAAGTTTTTTCTATGAAGGACTGATTCCATCCATGCGGCAATTTATAGAGATGATGTGTAATGGGGAGTTCATGAATAAGGAAGCTGATGAAGCATGGGATTATCTGGAAGAATTGGCTGAAAGTGCACAATCTTGGGACACATCTAAACCAACAAATTCCAAGATTGACCAACAAAAGGAAAAGGGAGGAATGTATGTCTTATCAGAAGAAGATAGCATAAGTGCACGGTTGGCTAGCCTTACAAGAAAGGTCGAAGCCATGGAATTAAGGAAAGGAGAAACAATCAACTCCACTGAGGTTGAAACTGTTTGTGGAATTTGTGCTGGAAATCAACATGCTACACCAGATTGTCCCACAATTTCAGCAGTCCAAAGCATCTTACAAGAACAAACAAATGCCATAAACAGTTATCAGCAGCAATATGGTGCTCCAAACTCAAACACGTATAATCCTAATTGGAAGAACCATCCCAACTTCAGTTGGAGGAATGGACCCACTGCAAATGCAAACAACACTCCAAAAGTATCACTAGAAGAGATGTTGGGTGCACTCGTATCGGTCCAGAATGAGTATAACAAGACAAATTCTCTAAAAATAGATGGGTTCATGCAAGAGCAATTGAAATTCAATCAAAATTCAAACCAAGCCATTAATGAATTGAAAACATCTCTGGCTAGAGTTGAAGCTCACCTGAGTGGTAGAGAGAAGGGCACACTTCCTGCTCAAACTCTTCCTAACCCAAGGACCCAGTATGAGATACAAGATGCAAGCTCATCCTCCCACCATACGGAACATGTCCAAGCTATCACCACTTTGAGAAGTGGGAAAGAAATTGATAAATCCAATCCGGCGAAGGCCCCAAGCCTAAGGATCCGGAAATTCCCAAAGAGGATGATAGCCCAAACAATATTCCACAAGAGAAAGAACCGGAAAGACAATACAAGCCGGTTGCCCTATTTCCACAAAGGTTGATTTCACCTAAACCTTTAGATAAAAATCTGGAAATTCTGGAAGTTTTCAAGCAGGTGAAGATCAACATTCCGCTGTTGGATGTAATAAAACAAATACCATCTTATGCCAATTTTTTAAAGGAATTGTGTACAATCAAAAGGAAACATAACGTTCACAACAAAGTGCTTTTGGCTGAGAATTTGAGTGCCATCATCAAACAAGAGGTGCCCCAAAAATACAAAGATCCGGGTAGTCCAACCATATCATGCATCATAGGAGACTACCAGATTAAACAAGCCCTACTCGACTTGGGGGCAAGTGTGAATCTCATTCCATACTCGGTCTATGAACAACTTGGGTTAGGTGAATTGAAACCCACCAAAACCACACTCCAACTTGCTGATAGATCCATCCGGATACCGAGAGGAATGGTAGAGGATGTTCTAGTCCAAGTTGATAAATTCTACTACCCAGTAGATTTTATTGTCTTGGACACACATCCTGTGATAGGCACCGGTACTCAAATCCCCGTCATACTTGGACGACCGTTTCTAGCTACCTCAAACGCCATTATCAATTGTAGAAACGGACTTGTACAAATGTCCTTTGGAAATATGACCCTTGAGCTTAACATATTTGAGTTATGCAAACAACCGCGGGAAGTTGATGATGATATCCACGAATTAAACATGATCGAATCATTCGTGGAAGATACAATCCCCTTGTCACTATTTTCCGACCCTTTGGAGGCATGTGTGGCCCATCTCCATGATATGAATGATGATACAACACAAGAGATGGATGCCATTCTAGATGTGATGATGGTGCGTGAAAATAAAAGATGGAGGACCCCAATTGAACCTTTGCCTATAAATGAGAACAAGGCCTTCCCATCCAACATTAAGGCACCAAAACTCGACCTAAAACCATTGCCAAGTGAGCTAAAATATGTTTATTTAGGTCGAGATGAGACATATCCAGTGGTGATTTCTTCCCACTTGGATGAGGAACAAGAGAGTAGGCTAATAGCCACTCTATTAGAGCACAAGAGTGCCATCGGATGGACAATTGCGGATCTCAAAGGCATAGACCCACTGATTTGCACTCACCGCATACACCTTGAGGAAAATGCAAAGACATCCCGGCAACCACAAAGATGACTAAATCCAAATATGAAGGATGTGGTTAAGGCCGAAGTGGTGAAACTATTGGATGTAGGTATCATTTACCCAATATCTGATAGCCAATGGGTGAGCCCAACTCAAGTGGTGCCTAAGAAATTCGGAATAACCATCGTAGCCAATGCCAATAATGAACTCGTACCAACTAGAGTCACTACCGGTTGGAGAATGTGCATTGACTACAGGAAGCTAAACACTGTCACGAGGAAAGACCACTTCCCCCTACCGTTTGTTGATCAGATTTTAGAACGGTTGGCGGGTCATTCCCACTTTTGATTCCTTGATGGCTATTCAGGGTACAACCAAATAGAAATTGCCCGTGAAGACCAAGAAAAGACTACATTCACATGTCCATTCGGCACTTTCGCCTATCGACGGATGCCGTTTGGACTATGTAATGCCCCTGCCACCTTTCAGCGTTGTATGATGAGCATCTTTTCTGACATGGTGGGGACAATTCTCGAAGTCTTCATGGATGATTTTTCCGTATTCGGTTGTAGCTTTGATGAGTGCCTTGAGCACTTGAAATCTGTGCTAAAAAGATGTGAAGAGAAGAACCTTGTGCTCAATTGGGAAAAGTGTCACTTCATGGTTAAAAAGGGAATTGTACTTGGTCACATCGTTTCACAAAATGGAATTGAGGTGGACAAGGCGAAAATTGACCTTATCTCTAACCTTCCACCACCCAAAAGCATACGAGATATACGGTCCTTTTTAGGACACGCAGGATTTTATAGACGGTTCATAAAGGATTTCAGTTCACTCTCTCGTCCTTTATGTAACCTGCTTCAAAAGGAAAATTCATTTGAGTGGAGTGAAGAATGTCAAAAGGCCTTTACCACCCTTAAAGGCATGTTGACATGCGCCCCAATAATGCAACCACCTGATTGGAGCCTTCCTTTTGAGATTATGTGCGATGCTAGCGACTATGCTATTGGGGCCGTGTTAGGCCAAAGAAAAGATAAAAAGCCATGTGTTATCTACTATGCAAGTAGAACCCTAAACTCAGCCCAGGCAAACTACACCACTACTGAAAAGGAACTTTTAGCCGTAGTTTTTGCCTTGGAGAAGTTCAGATCCTACTTGATTGGATCCAAGATCATTGTATTCACTGACCATGCCGCGCTTAAGTATCTTCTCTCTAAGAAGGATGCTAAACCACGGTTATTAAGATGGATCCTCCTACTCCAAGAATTCGACTTAGAAATACGTGATAAGAAAGGAGTAGAGAATGTAGTAGCTGACCACCTCTCTCGACTTGTCCTCACTGATTCCCCTGAAACGACTGCAATCAATGACATGTTCCCTGATGAACAACTTTTTGCTGTTTCCCAATTGCCATGGTATGCGGACATTGCTAATTATCTTGCTACAGGTACAATTCCTACATATTGGAAAAAGCAAGATAAGGATAGATTCTTCTCAGAGGTACGGAAATTTCTATGGGACGACCCATACTTGTTCAAGTATTGTCCCGACCAAATCATAAGGAGATGTGTCCCAGATGATGAGCAACAAAGTATCATCTCCTTCTGTCATTCTCAAGCATGTGGTGGCCATTTTTCGGCTAAAAAGACCACAGCGAAAATTCTGCAATGTGGATTTTATTGGCCCACCATGTTCAAAGACACACATGAGTTTTGCAAAGCTTGCGAACCTTGTCAGAAATTAGGAGGAATCTCCCGTAGAAATATGATGCCACTCAATCCCATCTTAATTATCGAAATTTTTTATTGTTGGGGCATCGATTTCATGGGCCCATTCCCATCTTCTTTTGGAAACTTATACATCTTGCTTGCCGTTGATTATGTTTCCAAATGGGTCGAGGCCATCCCTTGCCGGAATAATGACCATAAAACGGTCATTCGATTCTTAAAAGAAAACATTCTTTCCCGGTTTGGAACGCCTCGAGTCATCATAAGTGATGGAGGGTCTCACTTTTGCAATCGCCCTTTTGAAGCATTAATGAAGAAATATGGCGTAACGCACAAAGTGAGCACTCCCTATCACCCACAAACTAGTGGACAAGCTGAGATATCCAATAGAGAGATTAAACACATTTTAGAGAAAACGGTGCATCCTGATCGCAAGGATTGGTCACTTCGACTTACCGATGCGCTTTGGGCTTACCGTACTGCCTTTAAAACTCCTATTGGAATGTCTCCCTATAGACTTGTCTATGGGAAGGCTTGTCACTTGCCTGTGGAGTTGGAACATAAGGCGTATTGGGCTATTAAGAAGATAAATTTCAATCCTGACAAGGCAAGCTCGTTACGAAAACTACAATTGAATGAACTTGCAGAAATCCGTAATGAAGCTTATGAGAATGCAAGAATTTACAAGGACAAGACGAAGATATTCCATGATAAGAATATTCTTCGCAAGACATTCACGATAAATCAACATTCACGATAAATCAAAAAGTCCTCATGTATAATTCTCGCTTACATCTATTTCCGGGAAAATTGAGATCTCGGTGGACCGGTCCCTACATTGTGCAAACTGTCTATCCATATGGGACTGTCGAGCTGTTAAATCCAAGGAACGGCAACATTTTTAAAGCAAATGGGCAGCGATTAAAGCCGTTCTTTGAGAACTTCCCTTCAGAAGGTATGTCCATACCTCTGAATGATCCTGTGTATCAGGATGATTGATCACCTAGTCTGATGGAGGTATAGAGTAGTTAGGATTAGGATTTTGCTGTTTTTGTTTTCGTTTTCATAGGTTTGTTAGAAGGAGGAAGATCTCCACTTTTCACTCTCTCAGGTACTATCATTCCTCACTCCCTTTTATTTTCAAATTGCTCTCATGTTTTGCTCATTGCACATCTTTTACATTGAGGACAATGCAAGATTTGGTTGGGGGGTGTAGGATCACTTGGATGAATCCAGCAATTTGCAACATTTCAAGCAATCATGTGGAAATTTTTTCAATTTTTCAAAAATTTGAAACTCTTTTGGAAAACACTGGTTCTAGGCATTCGAGTTGATATGAGCATAAGAGGAGGAGATATGAAGTGTATAGGGCTGGAAGTCTGGAATTCCTCACAGCATAATGGTTTTTATATGTGAACTCCCCTATTTTGTGATTGATAGAAAATCTGAACATCTTTACACCTAGTTCACATTACACGATTTTCATGAGTTGAAGGGATTATGTGATTTATGGATTAGCTAGACTTTGACTTAAGGTATTGAGAAATCAGGCCGGGGTACTTTGTCCATCCTTGTCCATGGCAAAATAATGAAAGATATGGATTTTTAAAAATCCTATCCAATTTAAAAAAAAGAAAAAGGAAAAGGAAGGATGAAATTGGGAATGTGGAAAAATGGTGGAGAATTCCGATTAGGGCTACCTACTACCAACCGGGGGATGGTCTACCCGTAACCAAAGCCGGAAATGGGACGTAGTGTGAAAGTCGTCGGAAGGACGGTAAGGCAAATTCCTGTCTTTGGCTTGATATGGCTCTATGTACCTTGAGTTCTATAGTCTACTTGATCTATGAAGAAGATAATCCTAAAAACTCGTGAGATGAATTTTCACTACCCACACTAGGTTAAATTTGTTCTAATCTTTCTATTTATCAACCAATCGGCGGGAATTTCATATGAATGCTTATTATGCTTTGAGAGTTTACGGTTTCAACCTCTGTTGCCTAATGTTTCTGAATCTTAAGCTTATGAACCTTGGAATGTATAGAAGGATGGTTTCTGAAAGAGAGTTGAGTTTTAAAGGATGGAATTAGTTTCATGCATGTTTTGCTCGGGACTAGCAAAATGCTGGTTGGGGGGTGTGTTGAGCTCATAATTATGCATATTCTAACCCCAATGCATCACGCATTATGCACGATATATACGTTTAAAGAACTAACTTAATGCATGATGTGTGATTGTAGGGACAAGATGGAGAGCTCACCATTTGAAAGCTAAATGAGGCTCCTTACAAGTATTGAAGACCATAGGATGAAGTATTGAAGAAAGAAAGAGAAGAAAGCAAAGAAGAAAAAAGTGTTGACCGGTCGTGACCGGTCGGCCAAGGAAGCCAGACCGGTCAGTAACCGGTCTGCCATGTATGGAGGATGCTGCTGAAGACGTCCGACCGGTCATGACCGGTCGGACAGTGCTGCTGGGAATTCAATGAATAGGACCGACCGGTCAAGACCGGTCGGTCAGTGTTGCTGCAATGTGAAGAAAAACATCCGACCGGTCTTGACCGGTCGGAGTGGCTTGCTGTATTGAGGTTCTACAAGGCCCGACCGGTCTTGACCGGTCGGGCATACCTGCTGGAGTATTTTCACTTGAGGCCGACTGGTCTTGACCGGTCGGCCATGCGTACTGAGTTAGAACTTTCTAATTTCTTCCCGAAATTCTCTGCGCTGCGTAAGTGTTACGCAAATTTCCGATTCTTCCGACATTGGGGAGCCTCCAAACTATAAATAGACACCTAGGGATTGTTTCTAGGGTATCCGAGAAGGGTTCAAGCGAGGTTGGAGGCTGTGGAAGTGAAGATTGGAGTTTCACAACTCCTTTTGGTTTGCTTTGCTGTTTTCATGTTTTTAAGAGTTGTTTCATGTTTCCTTGGATCATGAGCAGCTAAACCTCTTAGCTAGGGCTAAGAGGTGAAGCTTGTAGTGTATCCAAGATGTTTTAATTCGTAGTTAAGTGGTTTTCAGTTTGGAATTAAGGATTATGAACTAAGGTTTGATGTTTATACAAGTTTTTAAGTAATTTCTCTTAGTCTTGTGATGACTCATGGATGTTTGGATGAATTACTTATCTGCTTAATTTGTTTGCAACGGTCTAGACCTGTATGATCCGAGGAATTGGAGTGCGCTCTAGTACCAAGTTCTTCATAAAGGGGCTTCATGCCAAAGTTCTAGTTTTGGTTGATTATCTGGAATATGTATAGACTGTGCATACAATTTGAATCCAGTTTAAATCATGATCTAGCCTTGTCTTGTGAGAAGACTTGAGGATGGTTATGATTGTGAATTCGACATATAGAAAAGGTGAATGACCTATGCAATGAGCATGCTCAGATCAGCCTAGAGTTGAGTGAACGTTATGCACAGAACTTACATGTTACAGACTTCTGGTTTAACAGTTCTATCATCGGACTAGATAGACCTGACTGGTGATTCTAGTTGAGAGAATGGGAAACCACAGCGGATTGAACATCGAGGATTGCTACAAGTGAATCCTCGAACCCCTAGTGCCTTCTTATAATTGTTTACATTCAATTTAGCTTAAACTGTTAATCACACACATTCTATTCAAACTTTGATTGTTAGCTTCAATAGAAACTTGTGGATGAGTTTGTGACATCCTACATAAGTCCCTGTGGATCGACCTCGGTATTACCGAGTTTATTACTACATCGTAACCCTACACTTGGGGAAGCGAACACCTACTACTAACCGGGGGATGGTCTACCAGTAACCAAAGCCGGAAATGGGATGTAGTGTGAAAGTCATCGGAAGGAAGGTAAGGCAAATTCCTGTCATTGGCTTGATGTTGCTCTATATACCGTGAGATCTATAGTCTAGTTAATCTATGAAGAAGATAGTCCTGGAAACTCATGAGATGAATTTTCACTATACACACTAGGTTGAATTTGTTCAAGTTCTTCTATTTATCAACCAATCAGCGGGATTTTTCATATGGATGTTTATTATGTTTTGAGAGTTTACAGTTTCAACTTCTATCACCTAATTTTTCTGACTCTTACACTTGTGCGGCTTGGAATGAATAGAAGAATAGTTTCTGAAGGAGAGTTGGGTTTTGAAGAATGGAATTGGTTTCACGCATGTTTTGCTCGGGACTAACAAAATGCTGGTTGGGGGGTGTGTTGAGCTCTTAATTATGCATATTCTAACCCCAATTCATCACTCATTATGCAAGGTTTTCACGATTTATAGACTAATCTAATGCATAAATTTGTGATTGTAGGATGAGAGAGAGGATGCATCAATTGGAGACTTAAAGAAGCCATTTACAAGAATAGAAGATCAAAGGGCTAAGCGTTAAAGGATGAAAGAAAGAAGTCAGAGAAAACAAGAAAGAAAGCAGAAGAAAAGGCCCACGACCGGTCGTCCATAGCCCACGACCGGTCACACGACCGGTCCGATCACTCAACAGGAGGGGCCACAGGGCCACAACTCACTGGACTGTCCACGACCGGTCGTGCGATCGGTCGTCCAGTAGCTCAGACCAGTCGTGCGACCAGTCCTTGAATAAATTTTTTGGGTTGAAAAATCCCAAAACTCTTTGGACGTTTTTTACATTTTTGAGACCGGTCGTGCGACCGGTCGTCCAGTAGCTCAGACCGGTCGTGCGACCAGTCGTCTGCATAATGAAGTGTGTTCTACAAGTCCCGAATTTCTCTGCGCACTGCGTACTCTTACGCAATTTCTGAAAGATTCTGATGCTGCAGAGCCTCCCCACTATAAAAGGACACCTAGGGATCGTTCCTAGGGTATCTTAGAAGGATTTGAGCAAGGTGGGAGGCAGCAGAAGTGGATTTCGGAGTTCCACAACTCCTCCTAGTTTGTTGCTATTTTTATTTTTTTCTTAGTTGTTTCATGTTTCCTTGGATCATGAACAGCTAAACCTCTTGGCTAGGGCTAAGAGGTGAAGCTTGTAGTGAATATAGGATGTTTCAATTCGTTTAAGTTGGTTTTAAGTTTGGATTTCATGTTTAAGAACAATGGTTTGAAGTTTAATTCAAGTTCTAAGTAGTTTTTCTTAGTCTTATGATGACTCATGGTGTTTGGAAGAATTGCTTGAGTTCTTAATTGTTGTGTGCTAGTCTAGACCTGTATAATCCGAGGAATTGGAGTACGCTCTAGTACTATGATCTTCATGTGGGAACGTCCTACCAAAGTTTTACTTTTCTGGATTTCTGTAGTATGTATGGGACTGTGTATGTGATTTGAATCAAGTTCAAATCATAATCGAGCTTTGTCTTGTGACAGGACTTAATGATGGTTATGATTGTAGACTTAATCGATTGGAATTGGGACTGACCTATGTAATTGAGCATGCTCATCCTATCTTGCATTGAGTGAATCATATACATTATTCATTCATATGACAGGTTGTTTGGTTTAACTGCTCTATCATCCGATTGGATAGATTTTAAGTTCGATTCTAGTTGAGAAAGTGAGAAACCATAGTGAATTGAGCATCAAGGATTGCTACAAGTGGATCCTTGAACCCCTAGTGCGTTTTATTAATTGATTACTTCAGTTTAAGTTCAAAATTGCTATTTACATCAATCTTCTCAAATCTGGTTGTTAGCTTTCCAATAGAAGCTATTGGAAGTGTTTGTGAATTCCTATATAAGTCCCTGTGGATCGACCTCGGTCTTAGCGAGTTTATTACTACATCGCAACCCTACACTTGGGGAAGCGAACACTCCTCTCGGAGCTCCAAAGCTTCCAAAACCGAGCGTCACGAGACTAATGCGTGGCTTAGTCGTGTCAAGAAGATGCTGAAATCCCTTCAAGACACCACGAACATGATTCTCGCCATGCTTACCTGCTGCAATAATGGCACCCCTCCTCTTGCTCCGCGCAAGGATGCCCGGCCCACCCAATCGCTGTAAGCGCCCGTCACAACATCGTCTCCTTCGCTCAATCATTCACATCTTTTTGCTGACTGAGCATTTACATCTAGTCGACTACTTTTTACTCAGATGGGGACATGGTTGCCCCAAACTTTTGGATCTCCAACTCTATATTTGGTGTTAACTTTGTTTGGTATGTTGGACTGAGTGGATGCCCTTTTTTGGATGGTTGGTTATCACTATTTTATCTGTTATATCTATCCACTTTATTTATGTTTTATCCTCTCATTGTGGTTGTGGATGGTTGGATGGTTGTGGGCCCCTTGCCCATGTTTTGGCTTGCTTTTACTGCTCATACTCTCTTCTAAGCCACTTATTATATGTGCATATTGATCTATTCTATTTAGGGTTGCTTGCCCTCTTTTGATAGGTACACAGTCCGTTTGGTCATGATATACATCATGTGGGGTGGTTGGTTGCTTGGGCTGTAAGCCCTCTGATTTAAAATGTCTTATACATGTATATCTCATTATGACCATCATGTTTGATTTGGCTTCTTCCTTCTTATGCGTACATGCGGAATCCTCTAAGTCTTGACATTTCGTTTTCGCGCTTCCACTTATAATTATCTTGCGCTAACCCTTTGTCAATGACTAACAAAAAGGGGGAGAAGAGTCCCACCAATCGACCATGTTATCTTTTTTACGGTCTTTGGTGTGCAGGATCTCTGGGGGAGGAATTGAAGCCAAGGGTCTGTATATTGTGTCTGTACATGTCTATTTTTTTTGTAAATGAATGAATGTAAATCTTTTGATGACATGTAAGGATATATTTTGGGTTTTTGAGTCTAGGAATGTCATTGGAAAGGTCCATGACACTTAGGTTAGTTTTGTGCAGTAATTGACAAAGGGGGAGATTGTAAGTACACATATTTGTTAATTAGCTTATTGGTTGAGCCGTCATGTCTGATAAGCTTAGAAGACACTGAAGAATGAAGCCTTGAAGATCTCCGGCTGTTCGACTCAGAAGATCTACGAAGATACTTTTATTCAAAACCAACTTTCTTAACCCTAGATTCACGTATTTCTTAAAACCCTTGTCCTCTAGATGGCCTGTCTCTTAAAAGGCATTTCCCTTCTCCCATGACCATAGAGGATAGTCCAAAAGATTAGTTTGGACTTTGTGTGTGTTGGCCCATAGTCCGTCTATAGGAAAGAATCCAAAAATTACATCTTTTATAAATCCTACAGAATGAGCACCGGGAGCCCGACCACTTTGTATTTGGGCACTCGACCACCTGAAGATATGTCCAGTAAGGTAAACAATGAATATCGGGCACCCGATCCAAACTTATCTGGGTGCCCGACCTATGGAAAAATGGTCCAGTAACTATATCCTGAAATTCATCATGAATATCGGCCGCCCGACTGAAACTGTGTCCGGGCGCCCAACCAATGAAAAACAAGTCCAGTGATTTTTATAGAAATACAAAAAGGATTTCGGGCACCCGACTCCAACTATGTCCGGGCGCCCGACCAGGACAAAATTCATCTGGTAAGGGCAGACTGAAAATGAAGAGGGATTTCGGGCGCCTAACTGCAACTATGTCTGGGCGCCCGACGAAGTGGAATCTGGTCCAGTAACCTGACCTTTGGGCTGGACTGAATATCAGGCACCCGACCCAGTGTTCACAGGGCGTTCGACTGCTGCTGTATCTATTTTTGGACTATGTGTCCGGGCGCCCGAAGCTAGTATCCAGGCACCCCAACTAGCCCTTTTTTGCTCGTTTTTTCACATCTATTTAACCATTCATTTGGGCAAAGACCTAACCACGGAAAAGAGAGTCCTCCTTTGAGGGTGTGTTTATCCATAGCCAAAAACCTCTCTTCTCAAAGTCCTAATCCTTGAGTTCATTGTTCAATCCTAGTTGTTACAAACCATTAATGAGCATTCAAAGCTTGGAATGAAACATGAACTCAAGCCCTCATTAATGGCACTTGACCTAATCTCTAGTTGCTGTATTTTGTTGTCATTGTTGCCATTAATGAAGATCTTGGTGAAACCCTTCTCTCTCATTTAAGCCGTATCCCTTAGGGAAGTTTCAACCAAACTTGAATCCCTCACCTTGGAACCTACAAGAAGGCATTCATAGCAAGGTTGCTGATTGAGGGAGCTAAGAAGGTACCATTCGTGCAAGCTGAAGCTTCTTCAACCAAAGGCATTATCAAGGGGCTTAATCAGCTAAGTACATTTTAGTTTCTCGAGTCCAAGAAACCATCTCAAAAGTTGAGATTTGGGTTTCAAAGTTTGAAGACCCAAACTCAGTTGAGTCCTTGTGTAGGACAAGTCCTTGAGTAGAATAAGCCCTTATGTAGGATAAAGTGTTTGATGGATTAGTCCTAAGGAAGGATGAATCCATGTGTTGAAGTCTAAGTCTTTTTGTAAGCTATTAAGGTTTATGGTTAACCTCATTTAAAACCATTGAGATAGTGAATTCCGGCCACTCAAGGAGTGAGTGGATCAGCCGGGAGTGGAGTGGGTACATAACCGAACCACTATAAAATCTCTTGTTATGTGATGAATGCTTGCAACTACTTTACTTCTTTCATGATTGAGATAAACTAATTGTAACATGTTATATTATTGTTGAAAGATAATATTCTGCATATCAAGTGTTTGAGGAAAGGTTTCTGAAATGCAACTCATATTCTTATATATGTCTTCAATCAACATTTACATGATTATGAGTGTTTAAATTGGATAATTTAAAAAGTATCTTATTCACCCCCCTTTAGGACAAAGAAACCAGTTTCTTGCTTCCACAAGTGCGGTAATCAAACTTATACCGCAATTTCAGTATGTCCCCCCCGCATGTCTCAAAATCGAAAAAAGAGGGAGAGAGTTCCCCCTCCTGGGCACATGCGGCGTAGCACATGCACCTGGGCCGAGGTAGTGGGCGCATGTGGTTATGACACTTAGCCTATTTTGATGTTTTCCAAGTTGCTAAGGGAGTGGGCGCATGTATTTGTGCAAATGGGGTCCCGGGCACATGTAGCCTCCAACTGTGCCCTCCGCATGTGGACTCCGCATGTTCCAGACTTAGATTATTTTCTGGATTTTCCCTCATCTATGCACTTTTACTCCGGCGACAGAAATCTTTTTCCGACAAGGGATTCCGGTGAGGAAATCCCTCTCCGACAAGGGGATCCGACGAGGGAAGACAGAGCGGGCGCATGTTACCTCTTGCGTCGCTTTGAGGTCATCCATGAGTGATGTCTCTCTTAGTCATCAGGTCAACCTACTATTTATAGTAGTCTAATCGGGTTTGGGTTCAGACAAACTGATACTGTGAGCGCATGTGTTTCTAAGAGGATTTTAAGGCGACTGTTGCTAGCGACTGTGGCTAGCGCATGTGACTAGGGCATGTGCTTCTGGGCTGGGCGTATGTCTCCAACTTGAAGTTTTTCGGAAGCTTTCTGGGAAGAAATGCCTCCGCATATGCTCTTTGCATGAGCTCTCCACATGTTGCCTCCGCATATGCTCTCCGCAGGTTGCTTCCGCATATGCTCTCTGCACGTACTTTCCGCATGTGCTCTCCGCATGTTTTTAGACTTAGATCATTTTCAAATTTCAGGCTCCGACTGTCCTCTCTCAAAGGACATGTACTTTTTCGGAGGCCAAAGTCACTGATGCTAAAACACTTTAAGCCTCTCGTCGTGCTATTGAATGAACGAGATGGGGTATGGATGATCAACTGCTACAAATTTTGGTAGTTGTTTACTAGTTTGGACCCTCAAGGCCGATTCTTTGGATAGGAACTTTGCTCCGGGAAGTGCGCACATGAAAATATGCATCGCGAGACATTTGAACTTGCTAGTTAAGGATTTTCAAGTATTTCAAATCATTTGGCGATAATACGCATGTCCAGTTCCCTTCCAAAATAACATTTGTAGGCTTTTAGACCCTTTCAGTCAACTCCAAATAGGGGCAAACACATTTCAAGGTGCACAGGTAAAGATATGCACCGCGCGACATTCAAACTTGCTAGTTAAGGGTTTTTGAGTATTTCGGATCGTTTGGCGGCAACACGCATGTCTAGTTTCGCTCTGAAATGGCATTCGTAGGCTTCGATCATGACTGCGCAGGTCACCTAAGGTTAGGTCTACGCTGACATTTTTCGAGTATTTCCCAACCCTATAATTAATCCGGATTGTCGTAAATGGACTGTCGCACATTTTTTTTTATCATGGGTGTGAATTTGAGCCCCAACAAGTGCCCCCCGGTGTGCTGCGCTGGATGCTTATGCCAAGCTAGTGCAGTGCATCGGTTCCCTGGGCTCAGATATAAATAGGTGACTCACTGAGTTATTTGTTCATTTTCTGAGTCAAAGAGGTGATTTTTCTTGAGGTGAGAGAGCTCTCCCCTAAGGGCTGGGTGCATGTTGCCCCTCTATGGGTGCATGTGTCCTTCCAAGTGATATTTTTCCCATGAGATTTGATCCCGGGCGCATGTTGAAATCCCCCAAGAGCCGGGTGCATGTGCTTGACGCATGTGGTTCTGGTTATGCGCCCACAACTCTGCTATAGACGTAGTCTTTTTCCAGAATTTGGGGATGGGCGCATGTGGCCTCCCACTACTAAGTGTGGGTGCATGTGCAAGGGCACATGCGCCTGATGCATCTTGTTCCGAACTTGCGTTTCTCACACTTGTGAGCTGGGCGCATGTGCTAGCGCATATGTGCTTGGACCTCCCAGTTATGGACTTACGTTTCTCAATTCTACGGGCTGGGTGCATGTGACAGGGCACATGCGCCTGGGGCACCACCTTGGGCGCATGTCAACCCACTACTGAGCCGTTTGTAAGATTTTGGCACCCCCTTTTGCCTACGGTGAAGAGTACACACGCTAGGCTCCCTGCTTAGCCAAATCTGACACCATTTATGGCCATCATGCTTAGTATCTGAACATGATCGGAACTCAATGTTTTAAACCCATAACATGCTGCTTATCTTTGTCTTTTGCGGCCTGCAACTGTCCATTTTAGGTAGGTTCGGGATGTACCTGTCAAACTTTAATCATAATGCTTTAAGTGCATGTAAAATTCCTGTATATGAATAATCGAGTGCATCTGATGTTGGGATTGTTTCTTGGCTCTATTAAGAGTCGCATATAAGCTTTTGGATTTATTTGAGATCATTTCCAAGTTGTACACATGACGCGGTGCAGTTTTAAGCATGAATTTGCATGCACATCGATCACATATGTGTATACATGTGTATAATTATGATTGCATTTGATGCGTTGTGAGATATGTTTGTTTGCTAATTTGATATGCATTTAAACTTTGTTGTGTTCGTGTCGATTGCGATTGCATGTGCCATTTTACTTATGGTTTGTTTGCATGTCTGATCTTGTTCGAGTGATGTGATCTTATTTTTGTGCTATGTACCTTATTGCGTTATTTATTGTGTGAATCAGATTTCTTTCTGATGCTCTCTCGCTTGTGTGTTGTAGTGAATCATGGTGACGACGACGAGATCTTCAGATGAAGCTTTTGGTTCACAAACTTATGGCCCGACCCCGATGTAGTGCGGTCGAAAAAGGGTGGCTGAAGCCCCTTCAAATCCTCCCCCAGTGAATCGTAACTCTCACTTCTTTCCTGCGGTCGAGCCTGAGGTAATGAATTTCTCTGATCACATCAAGCAGCTCCTGCACGAAGTGTTGCTGCGTATTTTCGTAAATAAGACTGCATCCGAGCCTCCGACATAAGGGACCGAGCAAGAATGGGCTTCTTGGTTTTGTCAGCTTGCTGGTGCTGCGAGCACTGTTGAAGCGAACCCTTCTGATTTGCCTATTCAACAGAAAGAGGATAATAACGAACGTTAGAAGAATAAGAAGAAAGGGGGTTGAAGTAAGCAATCGGCTGAGGCGATTAGTCAAGCAGAGTAGTTGACATGGCTCGCCGATCTAAAGTATGAATGGATGAAAATAGGATGGGATAGCAATAAAATTCCCATAAAGTGTGGCTTCTTCATCATGAATCCTTATAATGGTCGGATCATCTTGCACGATAAATCCCTTATGAGGTATAAACCCTTCTCGAGTATTGAATCGTCTGATGCTCGCAGGCCTTGTCAGTTTTATGGGGTGGAGAGATGGACTTCGCTTCTTGAGAAATTACTCACCGCCACTTTAGGAGATGATGGAAAGAAGCAGGGGATAGGTGAATCCAAAGAGATGATCTTCCTCACGACCCTCACGTGCCTTACCCGACTCATTTCTTCGAGACGGTCCATCAGAGATTCCATCATCTGAGTACATCAGCGATGTGGGACACTTCTAATTTTTGAACACGAGGGCATTTGAATCGGTGTATCAGTTATAAACCATGGGCGAAGGAGATTCTGATCCATCACGAGGATGTATTGAAGGAAATCAGACTTTATCATGCCATCGACGCGACTTTCGGTTTCTTTCATCGGGATCCGATGATACTCAGGGGTTTCTTGAAATACCAGAGCTCTGTTACTAATTCTTTCCATCTTCCTCATGGGGAGATGAGTATAACTTTATGGGATCTCCGGATGATGGCAGGCTTGCCTATCCATGGTGAGTATTGTTGAGCACTTAAATGTGTATATTCTAACCCCATTTCATCACCAACTATGCATGGTTTTCAAGCTTAAAGACTACTCTGATGCATGGTTTTATGATTGTAAGTATGAGAGGGACTTCGCCCAATTGATGACTAAAAAGATCCATTTAGAGCCCTTGAATGAAGACCTAAGGTGGGCCAAAGAAAGAAGAGAGCAAAGAGAGAAGAAAGAAAGAAGAAAATATGCAGAAAATAGGTTTGACCGGTCTAGACCGGTTGGCCAAGAGGGCCACGACCGGTCTAGACCAGTCGGCCACACTCCTTCACCTCTCTGGACTCCAAACACAAGAGGACTAGACCAGTCGGCTAGGGCCTGCCCCCCCCCCCCCCCCCCCCCACTTCTGCAGGCTGGACTGTCTACAGAAGGGTCCGACCTGTTGTGACCGGTCGGCCAATGTATTACAACGGGAATTTAGCAGCTTCCGCTTGAAGCTCCAATTTTTGTGTGCAAGTGCGCAAGTGCTGCGTAAATCTAGAAGATTCTGAGGTGGTAGGACCCCTCCACTATAAAAGGGGACCTAGGGATTGTAGCTAAGGTATCCTAGAAGAGATCTACGAAGGTGGGAGGCGGCGAAAGTCGGAATCGAAGTTCCACAACTCCCTCTAGTTTGTGTTTTCTAGTTCATGTTTTTAGTTGTTTTCATGCTTCCTTGGATCATGAACGGCTAAACCTCTTAATTAGGGCTAACAGGTGAAGCTTGTAGTGAATCTGAGATGCTTTAATTCGTTTGTTTTGGTTTCAAGTTGGATTTATTGAAGAACAATGGTTTATAGAAGTTTGAATAAAGTTCTAAGTAATTTTTCTTAATCTTATGATGGCTCATGGATGTTTGGAAGAATTGCTTTAGTTCTTAATTGATTTGCATAGTTCTAGACTTGTACGCTTCGAGGAATCAGATTCAATACGCTATAGACTTGGATTTTCATGTGGGATCCTCAACCAAATTTCCATCTTGTTGTTCTAATTTCTGAATTATGTGTTGATTGTGTATGTGATTTGAATGAAGTTCAAGTCATGATCTAATTAGGCTTTGTGACAGAGTTTAATGATGATTATGATTGTGATCTTAATCTATTGGAACTAAGATTGACCTATGCAATTGAGTGTGCTCAAGTCCTAACTTAAATTGAGGGAATCATGTATATAAATCACACATATAACAGATTGTATGTTACAACCACTCTATCATCCGATTAGATAGGATTTGATTTCGATTCTAGTTGTGTAATTGGGAAACCACAACGAATTACACATCAAGGATTGCTACAAGTGGATCCTTGAACCCCTAGTGCTCTTTTATATTAATTACTTTCACTTTTAGTTTAAGAATTTTATCTACATTCAATTCTAGAAATCTGTTTGATTAGCTCTCAATTAGAGAGTATTAGAAATGATTTTATGAATTTCTAACAAGTCCCCGAGAATGATCTCGGTCTCTACCAAATTATTACTACATTGTAAGCCTACACTTGGGGAAGCGAACAAGTTTTTGGCACCGTTGCTGGAGATTTTCGACGGTTTTTACAAAATTTCTGAAAATAATTTCTATTTGAGATTTTTAGAATTCCTACTAACTTAGTTTGTTGTTTTGTTTCGTTTGGTTTTTTCAGGGATTCTTGGATTCGAAGAAGTCACTTCAATTAGGTTTTTCTAACCCTTTTTAATCTTTTACTTTTCTGAGATTTGCATGTCCCAATGGGTTCGGGATTCTAATAACCGACTTATTAGTGAAGGGGAATTGTTGAAGGGATTGATAAGGAGCCACGTGCTAAGAAACATTTAGACTCTCCAATTATGTCTGACAATATGGCTGAGAATCAACTCAACCCTATGGCCAATCAAAATTTGGGCCAAACCGAAATGGGAGAGAATGAGGTTGAGAATGCTCCTCGACTTAGAACTTTATGTGATCACTTGCAACGTGCAAGAGCAAGTACTCCCTCATGCATAATTTTTCGATTCAATGCAGGGAATATTGATCTAAAATCGGGAGTAATCCAACTCCTTCCCAAGTTCCTTGGTTTAGACAGTGAGAGTGCATATCAACATCTTAAGGAATTCGATGAGGTGATAGCTACGTTGCACTTTACAAACGTATCTGATGATGTTGTGAGACTTAGGTTATTTCCTTTTTCTCTTAAAGAGAAGGCTAAAGCTTGGCTTCGTGCATTAAGGCCAAGATCAATCGGCACATGGACTGAGATGACTAGGGAGTTCATTAAAAAGTTTTCCCTACTCATAAAACAAACATGTTGAGGAGCTTAATCATGAATTTTGCTCAAAAAGAGGATGAGACCTTCTTCCAATGTTGGGAGAGGTTTAAAGACTTATTAAACACATGCCCACAACATGGCTACAAAATTTAGCGGGTAATAAGCTTTTTCTATGAAGGACTGACTTCGCCCATGCGCTAATTCGTAGAGATGATGTGCAATGGAGAATTCATGAATAAGGAAGCCGAGGAAGCATGAGACTATTTTGATATCTTAGCCGAGAATGCACAATCTTGGGATACAACTAAACCAACAAATCCCAAGATAAGCCAATAAAGAAAAAAGGGAGGATTCTACATCCTCTCCGAAGAAGACAACATAAGTGCACGTGTTGAACCTACAATTTATACATTGCATTGCCCATTACATCGCATTATATGCATGGTTTACATGCTTAAAAGGCCCATCTAATGCATGATTTGTGATTTCAGGAATGAGAGCGGAATTCACCCAATTGGAAACTAAAAAGAGCCATTTAAAGCCATTGGATGAAGGTGGAAGAAGGACCAAAGAAAGTAGAAAGAGAGGAGAAGAAAGGAAGAAAGAAACCTAAGGAGAAAGCAGGAAAAATCAGCCAAGATCGGTCGTGCGACCAGTCGTCCATCACCAAGATCGGTCATCTGACCGGTCCGACTATTCACAGAGGAAGAACATTCAGCGAAAGGCCACTGGACCATTCACGACCGGTCATGCGACCGGTTGTCCAATGTTCAAACTAGTCGTGTGACCTGTCCTCGAATTAAAAGTTAATATTGGATTTCGTAAAAAAACTCACTGGACTGTTTTCGCCCTTTTTGCGACCGGTCGTACGACTGGTCATCCAGGAGCTCAGACCGGTCGTACGACCGGTCATCTGCGTAACAAAGCTTCTCCGTGAAGCTCCGATTTTCTCTACACAGTCCGGGATTTCTTACGCAATCTGGAACCTTCCGTGCTACACTATAAAAGGACACCTAGGGCCTCTTCTTAGGGTATCATAGAAGCCAAGGGACGTCGTGGGAGAGGAAGGAAGCCGTCATGGAGCGTCTACAACCCTCAAAACTCTGGTTTTTCTATGTTTTCTAGTTTTTTCATGAGTTTTAGTTGTAGTATGACAATGCTCGGCTAGAATCTCTCAGCTAAGGCTAAGAGGTGAAGCTTGTAGCCGATTTCATGTTTGATTCAGTTTAATTCAAGTAATTCTACTTCAAGTTTGGATTTTTACTTAATCTAGTTCTTAAAAGTTGATAGTTTGAGATGTTTTATGAGAATTCATGTGCTTCGAACATGGATTCCTTGCAATTATCTGAGATTATCATATGGTGCTTGTTTAGATTCGAATTATAGTAGTCCTTGAGCAGGCCATAGTCCATAGGCATGGCTGTTACTCTGAAGGCTATGATTTTGAATTCTACATTAATTGAATAGGACTAGAACTTGGAAGTTCAACTTGAATGGGATTGAATGTGTTTAATACTTTATTTTCCAACTAGATGAGAGATAAGACTTCAAATCTAGTTGTGTATCTTGCTTGGATTGATTGGATTGACATGGGATTGCTACAAGTGGATCCTTAAATGCCTTAGTGCCTTTAAATTACTGTTTTCATTAAAGTTACTGTTTTAGTATAATTAATTTTATAGAATCTCTTATTTATTGCAAAATTGAGTTGCTGGAATAGTTTGGAACCTGCTTTCCAATTCCCTGTGGATCGACCTCGGTCTTACCGAGATTTATTACTACATCGTAGCCTTACACTTGAGGCGAGCGAACAACACGCGTAGCTAGCCTCACAAGAAAAGTTGAGGCCATGAAATTAGGGAAGGGAGAAAAGACTAAGGAAGTTGAGAATATTTGTGGAATTTATTCCGGTAACCAACATGCAACACAGGATTGTCCTATAATTTCAGTGTTCTAGGAAGTTCTACAAGAACAATCAAATGCCATAAATAATTATCAACGACCATTTAGCAATCCAAACTTGAACACGTATAATTCTGGTTGGAGGAACCATCCCAATTTCAATTGGAGGAATGGGCCATCAGAGAATGCAAACAATAAACCAAAAGCTACTCTTGAGGAAATATTGGGTACATTCGTCTCGGCCCAAGCTGAGTACAATAAGAATAATTCTCACAAAATCGATGGGTTCATGCAAGAACAACTAAAATTCAATCAGAATTCATCTCAAGCCATCAATGATTTGAAAACTTCAATGGCTAGAGTTGAATCTCATCTTAGTGTTAGGGAGAAAGGCACACTTCATACCCAACCTCTCCCTAACCTAAGAACCGAATTTGAGATACAAGACCTCAGCCCATCCTCCCAAAATACGGAGCATGTTCAAGCTATCACCACTTTGAGGAGTGGCAAAACAATTGATAAATCCAATCCAGTGAAGGCCTCAAAGCCTAATGATCTGGAAATTGCCAATAAGGATGATATCTTAAACAACACTCCACATGAGAAAGAACCGGAAAGGTGATACAAGCCAGTTGTCCCGTTTCCCTAAAGGTTGATTTCATCCAAACCTTTAGACAAAATTCTAAAATTTTTAGAGGTTTTTAAGTAAGTGAAGATCAACATTCCGTTGTTAGATGCTATAAAACAAATACCATCTTATGCCAAATTTCTAAAAGAATTGTGTACAGTCAAAAGGAAACACAATGTTCACAACAAAGTACTTTTGACTAAGAATTTGAGCGCAATTATCAAACAAGAGGTGCCCCAAAAATACAAGGATCTGGGTAGTCCTACCATCTCATGCATCATAGGTGACTACCGGATCAAACAAGCGTTACTCGACCTTGGGGCAAGTGTTAACCTCATCCCATACTTGGTCTCTGAACAACTTGGGTTAGGTGAATTGAAACCCACCAAAACCACACTTCAACTCGCTCATAGATCTATTCGTATACCGAGAGGGATGATTGAAGATGTCCTTGTCCAAGTCGAAAAATTCTACTATCCAGTAGATTTTATTGTCTTGGATATGTTCGCTTCTCTAAGTGTAGGGTTGCGATGTAGTAATAATTCGGTAGAGACCGAGATCGTTCTCAGGGAGTTGTTAGGAATTCACAAAATTACTTCTAATTTTCTCTACTTGAGAGCTAACCAAACAGATTTCTAGAATTGAATGTAGATATGATTCTTAAACTAAAAGTGAATATAATCAATATAAGAAAGCACTAGGGGTCCAAGGATCTACTTGTAACAATCCTCAATGCATAATTAGCTGTGGTTTCCCAATTACACAACTAGAATCGAAATCAAATCCTATCTAGTCGGATGATAGAGCGGTTGTAACATACAATCTGTCATATGTGTGATTATAAACATGATTCCCTCAATTCAAGTTAGGACTTGAGCACACTCAATTGCATAGGCCAATCCTAGTTCCAATAGGTTAAGATCACAATCATAATCATCATCATAGTCCGTCACAAAGCACAATTAGATCATAATTTGAACTTCATTCAAATCACAAATACAAATCAACACATAATTCAGAAATAGAACAAAAAAATAGAACTTTGGTTGAAGTTCCCACATGCAATTTCAAGTCTAGAGCGTATTGAATCCGATTCCTCGGAGCGTACAGGTCTAGAACTGTGAAAAACCATTAAGAACTCAAGCAATTCTTCCAAAAATCCATGAGTCATCATAAGACTAAGAAAACTACTTAGAACTTTATTCAAACTTCTATAAACCATTGTTCTTCAATAAATCCAACTTGAAACCAACATAAAACAAATTAAAGCATCTTAGATTCACTATAAGCTTCACCTCTTAGTCCTAGCTAAGAGGTTTAGCCGTTTATGATCTAAAGAAGCATGAAAACAACTAAAAACATAAAACTAGAAAACACAAACTAGGAGGAGTTGTGAAACTCCGAATCCGACTTCCACGCCTCCCACCTTCATAGATCTCTTCTAGGATGCTCTAGGAACGATCCCTAGGTGTTCTTTTTATAGTAGAGAGGCCCAACCGCCTCAGAATCTTTCAGAATTGCGCAATACTTATTCACTTGCGACTAAAAAATCGGAGCTTACTGAAGAAGTTACTGAATTTCAGCAAATTATACTGACTACCTGTTGGTAGATCGGTCTAGACCGGTCGGACTAGGCTGGCCTGAAATTGCAGTTTTACCGCTTATAGAGATACTCGGAGATATGTCTAAGGACCTAGAGGGAGGGGGGGTGATTAGGACCTTTTCAAATCTTTTCGCCTACTAACATATTTTATCAAATAAAACAAAGTAAGCAATAACACTTAGGCTTCCAAGCTAAAGTGGGTCCAATCACAAGACTAGCAAATGGTTAATCAATAAGCAATCCTAGTCTATAGCATGCATAGGGAAATGAATGATTCAACTAATCAAGATCCTAACCTATGCAACTTGTGTAGACTTATGAGAGTGATTCAATGAGCTCAAGTCTACACAACTAGTGAAGGTACATCTTGTGTGTGGATGAGCCTAGTATGTGCCTAGCATACATTCCTATCAAGCATTCATAATTAAACAATTAAATTAACAATGCTAAGATATAAATGTGCTCAATTCAATTACAAACACAAGCATGTATAGTGGTTCGACTTTGGGTCTACTCCACTCCCGGTTCAAGTACTCAACTCCTTTGAGCACACCGGCATTCACTTTCGGAGGTTTTAAATCAGGTTCACCTCTTAACCTTTACACGGAGGTTTTACCAGTTCACTTCTCAACCATTACCGGAGTTTTGGACAAAGCCAACTCTCAACCCGACGCACGTTCACTCCCGTGTCGGAGGCTCCCCCTTGGAGACTTAGTTTAGGTCCGGCTAACGGGCCAAGGAACGGCTAACGTCCCTAGGTCGAGTTTGACAAACAAACTCTAAATGGACTCTCAATAAAGTCAACCTACTTGTCAGATGAGCCCCTAGTTTAGTGCCGGTTTGGGTTGCTTGATCTCCGCTCTCCCGTGCTTCAATCAGCTTCCCTTGTTCCCTCGATCGTGTTGCCGTTGCGTCGCCAATGCCTTAGCCACACTTGATCAAACACCTTGCATGTGATGCCTTTGAAATGCCCAAGGTGCTAGGAGGGTAGGTTTGAGAGCTCTACAACTTAGTGGGAATGGGTTGCCTAGAGTCTCTCTCCTACAATGATCTAATCTTAGAGTTTTGGACAAGAATATGCCAATCAAGAAAGCTCCAAACTCTAGAGATCAAGAGGGGATGAAGGTCATCTTCTTCATGAGCTTGGAATGCTCTAACCTTGTATAAAAGCACAAGGAAGATGCCTTGCATAGGTTGGGAATGAGCCTCAAATGGTCTCCAACAATGGTGGCTTCACTCCTCTCGAAATCCCCCTACTAATGCCCAAAAACCGAGCTCCATATATAGGAAAAGTGAGCTCCAACGGTCATAAAACGGGCAAAAAACGGCTTTGCCGACCTGTCCCGACCAGTCGGCCAAAGAGCCAAGCAAGACAGAAAGGCTGTTGACTTGAGGGAAACACTGCCCGACCGGTCTTGACCGGTCGGACCAGCCCAGCCGACCGGTCCCGACTGGTCGGACCTCCTGCCTGCACACAACAGCAACTTGCTGTTGAAATTGGACCTACGTCTGACCGGTTTTGACCGGTCGGTCCAGTCCATCCGACCAGTCATGACCGGTCGGTCCACCTGTAACCTGAAAACACAGCAGGGTTGCTATATAGTCTGGCCGACCGGTCCCGACCGGTCGGACAGGCCTGGTTCAGCACTGCATTTAGCTGAACTTTGTACATTCCAACCCACTCTCTTTAGGCCATGATTTGGGTGATGTTCAGGGACACCTAGGACCAATCGATGACGACTAATGGTTTCCTAATGTGGTCAAGGTCATCAAAGAAGCAAAGGGGTTGGGTTTTGGTCAAGGTTAAGGCACCAAGGCATCACATTTACCTGATTCTTCTTCCTTGATGCAGCCGGTCCGTCTTGAGTCTTCCGTCTTTGTCTTCATTGGGGTCAAACGACTCTGGACTCACTGACGTAAGTGATTGACAAACAAGGTGCACTAGTATGCCACAGAAAAGTGCACTAACAATCTCCCCCTTTGTCAATTACTTACAAAAACCTAACCTACCAAAACAAATTACATGTTCAAGATATTACATTGATAATGAATTAAATACAGGACTCTTGACATGCCTAATCTAAGCTGCTCCTCTTCAGTTTCCTCCCCCATAACCTGTCAATCCCTGCATCACAAAACATAGCAAACTAGTTTTGGTGGGACTTGATCTTTCTCCCCCTTTTTGTTAGCAATTGACAAACGATTCTCTCCCCCTTAATGATACAACAATTAAGGTCAAGGTAAGAGAAGATAGTATGTAACAATTATAACTATAAGCACATGCTAACAAGGAGAGTATAGGGTGCATGAATCATGAATACATGGAGCATGCTAAGGAACATGATTATTAAGAAATGTAACTATCTAGGCAAAGTTAATCATGTAACATTGGTCAAGGATATACATTTGCAATAAAAGCACAAAGGGCTTATAGCCCAATCAACTAACCTCCCCTATTGGTATATCAAAACCAATACAAAGCAAAGATTAGCATATAATGAAGCGTAAAACTCAAGATGATTAGCTAATCTAAGCAAGATGATAATCTAGCAAGCAAATGTATTAAATAAAAGCAAGGTTAAATTATCGAATCTGGGCTAATGAGGCTTGAATCCTCTGATTTGCCCATACACCCAAAGATGAGGTTGAAATCCTCAGATTTTCCTATTGAAGCATCTCTAGCTACCCTCACTAACTATGTTTAGTTTGATAAGCCAAAGGGTAACTAAATTCCTTAACACCCTCATAAAATGTAGCATGAGGTGAGGGGTTGGGAACTCCTTCTTCTCCTAGAAGGGATAGCGGTTGGGATGCCCTCTTAGATAAGCTGGAAGAGGAGTTGTGGTGGATGCCGAGAGAGCAAGATCTTTTTGTTAGCTCTCATCACAAGCGGAGTCACCAGATCCGGACCCCTCCATATTATCCCAAGTGGCAGCCATTGCCTTTTTACCTTTCGGTTTAGGCCCTTCCGGACATTTCGGGGCAATATGGCTACGACGACCGCAACCGTAACAACGGACGGATGAAGGTATGGATGATTTTCCTTTATGTTTATCACCCTTCTTGTCCTTCTTGTCACGACTATTCCCTCTATCAAATTTGAGGAATCTCTTGAATTTTTTGTTTAATTTCTCTTCCTCATCATCCTCATCATCACTATCTTCCTCTGTCTCACTCTTAATTTTCTTATGTTTGTGAGAGGACTTAAGAGCGATGCTTTTCTTTTTAGAGGGGGCCTTAAAGCCTAGTTCAAAAGTTTGTAGAGAACCTATGAATTCTTCAACTTTCTTGGTATTTAGATCCCTACATTCTTCTATGCTGGTAACTTTAGAAGAGAACCGTTCTGGAAGGGATCTCAAAATTTTCCTACAAAGTCTATTTTCCAGAACAGGATCCCCTAAGCCCCACATATCATTTGTGATCTTGTTCAGCTTGGTATAGAATTCAGTTATGTTTCATGCTCCTCCATAGTAATGTTTTCAAATAGAGTAGAGAGGCACTGAAGTTTAGAGTTTTTAACAATGTTTGTACCTTCATGGGTAACTTCAAGGATATCCCATGCCTGTTTACTGGTTGTGCAGTTTTGAATCCGACCAAATTCTTCTTTAGACACTGAACAAAAAATGGCATTCAGGCCTTTGGCATTATGGATACGTTGAGCTTTATCATGATTAGTCCACATTGCCTTATCTTTTGGCCTGAGAACATCCGGTTCACCTTCCTTATGAATAATGTCCATTGGGGGTACATAACCAATATCAACCATATCCCTCACATCCGAATCAATAGATTCCAAGAAGATGCGCATTCGGGCTTTGCAATATGGATAGTTTGACCCATCAAAGAAAGGAGGCTTAGTGACCGATGAAGAGTCCTCTCTAGACATATTTTCAAGTTTCTCTTAGGATCTACCTCTAGGCAATTAAGCCCTTAAAGTGGAACCCGCTCTGATACCAATTGAAATTGAGGTTTTACCGCTTATAGAGATACTCGGAGATATGTCTAAGGACCTAGAGGGGGGTGATTAGGACCTTTTCAAAATCTTTTTGCCTACTAACACATTTTATCAAATAAAACAAAGTAAGCAATAACACTTAGGCTTCCAAGCCAAAGTGGGTCCAATCACAAGACTAGCAAATGGTTAATCAATAAGCAATCCTAGTCTATAGCATGCATAGGGAAATGAATGATTCAACTAATCAAGATCCTAACCTGTGCAACTTGTGTAGACTTATGAGAGTGAATCAATGAGCTCAAGTCTACACAACTAGTGAAGGTACATCTTGTGTGTGTATGAGCCTAGTACGTGCCTAGCATACATTCCTATCAAGCATTCATAATTAAACAATTAAACTAACAATGTTAAGATATAAATGTGCTCAATTCAATCACAAACACAAGCATGTATAGTGGTTCGACTTTGGGTCTACTTCCACTCCCGGTTCAAGTACTCAACTCCTTTGAGCACATCGGCATTCACTATCGGAAGTTTTAAACGAGGTTCACCTCTCAACCTTTACACAGAAGTTTTACCAGTTCACCTCTCAACCATTACCGGAGTTTTGGACAAGGCTAACTCTCAACCCGACGCACGTTCACTCCCGTGTCGGAGGCTCCCCCTTGGAGACTTAGTTTAGGTCCGGCTAACGGGCCAAGGAACGGCTAACGTCCCTAGGTCAAGTTCAACAAACAAACTCTAAATGGACTCTTAATAAAGACAACCTACTTGTCGGATGAGCCCCTAGTTTAGCACCGGTTTGGGTTGCTTGATCTCCGCTCTCCCGTGCTTCATTCAGCTTCCCTTGCTCCCTCGATCGTATTGTCGTTGCGTCGCCAATGCCTCAGCCACACTTGATCAAACACCTTGCATGTGATGCCTTTGAAATGCCCAAGGTCCTAAGTGGGTAGGTTTGAGAGCGCTACAACTTAGTGGGAATGGGTTTCCTAGAGTCTCTCTCCTATAATGATCTCATCTTAGAGTTTTGGACAAGAATATGCCAATCAAGAAAGCTCCAAACTCTAGAGATTAAGCGGGGATGAAGGTCAACTTCTTCATGAGCTTGGAATGCTCTAATCTTGTGTAAAAGCACAAGGAAGATGCCTTGCATAGGTTGGGAATGAGCCTCAAATGGCCTCCAACAATGGTGGCTTCACTCCTCTCGAAATCCCCCTACTAATGCCCAAAAACCGAGCTCCATATATAGGAAAAGTGAGCTCCAACGGTCATAAAACGGGCAAAAAAGGGCTCTGCCGACCTGTCCCGACCGGTCCCGACTGGTTAGCCAAAGAGCCAAGCAAGACAGAAAGGCTGTTGACTTGAGGGAAACACTGCCCGACCGGTCTTGACCGGTCGGACCAGCTGTAAACCCCAAGTTTTCGAAAATAATTAAATAAACAAATCAGTTAATTAATTAATAAATTATGTGGATTATTATAAACTAATAAATTGTAGGGAATTCACGTAGGATCCCTTATTAAATTTGCTTAACACAAACCCTAGACCAGCGTAGAAGTGGTAGGTTTATCAAAACTCACCATAAATACAAAAAAATACCATTGATTAAACTTAATCTATATAGATGATTTTAAGTGTACTAGTTTCTGACGATCCGTTTCATGTAAAACTTCATATAATAGTTTAGAGACCTAATCTAACCATACACGTCAAATTTCAGCCCTCCGATCATCCTACAAGTACCCTAATCAGAAATCGGGCCATAAGTGGGCCATCTAAACTCAGAACTGCACCAAATTTTGTGCCATACCCTAAAATCACGTGGCCTACATAGTGGTCGGAGTAGATTTTTCATACACATCACTGTGGGTCCCACGTGCACAGCGTGCACGTTAGACGCGTCGGTCAACACGCGTTGACCGCGTACAGCAAAGGGCGGGCGTCTTCTTCGCCTGGAAGCTGCAACAGCAGCGTCCGCTGTTTGCTGGGTGGTTCACACCGTCCATCGCTGTGGGCCCCATCCAAATATCCATTCCGTCCATTGTGTAGCTCATGTTTGGGTCTACTAATGGGAGGATTCATCCTTGTAAATAGTAACTTGTGTGGACCGCAAAAGCTGTTGAAACCTATAACTAAACGAGAAAGAATGTGCAAGATCGGGGACGATTCTACGCATGGGCCCCTGAAACTTAAAAGGATTGGTTGCGTGGGCCACACCTACGATTTTAACGGTTTACATAGTACCAAACGTTGATGTAGTGGGAGATCCGAAATCTTGATCTTTCCTTCTCCCACTCAAACTCGGCTACGCTCGTCCGGAGGTTCCGTCCGCATTACGCCACCTTCAGCGTGTCAGTGGGATATAAAAGGGCATGTAGACGTCCCTCCCCTTCCCAGAAAAACGTAGAGAGTGAGAGAGAGAGAGAGAGACGTTGGAGAGAGGAAGGAGAAAGAGAGAGAGGTTTTGTAGAGAGAGAGAGAGAGAGAGAGAGAGAGAGAGAGAGAGAGCTTTCAAGGGGGGGTTTTCGAGTGCTGTTTGCTCCTTCCATTGCTGGAGCAACCTTCCAGCAGCAGCAGGAAGAAGAAGAAGAAGAAGAAGACGAGAAAGAAGAAGGAAAGAAAGAGAGAAAGAGTGAGTTTCTCTCATATTTTTTCCTGTAATTCTAGCTTAGGATTTTTTTTTATTATTTAATTTTGGATTCCCTATGTTAATATTTTGTTCTCCCGTTTTAGAAGTTTAAACGTGACCTTGTTTGGTTAGATTTGTGAATAATTGAATTATATCAATTATATCTGCTTATAAATTATGTTTATAAATTATGTTTATAAATTATTCTCCCTTGTTTATAAATTATGTTTTTTTTGTTTTGTTTTGTGAAGTTGATACCCGATTAAGGTGGTACATGTGTGAGCTTAATTTTGAATTATCTTGGAAAGATGTTTTGGAGTGTTGATTTGGTTCATGCATAGCATGATTTGAGAACTCCAGTTGTTACCGTAGGGTCAGCACCCTGGTGTGTACAATAGGCCCATTGATGATTGTTTGGGTGAGCGCTCAAGTGTGTGCAACAGTCCCTGGTTGAGTGCCCTGTGTGTGCAATATACCCTTCTGATAGTCCATCGATTGTGGACGGGTTGGTTGAGCTCCCTGGTGTGTGCAAGATACCATACTAGCGTACCCAGTGGATATCAGATGATTTTAGCAGGTTGGGTGAGTTCCCTGGTGTGTACAAGAGACCAACTCTGTAATTGTGAAAGTGTAGGCCCTGACTATAAACTGGCCCTGGATGTTCTACTGATAACCGTACTGAGATTGTTGAAGCATACTTGCATTCCATGCATCACGTGCATGTTTAAGAGAGTTTTGGTGATGAAATTACTGTTGGAATTGTAGTGATTTGTACTTTAATGGTTAAGTGATTTTCTATGTCGAATTACATGTGTTAAACTATATGAGAATGCTCACCGGCTTTTATAGCTGACGCAGTGTTATGCGATTAATCGTAGTGACAGGTGATGATTTAGAGGACTTTGAAGAAGCGGTTCTAGATGAGGAAATACTCTAGAAGATTTTTATTTGAATTAGTTATTTGGTTTTTGGTTTAAAAGCATTGATGTAATAAGGCCCATTAGATGGCCATTAGTTTAGACAGTTTGGAACAATTTCATAGACTCGTTGATTTTAGTTTAATTTTCAAAGTTGGTTTATTTTTATTCCATATATTTGATACCTTGTGAATGGAAAGGATAAAAGTTTCAGTTGTGATTGTGAAGGATTCATTCATAACACCCTTGATTTCGAGATTTGAGTTATATACTCGAGTGTCGAATTTTGGGGGCGTTACAGTTGGCATCAGAGAATAGGAATGAGATAAACTGTGCCTTCGGAAATAGTCCACTAAAGTTTCAGGATATATAGTAGCTTCATGAAAGTAGAAACCTTAAACATAGGCTCCCTTTAGGATAGCCATTGAACTTAGATACATGTATCTAGGTACCATGAGAAGTGGATTCCCACCTTAGTGAGCGTGTTGCTAAATCATAAGTAATCGAAATTAAAATTTTTAAACCTCTGTGACCTTTCTTAGGGTTATAAGGACATTCTCACGAAATCACAACAAGTGGATTAACTAGGAATTGATATTTTTGAATTTTTCCTTAATTTTCACTTGTAGGACTGAAATTATGGACCATATTCATACCTATGATCACACCTGACATAATACAAGTCTAAAATTTTTTTTTTAAAATTTTCTGAAGGTTAAAAACATACCCATTGATAGCCCTATAAAATTTCAGAACAAACAGAATTGTAGAAAAATTCTAAATATTCTAGTAGTAGACTAAGAAACATGAAATCTGCTGCTAGACAGCAACATATTACTACCTTTACCAGGGAGAAAATCTAAGAATTATTAGGTATTTTGAGCTGAAATTTTTTTTGATGATACATCTTGAAGTCAGTAACATCTGTTCCAAATTTCAAGTCGATTGGATATATAGTTTGGTAGGAATAAATTGTAGAGTAACTGCCTATCCAGCCATCCGATTTTCTTCCAAACCTCCATCAAACAAAAAAAACATGGAGTGACATAACCTATCTAGACCAAAGGATGAATAACATAGCTACTAATACTAAAACACTTCATACGTGTATACTTAGACGAGTAATACTTTAAGGAGTACTAAAGCTGTTTTTCACTAAATGTAGATCATGCCACCTAAAAGGAAAAGTCAAGCTACTCCACCTACGCCCGACGTAACAAGTGACGGACAATCAATAGAGGGACTATACAACATTTTAGGGGACATAGCATCTCTCCTCTGTCAACAAGTGCAGGCAACGAGTAACATTATAAATCAGCGCCAAACACCGACTCCGCAAGGCAGTGGGGGGGGGGGGGGGGGAAGATGTATTAGAGAGATTCAGAAGACTTCGACCACCCGTCTTTAAAGGGCAAGCTGATTATCTGGAGGCAGACAATTGGAAGAATCAAATGGAAAAAATCTTCGACGGAATGAGGTGTACCGATGAAGACAGAGTGGTCTTAGCAGTATACATGTTAGAAGGAGAAGCAGATCACTGGTGGAAGGCAACCAAAAGAGCAGCCTCTACAAACACAGTATGGACATGGGAGAAGTTTTGTGAGAAATTCGACCAAAAATATTTTCCCGAAAGTGAAAAGGACAGAAAGGTGGCAGAATTTATGAATTTAGAACAGGGGAATCTTACTGTCGGCCAATATGAAGCTAAATTCACTGAATTATCGCGTTTTGCACCCCATCTCATTCCTGATGATAAACAGAAAGCGAAAAAGTTCGTTCAAGGATTGAAGACTCCCCTCCGTACCAGAGTAATCCCTTTCGAACTTCGAAAATATTCCAAGGTGGTGAACAAAGCACTAGTCATCGAACAAGATTTTGAAGACATTATGAAAAATCGCGAACCAAAGAGAGGGGTGGGCACTAAGCAGAAAATGATATCAGAATTTCCTTCAAATCAGGAGAAAAGACAAAGGACTACGCTTGCAGTACCTTCAGCACACTCACAACAACGACAAAACTTTTCGGTCACATGCTATAACTGCGGAATAGAAGGGCACATATCACGTACTTGCCCCCAACCCCGTCGTCAACCACAAGATCAGAAACCTGGACAACAAACTCAGGCAAGGATGCAACCATTTGATTTGACACCCAAAACCTCGCAGCCAAAGCCACCTTACCCCCAAGCCCCAGTAAAGCCGCAACCACAACCACAAACAAGGCAGAACGGTCAAGCGGTACGTCAAACAACACAAGGACGGGTCTTTGCTGTAGCTCCTCCAGAAGACGAACCAGAAGAAAATATTGATGCCGATGTAGCCGCAGACAGGAACATGGTGGAAGGTACTTTACTCATTTATGCCTCTCCGGTGAAAACTTTATTTGATTCCGGCGCCTCTCATTCATTTATCTCCACATCTATCGTGAAATTATTAGGCTTACCTACTGCACTGTTAATAGAAAAACTTGTGGTGGCTACACCCGTGGGGAAATCAGTAGTTTTAAGTCAAGTATGTAAATCCACCATTGGGGAATGGAAACTATTGGCCGATTTAGTTGTAATGGAAATGCAAGGGTTCGAAATGATTTTGGGCATGGACTTCCTTGCTGCGTTTCATGCCAAAATCGATTGTTTCAAGAAAACAGTAACGTTCTCAGTCCCTGGACAACCGAGCGTACAATTCCATGGAACTAAAGAATGGAATGAATTAGGAAACTTGGCAATCCTTATAGATGATGAAACCCAAAAGGGCGGTATGGATCACATCCCTATTGTGAATGAATTTCACGAAGTATTTCACGAAGTGCTGAAATTACCGCCTCGTCGTGAAATAGACTTTTGCATCGACCTGCTGCCGGGAACTACGCCTATATCGATTCCACCATACCGAATGGCACCTGTTGAGTTAAAAGAATTAAAAGACCAACTCGAACAACTACTAGAGCAAGGCTTCATTCGACACAGTGTCTCACCATGGGGAGCGCCTGTGCTGTTCGTGAAGAAAAAGGACGGTAGCCTACGACTCTGTATTGATTATAGGAAGATAAACAAAGCCACCATCAAGAATAAGTACCCTCTGCCCAGAATTGACGATCTATTCGACCAATTGAGGGGAGCCCAGTACTTCTCCAAGATTGACTTACGATCAGGGTACCACCAACTTCGCATCAAGGAGGAAGATATACCTAAGGCCGCTTTTAGGACACGTTACGGACATTATGAATTTCTAGTGATGCCGTTCGGACTGACAAATGCCCCCGCAGTATTTATGGACTTAATGAATCGGGTTTTCAAACCCTACCTGGATCATTTCGTCATAGTATTTATAGATGACATCTTGATTTACTCGAAGTCGCGAGAAGAACATGAGGAACATCTGCGAATCTGCCTGCAAACTCTTAAGGACCATCAATTATATGCTAAATTTGAGAAGTGTGATTTCTGGCAAAGGGAAGTGAAATTCCTGGGCCACGTAGTGTCAGAAAAAGGAATATTAGTTGACCCTTCTAAAGTTGAGGCAGTGGTGAAATGGGAGCAGCCCACGAATGTGTCAGAAGTCCGCAGCTTCCTGGGACTAGCAGGATATTACAGAAGGTTCATCGAGGGGTTTTCAAAAATCGCAAAACCATTGACTCACTTAATTGGAAAGTGGATACCATTCTGATGGGAAGAAGAGCAAGAGAAAGCCTTTCGTGAATTAAAAGAAAAACTGACGACTGCTCCAGTGCTCACAATACCGGTTGAAGGAGAGAAGTTCGTGGTATATACCGATGCGTCCTACCAAGGACTAGGATGCGTCCTTATGCAAGGAGGTAAGGTTATCGCTTATGCATCGAGACAACTGAAGAATCACGAAAGAAACTACCCGACTCATGATTTAGAATTAGCAGCAGTGGTGTTTGCCCTAAAGATATGGAGGCATTATCTATACGGAGAGCAGTTTGAGCTCTATACAGATCACAAGAGCTTGAAGTATCTGTTCGACCAGAAGGAACTCAACATGCGTCAGAGGCGATGGGTAGAGTATTTAAAGGATTTTTATTTTGATATTTGTTACCACCCAGGCAAGGCAAATGTGGTAGCCGACGCATTAAGTAGGAAGAATCATCGACTTGCAGCTTGTATGACCATAAAGGAATGGAGGATGATCGATGCTATAAAGAATTATGATTTTGAACTAAAGTCAGGAGGAGAAAATTCCTATCTTAGCAGCTTAGTAGTCCGACCTACACTGGTGAACAAAGTTATAGAAGCTCAGAAACATGACACATGGTTACAAGCTAAAATCACGGAAGCATCAAAAGGAGATACACTCAACTGGAATATTGGAACAGATGGAGGAATTAGAAATCAAGGTAGATTATGCGTTCCAGACATCGCAGAACTAAAGGAGGAAATATTGAGTGAGGCACACCGATCAAAATTTACCATCCATCCAGGGAGCACAAAAATGTACCGCGACGTACGAAGACAATACTGGTGGAATAACCTGAAAAGAGACGTAGCAGAATTCGTATCTAAATGCCTCACATGTCAACGAGTGAAAACTGAGCATCAGAAACCGTCAGGGTTGTTACAACCATTACCTATCGCTCAGTGGAAAGGGAGCATATTACGATGGATTTCATAACTGGATTCCCGAAAACCCAGGGAAACCACGATGCGATATGGGTGATTGTCGATAGACTAACCAAATCTGCACATTTTATACCGATCTGTATGTCATACTCGATGGATAAATTGTGTAAACTTTATATCAAGGAAATAGTACGACTGCATGGAATCCCTATATCGATCATTTCCGACCGTGATTCAAGATTTACATCTAGATTCTGGAAAACTTTTCAGAAAGCAATGGGAACTACACTCGATTATAGTACGGCCTTTCACCCTCAGACTGACGGGCAGACAGAGCGGGTAAACCAGATACTCGAGGATATGCTTCGGTTATGCGCCCTAGATTTCAAAGGAAGTTGGGATGATCACTTACCCTTAATTGAATTCGCATATAATAACAGTTATCAGGCCAGCATCGAAATGGCGCCATACGAAGCTCTTTATGGAAGACCTTACCGATCACCGAGCTGTTGGGCCGAGGTCGGAGAAAAATGCCTACTCGGGCCAGAATTAGTACAAGAAACCTCGGAGAAAGTACACATCATAAGAGACCGAATTCGCACAGCACAGAGTCGACAGAAGAGTTATGCCGACAATCGCAGAAAAGAATTGGAATTTTTCGAAGGGCAGCATGTATTTTTAAAGGTCTCTCCTATGAAAGGGGTAATGCGATTTGGGAAGAAAGGAAAACTTGCACCACGATACATTGGACCTTTTGAAATACTAGAAAAGGTGGGAAAAGTGGCATACCGACTAGCTCTACCGCCACAATTATCGAGCGTGCATAATGTATTTCATGTGAGTATGCTGCGAAGATATGAAAGAGACACATCCCATGTGATTGATTGGCAACCATTAGAAATACGGAAAGACGTTACCTATAAGAGCAACCAATACAAATTTTGGATTGAAAGGACCAAATACTCCGAACCAAAACGATTTTCCTGATCAAGGTTCAGTGGAGCAATCATGGAGAAGACGAAGCCTCGTGGGAATGAGAAGACGAAATCAAAGAAAAATACCCACATCTATTTGACCAATAAGGTAAATTCGAGACGAAATTTTTCATTATGGTACGAAACACTTCATATTTGCATTCCATATATACATTCGATTTTACATTTCATCATGTTGTGAAACACTTTAACTTACTTTAAAATAAATTTCGGGACGAAATTTCCTTAAGGAGGGAAGAATGTAATACCCCAAGTTTTCGAAAATAATTAAATAAACAAATCAGTTAATTAATTAATAAATTATGTGGTTTATTATAAACTAATAAATTGTAGGGAATTCACGTAGGATCCCTTATTAAATTTGCTTAACACAAACCCTAGACCAGCGTAGAAGTGGTAGGTTTATCAAAACTCACCATAAATACAAAAAAATACCATTGATTAAACTTAATCTATATAGATGATTTTAAGTGTACCAGTTTCTGACGATCCGTTTCATGTAAAACTTCATATAATAGTTTAGAGACCTAATCTAACCATACACGTCAAATTTTAGCCCTCCGATCATCCTACAAGTACCCTAATCAGAAATCGGGCCATAAGTGGGCCATCTAAACTCAGAACTGCACCAAATTTTGTGCCATACCCTAAAATCACGTGGCCTACATAGTGGTCGGAGTAGATTTTTCATACACATCACTGTGGGTCCCACGTGCACAGCGTGCACGTTAGACGCGTTGGTCAACACGCGTTGACCGCGTACAGCAAAGGGCGGGCGTCTTCTTCGCCCGGACACTGCAACAGCAGCGTCCGCTGTTTGCTGGGTGGTTCACACCATCCATCGCTGTGGGCCCCATCCAAATATCCGTTCCGTCCATTGTGTAGCTCATGTTTGGGTCTACTAATGGGAGGATTCATCCTTGTAAACAGTAACTTGTGTGGACCGCAAAAGCTGTTGAAACCTATAACTAAACGAGAAAGAATGTGCAAGATCGAGGCCGATTCTACGCATGGGCCCCTAAAACTTAAAAGGATTGGTTGCGTGGGCCACACCTACGCTTTTAACGGTTTACATAGTACCAAACGTTGATGTAGTGGGAGATCCGAAATCTTGATCTTTCCTTCTCCCACTCAAACTCGGCTACGCTCGTCCGGAGGTTCCGTCCGCATTACGCCACCTTCAGCGTGTCAGTGGGATATAAAAGGGCATGTAGACGTCCCTCCCCTTCCCAGAAAAATGTAGAGAGTGAGAGAGAGAGAGAGAGAGAGACGTTGGAGAGAGGAAAGAGAAAGAGAGAGAGGTTTTGTAAAGAGAGAGAGAGAGAGAGAGAGAGAGAGAGAGCTTTCAAGGGGGGGTTTTTTAGTGCTGTTTTGCTCCTTCCATTGCTGGAGCAACCTTCCAGCAGCAGCGGGAAGAAGAAGAAGAAGAAGAAGAAGAAGAGAAAGAAGAAGGAAAGAAAGAAAGAAATAGTGAGTTTCTCTCATATTTTTTCCTGTAATTCTAGCTTAGGATTTTTTTTTATTATTTAATTTCGGATTCCCTATGTTAATATTTTGTTCTCCCGTTTTAGAAGTTTAAACGTGACCTTGTTTGGTTAGATTTGTGAATAATTGAATTATATCAATTATATCTGCTTATAAATTATGTTTATAAATTATGTTTATAAATTATTCTCCCTTGTTTATAAATTATGTTTTTTTTTGTTTTGTTTTGTGAAGTTGATACCCGATTAAGGTGGTACATGTGTGAGCTTAATTTTGAATTATCTTGGAAAGATGTTTTGGAGTGTTGATTTGGTTCATGTATAGCACGATTTAAGAACTCCAGTTGTTACCGTAGGGTGAGCACCCTAGTGTGTGCAATAGGCCCACTAATGATTGTTTGGGTGAGCACCCTAATGATTGTTTAGATGGCCATTAGTTTAGACAGTTTGGAACAATTTCATAGACTCGTTGATTTTAGTTTAATTTTCAAAGTTGGTTTATTTTTATTCCATATATTTGGTACCTTGTGAATGGAAAGGATAAAAGTTTCAGTTGTGATTGTGAAGGATTCATTCATAACACCCTTGATTTCGAGATTTGAGTTATATACTCGAGTGTCGAATTTTGGGGGCGTTACACCAGCTCAGCCGACCGATCCTGATCGGTCGGACCTCCTGCCTGCACACAACAGCAACTTGCTGTTGAAACTGGACCTACGTCCGACCAGTCTTGACCGATCGGTCCAGTCCATCCGACCGGTCACGACCGGTCGATCCACCTATAACCTGAAAACACAGCAGGGTTGCTGTATAGTCTGGCCGACCGGTCTTGACCAGTCGGACAGGCCTGGTTTAGCACAGCATTTTGCTGAACTTTGTACATTCCAACCCACTCTCTTTAGGCCATGTTTTGGGTGATGTTCAGGGACACCTAGGGCCATTCTATGACAACTAATGGTTTCCTAATGTGGTCAAGGTCATCAAAGAAGCAAAGGGGTTGGGTTTTGGTCAAGGTTAAGGCACCAAGGCATCACTTTTATCTGATTCTTCTTCCTTGATGCAGCCGGTCCGTCTTAAGTCTTCGGTCTTTGTCTTCATTGGGCTCAAACGACTTTGGACTCACTGACGTAAGTGATTGACAAACAAGGTGCACTAGTTTGCCATAGAAAAGTGCACTAACAATCTCCCCCTTTGTCAATTACTTACAAAAACCTAACCTACCAAAACAAATTACATGTTCAAGATATTACATTGATAATGAATTAAATACAGGACTCTTGACATGCCTAATCTAAGCTGCTCCTCTTCAGTTTCCTCCCCCATAACCTGTCAATCCCTGCATCACAAAACATAGCAAACTAGTTTTGGTGGGACTTGATCTTTCTCCCCCTTTTTGTTAGCAATTGACAAACTATTCTCTCCCCCTTAATGATACAACAATTAAGGTCAAGGTAAGAGAAGATAGTATGTCACAATTATAACTATAAGCACATGCTAACAAGGAGAGTATAGGGTGCATGAATCATGAATACATGGAGCATGCTAAGGAACATGATTATCAAGAAATGTAACTATCTAGGCAAAGTTAATCATGCAACATTGGTCAAGGATATACATTTGCAATAAAAGCACAAAGGGCTTATAGCCCAATCAACCAACCTCCCCTATTGGTATATCAAGACCAATACAAAGCAAAGATTAGCATATAATGAAGCATAAAACTCAAGATGATTAGCTAATCTAAGCAAGATGATAATCTAGAAAGCAAATGTATTAAATAAAAGCAAGGCTAAATTATCGAATCTGGGCTAATGAGGCTTGAATCCTCTGATTTGCCCATACACCAAAAAATGAGGCTGAAATCCTCAGATTTTCCTATTGAAGCATTTCTAGCTACCCTCACTAACTATGTTTAGTTTGTTAAGCCAAAGGGTAACTAAATTCCTCAACACCCTCATAGAATGTAGCATAAGGTGAGGGGTTGGGAACTCCTTCTTCTCCTAGAAGGGATAGCGGTTGGGATCCCCTCTTAGATAGGCTGGAAGAGGGGTTGTGGTGGATGCCGAGAGAGCAAGATCTTTTTGTTGGCTCTCATCACAAGCGGAGTCACCAGATCCGGACTCCTCCGTATTATCTCAAGTGGCAGCCATTGCCTTTTTACCTTTCGGTTTAGGCCCTTACGGACATTCCGGGGCAATATGGCCATGACGACCGCAACCGTAACAGCGGATGGATGAAGGTATGGATGATTTTCCTTTATGTTTATCACCCTTCTTGCCCTTCTTGTCATGGCTATTCCTTCTATCAAATTTGAGGAATCTCTTGAATTTTTTGTTTAATTTCTCTTCCTCATCATCCTCATCATCACTATCTTCCTCTGTCTCACTCTTAATTTTCTTATGTTTGTGAGAGGACTTAAGAGCGATGCTTTTCTTTTTAGAGGGGGCCTTAAAGCCTAGTTCAAAAGTTTGTAGAGAACCTATGAGTTCTTCAACTTTCATGGTATTTAGATCCCTACATTCTCCTATGGTGGTAACTTTAGAAGAGAACCATTCCGGAAGGGATCTCAAAATTTTCCTACAAGGTTTATTTTCCAGAACAGGATCCCCTAAGCCCCACATATCATTTGTGATCTTGTTCAGCTTGGTATAGAATTCAGTAAATGTTTCATGCTCCTCCATAGTAATGTTTTCAAATAGAGTAGAGAGGCGCTGAAGTTTATAGTTTTTAACAACGTTTGTACCTTCATGGGTAACTTCAAGGATATCCCATGCCTGTTTACTGGTTGTGCAGTTTTGAATTCGACCAAATTCTTCTTTAGACACTGAACAAAAAATGGCATTCAGGCCTTTGGCATTATGGATACGTTGAGCTTTATCATGATTAGTCCACATTGCCTTATCTTTTGGCCTGAGAACATCCAGTTCACCTTCCTTATGAAAAATGTCCATTGGGGGTACATAACCAATATCAACCATATCCCTCACATCCGAATCAATAGATTCCAAGAAGATGCGCATTCGGGCTTCGCAATATGGATAGTTTGACCCATCAAAGAAAGGAGGCTTAGTGACGGATGAAGAATCCTCTCTAGACATATTTTCAAGTTTCTCTTAGGATCTACCTCTAGGCAATTAAGCCCTTAAAGAGGAACCCGCTCTGATACCAATTGAAATTGCGGTTTTACCGCTTATAGAGATACTCGGAGATATGTCTAAGGACCTAGAGGGGGGGTGATTAGGACCTTTTCAAAATCTTTTCGCCTACTAACATATTTTATCAAATAAAACAAAGTAAGCAATAACACTTAGGATTCCAAGCCAAAGTGGGTCCAATCACAAGACTAGCAAATGGTTAATCAATAAGCAATCCTAGTCTATAGCATGCATAGGGAAATGAATGATTCAACTAATCAAGATCCTAACCTATGCAACTTGTGTAGACTTATGAGAGTGAATCAATGAGCTCAAGTCTACACAACTAGTGAAGGTACATCTTGTGTGTGCATGAGCCTAGTACATGCATAGCATACATTCCTCTCAACCCAATGCACACTCACTCCCGTGTCGGAGGCTCCCCCTTGGAGACTTAGTTTAGGTCCGGCTAACGGGCCAAGGAACGGCTAACGTCCCTAGGTCGAGTTCGACAAACAAACTCTAAATGGACTCTCAATAAAGACAACCTACTTGTCGGATGAGCCCCTAGTTTAGTGCCGATTTGGGTTGCTTGATCTCCGCTCTCCCGTGCTTCAATCAACTTCCCAAGCTCCCTCGATCGTGTTGCCGTTGCGTCGCCAATGCCTCAGCCACACTTGATCAAACACCTTGCATGTGATGCTTTTGAAATGCCCAAGGTGCTAGGAGGGTTGGTTTGAGAGCTCTACAACTTAGTGGGAATGGGTTGCCTAGAGTCTCTCTCCTACAATGATCTCATCTTAGAGTTTTGGACAAGAATATGCCAATCAAGAAAGCTCCAAACTCTAGAGATCAAGAGGGGATGAAGGTCATCTTCTTCATGAGCTTGGAATGCTCTAATCTTGTGTAAAAGCACAAGGAAGATGCCTTGCATAGGTTGGGAATGAGCCTCAAATGGTCTCCAACAATGGTGGCTTCACTCCTCTCGAAATCCCCCTACTAATGCCCAAAAATCGAGCTCCATATATAGGAAAAGTGAGCTCCAACGGTCATAAAACGGGCAAAAAACGGCTCTGCCGACCTGTCCCGATCGGTCCCGACCGGTTGGCCAAAGAGCCAAGCAAGACTGAAAGGCTGCTGACTTAAGGGAAACACTGCCCGACGGGTTTTGACCAGTCAGACCAGCCCAGCTGACTGGTCCCGACCTGTCGGACCTCCTGCCTGCACATAACAGCAACTTGTTGTTGAAACTGGACCTACGTCCGACTGGTCTTGACCGGTCGGTCCAGTCCATCCGACCGGTCACGACCGGTCGGTCCATCTGTAACCTGAAAACACAGCAGGGTTGCTGTATAGTCTGGCCGACCGGTCGGACCAGTCCATCCGACCGGTCCCGGCCGGTCGGACAGGCCTGGTTTAGCGCAGCACTTTGCTGAACTTTGTACATTCCAACCCACTCTCTTTAGGCCATATTTTGGGTGATGGTCAGGGACACCTAGGGCCAATCTATGACGACTAATGGTTTCCTAATGTGGTCAAGGTCATCAAAGAAGTAAAGGGGTTGGGTTTTGGTCAAGGTTAAGGCACCAAGGCATCACTTTTACCTGATTCTTCTTCTTTGATGCAGCCGGTCCGTCTTGAGTCTTCGGTCTTCGTCTTCATTGGGCTCAAACGACTCTGGACTCACTGGCATAAGTGATTGACAAACAAGGTGCACTAGTATGCCACAGAAAAGTGCACTAACATGGCCGACCGGTCACGACCGGTCTAAAATGTTCTATGAACAGTCCAGTGAGCATTATGAAGAGGGAAGACCTTGGCCGACCGGTCAAGACCAATCGACCCTCTTGTGTAGTGAGTCTAAAGAGCAAACAAGGGGTGGCCGACCGGTCAAGACCGGTCGTGGCCCTCTTGGCTGACTGGTCATGACCGGTTGGGCCTATTTTCTGCACACTTTCTACTTTCTTTCTTCTCTCTTTGCTTTCTTCTTTCTTTGGCCCACCTTGGGTATTCATCTTAGGTTCCTAAATGCACTCTTTTAGCCATCGATCAAGTGAAGTCTCTCACATTCCTACAATTATAAAACCACGCATTAGAATAGTCTTAAAGCTTGAAAACCATGCATAGTTAGAGTTCGCTCGCCTCAAGTGTAAGGCTGCGATGTAGTAATAAAACTCGGTAAGACCGAGGTCGATCCACAGGGAATTAGAAACAACTTTCAAACTATTCCAGCAACTTAGTTTGCAATTGATATGAAGTGTAATTGGAATACTTATGCTAAAATAGTAACTTAACAAAAATCAGTAATTTAAAGTACTAAGGCATTCAAGGATCCACTTGTAGCAATCCCATGTCAATCCAATCAATCCAAGCAAGATACACAACTAGATTTGAAGTCATATCTCTCATCTAGTTGGAAAATAAAGAATTAAACACATTCAATCCCATTCAAGTTAAACTTTCAAGTTCTAGTCCCATTCAACACATGTAGACTTCGAAATCATAGCCTTCGGAGTAACAGCCATGCCTATGGACTATGGCTTGCTCAAGGGTTACCATAATTCGAATCTAAACAAACACCATATGATAATCTCAGAGAATTGCAAGTAATTCATGTCCGGAGCACATGAACTCTCATAAAACATCTCAAACTATCAACTTAAGGGACTAAAAGATTAAAAACCCAAACTTGAATTGAAATTACTTGAATTAAACTGAATCAAACATGGAAATTAGCTACAAGCTTCACCTCTCAGCCTTAGCTGAGAGATTCTAGCTGAGCATTGTCATGCTACAACTAAAACTCAAAAAATAAAACATAAAAACTAGAAAAATCAGAGTTTGGAGGGTTGCAGACGCTCCACGACGACTTCCGTCCTTTCCCACGACGTCCCTTGGCTTCTATGATGACCTAGGAAGAGCCCCTAGGTGTCCTTTTATAGTGGGAAAGCCCCTTGCGTCGGAAACATCCAGAAATTGCGTAAGGTTACGCACTGCACAAAAAATCTCAGAATTTCATTTTAGAAACTGCCCGTTTTTCTTCATAGCCGACCGGTCGGACTGGTCTGGCCGACCGGTCACGACCGGTCGGACCTGTCTTGGAGTCAGTCCAGCGTGCACAGAAAGAATTCTTCCTTGATGGCCGGCCGGTCAAGACCGGTCGGACCTCAGTCCAGAGGATTTTCAGCAACCACCGACCTGTTGGCCGACCGGTCTTGACCGGTCGGACCAACTGGTTCGTTAGTCCAGTGATATGCAGGAGTGCCGGCAGCTCGGCCGACCGGTCTGGACCGGTCGGTCCTTGATCTTTTTCTCCTTTTTCTTCTTTTCTTTCTTCTCTTTTCTCCCTCTTTCTTCTTCCTTCTTTGGTTCATCTTGGACCTTCCTTCAAAGGTTCTAAATGGACCCTTTTTGGTCTCCAATTGAGTGAAGTCTGCTCTCATCCCTACAATCACAAAACACACATTAAATGGGCCTTTTAAACATGAAAACTGTGAATATAATGTGATGTAGTGGGCAATGTAATGTATAAATTTGAGGTTCAACAGTTAGTGATGAAATGTGATTAAATTATACACATTTAAGCACTCAACGCTCCCCCCAGCCAGCATTTTGCTAGTCCTGAGCAAAACATGCATAAAACAATTCATTCCTCCAAAACTCAACTCTCCTTCAGAGACTATGCTTCTATACACTCAAAGATATGCAAATGTAAAAATCGGAAAAACCAAGTGATACAGGTTGAAACCTTAAACTTTTAAGAATATGACAGGTACTCACATGGATTTCCCGCTGATTGATTGATAAATAGAAGTATTTGAACAATTTAACCTAGTGTGCTCAGTGAATGCTCATCTCATGGGAATTTGGGTATCTTCTTCATAAATCAGCTAAGGTGTGGAATTCAAGGTGTACAGATCAACACATGCCTTTGACAGGAATTTGCCTTACCGTCCTTCCGACGGCTTTCACACTACTTCCCATTTTCGGCTTTGGTTACGGGTAGACCAACCCCCGGTTGGTAATAGGTAGCCCTTTTCGAAATTTTCCACCATATTCTCCATCATTACCATATTTTCATCCTTTCTTTCCGTTTTCTTTTTCATTAGATTGGATTTTTAAAAATCCATATCTTTCGTTATTTTCCCATGGGTAAGGGTGGACAAATTACCTCGGCTTGGTTTCTGTTCGCTCGCCTCAAGTGTAAGGCTGCGATGTAGTAATAAATCTCGGTAAGACCGAGGTCGATCCACAGGGAATTAGAAACAACCTTCAAACTATTCCAGCTTTGCAATAGATATGAGAATTCAATTGAGTAATTAAGCTAAAACAGTAACTTAATGTAAACCAGTAATTTAAGGTACTAAGGCATTCAAGGATCCACTTGTAGCAATCCCATTTCAATCTAATCAATCCAAGTAGAGAACACAACTAGATTTGAAGTCCTATCTCTCATCTAGTTGGAAAATGAAGCATTCAAACACATTCAATTCCAATCAAGTTGAACTTCCAAGTTCTAGTCCCATTCAATCAATGTAGAATTCAAAATCATAGCCTTCGGAGTAACAGCCATGCCTATGAACTATGGCCTGCTCAAGGATTACTATAATTCGAATCTAAACAAACATCATATGATAATCTCAGAGAATTGCAAGGAATTCATGTCCGGAGCACATGAACTCTCATAAAACATCTCAAACTACCAACTCAAGGGACGAAAATAAATAAAAATCCAAACTTGAATTGTAATTACTTGAATTAAACTGAATCAAACATGAAATAAGCTACAAGCTTCACCTCTCAGCCTTAGCTGAGAGATTCTAGCCGAGCATTGTCATACTACAACTAGAACTCAAATAAGAAAGCATAAAAACTAAAAAAATCGGAAATTGGAGGGTTGCTGACTCTCCACGACGACTTCTGTTCGTTCCCACGACCTTCCATGGCTTCTATGATGACCTAGGAAGAGCCCCTAGGTGTCCTTTTATAGTGTAGAAGCCCCTTGCGCCGAAAACATCCAGAAATTGCGCAAGGTTACACACTACGCATAAAATCTCGGAGCTTCACGGAGAAGCTTCATTACGCAGACGACCGGTCGCACGACCGGTCGCAAAACAGCACTTTTTAGTCTAGAGAGTTTTTCCAAAATTCTGATTTAATTTTTTAATTCAATGACTGGTCGCACGACCGGTCTGGGCATCGGACGACCAGTCGCACTACCGGTCATGAATGGTCCAGTGACCTTCTCTGAAAATTTTCCTTCTATGCATAATCAGACCGGTCGGATGACCGATTTTGGCGATGGACGACCGATCGCACGACCGGTCTTGACCTCTGTTTCTGCTTTTCTCCTTTTGCTTCTTTCTTGCTTTCTTCTCTTCTCTTTCTACTTTCTTTGGTCCTCCTTTCTTCTTCATCTAATGGCTTCAAATGGCCCTTTTTAGTCTCCAATTTGGTGAAGTCCGCTCTCATTCCTTAAATCACAAAACATGCATTAGATAGGCCTTTTAAGCATGAAAACCGTGCATATAATGTGATGTACTGGGCAATGCAATGTATAAATTGGAGGTTCAACATACCCCCCAACCAGCTTTTTGTTAGTCCCGAGCAAAACATGCGTGAAACAATTTCAAACCTCCAAACCCAACTCTCTTTCAGAAACCATGTTTCTATCCATTCCAAGACACACAAGTATAAAATTTGGAGAAACTAGGTAATAGAAATTGCAAACTTAAACTCCCACAGCATAAAAAGTGTCTACATGAAATTCTCGCTGATTGATTGATAAATTGAAGAACTCGAACAATTTCAACCCAGTGTGCATAGTGAAAGTTTATCTCATGAGTTTCTGGGTTTGTATTCTTCATAGATCAACTAAACTGTAGATCTCAAGGTGCACAGAGTAACAACAAGCCTATGACAGGAATTTGTCTTACCATCGTTCCGACGACTTTCACACTACGTCCCATTTCTGGCTTTGGTTACCGGTAGACCATCCCCCGGTTGGTAATAGGTAGCCCTTTTCGGAATTTTCCACCGTTTTTCCTTCCTTCCCGATTTCATCCTTTCTTTTCCTTTTTCTTTTAATTTAGATAGGATTTTTAAAAATCCATATCTTTCGTTATTTTCCCATGGACAAAGATGGACAAAATACCCCGGCTTGGTTTCTCAACACCTTTAAATCAAAGTCTAACTAATCCATAAATCACATAAACCGTTCAACTCAGGAAAATCATGTAATGTGAACTAGGTGTAAAAAGTGTTCAAATTTTCTATCAATCACAACAATAGGGGAAATAGCATATAAAACCATTATGTTGGGAGAAATTTAAGACTTACAACATCACACACTTCGTATCTCCTCTTCCTATACTCATATCATCTCGAATGCATGGAAAAAAGGTTTTCTAAAAGAGTTTTGAAATTTTAGAAAATTCAAAAAAATTTGCGCATATGAAGCTCGAAATGTTACAAACTGCTAGATGAGGAATCTCATCTCACCTCCCAACCAATTCTTGCATTGTTCTCAATGTAAAAATATATACAATGAGCATGAAAATGAGAGCAATGGTAAAATATGAGAGAGTAAGAACAATAGTACCTGAGAGAGCGATCATGGAAGTCTACAACCCAAAAACTAAAACCTACTAAAATAGTAAAACTAAATAAAACTAAACCTACCTATGCTATACCTCCATCAGATTAGGAGATCAATCATCCTGATAGACAGGATCATTCAGAGTGATGGACATGTCCTCTGAATCAAATTTTTCAACAAATGGTTTAAGGCGTTGTCCATTAACTTTAAAACAGTTACCATTCGCTGCATTCTCAATCTCAACAGCCCCATGAGGAAAAACTTCTTTGATAACATATGGGCCGGTCCATCGAGATCGTAATTTTCCTGGAAAAAGATGAAGTCGGGCATTGTACAAGAGCACTTTCTGTCCTTCATGGAAAGATTTCCTTAAGATATGCTTGTCATGAAAGGCCTTCATCTTGCTCTTGTAAATTCTCGAATTCTCATATGCATCGTTTCGGATCTCATCAAGTTCATTTAATTGAAGTTTGCGAAGTGAGCTAGCCTTGTTAATGTCAAAATTTAAAGCCCGAATTGCCCAATAGGCTTTGTGTTCTATCTCCACAGGCAAGTGGCAAGCTTTCCCATAGACAAGTCTATAAGGGGACATTCCAATGGGTGTCTTGTAGGCTGTATGGTGAGCCCAAAGTGCATCATCTAATCTTAGGGACCAATCCTTACGATCCGGTCTCACCGCCTTTTCTAAAATCTGTTTGATTTCCCTATTGGAGATTTCAGCTTGCCCACTTGTCTGTGGGTGGTATGGGGTACTCACTTTATGCCTAATACCATATTTCTTCATTAAAGCGTCAAAAGGTCTATTGCAAAAGTGAGAACCACCATCACTAATGATGGCTCGAGGCGTCCCAAATCTAGAAAGTATGTTTTCTTTGAGGAACTTGAGAACCGTACGATGATCGTTGGTTCTACATGGGATAGCCTCTATCCATTTAGACACATAGTCTACGGCAAGCAAAATATAGACATGTCCAAAAGATGAGGGGAATGGTCCCATGAAATCGATGCCCCAACAGTCAAAGACTTCAAGATGTTGAATTGGGGTGAGAGGCATCATATTGCGACGGGATAATCCTCTTAAATTTTGGCAGCGCTCGCATGCTTTGCAAAACTCGTGGGTGTCCTTAAATAGCGTGGGCCAATAAAAACCACACTGCAGAATTTTTGCAGTAGTTTTCTTGGTGGAAAAATGACCCCCACATGCTTGATCATGACAAAAGGAGATGACGGAATTATGTTCATCATCAGGGACACATCTCTTTATAATTTGGTCTGGGCAATATTTAAACAATAAAGGTTCATCCCAGAAAAATCTGCGCACTTTCCTTAAAAATGTATGCTTGTCCTGCGCAGTCCAACGAATTGGCATCGCACCTGTGGAAAGATAATTGGCTATATCAGCGTACCATGGTATGCATAGCAACAAAGAGTTGCTCATCAGGGAATGAATCCTCAAAAGGTGACTCGTCAATGGAATTAGGTAGGACTAGGCGGGATAGATGATCCGCCACCACATTTTCTACCCCCTTCTTGTCTTTGATCTCCAAATCGAATTCTTGAAGGAGTAGGATCTATCTAAGCAAGCGGGGCTTGGCATCCTTCTTAGAAAGAAGGTGTTTCAGTGCTGCATGATCTGTGTAAACGATTACTTTGGATCCTATTAAATAAGGCCTGAATTTGTCCAAGGCAAAGATGACGGCTAGGAGCTCTTTCTCCGTAGTTGAGTAGTTGAGTAGTTAACTTGGGCTGGATTCAAGGTCCTACTTGCGTAGTAGATAACATGGGGCTTCTTATCCTTCTTTTGGCCTAACACTGCCCCAATAGCATAATCGCTCACATCGCACATCAACTTAAAAGAGATGGACCAATCTGGTGGTTGCATAATAGGAGCGGTTGTCAACATGTCTTTTAGTTTTGAAAAAGCTAATTGACATTCGGCACTCCACTCAAATTGGTTCTCCTTTTGTAGAAGATTACATAAAGGCCTTGAGATATGACTAAAATCTTTTATGAATCTTCTATAGAAACCGGCATGTCCAAGGAAGGACCGCACATCGCGTATGCTTTTGGGTGTGGTAGATTGGAAATTATGTCAATTTTTGCCCGGTCTACCTCTACTCCATTGGACGAGATGATATGTCCAAGGACTATTCCTCTATGTACCATGAAATGGCACTTTTCCCAGTTTAAAACTGAGGTTCTTCTCCTCACACCTCATCAAGACCAACTTCAAGTGCTTGAGGCACTCATCAAACGTACAACCAAAAACAGAAAAATCGTCCATGAATACCTCAAGAAACTCACCCACCATGTCCGAGAAAATACTCAACATGCATCGTTGGAATATGGCGGGTGCATTACATAACCCGAATGGCATTCTTCGGTAAGCGAAGGTGCCAAACAGGCATGTAAATGTGGTTTTCTCTTGGTCCTCCGGAGCTATCTCAATTTGGTTGTATCCGGAATAGCCATTTAGGAAGCAATAATAGGAATGTCCTGCTAACCTCTCCAAAATTTGATCCATAAATGGGAGAGGGAAGTGGTCTTTCCTAGTAACCGTGTTAAGCTTCCGATAATCAATGCACATACGCCAACTGGTGGTCACCCTAGTCGGTATAAGCTCGTTGTTGGCGTTTTTTATGATGGTAATACCGGATTTCTTGGGGACAACTTGGGTAGGACTCACCCATTGGCTATCTGAGATGGGGTAGATGATACCCACATCTAATAGCTTTAACACCTCGGCTTTGACAATCTCCATCATGTTTGGATTTAGCCGTCTTTAAGGTTGTCTAGTCATTTTTGCATTTTCCTCAAGGTGTATATGGTGAGTGCAAACCGAAGAATCTATCCCTTTGAGATCCGCTATTGTCCAACCTATGGCTTCCCTATGTTCCTTGAGTAGCTCAATCAACTTGAGCTCTTGGTCTTTCTCTAGGTGAGAGGTAATGACAACTGGAAAAGTTTCCTCTTGACCCAAATATACATATTTAAGCTCAGATGGTAATGGTTTAAGGTCAAGCTTCGGTGGTTTGATGTTAGATGGTAGAGGCCTTGATGTGGTTGGTGGCAACTTTTCAAAATGGGGCCTCCACCGGCTAGTACCAACTACCGGTCTTTCTATATTCAACGCTTGCACAATTTCACTAATGATGGGGTCTTCGAAATTCATGAAATGTGCCAAGCATGTCTCTAAGCTTTCTAATGGTTCAAGTTGGAGGAGTTCTTCTTCTTCAAAAGATTCAAGCATGTTTACCTCGAAGAACTCATCATCATCGACATCCCTATGTCTTTTGCCCAAGTGAAACACATTCACCTCTAATTTCATGTTTCCAAAAGATAGTTGCATCACCCCATTCCGGCAATTGATGATTGCGTTTGATGTGGCAAGGAATGGGCGGCCTAATATTACCGGTATTTGGGGCTAGCATACAAAACCGGTTGTGTGTCCAAGACGATAAAATCTACCGGGTAGTAGAATTTGTCAACTTGAACTAGAACATCCTCAACTATCCCCCTCGGTACACGGATAGATCTATCAGCGAGTTGCAACGTGGTTTTGGTGGGTTTTAATTCACCAAGACCCAACTGCTCATATACCGAGTATGGGATCAAGTTCACACTCGCCCCCAAATCTAACAAGGCACTCTCAATCCCGTAGTCTCCAATGATACATGAGATTGTGGGACTACCGGGATCTTTAAATTTTGGGAGGGTCTTTTGAGTGAGAATGGCACTCACTTGCTCAGTTAAGAAGGCCTTTTGCTGCACATTATATTTGCGTTTTGTTGTGCATAGGTCCTTTAGAAACTTGGCATAAGAGGGGATTTGTTTGATGGCATCAAGCAAAGGGATATTAATCTTGACTTGTCTGAAAATCTCTAGAATATCATGAGAGTTTGGAAGAGATTTTGGGGCAACCAATCTTGAAGGGAATGGTGCTACAGGCTTGTAAATGCATTCCGGTTCTTGTGGGGCTAAGTTAGATCCATCCTCATCCTCAGAATTTACCGGATCATTAGGCTCATCGGCCTTCACCGGAATAGATTTGTCAATTTGTTTACCACTTCTAAGAGTGGTGATGGATTTGGCTTGCTCCATGTTTTGGTTGGAAGGATTAGGGATGCTCACTTCATGTACTTGCTTTGGATTGGGCTGAGGTTGGGCCGAAAAGGTCCCTTCCCTAACATTCAAGCGTCCCTTAATCTCATCAACCAAGACTTTAAGCTCTTGGAACATTTGCTGATTTGTTTGATTGATTTGCGTTTGCCCTTGTATAAACGCTTTCAAGGTATCCTCCATTGAGAACTGAGGTGGGGCCATATTTTACATGGGTGGCCCTTTTTGAGAGTTGGTAGGATTGCCTGTAGGAGCATTCTTCCAACTAAAATTTGAGTGGTTCTTCTAACTCTCATTGTACGTATTACCCACCAGTCCATTGAAAGGCCATTGATACCCATATGTGGCGTTTGCATGTTCATGTAATACCTCTTGAAATGCAGGAATTGTGGGACAATCTTGCGTAGCGTGTAAATCGGTGAGACAAATCCCACATTTGGTTTCAACAGCTTCATTGGACTTTGGAACTCCACTTTTACTAAGTTTCATGGCCTCAACCTTCCTTGTGAGGTTGGCTATCCTTGCATTTACGTCATCTTCCTCTTTAAGGATATAGATCCCTCCTTTCTCTTGAATAGGCTTGCGGTTATTGGGTTTATCCGAAGTATCCCAAGATTGGGCATTTTTAGCCAACATGTCCAAATAACTCCAAGCCTCATCTGGATTTTTGCTCATAAACTCGCCATTGCACATCATCTCTACAAATTGGCACATATTGGAACTTAATCCATCATTGAAAAAATTTATAATTCGCCAACTCTCATAGCCATGATGTGGGCAAGCAAGTAGGAGGTCCTTAAATCTCTTTCAACATTGAAAAAAAGATTCACCCTCTTTAGCCGAGAAATTCATTATGGTTCTTCGAAGGGTGTTCGTTTTATGAGCCGGGAAGAACTTTTTCAAGAATTCCCAGGTCATCTCAACCCATGACCCAATCGAATGTGGTCTAAGAGAGTGAAGCCAATCTTTGTCTCTTTTTTTCAATGAAAAAGGAAAAAGTTTAAGTCTAATGGTATCTTCTGAAACATTGGTGTACTGCAAGGTAGCCACCACTTCTTCAAATTCTTTCAAGTGTAGATATGGGCGGTCAGAGTCTAGCCCATGGAACTTTGGTAAGATTTGAATTACACCCGGCTTTATGTCAATGTTTCCCCCGTTTGGTGGTAAAACCACACAAGAGGGTCTAATTGCACGGGCTGGTTGTAGGTAATCCCGCAATGATATCAGTGGAGGAACATTATGTACCTCATTCTCTCCTACTCCTTGATTTGCGTTTGTAGTTGGAGTAGGGGGGGAGGATTCCTTAAAGGTGTTTGATCCATACTCCCCAAACTCTCACAATGCTCTTGGTAATTTCGGACACGTCTATGAACTGACAATGGTCCAACTAAACCACCTTCAGATTGGAGACGATTTGAGTGGTTACGTTCCCAACGGGACATAAACCACTCAACAAAAACTAAACTAGTCCTAAATCCTAGAAATCTAAAAATAGAAAATCTGTAAAAAGCTAAGTTAGAAAGGTATCACTTGATGTGCTTTTAACTAGAGAAGAAATCCTATAAAATGAAACAATTTGTTAGTTCTAGAAAAAATCAGAAAACCTATCTACTTCTACTTCTACAGCCACTAAAACAATTTGAAAACCGTTATCTAAAATCCCCGGCAACGGCGCCAAAAACTTGTTCGTTCGCCTCAAGTGTAAGGCTGCGATGTAGTAATAAATCTCGGTAAGACCGAGGTCGATCCACGGGGAATTAGAAACAACCTTCAAACTATTCCAGCAACTTAGTTTGCAATAGATATGAGAATTCAATTGAGTAATTAAACTAAAACAGTAACTTAATGTAAACCAGTAATTTAAGGTGCTAAGGCATTCAAGGATCCACTTGTAGCAATCTCATGTCAATCCAATCAATCCAAGTAGAGAACACAACTAGATTTGAAGTCCTATCTCTCATCTAGTTGGAAAATAAAGCATTCAAACACATTCAATTCCAATCAAGCTGAACTTCTAAGTTCTAGTCCCATTCAATCAATGTAGAATTCAAAATCATAGCCTTCGAAGTAACAGCCATGCCTATGGACTATGGCCTGCTCAAGGGTTACTATAACTCGAATCTAAACAAACATCATATGATAATCTCAGAGAATTGCAAGGAATTCATGTCCGGAGCATATGAACTCTCATAAAACATCTCAAACTACCAACTCAAGGGACTAAAATAAATAAAAATCCAAACTTGAATTGAAATTATTTGAATTAAACTGAATCAAACATGAAATAAGCTACAAGCTTCACCTCTCAGCCTTAGCTGAGAGATTCTAGCCGAGCATTGTCATACTACAACTAGAACTCAAATAAGAAAGCATAAAAAGTAGAAAAACCAGAAATTGGAGGGTTGCTGACACTCCACGACGACTTCCGTCCGTTCCCACGACCTTCCTTGGCTTCTATGGTGACCTCGGAAGAGCCCCTAGGTGTCCTTTTATAGTGTGGAAGCCCCTTGTGCCGGAAACATCCAGAAATTGAGCAAGGTTACGCACTGCGCAGAAAATCTCGGAGCTTCACGGAGAAGCTTCATTACGCAGACGACCGGTCGCACGACCGGTCTGAGCCCCTTGACGACCGGTCGCACGACCGGTTGCAAAACAGCACTTTTTAGTCTAGAGAGTTTTTCCTAAATTCTGATTTAATTTTTTAATTCAATGACCAGTCGCACGACCGATCTGGGCATCGGACGACCGGTCGCACGACCGGTCGTGAATGGTCCAGTGACCTTCTCTGAAATTTTTCCTTCTGTGCATAATCAGACCGGTCGGACAACCGGTTTTGGCGATGGACGACCGGTCGCACGACCGGTCTTAACCTCTATTTCTACTTTTCTCCTTTTGCTTCTTTCTTCCTTTCTTCTCCTCTCTTTCTACTTTCTTTGGTCCTTCTTTCTTCTTCATCCAATGGCTTCAAATGGCCCTTGTTAGTCTCCAATTTGGTGAAGTCCGCTCTCATTCCTTAAATCACAAAACATGCATTAGATAGGCCTTTTAAGCATGAAAACCGTGCATATAATGTGATGTACTGGGCAATGCAATGTATAAATTGGAGGTTCAACAGTTTCTCAACACCTCGAATCCAAACTTAGCTAATTCACAAATCTAATAATCCTTTCAAAACATGAGAATCGTGTGAAGTGAACTAGATGTAAAAGTGTTCAAAAGCTCTATCATTCATAAAAATAGGGGAATTCACATACAAGACTAGTACCTTAAAGATTGTTCAAAGTATTCAACTTCACTCACTTCGCCTCCCTTTTCTTGTACGTACATCGTCCTGAATGTATAGAAACAAATTTTTCTAATGGAGTTTTGAATTTTTAGAAAAAAATCTAAAAAATCTTCGTCGTATTGCTCGAGATGTTACAAAACACTAGATTCATCCTAGTGATCCTACACCCCCCAACCAAATCTTGCATTACCCTCAATGTAAAAGATATGCAATAGGCAAAACATGAGAGCAATTATAAAATAAAGGGAGCGAGGAATGAGAGTACCTGAGAGAACCAAAACTGGAATTCTACCTCCTTCTAAGAAACCTATGAAAAAGCAACTAAAAGCAACAAAATCTTAATCCTAACTACTTTATACCTCCATCAGACTAGGAGATCAAATATCCTAATACACAGGATTAGTCAGAGGTATGGACATACCTTCTGATGGAAAATTCTTAAAGAATGGCTTCAAGCGTTGACCATTGGCTTTAAAGATATTATCGTTCCTTGGATTCAACAACTCGATGGTCCCATAAGGATAAACAATTTTCACAATGAAAGGACCGGTCCATCGAGATTTTAATTTTTTCGAAAATAAATGTAGCCGAGAATTATACATAAGGACCTTTTGATTAATGGTGAAGGTCTTATGAAGGATGTTCTTATCATGGAACACCTTCGTCTTATCCTTGTAAATTCTTGCATTTTCATAAGCCTCGTTCCGGAGTTCCGCAAGTTCATTCAATTGAAGTTTGCGCAACGAGCTTGCTTTGTCAGAATCAAAATTCATATTCTTTAATGCCCAATATGCCCTATGTTCTAACTCCATGGGCAAGTGACAAGCTTTCCCATAGATAAGTCTATTGAGAGACATTCCAATGGGGGTCTTGAAAGGGGTACGGTAAGCCCAGAGGGCATCGGTAAGTTGAAGCGACCAATCTTTGCGATCGGGGTTCATCATTTTCTCCAAAATATGTTTAATTTCCCTGTTGGATATCTCAGCTTGTCCACTTATTTGTGGGTGATAGGGAGTGCTCACCTTATGATTTACACCATATTCCTTCATTAAAGCGTCAAACGGGCAGTTACAAAAATGAGACCCTCCATCACTTATAATGACTCGAGGTGTTCAAAACCGGGAAATGATATTTTTTTTTAAGAAACGAATGACTATTTTATGGTCATTGTTCGTGCATAGAATCACCTCGACCCATTTTAAAACATAATCAATGGCTAGCAATATATATAAATTTTCGAAAGAAGATGAGAATGGACCCATGAAATCGATGCCCCAACAATAAAAAATTTCGATTGGTAAGATGGGATTGAGTGGCATCATATTTCTATGGGATATTTCTCCCAATTTCTGACAAGGCTCACATGTTTTACAAAACTCATGGGTGTCCTTGTACATGGTGGGCCAATAAAACCCACATTGCAGAATTTTGGCTGTGGTCTTCTTAGCCAAAAAGTGGCCACCACACACCTGATAATGACAAAAGGAGATGATACTTTGTTGTTCATCATCTGGCACACATCTCCTTATGATTTGATCAGGACAATACTTGAATAAGTACGGGTCGTCCCATAGGAATTTTCTTACCTCGTTGAAGAACTTATCCTTATCTTTCTTTTTCCAATGTGTAGGAATTGTATTTGTAGCAAGATAGTTAACAATGTCCGTATACCATGGCAATAGGGAGACTTTAAAAAGTTGTTTATCAGGGAACATGTCATTGATCGCGGTCGTCTCAGGGGAATCGGGGAGAACAAGTCTAGAAAGATGGTCAGCAACTACGTTTTCTACTCCTTTCTTATCACGTATTTCTACATCAAATTCTTGGAGTAAGAGGATCCATCTTAACAAGCAAGGCTTAGCATCCTTCTTAAAGAGAAGGTACTTAAGTGCTCCATGGTCGGTGAATATGATGATCTTAGATCTGATTAAGTAGGACCGAAACTTGTCCAAAGTAAAACTACGGCTAAAAGTTTTTTTTCTGTAGTAGTGTAGTTTGCTTAAGCCGAGTTTAAGTTTCTACTTGCGTAGTAGATGATGCAAGGCTTCTTCTGTTTTCTTTGGCCTAACACAGCCCCAATAGCGTAGTCACTTGCATCACACATGATTTCAAAAGGAAGGCTCCAATCAGGTGGTTGCATTATGGGAGCACATGTCAACATATCTTTAAGTTTGTCAAAGGCATTTTGACAATCCTTATTCCACTCAAATGAGTTTTCCTTTTGAGGGAGGTTACATAAAGGACGATAGAGAGTGAACTAAAGTCTTTTATGAATCGTCTATAAAATCCGGCATGTCCTAAAAAAGACCGCACATCACGTACGCTTTTGGGGGGTTGAAGGTTAGAGATAAGATCGATTTTAGCCTTGTCCACCTCAATTCCATATTGTGAGATGATGTGACCAAGGACAATTCTTTTTTGAACCATAAAATGACATTTCTCCCAATTCAACACAAGCTTATTGTCTTCACATCTTTTTAAAACAGCTTTTAAGTGTACAAGGCACTCATCAAAGTTACAACCAAATACAGAGAAATCGCCCATGAAGACTTCATGAATCATCCCTACCATATCAGAAAAAATACTCAACATACAACGTTGAAAAGTGGCAGGGTCATTACATAGTCCAAACAGTATCCTTTGATAGAAAAAAGTGCCAAATGGACATGTGAATGTTGTCTTCTCTTGGTCTTCTAGGGCGATCTCTATTTGGTTATACCCTGAATACCCATCAAGGAAGCAAAAGTGGGAATGACCCGCCAACCTTTCTAAAATTTGATCAACAAATGGTAAGGGGAAGTGGTCTTTCCTTATAACTATGTTTAGCTTCCTTTAGTCAATGCACATTCTCCAACCGGTAGTGACTCTGGTTGGCACGAGTTCATTATTGGCATTGGCTACGATGGTTATTCCGAATTTCTTAGGCACCACCTGAGTTGGACTCACCCATTGACTATCGGATATTAGGTAAATGATACCCGCATTCAATAGTTTCAACACCTCGGCCTTAACCACCTCTTTCATATTTAGATTGAAGCATCTTTGTGGTTGCCTAGATGTCTTCGCATTCTCCTTAAGGTGTATGCAATGAGTACAAATCAGGGGGTCTATGCCTTTGAGATCCATAATTGACTATCCAATGACACTTTTGTGCTCTATTAGAGTGGCTATCAACCTACTCTCTTGTTCCTCATCCAAGTGGGAAGAAATCACCATCGGATATGTCTCATCTCGACCTAAATAAACATATTTCAAATTAGTGGGTAATGGTTTTAGGTTGAGCTTCTGCCTTGATATTAGATGGAAGCGGCTTGTTCTCGCTTAGGGGCAAAGGCTCAAGTGGTGCCTTCCATATTTTATTATCAAGTACCGGCATAGAATCTAAAATGGCATCCATCTCTCTTATCATGTCATCATCAATCTCATGAGAATGGGCAAAGCATGCCTCCAAGGGATCAGAATAGAAAGTCAGGAGGGATTTGTCTTCCACGAATGATTCAATTAGATTTATTTCGTGGATCTCGTCATCAACATCCCGTGGTTGTTTGCATAAATAAAAAATGTTCAGCTCGAGTGTCATATTTTCAAAGGATATTTGTACCACCCCGTTTCTACAATTGATACTAAGAAAGGGCAGCAAGTATGATGGGAATTTGAGCACCGATTCCCATCACAGGATGTGTACCCAAGATAATAAAATCTACTTGATAGTAGAATTTATCGACTTGGACGAGGACATCTTCAATCATCCCTCTCGGTATACGAATAGATCTATCTGCGAGTTGAAGTGTGGTTTTGGTGGGTTTTAATTCACCTAACTGAAGTTGTTCATAGACCGAGTATGGGATGAGGTTAACACTTGCTCGAAGATCGAGCAAAGCTTGTTTGATTCGGTAGTCACCTATGATGCATGAGATGGTAGGACTACCCGGATCCTTGTATTTTTGGGGCACCTCTTGTTTAATAATGGCGCTCAAATTCTCAGTCAAAAGTACTTTGTTGTGAACATTGTGTTTCATTTTGACTATACACAATTCCTTTAGAAATTTGGCATAGGATGGTATTTGTTTTATAGCATCCAACAACGGAATGTTGATCTTCACTTGCTTAAAAACCTCTAAAATTTTCAGGTTTTTGTCTAAAGGTTTGGGTGAAATTAACCTTTGTGGAAACGGGGCGAATCGCTTGTATTGCCTTTCCGGTTCTTTCTCATGTGAAGTGTTGTTCAAGATATCATCCTTATTGGCAATTTTCGGATCATTAGGCCTTGGGGCCTTTATCGGATTGGATTTATCAATTATTTTGCCACTCCTCAAAGTAATAATAGCTTGAACGTGCTCTGTATTTTGGGAGGATGGGCTGAGGTCTTGTATCTCAAATTGAGTTCTTGGGTTAGGGAGAGGTTGGGCAGGAAGTGTGCATTTCTCCCTAACACTAAGATGAGATTCAACTCTAGCCATTGAAGTTTTCAAATCATTAATTGCTTGAGATGAATTCTGATTGTATTTTAGTTGTTCTTGTATGAACCCATCTATTTTGTGAGAATTATTCTTGTTGTATTCAACCTGGGCCGAGACGAATGTACCCACTATTTCCTCAAGTGTAGCTTTTGGGTTATTGTTTGCATTCTCTGATGGCCCATTCCTCCAACTGAAATTGGGATGGTTCCTCCAACTAAAATTATACGTGTTCGAGTTTAGATTGCTAAATGGACGTTGATAGTTATTTATGACATTTGATTGTTCTTGTAGAACTTCCTAGAACGCAGAGATTGTGAACGCAGAGATTGTAGGACAATCTTGTGTTGCATGTTGGTTACCGGAATAAATTCCACAAATAGTCTCAACTTCCTTAGGCTTTTCTCCCTTCCCTAATTCCATGGCCTCAACTTTTCTTGTGAGGTTAGACACACGTGCACTTATGTTGTCTTCTTCGGAGAGGACATAGATTCCTCCATTTTCTCTTTATTGGCTTATCTTGGGATTTGCTGGTTTAATTGTATCCCAAGATTGTGCATTCTCGGCCAAGATATCAAAATAGTCCCATGCTTCCTCGGCTTCCTTATTCATGAATTCTCCATTACACATCATCTCTACGAATTGGTGCATGGGTGAAGTTAGTCCTTCATAGGAAACGCTTATTACCCGCCAAATTTCGTATCCATGATGTGGGTAATAAGTCTTTGAACCTCTCTGAACATTGGAAGAAGGTCTCATCCTCTTTTTGGGCAAAATTCATGATTAGGCACCTCAACATGTTTATTTTATGAGTAGGGAAAAACTTTTTAATGAATTCCCTAGTCATCTCAGTCCATGTGCCGATTGATCTTGGCCTTAATGCATGAAGCCAAGCCTTAGCCTTCTCTTTAAGAGAAAAAGGAAATAACCTAAGTCTCACAACATCATCAGATACGATTGCAAAGTGCAACGTGGCTATGACCTCATCAAATTCCTTAAGATGTTGATATGCGCTCTCACTTTCTAAACCAAGGAACTTGGGAAGGAGTTGGATTTCTCTCGATTTTAAATCAATATTCCCTGTATTGGTTGGAAAAATTATGCATGAGGGAGTACTCACTCTTGCAGGTTGCAAGTGATCCCGTAAAGTTCTAGGTCAAAGAACATTCTCAACCTCATTCTCACCCGTTTCGGTTTGGCCCAAATTTTGATTGCCTATAGGGTTGGGTTGATTCTCAGCCATACTATCAGACAAAATTGGAGAGTCTAAACGTCTTAACACTAGGGGTAGATATGATTCTTAAACTAAAAGTGAATGTAATCAATATAAGAAAGCACTAGGGGTCCAAGGATCCACTTGTAGCAATTCTCAATGCATAATTCGTTGTGGTTTCCCAATTACACAACTACAATCGAAATCAAATCCTATCTAGTCAGATGATAGAGCGGTTGTAACATACAATCTGTCATATGTGTGATTATAAACATGATTCCCTCAATTCAAGTTAGGACTTGAGCACACTCAATTGCATAGGTCAATCCTATTTCCAATAGGTTAAGATCACAATCATAATCATCATCATACTCTGTCACAAAGCACAATTAGATCATAATTTGAACTTCATTCAAATCACAGATACAATTAACACATAATTCAGAAATAGAACAAAAAATAGAAATTTGGTTGAAGTTCCCACATGCAATTCCAAGTCTAGAGCGTATTGAATCTGATTCCTCGGAGCGTACTGGTCTAGAACTGTGAAAAACCATTAAGAACTCAAGCAATTCTTCCAAAAATCCATGAGTCATCATAAGACTAAGAAAAACTACTTAGAACTTTATTCAAACTTCTATAAACCATTGTTCTTCAATAAATCAAACTTCAAACCAACATAAAACGAATTAAAGAATCTTAGATTCACTACAAGCTTCACCTCTTAGCCCTAGCTAAGAGGTTTAGCCGTTCATGATCCAAAGAAGCATGAAAACAACTAAAAACATAAAACTAGAAAACACAAACTAGGAGTTGTGAAACTCCGAATTCGACTTCTGCCGCCTCCCACCTTCGTAGATCTCTTCTAGGATGCCCTAGGAATGATCCCTAGGTGTCCTTTTTATAGTAGAGAGGCCCTACCGTCTCAGAATCTTTCAGAATTGCGCAATACTTACTCACTTGCGCCTAAAAAATCGGAGCTTGCTGAAGAAGTTACTGAATTTCAGCAAATTACACTGACTACCTGTTGGTAGACCGGTCTAGACCAGTCGAACTGGGTTGGCCGACCAATCATGATCGGTCTAGCCTGTTTTATGAACAGTCCAGCGAGCATTATGAGGAGGGTAGACCTTAGCCGACCGGTCTTGACCGATCGTCCCACTTGTGTAGTGAGTCCAGAGAGCAAACAAGGGGTGGCCGACTGGTCAAGATCGGTTGTGGCCCTCTTGGGCGACCGGTCATGACCGGTCGGTCCTATTTTTTGCACACTTTCTTCTTTCTTTCTTCTCTCTTTGCTTTCTTCTTTCTTTGGCCCACCTTGGGTCTCATCTTAGGTTCCTAAATGCACTCTTTTAGCCATCGATCAAGTGAAGTCTCTCACATTCCTACAATCATAAAACCACGCATTAGAATAGTCATAAAGCTTGAAAACCGTGCATAGTTAGTGATGAAATGAGGTTAAATTATACACATTTAAGCACTCAACAGGATACACATCCTGTGATGGGAACCGGTGCTCAAATTCCTGTCATACTTGGCCGCCCTTTCTTAGCCACTTCAAATTCAATTATCAATTGTAGAAACGGGCTGGTACAAATGTCCTTTGGAAATATGACACTCGAGCTGAATATCTTCGACTTATGCAAACAACCATGGGATATTGATGATGAGGTCCATGAAATAAATCTGATTGAATCATTCGTGGAAGACACATCCCTCCTGACCTTCTATTCCGACCCCTTAGAGGCATGCTTGGCCCATTCTCATGAGATTGACTATGACATGATAAGAGAGATGGATGCCATTTTGGATTCTATGCCGGTACTTGATAATAAAAGAGGAAGGCACCATTCGAGCCTTTGCCCTTAAGCGAGAACAAGCCTCTTCCATCTAATATCAAGGCACCAAAGCTCGACTTAACACCATTAGCCACTGATTTGAAATATGCTTATTTATGTCGAAAGGAGACATATCCGGTGGTGATTTCTTCCCACTTGGATGAGGAACAAGAGAGTGTTAGTGCACTTTTCTGTGGCATACTAGTGCACCTTGTTTGTCAATCACTTACGTCAGTGAGTCTAGTGTCGGTTGAGCCTAATGAAGAAGAAGACCGAAGACTCAAGTGGCCCTACTGCATCAAGGAAGAAGGAACAGGTAAAAGTGATGCCTTGATGTGCTTTAACCTTGACCTAAACCTAACCCTTTACCTCTTTGATGACCTTGACCATCTTAGGAATATATTTAGTCATCATAGATTGGCCTTAGGTGTACCAAAAGTCCATCCAAACCTTGGCCATTGTAGAGGGCTGTGAGCAATGTGGGTCAGCTAGCAAACAGGCTGAACCCAGGCCTGTCCGACCGGTCACGACCGGTCGTGGACCCTTGGCCGACCGGTCAAGATCGGTCGGACAGACAGTCCAGATTGGACAGCAGCCTCTGGAGTGTGCAGGCCATTGGGGCCGACCGGTCTTGACCGGTCAGCTGGGCTGGTTCGACCGGTCGGACAGTCTTCCTCTTAAGACAGCAAGCTCCTGTCTTCAGTTGGCCTATGGCCGACTGGTCGTGGAGCCTGGACGACCGGTCATGGACCCCTGGACGACCGGTCGCGACCGGTCGGCACTAGCCGTTATTTGCCCGTTTTGTATCCGTTGCTCATTTTTTTAAAAAGGGGCTTGGCTTGTTTTGAGGGGCCATGAGAGGGATTTCGAGAGGAGTGAAGCCACCATTATTAGAGACCATTTGAGGCTCATTCCCAACCTATGCAAAGCATCTTCCCTGTACTTTAACACAAGATTGGAGAATTCCAAGCTCATGAAGAAGATGACCTTCATCCCCTCTTGATCTCTAGAGTTTGGAACCTTCTTGATTGGTATATCCTTGTCCAAAACTCTAAGATGAGATCGTTGTAGGAGAGAGACTCTAGGCAACCCATTCCCTTTAGTTGTAAAGCTCTCAAACCTACCCTCCTATCACCTTGGGCATCTCAAAGGCATCATATGCAGGGTGTTTGATCAAGTGTAGCTGAGGCATTGGCGACGTAACGACGACACGATCGTGGGAACAAGGGAAGCTGATTGAAGCACGGGAGAGCGGAGATCAAGCAACCCGAACCAGCACTGAACAAGGAGCTCATCCGACAAGTAAGGTTGTCCTTTTTTAGAGTCTATTTAGAGTTTGTTTGTCAAACTCGATCTAGGGACGTTAGCCGTTTCTTGGCCCGTTAGCCGGGCTTAAACTAAGTCTCTAAGGGGGAGCCTTCGACATGGCAGTGAACGTGCGTCGGGTTGAGAGTTAGCCTGTATCTAAAACTCCATTTGGGTTGAGAGTTAGCCCTTTGTCCAAAACTCTGGTTATGGTTGAGAGGTGAACCGGTAAAACCTCCGTGTAAAGGTTGAGAGGTGAACCTCATTTAAAACCTCTGATAGTGAATGCCGGTGTGCTCAAAGGAGTTAAGTACTTGAACTGGAAGTGAAGTAAACCCAAAGTCGAACCACTATACATGCTTGTGTTTGTGATTGTATTAAGTACATTGATATCTTAGCATTGGTTGTTTAATGATTTAATTATGAATGCTTGATAAGAATGTTTGCTAGGCACTAATTAGGCACATCCACACACAAGATGTACTTTCACTAGTTGTGTAGACTTGAGCTCATTGATCCATTCTCATAAGTCTACACAGGTTGCATAGGTTAGGAGCTTGATTAGTTAAATCATTTATTTACCTATGCATGCTTAGACTAGGATTGTTTATTACTCAATCATATTCTAGTCTTGTGATTGGACCCACTTAGGCTTGGAAGCCGAAGTGTTCTTGCTTGCTTAGTTTAAAATTGTTATATTGTGTAAGTAGGCGAAAAGAATTTCAAAAAGGGTCCTTAATCAACCCCCCTATAGGTTTAGCCATAATTCTAGTTGCTCTTTAAGCTTCCGTACATACGAAGGTGTCGTGTTAGACTACCGACGTACTTTCAATTGGTATCAGAGCAGGTTGCTCTTCAAGGACGTAACCGTCTAGAGTAAGATCCGGTACCGGAGCACTAGCATGATGTCTAACCGAGATGGGAGTACCACCAACCGTCCACCATTCTTTAACGAGTCCAACTATGCCTATTGGAAGGCTAGAATGAGAATTTTGCTCCAATCCATGGACCGCCTGGTGTGGCTAAGCACACAAAATGGAAACACCTTGCCCACCGTGCAAGTGGAGGTTGATGGAAAATGCATTGTCATTACCAAAGATGATTCCAAGTGGGATGACACAGAGAGAGCACAATACATGGCGAATGTCAAAGCTCTCAATGCGATTTGCTGTGCGGTTTCCTCGGACGAATTTCAGCGCATTCTCACATACGCAACTGTAAAAGAAGTGAGGGTGTTGAACCTCCAATTTATACATTACATTGCCCATTACACGACAAGGTTTGCATGATTTTCATGGTTTAAAGGCCCACCTAACACATGTTTTGTGATTATAGGGAAGAGAGCGGACTTCATTCAATTACAAGCCAAAAGAATGCTTCTAGAGCTTTTGGATGAAGATGAAAGAAGACCAAAGAAAGGAGAAAGCAAAGAGAAGGGAGAGAAGAAGAAAAAGGAGAAAAAGAAGAGAAGAAGAATCAAATGGAAGACAGGCCGACCGGTCATGACCGGTCGGCCATGAAGGCTGATCATATTGATGAAGGGCCGACCGGTCATGACCGGTCGGCCATGCTCTCTGGACAAGGTGGAAACAAAGCCCGACCGGTCATGACCGGTCGGGCATGCACGCTGGACTGTGGACAGGTCTGTCCGACTGGTCTTGACCGGTCGGCAGCACCGCCTGGAATGATTGAAAGGCTAGTCCGACCGGTCACGACCGGTCGGCTCTGCGTATGGAAAGTCCTTTCTATATTAGGACTCCAAAAATTGCTGCGCAATGCGTAGTCTTTCGCAGAATCCGACGCAAGGGAGGTTGCTTGCTATAAAAGGACACCTAGGGGCTCTCCTTAAGGTATCAGAGAAGCTAAGGAATGTGAGTTTGGAGAGTGAAGGCGATTGTGGAACGGCTGCAACTCTCCTATTCGGGTTTTTCTGTTTTTATGCTTTATTTCAGAGTTTCTAGCTGTAGCATGACAATGCTCGGTTAGAACCTCTCAGCTAAGGCTGAGAGGTGAAGCTTGTAGCTTATTCCATGTTGATTTCAGTTTAATTCAAGTAATTTACATTCAAGTTTGGATTTTTGCATGCTTTAGTTCCAAAAAGTGGTAGTTTGAGACGTTTTATCTGAGTTTATGTTCTTCGGACATGAATTCCTTTTAATTCTCTGAGATTATCATGTTTGTTTATCTAAATTCGGATTATAGTAATCTTTGAGCAGGCCATAGTCCAGAGACATGGTTGTTACTCTGCAGGCTATAGTTTTGAGTTTTGTATTGATTGAATGGAACTAGAACTTGGAAGTTCAACTTGAATGTGATGGAATGTGTGTGAATGCCTTATTTTCCAACTAGATGAGAGATAGGACTTCAATTCTAGTTGTGTTCTCTACTTGGATTGACTGAATTGACATGGGATTGCTACAAGTGGATCCTTGAAAGCCTTAGTACTTTATATCTCTGATTTTTCATTAAGTTCCTGTTTTTAGTAAACACTCAATCGAATCTGATTTCTTTCAAAAACTGAGTTGCTGGAGTGATTTGGGAGCTGTTACTATTTCCCTGTGGATCGACCTCGGTCTTACCGAGTTTTATTACTACATCGCAGCCTTACACTTGAGGTGAGCGAACAGTGGGATATACTTGAGGTTACCCACGAGGGAACTAGTATAGTAAGACGCTCGAAGCTTCAGCTCTTAACCACCAAATTTGAAAACATTAAGATGAAAGAGTCTGAAGCTTTCATGGAGTTTTATACTAAATTCTTAGATATTTGCAACTCCATGTTTGTCTTGGGTAATCGGGTTCCGGATGGTAGGATTTGTAGAAAAATACTTAGGTCCCTCCCGGATAGATTTGACTCTAAGATAATTGCCTTAGAGGAGTGTAGAGACATAGATAACATGAAAGTAGAAGAACTCATAGGTTCCCTACAAACTCATGAACTACACTTTAAGGCCCCCTCTAGAAAGAAAAGCATCGCTCTTAAGTCCTCTCACAAACATAAGAAAATTAAGAGTGAGTCGGAGGAAGATAATGATGATGAGGATGATGAGGAAGAGAAATTGAACAAAAAATTTAAGGGATTCCTCAAATTTGATAGAGGGAATACCCGTGATAAGAAGGACAAGAAGGGTGATAAACATAAAGGAAAATCATCCATGCCTTCATCCATCCGTTGTTATGGTTGCAGTCGTCATGGCCATATTGCCCCGGAATGTCCGGATGGGCTTAAACCAAAAGGTAAAAAGGCAATGGCTGCCACTTGGGATGATACGGAGGAGTCCGAATGTGGTGACTCCGCTTGTGATGAGAGCCAACATAAAGATCTAGCTCTCTCGGCCTCCACTACAACCCCCCAGGAGAAGAAGGGGATCCCAACATCTAAGAGGGGAACCCAATCGTTATCCCTTCTAGGAGAAGGAGTTCCCAACCCCTCACCTCATGCTACATTTTATGAGGGTGTTGAGGAAATTAGTTACCCTTAGGCTTATCAATCTCAACATAGTTAGCAAGGGTAGCTAGAAATGTTTTAATAGGAAAATCTGAGGATTTCAGCCTCATTTCTGTGTTTATGGGCAAATCAGAGGATTCAAGCCTCATGAGCCCAAATTTGGTAGTTTAGCCTTGTCTTTAACTTGTATATTTGCTTGCTAGACTATCATCATACTTAGATTAGCTATTTTTGCTGAATTTTATGCTTCATTGTATGCTAATCTTTGCTTAGTATTGGTCTTGATATACCATTAGGGGAGGTTGGTTGATTGGGCTATAAGCCCTTTGTGCTTTTATTGCAAATGTATATCTTTGACCAATTATGCATGATTAACTATGCTTAGATAGTTGCATTTTCTTGTTAATCATGTTCCTTAGCATGCTCCATGTTTTATGTATCATGCACCCTATACTCTCTTGTTAGCATGTGCTTATAGTTATAACTGCAATACACTATCTTCTCTTACCTTAACCATATTGATATATCATTAAGGGGGAGAGAATAGTTTGTCAATTGCTAACAAAAAGGGGGAGAAAGCTCAAATCTCACCAAAACTAGTTTGCTATGTTTTGTGATGCAGGATTGACAGGTTATGGGGGAGCAATATGAAGAGGAGCAGCTTAGATTAGGCATGTCAAGAGTCCTGTATTTAATGCTTTATCAATATAATATCTTGAACATGTATTTTGTTTTGGTAGGTTAGGTTTTTGTAAGTAATTGACAAAGGGGGAGATTGTTAGTGCACTTTTCTGTGGCATACTAGTGTACCTTATTTGTTAATCACTTATGTCAGTGAGTCTAGTGTCGGTTGAGCTTAATGAAGACGAAGACCAAAGACTCAAGTGGCCCTACTACATCAAGGAAGAAGGAACAGGTAAAAGTGATGCCTTGATGTGCTTTAACCTTGACCAAAACCTAACCCTTTACCTCTTTGATGACCATGACCATCTTAGGAATACATTTAGTCATCATAGATTAGCCCTAGGTGTACTAAAAGTCCATCCTAACCTTGGCCATTGTAGAGGGTTGTGAGCTATGTGGGTCAGCTAGCAAATAGGCTAAACCCAGGCCTGTCCGACCTGTCACGACCGGTCGGACAGACAGTCCAGATTGGACAGCAGCCTCTACAGTGTGTATGCCATTGGGGTCGACCGGTCTTGACCAGTCGGCTGGGCTGGTCCGACCGGTCACGACCGGTCAGACAGTCTTCCTCTTAAGACAGCAAGCTCCTGTCTTCAGTTGGCCTATGGCTGACCGGTTGTGGACCCTGGACGACCGGTCGTGGACCCCTGGCCGACCGGTCACGACCGGTCGGCATTAGCCGTTATTTGCCCATTTTGTATCCGTTGCTCATTCTTTTATAAAGGGGCTTGGCTTGTTTTGAGGGGCTATGAGAGGGATTTTGAGAGGAGTGAAGCCACCATTGTTAGAGACCATTTGAGGCTCATTCCCAACCTATGCAAGGCATCTTCCCTGCGCTTTAACACAAGATTGGAGCATTCCAAGCTCATGAAGAAGATGACCTTCATCCCCTCTTGATCTCTAGAGTTTGGAACCTTCTTGATTGGCATATCCTTGTCCAAAACTCTAAGATGAGATCGTTGTAGGAGAGAGACTCTAGGTAACCGATTCCCTTTAGTTGTAGAGCTCTCAAACCTACCCTCCTATCACCTTGGGCATCTCAAGGCATCACATGCAGGGTGTTTGATCAAGTGTAGCTGAGGCATTGGTGACGCAACGGCGACACGATCGTGGGAGCAAGGGAAGCTAATTGAAGCACGGGAGAGCGGAGACAAGTGTTGAACCTCCAATTTATACATTGCATTGCCCATTACATGACATGGTTTGCATGATTTTCATGATTTAAAGGCCCATCTAACACATGTTTTGTGATTACAAGGGATGAGAGCGGACTTCATTCAATTGGGATTAAAAGAAAGCTTTTGGAGTCATTGGATGAAGAATGAAAGAGAATCGAAGATAGAAGAAAGCAAGGAGAAGAGAAAGAAGGAAAGAAGAGAAGAAAAGAAAGAAAGAAGAACAATTTGAAGAGGACCGGTCAGCCACGGTTGGTGATCAAAGAGAGGAACAGGCCGACCGGCCTTGACCGGTCGGCTGTATACACTGTAATAAGCTTAATTTGGTCCGACCGGTCATGACCGGTCGGCCACACTTGCTGGATGAATGGGCAGGTCTGCACTCCCTAGACTGTTTGAAAAGCCAGTCCGACCGGTCACGACCGGTCGGCTCTGCGTAAGGAGAATTCTTTCTAAATCAGGACTCCGAAAAACGTTGCGCACTGCGTAATCTTTCGCAGAATCCGACGCAAGGGAGGTTTCTTGCTATAAAAGGACACCTAGGGGCTCTCCCTAGAGTAGGAGAGAAGCTAAGGAACGTGATTCTAAGGAGGGAAAGCGATCGTGGAGCGTCTGCAACTCTCCTATTCGGGTTTTTTTAGTTTTATGCTTTTATTTAGAGATTTTAGTTGTAGCATGACAATGCTCGGCTAGAACCTCTCAGCTAAGGCTGAGAGGTGAAGCTTGTAGCTAATTCCATGTTGATTTCAGTTTAATTCAAGTAATTTCCGTTCAAGTTTGGATTTTTGCATGGTTTAGTTCCAAAAAGTGGTAGTTTGAGATATTTTATGAGAGTTCATGTACCCAGGACATGAATTCCTTGCAATTCTCTGAGATTATCACAGGTTGCTTATTTAGATTTGAATTATAGTAATCCTTGAGCAGGCCATAGTCCATAGGCATGGCTGTTACTCTGCAGGCTATGGTTTGAAATCTACATTAATTGAATGGACTAGAACTTGGAAGTTCAACTTGATTTGGATTGAATATGTGAATGCTTTATTCTCCAACTAGATGAGAGATAGGACTTCAAATCTGGTTGTGTTCTCTACTTGGATTAACTGAATTGACATAGGATTGCTACAAGTGGATCCTTGAAAGCCTTAGTACTCTATATCTCTGAATCTTCATTAAGTTGCTGTTTTAGTTAAATACCCAATTGAATATGAATTTCTTCCATAAACTGAGTTGCTGGAGTAGTTTGGAAGCTTGTTTCTATTTCCCTGTGGATCGACCTCAGTCTTACCGAGTTTTATTACTACATCGCAGCCTTACACTTGAGGCGAGCGAACAACAAGCAACCCGAACCAGCACTGAACAAGGGGCTCATCCGACAAGTAAGGTTGTCCTTTTTTAGAGTCCATTTAGAGTTTGTTTGTCAAACTCGATCTAGGGACGTTAGCCATTTCTTGGCCCGTTAGCCGGGCCTAAACTAAGTCTCTAAGGGGGAGCCTTCGACATGGGAGTGAACGTGCGTCGGGTTGAGAGTTAGCCTATGTCCAAAACTCCATTTGGGTTGAGAGTTAGCCCTTTGTCCAAAACTCTGGTTATGGTTGAGAGGTGAACCGGTAAAACCTCCGTGTAAAGGTTGAGAGGTGAACCTCATTTAAAACCTCTGATAGTGAATGCCGGTGTGCTCAAAGGAGTTGAGTACTTGAACTGGAAGTGGAGTAGACCCAAAGTCGAACCACTTACATGCTTGTGTTTGTGATTGTATTGAGCACATTGATATCTTAGCATTTGATGTTTAATGATTTAATTATGAATGCTTGATCGGAATGTTTGCTAGGCACTAATTAGGCACATCCACACACAAGATATACTTTCACTAGTTGTGTAGACTTGAGCTCATTGATCCATTCTCATAAGTCTACATAGGTTGCATAGGTTAGGAGCTTGATTAGTTAAATCTTTTGATTACCTATGCATGCTTTAGACTAGGTTGTTTATTGCTTAACCATATGCTAGTCTTGTGAATGGACCCACTTAGGCTCGGAAGTCGAAGTGTTCTTGCTTACTTAGTTTGATTTGTTGAATTATATAAGTAGGCAAAAAGAATTTCAAAAAGGGTCCTTAATCACCCCCCTATAGGTTTAGCCATAATTATAGTTGCTCTTTAAGCTTCCACACATACGAAGGTGTCGTGTTAGACTACCGACTTACTTTCAGAGAGTAGGTTGATAGCCACTCTAATAGAGCAAAAAAGCGTCATTGGATGGTCAATTGCGGATCTCAAAGGCATAGACTCCCTGATTTGTACTCATCGCATACACCTTGAGGAGAATGCGAAAACATCTAGGCAACCACAAAGACGCCTCAATCCAAACATGAAGGAGGTGGTTAAGGCCGAGGTGTTGAAACTATTAGATGTAGGTATCATTTACCCAATATCCGATAGTCAATGGGTGAGTCTAACTCAAGTGGTGCTTAAGAAATCCAGAATAACCATTGTAGCCAGTGCCAACAATGAACTCGTGCCAACCAGAGTCACTACCTGTCACGCCCCAAAATTCGGGACTTGAGTACAACAACCCAAAGCCCGAGTCCCAAGGTGTGAATTGAAAATTTGAGCGTAGATTCCATGAGATTCCATTCCACACATCGCATAACTAAAATAAATCCCAAATATAAAGTTTCTTTTCCACTAATATCTTATTATATTGAATTTTACAAGATAAAATAAATTAACTACAGTTGGCGTTTGAGTAACACGTGACCATCTGAATACTCTGCTCTGTCTACGTCTTTTCCTTCCTGAAAACCTGCAAGAACTGTGGTGATTTTGGTGAGCTAAAAGCCCAGTAAGGTCATTTCCATCATAGGTAATATTCCAGTTAATAAAAGATAGGACGTGAATCATCAACGGATATAATTGTATGAAATATACGAGGATGAGATTATGATTGATACACTTTATGATTTACTATAAATGACACATAATGTGTCACGCCCCAAATTCAGTTCTCGACGTCCATTCGCTGTAACCCGAATTCCGAGGTGGCAGCCTCCGTAGTACCCCGATCTCGGATCCTAACCCTACACTTCAGGTTCCGATCCTGGGATACCACAAGGAGGATTTTAGGGTCTAAATTTTTTTTTTTTGAAAACATGAGCATCACAATATGAGTACCATCAAAGACAAACACAATATTTCCACTAAATCTTTTCGTTTACATACAGTACTGAAAGGTAAATACACAATGCGTGAATATAAAAACTGTGCACAATCCGGCACCTCCTGCTACTGCACTCCCAACTCCAACTCAACGTTGCTGATATACTCTGGTAGGACCTACAGCGTAACAAACGCGCATAAGCTTCGAACGAAGCTTTGTGAGTGCGTGTGTGCGTGCACAATGCGTATGACAAGCATGATAATATCAGAGTAAGCAGTAAAGCATGACGAGAACTTTAAACCAAGACTCTGCCTAATTAGGCTACACGATCATGTGATATGAATAACCAGTTTACCACGACTATGCAAGCATGCAATACATATAACTAGCCTACCATGGCTATGCGAGCGTGCAATACAGGTAACTAGCCTACCAAGGCTATATACTCATACTGTGCAATGGCCTACAGGGCCTAATGTCACATACAATGATCCAATGCATGTATGCAAATCACCACCTCTCAGTACAGTGGTCCAGATACGAACAGTCATAACGCAGTCACGTAAGCAATGCAAGACTCGGAACTGGTAGTTCGCCCAGTGTGGTAGCTCGCCCAGGCTTACAGCCCCGCCCACATCACACCCGCCCACATCAGGACCGTCCCACACCATACAGAACATCAGTCACATCACTGATACCAATACCATCTCTGAAACGGAACATCACCGGGGTCTCACAGACCTCACTACTCACCAGTAGAATGCCAAAGCCTATCTGGTGCAATAGCGGACCTACTTACAGCTGGTCAAACTCAACCCCCTTTGCCAACACTCTTCCGGCAGGTTAGGTCAGACCTCCTTCCAAACTGACTACATGCAGTGGATAACACCGCCATTTGGTATTCGGCATACTGGTGTATGATTAAACCACCCGGTCCTTGAATGGAGCACCCACCTTGGTACCAACGGGTTCAGGGACTTTCACCCAGGGACATCTATGGCATCCTGTTTAAAGATAACATATTTCCGGTGTTCCTGCAAACCACGATGGAGCTGTGGTTGCAACGTAGTAACCATGCTATATGCGGCACAAGCAGACGGTGCGAAATGCAACCATGCATACAAACGTGGGACGACATGCCCGTGCAAGTCTCCAAAGAGCACCATAAAACTATAAGGTCTCAAACACAATGTCACCGTCAGCTGGTAATGAATTGCACGACAATCACGACCGATATGGCCGGTTGATACAAGACAATCAGATGAGCCAAGCATTCATGATGTATGAGTCAAGTATACAGTATGAGTGCCAACAAGTAGCCCATCTACCACGATGGCAATAAATCAATCTAGTCCAACCTATTTAAGATATGATTAAGATGAGGGGACACATATGAATGATCGAGTCATAGTGCAGGATATCGCTAGCCAGGGAATCTCGCACCAAGGGCTACAAGGTATGCTAAGCTATTCCTACCATACAGTGTAAGTCAGGATGATAGATTCCTGTCCTCGAATAGTCCCATACCTATTGGAGAGGTTTGCGATAGAGAGCACGTGAATTACATTTGCGCGACTACATCTCGAATGCTTTATGAATGCGTTTATGCCCTAGTGGTCCCCAACTAACAATGGTGATTCGGGATGCATACTCATTACACATGCATGGTGGTTGTCGAAGCATATAGTATAAAAATCACATACGAGTATTCCAAATAACACTACGTGTGGCAACAGACATACTAAAAATAGCATAAAAAGATAATTCACTTATAATACAAGCAAACATAAAGGGATAAGAATCTAAATGGATGGTATACAACAGCACAGACGGTCCAACAACTGAACGGTGTGGATTAACCTTCAATATTTAGATAACCCAAATGGAAAGAAAATAATTGAAAACACTACCGACACATCAAAGGTAGAACCTACTGGAGCGGCAAGAGTAGAATACCCAAAATCATGCCGAGACCCATAATCCTGTAGTACAGTTGGTATAAACACAATAATGGTCCATAAAAGGAATATTATAGAACGGATTGAAAGATAGACAGGTTATGACAGAGAATCATAAATGGTAGGGAAATCTGAGACAGATGATCAATACAATGAGGTCCAAAAAGGGACAACAGGTCTAACCTCATACTACAAGATAGGCTCCATATAATGGATGGCCTAGATGTCATATGAACATCGAGGATGAGCCCCATACTCGTCCTATAGGTAAATGGACGGTGTGGATGAGATATACACGATATGGTAGTCTTTAATAGTTGGGTATAAGGGTAGAAGGGGTGAGTCATATGAGTATACAAGTTGAGTTACCAAGATCAATCAACATGGTGAGTAAATAAGGTGAGTCAATAAGGCAGGTTGACAAGACGGGTCAACATGGTGAGTTAATAAGGTGAATTAACAAGACGGTTCAACAGGGTGAGTTTAAGAAAGTAGCCCTGTGACTTGGATCGAGTGAACATTTAGGTATGACCTTTCAATAAGGGTTTACACGACTAATCATCAAGGTGGATCCACGGGATGGACAATGCGGTCATTCGAACACGTACACAGAGGTGGTCCTAAGGCAATCCTGTACATAACATGCTAGGGTCCATTCATTTGGATGCTTTGGATCAAGCACAACAATTTAGGCGGTCCTTATGGATGGCCGACATACATATCGCACCGTGGAGGCCAATGGCTGACGTGGATGGAACACATGCATAACAAGATGGACCCGTGGTTGGGGATGACCGCACAAAGGAGTGGGGAAGCCATATACATCAATGGGCTACAACAGTTTGGGATCAACCCGATATTTGTGCTTTCCCACTAATCAAGTGAGATGGCAAACAAACACCATGGTGGGGCCCGCACACCACACGTGTGGAACCCCACCCATGGCTGGGTGACTTATGAACAGGAAGGATGGCAAATAAACATAACAGATGGGTCCTGTAAAGTTTCCAATGGTAGGCATTCAATCACCCTTATTTTCTACGTGTGGCCCACCTAAAACTGGGCCCACACCCCTGCCAAGAAGAACGACACGATATACTCAACATTCATCAAGGTGGGACCCAAAGTTGGGCCCCATCACCTTTGGTTAGATGGAAAAATAAACATTACAATGGCCCCAAGGAAGGTTTCAAAGGTGGGCATCAGTGGCCACGGTTTCCTACAATGTGGTCCACTTGAGGTTTGTATTTACCTCATTATGAGGGCCCACGGCCCTAAAATAATATGGAAAAGCAGATGGGCAGCATACATAAAACAGATACATCGTGGTGGGACCCACAAGGTGGGCCACCTGCGTGCTACTTGGAGCGTGGCGCCCAAATGGCCCCCCAGAGTTTTGAATCAAACTGATATTTTTGTTTCCCCCTTCACCCATATCCATGTGATCTTATGAACAGGTTGAACGACAAATAAACATCACTGTAGGGCCTGGGAAGGTTTCAACGGTGGAGATCATAATTCCCACTGTTTCCGTGGCATGATCCACTAGAGGTTTGGATATGCTTAAATTTGGCTCAGCCACTAAAATGAGTTGAAAATCATATGGACGGAATGGATAAAGCGCATACATTCTAGGTGGGCCCAACGAGTGAGGCCCATGGAGTGGCGCCCACAAGGCTGCTGGGCAGCAGCGTCCCCTGGACGCTGCCTATCCAGCGATCCCTTTCTTTCTTCCTTCTTTTTTTTTTTTATATATATATTTCTTTTTATTTTTTTTTATTTACAAGCGGGGCCCACAGAAGTTCCCGATTAAACTGATATTTTTGTTTTCCTTCCTCCATGTATGTGTGAACTTATGAACAGGTTGGATCTCAAATAAACATCATGGTGGGCCATAAGAAGGTTTCAACGGTAGGGCCATTGTCCCTACTGTTTTCTGTGGTGGGGCCCCCTTGAGACTTGGATCTGACTCAATCTTGGAGTCATGCCCTAAAATGATCTCCCCAAACGGATGAACGGTGTGGATTACAGCACATGCATCATGGTGGGACCCACAACTGGGCCACTAGCTGGCACGAGCCAGCGTCCAAGGACGCTGGTACGCCCAGCGTCAGCGACTTCTTCTTCTTATCTTTTTCTTTTTCTTTATTTTATTTTATTTTATTTTCTTAGTTTTGGTCCAGTGGGGCCCACATAAGGCTGATCCAACCCGTTCATCAGGTTCCCTAACTCATGGGGGACCTAACGAGCCCAATATTGGGTATGTTACGGGGTCTACAAACATCAGCGTGGGCCGAGACAGTTTCGTCAGTGGACATCATTCACCCCACTGTTTCATGTGGTGCAGCCCACTAAAAATTTAGATCGGCTTCATCCTTCGGCCCCGGCCATAAAATGATATGGCAAAACAGATAGACGGTGTGGATACAACAAAAACATCAAGGTGGGTCCCACGAGTGGGGACCCCATTCCAACCGTCCTGACGCTGGACGGTTCCAGCGTCCCAGACGCTGTGAACGTCCAGCGTCTGGACGTTCTTATTTTTTTCTTCCTTTTTTTTTTCTTTTCTTAGTTATTTCAGGTGGGGCCCACTTAGGGAAGATCCAATCCGTCCATCAGGTTTCCCAGCTCGTTGGGGACCTAATAAGCCCAATATTGGGCGGGTGATTCTGTCTACAAAGGTCACGGTGGGCCCAAGAATTTTCGACAGTAGGCATCCTTGCCTTTACTGTTTTTCTATGGTGTGGTCCACCTGAGATCTGGATTTACTCCATTTTTGGTATCCAGCCCTAAAATGGGCTGGAGAAACAGATGGACGGCGTGGATCACATACATGTATCAAGGTGGGTCCCACGAGTGGGGACCCACGGTCAAGCCCAAGTAGCATTCGGGCGCTGCTGGGCAGCAGCGTCCCCTGGACGCTGACTGTCCAGTGGCCCTCTCCTTCACTCTTTTTTTTTTTTTTTAATAATTTCAAGTGGGGCCCACATGTGTAAGATCCACTCCATCTATCAGCTGGGCCATCACATGGTGGGCCCACATGGTGGACAGCGTGGATGAACAACATACATCATGGTGGTCTGTTGGCCACACTAAATATGCCACAAAATAGGCCCCCAAGTGGGATCCACACCATCAAAAGGTGGGACCCATTCATGGACGATCCAGCCCATCTATCTCATTGCCATCACAAGGTGGGCCCAAGGGAAGAAAATGAAAAGTAAACGAAAAGAAGGGGGGAAGGTTTGCACTCACAATGATGGTTGGACGGTTAGATTGTCGATCGGACGGTCCGGATGATGATCGGGGTCCTCCAAACTTGATCTTCACCTTCAATCTCTCTCTTTCTCTCTTGATCTCCCTCTAAATCTCTCTCTAAACTCACTCAATCTCTCAAATCTCTCTACTTCTCTCTCTTCTTTCTCTTCTCTCTCTTTCTCAAATCTCTTTCTCTCTCCTTTTTTTCTCTTTTTCTCTCAAATCTTAGAATTGAGAGGCCACCCCCCCACGTATGGCTCTTGTATGGGAAGAGGGGGGTGCATGATGTCATGATGATGATGATGATGATGGGAGAGAGCATGAGAGGTATGGGTTGTGGTTGACTTTTGGTGAGAGAGGATGGGGTGGGTATGGTGATGATGGCTAGATAATGATAGGGGTATGGGTGAGGGTGATGGTGATAGATTTGACATGTTGTTGGAAATTGTGCAAGTGGGGCCCACGCCACACGCGCATTGCGTGGCCCACCTCGAATTGCACGAACGTATGCATCTTACACACCGGGTATCGCAATGGGGCATGCCGCGCGACGTTGGAATCGTGGCGCTCGCGCGGTCTCAAGGGTACAAGTCTTGGGTCGTTGCGGTACTAAATCAGGGTCGTGATCAAGGCTCTCTAATCTGGTCCGTCCGGGACGTACCGGTACCGGAAACTAAACGTACGGAGGGCAATTCAGGGTACGGGTCTTACATAATGATCATGATGTCATGTATGTTATGATAGGTGTGAGAGCAATAAACGTATAGGAACTCGCTGCCACTGAACATTAGGAACCTGTTGCAAATCAACCATGCTCACCTAACCGGTACAGCAAGGCAGCAAATCAACCATGCACGCCAGTGGGCAAATCAACCATGCACCACTGATCCAACCGAGCAAATCAACCATGCTCAATAAGTGAAACGACCAGAACTCGCTGCCACTGAACATTAGGAACCTGTCGCAAATCAACCATGCTCACCTAACCGGTACAGCGAGGCGGCAAATTAACCATGCACTCCAGGAGTCAAATCAACCATGCTCTTGTTTTGTCGCAGTGTATAAATGTATGCGCATGTCATAAGTTATGGAAGCACTATTCAAGCATACAATGCATATCGAATTCAAATCCAATCACACCATGCATGTGATATCATTATTTTAGTAATTCTTCATTTAAATTTAGGTCGTGGTTGACGAAAAGGTCATTAGATAAGGTATTAGTGTTTTGATGAATCATTAGGGATATTTCACGGGCGACGTATTGTCTATGATTCAAACCTAAGTTATCTTAAGACCTAAGTTAAGTTCACCTCAAATTATGATACGTGTGCTTAGAAATGAAGAGTAGAGCAAAGAGAAACTAACTTGGAAGAGCAATGGTTAAAAGATGAAAGTTTAAGAATAGAAACAATGGATGGATTCCTTACCTAGAATCCATGATATATGAAATAATAAAACACAACCCAAAAACCCTAGATGAGGAAGAGATTGAATGGTAGACATTTACTTAGGATTCTTTATGTGAATTTCTAAGAAAGTAATCCTATGAAAAAGAAAATCAACCAGAAATTCCAAGATGAATCACTCATTGTTTGATGATTCCTAAGCTCCAAACAAGTCCCAACTTGAATCTGAGTTGACTCAGCGAGTCGACTCAGTGTAGAGAGGAAATCTCTTCTTCTTTCTTTTTCTTTCTTCTTTCTTTCTCCTTCCTTCTTTCTTCTTTCTTCTTTCTTTCCTTCTCTCCTTTCTTTCTTCTTCTCTTTTTCTTCTTCTTTCTTCTTTTCTTTTTCTTTCTTCTTTCTCCTTCTTCCTTTCTCTTTCTTCTTCTCTTCTTCTTCTCTTTCTTTCTTCTTCCTTTCTCTTTCTTCTTCTTCTTCTTCTTTTCTTTTCTTTCTATTCCTCTCCCTTGCTATGACTGGGATGCTGTACCCACAGCTATAGCAGCCCCACTCACAGCGTACGCACCTCCCTCCCTCTCTCTCTCTCTCTCTCTCTCTCTCTCTCTCTCTCTTTCTCACCGCTTCTCTCTCTCTCTCTCTCGTTTCTCTCTCTCTCTATCTCTCTCTACGTTTCTCTTCCATTAAAACTACACTAGGGGGTTTTATACAATACCTTATCTGAGTTTGAACTGTCCAAGATGAACTTGGATAGCTGGCGTTTGCGGCAAAACAACCGAACCGATGATCATGGAGTTTGAGTTGGAGAAGGATCCCGTGTTCGTTTCTTGCAGAAAAAGCTACAAGTGAACCGTTGGAGACCTGGGTGGGGTCCACACGACTCTAACGGAGCAGCCCCCAGGCTACCATGCAAAGTAACGGTCAGGATCTTTACTTTTCTTATTTGGAACAGCGATTTAGAGTGGGCCATGCAGACATTTATCGGCTACAAGATTTGGATGGACGGGATTCCGATGGGTCGCGCACCAGATGGACGGATTGGATTTGAGATGTGGGGTGCACGGCTGGATGGCGTTGAGCGCCCAGGTCGGCAGCAAGCGCTGCTGTTGTAGCGACGAAGAAGAAGGAGAGTGTTCTCACTCTCCGCCCGGTCCTCACCTGCGTGAAACGCGGTCAACGCGGTTTGACCGCGTGGCCGCCCCTGACATCGTATACGTGGGTCCCACCTTAAAGATTATGCAAAATCCACTCCAGTAGATAGGTAGGCCACATGATTTTAGGCCATGACACCAAAAATGAGACAGTTCCGAAGTTAGATGGCCCCACTTATGGCCCGATTTCTGATTAAGGTACTTGTAGGATGATCGAGAGGTTGAAATTTGACATGTATGGTTGGATCGTGTCCTAGAACTAATATATAGAGTTTTACACGAGAATGATCGCCCAAAATCATGATACTTGAAAATGGCCATATAACTTAAGTTTAACTAATGGTATTTCCGTAATTATTATAAATTTATGATTTTTATGAGATCTGACACTTCTGCACTGTTCTAGGGTTCATTTGAAGCAACTTTAATAAAGAGAACATACTCTAATTTCTTACGGTTTTATTAATATTAATTTTTCAATTCTTCAGTTATTTAATTTACTATCTAATTAACTAATCTATAATTTAAATTATTCTAAGATCCTAGGATGTTACAAACACACCCGAGCAGGTTTATAGGGCCAAGAATTTACTGGTCTAAGCATATGCTTTGCGACGGACACGATGTACAGGTCATATTTATGGACAGACATGTGTACAGGGCAATGCACGGCGGGTTTACATTGATCGCGTAATTTGAAATCAAAGTGGAAGGTTAGATCTTCCGGTCTAGCAACGATAGATCCTTCTAACGGTTAGTTTGTTGACTTAGCTAAATATGCTGAGTTTTCAAATGCCTTAAAAAGGTTGGAACGCGTATAAAAGTACATACGTGTGTGTATGCGAGTGAACAACACGGCCTAGAATTTAAGTTCTCACGTCTGGACATGCACTTGTGTACTTACTCGTGCGGTCAAATTTTCGGGGCATTACATTCTACCATCCTTATACAGAATTTCATCCTCGAAATTCGATTCACCTACTAAGCTAACTAATGAAGATATTTTCCTGAAGTGTCTTACATGTTTTATGAATCTAAGGTTCGTGGGCGTACAAGTGTGTATGCTTGCTAACAAGAATGTGGGTTCTTACACTACCGGTTGGAGAATGTCCATTGACTACAGGAAGCTAAACACAGTTACAAGGAAAGACCACTTCCCCTTACCTTTTGTTGATCAAATTTTAGAAAGGTTGGCGGGTCATTCCTACTTTTGCTTCCTTGATGGGTATTCAGGGTATAACCAAATAGAGATCGCCCTAGAGTGTAACGACCCGAGATTTTCGACTCTCGTGTATAACACAACAACCGAATTCTCAAGTAACTTATGGAATAACTAATTTGTCAAATAATGAAATCTAACATTCAAGCACAATGGCGGAAACAATTTTCATCTTATTCTATCAAACTCACTACGTCATCATAAATGTTTAAATAAGGGAACCAACCAATATCTTCACTAATTAACTAAAATACAAATTTATGTCTTCTCTTGAAGACTTATTATAATTCCATAAATGTATCAACAACTCAAAAGAAAAATTTAATAAATGAAAACATCGATTAAGTTTCTCCAACATCGTCATTCGCCATGTGATTGTACGAACCATCGAACTTTTCTCCTTAAAAATCAGGTTCAATACCTGGATCTTCACCTGCATCACCTAAATTGTGTTTGGGATAGCGTTAAACGCTATCATAGTGGGGAATATTTCCTCCAAGACAATCAAGAATAATAATAACGGTACAGAGTAAACGCAAGAAGGATATCATCATTTAATTAAATCAAAACAACCAACTAAAAATCTTTGTTAATGCGATGCATGGAATGCATGCTCTGACTAAGGCACCCTGGCTAGAATCACAATACATGAAGTGGGAGAATGTAACACCCGTACCATAATTAGCCTCCGTACGCCCCGTTTTCGAGCACGCAAACTCGAAACAGTCCAAACCAGCGAGTTTCGATCAGACACCCTATTTTGGTACCGCAACGACCTGAGACTTGTACCCTGGCAAACGCGCGGACGCCACGACTCCAACGCCACGGGGTACGCTCCGTTTCGATACTTAGTTTGAAAGATGCATACATGTGTACAAATCTAGGCGGGTCACGGTACAAATGCATGGTGTGGGCCCCACTTGCACAAATCCCTAAGTTGTCCCATCAATCAATCAATATCCCATCAATCAATCAAGCATCAATCAATCAAGTACATCTCTCTCTCCTCACAAGTCAACTTAAGCCCATACCTAAGCCATCCACTCTCATAATTACCCCATCCCCTTGCTATCATCATTTCCTTTTCTAATGCCATCCATGTCCCAAAGTCCCTACAAGAAGTCCCATACATAGCCACCCCATTAGAGAGAAGAAGAGAGAGAAAGAGAGAGAGAGAAGAGACTAAGAAGGGAGAGAAAGAGAGAGAGAGAGAAGAGACTAAGAAGAGAGAAAGAGAGAGATTAGAGGGAGTAACCAAGCTTGGAGGGCCCCAACCGTCATCCGGACCGTCCGATCGACTATCTGACTCGATCCAACCGTCCAATTTCGAGTGAGTGCTAAGGGGGGATATAAACTCCCCTTTTTCCTCATTTTTTCCTTCATATTTTGGGCCCACAAGTGGGCCATGCTGTGAGACAGCGTGCCCCACTTGCTGTGAGACAGCGGACCACCTTGTGTGGCCCACCATGATGCTTTATTTTCATTTTTTCCTATTCTTTGAAACACAAAGATCTTGATGAAGTATAATACAAGGATTATCTTGATCCAAAGCTAATTGGGCCCACCATGAGATGGCCCAGCTGATGAATGGAGTGGATCCTGCACGTGTGGACCCCACTGATCAAGGCACAACAAAACAAAAGAAAAAAAAGAAGAGAAGAAAAAAAAATAGATGGAAGGCCGCTGGACAGCCAGCGTCCAGAGGACGCTGCTGCCCAGCAGCGCATGGGCGTTGCCCCTTTTGTGCGCCGAACGTGGGTCCCCACTCGTGGGACCCACCTTGATGCATATATTCGATCCACACCGTCCGTCTGTTTCTCCAGACCATTTCAGGGCTGGACACCAAAAATAAAGCAGATCCAGATTTCAGGTGGACCACACCATAGAAAACAGTGGAGACAATGGAGCCCACTGTTGAAACTTCCTAGGCCCACCGTGACGTCTGTAGACCTTTTCACCTGCCCAATATTGGGCTTATTAGGTCCCCAATGAGCTGGGGAACCTGATGAATGGAGTGGATCACACCTATGTGGGCCCCACTCGAAATAAACAAAAGAAAATAAAAAAATTAAAAAAAAATAATAAGTCCAACGCTGGACTGTTCCAGCGTCTGAGACGCTGTGAACGTCCAGCGTATGGACGCTTGAGCTTGGAGAGGGCCTCCACTCGTGGGACCCACCTTGATGCATGTATTCGATCCACACCGTCCGTCCGTTTCTCCAGCCCATTTTATGGCTGGATACCAAAAATGAGGCTGAACCAGATCTCAGGTGGACCACACCATGGGAAAACAGTAGAGGCAAGAATGCCCACTATTGAAACTTCCATGGCCCACTGTGATGTTTCTAGACAGGATCAACAGTTCAATATTGGACGCCATGGGCTCCCCATGAGTTAGGGAACTTGATGAACGGATTGGATCAGCCTTATGTGTGCTCTACTGGACCAAAACCAAGAAAAAAATAAAAATAAAAAGAAAAATAAAAAAAGAAGAAAGAAGAAGGAGAGGAGTAGCCTCTGACGCTGGGCTCCTCAGCCGTCCACCAATGGCCCACCTCGTGGGACCCACCTTGATGTATTTGTTTTATCCAGTCGTCCACCTGTTTTCTCAGATCATTTCAGGGCCCAAGCCCCAAGACCAAGAAGGTCCCAATCTTGGGTGGGCCTCACCACACGAAACAGTGAGTATGAATGCCTACCGTTGAACCCCTTTCAGGGCCTACCATTACGATGGTTTTCCATCTGAACTGTCCATCAGGTCACACAGACCTATATGAATGGAAAACACAAATATTAGCTTGATCCAAAACTCAGTTGGGCCCACATAGAATGTACGTGCTTTATCTTTTCACTCCATATGTTTTTCCAGCACATTTCTGTGGCTAAGCCCAAAAATTTAAGCATATCCAATGTCAAGTGGGCCATGCCATTGGAAACAGTGGGAATAATGATTTCCAACGTTAAAACCTTCACAGGCTCTATAGTGATGCTTACTTGTCATCCAACACCTGTTCATGAGATCACATGGATATGGATGAAGGAGAAAATACAAATATCTGCTTAATTCAAAACTTATTGGAACCCAGCTGGGCACCACTTAGCCCAGTAGGTGGCCCACCCTGTGGGTTCCAACGTGATGTATTTGTTTAGTCCCACCATGGTCCTTCCTTTGATATATATGTTTTATCCATGCCATACACTATTTTTGTCGGCCTATTTTGTATGTGTAGGCCCAAGTATGGGGCCGATGTGGTCTCAAGTGGGCTATGCCGCGAAGACCCTTACATTTCCAATGGGGCCCACAATTCGGGTCTCACTCTCTGTATATATATATTGGGCCATTCAAGGCCAACATTACATGATATGTCTGGTAACATGCTAGTATACTTAGCTGGATAGGTCACACTGATAATATGCTTAGTGTAATGAATATCATACCCATTCATTTGTACATACGCATCATATGTATGCCTGACTGTGGACGATGTCGATCATAGAATATGCCTTACAGCTTGAGATACTTAGGGGACCCGTATGAGAAAGGGTCACCCTACACGATCGCGCGGTATGCGCAGGTTTGGTGCATGGCTTTGATAGTATGACCCATGCATCTCGCATTATACATGTCATGATCAGATTCTCACCCTAGCGGCATCGGGGTTGTAACCACCACAGTCACATCGTGGATGGTAGGAATGGACACCGGAAATATGTTCTAGCACTTGGGCGCCAAAGATGTCCTTGGGTGAAAGTCCCTAAACCCTGTGGTACCAGTAGGATGCTCCAATGTCTAGACCGAGTGGATTTATGAGCGCAGGAGGGCCAAATACTAGTAGGCCGCGTCTCCCACTATGTCAGGGTCGGTTGGAAGGGGGTGTAACCTTACCCGCCCGGGTGCAGAGGGCTATATACTAGGTTGAGTTTGACCAGCTCGTGAATGGGTTCGCTATCGACGAGCCGGCTGGATTTTCTTGTATATCATTAACGAGGCGGATAGTGAGGTCTCTTCCACTCGCTTGGTTATGCGCGCGATGAGCGGTAACCAATGTGTGGAGTGTACTAGACCCCGGTGATGTCCCAGTTGTAAACCGTATGATATATGGCAGTTGAGGATTGACATGCGCACATTGCATCATTAGCATATGACACTCGGCCATATAGGCCCATTGCATTGCGTAGCCTCGAGATGGTTAATGACATTCATAGACTTTGTAGTATAGCATGCTATCATTTTCGCTTACTCTGATATCTGTATACCTATCATATGCATTGCACACACACCACGCACTCTCTAAGCTTCATAGTAAGCTTATACACGTTGTTTACGTGCAGGACATACTATAGCGCGACAGCAGTGAGACAGGGGCGCGCATTTGATCTTTCAGCTTTCAGTTATACATTGTATTTCCTTTTCTACAACATTGTACTCAAAAGTTTATCTTAATGGATATGTGATGTGAAGTTTTTGGTTTGGTACACTTGTGGTTATGCTCATTTATAAAGAAAAAAAAGTTTACCCTGAAAATCCTCCTTGTGGGATCCCAGGATCGGAACCTGGCGTATGGGAGCTAGAGGCCGAGAATGGGGTACTACGGAGGCTGTCGGCACCGGATTTGGCGGCTGGGAATTTAGTGAGCCCTGGTCCCCGAGTTTGGGGCGTGACAGAAGTTGGTATCAGAGCATAACTTGGGAATACCTGTCCACAACATTACATATCTACTAATAACCTTTGATTACCTACCTTGTACTGTATGATTGCTAGGACCCCAGTCTTACTCACCTGCTTTGAACTTAGTTTAAACTAGGACTCCCCTATTATATGCCTAAAAAATTTTGATTGACGTGTGGCACTCACGAGTAACCCGATGCTAAGCGGATTCCGCCTTTTCTGTAGGACATGGCACCCAAGAGAGCCGCTGGTAGGCAATCATCTAATGCAGGTACGTCCTAGACTGCCCCAGCTCCAGGCATGACTGCTGGTCAGTTCCAGCAGATGTTGCGTGCCATGACCTCCTTGGTAGAGCGCCAAGAGAGGAGGTCAGCCGATTCACTTGCCACATCCGAGCAGGATCGCGCCCGTTCCTTACTTAGGGATTTTAGGCAATGGATCCCCCGCGGTTCTCGGGTGAGCCGAACCCGGAGGCGGCAGAGAGATGGAAGTCTGAAGTAGAAAAGATCTTTACCATTATGCGATGCACGACTGTGCAGCGAGTTCCTCTCGCTGTCTTCCTTCTTTAGGGAGAGGCCGAGCATTGGTGGTCATCGATTACCCGCACAGTAGAGGCAGATTTCGAGTGGACTTGGGAGGATTTTGTGGACCGGTTTGACCGGAAGTTCTTCCCTGAGCATGTCCGTCAGCAGAGAGCATTAGAGTTCGAGACGCTAGTCCAAGGAGAGATGACCGTGTCACAGTACGAGGCCCGATTCGTTGAGCTATCTCGATTCGCGACGTATCTTGTGGATGATGTGAGGCGAAAGGCCCGTCGGTTCGAGGGCGATTTGCGCCTTGGCCTTAGGGGCCGTGTCGCAGGACACAAGCTCCCTACATTTGAGGAGGTGGTGGAGCGGGCCCAGATTTATGAGGCAGAGTGGGCCGGCGCGCAGCGGATCCACAGTCAAGGTGGAGATCGAAAGGGGAAGAGAAAGGCACCCTCTGGTAACTTCCGACAGCAGCGATTTCGACCACCGCAGAGGCATGTAGCTCGTCCACCCTTCTGAGCACCAGTAACACCAGTGGCACCCGTCGCACCCCCAATACCACCGCAGCAGCAGATTATAAGCCATTGTAATGGGTACGGAGAGATGGGACATCATCATAGGGAGTGCCCCCATTCACACCGGCAGCAGCGTCAGCAGTATCAGCCGCCAAGACCCCATCAGTAGCATCAGCGACAGCAGTACCCACCGCAGAGAGCTCCTCCGCAGTAGAGGCAGCAGCAGAGGACGCATCAACAGCAGCAACGACTGCAGTGGGGACAGGCACCTCCCCAGGAGGCTCAGGGCCGGTTCTACGCAGCCCAGCAGGACCCTCAGGCACCAGGAGGAGTCATAGAGGGTACACTCCTTGTGTCTGCATGCATAACACATGTTCTATTTGATTCTGGCGCATCACATTCATTCATATCTGAGGATTTCTGTCGATCGATTGGTTTGCCGTTAGAATCCGTGCGCGAGGGTTTGTCAGTGTCGACACCCTTAGGGAAGACCACAGTATTAAGTTTGATTTGTTCGTCTTATCCTGTCTTGGTAAGAGAGACCTTTTTGCCTGCCGACTTGTTTGTTTTGTCGATGTCCGAGTTTGATGTTATCTTGGGCATGGATTGGTTGTCCGAGTATCATGCCATAATAGACTGTTTCGCTAGAACGGTCACCTTCCTTATACCCGGCATGCCGTAATTTCAATTTGTTGCTGAACCCAGAGGAGAGCAATTATCAGCACTGATGGCTTGTGCAATTGAGGAGCCGGTTGCTTTGAGCATCGACCACTTGCCGGTCGTTTGTGACTTTTCAGATGTGTTTCAGGAGATTCCGAGGTTGCCGCCTCGTCGGCATATCGAGTTTCGGATTGACCTTGTACCCGGTACCGCACCTATCTCAAAGGCCCCGTACCGTATGGCACCGTTGGAGCTACGAGAACTGCAAAAGTAGTTGGACGAGTTGCGCGAGCTAGGCTTCATCCGTCCGAGTAGTTCACCGTGGGGAGAACCGATACTCTTTGTGAAGAAGAAGGATGGCTCATTGAGGCTTTGCGTAGATTACTGCGAGCTCAATAAGGTCACGATCAAGAACAAGTACCCGCTTCCGAGGATTGACGATTTGTTTGATCAGCTGCGGGAGGCGAAGTTCTTTTCAAAGATAGATCTGTGGTCCGGTTATCATCAAGTTCGTGTCCGGGAGGAGGATATCCCGAAGACAGCATTTAGGACGCGCTATGGTCATTTTGAGTTCCAGGTCATGTCCTTTGGACTGACCAATGCGCCCGCAGTGTTCATGCAGTTGATGAATGAGGTCTTCCGTCCGTATCTTGACCAGTTTGTTGTAGTGTTCATTGACGACATTCTGATATATTCAAGGACCCGAGAGGAGCATGAGCAGCATTTAGAAATCACCTTGCAGACTCTCCGTGCACACCAGCTCTATGCGAAGTTGGAGAAGTGCGAGGTTTGGCAGGAGGAGGTGAAGTTCCTCGGTCATGTCGTGACGAGGCAAGGAGTAGCAGTGGATCCAACCAAGGTTGATGCCGTGCGTCAGTGGTGCCAGCCCACGAACGCGTCTGAGGTCCGAAGTTTTCTAGGGCTAGCGGGTTATTACCGTCGTTTCATTGAGGGCTTCTCTCGTATTGCTGCCCTGTTAACCAGATTGACTAGAAAGGGTGTTGAGTTTGTATGGAGTGACGCATGTGAGCGGGCATTCGCGGAGCTAAAGGATCGTCTTACATAGGCACCAGTCCTCACTCTTCCCTCTGGGAGTGATGGATTCGTGATTTTTATGGATGCCTCGCGTATTGGCTTAGGTGCTGTCATGATGCAACATGGCAAAGTAGTAGCGTATGCGTCTCGCCAGCTCAAGGTCCATGAGCAGAACTACCCCACGCATGATCTAGAGTTGGCAGCTATTGTCTTCGCACTAAAGGTATGGAGGCACTATCTCTATGGGGTCAAGATCGAGCTCTACTCTGATCATAAGAGCGTGAAGTACCTCTTTTCCCAGTCAGAATTGAATATGAGGCAGAGGCGTTGGATGGAGCTCCTGAAGGACTATGATTTCAATCTTCAGTACCACCCCGGCAAGGCTAACGTGGTGGCCGATGCCCTTAGCCGCCAGCCACGGGGCTTGGTGGCGCATATGATGGTGCAGGAGTGGAGGATGCTCAAGGATATTGCTGAGTATGACTTCGAGCTAAGCCTACAGTCTTCCATTGCTCGGTTATCGGGCTTGTCGATTCAACCCTCCCTTGTTTCTAGGGTAATCGAGGCTTAGCAGACAGATCAGACGTTGAAGGATTATTGGGAAGAAGCCGCGTCAGAAGATCGGACAGAATGGCAGATTGGGTCAGATGGTGGACTCTGTTTTCGAGGGCGGTTGTGTGTCCCAAACATTTCAGAGTTGCGCAGAGATCTTATGAATGAGGCACACCGATCGAGGTTCACTATACACCCTGGTTCTACTAAGATGTATTGTGATATGAGGAGACACTATTATTGGGCCGGAATGAAGCGTTAGATTGCCAGCTTTGTGTCCGAGTCGACACTTGTCAGCGTGTTAAGGCCGATCATCGAAAACCTCAAGGACCCTTGCAGCCGTTGAGTATTCCGTTGTGGAAATGGGAGCACGTGACCACAGATTTTATTATGGGATTGCCGAGGACTGATCGCGGTCATGACGCCATCTGGGTTGTCGTTGATCGACTGACAAAGTCAGCACATTTCCTTGCGATATGTGCATCATGGCCATTGCACTGGCTTGCAAAGTTGTTCATCGATGAGATTGTGAGATTGCATGGTGTCCCGGTTTCAATCGTTTCCGACCGAGACCCAAGATTTACGTTGCGGTTCTGGAGGAGTTTTCAGAAGGCGATGGGGCCTGCCTTGAAGTTCAGCACTGCATACCACCCACAGACCGACGGACAGACCGAGAGGGTCAACCAGATCCTTGAGGACATGCTCCAAGCTTGTGTGCTGGATTTCTCAGGAAGCTGGGATGAGCACTTGCGTTTGGCTGAGTTTGCATATAATAACAGCTACCAAGCGACTATTGGTATGGCACCTTTTCGAAGCGTTGTATGGTAGACCTTGTAGGTCTCCCAGTTGTTGGACTGAGGTTGGAGAGAGTCATCTCCTAGGTCCCGATCTTGTACAGAGGACATCAGAAGCTATCGATACCATCAGGCAACGGATGCGCACAGCTCAGAGCTGACAGAAGAGTTTTGCAGATCGTCGGCGTCGTCCCCTGGAGTTTGACGTTGGGGATCGTGTGTATCTCAAGGTCTCGCCTATGAAGGGCGCAGTTCATTTTGGAGCCAAGGGGAAGCTTGCCCCGAGGTTGATTGGACCCTTCGAGATCATTGGGCGCATTGGCGCCGTGGCTTATCAGCTTGCCTTGCCACTTCAGTTGTCTGGCATCCACAATGTTTTTCATGTTTCTATGTTGCGGAAGTGTGAGTCAGATGTGGTTCCCGTGATAGATTGGCAACCATTGGAGGTTCGCGAGGATGCTTCTTACATCGAGCAACCGGTCCGTATCCTTGACCAGAAGGAGCAGGTTCTCCGAACAAAGGTCATTCCTTTAGTAAAGGTTCAGTGGAGTCACCATAGCGTAGATGAGGCATCATGGGAACGAGAGGCTGAGATTCACGAACGTTATCCCCATCTTTTCAATGACTGATTGTATACGTATGTTTGTTTTCCGTTTGGTATATATGTAGTGACGAGATTCCTTTTTCTTGCCAGCTTCAGTTAGTTTGACTTCATAGTATAAATTTCGAGGACGAAATTTTCTGTTAGGAGGGGAGAGCTGTAACACCTGTACCATAATTAGCCTCCATACGCCCCATTTCCGATCACGGCATACTCGGAACAGTCCAAACCGGCGAGTTTCGATCAGATACCCTATTTTGATACAGCAACGACCCGAGACTTGTACCCCGGCGACCGCGCGGACGCCACGACTCCAACGCCGCGCGGAACGCTCCGTTTCGATACCTAGTTTGAAAGATGCGTACATGTGTGCAAAATCTAGGCGGGCCACGCTACAAATGCATGGTGTGGGCCCCACTTGCACAAATCCCTAGGTTGTCCCATCAATGAATCAATATCCCATCAATCAATCAAGCATCAATCAATCAAGTACATCTCTCTCTCCTCACAAGTCAACTTAAGCCCATACCTAAGCCATCCACTCTCATACTTACCCCATCCCCTTGCTATCATCATTTCCTTTTCTAATGCCATCCATGTCCCAAAGTCCCTACAAGAAGTGCCATACGTAGCCACCCCATTAGAGAGAAAGAGAGAGAGAAGAGACTAAGAAGGGAGAGAAAGAGAGAGAGAAGAGACTAAGAAGAGAGAGAAAGAGAGATTAGAGGGAGTAACCAAGCTTGGAGGGCCCAACCATCATCCGGACCGTCCGATCGACTATCCGACTTAATCGAACCGTCCAATTTCGAGTGAGTGCTAAGGGGGGATATAAACTCCCCTTTTTCCTCATTTTTCCCTTCATATTTTGGGCCCACAAGTGGGCCATGCTGTGAGACAGCGTGCCCCGAACGCTGCCACAGTGTGGACCACCTTGTGTGGCCCACCATGATGCTTTATTTTCATTTTTTCCTATTCTTTGAAACACAAAGATCTTGATGAAGTATAATACAAGGATTATCTTGATCCAAAGCTAATTGGGCCCACCATGAGATGGCCCAGCTGATGAATGGAGTGGATCCTGCACGTGTGGACCCCACTGATCAAGGCACAACAAAACAAAAGAAAACAAAAAGAAGAGAAGAAAAAAAAATAGATGGAAGGCCGCTGGACAGCCAGCGTCCAGAGGACGCTGCTGCCCAGCAACGCATGGGCGTTGCCCCTTTTGTGCGCCGAACGTGGGTCCCCACTCGTGGGACCCACCTTGATGCATATATTCGATCCACGCCGTCCGTCTGTTTCTCCAGACCATTTCAGGGCTGGACACCAAAAATAAAGCAGATCCAGATTTCAGATGGACCACACCATAGAAAACAGTGGAGACAATGGAGCCCACTGTTGAAACTTCCTAGGCCCACCGTGACGTCTGTAGACCTTTTCACCTGCCCAATATTGGGCTTATTAGGTCCCCAATGAGCTAGGGAACCTGATGAATGGACTGGATCACACCCATGTGGGCCCCACTCGAAATAAACAAAAGAAAATAAAAAAATTAAAAAAAAATAATAAGTCCAACGCTGGACTGTTCCAGCGTCTGAGACGCTGTGAACGTCCAGCGTATGGACGTTTGAGCTTGGAGAGGGCCTCCACTCGTGGGACCCACCTTGATGCATGTATTCGATCCACACCGTCCGTCTGTTTCTCCAGCCCATTTTATGGCTGGATACCAAAAATGAGGCTGAACCAGATCTCAGGTGGACCACACCATGGGAAAACAGTAGAGGCAAGGATGCCCACTATTGAAACTTCCATGGCCCACTGTGATGTTTCTAGACAGGATCAACAGTCCAATATTGGACTCCATGAGCTCCCCATGAGTTAGGGAACCTGATGAACGGATTGGAACAGCCTTATGTGGGCCCCACTGGACCAAAACCAAGAAAAAAATAAAAATAAAAAGAAAAATAAAAAAAAGAAGAAGAAAGAAGAAGGAGAGGCGTAGCCTCTGACGCTGGGAGTACCCAGCGTCTACGGACGCTGGGCTCGTCAGCCGTCCACCAGTGGCCCACCTCGTGGGACCCACCTTGATGTATTTGTTTTATCCAGCCGTCCACCTGTTTTCTCAGATCATTTCAGGGCCCAAGCCCCAAGACCAAGAAGGTCCCAATCTTGGGTGGGCCTCACCACACGAAACAGTGAGTATGAATGCCTACCGTTGAACCCTTTTGAGGGCCCACCATTACAATGGTTTTCCATCTGAACCGTCCAACAGGTCACGCAGACCTATATGAATGGAAAACACAAATATCAGCTTGATCCAAAACTCAGTTGGGCCCACATAGAATGTACGTGCTTTATCTTTTCACTCCATATGTTTTTCCAGCACATTTCCGTGGCTAAGCCCAAAAATTTAAGCATATCCAATGTCAAGTGGGCCATGCCATTGGAAACAGTGGGAATAATGATTTCCAACGTTAAAACCTTCCCAGGCTCTACAGTGATGCTTATTTGTCATCCAACACCTGTTCATGAGATCACATGGATATGGATGAAGGAGAAAATACAAATATCTGCTTGATTCAAAACTTCTTGGAACCCAGCTAGGCACCACGTAGCCCAGCAGGTGGCCCACCCTGTGGGTTCCAACGTGATGTATTTGTTTAGTCCCACCATGGTCCTTCCTTTGATATATATGTTTTATCCATGCCATACACTATTTTTGTCGGCCTATTTTGTATGTGTAGGCCCAAGTATGGGGCCGATGTGGTCTCAAGTGGGCTATGCCGCGAAGACCCTTACATTTCCAATGGGGCCCACAATTCGGGTCTCACTCTCTGTATATATATATTGGGCCATTCAAGGCCAACATTACATGATATGTCTGGTGTTGTAGGCAAATATAATCTGGCGAGAAGTGAAGGATCGCGGCAATATGAATGCGAGGAGTCCAGGTCGTGCTCGCGGTAAGGGGTCGCGCATCTCCCAGATGCGAGCAGATCGGCTCGTGCTCGTCAGAAGGGGTCGCATCTCCCGGATGCGAGCAGATTGGCTCGTGCTTGTCAGAAGGGGTCGCATCTCCCGGATACGAGCAGATTGGCTCGTGCTCGTCAGAAGGGGTCGCATCTCCCGGATACGAGCAGATCGGCTCGTGCTCGTCAGAAGGGGTCGCATCTCTCGGATGTGAGCAGATCGGCTCGTGCTCGCCAGAAGGGGTCGCATCTCCCGGATGCGAGCAGCTCGGCTCGTGTAGCTCCCGAATCAGAGCAATCATGAGTCTTTATTTTTGGTTTGGACGATCTTCGTAGTCCCAGCACCCGATTCCCGTCGAGCAGCTTCTCCTAATCCCTCGACGGCTCCAAGCAGAGTTACATCCAGCGCGGTGGCCTCCGTCCTTTCGGCGTCTCCTTCCTTTTCGGCAGCTATGACTCCAACTACGGCTTCCAGCTCAACATGAGCAATCAGCGCTATTACTACGCCTACTGGCAGCCCCTATAGGTCAGTTTTTGGGCTTATCTTCTCTGGTGGTTCCGGATCTCAAGGGATTGCCATCAAGGAACGTGATTGCTGAAATAAGTCATTGGGTTGGACCTCGTCTCTAAAGATAGGATCTTATCCCACGAAATCAGCAAGATCTCAGTATCGTAAATGAGATCAGCGGGATCTCGATATCTTGCGTAACAGATTGAACCGCTTCAGATCTATATAAAGGGACGAGTCCATTATGGGAAAGGTACACACAATCTTCAATCTCTATCCCGTTTTGCCTAGCTACTCTTCTTCTTGCTTTGGCCTAACTTAAGCATCGGAGGGCTAACGGCTGGGCCCAAGCCACCCTTAGCTGCTGTCTGTCTTCTTTCAGGTTTGGCGGAGAAAATCACTGTTGGAGGGAAGGTGAACGTCCGGAGGATCCTGTTACAAAATTTGACATTAACAGTTTGGCGCCGTCTGTGGGAACGACTTGATCATCAAAATCAATCGATCTACCGATCAAAATCCTTCCGCGATGCCTCCTAAAAAGGCTGTTCATCCTTCGACTTCAAGGCAGGCACCACCTCCGCCCGATGAGACGGAATCCATACCCGCTCTTCCACCCACGTCGATGAATATCCCTCAAGGAGCCCCGAATATGCCATCAACAAATCCATTATTGGAGGCCTCTGGAAATCAAGACGATGTCTTGCGTTTCCTCGGAAACACTCTTCTGACACTAAATGCCGGAGTTCAAGCCCTATCGAATCGGCTTGATCAGCATTTCTCCGAACCACAAAGACAACCCTCCGAAGGTTTACCACCACATCCCATACAGGTGGCTTCCAGACATTCTATGGACGAACCACAGGTCCCACCACTTGGCAGCCATCCCCCTGTGCCGTCTCCACATTCTATACATTCTAGCTCGTCTCGACAACCTCAACCGCAGGGCTCCACCACCGAAACATCAAGCTATACCCTACCATGGGAAGGAGATCTCAAAAGAATCCATGATCGTTTTGACGTCATGGAACAGCGATACCAGGCAAATCGACCATCTGCAGTCATGGCAGCGATTCATCAATCCGAATCCCCCTTCACCAGCGAGGTTATGGAAGCCCCGTTACCCAGAAAGTATCGAACGCCTATTATCACCCCGTACACAGGTATTGGCGACCCTCTTGAACACCTGGAAACATACAGGTCCCTCATGGAGTTGGAGGGACATGGTTCAGAAATCATGTGTAGGGCTTTTTTCCTAACATTGAAGGAGGCAGCTCGTACGTGGTTCCGAGGATTAAAGCCTCGTTCCATCAGCTCCTTTTCTCAGTTATCAGAGATATTCCTTTCTCAATTCATGGGAAGCATCCGCGTCAAGAAGCCAGCTTCCCATCTAATGAATCTAAAATAGCAGCATGGGGAAACGATAAAAGAGTTCACAGTACGATTCACCGCTGAAGCCGTTCAAACTGAAGGTTATACCAAGGAAAAAGGGCTCGCAGCCCTCATAGCAGGGATAACGAGCGAGAAATTCAGGTTTGCCTTGGATAAAAGCCCACCGAAAACTATGGCAGAATTCCAAGCCAAAGCTTAGAAGTACATCAATGCAAAAGAAGTCGCATTGACACGCCATGGGGCACAGGGTAAGAAACGCAAGCCAGAGGGAACCTCTTCTGCAGATAAAAAATATCGTCGTGATCAGGCGATCGTTCTCCCAAGAAGCCTTACTCCGGTAAATATCATAACTACACTCCTCTTAATCGGTCTCATGAAAAGCTTCTAATGGAGATTAAACACAAGCCATATGTAAAGTGGCCTGCAAAGATCAAATCCGATCCCGAGAAGAGAGACAAGAGCAAGTTCTGTTACTTCCACAAAGATCACGGGCATAGGACCCAGGACTACATCTCTCTACGAGACCATATCAAAGTCCTTATTCGAAAAGGCCATCTCCAGGATTATGTTGCTTGTAAAAATCGATCACCAGAAAGGGCGAAGACCTCATCTCGCCAAAAGGAACCGCCTCATCATCAAACTGACCAAGAGGACGCTGAGCCCATAGGAGAAATTCGCACTATCGTCGGGGGACCAGCTTGCGGGGGTGACTCTCAAGCTTCAAGAAAAGCATACGCTCGAAAGGCATCCAGAGAACCCCAGCAAATCTACTGGTTGGAACAGACGTCTAGCTCGTCAAAAACCAGCCATCCTCCAATTTCCTTCACTCTCGAAGATGCAAAGGGAATTCACTTCCCTCACGAAGACTCCATTGTAGTCACATTGAAGGTATCAAATTATTTGACTCATCGAATTATGGTGGATACAGGTAGCTCAGCCGATATTCTATACTTGGAGGCTTTCAACAAAATGGCACTGGCCAGAAGCCTACTCAAGCCAGTTTCGACCCCCCTAGTCGGCTTCGGAGGTGAGGTAGTAACACCTGAAGGAAGTATCGATCTCCCAGTAACTTTTGGAGAGAGTCCAGCGAAGACCACCGTCTTCATAAACTTCCTTGTCGTGGATCGAAAATCAGCGTATAACTCCATTTTGGGACGGCCATCTCTTACTAAGGTTGGAGCGGCCTTGCATCCTTCATATTTGTGTGTTAAATTTCCTACCCCAAATGGTATCGGAGTCGTGCGAGGAAGTCAGCAGGAGGCACGATCTTGTTACCAGATAGCCCTTCAAGATCGAAAGAAGGCTCAAGCGACACCCGTTATGGAGATAGCACAAGGTTCACCTAACTTTCCCTCCAACACCTCGTTGGATCCGAGAGAAAACGCTCTTAAGTCAGGAACTCCTGGGGAGGAAACAGTGGCGATTCATCTGACCGAAGACGACCCGTCTAAGATCGTGTACATTGGATCCTCTTTAACCAGTGTCCACCACGAAGATTTGATCCGTTTCCTCACTGAATACCAGGACGTGTTTGCTTGGTCTCATAAAGATATGCCAGGCATCAACCCCAACGTCATCATGCATCGTCTCAATATCGATCCAAAGCATAAACCCGTACACCAGCGTCGACGAGCCTTCACTGCAGAGAGGCAAATGGCGATCAAAGTTGAAGTTGAAAAGCTACTCACGGTCAATTTCATAAAAGAAGTTGACTACCCAGAGTGGGTCGCGAACGTGGTTCTCGTCCGGAAAGCTAATGGCAAATGGAGAATGTGCGTCGACTATTCAGACTTGAATAAAGCATGTCCCAAAGATAGCTTCCCGACGCCGCGGATCAACCAGTTGGTCGATTCAACAGCTGGACACACTCTGCTTAGCTTTATGGATGCGTATTCTAGTTACAACCAGATCACGATGCACCCACCTGATAGCCAGCATACCGCCTTCATCACAGACCGAGGATTATATTGCTACCAGGTAATGCCGTTCGGTCTTAAAAATGCAGGGGCCACTTATCAACGTCTTGTAAACAAAATGTTCACTGCTCAAATCGGTAGGAATATGGAAGTTTATGTTGACGACATGCTCGTGAAAAGCATCGTAGAAGATGACCACATTTCTGATCTTCGAGAAGCCTTCGACCTAATGAGGAGGTATCAAATGAAATTAAACCCAGAAAAATGTGCGTTCGGTGTGTCTGCAGGGAAATTTCTCGGGTTCATGGTTGGCCAACGCGGAATTGAGGCTAATCCTGAGAAAATAAAAGCATTGATAGAGATGAAATCCCCCACCACTCTGAAGGACGTCCAGCGTCTGGCTGGTCGCATCGCATCGTTAAACAGGTTCATCTCGCGAGCATCAGACAAATGTTTACCATTCTTCAAACTCCTTCGTGCAACGGCCAAGTCTGATTGGAAATGGTCGCCACAATGTGAGGAAGCCTTTCAACAATTGAAGCTATACATGAGCACACCCCCCATTTTATCTAAACCTGTAGCACATGAGCAACTCATTCTTTATCTATCTGTGTCCACTACGGCCGTTAGTGCCGCTTTAATAAGAGAAGATTTTGGGGTGCAGAGGCCCGTTTATTATATCAGTCGAGCAATGGTTGATGCAGAAACTAGGTATTCTGATATGGAGAAACTGGCACTAGCCTTAGTCACGGCAGCTCGAAAACTGCGACCATACTTTCAAGCCCACGCTATTTTAGTACCGACAAATCATCCGCTACTACAAGTCCTTCAAAAACCTGAGGCTTCCGGATGGTTAACTAAATGGGTAGTCGAGATCAGCGAGCACGATATCTCCTTCTGTCCTAGAACCGCAGTTAAGGGCCAGGCCGTGGCTGACTTCATCGCCGAATTCACATACTCTCCTGATGATAATACCATGACCAGCGACCAGCCTCCTTGGTCACTCTTCGTGGACGGGTCGTCGCGGGCCACTGGTAGCGGATCAGGCCTGATTTTAGTGGATCCTGACGGGTCGCATTTCCAATATGCTCTACGTTTCGATTCTCACATCTCAAATAATGAAGCAGAATATGAGGCCCTGATCGTCGGCCTCGAACTAGCCATTATCCTTGCAATTCAAAATCTGTTGATTCATAGCGACTCCCAGCTCATTGTCAACCAAGTTCTTGGTGAATTTGAAGCCAAAGAAGAAAGGATGGCCTTATACAAGTCTCGTGTACTCATCCTGCTCGCAAAACTGAAGACCTATGAAATAATTCATATTCCTCACGAGCAGAACCAACTTGCCGACTCAATGGCTAAGCTCGCTTCTGCACCAGAATCTGAGATAGCACACTCGATCCCCATCGAGCATCGTCAGAACCTAAGTATCGACCAATCGGCTCCTGAGCAAGTAATATCGGTACAATCGTCTCCGTGCTGGATGGATCCCATCATCCTTTATCTCAGAGACGGATATCTACCAGACGACAAGAAAGCTGCAAGACAAATTCGGCTTCGAGCTTCCAGGTACACCTTGCAAGACGGAATATTGTTGCGAAAAAGTTTCTCCTTGCCTTATTTAAGGTGTCTTCATCCAGAAGAAGCACTTCATGTTCTAGACGAAGTACACCAGGGGGCTTGTGGTAATCACCCCAGGGGGCGATCCCTAGCATATAAGGCGATGCGGCAAGGATATTATTGGCCTACTATGAAAGCAGATGCAATTGAATTTTCTAAAAAATGTGACAAGTGCCAGCGATACTCACCTATACCCCATGTACCTTCCGAACGGATGACTCCAGTTGACAGCCCTTGGCCTTTCGCTCAGTGGGGGGTCGATATCATCGGGCCTTTACCCATGGGGAAGGGACAAAATAAGTTCGCGATTGTAGCGGTTGATTACTTCACCAAATGGGCCGAGGCAGAACCATTAGCCAAGATTACTGAGAAACAAACCACTAAGTTCATATGGAGAAATATCATATGCCGTTTCGGACTTCCTCACACTATAATTACCGACAACGGAACGCAGTTCGACAACGCAGCCTTTGATGAATTCTGTGAAAAATGGAAGATACATAATCTCCACACTTCTCCATATCATCCTCAGGCGAATGGGCAGGTCGAGGCAGTAAACAAAATCATTAAGCACCATTTAAAAACCAAGCTTGGTGAATGCAAAGGTGAATGGCCAGAACTTCTACCAGAAGTATTATGGGCGTATAGGACTACCACTCGTACGTCAACGGGTGAGACTCCTTTTTCCTTAGCATTTGGTGTCAACGCAGTAGTACCAATGGAAATTCAAGTGCCCTCGTATCGGATCGAGCAATATGACCCCTCGAGCAATCAGGAAGACCTTCGCCTTCATCTCGACCTCTTGGAAGAACGTAGAAACGCCTCCCAAGTACGAGCGGCAGCATATCAACAACGTATTGCTCTTTATCGAAATGCGAAGGTGCGGCCTAGATCCTTCCAGCTTGGAGATTTGGTCCTAAGACAAAAGCTCGGAGTCCCTTCTCGTTCGCTGGATCCAAATTGGGAAGGCCCTTATCGGGTTATTAGGATTGTGCGACCCGGTACCTATTATCTTGAGACATGCAGGGTAGACCCGTGCGTCGCCCTTGGCACGTGGAGCATTTGCTACAATACTTCCCCTAGATTTGATATAGTTCATAACAACATTTTATGAATAAAGTTGAAGATATCTTTTTGTCGCTATTCCATTTATTTGGACTCGAATAGCTCTAAAGAGAATATACACATTCTCTTGGCCAATTGCCTACCCTTGGTAGGATTGAAGTTGTTATTAATTGGTTGCTTCTCCATTTATGGATTAAAAACAGCCCCGAAGAGAGCATACGTGCTTTCTTAACCAATCTTCTACCCTTGGTAGAATCAAAGTCTCAATCGATAGATCTGTTAGTGCACTTTTTCGTGGCATACTAGTGCACCTTGTTTGTCAATCACTTACAGTTGTGAGTCTTGTGTCGGTTGAGCCCAATGAAGACGAAGACCGAAGACCCAAGACGTCCAGCCACATCAAGGAAGAAGATTCAGGTATATGAGATGCCTTGGTGCCTTAACCTCGACCAAAACCTATCCCCTCTGTATCCTTGATGACCTTGACCATATTAGAGTACATTTAGTCATCATAGATAGGCCCTAGGTATCCCTTTTGACCACTCTAACATTGGCCTATATCTTCATGCTGGAGAAAGAAGAAATCAGATAAAAGGTGAGGGGACCCAGGCTGGTCCGACCGGTCATGACCGGTCGGCCAGCAGCTTGGCTGCATTATCAATGGCCAGCCGACCGGTCAGGACCGGTCGGCCTTTACAAATCCATGGAAGCCAGCAGAGGTGGCCGACCGGTCATGACCGGTCGGCCTGGTAATCCAAATCCAGCCAGAGAGTGCGCCGACCGGTCATGACCGGTCGGCCTGGGGCATCCACCCTGTCCAGCAAAGAGTGCCGACCGGTCATGACCGGTCGGCCTGTGTAGATGGCTTGGATGTTTTTTTTGTATGCCTTCCAGCAAAGAGCTCCGACCGGTCATGACCGGTCGGGACAGGTCAGGCAACCGTTTTCTGCCCATTTTCTGACCGTTGGAGCCCTTTTTCTATATATATGGTGCTCCATTCTTGGGCAAGAGGAGAGAAGTTTTTGAGAGCCCATTCCACACTTATCTTGTACATCATTTGGGGCCTCAAAGAGGAGGTTTTCAAGTCATATCCCTTGTGTTTCAAACACAAGTATGGGCATTCAAATGCTATCAAGAGATGACTTGATTCCTCTCTCAAATCTAGAGGTGTGACACTATTCCACATAGGTATATCCTTTGTCCAAGACCTCTAGAAGACTCTCTAGGTGAATCTCCTAGTTGGAACAACCTACACATCCCATGTATGAGATTCACCCATCCTCCTAGCACCTTGGGCATTTCAAGGCATCGCATGCAAGGTGTTTGATCGAATGTGGCTGAGGCATTGGCAACGCAACGGCGGCACGATCGAGGGAGCAAAGGGAAGCTGATTGAAGCACGGGAGAGCGGAGATCAAGCAACCCAATCCGGCGCTAAACAAGGGGCTCATCCGACAAGTAAGTTGTCTCATTTGAGAGTCCATTTTAGAGTTTGTTTGTCAACTCGCCTTAGGGACGTTAGCCGTTCCTTGGTCCGTCAGCCGGGCCTAAACTAAGTCTCCAAGGGGGAGCCTCCGACACGGGAGTAAACGTGCGATAAGGTTGAGAGTTAGCCTATGACTAAAACTCCGGATACGGTTGAGAGGTGAACCGATAAAACCTCCGTGTGTAAAGGTTGAGAGGTGAACCTCATTTAAAACCTCCGTTAGTGAATGCCGGTGTGCTCAAAGGGGTTGAGTACTTGAACCGGGAGTGGAGTAGACACGTAGTCGAACCACTATACACCCTTGTATTTGTGATTGTTTTTTAGCACATTCTATCCTTGCATTGTTAGTTTAAATTGCTTAATTATGAATGATTGATATGAATGCATGCTAGGCACCTTTTAGGCATCCTCACACAAGATGTACCTTCACTACTTGTGTAGACTTGAGCTCATTGATCCACTCTCATAAGTCTACACAAGTTGCATAGGAAAGAAGCTTTATTAGTTGTATCATTTTCTTACCTATGCATGCTTAGACGAGGTTTGATTATTGCTTAAACCTTGCTAGTCTATTTGATTGGACCCACCAAGTCTTGGAAGCCAAGGTGTTCTTGCTTACCTAGCTTAAACTTGTTGAATTACATAAGTAGGCGAAAAGAATTTTAAAAAGGTCCTATTCACCCCCCCTCTAGGTCCATAGACATATCTCCGAGTATCTCTACAAGCGGTAAAACCGCAATTTCAAGATCAGTCTATCTCAACGCGGACACGGTCACACGACCCCCGGATTGAGTCTAATTCATCTTTTCATGAATTAGATGCTCGCACTGGTAAAAGAGATCGCACTTCCAGAATGCGAGCAGAGCAACTCGTGCACGAATTCAGGGGTCGCAGCCCGTACCCTTACTGCGAGCAGCGCAGCTCGTGCTCGAATTAAGGGGTCATACTCCTAATGCGAGCAGCTCAGCTCCTACTCGGATAAAGGATAGCATCCTCGGATGAGTTCAGATGGGGTCAACACAAAGCAAAAAAGCAAAAATGGAAGATGAGAGTACACAACATTGAAGGAATAAATGTTTATTAAAACAATGACCAATAGGTCAAGACCATTACAGATTTCTTCTCAAAAAAAAAAAAATACATGACATAGGAAGCTGCCAAGGTCAAGGTCGGTCATCCTCATCTTGCGCAGGCTCGCGGCTTTCAGCTTCAGGACCTGCCTCAGGAGCAGGAGCGGCATCTGTTGCCCCGGTGACTTCGTTCTCAGCGGCAGCCCGTTCTTTACCTGCAACCTCGAATGCCACTCTGTCGAACTCCTCAACGTTAAAAGTTGGAGCGATCAGCTGCATGACTCTGACCGCGAAATCGCGACCAGCGATATATGCTTCATATCGCTCCTCATCGTAAAGTTGAGAAGTCCGGAACTCCTGAACTGCGCGAGGACCCTCATCAGATACCATTTGAACGAGGGCCACTCGCTCTTCTTCCCAGTGGATGGAGTCATCCTTCAACTGGTGAAGCTGCTGCTGGGCCTCCTCGAGCTTCTTCTGGGTCTCCTCGAGCTTGGTCCGAGCGCCTTTGAGCCATTCTTCAAGCTGGACCTAATCCTTGCGAAAAATTTCTTTCTCCTTCTCGCTCTTGGTATGGATTTCTTGAAGCTTTACGAGTTGGAGGTCCACCGACTGAAAGCGCTCAGTCAGGGATTGGATCTTGACAAGGAGAATCTTCTTCTCTTCGTACAGCTTGGTAATTTGAACCTCCAAGGCCTTCACCAAACGGTCCCTCCCTTGGACCTCAGCTTCCATTGTCTTCTTCTTCTTCTCCTCATCCTCCACGCTGCGGCGGGCTGCTTCGATGTCACGCCTGACTCGAAGCGTGAGATCCAAGCTCTATAAAAAGAAATGCGTGTGAGAGAGGAGATAAATTAAAGTAACCCACCATATCAATGATGAAAAATATAAATAGTGCAGCGTTAGTTACCTGCAGCAATCTCACCCCGATGTCGGTGGAGAGGGCTTCGGGGCTTGGTTAGGGGAGGCTTCCGAAGGAGTTGGGGGAAATTTTGTCAAACATAAATTCGCATATTGGATGCAAATGTGGAGGAATGACAAAAGTTCCCGAGCCCGAAGCCTGGGCTACGACCATCTCCTTGGGACCCGACTCGCGAGCACTCGCGGCGCCAGGGGCGGGCATCAGCGATTCGCGAGCAGCAGGCTCGCTTGGAGCCCCCTTTTGAGGGAGGCCTCCCCCTCTCCGATCACCTTTCGGTGAGTTGTCGGCTACCTCGATAATTGGCGGACGAGGTAGGTCAGCTGGAGGGGGCACGGTGGAGAGAGGGGTCGCGTTGACCGGAGGGGTCGTGGTCGTACGAGAAGTGGAAGCGACCCCCCCCCCCCCCCCCCCGAGGCGGCTTGAGGACCGCGAGCAGACCCCTCTGCGGGAGCAGGCGCATTAGAAGGACCCCCGGTAGTCTTCTTTTGCCTCTTCGAGGCTGTGCCCTTCAGACGGGGAAGTACCCCCAGTGCGCCTCTCTTGTCTCCGACATTCGTCATCTCTTCTCGGAAGATGAGACCAGCTGCATAGAGATGACGAGGCTCTAATGCGACGTTGACGTGACGTGCGGTCGCAGTGAGTTTATAGACTCTAACCAATTTCTCGTTGAGTCCTCCTCGCAGGTTCGGTTTCGCACCAATTGGGATTCCTACGAGCAAAAAAGAAGGTTCATTAAATCATCGATGTAGCAAAGCCATTGTTTCTGTCGGACAAATAAACAAGCACTTGACCCACCTTCGCCAAAATGGCGATTAACGTTATGGCCTTTGGGGTCGGAGCCCATTTTGGACTCCCAGTTACCGGAGACATAGAACCACTTCTTTCTCCATCCCGGGCAGTTGGAAGAAGGGTTCCCCAAAATAAAGTTATTCCGGTGCCAAAAGCATAGGTAGTACCAACCCTCGCTAGCTGGCGCCTTCTTCAGCTGGAATAACCTTAAAAATTCCTCAGCGGTTAACTCCTCGTTACCCGCTTGCTTTCAGAGGACGAAAGCACTCAGGAGTACCCACCAGCCATTTACTATTAATTGGCCCGGGGCAATCTTGTAGAGATGGAGGAAGTTCCGTATAAAAGGGTGAAGGGGAAGACGAACGCCTACTTTGAAAAAATATTCATAAAAAGCCACACACCCTGGTGGTGGGGCATCGGCTGTCTCCCCTCTCCCAGGTAATCTAAATAAAACAGAGTCTGGGACTCTATATGCTTCTCTAAGGTTAGAGAGCTTCTCCTCTGTCAAGATGGAAGAATAGCCGGAGGCAGAATATCTCCCAGCCGGCACTCTGGCATTGTTGGATTCGGAAGAATCAGGGGTATGATCTCCCAAGGGAACAATCTCTTCATCGAAGGATCCCGCCATCACAAGTAGAAAAGCAAGAAAGAAAGATGAAGGGAGCAAAGATGAAGGGAGAAAGTTGGAGAAAGACTACCTCCGTGAAGAGGTTTTTCGCACCAGGAGCAAAGGAAGAAGAAGAAAGCAGATAGCCCGCAGCAGAAAATTCGAAAATGAAGGAATTTTTTTCTAAGTCCGGTATTTATACGCAATCATCCCGTCTGATTTGCTGGACACGTGGCAGTTTCTCATCCGGCACACCAGACGAACGGACGCTAGCATTAATTACGGAGGCACGTGGCACCCGACGCCTCATTTCTGGCGGCAGAAAAAGCTGCGCGAAAGCTGGCCATCATAAATGCGGAAGCACGTTAAGTGAATCATGCGCGATTGTCTCCTCGTACCCAGCTGTCAGCAATAGCAAACCCTTGGCATAGTTCCTCAATACCAAGGGTTTGGGGGGCATCTGTTGTAGGCAAATATAGTCTGGCGAGAAGTGAAGGATCGCGGCAATATGAATGCGAGGAGTCCAGGTCGTGCTCGCGGTAAGGGGTCGCGCATCTCCCAGATGCGAGCAGATCGGCTCGTGCTCGTCAGAAGGGGTCGCATCTCCCGGATGCGAGCAGATTGGCTCGTGCTCGTCAGAAGGGGTCGCATCTCCCGGATACGAGCAGATTGGCTCGTGCTCATCAGAAGGGGTCGTATCTCCCGGATACGAGCAGATCGGCTCGTGCTCGTCAGAAGGGGTCGCATCTCCCGGATGTGAGTAGATCGGCTCGTGCTCGCCAGAAGGGGTCGCATCTCCCGGATGCGAGCAGCTTGGCTCGTGTAGCTCCCGAATCAGAGCAATCATGAGTCTTTGTTTTTGGTTTGGACGATCTTCGTAGTCCCAGCACCCGATTCCCGTCGAGCAGCTTCTCCTAATCCCTCGACGGCTCCAAGCAGAGTTACATCCAGCGCGGTGGCCTCCGTCCTTTCGGCGTCTCCTTCCTTTTCGGCAGCTATGACTCCAACTACGGCTTCCAGCTCAACATGAGCAATCAGCGCTATTACTACGCCTACTGGCAGCCCGTATAGGTCGGTTTTTAGGCTTATCTTCTCTGGTGGTTCCGGATCTCAAGGGATTGCCATCAAGGAACGTGATTGCTGAAATAAGTCATTGGGTTGGACCTCGTCTCTAAAGATAGGATCTTATCCCACGAAATCAGCAAGATCTCAGTATCGTACATGAGATCAACGGGATCTCGATATCTTGCGTAACAGATTGAACCGCTTCAGATCTATATAAAGGGACGACTCCATTATAGGAAAGGTACACACAATATTCAATCTCTGTCCCGTTTTGTCTGCCTACTCTTCTTCTTGCTTTGGCCTAACTTAAGCATCGGAGGGCTAACGGCTGGACCCCAGCCACCCTTAGCTGCTGTCTGTCTTCTTTCAGGTTTGGCGGAGAAAATCCCTGTTGGAGGGAAGGTGAACGTCCGGAGGATCCTGTTACAAAATTTGACATTAACATCTGGTAACATGCTAGTATACTTAGCTGGATAGGTCACATTGATAATATGCTTAGTGTAATGAATATCATACCCATTCATTTGTACATACGCATCATATGTATGCCTGACTGTGGACGATGTCGATCATAGCATATACCTTACAGCTTGAGATACTTAGGGGACCCGTATGAGATAGGGTCACCCTACACGATCGCGCGGTATGCGCAGGTTTGGTGCATGGCTTTGATAGTATGACTCATGCATCTCGCATTATACATGTCATGATCAGATTCTCTCCCCAGCGGCATCGGTGTTGTAACCACCACAGTCACATTGTGGATGGTAGGAATGGACACCGGAAATATGTTCTAGCACTTGGGCGCCAAAGATGTCCTTGGGTGAAAGTCCCTAAACCTTGTGGTACCAGTAGGATGCTCCAATGTCTAGACCGAGTGGATTTATGAGCACACGAGGGCCAAATACTAGTAGGCCGCGTCTCCCACTGTGTCGGGGTCGGTTGGAAGGGGGTGTGACCTTACCCGCCCGGGTGCAGAGGGCTATATACTATGTTGAGTTTGACCAGCTCGTGAATGGGTTCGCTATCGACGAGCCAGGTGGATTTTCTTGTATATCATTGACGAGGCGGATAGTGAGGTCTCTTCCACTCGCTTGGTTATGCGCGCGATGGGCGACAACCAATGTCTGGAGTGTACTAGACCCCGGTGATGTCCCAGTTGTAAACCGTATGATATATGACAGTTGAGGATTGACATGCACACATTGCATCATTAGCATATGACACTCGGCCATATAGGCCCATTGCATTGCGTAGCCTCGAGATGGTTAATGACATTCATAGACTTTGTAGTGTAGCTTGCTATCATTTCCGCTTACTCTGATATCTGTATACCTGTCATATGCATTGCGCACACACCACGCACTCTCTAAGCTTCATAGTAAGCTTATGCACGTTGTTTACATGCAGGACATGCTATAGTGCGACAACAGTGAGACAGGGGCGTGCATTTGATCTTTTAGCTTTCAGTTATACATTGTATTTCCTTTTCTACAACATTGTACTCAAAAGTTTATCTTAGTGGATATGTGATGTGAAGTTTTTGGTTTGGTACACTTGTGGTTATGCTCATCTATAAAGAAAAAAAAAGTTTACCCTAAAAATCCTCCTTGTGGGATCCCAGGATCAGAACCTGGGGTATGGGAGCTAGGGGCCGAGAATGGGGTACTACGGAGGCTGTCGGAACCGGATTCGGCGGCTGGGAATTTAGTGAGCCCGGTCCCCTAGTTTGGGGCGTGACAAAGACTCCCTGTTACGACTTCATGCTAGCCACTAGTCACCAGAGGTTCCTGGGACGCACAAGCCCATAGTTTTGCTCGACCACGTGAGAAAGGGAACGCTCATTGCCCAAATCTACACGTGACAGTGTACGGCAAAAGTAGGACGCTCTAGCCTATTCTCAATTCCGTACACCCACATGGAGCCAAGTGAATGCATGACTTTAGTTTCACCTTTATTTAAATATTTTCGCATACAACCAATTTAAATAAAACTCAATAGTCACTATGGGGAGTCACAAGTGACCCAGCATAGGCCGACAGCTCGGGCTTAGTGTCCATGACACCAACCCCGGCTCATAAGAATTTGTATACCATTAGTGTCCCCTCATTGTCCCGTTTTATGATTTCATCATGTCCCAAAAAGCCAATGTTGTACATCATGACCAAATTCATTAAAATACTCATGTAATGTAAATGGGTCCAATCAAGCATCATGTACTTGTAAGGATCCATTGACAAACAATCACTTCATTCTCTCAGTTAAGTTAAGATATATTCTTCCATCATGGACACCTCTCACGGGTTTCATCTCTCTACATCGAATAATTTTACCAACTTAGGGACAAAGAGTATACAATAATGGGATGTCCATATGATGATCTTATATACATATTTCATATCACAATATGAAAACCAATGTTACTTGTAAAACATAGATTAAGAAAATAAGGGCACAAATTTCACAAAGATAAATAGCACAAATACACATGCTTCTTAGTAAAAAACTTAAACAAGAAATCACATCATTACATAATGATATTCATTACAAATCTTACATTAAACTTCATGTTATATGGATCAATAACTCAAAATAAAATAATTTCATATGCCACAAAAGAACTTATGATAATTGTGATATTATTAATGAAAGGCTTGAAGGAAAATCCTCACCTTAGGATGAACTTAGAAGAAGAGGGTTGTAGAAGATCCTAGCCGCTGGAAAAATATGAGAAAGAACTCTCTCTCTCTCTCTCTCTCTCTATCTCTCTCTCTCTTCTCTCTTCTCTCTTTCTCTAAGGCATGGAGGCTAGGGTTAGGAGAAGGATTTGGAGGTGCGTAGTAGAAATATGGAGAGGGATGTGCACGCGAGGTCTTGTGCAACAACCTCTTAAGGTGGGTTTCTTAAATCTCAATATTCGGATGATCTTTGATCAATTCCAATCCGTTCATCTTATCAAGCTCGAAGAGTAGAGTCAGAATACGTAAATTTCTTGATGATCCACATTCTAGATTGGCCGATCCTTGAAAACGGCCTAATGGGTGCTAAAATGGGCTTGATCTTAATTAACGGTCTACGCTTGATGATCAGGGCTCAAATTTTGAGAAAATATGTAGTCATAATAGAAAAATAATTGTACAAAGTTTAGTGGTTGATTGATGGTGAGAAATGCCTAGATCTGAAATTTCAACTTTTGGCGAAAAAGGAAGGGGCTGGCTTTGTGGTTTAACGGTGTAGGATTATAGATTGGGGTCCAAATTTTGTGTAAACTCGTAGTCATATGAGTATAATAAGTGGTACAAATTTGAGAAGCGATTGATGGTGAGAAGTGGGTAAATTGAAAGGTTCAGATTTAAAAAGAGCTGGTAGCTCATTAATTTCTTAAATGGGATAACTTCACGCATAAGAAAGATGCTTATGAAGGTGGGGCACTCAAATCACACTATTGGTCCATGATAAAGATGATCCAAGTCACTCATATGAAGAGAAATATTCGACTACGACTAACCATCTACTTTCTTCACTCGATGGACATGAAAATCAAGGGTTAAGGGGCTGATTTAACAATCGGACCACTTCTACTATGATTTAAGGGCTGAAATTTGACGTGTATGGTTAATATGTGTCCAAAAGCTTAAATCCAAGGTTTTGTGTGAAAGTGATCGTCAGAAACTATAATACTTAAAAATGACATCTTAACTTAAGTTTAACTAATGGCATTTTCGTAATTATCTGAAAAGTGCGTGATTTTTGAAATCTAATCTTTCTACGATGTTTATGGGATCATTTTAAGCAACTTTTGTAAAGGGTCCCCTATCGGATCTCCTACGGATGTCCCACTATTCACAAATCAACGGTAAATGTACGATAATTAATAAAAAAATAAATTAAAAATGAATTTTTAAAATTTTTCAAATAAATCTCAAAAATCTGGGGCGTTACATAGAGGACCAAGAGAAGACAACATTTACATGTTCATTAGGCAATTTTTCCTATCGTAGGATGCCGTTTGGACTATGCAATGCCCCTGCCACCTTTCAGCGTTGTATGTTGAGTATTTTTTCAGATATGGTGGGGACAATTCTTGAAGTCTTCATAGATGATTTCTCTGTATTTGGTTGTAACTTTGATGAGTGCCTTAAAAATTGTATTAAAAAGATGTGAAGAAAAGAACCTCATGTTGAATTGAGAGAAATGTTACTTCATGGTTGAGAAAGGAATTACCCTTGGTCACATCATCTCACAAAATGGAATCGAGGCGGACAAGGCTAAATTCGATCTTATCTCTAACCTTTCACCCCCCCCCCCCCCCCCCCAAAAAAAAAAGTGTACGAGATGTGCAGTCCTTTTTAGGACATGCCAGATTCTATAGACGGTTCATAAAAGACTTTAGCTCACTCTCTCGTCCTCTATGTAACCTCTGTTAAAAGGACAACTCATTTGAGTGGAATAAGGATTGTCAAAATGCCTTTGACAAACTTAAAGGTATGCTAACATGTGCTCCTATAATGCAACCACCTGATTGGAACCTGCCTTCAAATCATGTGTGATGCGAGTGACTACGTTATTGGGGCTGTGTTAGGCTAAAAAAAGAGAAGAAGCCATGCGTCATTTACTATGCAAGTAGAACCCTAAACTCGACTCAAGCAAACTACACTACTGCAGAAAAAGAACTTTTGGCCGTAGTCTTTGCTTTGGACAAGTTTCGGTCCTACTTGATCGGATTCAAGATGATCATATTCACCGACCATGCCGCGCGTAAGTACCTTCTCTCTAATAAGGATGCTAAGCCACGCTTGTTAAGATGGATCCTCCTACTCCAAGAATTTGACATAGAAATACGTGATAAGAAAGAAGTAGAAAACGTAGTTGCTGACCATCTTTCTAGACTTGTTCTCACCGATTCCCCTGAGACGATCGCGATCAATGACATGTTCCCTGATGAACAACTTTTTAAAGTCTCCCAATTACCATGGTATGTGGACATTGCTAATTATCTTGCTACATGTACAATTTCGACACATTGGAAAAAGCAAGATAAGAATAAGTTATTCAACGAGGTGAGAAAATTCATATGGGACGACCCATACTTATTCAAGTATTGTCCCAATCAAATCATAAGGAGATGTGTGCCAAATGATGAACAACATAGTATCATCTCCTTTGGTCATTCTCAGGCATGTGGTGGCCACTTTTCGGCTAAGAAGACCATAGCCAAAATTTTGCAATGTAGGTTTTATTGGCCCACCATGTTCAAGGACACCCATGAGTTTTGTAAAACATGTGAGCCTTATCAGAACTTGGGAGGAATATCCCATAGAAATATGATGCCACTCAATCCCATCTTACCAATCGAAATTTTTAATTGTTGGGGCATTGATTTCATGGGTCCATTCTCATCTTCTTTCGAAAATTTATATATATTGCTAGTCATTGATTATGGTTCAAAATGGGTCGAGGCGATTCCATGCCGAAACAATGACCATAAAGCAGTCATTCGTTTCTTAAAAAAAAAATATCATTTCCCGGTTTGAAACACCTTGAGTCATTATAAGTGATGGAGGGTCTCATTTTTGTAACTGCCCGTTTGATGCTTTAATGAAGAAATATGGTGTAAATCACAAGGTGAGCACTCCCTATCACCCATAAAAAAGTGGACAAGCTGAGATATCCAACAGGAAAATTAAACATATTTTGGAGAAAACAGTGAACCCCGATTGCAAAGATTGGTCGCTTCGACTTACCGATGCACTCTGGGCTTACCGTACCACTTTCAAGACTCCCATTGGAATGTCTCCCTATAGACTTATCTATGGGAAAGCTTGTCACTTGCCCGTGGAGTTGGAACATAGGGCATATTGGGCGATAAAGAAGATGAATTTTAATTTTGACAAAGCAAGCTCGTTGCACAAACTTCAATTGAATGAACTTGCGAAACTCCGGAACGAGAAATATGAAAATGCGAGAATTTACAAGGATAAGATGAAGGTATTCCATGATAAGAACATCTTTTGTAAGACCTTCACGATCAACTAAAAAGTCCTTATATATAATTCTCGGTTACATTTATTTCCGGGAAAATTGAAGTCTCGATGAACCGATCCTTTTATTATGAAAACTGTTTATCCATATGGGACCGTCGAGTTGTTAAATCCAAGGAACGGTAATATCTTTAAAGCAAATGGTTAGCGATTAAAGCCGTTCTTTGAGAATTTCCCTTCAGAAGGTATGTTCATACCTCTGACTAATCCTGTGTATCAAGATATTTGATCCCCTAGTCTGATGGAGGTATAGAGTAGTTAGGATTAGGATTTTGTTGCTTTTGGTTTGCTTTTTCATAGGTTTGTTAGAAGGAGGTCGATTTCCAGTTTTTGTTCTCTAAGGTACTCTCATTCCTCACTCCTTTTATTTTATCATTGTTCTCATGTTTTACCTATTGCATACCTTTTACATTGAGGACAATGCAAGATTTGGTTGGGGGTATGGGATCACTAGGATGAATTTAGTGTTTTGTAACATCTTGAACAATATGAAGAAGATTTTTCAGATTTTTAAGATTCAAAGCTCCATTGGAAAACTTTGTTTCTATGCATTCAGGATGGTGTAAGTACAAGAAAAAGAAAGGCGAAGTGAGTGATGTTGAATACTTTGAACAATCTTTAAGGTACTAGTCTTGTTTGTGAATTCCCTATTTTTATGAATGATAGAACTTTTGAACACTTTTACACCTAGTTCACTTCACACGATTCTCATGTTTTGAAAGGATTATTAGATTTGTGGATTAGGTAAGTTTGGATTTGAGGTGTTGAGAAACCAAGTCGGGGTACTTTGTCCATGAAAAAATAATGAAAGATACGGATTTCTAAAAATCTTGTCTAATATGTATAAAAAGGAAAGGAAGGATGAAAAATGGGAATGATTGAAAATATGGTGGAAAATTCTAAAAAGGGCTACCTATTACCAACCGGGTGATTGTCTACTCGTAACCAAAGAAGAAAATGGGAAGTAGTGTGAAAGCTGTCGGAAGGACGGTAAGGCAAATTCCTGTCAAAGGCTTGTTGTTGATCTGTACATCTTGAATTCCATACCTTAACTGATTTATGAAGAAGATAATCCCGAATTTTCATGAGATGAGCATTCACTGAGCACACTAGGGTAAATTGTTCAATTTCTTCTATTTATCTATCAATCAGTGGGAAATCCATATGAGTACTTGTTATGTTTTTGAAAGTTTAATGTTTGAACCTCTATCACTTAGTTTTGCTAATTTTTATACTTGCATGTCTTAGATTGTATAGAAGCATAGCTTCTGAAGGAGAGTTGGGTTTTGGAGGAATGAATTGTTTTATGCATGTTTTGCTCGGGACTAGTAAAATGCTGGTTGGGGGGTGTGTTGAGCGCTTAAATGTGTATATTCTAACCTCATTTCATCGCCAACTATGCATGGTTTTCAAACTTAAAGACTACTCTGATGCATGGTTTTATGATTGTAGGTACCAGAGGGACTTCGCCCAATTGATGACTAAAAAGATCCATTTAGAGCCCTTGAATGAAGACCCAAGGTGGGCCAAAGAAAGAAGAGAGCAAAGAGAGAAGAAAGAAAGAAGAAAAATATGCAGAAAATAGGTCCAACCGGTCTAGACCAGTCGGCTAAGAGGGCCACGACCGGTCTAGACTGGTTGCCCCCCCCCCCCCCCCCCCCCCCCCCCGCGCACTTCTGCATGCTGGACTGTCTACAGAAGGGTCCGATCGGTCATGACCGGTCGTCCAGTATATTACAGCGGGAATTTAGCAGCTTCCACTTGAAGCTCCGATTTTTGTGCACAAGTGAGTAAGTGCTATGTAAATTTGGAAGATTCTGAGGCTCTCTACTATAAAAGGGGACCTAGGGATTGTAGCTAAGGTATCCTAGAAGAGATCTACGAAGGTGGGAGGCGGTGGAAGTCGGAATCGGAGTTACACAACTCCCTCTAGTTTGTGTTTTCTAATTCATGTTTTTAGTTGTTTTCATGCTTCCTTAGATCATGAATGGCTAAACCTCTTAATTAGGGCTAACAGGTGAAGCTTGTAGTGAATCTGAGATGCTTTAATTCATTTGTTTTGGTTTCAAGTTAGATTTATTGAAGAACAATGGTTTATAGAAGTTTGAATAAAGTTCTAAGTAATTTTAATTAATCTTATGATGGCTCATGGATGTTTGGAAGAATTGATTTAGTTCTTAATTGATTTGCACAGTTCTAGACCTATACGCTCCAAGGAATCGGATTTAATACGCTCTAGACTTGGATTTCCATATGGGAACCTCAACCAAAGTTCTATCTTTTTGTTCTAATTTCTGAATTATGTGTTGATTGTGTATGTGATTTGAATGAAGTTCAAGTCATTATCTAATTAGACTTTGTGACAGAGTTTAATGATGATTATGATTGTGATCTTAATCTATTGGAACTAGGATTGACCAATGCAATTGAGTGTGCTAAAGTCCTAACTTGAATTGAGGGAATCATGTATATAAATCACACATATGACAGATTGTATGTTACAACCGCTCTATCATCCGATTAGATAGGATTTAATTTCGATTCTAGTTGTGTAATTGGGAAACCACAATGAATTATGCATCAAGGATTGCTACAAGTGGATCCTTGAACCCCTAGTGCTATTTTATATTAATTACTTTCACTTTTAGTTTAAGAATTCTATCTACATTCAATTCTAGAAATCTGTTTGATTAGCTCTTAATTAGAGAGTATTAGAAGTAATTTTGTGAATTCCTAACAAGTCCCTGAGAACGATCTCGGTCTCTACCGAATTATTACTACATTGCAACCCTACACTTGGGGAAGCGAACAAGTATTACCATGAATATATTACTTCCGATGAAGTGTTGTCCTCCTATAGACGCGAAGGTCGTCGGAAAGCTTACCACTTTGAGGCGTGTTTGGAGCTATTCAACGAATTACAGCTGTTCGATAGCATTTCGAAGATACGCTATGAAGATTGGCTGGTCTACTTCAGCCACGGCATGCAGTAAGTCTTTCTAAGATGCTTCTTCTTTCTTTCATGAAATGTATTTCTTCAACTGTGTAGTTTCTTACGTAAGGTTTTCTTTTCCCTCTCTTATGGATTGATTATAAGAGGTACGAGGTCAACGCTAAAGGTCGAAAGGCCATGCGGGAACGATTTGAGTGTAAATTTTCTTGGGTAAACAAATTGTCTCACACTTGTGATCTGGCGAGTTTCTTGGCATATTGTTTGTTTGCAATTGCGCTCCCCAGTTCTACTGGTGTAGATGGTATTAAGGTTTCTTTTTTCGTCATGGCCGGTGCTCTTGCCAACGGTCGACGTCTTTCTTTAGCATCGCCTGTGTTGTGTAGTATATATAGAGCGTTTCGGTATGTCGCTAGTAATCCTGACAAACCTACGAACGGAATGGACGCAACTTATTGTTCGTGGCATCACTTCTACAGCTGGTTAGGCATTTATTTCTCGTGGGTGTATAATATGGGACTTCACTCATATATCCTTTTAGAACGCACCCCTCTTTTCAAATTTATGGGAGCCAAGATGGTGGTTCGAACGCCAGAGTGGGTGTCCTTGAAAATTCGCGATGGAGATGAGATCAACTTTTACTATTTCTCTGTTTCCAGCGTCGATGAAGACCGCGAAGATGTGTACGACGAGCATTCGATGAACTTTACTGATAGAGAATTCTTGATATCTATGCGGACTACTTCTCTCCAATTTCGAGAGAACATTGAGTTCTAGCGCAAGCCTTACTACCCGAGTAGGTTTGTTAAGCAACTTGGTTACGATCAAGGTATTCCATCAACATTATTAGATGTAACGAGAACGGAACGGGCGTAATGTACAGGTCTTGTCCATTGGGAATGGATGTGGGATCAACTTCTACTTACGAGAATCGGTGCAAAGTTCGTGTTGCCAGGTAACTACCAACGTACCGCCAATTCATATGGTTGGATGAGGTGGTGGGTGCATCAATATGCACGAATTCAGAGTGCCAAGCCCGTCAATTTTCCTCTTTATCTTTCTCCTCCAAGGTTAGCAGAAGTTCCTGAGGATGGTCTCGACTATATACACGAGCAACAAGAAGCGGTCGGAACCTCTGCTACTAGTTATGTAACTCCTTTAAGCGCGCCACTTACTCGTAAGAAAGATGATAGGACATTGGATGGATGGCACAGCTTTGAGGCACCTTTGCGAAGGCATCAGTAAGAGGTTGAACTTAGACATCCTCCAACACGGAGAGGTGGTGAAGCCGAGAGTGGGCTGCTGATGGGTGAACCGAGTTCTATAGCTGAAGGAGTGTCAGGTGCTGGTGGTGATTTGCCAAAAACGTTGCTTCCAGTAACTGAGGAGAATGAGCCCATGGAGGGCATGGCAGGGGTTAGACCTTATGACGTATTTGTTGATGATCCTCCGTCAGGTCCGTTTGAGAGACCAATTGAGAGTCAAGATAAAGCTTGTGCCAAAAGTACGTCTGTCCATGCCCAAGAAGGTCCTGAAAATAGCAAAGGAGTTGCATATAAAAAAGTGGGGGAGTTTGGATCCATCACTATAGAGAGATCCTTCAGAGGTAACAGGCGACGATGCAGAAGGCGGAGCTGTTGTTGATAGCGACGAAGAGGGCAAGCTTCGACCTAATGTTATAGATGAGATCAATGATGACGAAGACAGGGCTGCTGATGATGGCCGTAGTGAGGGTGAGCTTAGGCCTAATGATGCAGAAGAGAATAATGTTGAAGGTGATCTTGAAGTTGATATTGACCAAGTGACGATCCTCATTGATGATTCAGGGTCGCAGCTTGGAGATGAACCTGTCGATTATTCAGGCAATGACTGGGAGGTAGGTTGCGCCATCGATCACAGTAATAACGATTCTATCACAGATTATTATGATAACAACGTTGGTGCTGAGGGCGCAGGCGATGGTGAAGATGTTGTTGAAACCAAGATTGGAGCACAACTTCGTGATAACGTCGAGGTCCTGCGCCTTTCTAAACCCTTATGTTCTATTTCTCAGACTGCCAAGACACTGACCATGGGGCCGTCAATGAGCATACATTCGTGTTCATCTATTCGTGCTGATGATGCTAAGTCCGCTCCCAGGCCTAAGATATGTGAGGGGGATATTGAACCTTTTGGTTATCGCACCGAGCTGTCCAACGCAAGTAGATTGTTTTGTTGTCATAGGGGTTGTGGACATTTCTCACTCGCCTCAAGTGCAAGGCTGCGATGTAGTGATAATTCTAGGTAAGACCGAGGTCGATCCACAGGGAAAGAAGTAAATAATTACAGCTACTCCAATAATTAGAATCTAAGAAGTTTAGGAAAACAGTTTTTAACATAAAATAGAAAAATCTGAGATTTGGAAAGAACTAGAGCATCAAGGATCCACTTGCAGTAGTTCAATACTAATCCATTCATCCAAGCACAACACAATTAGAATCAAAGTTCTATCTCTCATCTAATTAGAGGATATAACATTCAAGCACAAACAGTCCCACTTAAATCTGGAAATCAGATTTTTAGTTCTAATGAAACACATAGAACTTGAACTTGTAGCCTTCGAAGTAACAGCCATGCCAAGAGACTATGGCATGCTCTGGGGTTACTGCAATTCAAATTCAAACAACCTAATCATGGCAATCTCAGAGAATTGCAATGAACTCATGTCCGAAGTGCACAAACTCTCATAATTTATCTAAAAATCCAAGTTTTAATGAAACTAGAAGTTCAAAATTCATAAATAAGAAAAGGGTACTCGAAATAAAAGAATTAAAGCATTAAAACTATAACTAGAATAAAAAAAAATGAAGAAAAATTAGTTGTAGGAGGCTAGGTAGCCTCCTACGACTTCAACTCCTTGCTTCCTAAGTCCTTCACTACTTTGGAATAGAAGAGAGCACCTCCTTTTATAATACAACAAGAGTACCGCAACATATCAAATTTTGTTTCGCTTCGTACGGCTTAACTAATGGTCGGATTGCCTTAAAATTTGATTTGTAGCTTCCCTGGAACTTGGTCTTCCTTGTAGATGGTTTAGATTTCCAAGATTATCTTCTGAAATGGGTCCACCAATCAGATCAGTGACCGCCTTTCAAAATCGCGCAATGTACCTCCAGAACCAGTCATCTTGCTTCCAATGCTACGAAGTGTACAGAGGTCGGATTGATCTCAAATTTAGAACATTAGTAGAAATCTTCCTCCTATAGATGATAGAAGGATTAGATTTTCCAAATCAACTTCAGAATTTGGTGTAAAAATTAGAACACTTAAGCCTTTCATAAAATCTTCACAGTTGAATCTTTTTGGATGGTCCATCTTTCTTCAACTAGTACGATCAAACCACACACCCTTTTGACCTGAAATTTGTGGTTATTCATATATGGATGTAGTCTAGAAGATGGTCAAATTAGATTTTTCATATCATCAATGATGGGCCACCTGGACCATTCCAGTGTTGAGCAGTGAAATTAGGAAACTTTTTGAACAGTTCGTATTGTTTTGCCGCCACAGTCAATCCGTAGCTCCGATCGACATGAAACCACTTGGGTTATTTCGAAGTCGAGCCCCTCTTTGATATGGACAGGTTGGATTTCCAATATCATCAAGATGGGCCCTGCAAACTGGGTCGAAAAAAGCAAAAAGGGGACTGCCTGCATTTGAAATTTGATTTAGAAAGTGCATGGCCGACCTGTTAGTCGGCTGGACCACAGGTCGGCCTTCATAAAATTGGTCCAAAGATATTTGTATTTCTGGAGGGTTTGCCGGCCGGCTAGTTAGGCTGTAAATTGTGACTTTTTCATACTTTTATTCCTCCATTGCATTGCATCTTCCTCCATCTCTTGTCCTTTATTTCTTTGATCTTCAAGGCATACAAAGTGACTCTTTTAACCATGAATTGGTGAAATCTCCCTCTTATTCCTACAATAACAGAAACATGTATTAGATTAGTCTTTAAACATGAAAACTATGCATAATGCGATGATGAAAAGGGGTTAGAATATGTAATATTCATGGCTCAACACACCCCCTAACCAGCATTTTGCTAGTTCTGAGCAAAACATGCGTGAAACAAGTTCAAATCTCCAAAACCAAACTCTCCTTTAGAAACTCTGCTTATATACATTCCAAGACATACAAGTGCAAAAATCAAAGAAATTAGGTGATAGAAGCTGAAACTTAAACTTCTTAAAACATAATAAGTGTTCATAGAATTCCCGCTGATCGATTGATAAATAGAAGAACTTGAACAAATTCAACCTAGTGTGCATAGTGAATGTTCATCTCATGAGTTTCCGGGATTATTTCTTTATAGATCAACTAAACTATGGGTCTAAAAGTGTATAGATTAACAACAAGCCTACGACAGGAATTTGCCTTACCGTCCTTCCAACGGCTTTCACACTACGTCCTATTTTCGGCTTTGGTTATGGGTAGATCATCCCTCGATTGGTAATAAGTAGCCCTTTTCAGAATTTTTCACCATATTCTCAATCATACCCATATTTTCTTTCCTTCTTTCCTTTTCATACATATTAGATAGGATTTTTAGAAATCCATATCTTTCGTTATTTTCCCATCGACAAATATGGATAAAGTACCCCGGCTTGGTTCCTTAACACCTCAAATCTAAGTCTAGCCAATCCACAAAGCTACATAATCCTTTCAAACTATGAAAATCGTGTAATGTGAACTAGGTGTAAAAGTGTTCAAGTTTTCTATCAATCATATAAATAGGGGAATTCACATATAAAACCATTATATTAAAGGTAGTTCAAGACTTGTAACATCACTTACTTCGTATCTCCTTTTCTTATACTTATATAATCCCCAATGCATAGAAACAAAGTTTTCTAAAAAGAGTTTTAAGTTTTCAGAAAATTTGAAATTTTTCTATATAATTGCTCGAAATGTCACAAAAGTTAACAGATTTATCTAAGGAATCTCACCCCCCAACCAAAATCTTACATTGTCCTTAATGTAACAAGATATGCAATAAGCATGACAAGAGAGTAATGACATAAAATAAAGGAGAGTAAGAACGAGAGTACCTAGGGTAGCAAGTTGATCAATTCTAGCATCTTTCATTGTCTCGATGAGACTTATTCAATCCTAATTGCAGAAAAATAAATCATAACCTACCTACTTACCTTTGATTAGTCCGATCGACTACATAATTAAATTTGAGCACGATCTTCATGAATTTCAATAAATTTCTCATGAGGACCATCCAAAGCCCTGCTTGACAGTAAACATGGATGCTTTTCTTCATTGAAGTCAAATATTTATGTGCACTACATGCATGATAGGAGGAGAAAAGAGCAGCAAAAAGATATCTCCTCAAATTTTGATCTGGGTTATGATTGATTAAAAACGGGTCCTCCCAATCAAAATTTTCAATGGGCTGAAGGACCCATGATGGTGGAGAGACATTCATCAAGTTTTCATTGGTTAAAGTTGTCTCCTCCACAATTTCAGAACTGTACGGTGCTTCCACGAACAATGGTAAAGAGTGTAAATCAGTGGAATGGTGTTCTTCAGGCACCAACATCGTGTCTAACAAAATATCCAACTCCTTAATCATCTCATCATCAAGATCATAAGGGTGGGCCAAGCATTCCTCTAGAAAATCAAGATAGTCAGATGAAGGCTTTTCGTCTTCCCTAAGGGATTGTAAAAATTCAGTTTCTATGGTGAGGGATTCGCTATCTATGGAGTGGAATTCTTCAAAACTAGGTTCTTCATAACTAGTATGGGGCACCAAGTCAGAAGTATGTAAGCCTTTAATAATCTCTTGAATAATTGGGTCTTTTGATTTTTTAAAGTGAGCCAAGCATTTATCCAAAGAATCTGAATTTTCACTCAAAAGGAAGTCCTCCACAATAGAATTTAGCATGTATTGTTGGTGGAAGGACTCAAAAATCTCAACTTCACCCATCTCTCTAGCATGCATATCTTTTAGACACTCATAATCATTATGCCCTTGGGAAAAAGAAACCATAGATTCATAAGCATCCACTAAACCCTCATTGTAGGTAACCCCACTATCGCTTTCAGATTTTATGGATTCCTCGAGTTCATCAACTATCATAGAAATCTCTTCATCATTAAGTTCAAAACATTCAAAAGAGATAGTGGACTCACCATAATTGAAGATGACATTAGGATCATCCAGATCAATCTCCTCTAAAAGTTTATTCATTATATCTGAAGAAGGTGGGACTTGGATAGCCCCGTCCTCCTCATTAGAAGAGATTGATTTTATGCCCCTAAATTCGGGCTCAACGTCTTCACAAGATGGTGAGTAAGCTTGATTTGATTGTTCATCTACATAATCTTTCCATTTCCTCAAATATTTGTAAATACATGTCATCACAAGAGGAAGACGTTTTAGGGTGATTGTTAATAACCACGATTGGTTCTTCCTTCGAACAAAGAGAATCGTGGTTTTCCCAATTAAGAACGTACGCATTGTATGATGAATAGTTATATGATGGTTGATAGGCATATCCATACAAGTGATCATGGATTGTCTTAACCGGTTGGCCACCATTCACCCGTTCCTTTTGTTGTTGCACACCTCCTACCATAACCGGTGGAACACTCATGTTATTTTTAATCCGGTAATCACATAATGTTTTCCCCGGATGATCATTATTCAATTTTTCTTCGTTCCGGTATTTCCCCATCGTCTTACGCCGTGTCTCAATATATGTATTACTTTCATTAATGTAATCATGCATCGTCTTACGTAGGGGGTAGTGGAGGTTCTTTGAATCTCAGAAAAATACTCATGCTTGGAGGGATCTCGATCACAATGAGTTTGGGTCCCCCCAATCTGTCGTCTCATCCTCCAAAAGGTACTTGTACGCACCATTCGTCCAATCATACATGATGAAATTTCAAGGAATTGGAAACTACCCTAATCTAGAAAGAAGAACAAAAGGAATGGAGATGGGGAGATGTTACCCAATAGAGTGAAATCTATGTCAGCAACAATGTCCTACAAAATCAAACAAAAAATTGTTAGTAATCTAGAAAAAAAATCATACTTCTAGAAAAACTAAAAATCCTACCTAACTAAGACTACTCTATAGCTACTAGAACAATTAGAACCGTTTAACCTTTTCCTTGGCAACGACGCCAAAAACTTGTTCGCTGGCCTCAAGTGCAAGGCTGTGACGTAGTGATAATTCTCAGTAACACTGAGGTCGATCCACAGGGAAAGAAGTAAACAATTCCAATTACTCCAATAATTAGAATCTAAGAAGTTTAGGAAAGCAGTTTTTAACATAAAATAGAAAAATCTGAGATTTGGAAATAACTAGAGCATTAAGGATCCACTTGCAGTAGTTCAATACTAATCCATTCATCTAAGCATAACACAATTAGAATCAAAGTTCTATCTCTCATCTAATTAGAGGATATAACATTCAAGAACAACACAGCCCCACTTAAATCTGAAAATCAGATTTTTAGTTCTAATGAAGCACATAAAACTTGAACTTGTAGCCTTCGAAGTAACAGCCATGCCAAGAGACTATGGCATGCTCTGGGGTTACTACAATTCAAATTTAAACAACCCAATCATGGCAATCTCAGAAAATTACAATGAACTCATGTCCGGAGTGCGCAAACTCTCATAATTCATCTAAAAATCTAAATTTTATTCAAACTAGAAGTTCAAAATTCATAAATAAGAAAAGGGTACTTGAAATAAAAGAATTAAAGCATTAAAACCAACTACAAATTTTACCGCTAACTCTAGCTAAGAGGTTAACAAAGAACAATCATATTAAAACTAGAACTAGAACTAAGAAAAGGAAAAAAAACTAGTTGTAGGAGGCTAGGTAGCCTCTTAGGAATTGAACTCCTTGCTTCCCACATTCTTCACTACTTTGGAATAGAAGAGAGCACCTCCTTTTATAATACAACAAGAGTACCGCAACATAACAGATTATGTTTCGTTTCATACGGCTTAACCAATGGTCGGATTGCCTTAAAATTTGATCTGTAGCTTCCCTGGAACGTGATCTTCCTCATAGATGTTTTGGATTTCCAAGATTATCTTTTGAATGGGCCCACCAATCAGATCAATGACCGCCTGTCAAAATCACGCAATTCGGGTACCTCCAGAGCCAGTCATCTTGCTTTCAATGCTACGAAGTGTACAAAGGTCCGATTGATCTCAAATTTGGAACATTAGTAGAAACCTTCCTCCTTTAGGTGATAGATGGATTAGATTTTTCAAATCAACTTCAAAATTGGGTGAAAAAATTAGAACACTTAGGCCTTTCTTAAAATCTGCGCAGTTAAATCTTTCTGGATGGTCCATCTTTCTTCAACTGGTACGATCAAACCACACACCCTTTTGACCTGAAGCTTTGTGGTTATTCATATATGGATGTGGTCTATAAGATGGTTAAGTTAGATTTTTCATATCATCAATGATGGGCCACTTGGACCATTCCAATGTTGAGCAACGAAATTAGGAAACTTTCTTGACAGTTTGTATTGTTTGGCCACCACAGTCAATCCGTAGCTCCGATTGACACAAAACCACTTGGGTTATTTCGGCGTCGAGTTCCTCTTCGATATGGATAGGTTGGATTTCCAAATATTATTAAGATGGGCCCCATAAACTGGGCCAAAAAAGTAAAAAGGGGATTGCCAGTATTTGAAATTTAATTTAGAAAGTGCATGGCCGACCTGTCAGCTGGCCGACCGAACCACAGGTTGGCCTTCATAAAATTGGTCCAAAGATATTTGTATTTCTGGAGTTTTTGGCCGGCCGGCCGATCAGGCTGTAAATTGTGACTTTTTCATACTTTTCTTCCTCCATTGCATTGCGTCTTGCCTCCATCTCTTGTCCTTTATTTCTTTAATCTTCAAAGCATACAAAGTGACTCTTTTAACCATCAATTGGTGAAATCTCCCTCTCATTCCTACAATGACAAAAACGTGTATTAGATTAGTCTTTAAATATGAAAACCATTCATAATGTGATGATGAAAAGGGGTTAGAATATGTAATATTCATGGCTCAACAGACACGCCACCTTTTACTGTGGTAAAAGTCGAATCTGACTTCCCGCAATCACAAGGTAAAAACCGTGATCGTAATTGTGTTTCATAGCTTTGATTCTTGTGTGATTATGCTAACCATGTTCTTTTCATTTTATTTCCATAGATCCTGTCAAATCAACATCTGCTCCTACAGTTTCCACCGCATTGTCTCTAGTTGTAATTGTTAGACTGCCAAGTGAAGCTTTGGAACCAATTGTTAATGCTGGGACATGCGTTGATGGGCCTTCAGGGCCTGCTATAGATCTTCCTGTGGTCCCTGGTATGACTTCTTCATAACTTATATTGAACTATATCTTTTGATTTTGTTTTTATGTTTATTGATGCATCACTTATTTATCTTGTTTTTCTTCTTGTAGCTGCTGTCGGTTTTGGCGTTGTTGTCGTTGTGATATTGGACATCCCTACTTTCGATCACTTGGATTATTTTCGGTAGAGCGTGTTGAAAGGCCTATTGACCAGCATTGCAAAGGCATTAGCCGATCCATGCAAATAGCATATGTTGGGTGCTGGAATGAAAGCACTAGAAGCTTATGTTGGGGTGGTAGGACCTAATGCACTCGTGATCTTCGATCGAATTTCTTCATTCGAAAGCTCTACCACGAGGGTAACGGTTGCTAAACATGCTGAGCCAAACCCTATTGTTGAAGAGAAATGGAAGATTATGGATTCTCTAGGACCTATAGTAGAACATCATGTGCGCTTGACAGCGGATGCACGAGCGTCTTTGCAGAATAATAAAGCACAACATAAGGGGTGTCTAGATCATCTAACTGAAATCGACATCGAGATCGAGCGTTTGTAAGCTGAGAAGATAGCCGTAAGCTTTGTGGCCGCTCATCTTGAGTCAGTAGTTGCTCAGGATCAAATAACTGTTATTAGGCTTGAAAGTAAGAGCAAAGCAGTGCACAAGCAACTAGAAGATTTGACCACCAAGCTTGTACATGTTCCTGATCCTGCGTTGGTGTTGTCCGAGGCTAAGTCGGGGATGGTCGGACTGCCTTAAAATTTGATCTGTAGCTTCCCTGGAACGTGATCTTCCTCATAGATGTTTTGGATTTCCAAGATTATCTTCTGAATGGGCCCACCAATCAAATCAACGACCGCCTGTCAAAATCACGCAATTCGGGTACCTCCAGAGCCAGTCATCTTGTTTTCAATGCTACGAAGTGTACAGAGGTCCGATTGATCTCAAATTTGGAACATTAGTAGAAACCTTCCTCCTTTAGGTGATAGATGGATTAGATTTTTCAAATCAACTTCAAAATTGGGTGCAAAAATTAGAACACTTAGGCCTTTCTTAAAATCTGCACAGTTAAATCTTTCTGGATGGTCCATCTTTCTTCAACTGGTACGATCAAACCACACAGCCCTTTGACCTGAAGCTTTGTTGTTATTCATATATGGATGTGGTCTAGAAGATGGTGAAATTAGATTTTTCATATCATCAATGATGGGCCACTTGGACCATTCCAATGTTGAGCAACGAAATTAGGAAACTTTCTTGACAGTTTGTATTGTTTGGCCACCACGGTCAATCCGTAGCTCCGATCGACACAAAACCACTTGGGTTATTTCGGCGTCGAGTTCCTCTTCGATATGGATAGGGTGGATTTCCAAATATTATTAAGATGGGCCCCATAAACTGGGCCAAAAAAGTAAAAAGGGCATTGCCAGTATTTGAAATTTAATTTTGAAAGTGCGTGGCCGACCTGTCAGCTGGCCGACCGAACCACAGGTTGGCCTTCATAAAATTGGTCCAAAGATATTTGTATTTCTGAAGTTTTTGGCCGGCCGGCCGATCAGGCTGTAAATTGTGACTTTTTCATACTTTTCTTCCTCCATTGCATTGCGTCTTGCCTCCATCTCTTGTCCTTTATTTCTTTAATCTTCAAAGCATACAAAGTGACTCTTTTAACCATCAATTGGTGAAATCTCCCTCTCATTCCTACAATGACAAAAACATGTATTAGATTAGTCTTTACATATGAAAACCATTCATAATGTGATGATGAAAAGGGGTTAGAATATGTAATATTCATGGCTCAACAGACACGCCACCTTTTACTGTGGTAAAAGTCGAATCTGACTTCCCGCAATCACAAGGCAAAAGCCGTGATCGTAATTGTGTTTCATAGCTTTGATTCCTGTGTGATTATGCTAACCATGTTCTTTTCATTTTATTTCAAAAGATCCTGTCGAATCAACGTCTGCTCCTACAGTTTCCACCGCATCGTCTCTAGTTGTAATTGTTAGACTGCCAAGCGAAGCTTTGGAACCAATTGTTAATGCTGGGACATGCGTTGATGGGCCTTCAAGGCCTGCTATAGATCTTCCTGTGGTCCCTGGTATGACTTCTTCATAACTTATATTGAACTATATCTTTTGATTTTGCTTTTATGTTTATTGATGCATCACTTATTTATCTTGTTTTTCTTCTTGTAGCTACTGTCGGTTTTGGCGTTGTTGTCGCTGTGATATTGGACATCCCTACTTTCGATCACTTGGATTATTTTGGGTAGAGCGTGTTGAAAGGCCTATTGACCAGCATTGCAAAGGCATTAGCCGATCCATGCAAATAACATATGTTGGGTGCTGGAATGAAAGCACTAGAAGCTTATGTTGGGGTGGTAGGACCTAATGCACTTGTGATCTTCGATCGAATTTCTTTATTCAAAAGCTCTACGACGAGGGTAACGGTTGCTAGACATGCTGAGCCAAACCCTATTGTTGAAGAGAAATGGAAGATTGTGGATTCTCTATGACCTATAGTAGAACAAAATGTGCGCTTGACAGTGGATGCACGAGTGTCTTTGCAGAATAATAAAGCACAACATAAGGGGTGTCTAGATCATCTAACTGAAATCGACATCGAGATCGAGCCTTTGTAAGCTGAGAAGATAGCCGTAAGCTTTGTGGCCGCTCATCTTGAGTCAGTAGTTGCTCAGGATCAAATAACTGTTATTAGGCTTGAAAGTAAGAGCAAAGCAGTGGACAAGCAACTAGAAGATTTGACCACCGAGCTTGTACATGTTCCTGATCCTGCGTTGGTGTTGTCCGAGGCTAAGTCGGCGATGGTCGGACTGCCTTAAAATTTGATCTGTAGCTTCCCTGGAACGTGATCTTCCTCATAGATGTTTTGGATTTCCAAGATTATCTTCTGAATGGGCCCACCAATCAGATCAACGACCGCCTATCAAAATCACGCAATTCGGGTACCTCCAGAGCCAGTCATCTTGCTTTCAATGCTACGAAGTGTATAGAGGTACGATTGATCTCAAAATTGGAACATTAGTAGAAACCTTCCTCCTTTAGGTGATAGATGGATTAGATTTTTCAAATCAACTTCAAAATTGGGTGCAAAAATTAGAACACTTAGGCCTTTCTTAAAATCTGCGCAGTTAAATCTTTCTGGATGGTCCATCTTTCTTCAACTGGTACGATCAAACCACACACCCTTTTGACCTGAAGCTTTGTGGTTATTCATATATGGATGTGGTCTATAAGATGGTGAAATTAGATTTTTAATATCATCAATGATGGGCCACTTGGACCATTCCAATGTTGAGCAACGAAATTAGGAAACTTTCTTGACAGTTTGTATTGTTTGGCCACCACAGTCAATCCGTAGCTCCGATCGACACAAAACCACTTGGGTTATTTCGGCGTCGAGTTCCTCTTCGATATGAATAGGTTGGATTTCCAAATATTATTAAGATGGGCCCCATAAACTAGGCTAGAAAAGTAGAAAGGGGATTGCCAGTATTTGAAATTTAATTTTGAAAGTGCATGGCCGACCTGTCAGCTGGCCGACCGAACCACAGGTTGGCCTTCATAAAATTGGTCCAAAGATATTTTTATTTCTGGAGTTTTTGGCCGGCCGGCCGATCAGGCTGTAAATTGTGACTTTTTCATACTTTTCTTCCTCCATTGCATTGCGTCTTGCCTCCATCTCTTGTCCTTGATTTCTTTAATCTTCAATGCATACAAAGTGACTCTTTTAAAAATGAATTGGTGAAATCTCCCTCTCATTCCTACAATCGCAAAAACATGTATTAGATTAGTCTTTAAATATGAAAACCATTCATAATGTGATGATGAAAAGGGGTTAGAATATGTAATATTCATGGCTCAACAGACACGCCACCTTTTACTGTGGTAAAAGTCGAATCTGACTTCCCGCAATCACAAGGCAAAAGCCGTGATCGTAATTGTGTTTCATAGCTTTGATTCAAGTGTGATTACGCTAACCATGTTCTTTTCATTTTATTTCAATAGATCCTGTCGAATCAACGTCTGCTCCTACAGTTTCCACCGCATCGTCTCTAGTTGTAATTGTTAGACTGCCAAGCGAAGCTTTGGAACCAATTGTTAATGCTGGGACATGCGTTGACGGGCCTTCAGGGCCTGCTATAGATCTTCCTGTGGTCCCTGGTATGACTTCTTCATAACTTATATTGAACTATATCTTTTGATTTTGCTTTTATGTTTATTGATGCATCACTTATCTATCTTGTTTTTCTTCTTGTAGCTACTGTCGGTTTTGGCGTTGTTGCCGCTGTGATATTGGACATCCCTACTTTCGATCACTTGGATTATTTTCGGTAGAGCGTGTTGAAAGGCCTATTGACCAGCATTGCAAAGGCATTAGCCGATCCATGCAAATAGCATATGTTGGGTGCTGGAATGAAAGCACTAGAAGCTTATGTTGGGGTGGTAGGACCTAATGCACTCGTGATCTTCGATCGAATTTCTTCATTCGAAAGCTCTACCACGAGGGTAACGGTTGCTAAACATGCTGAGCCAAACCCTATTGTTGAAGAGAAATGGAAGATTGTGGATTCTCTAGGACCTATAGTAGAACATCATGTGCGCTTGATAGCGGATGCACGAGCGTCTTTGCAGAATAATAAAGCACAACATAAGGGGTGTCTAGATCATCTAACTGAAATCGACATCGAGATCGAGCGTTTGTAAGCTGAGAAGATAGCCGTAAGCTTTGTGGCCGCTTATCTTGAGTCAGTAGTTGCTCAGGATCAAATAACTGTTATTAGGCTTGAAAGTAAGAGCAAAGCAGTGCACAAGCAACTAGAAGATTTGACCATCGAGCTTGTACATGTTCCTGATCCTGCATTGGTGTTGTCCGAGGCTAAGTCGGCGATGGTCGGACTGCCTTAAAATTTGATTTGTAGCTTTCCTGGAACGTGATCTTCCTCATAGATGTTTTGGATTTCCAAGATTATCTTCTGAATGGGCCCACCAATCAGATCAACGACTGCCTGTCAAAATCACGCAATTCGGGTACCTCCAGAGCCAGTCATCTTGCTTTCAATGCTACGAAGTGTACAAAGGTACGATTGATCTCAAATTTTGGAACATTAGTAGAAACCTTCCTCCTTTAGGTGATAGATGGATTTGATTTTTCAAATCAACTTCAAAATTGGGTGCAAAAATTAGAACACTTAGGCCTTTCTTAAAATCTGCGCAGTTAAATCTTTCTGGATGGTCCATCTTTCTTCAACTGGTACGATCAAACCACACACCCTTTTGACCTGAAGCTTTGTGGTTATTCATATATGGATGTGGTCTAGAAGATGGTAAAATTAGATTTTTCATATCATCAATGATGGGCCACTTGGACCATTCCAATGTTGAGCAACGAAATTAGGAAACTTTCTTGACAGTTTGTATTGTCTGGCCACCACGGTCAATCCGTAGCTCCGATCGACACAAAACCACTTGGGTTATTTCGGCGTCGAGTTCCTCTTCGATATGGATAGGTTGGATTTCCAAATATTATTAAGATGGGCCCCATAAACTGGGCCAAAAAAGTAAAAAGGGGCTTGCCAGTATTTGAAATTTAATTTAGAAAGTGCATGGCCGACCTGTCAGCTGGCTTCCCACATTCTTCACTACTTTGGAATAGAAGAGAGCACCTCCTTTTATAATACAACAAGAGTACCGCAACATAACTGATTATGTTTTACTTCGTACGGCTTAACCAATGGTCGGACTGCCTTAAAATTTGATCTGTAGCTTCCCTGGAACGTGATCTTCCTCATAGATGTTTTGGATTTCCAAGATTATCTTCTGAATGGGCCCACCAATCAGATCAACGACCGCCTGTCAAAATCACGCAATTCGGGTACCTCCAGAGCCAGTCATCTTGTTTTCAATGCTACGAAGTGTACAGAGGTCCGATTGATCTCAAATTTGGAACATTAGTAGAAACCTTCCTCCTTTAGGTGATAGATGGATTAGATTTTTCAAATCAACTTCAAAATTGGGTGCAAAAATTAGAACACTTAGGCCTTTCTTAAAATCTGCACAGTTAAATCTTTCTGGATGGTCCATCTTTCTTCAACTGGTACGATCAAACCACACAGCCCTTTGACCTGAAGCTTTGTTGTTATTCATATATGGATGTGGTCTAGAAGATGGTGAAATTAGATTTTTCATATCATCAATGATGGGCCACTTGGACCATTCCAATGTTGAGCAACGAAATTAGGAAACTTTCTTGACAGTTTGTATTGTTTGGCCACCACGGTCAATCCGTAGCTCCGATCGACACAAAACCACTTGGGTTATTTCGGCGTCGAGTTCCTCTTCGATATGGATAGGGTGGATTTCCAAATATTATTAAGATGGGCCCCATAAACTAGGCCAAAAAAGTAAAAAGGGGATTGCCAGTATTTGAAATTTAATTTTGAAAGTGCGTGGCCGACCTGTCAGCTGGCCGACCGAACCACAGGTTGGCCTTCATAAAATTGGTCCAAAGATATTTGTATTTCTGGAGTTTTTGGCCGGCCGGCCGATCAGGCTGTAAATTGTGGCTTTTTCATACTTTTCTTCCTCCATTACATTGCGTCTTGCCTCCATCTCTTGTCCTTTATTTCTTTAATCTTCAAAGCATACAAAGTGACTCTTTTAACCATCAATTGGTGAAATCTCCCTCTCATTCCTACAATGACAAAAACATGTATTAGATTAGTCTTTACATATGAAAACCATTCATAATGTGATGATGAAAAGGGGTTAGAATATGTAATATTCATGGCTCAACAGACACGCCACCTTTTACTGTGGTAAAAGTCGAATCTGACTTCCCGCAATCACAAGGCAAAAGCCGTGATCGTAATTGTGTTTCATAGCTTTGATTCCTGTGTGATTATGCTAACCATGTTCTTTTCATTTTATTTCAAAAGATCCTGTCGAATCAACGTCTGCTCCTACAGTTTCCACCGCATCGTCTCTAGTTGTAATTGTTAGACTGCCAAGCGAAGCTTTGGAACCAATTGTTAATGCTGGGACATGCGTTGATGGGCCTTCAGGGCCTGCTATAGATCTTCCTGTGGTCCCTAGTATGACTTCTTCATAACTTATATTGAACTATATCTTTTGATTTTGCTTTTATGTTTATTGATGCATCACTTATTTATCTTGTTTTTCTTCTTGTAGCTACTGTCGGTTTTGGCGTTGTTGTCGCTGTGATATTGGACATCCCTACTTTCGATCACTTGGATTATTTTGGGTAGAGCGTGTTGAAAGGCCTATTGACCAGCATTGCAAAGGCATTAGCCGATCCATGCAAATAACATATGTTGGGTGCTGGAATGAAAGCACTAGAAGCTTATGTTGGGGTGGTAGGACCTAATGCACTTGTGATCTTCGATCGAATTTCTTTATTCAAAAGCTCTACGACGAGGGTAACGGTTGCTAGACATGCTGAGCCAAACCCTATTGTTGAAGAGAAATGGAAGATTGTGGATTCTCTATGACCTATAGTAGAACATAATGTGCGCTTGACAGTGGATGCACGAGTGTCTTTGCAGAATAATAAAGCACAACATAAGGGGTGTCTAGATCATCTAACTGAAATCGACATCGAGATCGAGCGTTTGTAAGCTGAGAAGATAGCCGTAAGCTTTGTGGCCGCTCATCTTGAGTCAGTAGTTGCTCAGGATCAAATAACTGTTATTAGGCTTGAAAGTAAGAGCAAAGCAGTGGACAAGCAACTAGAAGATTTGACCACCGAGCTTGTACATGTTCCTGATCCTGCGTTGGTGTTGTCCGAGGCTAAGTCGGCGATGGTCGGACTGCCTTAAAATTTGATCTGTAGCTTCCCTGGAACGTGATCTTCCTCATAGATGTTTTGGATTTCCAAGATTATCTTCTGAATGGGCCCACCAATCAGATCAACGACCGCCTATCAAAATCACGCAATTCGGGTACCTCCAGAGCCAGTCATCTTGCTTTCAATGCTACGAAGTGTACAGAGGTCCGATTGATCTCAAATTTGGAACATTAGTAGAAACCTTCCTCCTTTAGGTGATAGATGGATTAGATTTTTCAAATCAACTTCAAAATTGGGTGCAAAAATTAGAACACTTAGGCCTTTCTTAAAATCTGCGCAGTTAAATCTTTCTGCATGGTCCATCTTTCTTCAACTGGTACGATCAAACCACACACCCTTTTGACCTGAAACTTTGTGGTTATTCATATATGGATGTGGTCTAGAAGATGGTGAAATTAGATTTTTCATATCATCAATGATGGGCCACTTGGACCATTCCAATGTTGAGCAACGAAATTAGGAAACTTTTTTGACAGTTTGTATTGTTTGGCCACCACGGTCAATCCGTAGCTCCGATCGACACAAAACCACTTGGATTATTTTGGCGTCGAGTTCCTCTTCGATTTGGATAGGTTGGATTTCCAAATATTATTAAGATGGAACCCATAAATTGGGCCAAAAAGGTAAAAATGGGATTGCCTGTATTTGAAATTTAATTTAGAAAGTGCATGGCCGACCTGTCAGCTGGCCGACCGAACCACAGGTTGGCCTTCATAAAATTGGTCCAAAGATATTTGTATTTTTGGAGTTTTTGGCCGGCCGGCTGATCAGGCTGTAAATTGTGACTTTTTCATACTTTTCTTCCTCCATTGCATTGCGTCTTGCCTCTATCTCTTGTCCTTTATTTCTTTAATCTTCAAAGCATACAAAGTGACTCTTTTAACCATGAATTGGTGAAATCTCCCTCTCATTCCTACAATCACAAAAACATGTATTAGATTAGTCTTTAAATATGAAAACCATTCATAATGTGATGATGAAAAGGGGTTAGAATATGTAATATTCATGGCTCAACAGACACGCCACCTTTTACTGTGGTAAAAGTCGAATCTGACTTCCCGCAATCACAAGGCAAAAGCCGTGATCGTAATTGTGTTTCATAGCTTTGATTCCTGTGTGATTATGCTAACCATGTTCTTTTCATTTTATTTCAAAAGATCCTGTCGAATCAACGTCTGCTCCTACAGTTTCCACCGCATCGTCTCTAGTTGTAATTGTTAGACTGCCAAGCGAAGCTTTGGAACCAATTGTTAATGCTGGGACATGCGTTGATGGGCCTTCAGGGCCTGCTATAGATCTTCCTGTGGTCCCTGGTATGACTTCTTCATAACTTATATTGAACTATATCTTTTGATTTTGCTTTTATGTTTATTGATGCATCACTTATTTATCTTGTTTTTCTTCTTGTAGCTACTGTTGGTTTTGGCGTTGTTGCCGCTGTGATATTGGACATCCCTACTTTCGATCACTTGGATTATTTTGGGTAGAGCGTGTTGAAAGGCCTATTGACCAGCATTGCAAAGGCATTAGCCGATCCATGCAAATAACATATGTTGGGTGCTGGAATGAAAGCACTAGAAGCTTATGTTGGGGTGGTAGGACCTAATGCACTTGTGATCTTCGATCGAATTTCTTTATTCAAAAGCTCTACGACGAGGGTAACGGTTGCTAGACATGCTGAGCCAAACCCTATTGTTGAAGAGAAATGGAAGATTGTGGATTTTCTAGGACCTATAGTAGAACATAATGTGCGCTTGACAGTGGATGCACGAGTATCTTTGCAGAATAATAAAGCACAACATAAGGGGTGTCTAGATCATCTAACTGAAATCGACATCGAGATCGAGCGTTTGTAAGCTGAGAAGATAGCCGTAAGCTTTGTGGCCGCTCATCTTGAGTCAGTAGTTGCTCAGGATCAAATAACTGTTATTAGGCTTGAAAGTAAGAGCAAAGCAGTGGACAAGCAACTAGAAGATTTGACCACCGAGCTTGTACATGTTCCTGATCCTGCGTTGGTGTTGTCCGAGGCTAAGTCGGCGATGGTCGGACTGCCTTAAAATTTGATCTGTAGCTTCCCTGGAACGTGATCTTCCTCATAGATGTTTTGGATTTCCAAGATTATCTTCTGAATGGGCCCACCAATCAGATCAACGACCGCCTGTCAAAATCACGCAATTCAGGTACCTCCAGAGCCAGTCATCTTGCTTTCAATGCTACGAAGTGTACAGAGGTCCGATTGATCTCAAATTTGGAACATTAGTAGAAACCTTCCTCCTTTAGGTGATAGATGGATTAGATTTTTCAAATCAACTTCAAAATTGGGTGCAAAAATTAGAACACTTAGGCCTTTCTTAAAATCTGTGCAGTTAAATCTTTCTGCATGGTCCATCTTTCTTCAACTGGTACGATCAAACCACACACCCTTTTGACCTGAAACTTTGTGGTTATTCATATATGGATGTGGTCTAGAAGATGGTGAAATTAGATTTTTCATATCATCAATGATGGGCCACTTGGACCATTCCAATGTTGAGCAACGAAATTAGGAAACTTTCTTGACAGTTTGTATTGTTTGGCCACCACGGTCAATCCGTAGCTCCGATCGACACAAAACCACTTGGGTTATTTCGGCGTCGAGTTCCTCTTCGATATGGATAGGGTGGATTTCCAAATATTATTAAGATGGGCCCCATAAACTAGGCCAAAAAAGTAAAAAGGGGATTGCCAGTATTTGAAATTTAATTTTGAAAGTGCGTGGCCGACGTATAAGCTGGCCGACCGAACCACAGGTTGGCCTTCATAAAATTGGTCCAAAGATATTTGTATTTCTGGAGTTTTTGGCCGGCCGGCCGATCAGGCTGTAAATTGTGGCTTTTTCATACTTTTCTTCCTCCATTGCATTGCGTCTTGCCTCCATCTCTTGTCCTTTATTTCTTTAATCTTCAAAGCATACAAAGTGACTCTTTTAACCATCAATTGGTGAAATCTCCCTCTCATTCCTACAATGACAAAAACATGTATTAGATTAGTCTTTACATATGAAAACCATTCATAATGTGATGATGAAAAGGGGTTAGAATATGTAATATTCATGGCTCAACAGACACGCCACCTTTTACTGTGGTAAAAGTCGAATCTGACTTCCCGCAATCACAAGGCAAAAGCCGTGATCGTAATTGTGTTTCATAGCTTTGATTCCTGTGTGATTATGCTAACCATGTTCTTTTCATTTTATTTCAAAAGATCCTGTCGAATCAACGTCTGCTCCTACAGTTTCCACCGCATCGTCTCTAGTTGTAATTGTTAGACTGCCAAGCGAAGCTTTGGAACCAATTGTTAATGCTGGGACATGCGTTGATGGGCCTTCAGGGCCTGCTATAGATCTTCCTGTGGTCCCTAGTATGACTTCTTCATAACTTATATTGAACTATATCTTTTGATTTTGCTTTTATGTTTATTGATGCATCACTTATTTATCTTGTTTTTCTTCTTGTAGCTACTGTCGGTTTTGGCGTTGTTGTCGCTGTGATATTGGACATCCCTACTTTCGATCACTTGGATTATTTTGGGTAGAGCGTGTTGAAAGGCCTATTGACCAGCATTGCAAAGGCATTAGCCGATCCATGCAAATAACATATGTTGGGTGCTGGAATGAAAGCACTAGAAGCTTATGTTGGGGTGGTAGGACCTAATGCACTTGTGATCTTCGATCGAATTTCTTTATTCAAAAGCTCTACGACGAGGGTAACGGTTGCTAGACATGCTGAGCCAAACCCTATTGTTGAAGAGAAATGGAAGATTGTGGATTCTCTATGACCTATAGTAGAACATAATGTGCGCTTGACAGTGGATGCACGAGTGTCTTTGCAGAATAATAAAGCACAACATAAGGGGTGTCTAGATCATCTAACTGAAATCGACATCGAGATCGAGCGTTTGTAAGCTGAGAAGATAGCCGTAAGCTTTGTGGCCGCTCATCTTGAGTCAGTAGTTGCTCAGGATCAAATAACTGTTATTAGGCTTGAAAGTAAGAGCAAAGCAGTGGACAAGCAACTAGAAGATTTGACCACCGAGCTTGTACATGTTCCTGATCCTGCGTTGGTGTTGTCCGAGGCTAAGTCGGCGATGGTCGGACTGCCTTAAAATTTGATCTGTAGCTTCCCTGGAACGTGATCTTCCTCATAGATGTTTTGGATTTCCAAGATTATCTTCTGAATGGGCCCACCAATCAGATCAACGACCGCCTATCAAAATCACGCAATTCGGGTACCTCCAGAGCCAGTCATCTTGCTTTCAATGCTACGAAGTGTACAGAGGTCCGATTGATCTCAAATTTGGAACATTAGTAGAAACCTTCCTCCTTTAGGTGATAGATGGATTAGATTTTTCAAATCAACTTCAAAATTGGGTGCAAAAATTAGAACACTTAGGCCTTTCTTAAAATCTGCGCAGTTAAATCTTTCTGCATGGTCCATCTTTCTTCAACTGGTACGATCAAACCACACACCCTTTTGACCTGAAACTTTGTGGTTATTCATATATGGATGTGGTCTAGAAGATGGTGAAATTAGATTTTTCATATCATCAATGATGGGCCACTTGGACCATTCCAATGTTGAGCAACGAAATTAGGAAACTTTTTTGACAGTTTGTATTGTTTGGCCACCACGGTCAATCCGTAGCTCCGATCGACACAAAACCACTTGGATTATTTTGGCGTCGAGTTCCTCTTCGATTTGGATAGGTTGGATTTCCAAATATTATTAAGATGGAACCCATAAATTGGGCCAAAAAGGTAAAAATGGGATTGCCTGTATTTGAAATTTAATTTAGAAAGTGCATGGCCGACCTGTCAGCTGGCCGACCGAACCACAGGTTGGCCTTCATAAAATTGGTCCAAAGATATTTGTATTTTTGGAGTTTTTGGCCGGCCGGCTGATCAGGCTGTAAATTGTGACTTTTTCATACTTTTCTTCCTCCATTGCATTGCGTCTTGCCTCTATCTCTTGTCCTTTATTTCTTTAATCTTCAAAGCATACAAAGTGACTCTTTTAACCATGAATTGGTGAAATCTCCCTCTCATTCCTACAATCACAAAAACATGTATTAGATTAGTCTTTAAATATGAAAACCATTCATAATGTGATGATGAAAAGGGGTTAGAATATGTAATATTCATGGCTCAACAGACACGCCACCTTTTACTGTGGTAAAAGTCGAATCTGACTTCCCGCAATCACAAGGCAAAAGCCGTGATCGTAATTGTGTTTCATAGCTTTGATTCCTGTGTGATTATGCTAACCATGTTCTTTTCATTTTATTTCAAAAGATCCTGTCGAATCAACGTCTGCTCCTACAGTTTCCACCGCATCGTCTCTAGTTGTAATTGTTAGACTGCCAAGCGAAGCTTTGGAACCAATTGTTAATGCTGGGACATGCGTTGATGGGCCTTCAGGGCCTGCTATAGATCTTCCTGTGGTCCCTGGTATGACTTCTTCATAACTTATATTGAACTATATCTTTTGATTTTGCTTTTATGTTTATTGATGCATCACTTATTTATCTTGTTTTTCTTCTTGTAGCTACTGTTGGTTTTGGCGTTGTTGCCGCTGTGATATTGGACATCCCTACTTTCGATCACTTGGATTATTTTGGGTAGAGCGTGTTGAAAGGCCTATTGACCAGCATTGCAAAGGCATTAGCCGATCCATGCAAATAACATATGTTGGGTGCTGGAATGAAAGCACTAGAAGCTTATGTTGGGGTGGTAGGACCTAATGCACTTGTGATCTTCGATCGAATTTCTTTATTCAAAAGCTCTACGACGAGGGTAACGGTTGCTAGACATGCTGAGCCAAACCCTATTGTTGAAGAGAAATGGAAGATTGTGGATTTTCTAGGACCTATAGTAGAACATAATGTGCGCTTGACAGTGGATGCACGAGTATCTTTGCAGAATAATAAAGCACAACATAAGGGGTGTCTAGATCATCTAACTGAAATCGACATCGAGATCGAGCGTTTGTAAGCTGAGAAGATAGCCGTAAGCTTTGTGGCCGCTCATCTTGAGTCAGTAGTTGCTCAGGATCAAATAACTGTTATTAGGCTTGAAAGTAAGAGCAAAGCAGTGGACAAGCAACTAGAAGATTTGACCACCGAGCTTGTACATGTTCCTGATCCTGCGTTGGTGTTGTCCGAGGCTAAGTCGGCGATGGTCGGACTGCCTTAAAATTTGATCTGTAGCTTCCCTGGAACGTGATCTTCCTCATAGATTGTTTTGGATTTCCAAGATTATCTTCTGAATGGGCCCACCAATCAGATCAACGACCGCCTGTCAAAATCACGCAATTCAGGTACCTCCAGAGCCAGTCATCTTGCTTTCAATGCTACGAAGTGTACAGAGGTCCGATTGATCTCAAATTTGGAACATTAGTAGAAACCTTCCTCCTTTAGGTGATAGATGGATTAGATTTTTCAAATCAACTTCAAAATTGGGTGCAAAAATTAGAACACTTAGGCCTTTCTTAAAATCTGTGCAGTTAAATCTTTCTGCATGGTCCATCTTTCTTCAACTGGTACGATCAAACCACACACCCTTTTGACCTGAAACTTTGTGGTTATTCATATATGGATGTGGTCTAGAAGATGGTGAAATTAGATTTTTCATATCATCAATGATGGGCCACTTGGACCATTCCAATGTTGAGCAACGAAATTAGGAAACTTTTTTGACAGTTTGTATTGTTTGGCCACCACGGTCAATCCGTAGCTCCGATCGACACAAAACCACTTGGATTATTTCGGCGTCGAGTTCCTCTTCGATTTGGATAGGGTGGATTTCCAAATATTATTAAGATGGAACCCATAAACTGGGCCAAAAAGGTAAAAATGGGATTGCCTGTATTTGAAATTTAATTTAGAAAGTGCATGGCCGACCTATCAGCTGGCCGACCGAACCACAGGTTGGCCTTCATAAAATTGGTCCAAAGATATTTGTATTTCTGGAGTTTTTGGCCGGCCGGCTGATCAGGCTGTAAATTGTGACTTTTTCATACTTTTCTTCCTCCATTGCATTGCGTCTTGCCGCCATCTCTTGTCCTTTATTTCTTTAATCCTCAAAGCATACAAAGTGACTCTTTTAACCATGAATTGGTGAAATCTCCCTCTCATTCCTACAATCACAAAAACATGTATTAGATTAGTCTTTAAATATGAAAACCATTCATAATGTGATGATGAAAAGGGGTTAGAATATGTAATATTCATGGCTCAACAGACACGCCACCTTTTACTGTGGTAAAAGTCGAATCTGACTTCCCGCAATCACAAGGTAAAAGCCGTGATCGTAATTGTGTTTCATCGCTTTGATTCCTGTGTGATTATGCTAACCATGTTCTTTTCATTTTATTTCTATAGGTCCTGTCGAATCAACGTCTGCTCCTACAGTTTCCACCGCATCGTCTCTAGTTGTAATTGTTAGACTGCCAAGTGAAGCTTTAGAACCAATTGTTAACGCTGGGACATGCGTTGATGGGCCTTCAGGGCCTGCTATAGATCTTCCTGTGGTTCTTGGTATGACTTCTTCATAACTTATATTGAACTATATCTTTTGATTTTGCTTTTATGTTTATTGATGCATCACTTATTTATCTTATTTTTCTTCTTGTAGCTACTGTCGGTTTTGGCGTTGTTGCCACTGTGATATTGGACATCCCTACTTTCGGTCACTTGGATTATTTTCGGTAGAGCGTGTTGAAAAGCCTATTGACCAGCATTGCAAAGGCATTAGCCGATCCATGCAAATAGCATATGTTGGGTGCTGGAATGAAAGCACTAGAAGCTTATGTTGGGGTGGTAGGACCTAATGCACTCGTGATCTTCGATCAAATTTCTTCATTCGAAAGCTCTACCACGAGGGTAACGGTTGCTAAACATGCTGAGCCAAACCGTATTGTTGAAGAGAAATGGAAGATTGTGGATTCTCTAGGACCTATAGTAGAACATCATGTGCGCTTGACAGCGGATGCACGAGTGTCTTTGCAGAATAATAAAGCACAACATAAGGGGTGTCTAGATCATCTAACTGAAATCGACATCGAGATCGAGTGTTTGTAAGCTGAGAAGATAGCCGTAAGCTTTGTGGCCGCTCATCTTGAGTCAGTAGTTGCTCAAGATCAAATAAATGTTATTAGGCTTGAAAGTAAGAGCAAAGCAGTGGACAAGCAACTAGAAGATTTGACCACCGAGCTTGTACATGTTCCTGATCCTGCGTTGGTGTTGTCCGAGGCTAAGTCGGCGATGGAAGCTGCCAGGGTGGCTGTGACTTGGCTGATATTGGGATGTTTGGAGAAGCTTTGATCTTTTACTTTTGACGCTCTCTTTTTATAACCCTTAATGTATAGAAATGATCATAGGATTTTTCCCTTGACCGAATTTTGAAATCGTTGTAATTGATGTAAGGGATACTTACCTTCTGACTATTCATGTATACGGTGTTGAAAAATGTTAATTGTACTTTTGTTAATGAAATGACAATGGCAATTACCTTTCTATTGTGTGACATTATGCGATGAGTGTTAGAATGCTTTGTGATATAATTTAATTCCAATCATAATCATAATGAACGATGATAATAAATATTTGTAATAATGAATGCAGAACGAAATGAAGAGACTGATACTTCCCTTTGTCATCGATGTCGGGAATGCCCTGGGTTTCTAAATCTGGGATATACTCACGTCGTAGACGAGTGTTTCTTTTGGTCTTTCCTTTATAGTAAGGGTATGGAAGACCTGGAAAAATACAAAGTAACCAATTAGCTTTTGCAATTACGAGTTCACTTACCATACTCTACTTCATTCCATTCTTCATTTCTATCTTGTTTATTACATTCCCTCTCTCGAGGGGTTTACACTTCTTTTACTTATGCATATATAAAAGTAGAAGGCTAACTGTTAGGGATGATATCTCTTCAGAAATCGGCCATTAACTAAAACCTGACTCCTCCACCGTCGAAATTTACTAAGTGATTGGCCCCGTTGGAGTAGACTTGTTCTATAATGCATATCGAGTCCCACTTAGGATCGAACTTCCTCCTTGTGGTGTGCGCAGCTGTCGGGCGTTTCATTACAAGTACTAAGTCACCCTTCTAGAATGATCTACCCCTGACTCGCTTATCATATGTTACTGAGATTTGTTTCTGATACATCTCTAATCATTGTTGTACTGTGAGCCTTTTCTCATCCAAGGCATCGACCTCGGCCATCCTGAGTTCGGTGTTCGCTCGCCTCAAGTGTAAGGCTGCGATGTAGTAATAAAAACTCGGTAAGACCGAGGTCGATCCACAGGGAAATAGTGACAGCTCCCAAATCACTCCAGCAACTCAGTTTTTTTTAAAAGAAATCAGATTTAATAGAGTGCTTACTTAAAACAGGAATTTAATGGAAAATCAGAGATAATAAGTACTAAAGCTTTCAAGGATCCACTTGTAGCAATCCTATGTTAATTCAGTCAATCCAAGTAGAAAACACAACTAGAATCGAAGTCCTGTCTCTCATCTAGTTGGAGGATAAAGCATTCACACACATTCCATCACATTCAAGTTGAACTTCCAAGTTCTAGTTCCATTCAATCAATACAAAACTCAAAACTATAGCCTGCGGAGTAATAGCCATGCCTCTGGACTATGGCCTGCTCAAGGATTACTATAATCCGAATTTAGATAAACAAACATGATAATCTCAGAGAATTAAAAGGAATTCATGTCCGGTGCACATAAACTCAGATAAAACATCTCAAACTACCATTATTTGGAACTAAACCATGCAAAAATCCAAACTTGAATGTAAATTACTTGAATTAAACTGAAATCAACATAGTATTAGCTACAAGCTTCACCTCTCAGCCTTAGCTGAGAGATTCTAGCCGAGCATTGTCATGCTACAACTAAAAACTCTGAAATAATGCATAAAAACAAAAAAACCCGAATAGAAGAGTTGCAGCCGCTCCACGTTCACCTTCACTCTCCAAACTCACGTTCCTTAGCCTCTCTGATACCCTAGGGAGAGCCCCTAGGTGTCCTTTTATAGCAAGCAACCTCCCTTGCGTCGGATCCTGCGAAAGACTTCGCATTGCGCAGCAATTTTTGGAGTCCTAATATAGAAAGGACTTCCCATACGCAGAGCCGACCGGTCGTGACCGGTCGGACTAGCTTCTAAAACAGTCCAGGGAGTGCTGCCGACTGGTATGACCGGTCGGACAGACCTGTCCGCAGTCCAGCGTGTATACCCGACCGGTCATGACCGGTCGGGCTGA